>CP136868.1:7295865-8572115 GCA_033000465.1 Sciaenops ocellatus
TCACAATGCAGGGGTGAGAGTCAATGACCGTCTGGTGGAGCTCAACGGGGAGAACGTGGAGGACGCCACACACGATCAAGTAGTGGACAAGATCAAGCTGGCTGGCAGCCGCATTATGTTCCTGCTGGTTGACTGGGAAACCGACATGTTCTACAAGAACAAGGGCATGAAGATAGGAGCGTGGTTAGTCACAGTCAAGTATCTCCCACTCAAGCCACGTATCATCAACATGGCCAGAGGATCCGACGGCTACGGCTTCTTGCTCAAAGCGATGCCCCAAAAAACAGGCAAGGCCACGATCGACACGTTACAAATAACTGGTGTTTTGACAAAGATTAAACCACAGAGGGTGAAGGCTGTGATTTTGACAGTGTGATCATTAACTGCAGGCCACTTCATCAGGGAAATAGACAGAGGCAGCCCAGCAGAAAGAGCAGGCATGAGGGACATGGACAGACTTGTGGCTGTGGACGGCAAGGAGGTGGTCAGCTGCAGCCATGACCAGGTGGTGGACAGGATTAGGCTGAGTGGAAACAAATGCTGCTTCCTAGTGGTGGACAAAGACACGCATCAAATGTATAAACTGGTGAGTCAAGATGCGACTGTCGAACTCTAATACAGGCTGCAGGTATTGTCTATAGTGTGATTGTTGTGTCTCTAACAGGGGAAGGTGTCTCCTATGCTTTTCTGCGACGAGATGAAGGAGTCCACTTTACCGCCCAGTTACACAGAGGCCCTCAGTTTACCTTGTCCTGCGAAATCATCCACATCTGTTAAGGCAAAGGAGGAGGAGCTCAAGCCCAAACTGTGTAGGATGGAGAAGACTTCAGATGGTTATGGCTTTCACCTAAACGGCATCCAGGGTGTGAATGGCCAGTACATCATGGACGTAAGAATAACTAACAACGAGCAGCATTTAATCATTTCAAATCAAAGTGGTACTGTAAGACACACTCTGTTTCAGGTGGTGAAGGGTGGAGCAGCTCACAGGGCAGGCCTGGAGGATGACGACATTGTGGTGGAGGTGAACGGAATAAATGTGGAGCAGAGCAGCCACGAAGACGCGGTGGCAATAATCCGCCGCAGCGGTAGCTCTCTGGAGATGCTGGTGGCTAAAAGGAGCATCTATGAGCAGCTCAAAGCTAAAGGAGTGACCATCACACGCCTGCTCCTCAGGGAAAAATCTTACGCTCAGGTCCACTCCGCAGATCCTCCAGAGGAGGAGAAACATGAGAACGCCAGACCCGAAACCCCGACTAAAGCAGCAAGAGAGAGGGTGAGTGCTGTTTCTTAATTGTGCACATAGAAATATGTTTGTTTGTCGGTCGACCAACACGTTGGTAGCCGTGCAAGGTACCTGGACTCGATCACGTGAGTCCAAGCACAGAGGTTAGACACTGGTTGGACCAGTCAGTGTCCTAAGAACTACTGGCAGCTATGGGCACGATTTAAAGCTAGGTCTTAGCATAGACTCTGCCAGGATAAGTTATATCAGAACTGGAGAGTATTTGTTGATTGGAAGAAGAGAATGGTGCTGAAGGCTTTTCACGATAGAAAAGACTGACTTTGGTAACAGTTTGACTACAATATATTTTGATCTGATTGGTTCATCCAATCACCTGACCTGTACTTTTTTAAAAAATGACTTCCCAGTGTGCTACAACTTTGTTCCAGACTGAAAACAACTGTTGGATGGATTCAATGAAATTTGGTCATCATGGTCCCCAAACAAAGAATCCTAATGATGTTTTGAGTAAAGTTTCTTGACACCTGTTGGATAGATTGCTGCATAGACATTTGATCATCTCAGGAAGAACTAGACCTTTAAACTTTGGCGATCCCTAGACGCTTCTGTTTAGCACGATCATCGTAATTTTATAGAATTTGTTCAGTACTTTGGCTTATGACCAAAGCTAATAACAATCCCATCAGCCTCAGCTGAACTCAACTAAAAGCAAATGTTCAATGTTGTGATTGTCATGGTCCCTCTCTTCTAGACGCCATCATCTTCATCTCAAGAAAGTGACGATGAGAGACTTTGAGGAGCAACTCGAAGGACATCCTGTTTCCTGATTTGGCCTCTGTCAATCTAATGTTGATCCATTATTTCACACATCCAGTTTATATCAGAGGAGACAAAGAGATGAAGGACAAAACAGAAGAAAGACTGAACAGCTGCATGGAAAAGAGTTGAGAACAAAACACGTTCCTGAACCTCTTTTGTCTTCCTTTGATGCGAACAGTCGATGTACTCGTAAATGAGGCTGTGCAATGATCTGAGTAATGATCTGAGATTACCAATCTTATCAAGATAACGACAGCATGCAGAACTAAAACCAACACTATTACTGTTTCCACAAAAACACTGTGAACTTTCATGTTTCTCTATGCAAAGACTGCTGCCTTTATTTAATGTTTGGAAAATTAAAATCTGTTGTTCCCATTTCTAAATGAAAAGAAAATGAATGACAGTTTCCATGAATACAATAAATGAACACATACGATCTGTTTACTTTACGGGTATTTCTTATTGTTCCCAATTAAATGATATATTTTGATACAAACGACACTTGCCACCTCAGGACGGAGATCACGAGTGATGCTGTGATGTTTCCTTCATAGAGTCCATTCACACCTCAGTGAAAGTGAAGCAGGGATGTGCTGTGAACGGTACAGCTCCAGTGTGTTCAGACAAAAGAACATTTCGGCCAAAATAATGAAAATTTAAGAGCACAGAGAACAAAAGCTTTTCATTTGCAGGTAAAATTAAATTTGTAACAGAACTTTTTGTTCTGTAAATACACTTTCAAAGTAGTTTTCTCACGTGCTCCGAGAGTTCCCCATCCAACAAGCAGCCATTCCTGATTCAGGAACAGGCAGTCTATATAATTATATCTCACATATAAAAAAAGCGTGATTTTAAAGTCACATCCTGGTGGAAAGCGATGTGGGGAATCAGAGGGCCATGTGCTTCTCCGGTGCCTGCTTGTGGGCGAGATACAGGAAGAGGATGCTCGACAGGGCGCTGACCAGGAAGATGACGTCGAACCAGCGGTGGTAGAAGTTGAACTGCAGCTCTCCCAAAACTTCCGTCACAATGGAGCGATACTCCAGCGGCATGCTCATACGCATCAGCAACACGGATGACACGAAATACATTCCCTGAGACACAGAGAGGGAACGTGCTGCTTTATCTGTAGTTTGTAGGCTGTGTTAAAACTATAAAGTGACACACTCACCATGATCTGAGCGAGGACGAGCACAATGACGTTGGAGGACTTGCTGCTTGATATGGCATAGAAGAACTAAAAACAAAGGAGCATTAAATCTTTTGTTTAAACAGCCGTAACATTCAAAGAAATCTCTGATCTGTAAGCCATTTCAGGATGTATCATGTGATAGTTTTACCTTAGTGAGGGTGATGAGCAAGCCACGAATGGATGTAACGATTATTATTCCCACCAAGATGAAAGAGATGTGCTGGGACCAAAACTTTACCTGAGATGGGGAGAAAAAGAACAACAGAATATGAAAAGCAAGGCAATAAAAAAAGTGAAATTAGAGTAGGGACGGAGGATGACAACAAGCGAGATCTGCATTCATCAGTTACTCATTTAAATTTGAACGTAGTGCCACCCTCTGTGAGTGAGTCAATCAAATAATTGTCTACGTGGGAAAAGATTAAAAGCAATCATGACCAGGTTCACTGCTGAGAAAGCAGGCAGGGAGATGATAATGGGCCCGCCAATTATCTTTACGGGAGGCCGTGCGGTATGACATGTGACTATATCTGCAGGTGTGTGTGTGTGTGTGTGTGTGTGTCTTACATCAAACTGGATGCCCAAGTAGTTCACAGTGATTTCGATACCCCTCGTCACTGGATCCGTCTTTCCAACTCGATCGAACACAATGTTTATCGTGGCCTGTGACACAAAAACACACAATGACGGCGTCTATGGGCTTGTGTGAAGGAAGGACGCGACGCTTGAACACACTTGTGAATGTTCTCACCATGAAGATCTTCCAAACACAATAGATGGAAAAGAAGTAGCCGAGGAAGTTGAAGTATTTCCCCTGGAATGTCTTTGAGTACTCGATTCGCTCCTGAGAGAAGGAAAGGTGGTGGTAAATAATTAGCAGATCACTGATCTAAATAATCTGGAGTAAAGTGTGTGTATGAAAGTGTGTGATTAGCCAAGAGCACACCTGACAGCACGCTATCAAAACAATAAACAGTTTTATTTCCTTTTATGAGGTCATGTGATGTAACACTGCATGTGGTGATTTACAGCACAGTGACAGTAAACTGGCTTCAAACTACAGCAGAGGTTACGCACATTCACAGAACATTTACATTCCTAACATGAAGCATGATAGGCCCTATCTATAGCCACACACACAAACAGATTGATGTTTACCTTTGTACAGCTATAATCAAAGCTTTCATGGTAATATAGAATCAACAACAATGTAAAGTAATGTGACAAAGTGAAAGCAGTTACTCACACTGATGAACTTACAGAGAATTGTCTCCTGAATCGGCAGCTCTCCTCAATTTTAAAGAGATTTAGTGAGTTTCAGCTTATTGTTACCATCATCATCACCGCCATCTTTACTGTTTTGATTGACCCTCACCGTTCTCATAGTGCCAGGCTAAAAACTGACTCTACACTGCTCGGCATCAACTGGTAGACAGACACAGTTAGGGACTAGCTAGTGAACATAAAGGAGCATTTAACAGCTGAAGAGCCAGATATTATGATCAGGAGTTGGTAGAGACCAAAAACTGAGCTGAGTGAACAGTGAACGCTTCGCTCAAAAGAGACTGAGGACTTTCAATTAGCTTTTGTTGCTAAAACTGGATAAAAACAATTAGAGTTGACCTTCATTACAGAACCAGTCCAAAGTTGTGTGCCTATAAACACATATTGCATGTATGGGGGACATCCATTTTCAATGTTACAGAAAGTTCTCTCCATGTTACAAAGTATTTCACTATATCTCCTGCTTGTCTCGCTGCAGACGAGAACGGGAGGAGAGCCCTGTTTCAGGTCAGGCATGTCCTTGAAGCAAGAAGTGTGTGTTTGTTAGCGGCCGTTTTAGTAACTACTTTGCATTTAGAAATCCCCAGACGATTGCTCGGTAACAGCTGGGTGTGTAAATAAGCAGCTGCTAACCAGTTTACCATATCAAGATAAAAAAGACCTAAAAAAAAACCTGTCAACCAAACCTGTAAACGTCTTGACTTGCACAGCTCTGACTCTTTTATGACTCGTGTGAAAGCTCAACTGAAGTATCGTCTGTATAATCTTTGACTATCAACTCCCTGTCCTTCCTGGTAATCAGTCAATAAAGACCTCCTAAAGATCTCCTAAAAGAAATCCACACGTGCTGAACGTTATCACGTGTTAACCTGGGCACAGGTGCGGAAGCTTGTTTATGTTTCCCTTTAGTTGCTATGTTTGTGGTTCATCCCTACCCACCCAGAGCCAGCCAAAGATTACAGAGCTCGTTAAACGTGTACGTCATGGGGATGACGTGGAATAGTAAAGGGGACGTGACAGACGTGTTTACTTAATTCATTATCACATCCATAATACTAAACAATAATAATGTCTCATTAGAGCTGTGCCTCTGTACATGATTCCTGTACATGACTTCCCACAGGGGTTGATTATAATCAACCACACAGCTAAAGTGCTATAAAACCAAAACAATTAGCGAAAAAAGGCTAAAAAGCTCAGTAGACCTGCAGACTTAATTCTCTGTCATCCTGATACTGTGCTGCTTGCCACAGTTCACTCTGCTGGACAAAATGTGCGTGCATGTACATGTGTTACCTTGGTAGATTGCAGATCCACAGTCTCAAGGAAGAGCTGTCGACTCAGCTCCTCTAGAGCATCGACTTCCTGCTGGATCAGTGAGAGGTCTGGAGGGAAGGAGTCAAGGCTGACATCTACTACAAACACTGCAGATAATCAGTACATAGTTATCTGGAAAAATGCAACTATACTTAGTACAAAGGATACTTTCGCTGCCTGTTTGTGTCGAGGTAACACTCTTGATCATGCCCCAGAGTCCGGTCTGTTTGTTCTGGTCTTCCCCGCGCTGGTACATCTGCCTCCGTGTCATGGCAATTCTAGACACAAAGAATAAAATGTAACATTTCTTTTATTTATTTTATTGAAATATATATATATTTTTTAACTTACCGCTTCTTCTTGCTGACAATCATGTCCATAGTCTGGAGCAGCCGTCTCTCCAGAGCAAGAATGTCACTGTCTGTTACATTTCTGTGAAAAAAGCAGGAAGCATCACAGCGATGAAATTCAGAAGAGTACTGTCGATGCATCCAGACTGTGTGATACAACCACAGCTGAGCGTACCTGAGGAAATAGGACATGTACGTGTAGGGACAGTTGACAGCACCAAACCCGGACAACAGAGCCATGAGTGTGACTCCGATTACACCAACACGACTGATTAGCTGCTCAATGGACAGGATGCCTAAATAAAAGACGAGAAGAGACAGCACCATCGTTTCACTAGCCTTTCACATTATGAGGGGAAAAAAAAACATCTACATTCATAAACTAACCATAAAAGTGCCCAGAGAGGAGAAGTATCCACACTTACCATGTTTTGGACTGAGGATGGGGAACGGGTCTCCCAACTTCCAGAAGAAATACATGAAGGTAAACCACACCATGCAAGCGAACAGAAGCTTCTGTCTCTGCACTGCATGGACACAAAGCACAACATGGTGTCACCATGTGTAAACTAACATCTGTCATTTGTAGTTACAATATTTTACTTGAAGTATTCAGCTAATCGGCTGTACTTACACAGACGTATGTTGCTGACAACAAAGTATCCAATGTAGAAAGGCACCACGAAGATTAGAACCAGCAGTATCACATAGAGATTCAGCTTCCAGTGGAAATACCTGGAACTGTGGCAAAGACACGAGGATTCAAATACTTCATCAGCGATAAGCTGCAATAGAACGTGTATAATAAGAGTTCTCTTACACTTACCTACTACTTAAGGCACCAAGAATCTCAAAGATGATGAGCTCAAACATGGTACATGAAAAAGCAAACGTGATGGAGAAAACCACCTGGACAATGTACTGCCGCACCTGTCAACAAACACAAAAAGTCACGTCGATGCAGAGCTACAGCTGTGTTTGTGACGATCAGGTGAAGATGTGGCCATGTGTTTTTTTAATTGGAATTGTTGTTATGTCAGTGAACACATCACAATGTAATAAGACTGTACCTCATAATCTTTAAACAGCTGCCGCATAAAGAATAACCAGCCAAATCCAAAGAACAGCACCTGGAGAGAGGAGAGAATATTTTTCATTTAAGTTAAGTTACATCAAAATAACAACTCTGATTAAACTGGGAAACCAAATTAGCAAAAGATCCAACAAGCTTTTACATAATTCAACATTACAAAACTAGAAAGTTGCTTCTCTACTGTGTATGGAACCTAATTTAATAAAATATGCTGCAATATTCTTCAGAGGTTTTACCTGTTTATATACAGTACTTCACATACATGTACGTATACAGGATAGCTACCATGTTATACAAATAGTGATGTTGGTAAACCGTGTCTGTTGAATCTGGACACAAGCTCTAGATAGACAGTTAAACAGTTAAGACAGACAGACGACTATATTGATCGCCAAAGGGAAATTCTTGTGTTGCAGCCGCAGTTACGAGTACTACAAACACAAAACAGGCACACAATATATACAAAGACAAGAGGTAGATACAGTATAATTAGAGTAAAGTCTAAGGAAGGAAGAACATATAGCTCTAACCATGTAGAAATATACAAAAGAAAAATACACATACACTCTGACTGAATCTGCTCTGGTCTTATTGTCCACTATGTTGAGCAGTTTGTGGAGCATCCCTCTCTCTACAACCAGCTCGCTCACATGCATCACACCTACTGTATGTTCATTTTTATTTTGACAATACACTCACAAGAATCAGTCTGTTTTTATTGGTATTAACAATCTCTAAAACTGTGAGCAAACATGCAAAATAAAGTGTTATGTCGGAGTTGCTGTTGGTTTAGCTCGAGTAAGAAAACAAGTCATGACCTTTGAAACATGCAGTCAGTGATTATAGACTGCTGTTGTGCTCACTGTGTGTAACAGTGACCTCAGTATTGATAAATTGGTGTGTTAAACTGTAAAAAGAATCACATGTTGATGTTTTTAAGACGTTTTCAGCCCTTTTAACTGAGACAGAGGACATTAAAACTTAACATGACACCGAAGAACAACGCGGGAGCTCAGGCTCATCACCGAGCTGCTGCTGTTATATTTAATACGACATCCTGTGCAGTGAAACAAAAACAAACACACGTGTCGACTCATCGTGAAGTTACCTGAGAGGTGAACATGATGACAGAGTCCACCACAAACGACATGATGTCCGAAACAAAACCAAAAAAAACTGAGTGTACGGGTGAAGCAGGGGTCGAGGACAGACTCAGTTCATGCTGACGTGGACAGACAGACAGGCCTGAGATGTTTTAAAACGTGTTTCACGTCGTTAATTCTCATTTTAGCAACATTTGTTCTCCAACTGTCAACCTACAACGATCCGCCATGGAGGTACGTCAGCGAGATGAGACCGGCTAAGACACTTCCGGCGGGGTGACGTCTCACAAAAAAAATGAAAAGCAAATATATTAAATATAAACATATTTATAAATATTTATAATTATATTCTGAATATATATTGTAAATAAGGATTTTTTTAAAAAACGTTATTTAACGCTGTAAGGATTTTTACGTGCCATGTGTAATTACCAAGTTGACCTACAGGGGGCGACAAACAACAACAAGACCTTAATAAACGCATTTCCTGCCATAAACTAGATCACATTAAAATATTTTATCTATTGTTTGTTTAATCTGTGCTCTTCTCTACAAGTTATTGCACCTGATGACAGTTTTGGGAGTTAATAAAATATGACTACGACATCAACACATCTTGGTGTAAATGATGATTATCTGAGTTTCTGAATGTGAATTTGTTTGACATATATACATATCTATCTATCTATCTATCTATCTGTCTATCTATCTATCTATCTGTCTATCTATCTATCTATCTATATATATATATATATATATAGATAGATAGATAGATAGATAGATAAATAGATAGATACATAATAACTAAGTATGTTTTTACTGAACATACTGTACATGTGTTTGTTCTTTATTTAGTCACGCTTGTTTGATGTTACAGAGAAATGCTTGGTAGGTGCACAAAGGCCTCTCAGCTGTGTCTTATTATGTTGTTGTGGTGTTTTGTGTATTTTTTTATTTCGTCTGATAGTTTGAAGGTTTTGAGTTCTGAGAGTTGTTTTTTGTGTGTCTTTTACTGTCTGTTATGTCAATGCTTTAATACTAATTTAAACACAAATGGTATCAAGGACAAAAAATGAAAAAAAAAAAAAAAATACATAAATAAATAATTTCCAGGAATGAAAAAGCCTATTTATGCATTTCTACATGTATTTATTCTGTATTTTATTTACATATATTAATTTATAAATAAATCAAATTTAAATACAGAACTAACCCATTACCAACATTTATTTATTTATTTATTTATTTATTTATTATCCTTCAAGGATAAAATGATATTGTAACATTTTCTAATATTCTGTATATATGTTTTTTTCAGAATCAGAATCAGGTTTATTGCCAAGTAGGTTTTTACATACAAGGAATTTGTCTTTGTGTTTTTGGTGCATAACAATATTAACTAAAAAAAAAATAATAATATAAAAAATAATATATATACTATATATATAAAATAAAAAATATAAAGGAAGATAGAAAATCAAGTACTGAAGAATATAAACAATACAAATAAATCTACAATATGATTTTAAAATGAAAAGAGCTGTACAATTTTGTACTGCTTTTTGTAATACTGTGTCACTACTATACTACACAATTACATATTCATAGTTCTTCTGAGTATTTCTTTCATCACATTCTGCAGCATGTGTCTAAATTTAACTTGAAGCCATGAAAAGCCACAAGAAAAATATAATTAACATTTGAGGCAATATAGCAGGGGAAAGACAAGAAAGCTGCATCCACAGAACAACTGTAACTTTTCTTAAGTGTGGAAAATGAAATCATCGAATCAAAACTTGACACTGAACTCTCCACCTGTCCCAGAGAGCGATGCACACTCGGTGACACTAGAGGGCGCGGTGTTTGCCCGTTTGCCCTAACTCAAGAAATAACTCATCCACACAGCAAGTTGAAGCTCGGAGATACCGACGGCTGGTGTTCATTGTGTTGGTGGTGGTGCGGAGAACAGAAAACACTCGGATGAGTAAAAAAACAGTTTGTCGGTCGTGCTGGAGTGATGCTTCAAAAGACTGCTGGATCGTAAGGACGGGCAAGATGCTGCAGAGGTAGAACTTCATCTTCAGCTGTTGGCTTTTACACCTTTTGCATTGGGACAAGTTAGAGGTGAGCATCTCAGACTTATGGGAGTTTGATTTATATGACACAAGGAGCACAAAAATGTGACAGAGCTCCTCAACTATTTTGATCAACTACAGATTTTTTAAATTGAATCCAATAATCTGGAGCTGTTTTAGAATTGCTGTTGTGTAACTCATGAAAATAAGTTTGTATTTATTTATTAAGTACATTGCATGTTTTTGTCTTAGCCTTTAATTCAACCAGTGATGTGCCAGAAAAAATCTGTTCAACTCTGTCATCTTATTTTTGTTCTTTGTTCTCAGTTTACACAATACTCTGTTACACAATATTTGCACTGCATCCCACTGAATAGTTCAAATTTGCTGGACAGCATCTAATGACCACATGAGCTGAATTGGCTCTGGGAGTATAAATTACGTTAGCACATCAAAATTCTGGATCACCAGTTGTATAAATTAGAGGAGAGCTCTAGTCCATGTTGGGCTGACTATGATAACGAGAACATTTTCTACATCTCAGTAGCGCTCTTCGTCCTCCCTGTTAAATGAGCAATGAAGAAGATGATGAGGAAAGGTCTGCAGGTGTGTTTGCTGTTACTGATGGTGGGAGGACTGCAGGGTGAGTATGCCATGCTAAGAAGGATATATGGAAGAACTCAATTAGAGAACTCACGTCACACCAAATATTTCACATTGGTTGCATGTTTCAGGAAAGGTAACAGCACCAGAGCGTGTGGAAGCTCCAGTGGACAAGCCCTTCACTCTGAGTTGCACTGTTTCGAGGGATCGAGGTGAGTCTCTGAGGCAGGTGCGATGGATTGATGTCCAGAACCAGACACTGCTGACCTACCAGCCCGGCCAAAGAGAAAGTGTGAGCGGACAGCAGCACGTGGAGCTCGCCTCCTCCCCGAAAGACACCTCGGCTATCATCATCCGCAGGGTGAGCTTCCGTGACGAAGGCTGCTACACCTGCATCTTTGACATGCAGCCGTCCGGTTCAAAGCAGGGACAGACCTGCCTCACTGTTACCGGTGAGTAAGACCTTTAAGGACAGCAGCTTTGAGAGTCCATAGCATCACTCTGATGGGTGTAGTTCAGCTTCATGCAGTGCCATGTTTTGATATATATAGTTTTAAAAGTCATCTTTCTACTGTTGACTCTAACAAAGGCAAAAAATCTTTCTCTGCAACCTTCTGATTTGATTTTAATGCATTAAGCACAAGGGATTCCACACATCTGGATATTAGGGATTTAGTTGATGCTCTCATCGATAGCGATGTAGTTCTTGGATCACCAGTGCTACAAGTGTCATTACAACAATGTACTGTAATGACATGGCGGGCTGTGAGTGATCTAGAATTACAGCTCTGCAGCGCAAAAGCAGCAAAGATAACAATCCTGACGGGAGAGATTTAGATGAAAAATGAGATTGTTTATCCAGGAAGTGACTCTGTTATCGTGACACAGTTATGAAGGTCATGAAACAGATGAGGGAAGCTTCCACCGTTGCTCGAGCTCAATACCGCTTAATATCGCACAGTGTCAGCAGAATGGGAATAATGCTGCTCCAGATTGGGACTGTTCACGCTGCTAACCTTGTAGCCACACCACATAAACAGTCTTTTTGTTGTGTTATGTATGGACAGAAGCAAACTGTCTCCCTTTTAAATGAGCTAAATCTAATGCATTAGTGTTGATATTGGATTATAATGTGATAACTTCCAGCAGTGGTTCATTTGCAGCCATTTTACTGAGGAAATTTGAATAGTTTTCCACACCCTTCTGCTTATAATTTATGCTTTAAACAATATGCGGTGAATGTGGAATAATTGATTCTGGATGCCTGCTCTTTGCACCCACCCGTCACGATTAAACAAAACCAATTCTCCAGTAGACTCCTTAGACAGCTACTCCTCCCGCCTTACAACCTGAAAATCAACCTACTGTGGGGATTTACTGAAAGTATGTGAACACAGGCATCCCTACCTTCTGAACACAAGTTTATAAGTCTGTTTGTGGCTCAGCCAGTCAAGTTAATAAAGAGCTGTGGAGCAGTGGGAGAAGGAGGGCTTATTTTCCTAACCAGAAGCAGCTGTTGCAGATTCCAGTGACTGGTTTCTGTTTGGGTGCCTCATATTTCTGAAAATTAAGATTGTCCTGTTTTTCACCCTCTGTCTCCGTGTTCTTTCCTTATCCCTATTCTCCTCATCCATCATTCTTTCACTGGATCGTGGGCTCTTTTCACTCCCAGCGCAAGTCACTGTCGAGAGTAATAAGACAGCAGTGAGCGGCAAGAAGGCCTCCCTCTCGTGTTTTTACGGCCTGCCTGAAAAGGTGCAGCAGATCTTATGGAAACATACTTCTGCGCAGGGAGTCTCCACAGAGGTGGCTTCCTTTGCAAAGCGGAGCGACCCCATGATAGAGCCACCGTACCAGGGGAGAGTCTGGTTAAGTCCCACCCTCTCCAACAGTCAGCTCACCATCCAGCCTGTCGCTATCGAGGACGAGGGCTGCTACACCTGTATCTACACCACACACCCTGAAGGGCAGAAGAGCTCCACAGTTTGCCTCGCCACCTATGGTAAACACCTTTTCCCCCAACCAGCTAACATTACTGATTGTTTTATGTTGCACTTTAGTACGGCCCACACAGAAACCAAGTGAGCGAGGAGAACTTGAGGAGGAAGAGGAGGTTATGTGCAATACAGTTTTATATACTGTTGCAATATGAAATGTAGAAAGGCTTGATTAATATTTATATTACTTACTACAATAGTCACATTCCCATATGTACACAGAAGGAAATTTTGGACCAAGCCTAATATCATAGACAGTATAAATCATGGATGCCGTATCCGCGACCTCACCCATAGGTTTCTGAAGAGCCGTTTTGAAGCTCAAAATGTGGCATGTTGGCAGTCCTGACTCTGCTGACATGGTTCGAAGTGGCACCTGGTTGCACAAACAAGCCCTCTGCGACGACAATCAAAGCGGCCATGCTGTTAATTCTGCATAACTTTAAGCCTTAATATAATTTGAACAGGTGAGTTGTATAAAAATTCACCCTCAGTACAGTTGTCATGAACGGGGAAATTAGCTATAGAGAACAAAACTGCTTTTTGTACCAGGCTGTAAACATGTTTATTTCTGCTGTGAAGTTGGACATTTAACATGGGGACTTATGGAGATTGACTCACTTCTGGAGCCAGCCTCAAGTGGACGTTTGAGGAACTGCAGTTTTCGGCACTTCGGCATTTGCCTAATATCAGCTTCCTGTGGAAGAAAATGTACATTTTGGCATGGATGTAGTTGTGAGTACGTCCTACAGAAGATGTAGGAGCTGGGAAGACATTTAAGAAGGACAGGTACCTCTGGGATTTAGACAGGAATGTTTATCTTTTCTTCTTGATTGTAGCTGCTGAATGTTTTTGCGATACAGCGAGGCTAAGATGTCGGCTTTGATTTAACGCAGACACAGAACAGTGTGTCTCCATGTAAAGAATGGAGCATTCGAAAGAATGATGGAGGCAGGGAGCGAGGTCCTGATGCATGACTGTGTCAGTGTTTGCAGCAGACAGTGATCCCCTCTGTGCTTTGTCTCTCTCTGTTTTTGCTCATTTGCTTCCCTCCCGTCCCCATTTTCTCGCAGTTATCTCAACAAACAGCTTTTGTTTGAAATCGAACTGTACAGTACAGTAGGTGTTTCTAGTAGTGAGGCACAATTAGCATTAATGGGTTGTTTTTTTTTTACTGTTTATTGCTGTCAGCGGTCCTCCCCCGCCCCATCCTACGCTGGATGATGTGATGCCCCCTCCTTTACTCCCACTCCGACAGCATGACTTCACAACATGAAAAAACAGTAGTAAGAAGTAAGCCATAAAAATGGAAATAAAAAAAAAATGTTGTAGACAATCCTAAACAACAGTGTGAAAGGAGGTCATTCACGGTGATGAAGACAGAAAATCATCACCTTTATAAGCATCTCCCTTCAGCATTGTGGAGCTCTATAAGTTTCAGCTCATTGTGTAGCAACTGTTTCACTCACATTGCTCTCATAGAGTTATTTTCTGCCACAGCAGGCAGTGGTCGCCACTGAAAAGCTATAAAAGCCAACTGTACGCTCCCTTCTCCGCACCAAACAGCAGAAAGACGCAGTTAGAGACGAGCTAGTGAACATAGTGGGGTATTTAGCATGTAAAGAGTCAGAGGCAGATGTTTTCCTCAGGAGTTGGTGGAGACCAAAAACAGAGTTAGAAGACAGTAAATATTAGAGCTAACATTCATCAGGTGGATGTAAACATGACTCTAAATGGCGACGATGTTGCTCTGTACAGTAACTGTTCAGAGCACCATATCACATCAGTCAGTCAGCCAGTGGTAAAGAGGTGGTGATGTCCATGTTGTGTTCACAGCTTGTTTCTGCTGCCCCAAGTGGTCAAAAGAAACAGTTGTTGAGCTCAAACTGGTGCCTTTATTTTCATTCAAAATTTTAATTGGGATATGTATAAACAAGAGAATATATATATAAAGTATCAAAGTAAAAGCACTAGTACTATTATCCAGTATAATATTTTTAAAAAATTAAAACATATATATATATATATATATATATATATATATATATATATATATATATATATATATATATATATATATGTATATATATATATATATGTTTTAATTTTTTTCTATACTGTACTGCCGTAAAAAATGCATTATATTTTATGAGGTCATCATGTAAATTAACTTTTAAGTAAAGCTGTCCAATAAATGTGGTGTGGTGTATAAATTTACACCATTTTCCTTTTAATTGTAATAAAGTAAACATATAAAGTAACTTAAATAGTAACTAAAATACTCGTAAAAATCGCATTTAAGTACTTGCAAAGTAGTAGTACAAATTAAATTAAATTAAATTAAATTATTATTTAAAACATTAACTGAACCATGATATTCTTAAAATTACGTTCCAGAATAAAAACCTTCACTTTTATAAATGTATGACGTTTATATTACATCATAGTAGTATAGAGTATTACAAATCTGATATAGAAATAGGTGTGGAAAAACTGTGAAATTTAATCTTAAAGCAGCTTCTGTGGACAAAGCGGTAGTGTTTTCACCGCCTGGTTTGTTTCATGTGGAATCAAACCGAATCCGAGCCGGTGGCAGGCGTTTAGAATAAGTATAGAGAAAAGGCCAATCGTCACACTGATGGTCTTGTTTGTTTGTGTAGGTCATACAGAGGTATTAGTATTACATTGAGAGTTTCATAACCAGTTAAAAACTCCTAGTAGCACATTGAAATAAGACTCCAAATTTCACACGGGACATTATGGTTTGAATTGTTAAAAGAATTTTTCCCTGTTGTGGTTTGACCCACCCTGAAATCTGATCCAGACCGATAGTGGGTGAAGTTCCCCACCTAGAACTCACTGCAAAGACGCTCAAACTATGAGGGCCAAATATCTGTGGCTAAACGTGTTCTTGCCAACAAAAATGTTCTCAGTTCCAGTGTATCACATTCCTCACTCAGCCCCGAGAACAGAGAATTTAAAACAGCCAGAGATTTACTTATGGATCTTAAGTGTGCAGGAATTCACATGCTTTATCTGATCCGAAGGCTTCAAGGTTTTTCCCAGGTATCATCTCAGCAATTTACCCAGAGATGAAGAGAAGAAGATACACAAACACAAACTAGACTACAATCTGAATGTTGGCCAATGTTTTTATTAAAATAATATGCGTCATGTGCCTGTTCTCTCACAGCGTATTATCCATATTTCACTTAAGTGTTTGATCATCTTGTGATAACATTTCCAGACATTTCTGGCTTGCGCATTTGACAGAGAGAGAATGAATTTTCATAGTGCATTTCAGCGAATATGTGCCAAATGTGCACACCTATCTCAGTATTAGAGCTTGTTCGTGTATAACAGTGTTCCAGTGTGTCGTGATACTAGCTCCTGCTCTCTATCTTTATTTCTCTCAGTGCTGCCTAAACCTCAGGTGAGCTACAAGACTACCTCTCCAGGTGTGATCGAAGCCAACTGCACCTCAGTGTCGCGCCCGCCGGCAGAGATAGTGTGGAACGTGGAGAGGGATAACCGGACCATGGGGCCCCCCGTGACGACACATATCCCACAGGGTGACGGGACCACCCTGGTCATCAGTACATTGACTGTCCAATCAGGGCTGCTGAAAGATGTGTCCGTCAAATGCTTGGTGCACCACAAGGGGCTTGAGTCACCGATTGGTGTATCCATGAACACTAAAAGTGAGTTGGTTTATTTAGCATACTCTAAAAATGTCTTGAGATACTTGAGATGGAAAAAGAAGCCTGCTTTGTGACGAAGATCTCCGTTATATCAAAGTGTTGCTCTGTTAAATTAAACATACATACATGAGCTTTAAGGACAGTTTGTAGATATTTTTGCTCTCGGACTATAACAGAAAACCACGGTTGCAGAAGTTCTTCTGCTACTCTGGTCTCTCAGATGAAGAATTTCTAAAATATACAGTTTTTAATTAAAACAAAAGTTATTATATGCATTTGTTTTGATGCAGCTAATGATGGGCAGGAGGTAAATGTGCTCATACGTGTCATGTGTGCGATGGCTTTAGTATGCTGATTGCCTGATAAGATGTTGTTGGGTTTCATGGGTCAGGAGTGCACATATCAGAGAAATCAGTAACACTATAAAGCAAATCTCAAATCCAATCAGCGATGGTCCATAAAAGGGAGGCAGTGATCCGACTAGCACAGGGCGTGCAGTACACAGACACAAGTGCCAACTCACATTTAGCTACTGACGTTTAATCTGAATCCTGCAAGGTCAAGATGAACACACTGTATTTATTATTTTTTTTAATGTGTCGATCTTTCTCCTTCTAGTTGGGACGGCTCTCACCATCCTGATCTCAGTCACTACAGTGGCGGCCTTGTTGGTCATGTCCCTCTGCTTCTGCCTTTGGAAGTGTTTCCTGCGCAAAGAAGGTGAGCGTGAGCATGGCTTTCCTAATGTGTATTTTTATGGTCGTCAATGCCAAAGTTTATATCAAGAATGAAGGGAAATCAAGTGTCATGCTCCTGTCCACCTGACGTCTTTGGGCCATTTAGATGCAGCCAAATTCTGGAAGTGAAATAGCAGTTACAGAGTCTTTATTGTTGGCCTCCACCCACACCTCGCTCACCTACATTCATAGACCAGGAGGAGGAGAATAAATTACACCTTAACCACTTTAACTGGAAATTTAAAGCATGTGTTTGCCAGCTGATATACAAACAAATGGCTCAGTCTCAAAGCAGTTGAGCTTGCTTGAAGGTTGAGCTTTAATCATTTCTTTCGCATTCTATTGATTAATTTATATACTTAACACACTTTATTCATATGATTATTTATGCCCTCTTGATTTATTCGATACTGAACACTTTAGGGCTCAGTAGATTAGCGGGATGATGTGTCATTTGAACATGAGATTTCAGCTTCGTTTCTTTGCTACCTGCACTCCAGCTGCACTTTATTCACACGTGTAATCAATGTTTTATGTCTGTGCATGCAGGAAAACAACCACGGATGTGTGTCTGTGTGAAACAGTGCAATATTTATTGTGCACAAAGAGGAAATATCTTGTTGCTGAAGCAGAGGTCAACCTGGTGCCTTAGGCGGGATCTGGAGTGATGAGGTCTGGTGCACGTGGTTATTAGTTAGAGCTTACATAAAGTATGGATCTATTCTTTGAACACACTGAAAAAAGTTTATCTGACTTGTTATTATATTTTGTTGGAAGCTTTGCTTTGTTTAGTGTCATAAAAGGAAGTCAGTGCTTCTCTCGGCCCTGCTCTCTTTCCACATACTCACAGATCTAAAGTTCTCGTATGTGAGGTCTGCAGTTGGACTCTTCTACCATGGCCTCTTTTTACTCTGACTGTGTGATCCAGACCTCATTACTCCAGATAATGTATTGTACAAGCTCAGACAATGTAACAGTCACAGTATACAGTTTTTTTTTATAATCCTACAGGTGAAACTTAATATTTTGTCATACCCATATGAGAGTAAACATATTGAATGTGCAGCTGTGATGTCTTTACATGTGTTTCTTTACAAGCAGTAGTTTTCCTGGTACTCAATGCTAGATTTGTCATGCTGACACAGCCAGATTTTAAACTGTTTCCTTCGATGGAGAATGTAATTATGGGAAAACATTGAACTATGTAAACATGTTATAATGCATTCTTCCATCTTGTGTCATTACCTCTCCTGCTCTCTTCAGCTGATTAATCTTTCAGATGGGACCAGAAGCTGAAAAGAGGAGAGGCAGAATTGTTTCCCTGTAACATCGTCGTCCTCATCGTCATCGTCGTCTCGGTACAAAGTGAAGATGCTCTGACACGCCTCTATAGGATGTCAAATACAATTCTATGTATGAGCGCCGACTCTTCAACGACATTCATCTTTACTCTTCTTCTTCTTCTGCCTCTGCACCTGAGTCTTATATAATCTCCAGGCTGTCGTCACGTGAAGTCAGAGAGGAAACGATGAAGGATCTCTGTTTTTCTCTCTGGCTATGTAATTAATTGAGTCGATGGCCATACATTCACACAGCAGAGTCACTGTATGGCAAATTAAAGTATAGTGATTGTGCTGTTGCAGCATACTGCATGTCTTTGAAATACTTAAAGGATACACCTGGTGATGTTATATTTGTCTTATTCAACAAATCCCATTAAAACACTAAACAAAATTTAATTTTCTACTAATAACTACTGTCTGTGTAGCCAGAACGTAACCCTCTGCGGCACATCAATGCTTTACATTAAAGGCACTGTGGTTTATTTAAAGTCGATCCCATATACACTGTCCTGCTTCCTCGCAAGGCCACCAAATATACAGCAGAAAATAGTCCCCATCAAATTCACTATTATATTATATATTATACTCCTGTTTGAGTAACATTTGCTAAAACCTACAGTGCTGTTTAGCAATTATTTTTTATGTTATGTTGTTGTGCCTCGCTGTTTACGTGGGATATACGTAGAATAAATATAGAATATCACCAGCCTTATCCTTTAAATAACAGCTCACCATTAAGGTATTACTTCTTGTACCTCAGTCGAAGGCCTCCGTCACCTCTGTGTATTTCTAAAGCTGGGTGGGGTCAGGGATATTCTCCTTTAGTTCAACTAAGAGGGCTGCTTACTTATGTTTTGTTTATGTAATATCTATTGCAAACTTTTCTACATGTTTCAAAGTCTGTTTGACCATGTTGTGAGAGCATGTGTGTGTGTGTGTGTTTGTGTGTGCATATTTGTCAGAGGTCAGATAGCTTGAATCAATTCCCTAAGAGAGCAACGCTGAAACCTTTTTGGTGCCCCCCGAAAGGAATGCGTGTCTTGTTGCCTGTCTACGTCGTAGTGTCAGGCGAGTTCATGTGTCTGAAGATGTGTGTGTGTACAGGTTGGGCTCTGTTGGGGCGCCTTAGTGGGTCGACAATGGTTAAATGACCAGAAGAGCCGCTGTGCTACTTTTAAACCGTCCCCGCTTGTTTGAACGGTACTCGAGATCAAAATATGTTATGAGGCTTTTTGCATGTACACAGGGGCATTTAAAAATGAGAGCTTTATGCTGACATAATCTTATATATCAAAGCGTATGATTTGAATCTGTCAGTATTCAACAGAACGACCTGCAGTTTATCAGACTTGAAGTTTAGTGCTTCAGTCCTGCACATCACATGTCTCACCATTAATAAGAGTTTAAGCAGCAGTCCTCTGTCTGCATAGTTTCACCATGCATACTGTACAACACTGATTATGAACTCGGAGCTTACTTTGGAGTAACTCTGAAATGTAATTACAGAACATTTAATTAAATAAATGGAAATGTAGCATCGTATCCAGGCCTGAACAGAGCAACTGAAATAAAAGAAGAAAAGATGAAAAGATGCATTAAGACTACGTAAAGTTGATCTATTAAATGCAACAAACAGATAAATAAAAAGATTAAAAATGACAAGTTTCTGAATCTTTATCAATTTTGTAACTTTCTGTGCCACTCTTTTCCAGCTCAGCTTTGTACCTCTCAGAAAAAAAAACATGAAATTCCTTTCCAGTGTGCCAAACCTGGCTTCCAGATGCCCTTTTTTTTTTTTTTTTTTTTGGGGTCCTTTTTCATCCCAAGCCAGGCGGCTTATGGTGGACCTCGCAGAGTGAAAAAACACACACATGTTGTGCATACACATTCACACAGTGAGCCCACCGCTCATGCCAGTTCTGTTCTGGTGTGTTCATAAGATCTGGGATAACACACAGTGTTTATTAGCTCTGTTAGATATACAACATATATTTGTGTATTCAACTCAGCACTTACATACACATTTATACCGTATATATACAATATATGATTACTTCAAATAATAACATCATTACACTGACAGTTTGGTTAAAGAATGTGAAAAAAATGTGCTAAAACAGGCTGTGAAAACGCAATCAGCTACCAACATAATTTACTTTGTTATTAAAAATATAATATTGGGTGTCGTTGAGCTCAGCCGGTAGAGCATCCGCCCCATGTACAAAGGCTCAGTCCTCGCTGCGGGGGCCCAGGGTCCGAATCCGACCTGTGTCTCTTTCCCGCATGTCATTCCTCATCTCTCTCTCTCTCCCAACATTCCTGTCACTATTTAAACTGTCTCTCTCAAAAAGGCCAAAAAAAAAAACAAACTATCTTTAAAAATATAATATTAGTGGAGATAAGATTTCTGATATTTGAATAACATGGCCATCCTCATCCTTGCAGATATCTGTGTTTATACAGATAAGTACAATCTGGAGCAGAACCACGTGCATTTAGCAGCGCCGCTCAGAGTGTCGGAAGGTTTTTAAGCTGCGGTGCTAAAAACTCAAACCAAATCACCTGTCTCACATTTCTCCATCTGTCAAAGTCTGTTTGTATATAGCTGTTTGAGGGTGTCTGCATGTGTATGTGTGTTAGATGTTAAATTTCATGCTCAGAAAGTTCGGCATCCTAAAGATGCAACGCTGAAACCTTTTAACCCCTAACTCAACTCTACACTTTCATGTAAACAAGGTCTACTGGCCCTAAATTCCAAAACGAAGGGAACAATTTGTGGTAAAATGTTGGACTGAAGCAAGACTAAAGGTGTAACACAGAATAGATTGTCAATATATACTATATGTCATAAATAAAAGGTAAAACCAGGCGGGATCATTTTGCCCCCTCAGGAGCACATTACAAGGGTTCCCCTGAAATCTACGCATGTGTTATTGCTTGCCTGCATTTCACAGTCAGGTTGGGCTGTGGTGAGGTGTTGAGACGGTGCGGGTTAGTGGCTTTGTAAGTGTATGTGACAAGCCTCGCTAAAAAATGAGTCATTAATGCTACCGTTACTCAGGGCTGTGAGTTAAACCACCAAAAGTGCCACTCTACTCCCTAAAAAGCTGCCTGCTCATTCGTCCGGATCAAGGTGGAACCTGTATGCCTTACATGTTAACTGCACAGTGTGTAATTTCTGCCACCAGCAGGGGTCTCTCAATCAAAACAATAACAAAACACAGACTTGACATGATGATGTCATAAAGTAGCGCGTGAGCTTCATTGTTAAAAAAAATGCCATTGCTGATGAAACTGAATGATCGTGCTCCATCGTGAGTGAGCAACACGAACTACAGTAAACAAGAGTGGCTAGCTTGTTCACCGACTTCCTTCCTCACTGTTTGATGTTTCATCTGGTGTTTCCGCAGACACTGTAGCAATTAGAGACGGTAAAGAGGCACTGACATAAAAGTGCATTTCTCTGGATTAAAACCTGGTTAGAAATATATTTATGATGCACACAACTTAACACAATATATAACATACAGTAGTTGTAGTTGTTTGACATTTGAATGCATAAATGTTACTTATTATGCCTTTAAAGCTACCAGTGTAATTTCACTGTACTTGGATATTTAAAATTAATTGGTTAAATATAAATTCCCACTGTTTTGTACATTTGAATAACGTGCATGTCCTCCTCATTAATCCCACTTGATCCAGATACAGAATCCGTATTTTGCAGGAGGTTTTTGTGAGTAGGACTACAGGCATTCAGCACTCCTCTAAACCTTGTCAGATGTTTTAAAGTCACGGTGCTGGCAGAGTCCACACATTGTCTGAATGACCTCAAGCGCAATCGAATCAGGCCTGTGTCAAACGCTGCCTTCGCTCAAGCCTCCACGCTCTCTCTCTCTCTCTCTCTCACTCTCTGAGTGTCGTCTAAACCAGGGCTTTGTCCACCAGAGAAAAAAAAAACAATTACGTGCATGTGTGTGTGTGTGTGTGAGAGAGAGAGAGAGAGAGAGAGAGAGAGAGAGCGGCTATAAGAGCAGAACTTGTGTGTGGGCTGTAACTACCAGACACCATTTGTTGAAATGAAAAATTTCCACACAGAGAAAAAAAGAGGTTCCTCCGACTCATTTCACATGTTCCAGACTTGCGTAAAGCATGTGGGCTTCACTTCAACTTTTCACCTTCTTCCTCTCAATGTGCATTCCAGTGAGAATACTGTAAGAAATGTGACAGCCAGATCATTCAGGAGCGTTGCTTGACATTTTCCACATTTTTTTTTTTTTTTAGTCAAAGCACCTTTTGTGGGCATCTGTAAATGGATTAAAGCGTCATGTACAAGTGCGCTCCGCTGGACATCATCTAAAGAAAACTGAATTAGGATCATGTTTGTCAATATGATATACTCTATTCAGCATGATGAGCTGTGATTTGTGATCTCAGGGGTTAAATAAGGTGAACGGGACAACATGGGAACTTTTTTTCTCTCTGTCATCTTTTAAGATTTCCAAATGGAGGAATATCAGCCTCTACTAGAGTATTTAATATTGTAAATTGTATATATTTGACATGGGACCAACACAGTTGCAATTGAAAATAATAACTGAGAAGAAAGTATCAGTCCAGATTAGAAAAAATATTGTTGTATTTTTCTGGGTTGTTGGCTCGGTTAGTAATCTAATTAGCTTGTCAAAATGGAAAATTTCTCCACTAATAACAGTAAATCATGAAAGAATGCAGCTATATTTCATAATTTTAAGCCAGACTTGACATAGAGTAATAACATTTTCAACATACATTCAAACTCTCTCCAGCTGTTTTTCATTGTTGCTGGAGACCAGTCTAGGAATGGCTATATTTATGTTATATATGGCCTATTTATGTTATAAGTGTACTGACCTTTTTAGCGCACATGAAATGTGTCTTTCTGAAGATTTTTACACCTCTTTACACCACTTAAAATCCTTCAAATTGAACAATCTGAGAGGGAAGATCACTTTATCATCAGTCAAGTAAGGGCATAACTGTTTTAAGTAGAAGAAGAAGAAGTTGATGAACTTTGCTAATCTCTCGATGGGGAAATTCTAATTTCACACACATATTTTACATTTTATTCAGATATATAGGCCAGAAATACGACCACTAAGCCATGCTTATAGACATGTAAATGTGGAGAGATGTTGTGTTAAGTGATGGGGTCCTGGGAGTAGATAGGAGTGCTACTGCTCTTTTTTCTTTTAAGAGAAGTGTTTATAACTTTATGGTCAATGCTCAATACTCCTCTTTCTTTCGTTATTTATCTTGTTGAAGGTGTGACCTCCATAATGACGAGAGCACTACCCGAACAGTATCTCTATATCTAAACCACATTCGTTCGAGCAGACGCAGGGCATCAGCTGCACATTTAAACTAAACCACACTGGTGTGGTTGGTGGGCCAGATACTGTGTTTCCCCTGTATGTGGGACAGAAAATGCATGAGATAAAACAGCAGACTTATAAATATGGTTGCTTATAATGTCTTATTTAAAGATCTCGCTTCTTTCTCTTTCTACTGCTACTACTACTACAACTCTAACACATCCAGAACCTTTCAAAGAACAAAATGTTTTCACAGATCAGCCAAGAATTTTATTTTTTACAATACATAGACGCCGCCCAAACTTCTTCAAACTATCAGAGTCAGACAGAAAAATGCACAATAGCTACTGAGTCTGCACATGACAAATCCACGTTCCAACTGGCTCTTTTTTATACAAACTGCCATAGCATTGGCCAACAAAGTTCAACAAGTCAAAAAGACATTCAAATGAAATGATCGGAGGGAAAAACAGCTAAAAAATAATAAGACATGAATAATGAAAAGCCGTATTGCCTGGCACAAACCTGAGGCTGAGAGAATAACTTTAATTCTGCTTCTGGTCTAGTCCAGTTACTTTAAAATGACTGTACTGTGCATCTGTTTGACCACAAACCTCTTCCGTTCCCCTCTTCTACAGCGTGGTTTATCATTTTAAACTTCTACCTGTTCCATGACACCTCCACACACTGCATGGTCTGACATTTCATCTACAGTTATAGCAGACTGGTTCCCCTTGGTCATCGGGGGAAGGTTGAGATGGTCTTACTGCAGGACTTGGAGAGTGGATGTCTTTCAGATAGGGGAAGTGGGTTTGCAGGAAAAGATGGATTACTCTCCTTGGCGAGGTCACGCATCGTATGAGTAGAAATGTCCTATGACAACAAAACAGCAGGACAAATTAAATAAGGCAATGAAATACTCTTGTTTGACACCATTATGACTCTTGGACGTTGGGGTTAAACCAATATTGTTAAAGTTTTCTAACTTAAAATAACAGCTTCAAAATATAATTTGTAAAAAGGCAAGAGTTGTCCTTTGCGTCTTG
This sequence comes from Sciaenops ocellatus, assembly GCA_033000465.1. Taxonomy (NCBI): domain Eukaryota; kingdom Metazoa; phylum Chordata; class Actinopteri; family Sciaenidae; genus Sciaenops; species Sciaenops ocellatus. The sequence continues at coordinate 7,321,129 of CP136868.1, forward strand.
TACGCCTGTTCTTGTACAATGTAACTTGGTTGATCTCCCACGAGAACTGTAAGCAAACGGACCAAGGAGCAGTTCAACATTTTGCTGGCTACCGTAGAAAAACTCACCTACCAGCACCTCTAAGGTTCACTAATTTACCCTCAGATATGCAGGTATTTTTTCTCCAATATTCCAGCAAATCTTATTTACCATATATCAAAATCATATTGATTGTAAACTATGAATCATCGTTACAATAAGACAACAATGCTATCGTGGCCAAACAAGAAAACACAATATTACCGGCTATCGCTTGTTTCAAGCGTACCGTAAATGAAAAATGTAACCCTCTTACAAACGGCAGGTTTCTGGAAACGCGATGAACTTCTTAGAGAAAAACAATACTGCTTTTTCCCTACAATAAATGATTTAGACAAAGAGGACTATATAGGGTGACCATATTTTGAGTTCCAAAAAAGAGGACACTCGGCCTGGCCTCGAGATACAAATTCAGACAGGCTTCTCAGAGGTTAAGGAACAACGTACCGTAGTATTCTGTGCAAAGCGTCAGTTAATTTTAGTACACGCTCAATGGTCCCATGAAAAACAGTGAAAACAGGACATTTTTATGAATTTATAAAAAAAAAAACCCGGACGCCCCGAACAGGACGTAAAAAGTGGACATGTCCGGGCAAAAGAGGACATTTGGTCACCCTAGGAATATAGTTCCTGGTTGCAAAAAGTTGTAGTTTTAGAGGGTGTTGGACTACTTCTCGGCTAGTTTCCAGGCAACCTCATGGTGAAAAAAGAAAGAAATGATCTGGCACCAAAAAAAGCCACGAAAGCCGCATCTAATTTTGAAACTTCAGTTTTTGATCTGTCAGCCTTTAGCAATGCTAAGCTAAGCTAACTAGCTGTTGCCTGTGCATTCATATTTATCGTATCTGTCTCTTTGCATGGCTGTAGGTCGGATTCCTGTGAAGATATAAGAAGACATAAAACAAATACTCAAATGTCAAATGTAATATATTTAATCATATATATTAATGATCTTACGTTTCCAGCCATAAAAACTCAGGACGGTTAACACAGTCACTGTGATGACCAGAAGAAGTACACTAATGGAGATGGAGAAGTAGGACAGCCAGGACACATTCTCCTTTCCAGCATCGCTTGGTACCTCAGCTACAAAAGAAGGATCAGACCCATTAAAATGCATATAATTGAACAAATAAAGGAGTTTTAACATCTACATTTTTGCCACTGAGGGATAAAAAACTACCTACCTGACACTGTGATGTTGATGGTGTGACTGACGTGGCCGGTCTGTAAGCCTCCTCTTAGTAAATTACATTTGTACAGGCCATCGTCATGAATGGAAATACGTTTGAAAGTCAAAAATGAGACCAGTTCATCCTCAGCATCTTTGTTATCCTGTGTTATTTCGACATACTCTGTTTGATTGATCTGTTCACATTTGTTTGTGTCAAGCAGTTTACACCAGGTGACTCTTACTGATTCTCCACAGTGTTTGACAGGACACTCGACTGTCAGACGTTGTTGTGCGGCAGCTTTCTCTGTCGTGCCTCTCCGGACCATGACCCCAACTTCACATGACGAGTCTAAAATAAACAATTAAAAAATGATATATGGTATATATAAACATTTATAATTTTAAAATAAATAACATGAATAATTTTATTGCAATATCAAACTGTTTCCACCATTGACTGATTTTAAAGAAAGCACCGTAATGTTTTTACCTTCCTTCTTGTCTTGACCCAATCCTTATTTTACTTATAACTCATATACTAAATAATTACTGTGTAGTAATTTCTTTTCTTTCGAGTTTCTGACTCCAATCTTTTCAAAGTAACTCCTCAGACTCTCATAAAAATCATATCACAGTGTTCAGGCTTACCTTGACTTCTTCCAAAGCTGCAGCCAAATATAAAACAGTGAAATATCAGCAGATAGGTGTACCGAAGTCTATCCATTATATCTTGACGTGTTCATCACCAGAGACCTTACAGATAATCTAAGGCTGAAGTTACTGCAACGGCTCTTTTCACTTCTGGTGAAGTTCACCACTTCCTGACCTCAAGTAAACATTCGAAGACCACCCTGCACATTTCAGTTTGTCTTGAAATAACACAGTACGTGCTTGTAGAAGCACTTATTTACACAGATGTACAAAAAACCGAGACCTAAGTTGACATCCTGGTTTCAAAAAGGGTACATATCATTCAAACGAGTGATGACTGACACTTTATCAGAAACAAATAAGACTATTAATAGACAGACGTGTAAGCAGCAGCTTACATTAGTCAGCAGTGAACACTAGAGGTCACCTGAATGTCCTCATTATCTTTATAAAATGATAAGACGCTTGCGTTTATGTGATATTGATTTGTCTGAAGGAGTTACAAGCCAAGTTGGTACGAACAAATTCTTCGTTCCTCACATCATCTCCTCGACTGAGCGTTTGTAACTTTATGGTCAATGGTTAACACGCCTCTTTCTTTTGTTATGTAACTTTCTTTTGTTATGTAACTTGTGACCATCATAATGATGAGATCATTACCTGAACAGTATCTCAGTATGTAAACTGTTCGAGCAGAGGCGGGCCTCAGCTCAACCACAGATGATGAAGAAAGAAATCTTTCGACCCCCCCTTAACTTCCTGCGCATATAAACTAAACCACGCTGGTGTGGTAGTTAGGCCAGGTACCGTGTTTCCGCCGGCGGAAAAAACACTGAGGTCTGTACGTGGGACTGAACATGTGCGAGTACAAGTAGCGGACTTATATATGTATATATGTATGTATATATGTTTGTCTCATAATGTCATCTCTGTCTCATTCACAAACAACTCTGGGAAAGATGACGAAATTATTCTAAAAACGGAATACACAAATAAATATGAAGGAAACCACATACGTAATCTTTCACAAGTTTTCACAGATCAGCCTAAGATTTTATTTTTTTACAAGAAAAAGAAAAAAAACTGCTAAAAAGACAACAAAATGATAACAAGGAGTGAAAAAATAACTTTATTTCTGCTTCTGGTTTAGTCCGGTTAGTTCAAGATACTGTGCGCATCTGTTTGACCACAAGCCTCTTCTGTTTCCTCTTCTGCAGTGTGGTTGATCACTTCACTGCTACCTGTTCCGTGACACCACCACGTACTTTTCCGTGCACGTTTTCATCTGCACGTCTGTGACTCATCAAAAATGTTCAGGAAAAATTGATGACAGCATATTCTGCGTTTTTGTTTTGTTTAGTCGCAGCAGGCTGTTCTCTGGCAGGTAATCTAGACTTCTGATGGTTGATGACAGAGTACATTGCGTGTTCTGACGCTTGAATTTCACCTACAGCCGCAGCGGACTGGTTTCCGCTGGTCATCATGGGAGGTTGTGATGGTCCTACTGTCGTAGGAGAGGGAATGTCCTTCAGATGGGGGAAGTGGGTTTGCAGGAAAAGAGTGGAATGATTACTGTCCTTCGGGAGATCGGGTATCATATGAGTGGAAGTTTCCTATGACGACAAAACAGCAGCATTAAATAAGTCAATGAAATACTCTTACTCTTGAACATTGGGGTTAAAGGAATCGTTGACATTTTGGGAAATTCACTTATTTGCTTTCTTGCCAAGAGTTAAATGAAGATCGATACTACTCTCATGCCTATCAGCTACATATAAAGCTACAAGCTGGTAGCTTAGCTCCGTCCAAAGGTAGGAAAAAAATCACCTACCAGCACCTCTATGGTTCATTAATTTGGCCTCAAATATGCTGTGTTTTCTTTTCCAAACATTCCTACACACTTCTGTCTTTAACAACTTGGCACTTACAGTACATAACACAGATTAAACCACACATATTGATGGCAAACTTCTTGGAATATATTAGCATTAGCGTGGCCTGTTTAATTTCATGTTTGTACTCTACTAAAGGCTACTGTATCCTCTGATTGGAACATACCAGATAGTCAGTACAGTTATCATAAATTACAGTCGCTTTTGGTTGTGCATACAACATGCACTGCTCCACAGTGTTAGCGTGGATAGATGGAGTTCCTTAACCGAGGTGGTTCTGTTTCTATTAGCTTTTGGGAGTTGTGACACTTCTTTCTTTTTCTGAAGTCATGGCCACAGCAGCTGAGGAAGGAGAAGATGGGAAAGTTTTCCAGGACATGTATGTGAAATCTTCTGGCTCCAAGTTGGAAATTTGGCCAGGAAAACTACTCACGCAAGTCGAAATGCTTGAGATATCTATATGAGGTTCTCTTGTCAGTCCTAAAATCTCTTTAGCCCGCTACTGAGATGATATCCTGACTGCTAGCTTTGTCATTCAGTTTTTTCCATCATTGCGCCTTTACGTATAGTATAGTAATATATAGTTACAGTGAGACAACAGGGCCACCATGAGGCCAAACAGGAAAACTCAACTTTACACTCTTGTATCAACCATACGTGACTAAAAACTGTAAAATTCTCATATATCTAATATTTAGTGACCCTATTTTACAGAAAAAACGTGGTCACTAAAGACCTGAGGTTCATGGGTTAACACATCATATATCGCTTGTTATCTATACAAAAACCAAGGTGTAAAAACAACACCTTGTGGTTTTACAAGGCGGTGAGCTACTTCTTGTCCGGATGCCAACTCTTGCCAACAGATGCCAACTTCCTGTAACGATCACAGACTACCAGGAAACCTCAGAGTGACATCAGTCACTGTCACAGCCCCTTCTAAAACATGTCATTTTTATGTTGTCCAGATTAAACAAATAAGATATATAATGTGAATTAGTGGGCTTTAGAAATGCTAAGCTAGGCTAAATGGCTGACGTCTGTTATCGTCTAAACATGACAGTGGTATCAATCTTCCCATCTAACTCTCAGTAAGAAAACAAGTACACTTATTCCCCAGAATGTTCGACTATTCCTGTAAGATACTGCATTACATTACCTTCCGCTTATTGTGGTTGAAGCTCAGTATTCCTGTGAAGGAGACATAAAAACAAATGCTCCATTGTTAGCTGGTAAGATCTAAAAAATGTTGCCAAATTTAATTCAGACTGTGAATTAATATTAATGTTCTTACGTTTCCAGCCATAAAATCTCAGGAGGGTTAACACTGTAAATGTGGCGACCAGAAGAACTGCGCTAATACAGATGTAGAAGTAAGGCAGCCAGAACAAGTCAGGCTTTCCACAATCATTTGGTAACTCTATAAAAGAAGAAGGACCAGTAATCACTGACTGTAACTTTTAAAACAGAGCAGTGTAATTAACCAGTTATAGGTTCTTACTTGCATTCTTACCTGAGTTTTTACTTTTCCGCTGTAATTCTGTACATTTAAAAGGAATAAAGAATTTTTACTTGAAATTAGACATCCCAGTTTTACTGTAATAAATTCAGTATAAGCTTCTCTAATATTACAGTAAAAGGATATTATCATGTTGACTTCAATTTTGCCGTTTTATTCCATATTTTAAAATGTGCCAAACCATGACAGTAAAAAAACGTAAAATATGCCATTAAATATTACAGTGTTTTACTGTACAATTAACAATCTCAAATACAAAATGCTACTCTATTCTGTATAAATTCACCTAAAAGGCTGTATAAATCATGTTTCATGACATATTTTGCAGTCTTTTACTGTGTACTGTTTGGCAGGTTTTAACCGTAAAATCTATAGATATTTTTTACAGTGTATCAGTGCGTACTATTTTAATTAATCAGTACATATTAAATAATTACAGTGTACATACTGGAGATCAGCAGGTTTAACGTTTAAGTTCTTACAGGAAGAACAAGGTTGGACTTTATTTTACAGCTCTAGCTGGTCACTGTAATATAAAAACTTTTTACTGAATAATTAAACTGTAAGTTACAAGATAGATAGATAGATAGATAGATAGATAGATAGATAGATACTTTATTGATCCCGAAGGAAATTCAAGAAGCTGTACAAGCTGTAATCTAAAGCATTACTGTTTTGTCTTGTCCAGTTAATGACTCCAGTCTTTTCAAAATGTCTCCTCAGACTCTTTTTAAAGTCTTATCATAGTGTTCAGGCTTTCCTTGACCTCTTACATAGGTGCAGACAAATGTAAAATGTCAGCAGTTAGACGTGTTCATGAGGTTCTTACCTGAGTGATAGTCTGAGTATTCGATCCCTTGGTGTAAATCTGTAGATTCATAGGAAGAATATAGAATAAACACTTAAAGTTAGACAGTTAGTCACATCTACATTTTGCTGCTGAGGGATTAAAAAAACTGTCTACCTGAAACTGAGATGCTGATGGTGTGACTGATCACTGTGTCTCCTAAATTACATCTGTACAGGCCGTCGTCATGAATGGAAATCCGTTTAAAAGTCAACAATGAGGTGAGTTTGTCCACTGCATATTCATCATCCTGTGTTATTTGGACATTCTCTGTTTGACTGATCTGTTCACATTTGTTTGTGTCGAGCAGTTTACACCAGGTGACGTTTACTGGTTCTCCACAGTGTTTGACAGGACACTTGACTGTCACACGTTGTTGTGGGGCAGCTTTCTTTATCGTGCCTCTCTGCACCATCAGCTGAACTTCACATGATGGAAACGAGTCTAAAACAGAATAAATATACATATAACACATATATACATATATATATATATATATATATATATATATATATATAGAGAGAGAGAGAGAGAGAGAGAGAGAGAGAGAGAGAATTTATAAATGTGTAAATATAACATAAACATAAATAACATCATGAATTTAACACATCAACCTGTTTTCACCAGTTTTGTCTTGTTACTATCAATGTTAACAATCTTACTGTATTATTATTATTATTATCAAAATACTATAATTTATTTGTTTTTACCTAACTTCGTGTCTTCCATTTTACTTATATCCAGTATTCAATACCCAATACGTAGATTACTTATTTACGCGTTAATCTAAAGCCTTACTCTTTTTCTTTTGTCCAGTTTGTGACTCTGATCAATTCAAAATATCTTAAACTCTCATAAACTTCATATCACAGTGTTCAGGCTTACCTTGACCTCTTCCATAGATGCAGACAAATGTAAAACAGTAAAATATCAGCAGATAGGTGAACGGCAGTCTGTCCATTATGGCTTGACGTGTTCATCACCTGAGATCTTACAGATAATCTAAAACTGAAGCTACTGCAGGGGCTCATTTCACTTCTGGCAAGTTCACCACTTCCTGACCTCCTACATATATTCAAAGACCATCCTGCTCTCGCGTATTTTTCAGTAGGTCATGCAGTAACACTCTTAACACATCTAAAGGTTATGAAGTGGTCTTGTCAATTCACAGAACCGGGGCAGCAGCTCGGCAGGAAGTTGTGACATCCTGGCTGAGGTCTTGGGTACATATTCCCACGAGCGATGACAAGGAGATTAAATCCATTTTGACACTAAAAATTATTACCTCAACAGACCGGCTATACGCGCAGTTGTGAACAGCTTACATTAGTCAGCAGTGAGCTCTAGAGGCCGCCTGAATGTTCCCATCATCTTTATGAAATAATAAGATGCTTGCTTGCTTCCCTTATCCAATCTGGGCAAATATCTGCAGCTGCTTCAGATGAAGACAGCCAAAAATCTGCCAGAGTCCAATCACAAGCAGTTACTGAGACTAGTATAAACAATTCTCAAGACTATTTCTAAGAGAACTAAATGGCTTAATATGTATAATTTGAATTACTTGTTTCACATCACAGGTGTGTATGATTGGTAGGTGTGTGATGTTCTGCATCATCTTGTGTGTTCTCACTACACACTGTTCGTAGCACTGTTGTTATTCTTGTTTGTTTGACTGCAACCAGTAGATGGTGTCAGATGACGCTCATCTTCCTGCAGTCGACATGTTCTTGGTCAGTGGTGTCTGAATAACTCAGACTGCTCCAACAGCACCCTCCAGTGCATAAAGTAAAGTACTATACTATATACAGCATATCAATACATGGTTCCAATAAATTAATATACAATGTAAGTTTTTTAAAAGCTCCCCAATCTCAAATATCTGATATTTGACCGCTGCAATGATCAAAACTTCCAGTGGATCGTGTTTGTTCTGAGTTCCTGTTTTTGTAGACTGATTTTACCGCATTGTGCATATTGCAGAAATATCTCTTCATTACCTCCACAAAGGTCTATTATATTCTTGGCAAAGACACATTTTGTGAAAGTAAACTGGACTGTCTGCTGTCGGTGAAAACGCGAAAGGTCATAACTTCCTCATATTACTCATCAGGAATATTTGCACAATCATGCAAATGAGACAAAACCTTACAGGCTAAGAGTCCGCCTGCCTCACCCAAACGTACTTGCGGTGTCCAATGAGGCAGATTGTTTTGGTGAAGATGTTTTTTAAGATCTGCTGCCACCATTAAAAACACAACATTTGAACTCAACAAAATTTCTTCTAGTTTTCGCGACTTTAAACAGTTTTTAGCAAGTCACATTTTATAAAAATTGTTCAGCAATGTTGCAATTTACCCTTTTTTCACCTGCAATGTCACTGTATGTATTTGTGTGTGTGGTTTGGCGCACAGGAAATTTAAATAACACACAAGAAGGCTATTGTATGGTGTGTGTGTGTGTGTGTGTGTGTGTGCGTACGTGTGTGTGTGTGTGCGTGTGTGTGTGTGTGTGTGTGTGTGTGTGTGTGTGTGTGTGTCGCTCTCTCTCTCTTTCATCTCTCTGCTGTGGCCTGTGTGCACACAGCCATAGAGAGATCAGTTTGAGATCAGTGTCTACTTGTGTCAAGCTTAGACCTGTTCTAAAATAACCAAGCACAGGTACCTGCCACCACCTGCTGACAAATACAGTGTCAACATCCAGATTTTGTGGGCACATCATGGGAAACTGCACTTCAGGGTAAGTAATCAAGATTGGCATGGCCACAAAGCAATTTTTAGCATGTGGTAGTTACATTCCAATGCTTGCTGCTGTATATTTAGAAAACGAGAGTGATTAAATTAGAAAAACGTGTGGGCAAAGCCAAGGAGAATCGGTATGACAGCGATATAAACGAGTTTTAACTGAAACAAAGCTGTATTTCGGTCATAAGGCAAGCAGCTTCTGCATTGCTTCAGCAAGGAAATAGTGGTTTCTGGCTAAGAATAGACTCGGCTTCAGCGTACAGCGTTTCTGTTAACAGGACAAGCGTAGGCAGATTTTCTGTGCATTATATGTATTTGATAAAATATGACAAAAAATGCGAGATGTTGACCGAAGATGCCTGGAGATTTCCAGGTCCTGTGCCGTTTGTTACTGAGATAGACAGTTGGACATCAACAGATGTGGGTTGTAGACGTATGTAAAGTGTTTCCTGTTGCACCACACGCAGTTATCCGTTAAGCTGTCAAGGAAACTGCTACTGTGGGGTTAAACCTCTACAACCTCTTTTTTTTCTTGTGCTGTGTGTTTAATGCTATGTAGAGCTGGATGGTTGTGTCTTTATTATGGTCTCATCATTTTAATTTGTTCTGTTTTAGGATAAAGAAGAAAAAGAAAGGTAAAACTACAGTTTAGTACCAATAGTACATGAAAACTTTGCGATGTTTGGCTACATTTTTAATATTTACATTTTGTCTTGCAGGGGATTCTGGTCCATATGATAATAGCAGCACAGATAATAAGGTACACCTGCTTAAATCTATTTTTGTTGAGCATAAATCTTCATAGTTGCAGCTTTTCATGGGACATGGATATGTCTCTATGCTGTTATGATAACACAGTCTGACTGACCTTGTTAGATTTGCATACTGGATGAATATTTGTGTGAGGCCTCTGTCATCAAAGAAACTGTGGGGCTATTTATTTTCGTCCACAGGTCTCAACCACTGATCATCTCAGAAAATATGTCTGTTGCAGTAGCACCTATTATGTTTAACGTAAATGTTCAGTAACAAGGAATTAACGCCTCACTCTGTGTGTTATTTCACGACAGCCCGAGGATGTAATGTATGCCTCCATTGACCACAGCAACACCAAAGGATCAAGAAGAGCCAAAACTACCACTGAAGACGATTGTGACTATACCGTAATTACTATGCCTGCACGTCAACCTGAGCCTGAGTGCACATCTAAAGACGAATGTGAAGACGATTATGTCCTCATGGGGTAAATCGAAAAAAGAGTAAAGATCATTTTTAAGATGGTGATCTAGTAGATAATATCACAAACAGGATAAAGTATCGGATATTTTGTAACGGCACCCAAGAACATTTCCACTCGAACTGATCATCAGATCTTGAGCTTCAACCAGGAAACTGTGACAAAATGAAAAAAGAAACCATCCACAGTTAACTCTCCACTTTTGAGGAAACCTGAACACAGCTGTGGTGTTTCATTCCTCAACAAGAGAAACTTGCATCAAGTTTGATCTCTTTACTGAGAAAACAACCTTAGGATCAGGATCCCTGAAAAGACGTTAATACATTATCTGGAGTCAAAGGAATCGGCACTTGCTGTGCGTCCCAAATTCGTACTACAAGCTCAAAGCAAGTCCTTTTAGTATGTTGTGTGTTCACGCTAGAAAAATGACAAAACAAAGACAAAATATGGCAGATTTTTGAGTGTGCTGTTGATGGATTATATATTTCCACCTACCAACTGTGTACGGTGATGATAAGGACGTAGTACATACTGTATAAAATTAGTATGCAATTTAAATGTGGACGTAGCTTGCATTATGCAAGAAGTTATATCAGTTTGATCAGCTCCACAGCAACGTCTCCCAAACCACAAGGTCTGTAGCTTTTGACACATTATTGTTGGTAACAACATGGTGTGAAGATTTCAAAGCCACAGTGTCAAATATTTGAATTATTATCATTGGTGCATTCAGCATGTTGCTTTCAGTGGGTGTATGTGCTGCAGAACAGCTCTGTAACCCTGTAAACAGTGACTTTGTAGTCAGGTTGGCTAACGTTAGTACATCTTCTGTCAGATGCACTGCTGTGTAGTTTTCCTCTGAAGATGAAAATTTGATTTTTATCTGTGTTTTTGTCTCCACCTCATGCACGGTAACCTCCCTCAACCAGTTTTTACTCATAACATTTGTATGGCCAAACTGAAAATGTGTTAATTCATGCCATTGCCACATCATCCAATCCACGATGAAAGAATGTAATGCTTATATAATAGACCTTTTTCTCAGCAGCCATTTTGATATGAAATATTACGGTAAATGCAGCGGTTACCAATGATTCTAATAACTGAGGTTTCAGAGTCAGGGTGGTGGTGCATGTTGACTCACTGGAAAGTCTCTGCTGCCATAAATGGAACAGAGCCTAAATTAGTATCATTCTTAACACCTGTGTTGACCCAAATGTCAAAATAGCTGCTGTGAAAAAGGTCATTTATGTTCACAAAACAAACCCGAATGTGCACTTCAGAGTCTGTGCTCATTTTGCAACTTTGTACCCCTGAGAACTGCTGCACACCACCCAAATATACTACAAAAAATAGATATTTAAGACTTGAGAATTTATGGGGTTTTTTTATGTTTTGTATGTGTGAGCAGAAAAATGTGTAATTTTTTGTCAATGCCTGTATCTATCTACAGAGTTATTTATATGTTTGAGTGGGTGTCTATGAAATGGAAGTGGACTGCCAGTTGCCTTTGTTCCATTGAGGTTTTTTTGACCTTTTTTATTGATTAAATGTGTACAGAGTTCTGTTGTTTTAATCACGTGTAGTGCTTTAAATGTTAAATGTTTAAATCCCTTTGTTAAGTACAAGTTACGTTAAGTTAAATACATTTACTCAAGTACTGTATGTACAAATGTGAGCGACTTGTACTTTACTTGAGTCATTCCTTTTCACGCTATACTTCTACCTAACTCAATATATTGAACAAATTAAGGTTTTCATGTAGAAAACATACAAAGAGATTATAAAATATGATGTTTTATTAATTAAACCAGCCAACAATACCAGCATGATTAAATAATTAGCCAATTAATCGGTTAGTCAATGAAAATTATTAACTCTGTAACATCATTTCTCACCAAAACAACAAATTTAATCAGCAGAAGAGTCCATAATGAAATATATAAAATAGTTGCAAATTAGCTCCACCTTAACCAACTAAAACAATAAAATCCAGATTTTTCTTAAAAGCACAAGTCATAATGATCTAGTATATAATAGTATAACAGTAAAACTGCACTGAGTATTTGAAAAGCTAAGTGTGCCAAGTTTAAGCATTATTTTCAGATCCTAAAATACATTATGATCCAACACATGGTGATGATGATGATGGACTATTTTCTGATCTCTACCAGTAGATGGCAAACCAGTTTCTGAAGTAGAGTCAGTGTATTCACCACTTCTTCCACATCCTATGAAAAAAAACAGATCGTAACAATATGCAATAAAACACAGAGAATTTTAAACTGCAGAGTTACAGGAAGATTACCACTGCAGATTTGGATGGTGGCGTGACGGACTGCTGGCATCGCCTGAAAAAGGTCCATACACAAACCAGCTCAGTGATTCAACAAAACTTACAAGTAGGCATTTTAGTAATTCATTTTTCATCAAATGAAAATTACCTCAACGTCTTTTCATTTTGTAATAGAAATATAAACCCATTGAACCAACAATTAATACCGAAACAATAAGGATGGGCCGCCAAATAAGATAAGAAAAATCTGCATGAGAGAGTGAAGATTAAAGGTTTGTTAATAATTTTGGACATACACATCACATCTACACACAAAGTTATAATTAATGTATTCAGTTTTCAACCACAAAACATAAAAAAGATGCTATCCATTCTGCTAAAGCCTGACCTGTTTTGGGTTTTGGTACCAATATTTGTTCCTCTGTCCAGTACGGGTGGCTGACAGCACAGCTCAGGTTTTTTATATCCATTCCTTCAGTGAGCTCCAGACGACTTTCTACTGTAAAAAATCCATGTGATTCAGACAGTTTTTCCACAGACGATGAGTTTCCCGCATGACTCCAGTTGATGTTGGCGGCAGGTTTTCCTCTTTCAGCCGTGCACACTGCCACCATCTTGTCGTTCTCACGCTCTAACCAGGCTGATATACTGGGACGAACTGAGCCAGGGAAGACAAAACAAGAGAAATTAGACTCAGTGAAAACTTGTTTTAAAATGTAAGTTCAACCAAATCACAAAAAAGAGAGAGATTACTAGAAGGAGAATTTGGTGTTTTATTAATATTTGTGACTGTGTGATTTGGGTGAATTGACCCAAATCATCTATCTTTTTAAGGAGAGAAGTCCTACCTGCGATAGCCACGTTGATATCATAATTTTCATTTCCTCCTTTGAGAACCGACTCACACCTGTAGATTCCCACATCATCATTGGAGAAGTTTGGGATGTGCAGGTATGACCGAGCTCTCGATGTGTTTCGGAGTGACTTGCCATCCTTGCAGAGGTCTTCACTTTGGCCCTCATTGTTAAAGGATATCCTACACTTTTTGTTTTTCAAGGTTATTTTCCAGATGACATATATTATATCATTCCGTGTCTTATCACTGCATGTCAGGTTAGCATCACTCCCTAGGTTGAAAGTTGAATTTCTGACAACTGAACATAGAACATGAAGAGTGAAGTGAAGATTAAATAAAATAAACACATACACACACACAAATTGCACATAACACAGAGACAAATCTTGGCATGCAGTATGACACAGTAAAAACACTGCAATTAATTTCATTCATTTATGTTTATTAATGACAATAAAATATCCACAAATAGAAAGATGCTATGTAAGATAAGTTTTATAACTAATAAGGAAAGGTATAAGGAAGAAATAAGAAAAGATAATAATAATAAAAAATAAGGAAAAGAGGCATAGAAATGTCATGTCATGTTCACGTTTGTGTGCCTCCTTATTTAATAATTCTCTCATTCTGCAAAGTAGCCAGAGAGAAACAGGGGAAATTAGTTTACCAAAAACTTTTGGAGGAGGAGGAGGAGAAGTGGTTGTGGTCCATACATCAGTTTCTGAGAGAGATGGAGGTAAGAAACATTTTTCAGTCAGAAAGCAGCAGTTAGTAATTCATTCTGAAGTGTTCAGTCAGCAGAACAATAATCAAGAGTGGTTAGTCGTTATTTAGTTGGGTGTGAAGGTGTGAAAGTTATTGAAGGTGTGAACCTGTCCCCATCACCGAGGGCCTGACCTGATTGTATGCTAACTATGTGGTGAGAACATGCACGGCAAGGCTGTTTCACCTCAGATTCTTGAGGAATAAAGAGGAATTTCTACTGTGGCACGATTGAGTGCATCCTGACTGGTAAAGAAACAAGAGCACCGAACAAATCCCCGAAAGAGCGGATCATTCAGCTGAACGTACAATAGGTGGTGCTGTACCCTGCCTATAAGACTTTTATACAAGATGCTGCAAAAAGGCTAGAAGAATCACTAAAGTTCCCCAACCACCTGGTTAAGAGCCTTTTTTCACTGCTCCAGTCAGGAAGAAGGTACCGTTTACACCAGGCCAGCCCACCAATTCCCCACCCAGTCATACTGTATTTATAATTACTACTATTCTAACTCACTAATGGGATTACACACATTATAGTTTGCTGGGATTATATGTCATGAGATTACATGTAACAAATAACTTGGACTGATTGATTCCACGATGCCTATAAATGATATTCCCATCGTGAAAGTCAATAAGAAACACGATTACTGGGTCAAAGACATTTCCAATAGACTAGTAAGGAAATCGCTAAAAGAAAAACAGGCAAAAATCAGAAAATTCAGGGTTCATTGGTTGACATAAAAGTGTCAGTACATATTTTCTTATAACATATATATAATAAATAATTGCACTGTACTTTACGTGCTAATCTAAAGCCTCATTGTTCCAGTTAATAACTCCAATCTGTTCAAAATGTCTCCTCAGACTCGCATAAAAATCCTATCACAGTGTTCAGGCTTACCTTGACCTCCTCCAAAGGTGCAGACAAATGTAAAACAGTAAAATATCAGCAGATAGGTATACGGCAGTCTATCCATTAGGCCTGACGTGTTCATGAGGTTCTTACCTGAGTGATAGTCTGAGTATTCGATCCCTTGGTGTAAATCTGTAGATTCATAGGAAGAATATAGAATAAACACTTAAAGTTAGACAGTGAGTCACGTCTACATTTTGCTGCTGAGGGATTTAAAAAACTGTCTACCTGAAACTGAGATGCTGATGGTGTGACTGATCACTGTGTCTCCTAAATTACATCTGTACAGGCCGTCGTCATGAATGGAAATCCGTTTAAAAGTCAACAATGAGGTGAGTTTGTCCACTGCATATTCATCATCCTGTGTTATTTGGACATTCTCTGTTTGATTGATCTGTTCACATTTGTTTGTGTCGAGCAGTTTACACCAGGTGACGTTTACTGGTTCTCCACAGTGTTTGACAGGACACTCGACCGTCACACGTTGATGTGGGGCAGCTTTCTTTGTCGTGCCTCTCTGCGCCATCAGCTGAACTTCACATGATGGAAACGAGTCTAAAACAGAATAAATATACATGTAACACATATATACATATATATATAGAGAGAGAGAGAGAGAAAATTTATAAATGTGTAAATATAACATAAACATAAATAACATCATGAATTTAACACAATATCAACCTGTTTTCACCAGTTTTGTCTTGTTACTATCAATGTTAACAATCTTACTGTATTATTATTATTATTATCAAAATACTATAATTTATTTGTTTTTACCTAACTTCGTGTCTTCCATTTTACTTATATCCAGTATTCAATACCCAATACGTAGATTACTTATTTACGCGTTAATCTAAAGCCTTACTCTTTCTTTTGTCCAGTTTGTGACTCTGATCAATTCAAAATATCTTAAACTCTCATAAACTTCATATCACAGTGTTCAGGCTTACCTTGACCTCTTCCATAGATGCAGACAAATGTAAAACAGTAAAATATCAGCAGATAGGTGTACGGCAGACTGTCCATTTGGCTTGACATGTTCATCACCAGAGACCTCACAGATAATCTAAAGCTGAAGCTACTGCAGGGGCTCATTTCACTTTTGACAGATTCACCACTTCCTCCTACATGCATACGATAAGACCATACTGCACATTTCAGTTTGTCAGGAAATAACAAACTGCACACACATAAACACTGGTGGTGGAGGTGGACTTGTCACCTTTAAATGTTTTATATAAGTTGTGACATCCTGGCTACAAAGTCAGACTGAGGCCTTGAGTACATATCATTAATCAGGAGATTAAAAATATACATTATATGTTTACATTTTGTCTTTCAGGGGATAAGAAATAAGGTAGACGTATCTTCATACATTTTTAGTGAGCATAAATCTTCATAGTTCCAGCTTTTCATGGGACATGTGTATGTGTCTATGCTTTTATCATAGCACAGTCAGAGGTGCTGCCTCATTATATTTGCATACTGGCTGAACAATAGTGTGAGGCCTCTGTTGTCAATGAAACTGTGGGGATGTATATTTGCAGGAAGTCATAACCATTAACCACCTCAAAAAAAAAACATGTTTTTGTAGGAGCACTTTATGAAAAAGTAGAAATTATATGTAACAGAAATGTTCAAGATTTGGACACTTATGTCCTCACGAGGTAAATAGAAAAAAGAGGACGGAGTAGATAGTACCAAAAACACAATAAAGTGTCTAATAATTTGTCATTTGGCATCCAAGACATTTCCAGTCAAACTGATCATCAGATTTTGATGTTTGATGAGGAAACCGCAGCTGCTTGTCGAAACACCAACCCTCATGATGTGCTTCTCTTCACTTTTGAGGTCACCTCAAACCTGAACACAACCGTGTCGTGCCTTCCTCAAGAAGATAAACTTGTACCACATTTGACCTCTTTACTGAGAAAACCGCCTCAGGAGGAGAATCTGCAGCTCTTTAGTGTGATGTGCCTGTCACACAGTAGTTCAGATCAATCCAATCATGGCATGAGCTATGAGCAATGGAAAAGATGTTCTTGCTCTTGACCTGACTGGCTTTGGTAAGAGTTTGACTACATTATACGATCTGATTGGATGAAGCATCTCCCATGATAGATGGTGATGGTGATAGACGCATGGTTCATCATCAGGTTAACCAAAAGTGTGGAACATCTCCAAAACAGTGAAGCCAGTAACTTCTGGCAAATTACTCTTAGTTACAACATGAGCTGGTTCTCTTCTTAAAGTCACCATGTGTTGTTTTTTTTTAATGATTTTGATGGCTTGATGGATGTTGATTGATGTTTTTCTTTATAGGAAAATTGGCCTCCGAAATTGGTGCATCCAGTGTGCTACTTTCAGTTTTCAGTGCTTATTTCCACCACGAAAGCAAAATAATGTCTCTGTAACCCTTTTTTTTTCATTGAAAATCAGCCAAAGCTTTGCTCCACCTAAAGCCGCAGTTTCAGTTGTTGAAACTGAATTCCATGTTTACTCTCTCAACCAGCCTTTACTAATAATGTCTACATACCCAAACTAAAAATGTAGCAATTTGACACATTATCCAAAAATGTCATGTATGTTTACATGATTGTGTCCAAAACACATACTTTAATGTTGCATGATGCTGCCTCTATTCTGAAGAAGCTGTCCCCCTGTGCCTTCAGTACTACTAGCTGCTCAGTCTGTAGGGATGGAGGATGGACTGGCAAGTTGTCCATAAAAAGTCATACTCAATGCATCTACAGTACAAGGTATTTTACCAGTTAGTTTTTAGTTTACAAAATAGGAGGAAATATGTTTACCCTTAGAGGTCCAACATTGTTATGTGACCCTGCAGAGGCTTCTACGTTATCTGTTGTGTCTGTGGAGTGTGACAATATCACACAAAAGTATGGAAGTCTGTTTCTGCCAGTAAAAGAAAAAAATAAAATGCCTTAATTTAAAAAAAAAGAAGAAAGATCTACATGCTAAGTCATAATTATGAGATAAAAAAAATCATAGTTATGAGATAAAAAATCATAAATATGACATAAAAAGTCATAGTGATGACATAAAAAGTCATAATTATGAGATAAAAAGTCATAAATATAACATAAAAAGTCATAGTGATGACATAAAAAGTCATAATTATGAGATAAAAAGTCATAGTTATGACATAAAAAGTCATAGTGATGACATAAAAAGTCATAATTATGAGATAAAAAGTCATAGTTATGACATAAAAAGTCATAATTATGAGATAAAAAGTCATAATTATGAGATAAAAAGTCGAAATTATGAGATCTTATAATCATGAACTGGGAATGCACGGTTGCCAAGCAACACATAAACACTTGCATAGCACTGGCCGGTTAGATACTTTTTGTTGTATACATGTTACCACAGGCCAGCTGCTTTGTATCATCATGTATGCCACCAGTGAAATTAAGCGTCTGTTGACACTGTTGTCACTTTGGTTGAAAGATCAGTCTCTTTTTACTCGTACTGACGTTCAGATAAAATCAAATATTTTTAAATATTATCAGATATCAGACATGCGCTCTCTGCAGCACCAAACAAGGAAGAAGGAAACCGAGAGGTTACTTTGTTAACGGCTAAGAAAAAAACCTCCTAAAATACCGTCAAACACACGACAGACGGTGAATTAACAGTGTTTTGAGTCAGTGTTTAATTCAGCGTGTATCCTAACCACCAAACTGCTGTTATTTCAACGAGAAATCTTCGTTTTCTAAACGGGTCGCCTCATTCATAGGCTGCGGTCGCCTCCCACTTAAATAAAGCTGGTAGCGACTTCTCGAGTTGATGAGGCGACAAAATCCAAAATGTTACAGGAACACAGTTCATATTTATGGATTATATTGATGCCGAATTAACAATAAGTTTTCACGGACATGCAATGAGTCATTAAAAGGGAGTTTGGTGTCATTTTTCAGGGAGCTTTAGTTTAATTCAAACTGAGTGTTTATTTTTAAACGTTTTGTCAACACTACAGTGACATTAGGTAACTGTCAAGTATGATAAGGTTGACTGCTGTTAGCTATTGGTTTGATTAATGGTTGTGTATTGATTACTGATGGTGACCGATCAGGTTTTATTCAGCAGTATACAGTAAATGGTTCACACACAAGCCCCCTTGTGTGTGATTTTAAAGTACTACTTGTAGAAATATGTTCATCTTTGTGGTGCAAGCTTTGTTACAATCTAAGGCAGATGATAGCTGTTAATGTAAGGGTAGTTAAAACACCTGTAAAGCAGAGTGATACGTGTATTTAAAGGACCCGGTGATGCTGTGCTCTATATCAGCACTCAGGAACCAATCAAATTTGGTAACTTGGTAACTAACTGATGTATAAATGGTGATCATCCCTTTGATTTAAGGTCAAATATTCAGTAAGAATAAGTAAAAGTAACGTGAGGTCTTTTCTTTTCTCAGGTAAGAAAACATAAAGTAACTGCAGAACATGATGAAGTGTATACTATTACCATTATTTACAGGCACCTTAACATGGACATCCCATGATCCCATGGTCAGTAGGATGCTTTTAACCCTTTACCTTTTATTATTTAACATCTATTGGACTGCCTCGTTTAGATTAATATCTTGCACATTTTAACCTCTTTTTCACGCCTCCGCTCGAAAATGACATACCCAAAATGAATAGAGTATATCTCTGCAGCTACAAGGTCTATTTGAATTACTTTGGTCATAATAAAGGGAACACTTGTGACATTTAGATGTGCAAGTATCAGTATGAATGTCACTGGCTCAGAGTGAATTAAGATGGCATACAGCATGAATGAAAGATTTCATTTCCGCCTAATGAAACATCACACTTATGATATGAAATGTGGTGAGTGGGTTGACTTTATGACGCTATACAGACAGTTTGATTATTAGTTTGCTTTTTTATTAATTTGGTGTTGGAGTTGTGTTTGGTGTGTGTAAATATGACTTATATGTGCTTGTAGCAGAGTTTCTCCTGTTTAATGTAATGTGCAATATGACCATATTGTTACGTGATTAATACAGGGTTTCATGCTTTTAGTTGCGGAGCGACCCCAGGGTCCCTCAATTAGGTTAACCAGGACCTAGATTAAATATTACGTATACCTCTGTAAACCTTTGCACATTACCAGGTGAAAACATTGCACCTTCCTGCACAACTGTACAGCTCTTTTCATTTTAAAACATACTAAACATACATTTAGTTCTGGATTTTTTTCTTCCTTATATTCTTATATGTTTAATTAATTTTAATTGTTATGCACCAAAAACACCAAGACAAATTCCTTGTATGTGAAAACCTACTTTCTGATTCTGATCATGATCATCTCCACCACTAGATGTCAGAACAGTTCTTCTTTCCAGTTTCCTTTCCTAACCCCTAACCCGTTTCCTCAGAAATTGATTTACACTCACTATGAAAGTGCTGAACCAGATTTTAAAACTGTTTGGTTCTCCAAACATGCAACAGGATGTGGATGTTCAACCATGTATGGTTTACCATCATCAGTCATCCTGATACTTCATCTTTTTAAATATTTAGAGAACAACACAGCGGAAACACAAGTCACCCCTTTTCACACTTTGTGTCATATTATTGTCACTTTGACACATTATCAGCATAATCACTATCTCTAGTGTTCTTTACAGAAATATAACGAGACCACTGTGTTCAGATGTACTTTTAATACACACAATTACATAATTACAGTATCATATATCATATAAGAATATTGTCCATGTCATCTTCAGGTAATTTCTTTGTTGTATTTCACCCGTGTTCTCTACTTTGCACTTTGACTAAAGCAAGAATCCATTAAAAGTGAGCATCTCCCTACAGTTAATCTATAAATATATGTAAGAATAATAATAATCATCGCCATTATTATATGATTGCAGCCCATTTTTCATGACAGCACCAAAAGTCTTTAGTTTTGTAGTCTTGGCATGCTGCATCTGGCTGAAGAACATTTTCCATTCTGCAGTTTATTGTTGTCATTATTAATAGTCTCCACGAGACCCCACACACAGAGAGCAGTGGGTTGCATAGGTGTGACATCAGGTACATCCCCTGTTCCATCAGTCAACATTTTAAACTGAATACACAGAGAGGTTTCCCTCTCTTATCGGAAGCCTTTCATCTTGATCTCTTTTCTGTTCACTATTTCACCATTTCTCAGTTTCACAGCCTTCAGCTTTCTCACAAAAAGCTCCCTGCATGCATGGAGTCTGAATGTGTTGCATGTGCAGGGTTTTATGTGAACAAATCTGCAGATGAGTTATAGATAGAGTTTACACGTTGAACGTAGCTGGCATAAGGCTCGACTTCCTCCACATTCTCTGTCTGCAAAAGACAGAAAGGTGTCATGACCAAAACATACAGTAAAACACACGCAGAACTACAACCTGCAGAGTTAAATAAAGTTACCTACCGGTGCAGATTTGGGCGGTGGGGTGATGGACTGCTGGCATCGCCTGGTGATAAAACACACAAACTAGATCAGGAACCAAACAAAGAAGTTTACAAGTAGTCATTTTAGTAATTATTTTTTCATCGTTTCTTACCTCAACCTTAGTTTATTTTGTGCAAAAAGTAAAATTACTGTCAAAAGCACAATGATTGCCACAGCAATAAGGATGTACAGCCAATGAGTATAATCTGCAGGGAGAGAGTGAAGATTAAAGGTTTGCTCATAATCTTCCGGACATCACATCTATATACAAAGCTATATTCACGACTATAATGTATTGTTTACACAAAAAACATAAAAAAAGATGCTATCCATTCTGCTAAAGCCTGACCTTTTTTGGCTTTTGGTACCAATATTTGTTCCTCTGTCCAGTACGGGTGGATTACAGTACAGCTCAGGTTTTTTATATCCATTCCTTCAGTGAGCTCCAGACGACTTTCTACTGTAAAAAATCCATGTGATTCAGACAGTTTTTCCACAGACGATGAGTTTCCCGTGTGACTCCAGCTGATGTTGGCGGCAGGTTTTCCTCTTTCAGCCGTGCACACTGCCACCATCTTGTCGTTCTCACGCTCTAACCAGGCTGATATACTGGGACGAACTGAGCCAGGGAAGACAAAACAAGAGAAATTAGACTCAGTGAAAACTTCAGTTTGCTGTTTTAAAAGGTAAATGTGTTATCCAGAGTAACATTGTGTCAATAGAGTTCACAGAAAATAGATTACATTTTCAGAAGTGTCTGTAGCAGATGCTTCAAAATTGTGGCAAGTAAAGCTAAAACTATCTCTGGTAAAGTAATATCATTGTAGAGGTAAGCAGAATTTTGTGTTTTATTCACATTTGTAACTGTGTGATTTGGGTGAATCGACCCAAATCATCTATCCCTGGAAGGAGAGAAGTCCTACCTGTGATAGTCACATTGATGTCATAATTTTCATTTCCTCCTTTGAAAACCGACTCACACCTGTAGATTCCCACATCATCGTTGGAGAAGTTTGGGATGTGCAGGTATGACCGAGCTCTCGATGTGTTTCGGAGTGACTTGCCATCCTTGCAGAGGTCTTCACTTTGGCCCTCATTGTTAAAGGATATCCTACAGTCTTTGTTTTTCAAGGTTATTTTCCAGATGACATATATTATATCATTCCATGTCTTATCACTGCACGTCAGGTTAGCATCACTCCCCAGGTTGAAAGTTGAATTTCTGACAACTGAAAAAATGAAATAATAGTTGTGTTACTGTTGCACATAATGGTGCAATGACTGTAAATGTACAAAATACAGATTCAAGTCTGTATGGGACACGGAGAAGTGAAGACATAAAATTAAATGAAATAAAATGAAATTAAGCAGCCTGTGACACAGATACAACTTGCATGAGAAAAACATCAAATAAATCATAGGAAGATTTTTCTTAGGAGGAAAATATCTCAAACATTTAATTATCTAAAATGATAGTGAGTGAATTTCATTTGAAATCAAATAAATATAGTTTTAATAAGCACCAGCGTTAAAAAAAAATCCAAACATTTATTTTTAAGATCTACTGAATGGAAAAACTTTTTTCAAACATTTGATAAATCCTCTTAATATTTGATAATTGCTTTCAAAATTAACTAAAAATACTGACAAAACCTTTTTTTCTTCATAACTTGTTTCCGAATGAAGTATCGATACGGAAAGGAGGGATGGAAATGTACATTGTCATCGGCAACTTCCTGTGCCTTCGCTAGTCTTCATTAGTCTTTAGTTTAATAATTCACTCATTCTGCAAAATAGCCAGAGAGAAAAAAAGAGGAAATTAGTTTACCATAAACTTTTGGAGGAGGAGAAGTGGTGGAGTTCACAGGAATGCTTTGATTAGTTCCTGAGAAAGATGAAGCTGGATATCAGGAAACGTTTAGTGAGAAAGCAGTAGTTAGTAATTCATTGTGATGTGTTCAGTCCACAGAGCAACAATCAAGAGTGGTTTAACTGTTATTTGGTTTAGTTTGTTAGTTAAGTTGTGAAGCAATGCAGTCAAAACGGCAGCAGGGCTAAATCACAGAAAACAAGGCAAATGTTATTATTCTAATCTTGCCCATATACTTCTCACACTGTAGAAGAAGTGCATCAGCATTGTTATTACAACGAAATGAATCTGAAAATGCAAAATTCATTGGTTCACGTTTACTGCCGACTGACTTGACTGATTTACTGTCTACAGAAGTAGTACATACACCACAAGGTGGGATGTCAAAACCACAAAGAAGAATCACTTCCACCTTTCAAAGACCCCACAGTGGAGAAAAGCTGTGCTGTAGTCTTGCCATGATCTAAAATCAAAATTTCCACTGTATAAAGTGCCGGCGTGCTGCTTGTTCATACAGAAAATATGGGGCAACGTTTTCATACATGTGTTATGGAACATTTTCCTCCCGTGTCTGCTTCTTTCCACTGACAAACTGTGAATCACACCCATGACAATCACAGAGTTGCTAACAACCACGTATCACCCTGTACTGTTGTCGATATTGTTCAGGCTGCATTGTATCTTAATAACACAATATATTACATTACACAACATTTTTACGTATACTATAAAGTACCACAAATGACACATTCGTACAATATAAAAAAAAGTAAATGTAGTTACATATTCTTTGTGGAGGTTTTGTGCACCTCTAAAAAAAAACGTGTTTCAGTCTAAAAGTTTTTTACCACAGCAAAACAAGTACAAGTGCTAAAACATGTCTGAGTGTGAGTTAAAGTATTAATTTCCAAACCTGTGTCCGTGCCCCATGCTTCAGCACTCAAGAGGATAAACGTGGCATAAATCCACATCATGTCCCTCATCTCCATTTGTCTTCAGGTTCTCCTAAACTGGCTACCACGGCGACTTTAAAACATCAGTCCTGAACACTGCCTGCAGTGGCATTAAACTGAGCTGCTGAGTGGTTTTGCCTTTGCTACAATGTCATTTACCCTCCTTTAGCAATTTCACTTTCTCTTACGCCAACTTATCTAAGCTCTGGGTTTGAGTAGACAGAGCAGGTCCTCCGCTTCATCCAGACAAACTGAAAATCCTTGACACAACTCATGATAAAGGAATATAACAAAAACATGTGACTAACAAATCCCTCCCTTCATCTCTCTTTTACCCCCTCTCTCCAAAACCGCTTTCCACCCAAACATCTGCCTTTTTCTCCCCCACAGGATGACGTCTGATAAGTCAAGACACCAGTTTCCTTTCTTGCTAGTCACATGATCCTCCTCTTTTAAGCCAGTATCTGTGAACAACTAGACAGCATTATAAAGCAGACAAATTAGACACATTCACAAACAGTGTATCTTTGTAATATATAATTCATAAAATTCAACATGGACTCATCACTGGCAGAAAGTTTGCTCTGTATGAATGAGGTATACCCCCGTAAAACTAATAAATAGCAATAAATGTTCTTTAAGGTTATAATGTTTAAGTTTTAAAGAAACTAAGACAGATTTTTTGATTCTTTATTGACATTTTAGAGGCTTGTAGAGCTATTGAGCTGTACTTTTAAAGGTATTTTTAGAATTTAATCTGTGGAGGGAAACAATCTGTGACTATCACACAAAAAATCTAAATCAAAATCTAACAGCAGCACAAACACTGTCTGTTCGTTGCCTTGGGCTGCATTAGTGAGGTTTTAGATAATAACTGGGTCACAAAGTGTATACGTAGAAGAACTAGTGGTCGGTTGTGCTTTAATATGTGCTGGTGTAAGCATATCTTACCGTTTGCACAATTGGTGACATGCATGCTGTGCGAAGTGTTGATGTGGGCGCAAGCATTATTACTGATTCGAGCCCAAGATTGAAGATCAGAATCTAACTGACGACAACACGTTCGAAGTTGTCGCATGTATGTGGTTATGATCTGCAAGCTGTATGCGGAGTTTGTGGTTTACGTGTACATCTTGCAATGAGACATATTAACTGTCCCCAGTAAGATCAGTTTTCCTTTCCTTGTCTGCCCATGTTTGTGAAACAAACACTTTTGTGAAAAATACATAAACTGTTTTGGTTGAACACTAATGTACAACTAGAACTGGAACACGTTGACGTATTTGCATGTACTCAACTGTAAAATCTACAGATGATGTTTTAGGTTTTTTGAAAATCAGTACTGACATTAATGTGAAGAAGTAATATTTGTAGTAATCTAGCCAATAACAAGGCACAAGGACGTTCTCCTTTTTCTGAAATCTAATATTAGACAGTGTTTATTTAACATGCATGCTGCCAAAGTTCAGCTGACTGTGAGCTGGCACACGTTTCCACTTGGTATTGCAAAACCTTCCAGCTGTGAAGCAATGTTGCTGAGATGTGTTCCTCAAAAAAAAAGAGAAAAAGAAAACAGAAAAAATAGGAATATTGTCTTTACGTGTCTTTACGTTACGTGTGTCTGTCTGTCTGTGTGTGTGTGTGTGTGTGTGTGTGTGCTGCTTCCCTTTGATAACACCAACTTCCTGTTGATGTCAAAATCAGCCTTTTTGACAGCCCAAAAATATGCTCTGAAGGGTAAAGAAAAAAGTGAGCAGTATGAAGTGAAACAATGAATATTTCTTCTGAAAGTGAATAATAATTCATACTGTCTTGAGTAATGACTTGTGAAAATGTGTGAAAATAAATTAAACCAGCAGCTGATTAGTACTTCAGTATAAGACACACACAATATTCTGCCATGAGACCAAGACCATGTTAGCCTATACATTTCAGAATTTGTACACAGTTGATGAATTTTTGGGTACTATACTAAGCAGTAATCTAAATATCTATCTAGATATAATGCACAGGTTTTCTAAAATTGTATGTTTAAATATGCAAATGATACATTATCTAATTAAAGATGTACTTTTTTGCAAAGATTTCCAGAACAGAAATTTGATATTTGGATAATCCTTGTTACATCAGACTGAAAATTATATATGAACAAACCCCTCTGTAAAAACTTCAATAGAGATAGGAACAAAACTTTAAGGATATGTCTATACTACACTACAGGTCAATAAATATATAAAAATAACTCTAACTAATAGATCTCACATAACTTCCACAGTTGATTACTTACATTACAAGGCAAAACAAAATATTTGTATTACAGGTTTTCTGAAATTTTATGTTTGAATGCACAAAGGCATTATCTGATGCTAACTTTTGGTTAGCAAAAAATTTGAAATTTACCAGCATGAAATGTGCCATCTGTCTAGTCCCAGAGGTCAAATCTGAAATGCCACCATGTCTGAAAATAAACTTCATGGTTTATAGAAACAGCTGAGAAAGTTTCATGCTTTAGTCAAAAAAAGAGCACAATATAGATACAAAGATACAGATACAATCTTTTCCTTTTCCCATCTTGACACACAGTCTGAATAAACTGGGCCTGCTTAGTAGTTCTGTACATGACATGGAGTTTGGGTGAATGCAACTGGATCCTAAGCCCATCAAGGTTGGGTGCTCAGCCCATTGCTTTTCACTCTGTTAACCCATAACTATGCAGCAGTGTACAGTTCGAACGGTTGTATCATCAGCGAGCTTGATGGTGGATTTGATGAGTGGAGGTGAAACATCTCACTGACTGGTGTACCTGTCTCTCACTGCTGACTTACCCCACTTGAACGTCAGCAGCTCCCCTGTGGAGGTGGTTCGGAAATTGAAACCGTCTGGGAATGCAAGGCCCTATAGGCCCCCAGATGATTGTGAGGATAGCTGAAAAGACCATTGGGTTTCTCTGCTGCTACTGAATTTGGTTCAATATCTACCTCTCTACTGTAAATACATGCTACAGTCATACTGTATATAACAATATGTAGCATACAGTATGTAGATACACCTCCAAGTCTGTCTAAACGTACTGAACTTTATGTAGTTCCGAAACGCTGTCTCCTTTCACTCTGTGTGTATGGAAATGACAGTAAAACCCACTTGACTTTGACTTAATTGCTTAATTGCACCATGCAGTGCAGCTGTGTGGACCCATGTGTATTTATTATGTTCTCCACTCATTCATTATTTAATTTGTCACCCATCTGTATATATAATCTCTAAAAATTAAGGATTTAAACAGTGACGTTTGAAAGTTTCCTGTTTCTCACAGTGGTGTCTTGTAGATAATATAAGCTGTTGTGTTATGACCATTAGTTTTAATGATCTGCTATTTATTCCTGAGAAATACAGTTTTTGTCCCCAACTTCAGTTTGTTACGGAGTATGGCTTTTAATACTACAATACCCATGAGCCTCAGCCAGCGTTGCTATGGAGAGGTCAGTCACGGACGCGAATAAGACCTGTAGCCAAAGAACCCGGAATAAATGTGTTATTAGATTACTACAAAAGATTTAACCGTAATTAATTAAATAATTTAATTTAATCTTTAAATCAAATAACCACATATTTTCTAACACAGCTGTCCATCTTCTGTAGAGAACGGCTGAAGTGCCCCCTCCTACTTTCAAACGGGTTGCCGTCACCATGGTTACAGTGTTACACACCACCACGGAGGACGTTGATATCGCTACATGCGAGAGAAATCAGTTTAAAAAACATTTTTTTAATAGAAACAAAGACAGAAAATGAGCGTATCTGTCACTCGTACAATCCCTAAGAGCAAGGATGCTCGTACAGTTATCAGGCCGGAGCGGGTTTATGACTACCTGTACGGTAAGTAAACTGACCTGAGCCAGTAATGTCACAATTTGACAACATTTGACACAAGAAAATACGATTTTTTTTTATATTTAATATCATATCTAACGACACTGATTTGACATTAACTCAACTGTTTTGCCACAGATCCAGTTTACACTGTGTCATCAGAGGTAGACCATGCCAGGTCCAGCCTCAAGGCCTATGCGACTACCGACCGAGTGGTAAGTTCACCTGTTTCCATCGATCGATCGATCGATCGATAGATAGATCCCTTATTGATGTTATTGAATTGATTCAAGCATCCAGTAGCAGCATGTGACACAGTAAACATACATTAAAATTAACCTATACCTGTGCAATGAAATTAAACATGTGCTAAGATTCTTACAAATAGAAAACTATATAAAAAGTAAAAAAAAAAAAAAAAAAAAAAAAAAAAAAAAAAAACACAGCCAAGTCAACGGCAACATTTTATTTATTGTTATTTTGACACTCTTAAAGTAAAAACAAAAAAAAGTAGGTTTTGTTTCATTGTTCCATAGTTCATAGTTAAATAAAATAAAAAATAAGGTGTATTCTTTAGTTGTTTATGATAGATAACAGGTAAGTAAAATAGAAACTTTACTATTTTATTTTCAGAATTGTTTTGATCCATTTTTTAAGCTGACACGCCCATTTATTAGACAACAGCATGTAAAGCACCAGTACTATAATATTGTACAGGATAACTAAGTGAAATTAATATATTTTCTTTAGGTTTTTTTGCATGTAGCTCCTAAGAATGTGCACAGATTTGTTAAAAATAACAAAATGTTGTGCTTATTTTTATTTGCATAGTAGTGTTAATCCATATTTTAAGCTGACAAATGCATTTATTAGATAACACCAAGTAAAACACGTACTATACTGCATAACTTTCATAAAAATATGAAATATGAAAAAAATCATATTCATATATATTTTCTTTACACGTTGCATAGTTAGAAACAATCATTTACCCACTTTCTGTGTATCTTTTCTCCACTAGGCACACATGAGAACAAAGAAACTGATTGAATGTGAAATGCACTCACTGATAGCATTTCTCTCTCTGCCTTTATCAGAGGAGAGTGCCTGAGTTTGGGTCCATGTTCAGTAACCTGCCCCACCACCCGCGGTTTACTGTTCAACTGGAACCTACAGACCCAGTACCACCCTCCATTGATCGACGCTGGCGAGGCCAAACAGAACAGCGCAAAGAGGCCCTGCATCAGCTGGCTGGGTAACACGCACAGACACATTACAGACACAGGCAAATAAATCATGACAAATATAAAGTGTGGTCTGTCGCTGCGTGTCTTGATTATCTTCTTCTTGACAGGGTTGTTCCAAATGCTCAGTCATGGTTGAAAAGGGAGGAGTGCCATGTGGCCGGAGCTGATCGCTGGAAATACTTTAAACGGTTTGATTAGCCAGCACACACAATGAAGCTTTAAGTATGGTGGAATGCAATCATACTAATTTAACAGTGCCTGATACTTTACAAAAGATAACTGCTATACTGCCCCAGTTTCTACATCAAATTAAATATTGACATTGTCTCTGACTTGCTGTTTCACTCTGTTTCCTTCAGCCCTCTGATCCCCTTTGCACAGCAAGTTCCCCCGGATGTGATTTTTGATTTCCAGAGGTAAGTTCAACAGATTCTTCACTATTTCTGTTCTGTCTTTTTGTTTGTCAAAGGTACATCCTCTCTTTTTATCTCATCAGGGAGGATTTTATACCCACTCATGGAAACAATACTGAGCAACAGCCAACCCACATCACTGTCGGGGTCCAGACAGACTACAGAGAAAGTGAAACACAGACAGACCCGTACAGCCCTGACTATGTGATTCAACCTGGGACAACCCCCTCAGAGCTCTTGCAACTGGCATCTTTGACTTGGGGTACATGATCAGCTGTTCTTCACCAGTTATACTATAATGTATTTGTTCAACATCTCCAGCCTTCCTACTATCACTCTGCAAATTACATTTAATACTGATCTGATGACATTTCCCCTCAGGTCGTGGTCTGCCAGCAGGCCTGGCAGAAGTGGAAATGATACAGCGGGCCCGTGCCAAACGGGCCTGGGAGGCCACCCTTCCTCCACTGGACGACCTTAGTCAGCTGGACAAAAGGAGACGTATGATGGAGGAGATGGAGGTCAAAGAATGGGCTTTCAGAGAGGGAGAAATCCAGAAGTGAGCGTTGCTGCGCCTCAACTGTTATTATTTTACTTAATTATTTACCTAAAACCCATATTCACGCCATCTGTTAACATGTAAGTCTTGGCCAACTTGTATTATATCATCATAAGTGCCTTTAGATGTCACTAAACTTGTGTTGTAGCATCTGTTGTTGTCTTTTTTTGATGCTACTGCTGGGGATGCCAACATTTTTTGAGGATTTTTCAGAGGATTGCTGAATGCAATCATGTTTATATTAAATTGCTGTTTTGGATCACTCTCAGTGCTCCCATCAGTTTCATTTCATTGACTGTGCACTGACACTGTCAGTGTTGTGGTCTTAGCTTGTTTCCACTGCCCCCAAGTGGACAAACGCTTCACTTTTGGAGGTCTATCCTAAAGCTCTAAGTGAGTACATGCTGATAAATGGGGTTTAAATATTCTCCTATCGTTAAAGGCAGTTTTTCTAATCAAAATGCCACAACTATATCCTACTCGGGGCTAATGACAATATGTAGGACATATCCAGTTCTTGGCTCATGAGGCAGTTTTGGTGATGCAAAATCTTTCTGTGGCCAGGTTGCAAGAGGCTCGTCTTGCTGTGCTGAAGGACCTCTTGATGCAGAGAGATAAGGCTCAGAAAGAAGTCACAAGCGAGAGGCTAAACCAGATATATTCTAAACACCAAAAAGACAAGGAGACCAAGCTACAGAAGATTGACAATGACTACATGAGGTGTAAGACAGCCACTGCCACTGCTCTGTGTTCAGATCGTAAACGTATGTTTCACTGCTTCTTACCTGTTGTTTCTTTTTCATCATTGCTTTTTGTCTGTAGCATTGAGAAAACTGGAAGCTAGGAGCAGGAATGTGGAGGGGAAGCTAGAGCGATCTGGCATTTTCAGAGAACATCCTGATTCTAAGACATTTGCCCTTTGGACCTGCGTCACCAACAAGAACACCCCCATCAACGAGTTTAAAAGCCGCTACTTAGACACATATGAAGGTCTGAATTTCTGAATTTAGTGCGTAATTTTCATAATAGCAATTTATTGTTGAGGTAACCTTGAATATTTTGCTAATCATAGGCTTGCTTGAGCTAGAGGCAGGACTCTTTGCCTCAGCCCCCAAGCGACGAGTTACAAGACCCAAAGTCAACACCGTCAAAGATGTGATCAAGCCCCCAGTGAGCAAAGTGGTGAAACTGATGGAGAAATACAAGGTAAAGCAAAAAGAAATGTGTTCCTTTAACATATCGTTTAAGTTGTAGATACACATGGATTACCAGTTGTGGCTCCACAGGCCCTGATACAGGAGGAGAACAACAAAGTGGCAGAGAGGTCCTTGCGTTTTCTTGTCAAAAAGGAGAAACCTGCTCCTCATCCTGTCACTCCCAGAGTGGAGGAGCCACCAGAGGTCAGCTCATGACTCAGATTTACACTGACCTTGTCCATCCTACATGTAGTTACATGCTATTTGTTAATTGATGTATATGTTCCTCACTAGGGGGATGAGGAGATAGAGTTGGGAGTCATCAACTTGCAGAAACTACTGAGAGGAAGAAGTATCCAATTCGAGGTCTGAACATGTGTTTGTTTGTTTGTTTTATGTCTGAGAGCTACATGAATGTTCGCTTGTGTTTCAAGTTGTTATTTATTGCTATTTCTATCTGTGTTGTGCAGAAGTTTACAGGCAAGGAGGACCATCTGGAGCTCATCTATGAACTGAGGACTGTCCACGCCCTGCAGAGAGAGGAGCAGGAGCTACAGAAAGCTGACAAAGACCTCGTAATGACCCTGAAAAAACAGAGAGACAAACAAATACAAAAGGTGAGACGCAAAGACATGTTCACATATAAAATTTTACAAACGCCTACCAATCTCATTACACCATCTCTCTCCCCGCGCAGACCTCTCAAGAGGAGGCGTCTCAGGCCAGAGTGGTAGGTGCAGAGCTTGAACACCTGTTCGACGCCTTGTCCAAAGAGCTGATTCATCTCCAGGAGGAGCGCAGGATCCATGCCTTTACACTCCTGGCTGAAAGAGACCGCCGCCTACGAGAGGCTGAGGAGAGTGGAAGGAGACAGGTGGAGGAGCGGAGGCGCAGAGAAGAAGATGAGATCTTCAGACAAGTGTGTACATGAATAACAGTGTCTAAGAATAATGTCTATGTGTAAGATGCTGCATGTTTTAATGCTTAAGCTGTGTCACAGGTGGTGCAGGTTCACCAGGAAACTGTGGATTTGTATTTGGAGGACATCATCTTAGGGACCATGGAGCAGACAGCTGACCAGCAGGCCAGAGAGGAGATCCACAGGAAGGCACAGGAAGTCAACGACATCGCTTATGCCATGGAGGAAAGGTAATGGATATCTCAGCGTGTCTGCTAATACTTAGAAATTCAAAACTAAGGATAATAAACAAAAAATTTTTGTATGTGTGTGCGAGTAGCCAGAACAGTCTTCAGTCGGAGGAGATTGTGTCAGAGTTGGTGTACAGTTTCCTTATCCCTGAGGTCGAGAAGATCAGTGTCAGACAAAGAGGTTTGTTTTTTATTATTATCATAGAATACAACATCAAAATTACTAAGAGTCACTGAAAAAGTTAAAGGCAGATGCTTTGCTCACCAGTCCAGCCTTGCGATTTCTCTCTCCCAGTGCACCAGAGGCAGCATAGACACTTTCAGGCTGCTCAGAGTATAATTCAGGGGACTGCAGGGCAATCTCGGATCCTTCCCAGCACTCCGGGGGCCTCAGAGTCGCCCTGTCCTTCTGAAAGAGCCTCTGACCGAGTCGTCGAGGAGATGTTCAGCCAAGTGGAGCAGGAGCAGGGGAAGGAAGCAGAGCAGCACCGCACTCAAACTGAGGACTAAAACATATAAAAAATGTACTGAGATGCAGTCTGATGACTAAATTTGTTGTTCACTCATGTGAATAAAGTTTCATCACCATTATAGTGGGTTTGTAAGTTCATGTATGAAGAGATATTATATGTATTACAACACATTTTTACTTTAGGGAGTGTCTTTCCCTGTAATTACATCCAAAACTTTACAGTACAATTACTTCAAATTTGACGTGGTCACAGTCGAGGTATTTCTGAATAAGATTTCATTGAACATTTCAGCAAACCTCTTAAGAACAGAGTTCAAATCTAAATGCATATTGTATGTTATGATGCATTTTGACTTTGGGACCTTTAATTTTATCCAAATCGTTACAGTAGAATGACTTAAAAATGACTTAAAAATATATATCACATGATATTTCAACTGTCAACTGAGAAGAAATCTACTGGGAAACATTATTTGCATATTTACAATTGAGTTATATTTATTGTTTAATACATTATAAATGGGTCAAACTTTCAAGAGGATATAATTGTTTGAATGTTGTGTAATATAATATGTGTGTACCTTGAATAACAAGTTTTCAGAGTACTTTTGGCCACGCCCAGCACTGATTACCGTATTTATAAGGAGAGACGCGCGTCAACATTCAAACATTCAGTGGTTAGGTTTACCTGTAAACCTTCCGGTTACAAGAGACCAGCGCACAGATTACTCTACAGAATATTACAGGAAACCACTTCTGGGGGCAATAATTAACCGGACAGGAACCAGAGACCCACCTTTGGGTGAAAGGTTGCTGCAGCACCCCCTCAGCACCTATCCTGACCAGCTGACCATCAATCAATCAACACTGGCCAGTGACGATTTCCTCAATACTCTGCAGCAGATGGTTATTATTTTTATTTAGGGTGCTTGGAAATTAATTTGTGAAGGCTGGTGGATGCACCACGGGCGGGCGTTGCCCCCTCAATGAACCACCCTCCCCTTCACACGCACCCTACCTTTGGCGATGTGCCCGTCCCTGCTCGATGCACTGCAGCCAGAAATACTTGTAGCAACGAGCCCCGTGTTTAAACCATCAAACACGACCAGGAAGAGCTCATGCGATACTCGGTCTCACCTGTTGAGTGTTCAGTAAATCCCACCGAGATTAACCGCTGCGAGGCGAAACCTTGTGGACTACAGACAGCTGTTCGGACATCTGGAAGTCAGTGAGTGGAATGATCTGGTTTACTGTTTGAGTTTTTTTTTTTTTTCTAAAAAGGGTCGACCTTTAACCCGGTTAAAGGAGAGGTAGGAAAAAGTAGGTCTGATCAGATTATCTTCATGTTTACAGACAGTCTGTAACTCATGTCAAGTTACAGCAGCCTGCAAAGGCGACGGTACAAAAAAAATACTTCAACAATCTATTTACCGTGACATGTTTTCTTTAATTTCTGTGTAGGTGGAAGCAGAGTTAGGGTTACCTGTGCCTGTGGTGTCTGTGCACGGTTTAAAGACACACACACACACAAAAAGACATGCTGGGTTAACGTATAGGCCTTACAGTGCACTAAACAGGCCTTACACATTATGATTGGTGTGCAGTATAGTTGATATAGTTGATATATTTATTGACACTGAAAAGACATGTTTGTAAAATGTTTGTTTCAAGTGCATTCAACAAGTTTTATTGGTTTAAAGAAACAGTATTAGAAATATTTTAACACATTTGTCACATTTCTATATCTTATTTCAGTTCAATTTTATTTATACAGTGACAGATCACAACACAAGTTATCTCATGACACTTTCCATATAGAGCAGGACCTCACTCTTTATAATATTATTTATATAGACTCAAGAACTCCCACCAGGAGCAAGCACTTGGTGTTGGCGGTGAGGTAAAACTATTTTTTTAACATAGAGATAAAGAGAGAGAGACACAGATGCACAGCGGCAATAAAATGATAACTGTAACTATAAACTTTAATGGAGATATGAGTAAAGGTAGTTATATAATTATCATAATCATAGTATATGTTGAGGACGTCAAGCAGGACCACAACAGCAGGTTCAACCAATCATTGATCAAGGTGTAGCCACGATACATGAGAACCTGTGAGATAAGAAAGCACAAAAACTCTGGGGAAGAAGCTAAGTTAGTAACATGCACTGATTAGATGGAGAGAGAGATGAAGAGAAGGGCTCAGTGCATCATGGGAAGTCCCCCGGCAGTGTAGTCCTATAGCAGCATAATTGAGAGATGGTTCAGGATTCACCCAATGACAGTATAAAGAATGGACAGAGCATGAGTGACGTCACCCGAAGCACTGTTTTGACACCGCCATGTTTGATGTACTCCTTCTTCCACCTCCCGGATAATTTAAATATCGGCAAAGACGTGGATCATTGGCAGACCTGAGGTAGGGCTAATGATGCCTGGGTGCTCAAACAGGCCACCTGTAATGACACTTACCTGTCAATCAAGTGGCGACGCTGTTAATTCTGCATAACTTTAAACCATAATATAATTTGAACAGGTGAGTTCTATAAAAATTCACCCTCAGTACAGTTGTCATGAACGGGGAAATTAGCTATAGAGACCAAAACTGTTTTTTGTACCAGGCTGTAAACATGTTTATTTCTGCTGTGAAGTTGGACATTTTAACATGGGGACTTACGGAGACTGTTATGAGAATTTTCAAGGGACCCTTCAATAAAGATGACTGGATTCGAAGCTTCAAAGTTTAAGTTGAATTTATTATTCTTGTACAAGAAGGAGCGTTTAACAGTGCAACACACACAAGGGGTTACCCTGCAAATTGTTGACAGACACTTTACATACATAGCATCCAAACATCTTTCTTAGTTCCCTTAATCAGTAGTCAACATATCCCCAATCTAAATGTCCCCTCTCTGACCTGTCTCTGACCCTGAACAGAACTTCCTCTATTGATACATTTAACCTAAACTTTATCTCACCCTGCCAGCCTTAGCCTTAGCAACAAGGTCATCTTAGAGAAGTGCAAATGAGACATGTAAGAAATAGGAACTCACGTACACGTTGTAGGATTAAGACATCTGAAACACAGTATAAACCTAATTTTTATAACAGAGACTGACTCTTCTTCTGCAGCCAGCCTCAAGTGGCCACTCGAGAAATTACAGTTTTTAACACTTCTGCATCGGCTTCATTTCTTTGCCACGGCAATAACTCATGAAAAACACCTCACATCACTCCTGTTTTATCTGCTTTATACCAGCTTCCAGTCAAGTTCAGAGTTAATTTTAAGGTTCTTCTTTTCACACATAGAGCTCTGCACGGTCCGGCACCAGAATACATCTCTGATATACTCCACCCTTAAATCACAAGTAGGTCTCTTAGATCTTCTGACCAGGGCTGACTGGTTGTCCCTCATACATGACTAAAAACTAAAGGTTGAAGTGGTGGCTCCAACACTTTGGAAAGCTCTTCCTGTAGACATAGGTCCTTTATACAAAAATATAACAGAAGGAAATGATTCAGCTGTAATATTGTTTTCTTATCTTCATATTTGGAGGAAAGAGCGTCCATGAGCAGCTCAGTGTTGCAGATCACTCATCTTCTTTTTCTTTTTTTTTTGCAGAGACTGGTAGGCTCGATCTCACAGTGTGATTTGTGTTATCAACCTCACTTCCTACAAACACACTGCCACTGGCACTAGAATCAATCCTTGAAGTGAGCATGAACGACAAGGCCGCCGAGGTGCAGAGCATCCGAGAAGCACTCGCAAGGCAAAATGAAGAGGACGAAGACGAGGAAGAAAAGGTGACAGACGACGAGGAGGAGGAGCCCAGAGCCTGCGGTGTGTGCGGAGATCTGGCAAAGGGATATCACTTCAATGCATTGACGTGTGAAGGCTGCAAGGGCTTCTTCAGGTGAGGTTGTTTCACACTTTTTCTTCCTCATCCCGTGCTTTCTTCTTTATTGCACAAATGCACAGAGTTTTTAGTTATTGCTAAAAACATGAGATTTGTATGTTTGTACAGTGTAATGAAAATATACAACTACATCCACAGATATGGAATTACAGCAAAATATGTTTTTTTTAAAATATTAAATAAATGCAGACGTGCCATAAAGAGGTCAACGCAGCTCCGCTGTCCCTTCCTGAACAAATGCAGCATAACCAAAAACAACCGACGGTCGTGTCAAGCCTGCCGCTTCCGTAAATGCCAGGCCATAGGCATGCGCAAAGAAAGTAAGTGACATGCAGACACAACAGAAGATCCATTAGTATTTGTGATTTTATATGACAGCATGAAGTATGGGATGTGAGGAGCTAAGAGTTCAATTGCTGGCGTGCTCATCATAAATTATTAACTGTGCATATTGATATGAATTAATATTTTATGTTAGATCTATATTTGCTTTGAGACTCACAATCCAGCATTAGAAGTGAATCTAAACCGTACTGCAGGAGTGATTTAAAAACATACAAGTGAAACTTCATTTCTAAACTGCCCTTGGTGTTTTTAAATCAGTATTTCCATGCTGCGTGTCGTTGCAGTGGTCATGTCTGAGAAGGAGGTCTTGGAGAGACGGATACGAATCAAGAAGAAGAAGAAGCTGCTCGATGCACCGGTGCAGCTTTCATCCCAGCAAGAGGAAACCATTCAGGAGCTACTCTGTGGCCACTGCAGCACATTCGACTCAGCGTTTTACCGCTTCAGTGGCTTCAGGGTGTGTGAGTGACCACAAGCATGTCTGAGGTGTTGTCATCAGCTCTGATTTAACTCATCTGACTGTTTTTTTTTCTCCAGCCTATGGACAGAAACATCCTTCCTGGCAGCGAGTCTGCAAGCGAGCCCTCATACGCCTCCTCACTCTCCTCCTCCTTCTCGTCGTCGTCCTCCTCCAGTCTCTGCGGCGCCTTTGAAAACCAAGAGAGCCAAGAGGGCGAACAGGTCAGAAAGGGTGGCGGCGTGTTCACTGCTCTTCCGCACGTGGCTGACCTCACAACTTATATGATCCAGGACATCATCAGCTTCTCCAAAAGTCTTCAGGACTTCCGGTAAATGTGTGCGCCAGAACATATTCAACATGTCTCAGTGACTAATTTCTTTTTACTATTCACCATTAAGTGTGTGTCTCTTACAGGTCTTTAAACATGGGCGACCAGATTTCTCTGTTGAAGGGAGCCACATTTGAAATTATGCAGGTCCGCTTCAACATGGTGTTCAACGCAAAAAGAGGAATGTGGGAATGCGGCCATATTACGTACTGCATAGATGACGCTGTACGAGGTGAGACCACGTACACAAATAAAAGCCATATCATGCTTTAATATGTGCTATTTTTTTAAGGTTTCCTAACCTTTGAGGGCAGATACATTGCATATTCCATATATTACATTAATGTGAATGACGGACAAGTTATGATTTGGTAATATGGCAAACTTTGCAGCGTTATCATTCTCTTGGAGTTGTGTTTTTGTTTGTTTTTTATCCTGGTGAATGTAACTTTTGCGTCTTCACTCTCCTTTTAGCTCTGATTTTAGTCCCCACCCGCTCTCTTAAATATCTCTTTTTGCTGCTAAATATGCCACTATGCTCTTCAGATAGTTGCTACCAGTGTCTGTTTTCTGGTGCTGAGCAGGTTTTGTGTACAACAGGATCATCAGAGCTTTTTTGATTAAACACACTGGAAACAACACAGACGAAAGCCATGAGACTGTTGGTGACTGTTGACTCACAACAACTGGTTTAAAGATGCAAAAATGTGGGATGCCCCAGTAGAGCACTGACAACATGTTACAACCTCATTTCCCCAAAAGTTGGCACGCCTTCACAAATGTGCAGTTTACCCACATGTACTAATGACCCCACATACCATCACAGATGCTCGCTTTTGAATTATGTGCTGAAAACAAGCCGGACGATCCCTCTTCTCCTTTTTAGCCTGGTTGATGTGGCGTCCATGATTTTTAAAAAATTTTGACTCATCAGACCTCAGGACAGTTTTCCACTTCACCTCAGTCCATCTTAAATTAGCTCAGGCCCACAGAAGGCGACAGTATTTCTGGATCTGGTTTATGTCCAGTTCCCTCTTTGCGTGGTCGAGTTTCAACTGTGCTGTGAACTCTGTTTACAGATAATGTTTTCAAAAGTGTTCCTCGGCCCATGCAGTGATGTCCACGACAGTCTGTTTTGATGGCTGAAGATCACGGCCTCCCGTGTTGGTTTTCAGCCGTGTCGCTTGAGATTTCTTCTCATTTTCTGAATCAATCGATCAGTTTTACACAGAGAAACATTATTCTTAAATTGTTGCATTATTTGCCAGAGTAGTGAACCCGTCCTAGTTTTCCAAAAATAAAAATCTGATACGTGCTATTTTAAATCAAATATGTGGTTTCAATGTTTTGCACATTTACACAGCGTGCCATATTTTTCTCTCTGCCTTCACTGGATCTATCAGTGCATGATTATTATTATTGTTGTTATTAACACATACAGTAATAGCTTTTGTTTAATTAGCATTAACTAGCATTTTAAAGGTACAGATATGATCTTATGCTGCATTAACAGTAAGCGGCACAGAGGTATGTGCTGTATGTGAGGAATCTAGGTTATAGGTTATGTTTAAAAGTAATCAAAACAAAAGCAGCCTCAGACATGTGAAGTACCTCTGATGTGCAGATGAGTACATTTTTTGATCATGTGGAGACGTTATTTAGTCATGCACACATTTGTTGTGTTGGTTTCCATTAACCGTGCACCTTTTTAAGTTATATACGAAGTTGGAAAGTGCTAATATGAGTGCAAACATAATGCTCTGGACATGATATCTGACGTGTGCACAGTCAGACATGTTATTCAATGCGTATGCGCCTCTTATCTCATGTTCTCAGACATAACTCCTGAGGGAACGCTCGCCAGAATGTTGTTAAACTGGTGCTGTCTGCTCCGATCCTCGTGATCAAACAAAATGCGGTTTAGCATTGTGCTCGCTGCCTTTGGCTGACAGTCAGTCTTTAACACTGCTGTTGTGTGCATCTTTTCTCAGGATGATGACATTCACAGTAGGATTAGGAAATAATTCAGGCCACACTGGCGTCTGGCCGGCTGGTGGTATGTTTAAAAATTCATACTCAGACGCTTCAAATAGAGTACAAGGAATATTCAACTGCATGTAACCATAGAAACAATGTTTATTCTTTATGCTACATTACCAATGATCAAAATAACCCTACCGTGGGATTAGCTTAAAACTCAAACTCAGAAAATGATCATGTAAATGCTACCTCAATTTATTCCCTTTGTAAAATTGAACAAAAATAGCCATAACTAAAATTATTATTCTAAAAAAACAACCTACACACTGTAACACTAGGAATACAGTACTGTACAGAAAACAGGTAAAAGAATTACCTGTAATGGCTCTCAAGGTAAAGAGAGTACAACAACACAGTCACTCACAGATTAATTCAAGTTGATTCTACTTTTTTTTGTTTTTTAGTGAAACTTCATGAAACATTTCCACAATTTCACAATATTGTGACATTGTGGAAATGTTTCATGAAGTTTGCTGGGTACTCCCTGCCCCCATAAAGCAGCATTAAGTAGCAACGTTGGTATTTTTTGTGCTTTAGCGCCCCCTAATTTCAGAGTGCAATACCACTGTCATAAATGTGCACAGTTGTACACGTGTATTTGTTATGATTATATTACTTATGATGAAAAACTAGCAAGTCGACCACTTTGCTAACAGCCAAACATCAAGCAAGTGCAACAAAACAAGACATAGCAGCCAGCTAATATGACTTACTAGTCCAGTCTTTCAGCCTTTTCTTTCAAAGCTCTCAACAATGACTAAAAGTCAGTCCCAGATTTACTCTTGTCTGGGAGCTTCTTGCTTGCTCACTCTCATTTTCTCTTCTTCCTCTATCAATGTCTCAGCTCCTGTTCTGGCACGACACCAGCTCTGCTCCCCGTCAAACCCTAACATAACCCTTTTTTACACTTTCTTAGTGTGCTCACAGGTCTTTGGGAGTACTATTGCATATGTGAAAAAAGAAAGCAAAGTCTGATAAACTGCCTCAAGTGATGTCACTGGAGTTAGAAAGAAGTGAGCTTACCAGATCTCTAGAACCCTCTAGTGGTTAGTGGTTAGTCTAGCAGTTTGAGGCTATATTAGCTCCTATGAGCATAATCCACATGAAGTGTCACTTGTCTTATGGACAATATAGGCGCAGTGTCTTGACAAGGAAGAAGAATGCGTGGAATAAAAAGGACTATTCTTTTGGTTGTGCTGCATCAATCATTGTTTTCCTAGTCTTACCATCTCTGTTGTGTCATTGACCTCTGTTCACCTGTGTTTTGTAGCAGGCTTCCAGCCGCTCCTGCTTGAGCCTCTGTTCAAATTT
Organism: Sciaenops ocellatus; assembly: GCA_033000465.1. Classification (NCBI taxonomy): domain Eukaryota; kingdom Metazoa; phylum Chordata; class Actinopteri; family Sciaenidae; genus Sciaenops; species Sciaenops ocellatus. Next base: position 7,362,699 of record CP136868.1, read on the forward strand.
CACCACACTCTGCGCAATCTGGGCCTGCAGGAGGAAGAGTATGTTCTCATGCAAGCCATGTCCCTGTTTTCTCCAGGTACCCGCAGGTCTTTCATCCCAGTCTTTGCTAATCAATCATTTATGAAACCCTGTAAATTTTTAAACCCTCCAAACAGTGTGCCGAACATAAAAAATGTGTTTTCAGAAGTTCTTGGGCTCGGGTTGCTTCAGATTCGTAGATATTTGTTTTTTATTTGATCTCTCAGATCGTCCAGGTGTGCAGCAACACGCCATGATCGACGAGCTTCATGAAAACTTGGCGCTGACGCTGAAAACCTGGATCGACTGCAAGAGAACAGGACCAGAAAAACAGTGAGTGAAACACAAAGTGTTACTCTCAGTCCATTCAGCCTGAAACCTCTCATAGATGTTTCCTCTGTGCCTCCAGCCTGCTGTACCCCAAAGTGCTCGCCTGTCTCACCGAGTTAAGAACCATGAATGAGGAGTACAGCAAACAGGTTCTGCAGATCCAGGACATCGACCCTGACGTTATCCCTCCTCTCATAATGGAGATGGTCAGTAAAAGCCCCTTTGATGACTTGTGATGCTGACATTTTACCATGGACAGCTCAGACGAAGACCCCAAACTGAAAACCAGCTGCACGTGTTCATCAATTAGTCTGTTTTTTCTGGTTGTCACAATACTGAAGAAAGAATTTAGCACTAAAGCACAAAAGATGATTGTTGACCTCTGAATCAGTGCTGAAATGTATGACTTTCATGTTCTCCGCACACAAGCTGCAAGTCAAAGAAGCCACGAGTAAAGCAGCGTTAAGTTTCGTTAACTGGTTACAGTACTGGTGGATTATTTTGTATTTTTTATGTGTCATTTGTTCTGTATATAGTAAGTACATATTGTGCGCCTTATGAATGGATGTTGACTTGTCAGGTTTTTCTTAAATGTTGCACACAGAATTGTCAGAGACCATGAAGTATGTATCTGCAAAGACCATCTTTCTATATTTGTTATTTTTGAAGTCATGTCTTTAATTCCATATTGGCACTGATTCTAGTGTGTAGAAAAATGACAAAATAAACACTCAAAGCAGATCATAAGCAGACTAAATTCATACTGTGTTCGTATGTATTCAGACTGTACTCTCATAATGCAATTCACAAAGGAAATGGAAGAGCTGGTCAACTAAACAAATTTAAATACGCTGCATTTGGCTCCAAAAAAATGAAGTATAAAACATTTTAATGTCTATTTGTGTAGTTTAATTGGCAGTGATTTTTCCAAAGTTTGATTGACAACTGATATTACACATGTTGGGGCATGTCCTGTTAGTATAAAATGATGAAGTATATTTAGAGGAGTGGCAGTGTTCATTTGTCACACCCTCGAATCTATGCTTACGTGACTGACTTAAGAGGAAGAAGCCATCTGATTAGCAACAGATAATTATAGATAATTACAGATAAAGTCTAAGTAACGAACAAAAGAAAGTGCTAATTGTACAAAGAAAAGACGAATATTAAAAACAGGTAATAAGTTTTTGTCTTTCCCTTAAAGATAATTAAATGTCATTATCACGGAGATGGCGAGCATTTTGTAAATGTTTGTATGTAAATGTAACATCCAAATATGTTTTTGATGAAACTCAAAATGCTTTTAAATAGATCTATTTTTAGATTTCTGCTACTTTTATTTAAAACAAAGTATCTGTGTGCATCAGCATCACATTCGTGAACCTCATTTGTTTGTCTGTGGATTTGTGTGCATTAGAAATATTTCTGTGGAGAGTCGTTTATATATAAATCCCATCACATTTGTGACTCCTTCTGTGTGCATTCATCATAACTGAGGCTGATCTGACTCCATATTATCAGGATCATCATCTCCTTTTTCCAATACTTGAGCAGAGCATTTAGCTCCTGATCTGTACTTCTCCACAACGTTGTCCCCGACCTTATTTATATGTATAAAACCCCCAAATATAATTTATTTGTATTTATTTATATGTATAAACCCCAAATATAACTTATTTGGGGGTTTGATGCCAAATAGGTTGAATACATATGCATGCACCACTTAACTAGTTATTTTTTCATTATTTGATGTATGTTCATTACATGAAATCCAATTTAAAAAGTTGGTTGTAAGGCAACAGAATTGGAAAATATGTCAAAGGGTGTCAAAACTTCTGCAAGCCACTGTACAGTGGTTCCTAATTCCCTCCAGCTGTGACTACTGTGATTATCTTCCTGTGATCAGGTGCACGGGTGACATAGCAACAATAATATTTGCACACATCAAAATTGGCTACAACAACAGGTCATCCGGTTGCACTCGTGCTGGAGTCACCACATGCTAAAATAGTTTGACGACGTCACACTCGACTCAAATAAAAGACGGGACAGATGCGGTGCTTGATCATTTCCAGGCTATCCTACTCTTTATTTAATGCAAATTACAGTACCAGGGAACTATTCCTCAGAGCACGCAGAGGGAATATTTACAGAGGTGCACATTTAGCATACCTTCACAGAACAAAAAAAAAAAAAAAAAAAAAAAAACATAAAACAAACAAAAAAATAAAACAAAAAGAAAAAAATGAAATAAAAATTTCAGTCACAAACAGAGGCATTCAAGTAGTAGTACTGTTATACAGGATGTTTTTGTAGTATTTTCTATGATTTTTCTTTTCTTTAACCCCAGTTAGCACATATGCTGATATAATATTTTATACCAGCATACATGCTCGTCTTCTTTTTTGGTAACCGTCGTGGTGTTTTTATTGAACTGGAGTTAGGAGGAGGAGGAGGAGGAGGAAGGGGGAGGAGGTAAAGGGTGAGGAGGTCAAACTGTCTTGGTGGTGGTAGCAACACGTTTCATGAATGCAAAATTACAGCAAGCAAGAAGGAGACCGGAGAGAGAGAGACAGAGAGAGAGAGGCTACATGACTCGACCCCCTTTAGGTGCTACTGAATTCTGAGGGAGGAGAACGAGCAAAGAGGACAGAGTAACAACAAAATATCCAGAGAGAGAGAGAGAGACAGAATACATGACTGCCTCTGAGGATGGCTCATCACAACTACATCTTAGAGTTTGGCTTTGGTAACAGAACCAACACTGTGAGTAATACAGAGACTGTACTGTACTGTATATATACAGTATATGAGGCCGTCGACGACACCTCCTCCCCCCCCCCCACACACACACTCTACCCACTTCATGCCCCGGAGTCCGTGCCAGGACAGTGGTATACATGTTACTGTGCGTGCACATGTCTGTGTGTGTGTGTGTGTGTGTGTGTGTGTGTGTGTGTGTGTGTGTGTCGGAGATAAAACATCTAAAATAAACACTTCGTCTACTTCTGTTAAGGAGAATTATTCTTACGATTAACATTGTCTTGTATATTTTACATTAAAGTGTGCGGTGACGAGGGGGAGAGGAGGTGCGAGCGGATGAGGAAAATCAAGTGGAAGAAGTGTGTGTGTGAATGTGTGTGTGTGTGTGTTGCAGGATAGCAGGACATTCAACAGCACCAAAGGGAGAGTCACAATATCAGAGGCGAAAGGATGGGGGGCGAGAGGGGTGCTGATGGCTGGGTGAGAGTGGTGGTGGGTGGGTGGGGGGGAAACAAGGCGAAGGTGTATGAAAGCAAAGGCACTCCAAACTATAATTACACTATACATGACTAGTTCTTGTTACAATAATACAGCTGTCATCTACTGTACTGTACAGGTAAGATTGAACATATGGCTGGATAAAGCTGATCATCATCATCTACAATATCCATAAAAACAACATCAGTTTCTGCCCTGATACTGTTTGTTTTTTTTTTATTTTATTTTTTAAATCTTTTTCATTCCCTAACCCTTTGTCATCTTTGTTTTTGCTCATAAACAGTACATGGGTCTGCATATATACATACCTTGAACACAACATGAAAAAAAAACAAAAAAACAAACATAAAAAAAAAACAACAACATACAATTCATACAAGTCAGAATTTTGGTGAGGAGCATTTTTATAATGTATATACAAATTCTGCTTTTTTCTTTTTCTTTTCTCTTTATTTTAAAATGTAGTGAGTATTCTCTGTAAATAAGACGCTTCGACAGACTGTACCGAGTGGCTCTATGTGCGGCAGAGAGAGAGAGTGAAGGAAGAGGAAGGAGGAACGCTAGGCTAGACTAACACTTCAGTCAGTGGTCACAACACACGCGACAAGTCCGCGGGATGAGGAGGAGGGGGGGCTGAAGCCGAACACCACCTGCCGGAACTTCTCGACGAGTCCGAAGGAAGGAGGGAGGGAGGGAGGGGAAACATCTTCACAAGAGACAGAGAAGACGAGAAAAGGGGGGGGGGGGAAGATGTTTGTCTAGACACTGCACTGCCACAGGAAGTTACAGACAGACCGGGTCGGTACAAAGATGAGTGACGGAGGGTGGGGGGAGATAGAGCGATGCTCTAAATCCATCTACAGCCTTTAATACGGACAAACGCAGGAGGACGAGGAAGAGTGAGCGCTGGAATCTGACAACACTCCAGCTGAAAGGAAGAACAAAAAAAGAAACACCACCTTATCTAAATCTATTGTCTTTAGGCAGCGGCAAATATTGCCAGTGCTCTGCCAGATATGAGCTCACCATAAATGATTTCTGAACCATTGTAGTTAATATACATATATCTATATATACTTTTTATACATAAGGAAAAGTAATATATAAACTGTGTATGTATGCATGTTTGTTTTTGTATTTGTATGTATAATATTATACAAGCACACAGGACCAGATACGTGTCACATCCATCGCACGTGGCAATCCAAAAAAAAAAAAAAAAAAAAGACGTCTGCCGAGGAGAAAATTAAAAACAAGGTTGAGTAAAACAGCTTCGCTAACCATTTAAAAACATAAAGACAACCTGTCCAAACGTTACCGCGCCTCCCCCCTCTCGCGGGTGGACTGCTTCTTTCTTCCCACATACATCAGGATCATCATGCATCCATGTGTGTGTGCGCGTGTGTGTGTGTGTGTGTGTGTGGATGTGTGTGTTTATGCCTGTGTGTGTATATGTGTGTGTGTGTATACCCGTGCGTGAGCCTCATGCCTTGTCTGCGGAAGTGGAGGTGAGAAGTGAGAGGGCGGGGTGACCCTCGGGTGATCCTAACCATACTCAGGCCATGCACTACAGGAGGAACCAAGAGGGGAGGAAGGAAGGAAGGTAGGAAGGAAGGATGGGAGACATAGAGGGGACCAGAGGTCAAAAGGATGGAGGTTGCAGAAAAATGGAACGACATGGAGGAGGACAGAGGGAAGGGGGCCAGATAAGGAGAGGGCCAAAGGGGGAACAGCTTAGGACTTTTTCTACAGATTGTCCTCTTACAAACATTAGCAGGCTAGCATTGTGTATACATGTACAGTGTACTTTTATCAATAGTACAGTTGACAACACCTCTGGCCCTGCGCTTTGCTTCGCCCGTTTAAAAGGGCACTGAGGGATGTCTTTTGACGGAGGATGGAGTAGAGTTCAAACAGCTGGATGAAGGGTGGGGCCAAGTCAGGGGTAAAAGAGGCAGATCAGGGATGTTCGGTTTGTGGTCGTGGCACGGGGCGGTGGGAGGAGGAGTGGGGGGGGGGGGGGGGGGGGGGGGGGGGGGGGGGGGGGGGGGGGGGGGGCTTGTTGGCTAGCTGTTGAACCCGGACTGCGTCAGCATCGCTCCGCTGCTGTCAGGGAGGAGAGCAGAGCAGAGCAGAGCAGAGCAGAGCTGAGCCGAGCTCACCCCCCTGGCCGGGGCAATGGAGAGGCCGTGGGCTTTGGGGCTGAGACCGGGGCAGGGCGGGGTGGTCTGTGGGCTCAGGAGGTGGAGTTGGAGGCCGAGGCAGAGGCGGTGGTGGTGCTGGGACCTCGCTCTGTGCTGCTTCCATCTACGGACAAGAAGAAGAGACGATCATTTATTAATAATTATACAAAGTTTGTTTTGAATTGGTCGATAAAGGTAGCAGGAACTTCAGCTTAACACAAGAGCAAGGCGTGTAACTCTTTCAAAATAAAACGTCTCTCAGTTCATGACTTCTCCTAAAATGTGTTTTTTAATCATCTAGTGAATTATGAAGGATGTGGGATAAAAAGAAAAAGAAAATATGATCATTCATACCTAGAACCGCCCGCCGAGGGGGTCATTTTTATGGCCCATAGCAACCAACAGTCGCAACACGCCTGGTTGCCTAACAACAGGCGTTGTTTTGATAAGCACGCTGCCGTATCAGGAGCTACAGCGAGCTATGTTTGATAGATATCAGGTTGGATAGATGGATTTGGAAACATGTACCGGAGCAGAATACAATAATTCAATGATTTAAATGTGTTCATTATTTAGTTTAGTTCGTTTGTTGTACCCTACAGGTTGTAAAACGTATTTGACATGTTCGATCTGTGATGGATTAAAGCAACTGTAACCGCCAAATTCCACCGGGCACGGATGCGCCGCGGCCGCCAGAGCTACACGCGTCAGTGTTTCAAACCCCTCCAGAAGCGGGAACATTTAGAACCAAGAAAAATGACCAAACCTGAGCAAGTTAACAAAGTCTGGCGGGCTAAATGCTCCGCTTCTGTAACGCTGTCGGTGGGTTTGAAGGTGTGTGGAGGACGGACCAAGACGGGCATTGCGGCCTCGACGTGACAGAGACGAAGGGAAAGACTGGGGGGGGTTTCGGGGTTAAATTAATAAACCACATAAAGTGAATTTTAAATGGTTATTTTGTGAAATCTTTACCTGAAAAAATCAATTAAAAATAACAACTTAAATGACGTTTTTACGGCTGACTGCAGCAAGTGGTAAAAATGACCCCTTGGCGGTTCTTGTTGAAATGTTGGTGGTTGTAGTGTTAACACGGTTTTACATATTAGCAGCAACAGAACTCTTCTTAAAGATAAACAGGGCTTCTGGTGTGTGTTGGAGGAAGCGTGGCTCTGACCTGTGGTGGCAGAGGCGTTGGTTGGGGTAGAGGCGGCGCCCTGGCTGCGGGCGTGGGCAGGGATGAGTATGGAGGCCAAAGAGGGATTACTGGATAACTCTGGAAATAATAAAAAAAAAATTTAAAAAAAAGAGTTGTGGTTTTACAAAGTTTCCTGCAACTTCCCTGAGGTGATAATTTAAAAAAAAGGAGGGATTATTTTTTAAATGAAAAGAGGGAATGATACTAAATGTGTAAATAATACTGATAATGTGATGGCACAGGCTACAGGACGTGCTTTCGCTGGCATACCCTGGGTGGTGAAGTTGAAGAGCGAGGGCTTCTCTCTCCCGTTGGGCAGTTTGACGTTGGGGTCACGCAGCTCGTCGAAGAAGGAGTGTGCGCAGGCCTCTAGAGGGGTGAGGCGGGCCGTGGGCGTGTACTCCAGCAGGCGAGAGCATAGAGCGATGGCTTCTGGAGGCGTGCGCGGCCTGAACACCTGCACAACAGTCAGACGGAAAGACGTCAAGCCGTGATCACATGAAGTCAAATTTAGAAGATATTGCAATGTTGTTAACACACACAGACACACAGACACACAGACAAACACATGTAATGTTCGCATGTATGAATGACTGAATGAATGAATGTCTTTGCTGCAGCAGTGAACAGTGACTGGATGCAGTTGCACAGAGCGAACACAGAAGGGCGCCCAAGAGGCCGACAGGAGGACCTGCCGCTGCCTGCTGATTGGATGACTCAGTTATCCAATGCAGGCTCTGTATGGGCGGGACTGCTGAAGGGAGAGGGGGGAGGCCAGGAAGACACTTTACTGTCTCCCACCTGTTTAATTTTCTCTGTGACTTTAAACATGCACCGAGGTGAGAGCATGAACTGAGATGACACAGGTTCAACATGCTCTACATACAGCCGGTCAAAAGCACCTGCTAAAATATGAGAAAAGTAATCCTTAGCTGCATTAAACTCACCCTGAAATGTGTAAAAAAAAAATCATATAGCATATAAATATTTTACATATGCTTGTTTAGTTTGCTTTTACGAGAAGCATTTTGTGGCGTTTTGTTTGTCCACAGACGGCTGAAAAATCTTCAAATCAACAATCTAAATGCGACTGTTGCTACCTTAGCATCCTCAAGGCTTCTCAAAAAGGAGCAAAGTACAAAATAATAACTCAAAGCAGCCATATTGCATGAGTAAACACTCAGATGATTTGATGGCAAGCTCAGAAAGCTTCACATGCAACAGAAAAAAAGGAGTTTTATGACAAATGTGCACGTTTTTTGCCTCTATTCTCTCTTTGTATTAGTCACAAGGTATAAAAAGCTCAGAGCAGGCATGGGGGGCTGTTAAATGGGCCTCTTGCAGCTCTGTTGGGTGTGATGTGATGAGTTTGGATGAAAGCACAAGCATGGAGACGAGGTAAATGCAGTGGGTGTAATCTTAAGAGAAGTAAAAGGGGCTTTTGTACCTGTTGACTCACCTTAGTCCAAGGGTGTGCCTTGATCTGGGGAAATTTGAACTCAGTGTAGTTGGGGTTCATCTCGCGGATCTGCTCTCGGGTCGGGGTGCCGAGAACCTGCGGAGAAGAACAGGGCGAAAGAACAGGAACGCAACGTTAGGAAATAAACAGACCCCATAGTGTCGTGTATGAAGGTTTTCACACCCTGTGAGTCACCCCAGGCGTTACCTTGATAATTTCAACCAATTGATCTACTCCACTGTCCCCGGGGAAGATTGGTTGTCCTAGTAACAGCTCTGCCAGCACGCAGCCGGCCGACCAAACATCTAAAAAAGGCACCAACAGGAAAAAGAAGTCAAATACTAGCAAGATGATACCACAATCCACAGGTCTCATGCTACAAATGCAAAGTCTGGATGAACATATGATCTTTCTCAGTCAAATAATCATAGATAAGATATAATAAAATCATTCAGGTGCTGCGGTTAAGCTCATTCAGTGACGTACGGGTTAAATGTGTGTGTGACAGCTGCAGTCAGTCTTACCTATGCTGGAAGTGTAGTCAGTCGCACCGAAGATGAGCTCAGGGGCTCGATAGTAGCGAGAGCAGATGTAGGACACATTGGGCTCTCCGCGGACCAGCTGCTTAGCACTGTACACAAAATAAAAGCACATTATTATTATCATCATCATCATCATCATCACCGCCACCGCCGCGGCCGTCCTCTGCGTCACTCATACTGCCGCATTTTGCCCCAAAAGAAGCACAACAACATGAACCTGAACAAAAAGATTCATTCAGTGAGTCTGTGCTGAATAAAAAAGTGTGACATGTTGGGAAATACATTTATTCACTTTCCTGCTCAGAGTCTGATGAGAAGATCAATGCCACTCTCATGTCTGCACGCTAAATATGAAGCAAGAGCCACAAGCATTTAGCCTAGCTTAGCATAAAGACTGGAAACAGAGGGATAACAAAGGTAACAGGATCACGACAAAGCTCACTAATTAACACGTTACGTCTCGTTTGTTTAATCTGACAATAACCAGAGTGTAAAATCAAGTTCGCGCTGTTACAGGAAGTTATGAACTGGACTATTTCTTGTCTGGGTGCAGTGACTATGTGGAGTCTTGTCGCCACCGTGAGGTTGTCAGACTACCAGCAGAGACTCGAGGAAGAAACAAGGTACTAGGTGCTGGTATTCAGAGTTTGTTACATTTATACAGAGCCAGTCTTTATGCTAAGCTAAGCTAACTGTCATTACTGTTATTCAAAAAAAGTGAAGAAACTATCCCGAAGTGCCCAACTTCAAAATCTGGTCACTGCATCTCACCTGCCGAAGTCGCAGAGCTTGAGCACGGCGGTCTCTGGATCCAGCAGCAGATTTTGGGGCTTGATGTCCCGATGACAGATCCCAAACGAGTGGATGTAGGCCAGGCTCCTGAACAGCTGGTACATGTATAACTGCATACACAAACATGCACCGTCAGTTCTCAGTACAGGGTTCAAGTCCAAGAAAGAAACGACCATTTAAATATTAATTTCAGTGATTCAGACTCAGACAGGTGAGTTTGGTGGACTTTGAACGGGGATATTTACGTACAGAAACTGATTGTTTGTTCTCATATTTAATGTTCACATATAATTTACCTCTTTTAAACCAGCACAGAATCTAAAATAAAAGCAGGCAGCGTCTTTATATCATTCAGTTATTATCAAGTCTCTCATCATTTTTTTGTGACATGACAAAAATTGCTTCTTTGTGTTAATACGGTGAGCCAACGTCTTCTCATCCAACACCAACATTTCCCGAGTTAATGAACACTTACATCGTTGCTGTAGTTAAAAAGTTAACTGTGAGTTCTTCTTCCGCTCCGTGGGGTCGATTAACTGAAGGTGTTTCTTCAATTATTTCACCAAGACGGCAAAATCTATTCAACTGAATCAGCGGGAAACGTGCAGTGGGATTCTTGCCTTCGCAAATTTCTCTCACGTTTGTGTCACGGCCGGAGAAATAGTTGAAAAGTAACTGATCTGTGCTTTTATTATGCAGTGAAGCAAGAATCTGTTGAAAACTGAAATCTTGTACATAGGAGCAGTACTCATAATGAGAAGATTAACCTGGTGAAATAAAGTAGACTGATTTGAAATAAGCTAAACGTTTAATCAAAGATGTTGCTTATGTCTTATTTAGTTTATAAATGCTGGTGTTCAACTGAAATTCAATTTTTTTTTTTTAGGGAATAAAAGCTGACAGGAGGTCTCATCAGGTCGAGGACGGATTAGAATTTAGAAAACAAACATAATATGTAATGTTTGCTATGTTCATGGACGCTTCGGGGTCAGATCTTAATCAAAATAAATGATTATATACAGGTGTCTTTACTGTCCAGTGGCCGAGGAGATCCTTGACAAACTAAGAGGTGGATGACGAGATGTTTTTGTACCTAAAATTTGAAGGCCTCAAATCCTACACCTTGAAGTTCATTGAGACTCTAGCGAGGGCTGTTTATCAGATTTTTACAAGATAATTTTGGAGCATTTTGAGCTTTATTTGACAGATGCAGCTGAGGAGTAAGTGAGAGAGAGAGAGAGAGAGGGGGATGACATGCAGCAAAGGCCAACAGGTCGGAGTTGAACCTTCGGCCGCTGTGGTGAGGACTGAGCCTCTGTACAGCACATGGGGCGCGACCAGGTGAGCTAACCAGCGCCCCCTACTGACAGAAACCTGATGACTTTTTACCACAGATTTTTTACTCAAATTACACTTTTGTTTATTACATATGTTGGATATTTTAGTCCACTTTAATTTACACTTTAATGTACTTTTATAAGTATTCACAGAAGGATTCAGAATCATTTGAAGTACTACTGATGTTATAATAAGATACTGAATACATATTGTGTGCGAGTTGGACTAAATTTTCTTGCCACAGTTGTGTATAACACACACACACTTCAATACCTTGACATAAACCATGGGCAGAGTCTGTTTGGCTCGGCTGTAGTGTCTGGCCACTCTGTAGACAGTCTCGGGAACGTAATCCAGAACCAAATTCAGATACACTTCATCTTTCTGTTGGAGAGAAGCACAAACAAGAAAATCACGGTCACACATGCACACACGCACAAGTCAGGAGAATAGTTTAAAATGTATATTATAGCTTGCAACGTCGAGTATTTCTAGGAAATCCCTGCAATTCCCAAAAATAAAAAAATCACATGCCAGCTGCCGGTATGTCAATATGGATGTGATATGTCTTCCCCTGATGAAAGAAGCTGCTGTTAGCTCATGTAACTGGTGGGTTTTTTTCAAAGTCTAACTGGGGATCCATTGTGTAGGACTCTTTCCCCCCCTGAGGGCAGGAAACACACAACCGTACGTCATAACAGCCAGCACTCCAACAACGGCCGCAGACAATGATATCATATCCTCATTTCCTGGTTGGACGAGGCCTGCGTTGGAGGGCTGGAATGCTGGCTTGCTTGCTCGTGCACGTTCTGCTCTGGAGCGCACTGACCCTGAGAGGATGCCGTATCTGAGGCTTCCCCACCCAATTATTCCAGCGCTTCCTTTTTCCTTTGATTCTGACCAGACTTAGCATGCACTGAGTCACTGGGTGTTTCTCGTGAATCCATTGTTTGAGACTTAGAAGTCAAGAAGGCAAATCACGCTCATAGCTCGTCACTCATAGCTCGCACGCTCATTCATTCCTGCATTCACGGATAGGCTGACTTTTGACCTACTTAGGGAGCTGGGTGGTGAGACAGCAACAGGCTGGACCTGTGGACAGTTTACTTGAGGCTGATTTAATCCCCATTTTATCACCAGAATAAATTAATTTATACATTTTGTGTGCATTTAAAGCATAAGTTACTGTAGTAGAGTGTTTTTAAAGGTTAAAGAGCTTCCACTAACGGGGAACAACAGACGAGAAAAGTGTGGATTGCCCTGAGCGTACGGGTGGCAGAGCCGGGCGTCGTTCATTGGAGGAGGCAACATATGTCTGTAGAACAGGATTCAAGTGGGTGGGTGCAGAACCGGAGACTACTTTGTAGTCAGCATTGGAATCGGGCTGCTACAGGTAGCCTGTGGAGCAGCAGAGTGACGTGTGACCTTTTGGGTTGGTTGAAAACCAGGCGTGATCATCTGAAAGGGTTTCACTCAGTGACAGCGTAAAGGACGGACAGAGCATGAGTGACGTCACCCACGGGTTTCTGAAGCGCTGTTTTGAAGCTGAAAATATGCAAAGACGTGGCTCGTCGGCGGACCTGAGGCGAGCCAAATGACGCCTGGGTGCTCTTATAAGGCATCTGTAACAGCACCTACCTGTCAATCAAAGCAGCAACGCTGTTAATTCTGCATAACTTTAAGCCCTAATATAATTTGAACAGGTGAGTTGTATAAAAATTCACCCTCAGTACAGTTGTCATGGACGGGGAAATTAGCTACAGAGACCAAAACTGTTTTTTGTACCAGGCTGTAAACATGTTTATTTCTGCTGTGAAGTTGGACATTTTAACATGGGGACTTATGGAGATGAGAGGTGGGTAGCATGTTGTATACCAACAGTAGTAAACAGTGCAAGCGTTGTGGACTATTTTCAGCGGTGGATGAATACATGTTTGGCGTGTTAGTGAGTATTTACAGCAGCAGGACAGCTTGACCAGTTCCCGTGACGTTGATCACAATGAAGGAACACGTCACCCAGTTTCTGGACAACAACGAAGGTGTTCGACAGAGAATCAAGCTGTATCTGGGTTTAAATACACGCGTAATATACGTCCAGCTTTATCCTTTAAGGTTTCAAACATTACCTGCACAGATATCCTATAACAGCTCGCCTGCAGTGCTTTATTGTGACTTTCTACACACGAGTATCTGCTCTGTTTCTGTAGACTCGGCGTGATGAATTCATCTGCCATCACGGGCTGAAGCTGATGGCAACCTAACCCCTCAGTGTCATTACGCTACAGCCAGGGAATTGTGCTTGAGTCATCCTGGCACATGGAAAATGTAACGTAATGTGTTGTGTGTTCGCTAAATGTTAGCAGTAGAGGGGAAAGAACACCTCGTGCCTGGTGTAATAGTGTCAGTGACCAGTATTGTTGGCCATTGACCTGTGAGACACATCGCCTTGGGGTAACATGGCAGCGCTTCTGACTTATACTAATCAAATTATTCTCTCTCTTCTATCTAGTGCAGCACAGAGTGTCCATATCTGTTTGCCCCCTCTCCTCTAGTGTTAGCACTGACATGCAGCTTAGACGGTGGACGGAGCCACAGGTCTGCAGAGCACAATGAGCGAGCCGGGCCTGTGTGAAGAGCTCCCAGACAGACAGACAGACTGTGTGGTAGTGCTTGTGTCGGCTCAACGCCCTGCTTTGTGCTGACTGCTCTCTCTCTCTCTCTCTCTCCCACTCAATTAGACACATATAGAGTGACTGAGGGAAACACAGAGGCCCCGGCCGAGAGGGCAGACCAACACGAACCGGTGGCAGATATCAGCGACGACCGGCATTTCCCTCCAGACATAGGTAGCCTCATTTACACTGTCGTTTGTCACCGGCGTCACCCTCCTGTCTAACACTCCTTCTCTCTTTGTGTGTGTGTGTGTGTGTGTGTGTGTGTGTGTGTGTGTGTGTGTGTGTGTGTGTGTGTGTGTGTGTGTGTGCCTCCCTTCCTTTTCCACTAGCAAGACTCTCATTGATAACATTTGTGACGACTAGAGGGCCCACTCCGCCTCCTCGCGAGCGCCACCGAAGCTATATTTAGCCTAGCAACAGCGATGACTCACTTCCTGCCTCACTACAAAGCCACTTCCTTGGCTTGTTCCCAGATGGTTAGCCAGACGCGGGAGGGGGGGTCTGATTGGCTCCTTGCTCTTTTCCCGGCTAAATAACTCGACCTGTAATTTGCAGGGGAAAATGGCCTGCGACTGAACAAGTGCATGAGTAGTATGATGCAGAATATAATGCACAGTACGCACGTCCATTTCTACGAGTGTGAGCTTATATCGGCATGCCGGTTTGGGCTTCCTGGTCATGTGCCTCACGTGTCAAGTATACTCGCTTATATAAATCAGCACTTGACGTAATGCATATGTGAATATCATATGATTAGAGGAATGTACAGTCAGTGTTGAGGAATCTGTGAAATCCAGGAAGAGGCAGCAGGACATGCGGTGAGTGAATCTGACACACACACACACACACACACCGATGAAGACAGCTTGCAACTTGGCACTGCAGATCTAAGAATAAATCTATAAATATGTGCAGAGGCCACAGCCAGATATATGTCAGGCAGATATTTCCATAAACTCTCACTGGTTTCATGGCAAATCCTGTAGCTCCACCACACCGGGCCTCATTACTCAGAAGCAACGCTGCTCAACCACATTCTGTCTATTAACATCTGAGCGTGTGTGTGTGTGTGTGTGTGTGTGTGTGAGGAGCAGATTAACCTGCTAAGGGGCCTTCAGGACAAAAATAAGCTTCGCCGGGCGCACCCAACCACTTTTACTCTCGTCGTCTTCAAGTGACCATCGTGTAACGAGCAAACTGCACATGGAAGCTTCAAAACCGCCCAGTATGACTCATGTGGAATACTATTCTGCTCCAGGCAGGATTTCATGGAGGTAACTCTGATTAAAACACACAAACAAACTCAGCGATTATTAATCAATCAAATGACCACAAGCTAATTGCAACACGGCGAGCTGGATGTTAGTAAACCCTGAGGGTTTGGGACAAACATGGAAATACAAAGATGTATCAGTCGTGCTCAAAAACTGACGAGGCAGGGCCTACTTCCACTTTAGGGCGGACTACCAACCGCGTAATTAATTAGAACGGGGGTCGTCTATTTTGGCTCCAGCGGTCCATGCCGCAACGCTGAAACGTTGCATCATGCTGTGGAGAAGTTGAGCCAGATCCAACACAGCCTGACATCACGCTACGGCCCCCAGTCAGACCTGAAACTGAGACTATCCAGCTGGATTCAAGAACTAAACTCTGATACTCTACCTGTTGTGTCCTGGCTTAGTTTCTTTCATACACCCAGCTTCTAAATGTGAGTCTGACTCGCAATTTATGCTGCAAAATAAGAGACACGAAGAAGTTTAATTTGTCCGACGGTTTGAGAGAGAGAGCTTTGGTCGAGAAACATAGACAATCGATGAGAGCGAGCGCCGGCCTCGATACATCGGGAGTTAATCGGAGAAAGAAAACGTTATTTCCTAACATTCAACACATGTATACACACCCGCAGCAGCCTACCTCAGCCGCCCTCACCCCTCCACCGCCGCACATCCCTGCAGCGTTTCACCGCTCCTGTCTGAATGCACGCTAAAGCTTGCAACCGCCTCAGGGCCCCAAACAGTCTGTGTGCCAATTAGCTGCACATGCAGTAATTTGATTAATTGCAGATTTTATAGAAATCTGTAACATCAGAATTAGTGGGTTTGGCTTTATTACTTAATCTTCTGGCTTGGTGTCAAAACCTGTTCTTATATTGTTGCATATTTCTGAATAAAAGGTGCATTTAATCAGTGAATCCTGAGGCCCTCTTGTTGGTTCATGCTGCCAGCCTCCAATGGTTTATGAAATGTGTGATTCACATGAGTCATTTGAAACTTATGAATGAGCTGAACTGTTTTTTTTATGCTGTCACAACTCAGAGACAAGAATGTTGATTTGTATTATAAAGACTCAAGTGAAGACACTGAAAGAAATCGGTGCTTTTATGTCTTCACGCGCGCGGCGGGGAGCGACTGTGTGCCAGCTGAACGTCTCGCATGCGCCGTCTTTGCGGCTGCACATTTAGGTGAGGTAAAAGTCAAACCGCTATTTGCCTACCCGCCTACGCGGTTTGGACCTGTGGCCTTCTGTTTGAACAGCATTATACAAGTGGTTAAAGGGTAAAAAGCAAAAGCACGCCACATGCCAGCGGTTACATAAGACTACCTGTGCTCATGCTCACAGCTACAGCAGCAGCGGAAGCAGCTGCAGCAGCAGTAGCAGCAGTCCTCCTCTGTCTCACAGCTGCACCCTGCATGAACCTTCCTCATCAGGACACCGCGGCTCCTTCACCCACTTGACTTTATCTCCGTCTGACCGTCTGCTTTCTGTTTCTCTCATCTATCCATCAACTTATGAGCCGCTTAACTCCCTATCCAGGTGACATTACTTTTTACCTACTTCACTAGCCCTCTCTTTTTTCAGTCCAGGCTCTATGGGTGGTAAATCCCCATGCCAACAACATGGTGCCAGTCTCCATAATTAGCCTGGAGTGAGATGGAAGAGGAGGAGGAGGGGGAAATGGATACATGAAAGGGAACAGAAGAGGAGGGGGAGGATTTAAAAGGTGTAAAGGTGAAAGAAATTAAAAGATGCAAACAAAAGGTTGGGGGTTATCGTAAAATGAAACCCCTGTGATTGCAAAAGTCGGCGGGACGTAGAGTCGAGTGTGTCAGTTTACTGAGAATTAGCCAGAGGTCAGTGAGCACGTGGCACGAGGCGAGGGGGGGGAGAGCAACAGGGTGGAGCTGACAGCACAGAGGGGATCTATAATTAACCGATACCCCTCTGGTCTGGCAAACAGACACCCACTCGTCCACCCCCGCGCATCTCAGTCGTCACTCCTCCTCCCCCCGACAGCTTCCCCCTCGCCTCGGTAAGTGTGCGACAACGTGGAAGCATTCCTCACAGCGGAGTCATGGGTATAGTCCCAACGGCGCGTGTGCCAGGTTCATATGTGTGTGTGTGTGTGTGTGTCTATATTTGACAGCTCCGCCTGTTTTGTCAGCTAGTTAAATGATATAGTCCAGCCTTGTCGTCTCCGGGGGACGCGCTGATGGTCGGACCAAGCAAGGCCGAGAGAGGGACTTCCCTGTCACACTCGTGAAGGCCCAAGAGGGCCGGCAGAAGGACATATGACAGGAGATGGTGGGAGTTAGATATGAGTATTATTAATAGTCATTACAAGTCTGATTGAAGCCAACTTTCTCTTCAAGATGAACAAGCGAAAGGAAAATTCCTTCGAGCTCAAGGAGGGGTTTACCTTTCCTGCCTATATGCAGGCAGTCAAGAAACAGCGGTAGAAACTGTACTATGCAAAAGAATGATGTGCAGACTTGACAATACTATAGACCGTGACATCAACATCAAAATCGACTCCCTATGTCTCGCCCCCAGCAGGGTAGCGAGAAACTTTGGGGTCATAATTGATGACCAATTAACCCTCTCAAATCATGTCGCCTCGGTTGCCCCGGCGTGCCTGACTCAACGTGCTACCCAACTCCTGATACAGGCTGTGGTCACCTCGCGACTAGCCTGCACAGTGAAACCCTTTCAGATGATCCAGAACACGGCCTGGTCTTCAATCAACCCAGAAGGTCACATGTTACCTCCACTGCTCATCGAGCTCCACCGGCTATCTGTAGCGGCACAGATTAAATCCCTAATGCTGACTACAAAGTAGTCTCCGGTTCTGCACCCACCTACTTAAAAAGACTCATGACCGTTGCGTTCCTCCAGTGAACGATGCCCGGCTCTGCCACCAGTTCGTTCAGGGCGATCCAAACTTCTCGTCTGTTGCTCCCCGTTGGTGGAACGTCCTAACAGTTCCTATCAGATCAGGGGCGTCCCTCTCTACCTCTACCTCCTGAAGACCTCCAGCTCTTCAGAGAGTATTAGAGTAATCTAATACTACTAGTCGCACTGTACATTGATTGTTTCCCCTTTTTTACAACTTACTCTGGATAAAAGCATCAGCTAAATGACTAAATGTAACTATTTGATTTGAAAGATATGATTAATATCACCCTTTTCATTCTAAAAACAAATTGGTTTGATAGGTGGAAGCACGTGGAGAGGGTCCCCTGCCACAGCTTCCCGTATCCCTGTTGACTACACATGGACGTGTCCTTGGACAAGAAAGGGTGAATGGAAGGCACTCTGTATGAATGCAGCCATGTACTACATCACAATATACTACATGGTCATGTAAAGAAGTCCACACAGCTCAAATAAATAATTAGAGATCCAGTCAGGAAACTCTGCAATGCCTTTCAGTGTGCTTTTAATGTGAAGGACAAGTTACCTTCCACGTAAAGAAAAATCAGTTTAAAAAGTTTGTATACACCGTGCCCTTAAGTGTACTTATGAGTCAGGCTGCGTTATTCTGTGTGTTATATACTGTAGGTACTTTCAATGTTGTGTCAACGTCGTGTTCAATGTTTCAGTTGTTGAAACTAAGATGAACAGCGTGCAGTGTGCAGTCCTGCAACAGCGGACAAAAGAAGCAGCACTCAGAGAACTGACCTTGTCTCCACTGGAGTAGAAGAAGTAGCGCAGGCGGACTATGTTGCAGTGGTCCAACTTCCTCATGATCTGCAGCTCGCGGTTCTGAAAAAAAACACAGACATGGACGACACGTTACACTTAAGTTTTGTGCTCATGGTTGAAGAAGTGAGTCAGTTGGACCTTGAAACCTTTGAAAACACAATTAGGGACAGTGTTCAGCATGTTATACGTCACTAACATGGATCAATAAGAATGATCATGCAGAAAGGATCAGAGTGTAGGATTTACGCCTGAACTCCTCCGGACACGTTGCAGCTGCTGTCTGTTCTCCACGCTGCTTCATACTCCATCAGGAGTGTTTCAGAAGCGAGTGGCCCGCAAGATTGAGTCATTTTTCTTTGGTTTACGTACTTCTACCATGAGTTAATACGCGATGTGGTTACTTGTTTCCCTTTTGGCTGTTTTTACAATCGGAAGTTTGCGCAGGGTGTTTTATTTTGAAAATCAGACCAGACCAGATCGACCAGATACTCCATGTTGTCTCTGTGTCTGACTTCCGTACAGCTCGATTTGCTCTGTGCAGATTGACGGTGTCTGTCAAAAAAAGAACAGCTGGGTCATCTTCACGGAGCAGAGCGAAGAGCCACTTCTGAACTGCGCCTCTGGTGGGGTTACAAACGTGGTCTAGACTCTCCGCTATCAGCTCCGGCGGCTTCACCATCGCTTCACCCCCCAACTACGGAGGTTGCAAAACACGAAATGTCCTATCTAGAGTCTGTGTTAGCATGTAGAAACATGGCGGTTCAACCTGGTGGACGCCATGAGAGAGGACCTGCAGTGTCATTCTAAGGTAACAAAAACAACAATTCTTACACTAATACACTAATAAAAACTTAGTTATGAATATGTGATGTCTGCCAGATTCTGTAAACACAGTATTGTATGTCTTTTGACACATTGGACCTTTAATAACTGTCTTATGACAGCAAACGCATATGCCACTAATCACCTGGCCAAACAATCATCTTGTTGTCAGCCACCGTCACACGCTCGATGAGCCAGTTTGTCAGGAATCAACGTTTAAGAAAATTGGATGTGGGAGCAGCGAAAGAATGCTAATAAAAAGTCAACAAAACGGACATTCCTTCACGGAGAGTCAAGTCCCACAGGCGAAAACATGACGACACAATTATGTGCAGTGCGTGGCATGTTGCCTGTTCCCCTCAGAAAGGCAACAAGGATTACGGAAAAGAGCAAAACGTGATCACAAAGCAGACTTAGAGAAGAAACATGAACTGTGCGGTGGGCTACAGGCTTTCTCAAGGTCACGAGAACAACATAAGCCTCGGCAGAGCTCTCAATCTATATTCATATACAGTGTGTCCATGCAGAAAATGGTTTTGCCCATGGAGATATTGAAGAGTGGGCAGGAATTCAAGCATTACATAAAGCTTTAACAGCTACATTATACTTTATACTCTCTCCCTCCCTCCCTCCTCCACCACTTTATCACAGCGCTTTGTGTTGATTTGATCTAAAGTGCTCGTGTAACGTTCGGAGAGTGCGCCTCCGCTGTGGAAAGTGAATGGAGAGTCCAGGAAAACACAAAGAAGGCAGAATACAGGGAGCAAAGTTAAAATTAGACTGCAGCAGAGTAGTGGAGTCATTATGTGATAATGTGACTTTTTGTTTTTTGAAGTCGTGAGCGGCTTTAATGTGAAAATAACGTCGTTTTATGCTGTTTTTTTTTTTTTGTAACAAAATCAGCACGGAGCAGCCGTACAGATAATATGCATAATGATATCTGAATATGTACAGTGAGTCAGGTTTTAGTCAGAATGTGGGATTTACATAAAATAATCACTTGTTTTTCATAAATGGAAATAGCTATCAGCATAATATACAAGCTAACAGCTTCAGGTATTTTGGATCATCCGTTTGTGTAAACAGAAACACGTAGAAACTCAACGAGGTTCAAAGAGTTCAGACTATAAATAATGAATAAACACGGAGCGTAATCAGCTTACAGTCGACGTTTACTGAGAAATTTCAGTTGTGTATTTCACCTGACTGACCAGCGGACTAGTTCATTGTCTCTTCTACACCGAGAGCTCGACCTGCGACCGTGTGCAGGTTTCCGGGTGGAAAAAAGAGTGATTTGGTGTCTTGCACGACGTGCAATTAACTCAAAGTGGCTAACCACAGAGCAGACAGGGATGTGATGCACCGTCTGACCCGCGCTCTGTGTAAACACAGGTTTTAGGTTTGGTGTAAAAGAATAGCACGCGGGTCAAACACTGGTTAACGCGGGCTCAACACGGGGCTTTTGGTGTAAAAGGAGACGAGCTTGTGAGTCTCGCCTTGACTGACTGACATGAGAAGTCAACCCTTTTTTTTTTTTTGCAGACATTGATGAATTAAATCCATCACAAATCCACAGACAAATAACGATCACGAGTCAAAAATACAAATTATAATTTGACATCAGCTGTCAAACGGGACAGTGCTGATTTAGAGCCAGTACTGAAGTTATTTGGTGTTGCAACTAACCAACATTTCTTTCCATTATTTATTAATCTGGTGATCCTTTCATTGGTTTATTAATTTAGAGTTAAAATTATATTTTGTGAATCAATTTTCTGTCATTTTTTATTTTGTTTTTATTTTTATTTTAGGTATACTGAATATTCAGGAACGCTGGCTGTTGTTGCACAGTTTTTTCCAATTTTTCCAAACTTACATGTTCATACGCTTATAGACAGAGAGGTATTACATCCAACAGTTCTTGTGAGCCGTAACTCTCAGCCCTCTATCTTCATTTTCAGACGTTTGCATCTATCCAAGTATACTTCTATTTAAATCTGCCCATAGCTCCATCTTCCTCACATATGTCTATGAGTAAATTAACTATATACAATAGAACCAAGGGAGCTTACATTTCTATTCTTCACATCAGGTAGAGGGAAGTAGCACTACGCTTCGGTGGAGTCGTACAAAGTTCGCTTGTGTTGGGGTTGTAAATTCGATTCCATTTAATCCATAAATAAATCCATTTATTCCAAATTTGGTAGAATTTTTCCTTTTGAATCCTCAAATAAATAAATAAAAAAATGTTTTTCCATACCAATCATCACCATCCATATAGGTGATACTGGATTTAGATTTCATTTGAGGACGTCACGTTGGGCTTTAGGGACATTTTCACCATTTTCTGGCACTTTAGAATTGAAAATATAATCAGCATATTAACAGATAACGTAGCAGTAAAACAATTAATGTCATAAAATAAAGGAAAAAAACGCCCATCCTAAGGTTCAGAGTCCAATGTGACGCCCTCACATCGCTTGCTCTAATGGTCAACGACCCCCAAAGATATTCAGTTTACCATCACAGAACATTAAGGAAACCAGATAGCCGGCTAGCTGACTGTGTGAATATGGATGACTAAATAAAAAAAAAAAAACCTGTCCAAGCTGACTGACTGATTGGGCGACTAATGAGATCCCTCGTTATGTGGGTCAGCACCATGCTGGCTGGCGCAGGGAGATATGCTGCCTGTCCTTTCTCTCTCTTTTCTGCCACTTTATGGAGGATGTAATCCCCCATTATTCATTTTTTTTTAAACAGAGCAGAGTGAGCTGTCTGTCCACTAAACAAGACTTCATCATCCCAGCAGCAGCAGCAGCACAGCAGCAGCATCTTGTAGCTCAGTATCCTGGTGTAGACAATCCACCCCAGACTAATTCACTTACAGGCGCACACAAATGGTTCCCACAATCCTCTCCTTTGCTTTTTACACAACTACTACCAACACACACACACACATACACACACAACCCCCACATCATAAAATGACATCATAGCGTGTGGGTCACAGACGAGCCATCGAACTATCGTGCACTGCAGGCAACGCCCTCGTCTTCTTGCAGTGGCTTAGTGGGAGTGTGTGTGTGTGTGTGTGTGTGTGTTGTTATGTGTGAGAAAGATGGTACCATATGGAGGAGGAGCAGACAGGCTGTTCAGTAAAAGCCCTGCCCAGCTCCAGTTATACTGCAGTCCTTCCTGCTGACCTGTCATCCTCCAGTGTGTCAGCAGAGACGGATGGAGAGGCAGACAAAGAGAGAGAGAGAATACCTCAATTCGCAGGCTGCTGGACGTGCTACACCTCCACCGTGCTGATGTGCACCGCCAGACAAAACCACATCCAGTTTCAAAAAAGACTGAGAGCGATCGGGCAGTCGCGTACCACCCACACAAAGACAGGCACACTGTTTTACTGCTCTGCTTAGGTAACGGTTCATGCATTATAGTGAATGTAGACAGAGGATCAAAATATTTATATTTATCATCCATGACGATAGAGCTTACGGCTAACGCGCTTGATAAGCTTCTTTTGATGTTCTCTCCATTTGCTCGCCTCGTGCATTTCGCTCTCAGGATTGCACGTCACTCCGTTCAATCATGAGTTACTGAAGAGGGTGGAAAGCTCACAGTTAGCAGCTTGTCAGCTAACAGGACAGTTAGAGGTCCAGTGTGTAGGATTTAAAATGGCATCTAGCGGTGTGGAGTCGCTGAATACGAACCCTGCTGCCTCATCCTCTCCTTGTAGGCATGAAGGAGGAACGACAGTGGCCATGAAATGTGTGGAAAATGTGAATATCCAGAGCCTGTGTTCAGTTTGTCCCTTCTGGGCTACTGTAGGAACATGGCGGTTCAACATGGCGGACTCCGTGGAAGAGGACCCGCAGTGTCTGTAGACACAAAGAGGCTCATTCTAAGGTGACAAAAACACAATGATTCCTATTTTCAGGTGATCATACACGAACGACGACTTATTCAAAAAGTAACATCAACTCTCGGCTCGTAGCGGTCTATAAACTGTGTTTACAGAGTGATGACAGCTTATAAACATATCTTATAAATCGGTCGAGGCAGCCTGCTGCAAATTCGTGTGGGTGAACCCGTCGATCGCAGCCACGACAAGACTTTGCCATTTTTAAACACTGCTGTGAGTAGACTCTCTGACTCACCTGCCTCTTGCATGATCTGTGATCGATGTCAAGCATGTTTGCTCCTGCTGATCACGTACGTTTGACTTGTCTAAAAATAACTTCCTTAAGCAGCTGGGCGCTGTAGTTTTTAGCCGTAATACATGCAAGTAGCTCATTTATTGAGAACTATATTAATCTGCGGATGAATACAGACTTGGGTCTACAGTATTTACGGTCTATCTTGACATGATGTTGCTCGTTGATGTGTTTTTGAACTGTGTGTGTGTGTGTGTGTGTGTGTGTGTGTGTGTGTGTGTGTGTGTGTGTGTGTGTTGGTTTAATGTAAGCATCCATTTTCCAATAGGCTGACATGTGATCCCTCTGATGGGAGCGGAGGAGGACCTATCCCATAATGCACCAGGGGCGGATTGTAAGCCCACCGACTTCTCACATATTCATCGGCAGCAGCATCCTAACACAGAGCCTATTCACATGATTACCCCGTTTGACTCGTGTGTGCGTGAGAAAGCATTCATACATGTTGGATTAGCATGTTTCTGCTCATCCGGGCTCACTTCACAGACACAGAAGTGCAGAGAAAAGGCTCCTGATGACGAAGAGGAGGAGAAGAAACTAGAACGCAGGTGCTCGGGTATGTTTTCATGTGTGGGGGTACACACACTTTACGGCGCGTGTTTGGCAGTCATGTGAGGAGTCTTAGCGCTGCTCATTTGCTGTTCACGCGGGGGGCGCTGAGGTGGAGGGTCAGCTATTGTCTGAAAACAATGCGTGTGATCTTAAGCTGTTTAAAAAATGCAACCAGCCTGTGGTCATGCTAACCACAGGCTAACAGGAAGAGCAGGAGGATGTGACTTCATCATGGCCACACGAGGAGTCACAAGGAGTCACAAGGAGTGTGCGTGTCCTGAACAAATATTGTGTATTTTGTGACAGATGGTCAACCACCACCACCTCCACCCCCCTCACACACACACACACACACACACACACACACACACACACACACACACACACACACACACACACACACACTCAGTGACATCATTTATCTTGTCTACTTTTGAATAGCCGTGGACTAGCACCTGCTGAAGAACTGTGCTGAACCTCCCAGAAAGGTTAAACCTACGAGGCACAGAGCTGCTCAAGTATTTAGCTGAACCGGTCGGCTCAGCACAACAGAGTCCCAGGGCAAAAACACTAGAGGCAAACACACCTGACTAAACTTTAACTGAACGTCAGTAACTCTCACTGGAGAAGACAATGGAGGGACACCCGGCCATGCCTCGCCATCACTCATCTCGTCCTCAAAGTGGCACAAACGACGCCACATACCGCAGCGTTCATAACATGAGCTACTTTGTAACGCCTGTCATCAACACAACAGGACAAAACAACACTGATGAGGGGAGTTATTATCACGTAGCGGGGTAAAAGCTTCCTGTGCGCGTCCGATCTCATTCGCCTGAACAAAGTTTCAGCTGTCGGACATCGGCGTACTATCGCAGGCTCTGTCCGAGGAGGTCATTTCAGGGATAGTCCAACATTTGGGACCCGTTTGTGTTCATGCTGAGAGTTAGATGAGAAGATTCATACTACTCTTGCGTCTGTATGGTAAATATTAACCTACCACCTGCAGCCAGCTAGCTTAGCTTAGCACAAAGACTGGAAACTTGGTGGTTTTATATCTCCCTGTAGCACTGCAACACTTTCAACCTCGGGTGAACCCAGTGCGAAAGTGTTAAAAAAATTGTAATTCAGCCACTTGAGGCTGGCTCCAGAAGTGAGTCAGTCTCCATAAGTCCCCATGTTAAAAACTTCACAGCAGAAATAAACATGTTTACAGCCTGGTACAAAAAACAGTTTTGGTCTCTATAGCTAATTTCCCCGTTCATGACAACTTTACTGAGGGTGATTTTTTATAGAACTCACCTGTTCAAATTATATTAAGGCTTAAAGTTATGCAGAAATACCAGCATGGACACTTTGATTGACAGGTAGCTGCTGTTACAGCTGGCTTATTAGAGCACCCAGGCGTCATTCGGCCCACCTCAGGTCTGCCGATGTCAAGCTAAGCTAAGCTAAGCTGTAGCTTCATATTTACCACACAAACAAACATGAGAGTGTTAACGGTCCTTTCACCCACTTCTCTGTTCTCCACCTTCAAAGGGCCTCTTACCAGTTTCAAATGTTCCTCTATTAAATTACAAGATGTTTAAACGAGCCGAGATCCCGTGTGGAGTCACGGCGCGTGCATTTTTTCGTTTCAGCGCGCACATGTGGGAAACATTATAGCCACACGTTACATTGCATCATCTTTACTGTGCATGCCATGTGTGCCGTGGCATCTGTGATATCGACACAGAGAACTGAAGCGGAGCACGTTTGAAGGAGATCGACGTCGTTTTTCTCTTTCTAGACGAGGTGACTGCTTGAAAACTTCTCTGGACAAACAGAAAGTGACAGAATCCATCAGGAATTGGCTACATTGTTGAGATAGAACAAGCTTGATGATATATTTCATTAAAAAAGGAGAAGATATAAACAGTGCATCAGGTGCGGGTGTCGAAAACTAATACCAACACAAGAAACCTGCAATAAATCTGACCTTTAACGGGGTTATGAGGTTCAGTTGTTGAAGCTGTCTGAGCGAGGTGCTGATTCGTCTTTATGGCCTTTTTGGAGGCTGCAGTTTGTGGTGCTGTTGAATAACATTGCATTATAACGAGAGGTGTTACTAATAATTTAATATAAATAAGCGTAGGCCACCCTCTGTAATGAACCCTTCATAAAGGCTGTCGTATCAGTCCAGTTTCAGTTAAGCGTACCTCATAAATGTAGCGCTCATGTTCAAAATATCAGGCAGAATGTTGATAAGATATCAAGTATTACTCAAGACCAGTAATATGAATGTTACACTGTTCAGTCTATAAACTTAATGAGAATCTTAACAGCTGTCCTGCAGGCTTGGCAGTCTCAGGTCTTTTATCTGTGAGCTGTGAGCTAGCAGCAGGAACACCGCCCTCCCTCTCCCCCCACTCCCCTCCACCCCTTCAACAAGCCATCAGTCAAATCTATTCAAAGCGCAGGAGGAGGATTCCAGCGGAGCTTTGCTCGGAAGGAAATATGACGTTTCCACCGTGGCAACTGCACTAAACTTGACAGATGACGGGGGTATCAATGGGTTCAAGTTTGTTTGCGGGAGAACAGACCACCCCCGTCACTACCACACACACACACACACACACACACACACGCAGGGACACACACACACTTCCTGCAAGAAAACACACAGATGAAATCGAGGATTTTTCAATTGCAGAACAGTAACAAGTTTTGCCTTTGTCTTCTCTTGTTTCGCAGCTCCGCTGAGCTCTCTGTTCTTGTGAAAGATCACTCCATTCATGCCTCATTCACAGTTACTCAGACGCATTCATTAATTCGACACATTTCTACTTTGGTAACAAAAAAAAAGGATTACAAGGAGATCATCTTTAATGCATGAGAGAGTCGAGTAAGCCGAACAATGTGTTTCTGCGTGCGTGTTTTTACCTTAAACCTCTTGTCTTGCAGGACCTTCTTGATGGCCACCAGCTCTCCGGAGTCGCAGAGCTTAGCCTGGTAGACGACGCCGAACGAGCCATTACCGATGACCTTAGTGTCCGTGTAGCTCACCTCCTGTGGCCGGTCGGGGCCTTGGCCTGGAGTGGCTACGACTGTTGTTACCTTGCTGCCATCTTTATCCCCTGATGAGAGAGACAAAGAAAGAGAGGAGAGATGATGAGAAAAGTATTACAGAGAGGAAACAGACGATTACGGAGGACTTGAAAGATGAAGGTGGCAATTTAAAAGTGGTTTGTAGTGTCCAACCAACAGTCCAAAACCAGAAAATATTCAATTTACGGAGAGATAGAAGAGAAAAGTGTCACATCTGAGAGGTTGGAACCAGTAAATATTTGTTATTTTTGCTTAATAAATGACCAAATCGATCATTTAAATTGTTCGATGACAGTTTCTGCACCAACAGGCCTTCATCACAGCAGAAAACCACAGATTTTTACTAATAATATTAACAATACTCTGTTGTATTCAAGTGTACCAGTAAACCATGACAGTGCGACAGTGATTCAGCACGAACAGCAGCAGGACACCCTGAAACCGAAGCAGCTAAATGGATGTTTTGGTACTTTTCCTGCTGTCAAGTGTCACAATCCCTCCCCGTGAAAACGGCCTAAGTGATGTTCGATCATTCGCCCTCGCACCGGAGCGCCTCGGGGCGCCACGGCCTCCTCGTTAGAGAAGCCAATTTGTGACTGACAGATTGCAGGTTTGAATCGTCTGCTGACAAACAGAACAATGTGGCTTCCCTCCCTCCCTCGTTTGTTCCAGCGGTACTTTCTAGTGGTCAACAGCTGTGGTCGTACTGGTCAGCTCCCAGCTAACTCGCAGCCGAGCTGGAACAGAGCGTCAGTGAAACACGTTTGTGGCGTTTTCCAGGTTTACTTTGAGGACATTAATATTAAACTTGGAGAGGAAACGATCACACTCAGGCGACTGTTGTCGGAGACAGGAGGACACTTGAATTCTGCATCGCTTGTTTAAATGCTACATTCATTTTTACATCAGAAAGCGCTGGGTGCTTTTATCCAAATCAATGCATCAGACAGGGATTAGCTTTTAGAAACTATCCCCACTGAACAGACTCACCAACCACAGGGTGCAGACAGACCGATGCAGTGCCGATGGTTATTATAAAGTCATAACCTAACTCTGTATCTGATGCTAATGCACTATAGATCGGATTCTGCTTTCACTTGCCGCTCCCCCCACCCCCCCTTATGCCTTCCTCTCTGGGCAGTCCGGAGCTGGCTCTGCTCCCCTGGGATCACGGGACGTGGAGCCTTTTTCCTGTTTAAGTGGGTTCTCTCCTTCTCCCTCACGCTGTCTCCTCCACCTCCTCCTCCTCCTCCTCCTCCTCCTTGTAGGCTCACAAGTGTCAAAGGGTCAGAATTCACATTAGCTGGCAGTTTAAAGGACAACCAGGCCAGAGTGTGTGCCACGTGCCGAGCTCCTTCTCTTTCCTACATGCTCTGAAATGAACCCCAGACCTTCAGCATAACCAATGTGACTAAAAAAAAAAAAAAATCCTACAACAACACCTGCTCTCCTCTCTAAATCTAGTCTCATTAGCATATTTCTCTTTCACACAAGCTGCAGAAAAAAAAAAAAAAAAAAAAGAGGTTGCACATGAGCCAACAGACCCACGCACTTTAAAAGATTCAAAATATCTTTGTTAAATTTGTCGACGGCTCGCAGTGGGTACACGATCATGTTGATGGGCAGGATTAGTGCTTGCTTCATAAACTGTGACTGTGCCAGATTACGGCGTCACTTAAAACTTCGAGGAGGAAGTGACCGCCTCATGCTGAACTCTGGTAAACCACCAGCGTGTAGCACAGATTGCAAAGATTTACTATATGTGTGTGTGCATGCGCGTGTGTGTGTGTGTGTGTGTTTCCCTCTGCCACTGTGTGACCAGTGAGTGCTTCAATTACTGAAGATGTGATTATGATCAAAGGCAAAAGGGAGGAAGGGGTGGTGGTGGTGGTGGTGGTGGTGGTGCAGAGACCAGGACCAAGTCTAGAAAGAGAAACTGTAGCCGGATTCTGTAACAACAGAAATAGACTTTCCAAGAGTGTGTGTGAGAGAGTGTGTGTGTTTGTGTGAGAGAGTGTGTGTGTGAGGGAGAAAGAGAATATGAGTCTGCCTACATATTCCAGCAGGGCCACTTGTATGACGCCTCTGCACTTCCTCAAACCGTGAGAAAAGTCTGCGCACACTCACGCACACGTACACACAAACACAACTCACGGCGCGATCGCACACTGGTGCAAATAAGGACTGACCGAGCGGTCAAGGCTGCACTTAAAATGGCATTTTTCTGCAGTGACTGATTGTCTGAAGCACGGACATCCACACGCTAAACTGGCGTAGCCTAAAAAAGACAACCACAACCGATGACAAGTGAGGGACTATTTTTTTGTTGTTTTCAAGCTAGAAGAACTTTAGAAAATTAAGTTTGAAAAATGTCCTGTGGCCCTTGTTAAAGATATAATCAAACAAAAATTTTAAATCACAGCCCGAAGCACAAACACCATCAAACATGTGCTTGCGGCGTTGCCATAGTTACCCTGTCAATCAGCCTCCCACGAGTATAAATTACTGTGACAAACCGCAGACCACTCGGCTGCTGCAGTGCCACATGAAACAGAGTCACTGCAACCTTTAGCGAGAAGTGTCAATAGTCAATTCAGGTCACCAGATGAGTTCAGGCCACATCATCAACATGTGGCTAACAATGAGGCCAAACCAGCACCAGGACACACACACACACACACACACACACACACACACACACACACACACACACACAAACACACAAACACACACACACACACACACACACACACACACACACACACACAGGGGCTGACTATCATCAAAGTGACCAGTTTTGTCACCAACACCAGAAAGCATGTGAAATTCATCAAGTAGTGCGACACTAGTACAAGACCACAACTTATCAACGCAATTATCGGTGGAGTGTTTGTATGTTCACATGACGAGATCGACCGTGCTTGCACTCATTTTTTTATCAAAATGGCGTTATCTCGAGATGTTACTCAAATAACGCAGCTCCTTTCCTCGTGATAATGGGTTTTATTTGATAACAAGATAACAATAGACGATGACGGGATCATTTATTCTAAGAAAATGACTTTTGTTTTGTAAAGATCACGAGATAGTTACTAGGTTCATTTAATCACACTTGATTTCAGCCTTCAAGATCACCGTCATGACCATCGGGGAGGATTCCAGACGTAAATGTGTACCAATAACAGTTTGTTGATGTTACGTCAGAGCGATCTCATTCTAGAGGAAATTACCGTTTGTTTTCTCTGACACTGCTGCATATCTACAGAATGCCCAACGACCAACACCAGCCTTCACCATGGCTGTGAAGTGAAGCCAATGTGGAAGGGCCAAAAACTGCAGTTCCTCAAACGTCCACTTGAGGCTGGCTCCAGAAGTGAGTCAGTCTCCATAAGTCCCCATGTTAAAATGTCCAACTTCACAGCAGAAATAAACATGTTTACAGCCTGGTACAAAAAACTGTTTTGGTCTCTATAGCTAATTTCCTCGTTCATGACAACTGTACTGAGGGTGAATTTTTATACAACTCACCTGTTCAAATTATATTAAGGCTTAAAGTTATGCAGAATTAACAGCGCTGCCGCTTTGATTGACAGGTAGTTGCTGTTACAGATGGCTTATTAGAGCACCCAGGCGTCATTCGGCCCCCCTCATGTCAAACAACGACCCACGACTTTGCAGATTTTTATATTTACAGGTGGAAGAGGCAGGACCGTCAAGACGGCAGTGGCCAGCGTCACAGATTTTGAGCTTGAAAGCAGCTCTTCACAAACCTGTGAGTGACGTCACGCATGCGTTGTCCTTTCTTTATACTGTGTGTTCAAGACACATCACGTCACAAACAATGCAACAGTATTAGTACGTTTGATTGGGCGTTGACGCAAACTACAGTGTATTAAAAAGCAACTCACAGTCATTTACTCTGCACACTGTCACATTAGAAGGTTCTGAACAAGAAAACGCTTTTCATTAGCGGAGGAA
This sequence comes from Sciaenops ocellatus, assembly GCA_033000465.1. Classification (NCBI taxonomy): domain Eukaryota; kingdom Metazoa; phylum Chordata; class Actinopteri; family Sciaenidae; genus Sciaenops; species Sciaenops ocellatus. Next base: position 7,394,137 of record CP136868.1, read on the forward strand.
CATTAATTGTATGGGTGCAATTTTCCACTTTAGAGCTTTTATATATGCATTTTTTTTTTTTTTTTACTTAATTACATGAGCCACCCACTTTCGAGGTATTACAGGGGCACAAACGCAGTTGAGCATTATTCATGGATTTACTGCAAGATGACGGTATCACACCATTCACGTCACATCTGCCAAACGGTCCATGTGCTCGTTACTATCACACACTGTGACTTTAAACACTTTTAGTCGTTTTAAACTGTCTAAAGCGCTTACATGGGATGATATTGTGTCAGTATGCCGGACGTATTAATAGCTCTCAAAATATAAAATTCACAGTTATGCAAGTGAAACGGTTTTGGCACATGACAGCTGTGGACTGCAGGGCAAAGTGACATCTGTGAGGAATGCATGTGGAGATTTGCTGATTTCCTGGACGGCAAAACGAACTGTGCCATGAGCGAAGGCGTGGACGCGTCGTGGTAAATGTGTGCAGGTACACACACACACACACACTCAGTGTTTCCACCTCTGGTTGCAAGGCTGATGAGATAATTCCCCACGTTACTGGAATATCTAGTCGCAAGAATGTCACCGCCGCTAAAACAAGAGACATTTGGCCAGGCGAGTGGGTTTTTTTGTCTTGTCTGCGAGTCCTTTCCGTTTCATTTGGAATCAGGGAGTCTAATTAGTTCATTTTGTTCCCATCATCACTTGCAAAATGTGAGAGAGGGACAGAAAGGAAAAAGGGGGGGGGAGAAAAGAGGGAGAGCTGCAGCTTTGAAATGCTAAACAGGCCGCTCGTTGTTCTTGGCCAGCTGCCTCACCCCCAAAAAAACAAAACCAAAGAGTGCTCAAGAGGGTGTGTAAATGCATGTGTGTGCGTGTGCGTGTGTGTGTGTGTGTGTGTGAGAGAGTGTGTGCGTGTGTTCCTGTCTGCCTGTGTAGGAGGGGTAAGACCATTCTCTCCAGGATCATACACACTGGCTACAGCTGCTGGAGATAATCAGCCAAGATATTCATGAACATGTGTGTGTCTTTGTGTGTGTGTGTGTGTGTGATGGTGGAGGTCAGGGTAGATGACATACTGGAAAGAAAGACTAAGTCTAAGGTGACATGGTGTTATATAAAATTCAGTCCAAAGTACAATCATGACACAGCTGACGGTGCAGACTGTGCAGCTCGGAATGACTAATCTGATTTTAGCTTTTAAAACGTCTGTACAGGTTTCTGTTGTCACTTGTTGGTAGGCAAATCAAACATAACGCTTACATCTATTATCCATTTGATAGTTTATTTATTGTTTTAATCATTTTTTTATGCAAAAAAGTCCAAACATTTTCAGGTTTCTGTTGCTATAAATGGTATTTTCCATACATTTCTAGACCAATTATTGATTTATTATACATTGTAAACACCTCTTATACATATTTACATTCTCATATTCTATTTTAGTATATTTGATATTTTTATATTATTCTCTTTTTTTTACCTAAAATGTTTTCTTTTACTTCTTGAGCTCATTTTTATCCTCAGTGCTCTTAATGCTGAGCACACTGGCCCCTCTCGTCCAACACATTTCATTGTGTTGTTGACCCTGTTGAACCTGCACCAATGACAGTATAAAGAATGGACATAGCATGAGCGACGTCACCCACAGGTTTGCGTAGCGCTGTTTTGATGGATGTACTGCTTTCTTCCACCTCCCGGCTAATCTAAATATCGACAGAGACCTTTATTTTGATGCAGCTGAAGAGTGACAGGAGACAGAGGGGGGATGACATGCATTAAAAAAGGTCCACAGGTTGGAGTTGAACCCAGGCTGCTACGGTAAGGACTGAGCCTACCTCTACCAGGGTGCCCTGGATTTGGGCACCATTCCTAAAAGGTCCAGTGTGTAAAATTTAGTGGCACCCAGCAGTGAATTTGCAGAATACGCTCCCACGCCTCACCCTCTCCTTCCAAGCGTCCTAGCATCTAGATCAGTGTTTGGTTTGTCTGTTCTGGGCTACTGTAGAAAAATGGCGTTTCAACATGGCGGACTCCATGGAAGAGGACCCGCTCTCACTGTAGATATAAAGGGCTCATTATAAGACAACAAGGTGTTGGAAGCATACTAATAAATATCGTATTCCACTGCTGCCAATACATTTTACACACTGGACCTTTAAGACAGCAGCGATAATAAGACAATATCTATGTGGCACGACTACTGGTGCATTCATGCTGCATTTAGACTGAAGGTGGGTGATAGCATCTGAGAAGAGATTTTTAGTACAATGGATGTGGTTGCCAAGAGGCAAAAGGTCACTCAAACATGGTCCAAAAACTGCAGATAAGTGTAACCTTTAAGCTTTAAGACCAAGTTTAATGTACAGCACATCACAATGTTACGACAGCCAGAGCTTTTATATTTCATTATTCATATCAAAGGGGGGAGGTCGCCCCACCCTCTGTGCTTGCCAGCATGGCAGACGTCATGCCCAAGTTTTTTCTGAAACCTGTTCCTCAGCTGGACGCGTAAAATCCCTTTTAACCCAATTCTTACCGTGGTGACAATGGACTGTGTTAAAACATGTTCCGCTTCACTCCGGGGATGCGCTGAGAGGATTCAATAAAAGTTGCTCACAAGGCAAAGTTTTTTTTTTTTTCCTGCTTGTTCTGGAGTATCCAATTCTCTGGATAAACCAGTTTTTTATATCATTATTAGACCTAATAATGGATCGGATGGATAAGAACAGCATGAATTTTCTGATCACAATCGATCAACATGGAGCCAAAACAGATGCAAACAAAACTGAAGTTGGAAATTAGCCGACTTATGCTTCACAATTTCCAATTTCCTTGAGTTCAACTAACTTTTGCTTCATCATCTCACCGCCTCTTATGTAAAATACAGTCGGACAGATCATTACAGTCATGTATTGACTGATCGCACAAGCAAGCACTCTCCTCTATGGGACCGAACACCACCTGCATGTACAAATCAACACCCTATTAATTGGTTGACTCCTGCTCCATCGTTTAATGACTGATAATGATGCATTGACTTACCAGATGAGCCTTGAGGCTGAGAAACGCATGTAATGTTAAGTCTGCGTGTTCAGGCGCTAATTCAGCAGCTCATGTCTGAACAACAACTAGACCAAAGACTTAAAAGTCCTCCAGTTCTTGCATGTAGCCGAATTATTTCTTGCAACTGCAAAGCGTTTTTCTGTTTGACAGCAACGCTACACGCTGACAGGAGCACACCAATGCTTCGACACCCATATCTGGGCCACGGTTTTTTAAGATTCAGGCATGTGTGTGTGTGTGTGTGTGTCCTAGTCCTCTGATTTGGTTTCCCAGTGCCAAGGCCCTCAGGAGAGCCTCAGCCTCGGGCCTCACCCCACTAACACACATCATGATCACATCATCAGCACCACCAACATTCCTTAACAACCTCATTTTTTCCTCTCTCACACACACCCAAATGTGTGCCTGCATGTCCGATAAGAAAGGAGTGTAGTGATTAGTCATTAAGGATGTGGATATTAGTGTCTATGACACACAGACTGGGCGTAAAATGCTTTAAGATGTGGCATATACTGAGGATATTTTACATAAAAACATGCAGTGGGAAGGTGTGGAGCAACACTGCCAGGCTGTCTTGCTCTGCAGGTAACTTTAGGCCTTGCATGTGCTTCATCTCTGCAGCCAGCCTCCCCTCCGGCACGGTGCCACTGAACAGGATACACTCGTGTGTCACACTCCCTCCAAGTCGTCTCGACGTCTCATGGCCTGCACAGACCATAGGAATCAGCGAACCAGCCCCTCTCCCCTCTCCCAGCCAGGATCACGTCAGTTTGGGCGCACCTTCCGCTTTGACAGTTGCGTAATAGACCGGCCCTATCGCTTTAACCCTGTTACGCATACGGCAGCGTATGTAGTAATACCGCTATGAGATCTAATCTACAGTCAAATGGACAATAACCAACCCGGATTTTTTTTTTTAAAAAAGGTGGAGAAGGCTTGGTTGTCTGACCCTGGGCCTTGTGCCAACGCTACCTTCCCCTTCCTGGCTCGCCTCGCCTCGCCCGGCCCGGCCCACGACGCGCGGCCTGCTGCTGCTGCTAACCCCGGTCAAGCTGACCGGTTCCCGGGGCGGCGCGTCATGAGCGCAACGGTGTGTGTGTGTGTGTGTGTGTGTGTGTGTGAGCATGCACCGGGCCAATCTCAGTGACAGTCAGCGGCACAGATATATGACAGCAGCGGTGCGCTAAGCTATCCGGAGCTAACGTCATGTTTGCTTGACACATTTTCAGCCTGGTAGACATTTTGCGAGGAGGTGTAGCCCCCCCTCTCCAACACACACACACACACACACACACTCTCTCTCTCCAACACACACATATATATATATTGGGGCCTGGTGCATGCAGGGGAGGGGGGGAGAAATACAAGGGTTGTACTTACTGCTGACTTTCATGCTGCCGAAAGCTGAAGGCTGCGGCACTGGTTTGCAGCTCTCCGCGAAGGATGTGGTCCTGGGCCGACCCGACATGATCCAATCCCTTCTTTTTTTGATTTCTCTCTGTCTCTCTCTCGACACGGGAGTGCTGTGACTTGCTAAACGGCAGGACTGATAGATTCACTTCTCATCCACACACCAAAAAAAAAAAAAAAAAGAGTAAAAAAAAATAGGATGACAGCAAATGAATAACACTATAATTCACACAGGGAACGAGAGCTCCCCTCCTTTTCTCAGTCTAGTTCGTTATCACCTAATAAACTACCCCCTTTTTTCCCCAAAAGAAGGCCAATCACAGCATCATTTACTCCTTTATAATCCAGGTTTTCTTTCAGCGGGCCTTTGAAGACACGTCTCCGACTAAAATAGTCATGAATCTGGCCTCTCCCTGTGGGCCCCCACGGTTAAAACACACGGGTTTTTTTTTTTATATATATATATATGGATGCGGGCTTAATTTCACTTATGTTAAAGAGCGCCAATCCGGTTATAAATGCGGCGTTTTCTTGACAATACGGCACACATGCAGCCCCTCTTCATATCCCTATGTGGAGGCTCAGTGATCCGACTGCCATGGCGGCTCCCTCGCTATACCGTCCAACGGAAAATCTGCCAGTTGCCACGGTCTTCTTCGTCTTCAACGGCGGCCCTTTGCGTTGACTCACTACCCGCCGTCGTCCGCCGTTAAATGTCGGTGTCTTTTACCGAGGGGCCCTCCCGGGGGCAGCGACCTCTTTACCGGTGAAAAATTTGATGGTCTTGAAGCACAAGAGTGCGACGATACTGAATTTCTTTTTTTTATTCCTTCCCCATAGGTTTCGGGCTCGCTGTCTTTTGTCGCTACGCACGTTAGCTACGCCCTTTGCGTAAACGCTCCGCCGTCACGTCAGGACGGGTTCACGCCGTTGACGTAACTCGCGAGGGAGAATCGGGGAGAAGCGTGAACGCGCAAAACGGCGAATCTGGGGTGGCAGATTGAGCCAATCAGAGGGGCTAGCCTTCACGAAATGGGCGTTGACCGTGTCCCCCTCTGGTCCAATCGCAACGCAGCTCTTGAGCACCACATGGCATAATTTTCCTCCAGCGCCGCCCCTCGTGACTTCAAAGGCTTCCCCCCCATGCCGCGACAGGGACAATGGGCGGATCTCCTCCCCAGGATGGATGACTTTGTCGGCCAATGGAGCTCCAGAACCCGCCTGTCAGTTCAAATGGACCCAGCTGTCACAGAGCACCGGTGGTCATGCAGCACTGTTGCTATGTTAGTCACAAAAAGCCCATCCTCTGTCTCTCTTCCACACTTTTTCATTTACACGCAGCCCTCTGGCTTATCCTTTTAATTACTGTCATAATGCTCAGTAATTGTAATAATGTGTGTGAGCATATGTGCATACAACTCTTCGGTCAGGTTAATCTCACATCTTTATTATTAATATGGTATCCTAGTGCTTTAATATGGTGCCATTTATGAGGGTTTATAATGATGAATACATTGTTGGGGTTGTTTATATTATTTTATGTTGTACAATCCGTAGTTAAAGGTCCAGTGTGTAAGATTGAGGGCCTCTATTTTAAGAATAAGGCAGACGCTTAATATAATATTCATAACTATGATTTCATGCATGTATAATCACCTGGAAATATGAATATTTTTGTTTTTGTTACTTACAAATGATCCTTTTATATTTACAGTGGGAATGGTTCGCCTTGTTGAAACATTTATCTCTCCATTATACTAGGTGGGCGAGGGTGATGTGAGGGGACTGCAATGCAGCGATTACACCACTAGATGCAACTAAATTCTACACACTGGACCTTTAATTTAGTTCATTAAAAAATAATAAAATGTTATAAATAAGTTTGTTAAAAAAAGAAGAAACATTAATCATCTAGGTTATATTTGCTTTATATTTTATATTTTTATATTATTTACTTTTATTTACTAAGATTTATTTACTTTTTTATTTTTTTTACTTCTTTAGCTCTTTTTTATCCTTAGTGTTCTTAATGATGAGCTGACTGGTTCAACTCTCGTCCAACACATTTCATTGTATTGTTGACCCTGTGTTCACCTGCGTATGACAAATAAACCTGAAACTTGAAACTTGAAACAGAGAGTGATTGATCACATGATCACAGTTTAGTTGAGCGCCTAACTGTGGCATTGTGGGCAGGAGAGAGAGCATGAATGCAGAGAGAAGACCAACAACCTCATTGTAACTTTGATTCTGCATGTGGTCCAAGAGGCACACATGGTAGTTATATTGTGTATGATGTAAAGGTTTATGTGTTTTAATATGAACAATGTGATATGTTTCAGTGATTTTATCTGAGATTACTTTTCTGCATGTCTGAAAATGTTTATATTCTTTATTTCTTTATAGTTTTCACATTTTCTCATGACCAGAGAGAGAGAGAGAAACAAAACATCCAAAGACATCTGTATGATTCATGGCCATTATTTCATTGGACCAGTGTAGTTACACCCCCGTTCCCATAACTACCATAATTTACAGTAATATAGCAGGCCTACATATGTATGTATTGCAGCAATCCTGTATGCATTAATATTATAGTTTCTTCTTTCAGTGCTACTATTACTGAAGTGTTTTTATTTCTTATTTTACCTCGTCCAATGTTATTAACTGTTTTATTTATTTTTATTCAATACCATCCCTATCGCATGGAGTGGGCTACAAAAGCATTTCACCGTACATAATGGAGCTGAACCTTAAACTTTTACTCGTGCATTACAGATCAGTTATAAGCTGTTAGAAGGAGAATACATTTTGGGTTGCGAAGCCAAAGTGCCAAAAACTAATTCCTCGAACGACCACTTGAGACTGGCTACAGAACATTTCAATCTCCATAAGCGGCAGTATTAAAATGCACAACCTGACAGCAGAAATAAACATGCTTACAGTCTGGTACAAAAAACAGTTTTGGTCTCTAGAACTAAAAGACAACTTGTTACAAAGTGGTACTCTTTATGCTTCTCCAATCATCTAAAACCACTTGCGGTGAGCCCAATCAGGATTAATCTCCCACTGTTACTCATTTTGTTATAAGTATTAAAGGATGAAGTAGGTAGCCATGGACTTATTTTGAGAAAGAAATGTATGTGTGATTGATGAACAGCTTATTTTTATTCCAGAATCGCTCAATATGTCAGGATTTCTCATCTTGTACAGAATGCAGGTCATTCGTCTTAGCTTGGCAGGAGAGTATTTCCTCCCGCACAGCGATGCCGGTATTTTGTCTTTTGTGTGGTTTATTTATACTCCGTTATGCTCTATATCAAAGGGAATTTCTCCCAGGCAGCCACTCAATGGTCCATATGCATAATAGAGAGCAGCAGCGTCTCAAAAACAGGCAGCAAAGCAGAAGTAATGTGAGACACCGATTTCCCTTCATATAGCAACACCTCCTCGGGCAAACACACATTTTCCTATTAGCAGAAGAAAAAATAAAGAGAGATAGTAGGCGGGAGAGAAAGAAACAGAGCAAGACAGGAAAGAGTGTAAATCTACTCAACTGAATCTACTCAACAAGCTCATCTATTCTGGTCATGATGAAGTCACATGATGACAAAGAGGCTGGTAAATATTCTGATCCTGGCAAATGAAGGTGAGTTTTAGTTAGTGCTGCACTACACAACATCAAGTCAAGGCTGGATTACCAGCTGCCCTGTTCCAAAGTTCCACACTGTTTGTGTTTGTGGTAGTTTAATTAATCACAAACTGTGTATGGTATTATGTGCCACTAAAGTATGATTAAAAAGTGAAAGAACATTAAGTGGCTCCTGAATTTTTGCTTAAACTTGAGGCTGTGATTACAAATGAGTGTCAAAATCTACTTTTAATATTTCAGTTATATTACAATTAGATCAAAAAAACATAACAAACCTGCTGCAGGGTGTAGGGTGGGTATAGCATAGAAAAAATGGTTGGTTTGTCAGACTGTGCAAAATGGGTTAGGAGAATGTGAGTGTGGGGTCTTAATAGGAGCTTATTTTTGCCCTGTAGCCTTCTAACAGTTTAATCCAGGTCTACATCAGGCTAGTGGTTTGTAAACTTTCTGTCTGGCTGTTTATGATGTGGTGGCTCATAGTCCTTTACAGTATAAAATAGGAAACAATGCTGAAGGTTAAAGTTTCAAGTAGTGTGGAAAGCAGGTCAGGGTTTGAAAATCAAAGGCCAGTCTCTCACACACCATCCATATAACCATGACCTTTAGACATTAGTGTGTCTTAATGAGTCAGGACAATAATACTGAGAAAAAAAATAAGTGTAATAAAAGTGATAGCAAAATGCAGACATACAAGTTTTTAAAGAATGAGTTTAACAGTATAAAACAGTAAAAAGGAGACAGAAGGTAATTCAACAAAACCTCTACTAATAAATAATAAAATAAATACAGTATTTGCACAATGTAGTGCACATTTCAACTCTAAAAAAGCCGCTTTTCTTTTATTTGTTACTCTAAATTCAGTCAGATTTAAATATTTGGAATGTAAAGTTTACATCTGACTGCAGAAACATACAAATAATGCCAGAAGTAATATCAAAAAGGAAACAGTGTTGTGCTTTCGAGCTACAAAAGTTTTCAAGTCTCATGAGTAACAGAACCAGTTTGTCCCACAGAGCAAGAGTCATTCATACAGAATGCAAAACACATTCCTATTGAAAGCTGCAGTCAAATAATCTCCCCTCCAATGTTTCTCTGGACATGAATACAAGTGGTTGGAATGTATGGACGTGTAAAGTGCAGTAAATCTGTGCTCATACAAAGGTGGGTTTGATGTCTTCTTTGAATACCACAGGGTGCGGGGAGCGGTACAGGCTGGTGTAGGCTTCATACTCGCTGTCAGAGGAGTCTGAAGAGCTGTCTGAGGATAGCAGAGAGCCTCGCTGCAGGCAGGAGTCACAGTAAGGACGGTGGTAGTAACAGTAGTCTGTTGAGCTGCTAGAGTCAGAGTCCCAGGATCCACAGGAGTCTCTAATGTGTCTATGGTGTTGCTCATTATCACCACCAGCTTCCACATCCGGTGGGGCGGTGTGATTTCGTTCTGCACAGGGCGTGACTGAACATCTACGGGACCTTGAAACACACCTCCGGCATTTTCTTATCACTTCATTCCCTTCTACGTCCTCCTCCTCCTCTTCCTCCTCCTCCAGCTCAAGGTCAGTGTTGTGAACCTGATGGAGGATACCATCCACAGTAACCCTATCAGTGTGCCTGCCTGGATTTTGGTGATCACACTTGTCCCTTATCCTCCCACAACCGTTAGCCTCTGAACCCGTGTAGAAGCAGGCCAAACCTCTTCTGGAGGAGTTAAAGGGTGGCCGACGTTTCCTCATAGCATACGGGGAGATGCTGGGGTAGCGGAAGAGAACGGGTGGATGAGGAGAGCGCGGTGTCCGCAGAGAGAGAGGAGAAAGTGCGGAGGCTTCAGGATATTTTAGCTGTGACGTTTTGGCTGAGTTTGTGGACGTCTGCCCGGGAGATCGAAGGGTGATTTCCATGACTGCGTCCACACTCAGCTCTTGTAGGATCTCCTGCAACTGCTCACTACTAACAAAACCAGTTGGTCTGGCATTTGCTCCCAGATTAGATGAAAGGCCTCTCTGGCTGTTGAATGTTTCAACTTGAGAGGGGTTTAATCCTCTACGGGATTGTAAGGAAGTGACAAATTGCACTGTCTCTTCTGCTGTCCTGAGTAAACCAGGGGGGTGGAGCGGCAAAGGCTTGGTAAGATCCTCCCCTGTTCTAGACTGAGCTGTGTCTCTGCCTGTAGGGCCACCAGTACAGACACCTCTCTGGTTTTCACCCTCATAAATATCATCTGGGAGAGGGGAGGAAGCAGCAATAGGGCTTGTGGAGTTTGGGGCAGAGGGAGGCTCAGAGGATGGTTTAACAGCAGATGATGAAACAGCAGCAGCAGCTAGGTGAGGGGCAGGATGTGACGGTGAGAGTTGGGATTTAGTGTCTCTCTGAGGTAGAGAAGAAGAAGAGGGTACATCAGATTGAAGTTCTGTGGTTTGAGTGGAGGAGGAGTTGAGATTGGTGTTGGAGGAGTCCAAATCCTGATCCTCCGGGGGCCGGCTGGCTGACATGAGTCGCAGGAGTTTATCTTTGGCATTGCTCACCTGCTCCTGCAGACTGTCGATCACAGCATTCTTCTGAAAATTGTCATGACAAACAGAAGCTTAAACATTTTGAGACACACAGTCACATGCTGCATTTTGGTGGTTTAAATCAGAACAAACAGAGCAGTCAAGCGCTGGGAGAAAGTTGAAAACATATTGTTGAACAGCTGGTGTCATTTAGACTTAATGAGAAAATAGATCTGTCTTGTTTCATCTAAACCTCTCTTGTAATACTGTCCGTGTATGTATATAGTTCAGTATATTCTGTGTTTTTAACTGGATGGTACTTATCACCCAATTTTGTAGGTGAAGTAGGTGCATTTCAGTATGTCTATCTTTGTGAATGTTGTAAATTGTGTTAAATATGAAATGTAAGTAATGTAATAAGGGACAAAAAAGGTCCAAGAATGGTCCCTTGTGGGACACCTTAAGTAACTTGCAGTAACTGTATGTTCTATATTGTCACCTGGATGGCCCTTATCGCCTAATTTTGTTTGTGATAGTAGGTGAAGTCGGTGCATTTCAGTATGTCTACCCATGGAAATGTTATAAACTGTGTTATATATACTCTATGAGATGTAATTAATGTAGATAAGGAAGAAAAGAAGTCCAAGAATGGACCCTTGCGGGACACCACAAGTGACTTGCGCCCTATCAGAAGTCCGTCCATTTAAATTTACAAATTGTTTCTGATTAGTAATTTAAGAGAGCCATTGGTCAGTCAATTCATTGAAACTATAATATTATAACTTGATGAGCAAATGATCCACAGTGTCAAATTTGATTAAACCAAAAAATATACCCAAAACAGATTTTATATTTCTTAAGGAAGCATAAATTTGATCAGCCATTGGTATTTTAAAAGAAAACAAGCTCTGTTAGTGCTAACTTTGTGTTCTATGTGCAGACATGACCAGGAATAGCATCAGTAAGGACAAGGACTTAGGAATGGGAACATTCAAGACTTGGGTTCATATGAATCTATTGGATACTCTGCAAGATTTTCTTGGTAGATTTTGTGGAAAAATAACAATGCAGTACCTCAGTAAGGAGTTTTTTCATGGAGTTATTCTCTCCCAGCAGGTAGTAGATCTCATCCTGGCTGTAGACCGAGGGCTGGCTCTTACTGGGGCTGCTGAAATACTTGGCCATCTGACTTGGGTTGTTCTGATCCTCTTCAAACTGCCTCCATTGGGTCAGCTGCATGGTGGTGAGTGTTATACGTAAAAAAAAAAAAACACAATACAATACATTTTGCTAAGGTTCAGCTAAAGATACCTTACACACATTAATAGTAAATGTTACAGGGATCATTTTGACCAGGTGTATTTGAGGATATTGCTCGATGTTGAAGTATTTCCTTCCTTTCCACTGTCGACGCATTCCTTTATTGTAACATAAACCCACTGCCAGACACTCAGAGAGTCATAAACCTGTTTCCAACAGCCTACGTAATTTTGACTCATAAACACCTTCTGTGTGAGTCACACTCTGCTGATAGACATGGCAAACTGACACGCATACGGAAAATGGAGGTGTGGGCACCACAATCACTCATAGAATTTACAACTTTTGTCAAAACAAAGAGAGAAAGTCATATAAGCATCTGTCGTTCACGTGTCTGTTTGTCATACGTCTCTGTAGCTACAGTTTCTGCCTGTCTGCATGACTAGCTGTCTGTTATTAATGCTGGTTTCCAGACATAGTATCCAGTGATTAGATGACAGTTCTGCCTAAAAAATAAAAAACACCTACAGTTTCTGCTTTAGAGATACTACACTGTGTGTGTCATCACCAGAAATAAGACGATGTCAGAAGTGGAAGTTTTTCAAGGTTAAAGAAGAAATCGTACACTTTCTCAAAAGCTTGCAACTAGAAACTTTTTTTTTCATACATCTTGTATGTGTTGCAACTATATATCTTACCTGAGGCACAAACAGCATGCAGTTGGTAGCCAGTGTGCAGATAAAAATGGCTCCAGCCACAGTGCTGTAGACCAGGTTGGGCCAGGCCTGCAGGAAAGTGGACACAGGAATGGCCACAGTCGAGGAGAGGGTGACCAAAGTGACGACTGTTATGATGGTGGGAGACTGGTTGACGGGAGGGTGGCTGACATTGCTGGTCAGCCCAGCTAGATACGTCCCGTAGAGGAGAAGACAGCCCTATGGAGACCAAGTAAAGGCAAAAGACAAAGTTATGTTCTGTCTCTGGTAAATACTGGAGATCTTTTGTCTTTTGACTATGAATTAAGTAATAGTCCTCTGGTTCAAAACTGTGAGCAGTAGTAATAAAAGACTGCAAAAGCCTGGCCACCTTTAGTCTTCAGCCAGCAGAGACTTGCCTGATCTGAGGCCGAGCTCTGGCTCATAGAAAAGCAGCAATTCAGCAAGTTAACTGGGAGTGCTTTGAAGGAAATCAGCTAAATCTTAAAATCAATTCTAAAACCTATTGGTAATCAGTAAAGACAGGCTAAAACAGGGCTGATATGATCTTATCTTTTGGTGTTTGTTAAATGCAGCTGAGATAGTCTTTTGTGCTTAACCCTGAATACAATGAATTACAACCATCACCTACCAAGATGAAATAAAAGCATGTATGACCTTCTCGAAATCAGGTTGAGACAGGAAAGACCTTTACATGCTCCTCAGTTGATAAAAACATGATTGAACAACCTTCCAAAGTTCCATTTCTCTTGTGTGCTTGTCTGCACTTTGTCTTTATTTCTTTAGCGTTGTTATTAAGACAAGGCATGCTGAAAATTGGTTTGACGTGCTTGATTTTTGCAGATGCTATCAGAATTAAGTGCAACTTAACATCATATAGACATGTTTGGCTTTTTGCTGCTGCTTTGTGTAGATGTAGTGGTGAAAGCTGTCAACAGAGTTGGTATTAAGAAACATAAGCTGACACGGTGTGAGCAGGATGTGGAAGGTGGTCTTAAAGATAAAAGCTTTGTGGTCAAAAACACATAAACTAGCCTCACAGAGATTAACACTTTCAAGATTAAAACCAGACCAAAACCAGAGAGCATGATGTCCAGGGTGCATCCATTTAAGTGACCAGGACCCTCAACTGACTGAACGAGATCAAATTATTTCATGTCTATAAAATCCATAGTAAAAGAGGACCCAGCGGGGTATACATGTATCTTGAAATCACCTAAAATCAAGACTCCTGAATCCAAAAACTCCCGATTAAAACCAGCATTACATTTTGGGGTTCTGCAGATCAAAACACAAAGTAATGTGGCCTTTCCATTTATCATAAAACCAAGCAGGAAAACTTCCCGAGATAAAATCATCTCACCATAACAATAAAGAAACTCAAAGGAGGAATTTATTTTAACATTACATGTCAATACAGAGATGACTTACCTTCTGAACAGCAATGATGATAATCCACAGATCCGAGTATAGAGATGAACAGGCGTCCAGCTGAGACAAAGAGAATGAAATGTCTCTCTCAACCACCTAAATCAGGAAAAATCACATAGTATCAGTATGTTGAAACCTGGATAAATTTAAACAAAATCACAAAAATCAACCACAGTCACAAAATCAACCTTTTATACAGTACTACATGTCATACTCCTCACAAAGTCTTAACTTGTTTTACATCTTCAGCCTTTAAATTCTACCTTGACGACAGCGCCGACAGATCGTGAACACCTGACGGGGTCTGTGAGGTTCCAGGCGGTGAGAATCAGCATGTCCACCAGGATCAACAGAGCCACCATGCCCATCAGCTGGATGTCTCGGATGATCTGAGGCAGGAAGTCACATCAATCACATCAACGTCACACAGTTATGAAAAAACTAATTTAGTCATTATACATAATTTTTTTTATCCAGATCACACAAGCCAGATGCCAGTTAAGGAATTCTCTTTTGAAAATGATACATACTAATGAAAGTTAGAGAACTCTCTAAAAAACTCTCAGGCAGCATATCAATCATCTATATTTGTAAAATAGAAAAGAAATATGTATGTAGCTTTGTATCAATATACATAAAATCCAGAGATACATGTGTGAGAATTTATTTCCTGTAGTTAGTGAGGATATAACAAAAATGTTCTTGCAAAGATAAGACGACTTCCTGAATCAACACCAAAGGCTAACAACGTCACTCATGACCTAAAGTTCTTGACATATGACATATTTCTATCTTGCTAACTATTAAAGAAACAGACAATGATGTGTAGAAGTGTAATGAGTGGAAGGTAATGGAAAATTATCTTCTGAAGCTGTAAAAATCAGCAGTAAAAAAGAGATCTGATCCGTTGGCCTAAAGATGTCTGTCATGCATCATATTAGCTGCTTTTGTTCAAATCAAAGCAGGTCTGTGTAAAATACTAACCACAATTTAAGACTTTAAAACTTTATATAAACATGTAAAACTACCCTCAGAATCGTGAATTTATGCATCCCGGAGTGACTGGAAAACAAAAATAAAGGTTGTCCACGCTGGAAATAGACACAACCCCCACATGGCCAGTAGAACATATTCCTACCACTCTCTTGTCAGGCACTCGCTGGGTGAACACTCTGTACAGTCTCCATGTCTTCCCCAAAATTGGGCCAAACACCAGGGTACTTCCGACACAAAGAGTCCACATCCGAGCCTGAAGGAGAGAGCGTGGCATAATTACCCAACAATGATTTATCCAACAAATATATAATGGATCGAGTGAGACTGTGAGACTTACTTGTAGCACTGTTGTGGGTGCTCCTCCTTGTAAGTGTGTTCGTTCATTGACGGCAAATAGGAAGCCGCTGCTGTAGGTGAGGACACTTCCAAAGAGAGTCAGGATGTTCAGGTTGGGACTGGACATCTTCACTATCCTGGTCGTACAACACGTGCAAACATAAACACAATTAATTTCTGTAGATATATCTATAATGTTTACGCACGTGGTTCATGTTGTAGTCTACCTGTTGTTTTTGAAGCGCAGGGTGAAGAGGAGGAAGCAGAAAGCCAGCAGGATGCCACAGGAGAGCAGCGTCCACACCACAGCACTCAACACCGGGGAGAGAGACCGCCTTGGGAGCTCTGCTGTCTTCTGCAAACACACATGAACATACAAACCCCTTAAAACTGAGCCTGAAGGTTCAAACACATGTGCATGATTTGATTATTGTTTCTGTGTTCTAAACTCTCAGCTTTGTAAAAGATAGATGCAAAGGCAACAAAAAAGAAGTAAACAGGATTCAGATGATTAAACAACTTTAATAAGACAAACAGAGCACTGGAACATCGCTAACTTTCATCTGAAAATGAACAAAAATAGCTGAAAGTACTGGAGCAACAGGAAGAGATGAAATGTTGTCAGGCATTGACATGCAATATGATCAGAGGATCACAGTGTTTACCCTGCAATGATTACACTGGAGGTTAAAGTAGAGGGAAATCTTGCTTTAGATGAATATCCAGTCAATGATTAGATATGAGAAGCAGCATCCGCGTTATAAAAGAAACTCTCTGGGGCTTCTTATCCTGCAGCACACAGACAGCAGTGCTGCAGAGGGCCCCGTAGCTCTTGTCCTTTCCAGTCCCCAGGGCTGCAGTAGCCATTTTCAGGGTTTTATTATATCCCCTCTTTTTCTGGTGAAGGATTCAAGCCCAATTCCAACATCCCACTTCACTTTCACCTGCCTCCTTTCCCAAAGCACTGACACCATGTTTGAATCTCTATAAGCTGGCCAGAAGGCTCAGGGCTACATCACCATGATAGACTTGTTTATGTGCTCGGACAACACCAGTTTGGGATGAGCTGTATCCGAGTCCACAACACTCTACTGAGCCCTCTAAAATTCAGTCTCACACAGCTCTCTCTATGCAGTCTTTAGTGGCTGGCAGTGTGGAGAACGCTGGAAAACTCTGGAGAAAGAGGAGGTCGTCTCGGTGTGTGAGAGCTGCTAAAGCTGCTTTTCTGCCTCAGCTCATCAAGTCTGCTAGCCTTGCTTTGAATTTGCCTCTATGCTGCACCAATCTCTGGTCAAAGTGGAGACGTTTGGTGAAGATTTGCAAACTCTCCTCAATCTCTCTCTCTGTGTTTCCTCTGCTCAGCTGATCTGTTTGATTGATTCTGCTCATTTTCTCCAGTCGGCCATTGATCATTTCTTCCACCTCTGCATTTATCCTTCCAATTTAAGCTCCCCTATTTCTGCTCTCATCCTCTCTAGGTACAGTGTGATCAGCATTGTGCTCTTTCTTACTGCAGATGTGACACATGTACGTCTGGTCGGCGTTACAGAACAAGTTCAGGAGTTTCTTGTGCTTGCTCAACATCGAGGGGTTGATCAGGTGGTGTTTCCGAGTCTCAAGGAAGGAGGCCAAACACACCAGGTAACATTAAGGAGCTCTCCCTAAGTTTCCGACACATGCATCACATGAAACTTTCCCTTTATAGCTGGAATATTGAGCAACAGTACTGGCTCCATTTTTGTTTTTCTTCTCCAATGACTCCTTGAACAACTTGGATGTGAAGGTGTTCTGCTTACACATGGGGCTCTGTGACAAATTAGCACTCTGCCAGGATTCTTGTATGCAGCCCCTGCAGAAGTTATGCCCACGAGGAGTGGAGACTGGCTGGTTGAACAAATCCAAACAGATGGGGCAAAGAAAAATGCTCCTCAGACAGCATTGTCACCACACGCCATATCCGGGAACGTGTCCAGAAAGCAGGTGGGATTTTCTGGAATAAGTTGGCTCCAGCTGCTGAATTTTTTTTCTTCCAACTATAATATTAGGTTTAGAAACAGTTGTGGCTGTTGAGAGCTGTCTGTCTCCACAAATAGTAACAAATGCTTGGTGTTACATTTCATCCCAGGATATTTCATTTTAGCTGAATAGTTTTCGTGTCTGCTGAATTCAACAGACAGTAATGAAAAGGAATTAAAAGGACATTAAAATCAAAATAAAACATTAAAAAATCAATCTTATCACACATCTATTACAATAACAAAGCAAACAGTGACGCTCACTGTTTCTTTCCCCTTAAGTGAAGATGATATCTCTACTTTTAGACTGATGCATGCATAAATTAACATAATAAAGCATGAAGGAAATCAAAAATATAGCTCACCTCACTTCTATGTGGTATAACATGGAGGGGACTGCGTAGGAGAGTGTTTATATTCCCTGACAAAGTGTCTCTATTACTTCAGTTTCTATTTGGAAAGTCACATTAGTGCTCGCCTCATGTTGCTGGGCTCTTCTCTTAAAGGCACCGGTGACTGAGACGGTACTAAACATAGCTTCACTAGTCAGCGTTATGGTTGGTTACAGTCGAGGTAACAGCTATTGAGTGTATCAGAGAGTGAGAGTGTTATTGAAGAACTAATTTTTGTATATAGAATATTTATATATTTTTAATTTTTGTAAATATTGGCACTGTTTGCACATCGGGAGGTCGGACAATAAATCACGAAACACCACTATTTTTTTGGAGGAGGTTGAAATAGAACCTTACATTTCCACATAAACTAATTTCTCAAGTGGTAAATAAAAGTGTGTGGGTGTTTAATTGGTGTAAGTAATTCAAGAAATTAAAAGCCACACAGATAGCACATGTGTGGCGACGGCAGTGCATGAGCTGACAAGAACTGTAAAAGTAATTTTAAAATGTCATAATATGACTGGTTGGAAAAATAATACACATATTTATAATGTTATGTTATGTTGTTATGTTATATTTACATGTTTTTACATGGGACTGTGTGCTCTGTATTTATGTACTATTGCTGGATTTTAAACATTTATGTCCATACACATGTGTGTGTGTCTGTTTGTGTGTGATTACCGTGCCGAGACCGCATAGTCTCTGCAGGATGTCGAGGCCCTCCTGCCTGTTGACTCCTGAGTGGATGAAGCAGAGCGGGGAATCACACTGGGAGCTGCAGTTCAGCTCAGGCTCCATGACTGACCACAGTCTGTCTGATTTCACACACACATCCTGAAGAACAAACACATAACACGAAGGATACATGAGACTGACAATGAAACACGTTACTCTTTCAACCATTTCGACGGCATACCCAAAATATATTTGTCTGTAGTTTGGTTCATAGTATTTTAACTGTATCCACTGAGCTCCAAAGCAGAGGGCACTGGAGACCAGGGAAGCACATTTTCTGCTTCTATTTCCAGGTCTATAATTCATTACATAGTTGTAAGACTTGTAGCCACCACAGTGTGGTGCTCTGACAGAAACCTCTAAGATGAGGAGTGATGGCAGCATGGATGTGATTTTGCACTACACTAATATTACACCAAGGATAAAGCTTTAGATCATAAGCACAATGAACCCAACACACACTAAGCTTCGGATAAAACTCAGGTCCAGATAAAAATGCCTGAATGAAGCATCAATTATTTACCACTACAAAACAAAGTGAGAAGCCAGGACTCTGCCTGTGTGACAGGAAGCCTGAGAGTTTCTGCTTATCCTCAATTTCCACAGGCACTACGTCATCACTGAGGTAAACCAGCCAACGCAGGATCACAGCCTGCCGCGGCACACATCTGTGAGCTATGTGGTGCGAAAGACAGCGAAACAAAAAAGAATGTTACAAGTTACAATACAGCAAAGCTGTCATTTTCCGTTTCACTGAGGGCCACAAAATCTGCAGTTAGCCCAGTTATGTTAAGGCATTTGAGACTGAAGACTTTGGAGAACATCACCAAACAACTGTTTGTCACTCTTGCCACAGGCATTTTTATGAGGCTAGCCGCGCTGCACCGACATGTTGTAGGTTTAATTATGCGGCATGGTATCTCACCTGATACTGAGCTGTAACTATGAGAGTATGATTGCTGTAAACGCTGCAGTGACTCAGCTATGCCGTTGAGACGATGTAAGACCACTTTTATCGATACAAATTGGCAGACAGGTGTTTACGTAAGTAGCATGTCTTGTCATTGTCTGTTGGAGATCCCCGTAGGGCTCTGGGGTAAGTTGAATCATGGGATTCAATCAAAACAGAATTGTGTGAGAGATTTGCAAGGTGGACGTTATAAACTGAAGCCCACAATGACCCATTTCCAGAAATTAACGGTGTCAACAGAACAATGAAGCCCACTGGGCCGCCTATCTGGGAAATGTCTGGAGTTCCTGTTCATATCCTTTCGTCACTTTCCAAGTTTAGATCGCAGTTCTGCTGCTTCCTGCAGGAAAAGCCGACAGAGAGAGGCATTTCCGCCAGTTTTTCAAAATACAGCCTTCGTAGGTTTGAGTTGGGAAGAAAACCCGCCACCCTGCAGAGGTCAACAAAGGGCGGCCAACATCCAGGCGTGGGGGTCGCTGTGTAAGCAACGAGAACGGGGCCCTTCCCCGGGCTGAGTTAGGTTTTATGGACATGTTTTGACAGTTCAGAATAGTCATGAGGAGTGTCTTTTGAAGTCCTGAAGGCTAAACCGCAAGTAATACCTGAGCTACCTGTGGCCTTGGATGTCTTTTACTTAAATGTAGGGCGGGCCTAACTTTGTGCATCCTAGCTTTCACTTGCTCACTTGCTCTTGGGCACGTTCCATTTTTCTTAAATTTAGTCCAACAATTTATTATATGTGAAATATTCCACTGGGCTCAGAGAGATTCTTACAATAAAACTTCAAGTACAACAAATGGAGTAAATCCTTTTCATTGTGCTGCCAATCTCTCTGTTTCTCTTTTAAGATTAGAGTAACCACGGGCGCTGCCAGATGTAAAGCCCGGTTCAGGGGCCAATATTGAAACATTCCTCCTCAGTCACTAATCCGTTTATAAGTTTATTCTTTAAGCTGAGTTAGAATGCAATTACTGGCAATGAAATCCCGCCTGAGGCCTGGCGTACGTCATTTCTGGCGCATGGTGCATTTAACAGACTGATTATACAGTAAAATTAGTCACCCCCAATTTGTTAATGCATTTAAGTATATGACCAAATCACGCAAAACACCTGAAGGAATGCGCCACAGAGGGAATGTAATGTTTTGTACAGAAAATATTACTTATTAATGAGGAAAGACACAGGAGAAATACCGAATAATTAAATCTTAAATAATGTTATGAAGCAGGCTGTTTATATGTGACATCTAGGCTGAATAAATGTGATTCAACAGCGGGTTAATCGGTAAATTTAAGCGACCCTGAAAGAGATGCGTAAAAACGCGCACTCTCCCGGCTGCATCAGTGAAGTTGCACGATAAAAAAATCAAACTTCTTAGTCAGACTGCTTCAGAAGGAGTTAAGACCAAGACCAGCAATGCAATAAAGGGAATAAACCATAAAAGTGTAGAAGAGCAAACCTCGATCTCCAAAGCGCATGGAGGATCCCATCTCCTCGTCTCGCTCCAGGCTCCATCGCTCAATTCTCAGAAACGTTACAGTAAAAATAGAAAATAAATGAGTGGATAGTGTGTTATCTAACATAGCTGCAAGGTTCCCATAGCTGCAGACGTATAATGAATCCCACGACTTAATCTGTCCGTCAAACTGTCAGTCCACACGACCCGGGAAGATCCTGTCACTCACGGGAAGTTCACCAGACTGCCAGAGTTTTTCACTTGAGCTAGAGGGAGGGAGGCGTGTGTGTGTATGTGTGTGAGTGTGTGTGTCATGGATAGGAGGTGTGTTAGTGTGTGTGCTCTCTCTCTCTCTCTCACCCTCTCTTTCTCTTTCTCTTGTAAGTTTTCCAGCTCCAACTGCCCACCAAATGAGGGTTTTTCAGAATGTGATGTGACCCATGTGGTGCAGGAGGGTTGTGACAGTGTGGGAGCAACATGCTGCAGGAGCCCTGAGGGACTGGGTGGCATATGGGACAGGGAGGCACACTCTGTGTCCACAGTGCAAACAAATACACTGAATAACAGCACTTGTTTTAATGGAAAGAGAAACACACGCATCATCTCTGTTTTGTTTTCTTTTAAAAGGCTCCGGCTGGCAGAGAGATTGGCAAAAATTGTTCTGCGGGCTGGTAAATCAGATGAAAACATGAAAGAAGAGAGCGCTTCTGTCTGTGTGCAGTGAGCCAGCAGAAATATTTCTACATTTGTTCCGCCAGCCATAAGAGGCATAAAGGTGTTATTAAGACGTCACAGAGATTTATAGTGTGAGCCTACACACAGGGTCATTCCTGATGAGGGAGTGTCACTGCCACTGACAGCTGTAAGTGGGGAGCAGAGACTCAAAGAGAGATTATTAAAGAGGATAATCATTCATCCATTTCTCATTTTTCTATTCACACACACACACACATTCATACACAGTTTTTGTTTCAGATTTCAGATCTGATAGGATTAAAATGGTTTCCTCTCTTTAAATGTTTGGTTTTGAGAACATTGAATCCTGGAGTTCTTCCATGGGCTGAAATCCAAACTGCTTTAGGCACTGAAGCACAAACAGGAGGCCCACGTAAGTTCAACTTATAATGAGATAACAATCGTGCTTTATATCAAGATAGACTTTCTGCAAACGAAAAATCCTAGTTTCTGGCAGTAAAAGCTAGCACGGTGATGCTTTTTTCACCACTCTGGGACAAGTATGTCCTCCCTGTTCTATTAAAGAAGATGTATCATGAAGGTTTAAACCCAAGCCCATTTAACTCTGATTAAACTCAGCGAGGAGGTCCAGCACAATGCAGAAAAGGAAACAAAACAAGGCTGCCAAAGTGGCTTCATGCAGGATTTTACTGTACAAAAATGAGATTATCTTATTTTGAGCTTGAAACATGCAAACATTACACTCATATTCGGGTTAGTTAAAGTGCAATTCGGTGCGAGACAAACTGAACTGCATATATAACAAGCCCAAAGTTACTGACAGCAGTAGATTGGGCAGAACAACATCAGCTACAATGTCAGAAATGACACTGAAATGCTCATTAGAAGCCTGACAGCAGGTTTTCTGTTAACAAATGATTGGGGCTGATCCTCTGTTGATGTGTCTTCTGTGATCATGTCAAAAACCAGCAGTAACAAATACTGAAATAACTGGGTGTCAGCCAATCAAAGAAGAAGAAACTTAGATATAGCAAGTTCTAGAAAATAGCTGCTAAACTCCACATTTTCACTTCTGTGTTCAGATCAAATGACACCACGTTAGCAGCCCACTGAAGGACCGAAACACTGCTGGCAGCCCCGTTACACCCAAAGCATCGCAATCACTCTCAGGTTTCCCCTCAAGATCAGGTTCAAGATAGACTGCACCAGCGGCAGGTGGACTGCACCGGTGCTCAGATTACCAGGAGTTTGAATATTTTATCTGGGGACACGGGTCTGTTGTTCAAAAAGCAGGAGTCAAAGAGGAGAAGCTGGCAGGTAGGTTGAGACTGGATGAAACAGGACACGTGTCGATCTACTGAGGTTACCAGGGATCAACTCTAACATTAAGATGTTATAATTACCAAATGCAGGTGTCACTAACAGTTGCCATCTTTTTTGGGGGCTGTTGTACACACACATCAGCTGGAAGTTCACCAACCAAAATAAATAACAAGCAAAGCTTTTAAATCCATGTGATTTCCTGCTGAACCACTCCTGACAGGCAGCACCACTGTTTCCTGACATGGAAGCATCTGCGGCTGTGATTCAACGTCTGACCACAATTGCAGCGAGTGTTTAACATCGTGTGGGTGGAAATGCATTGTTCGATCCTTGCCACAGCCTGGACGCTCCCCTTGTGACATGCCCAGGTTTGCCCACTAGCATACCCAAAGACAAACACCTCCCTGGAACAGTGCAGCTCCTACTGCAGTGTTGCCATGGACCTGGATTAGCAGTGCTGGATCAAAGCCGCCGCCCCCCCAGCAGGCTCCCAGTCATGGTGTTTCTACTGAAGGCAATGATCATGATAAATGTGGGGTGAATGCATCAGTCTACTTACTATAGTTTCAAAAATGATTAAGTGTTGTTGTTGCTGCAAAAAGCAGCAGAGTAAGTTGAGAAAATTATATCAGAATTTAAAACATATGACAATAATTTACTGAAAGGAACACTGTCTATCTTTTCAACCATAAAAAATCATTTTGATGCTACACTGCAGCTCGCTGGTTCAATCACCCGGATTTTTGTGAAACTGGATCATATTTTATGGAGGAAATGTTTTCTGGTTTTCCCTCTGATGTCCTCCAGCTGCTGCATATCAACTCTCGATGAGTTTTCTGATGGACAGTAAAGTAAACTGCTGCCAACTGTAGCTGCTGTTAGCTAATGTTAGCTCAGTTTGTTAGCCGGGCTGCCCGGACTGTGAGCTCAAAGCACCAGGAGAGTGTTAGTGTTTGTACCACAGGCGTTTTGGACCACCGGGAAGAGGAGACTTTCAGGTGAGCAGCCTCTATGAAGTAATATCAGAGGCAAAAGACCGAATGGGACGTTGACGGAGGAAGCTAAGAAGAGAAAAGGAGAGAGTGAGAGTAAATCTGGGACTGACTTTTAATCATTGGTGAGAGCTTGGTAAAATAAAAAGATGTAAGACAGACGCCGAGCTGGGCTGACTGCTGTTGGACTAGTAAGTAATATTAGCTGGCTGCTATATGTTGTGTTGTTGACCTTGCTTGATGTTTGGCTGTTAGCAAAGTTGTCAACTCGCTTATTTCTGATTATAACTAATGTAATCGTAATTAATACACGTGTACAGCTGTAAAAAATGTATGACATATTGCACTCAGGGGGTACTAAATCACAAAAATACCAAATTCTGTGCAGTGCGGCTGTAAACCTGCTTTAGTTGAGTTTTTGACCACTTGCAGGCAGTGCAACAAGTTGTAGGCACAATCATGAATATTTTGCAAACTTGCTATTTACACATCAAACAGAGAAAACATTAGCATTCATCTGGCGTTGTGGGTGTCCATAAGACAATTATTCACTCCCATTTTATCTGTTTTGATCTCCACCAACATCTGAAGGAAATGTCTGGCTCCCTAGCTGATAATACTCCACTATGTTCTAGTTACTAACTTTGTCTGCTTGCTGTTTGATGCCTGACAGGTAGTGTGCAGATGTTTTTTTAGATAATTTCATTCCTTTTTAAATATAAAAATGTTGATTAAAGCAGCGACAAACCAAAGAAGGTTCATTTTCACATTATTAGTGGATATTAGAAACTAGAAAATGGACCTTGAGTTATGATTTTTTTTATTCAGTAATTATCAGTTTTAAATGTCACACCCTGGGTGTCGTGGAGGTCTTGGTGCTAACTCACATATTATATACTGTCAACTTTGATATTTACATTTAGTCATTTACATTTACATTTACATTTATGACATCTCAGGTTTAATTCCAGCTGGGCTCTTTCTCTCCAATGACAATTTTTTTTTTATGTTACACCTTTCACGTACTTCAGCTTCATGTGATAATTTGATATTATCACACTCTTACAAAATATCCACTGCTACATTTTCATGCTTTCATTGTTACATTATTACAATGTCTGCTCCTACAAAAGGTCTGCGGAGATGAATAATGAATCATGGGTAATCCTGTAGAGTCAGGAGGTTATTCATCATAGCAGTCAAACATTGTCACACAGCAGTGGATGTTTATTTGCCCACGACTTCTTTTCTTTACCCAGTAACCAGCTCTACCACCTCTGCTGTGGGCTCCATGAGACTTTGTCTTTGTAGGATTATCAGGCAACTCTCTGATTGTTGTGAGGGTGCCTGCAGTGTGTGGCTGTCATGTGTTAAAGGCTCAGCTGAGTGCAAATTGTGTGAGGTCTGGCATGCATGTTAATACACACTAGCTACGTATATAATGTGATCTGATATGAGCTGGTTGGCCCGGGGCGATAAGAGGCTTAGAGTATCAAACATACTGTTTGTCGAGGCACTTTGAGTTTTGATCTGCCGATTACCTGCACTACTGACTGTATTGTTCAATCACTGTGAAGGTTAAGAAAGTGGTGACCCACGAAAAAAAATTGTAAACAGAGATGATATGAAGAGGTGTGAGAAATATGACCACACACTACCTTGAGGAGTTGCAGGTGGCTAAAACAGGGGCAGCATCTTCCTTTTTTTGAAACCAGTTCCACTTGAAATCCTTGTTTTCAAGGCCCAAATTCAAGACCTATTTACATTCTGCGACTTTAACCTCAACTGAAGCTGGTTTGACTCCTGACAGTCGGTGACAGCCACCCTCCTTCATCTGCCAGTCATAACTCATCGCTTCCAGTTCAACACGGTTACATCTCAGGTTGCACTGGTGACAGCATGCAGCGTGCGAGCACATGTGCACACAGGACTTTAGGTGTAACATAACTCCGCTCAGTGTGCTACAGAGTTTCCTAGGTGCCTGCTGTTGGTAGATGGGGGTCCTCATGTGCACGTGTTCGAAAGAAACGCTGCAAAAAACACTGGAACCCAACTGTGACCTGTTCAAAGACCATTCAAAACAAACAAAATATGTGAAACTCAAAGCATCATTCTTGCCAGCTGGGCTGAAAGAAACGGCGAGGTGAAAAGAAAATTGAATGAGACGCCGAGATAGGGACAGAAAGTGTGAAAAGAGACGAGAGGAGAGGGAACAAAGTAGCTAGTGGCGCTTGGCAGGTGACGTTAAGGGATTAGCAGATTGTGCAAAGGCAGAATGCACTCGCCCTGGCATCTCTTGGTTCTGGGTTACTGAAAAGGTCTCCCAGTATTCAGCCTCCAGAATGAACTCACCTTCATATGCAAATGAAACCTGGACACATTTAAACTACAAAATGGTCATACGGGTTCGTGTAAACAGGCACACAAAGACTCACTTTTGAAACTGTCCAGCACAAAAACAAATTCTGTGTAGAAATATCTAATTTTTTTATGTCATTAAAACATTTTTGTGCATAAGAAAGCCGACTCGCTGGAACTTTCAAGTGATTCTCACCTACTAGAGATGTTTTTTTTCTGAGCCACAAAGAGCAAAAGCACTTTTTATTTTCAGATTTAAAGTTTGAACTTGGACAGACTTCCATGGCTCAGAGCATCCTGATGTACAATGATCAAATGTGTGACAGACAATGACACGTGGGATAAGAATTTCAATCTTTAATAGATATAAAGAGAATAATACCCTACATAATATCTATATATTGGCTTATATTTATCCTAAGTATAAAGCAGGAACCTCACCTAACAGTCTTACATGAGTAGGTACTGGGTTGTACTGCTTGTGAGAATGCAACAAAATTCAGTTCTTCTGAAGAGCAGTACTTTATGTGCAAACGTCAGTACAGCAACAAGTCAACAGGTATCAGCGAATCCACTTTTGTGTCTGCTTGGAAATGTCCCTGACTCATCTTTTTCTGCAGAAATGGCAAAAATCATCAGACTCTCTGGGAGTTCATCTGGACTACACTGCGTGTACAATTATTAGGCAAGTTTTATTCCTGAGGATTCATTTCATTTTTGAACAAATGCAGTGCCAATCCAAAATGTTGATAAACCTCAAACCTGAGTATTTAACAAAGGAGAAGTGACCTTTGGCTTTCTGAGGAGAATCTCTGCGTGTGCACAATGATTAATGTGCAGAATTATTATGCAACTAAACTTTTTCCCATCTCACTTGTTTATTTTCATTTATTAAAGTAAGAATAACAAATAAACAACTCGAATTTTACAAATAAACACTTCTGATATTTCAACAAATATTGCTGAAGTGACCAGTATAGCCACCCTTCTTTTCTATAACTGTCATAAGCCTTCCATCTGTGGAGTTTGTTTGCCGGTGACCTCAAGAGTGCTGCGTCCCTCTGAAAGGCATTTTACCATTCTTGACTTTTCAGTCTGTTCAATCTCTTTTTTTGGGCCATAGTTCTGTGATGTACTTGTATGTGTGTTTGAATTTATGCAGAAACTTGATAAAAGGCAAATGTTTTGTACATTTCCACTGCATCACAAAAAGTCATAACACCGTTTAAAGATATTACAATCAGTCTTTATTATTTTTATTATATACTGTACATTCTTTCTGCTTACATTTTCTGAAGGGGCTGCAAGTACATACAATTAATATATCTTAATATATATTTTCCGCTTAAGTGCCATCTATTTTTACGGGTCATTTAAATATGTAGTTTGTTTAACGTTTGAAAAAAGGATTTCTATAAAAGCAGTTCATTTTGTTATAAAAAGGTTACTTTGTGTGTAAGCTGATGAGTACAAAAATCACTCTAAAAAAAAGGACTTTATAATTCATAATATTATTTTTAATATTATTCTTGTCACATTTCAGGGTGCATCCATCACATTTCAGTTAACCTGTGTTAGAAGTCTCCATTAGCAAGGCACTTAAATGCTCTAGTATAAGTGTTATTGTAACATAGCGTTCTGATTTCTAAACACTAAGATCCAGTATGAAGCCGGCGGGAGGTTTCCCTCCCTTTCTAAAAAGGACCCAAAGCTCTCTGTGAGGCTGTAAAATATCAAGCAAAGATGTAACTGGATCAGAAACGGTCATTTCCTTTTCAAAATGAAGTTTCTGTCACAAAAAGAATCAATTTGTGAAAAGAAATCTCCGGCTGTGGGCTCCATTCACACATCTGTATTATTATGCTCGGAGAAACCAGACAGCCCAGAACATAAACACGAAGGCTGCCACTGTGTTTTTGCTGAATAGCTATTGTTTTTGTGCGAGCACAGTAAATGGTTTCCCTCCCGGTCCACCCCACATCCACTTCCTATGAGTAAAGCCTGGACGAGCTTTCTTCCACACACTCACACAAGCCATATTCATAACATATTCTGGGTATGCCATCATGGCAAATAATTTCAAGGCCGGTGACCAAAAACAGATGAACCCTGATCTTTAAATAGTACATAAGACCTTTGCCCAGTATGACAGTGTAAATAAGCCCGTCTCACACACTGAACTCTCATTGAAATCCGTCGGCATGGCAGCTTTGATGCTCACCCCGTCAGAGAAAATTAAGTGAAAGCTAGCTGTGTCACCATATCCAAACTTTCAGAATATGCAGAATAAAGCACCGGCTGTTGTATGAAAGATAAAGTACGCGGCCCTGAAAAGGAATCGAGCAGCTCCTTCAGTGTTTTTACCGTCCTCCTGTGCACTTTGATGGGGTCATGACTGACAGACTGTGGATTTGCATGGGTACGTGGGAAATATGGGGTTTCCCTTACTCGTGTTATGTAGAGTGATGTGTGGTGAGAGAGGGAACTACTTGTTTTCAGGGCCACAGTAGGAGGGATCAGCGTCCCACTTTTTGTGCGTTACATACAGCCACTGTCTGTAAAACACTATCAGTGTTTGTGCTTGTGTGTGTGTTTGTGTCTGTAGAAGTCCGACAGCCAAGTTTATCTCCGAGGCGCCTTCCCGTTGTACTATCCCAGAAGCACCCTCTGTAGGCGGTAAGCGGGCACACTGCTCTCGTCCTCAGACTCTGCGTCGCTCTGCGGGTTGGAGTTGCAGGGAGAGGTGCACTCTGGGGAGCACAGGTAGTGCATGAGGGGCAGCCGGTACTTTCCACAGAAGTCCACGAACTTGATCTGGCGCACACATGAATCGAAGTAGACGCCTGGAGAAAGATTTGAGAGTGACGGGACAAACAAAAGGGAGGTTCATCAATACAGTGTTCATACATTTAATCATGAACTTCAAGACTGTACAAGCAGGCAGGAAACAGTGAAGGGAGAAACAAACACAGGATATTATCACAGTGGCTCTCAACCTGACGACTCGAATAATGTTTACGCCATGCAAAGTTGTCGTCATTTATACATCAGACTTTATTCTTATCTTTGCCCTTTTCTCTGATAAATTCCTGAAGGGTGGAAGTAATTAATTACAACTATTCACATTAGTGTAGTTAAGTAACTTTGGGTACTTGTCAAGCCAGTAATTTAACCCCCTACTTAAATAGTAAATTGTTGCTTCATCTGTACATTTGTTAAGAAAACAAAGAACCTTAATTTGATCCATTCATAGATATTATAATTTATTAGAGAGTGCTTCATTGAAATAAGATATTTTTTTACATTAAACATCACGGTTAAAAAGTAACTGAGTGTTTTTTTTTGTACCTATGTTTAATTATTTGTTTAAAAACCTGTAGCTTTACTTGTTTTTGAGTAATATATCAGCAATATAAACAGTACTTTTCAGTACAGTACAGTATCTTTGAGTACAGACTCTTTTCACCACTGAAATTACTGGATACCTTTTACTTCTAAAATTTGTTTTTACTTTAACTGGACAATTAGACAGTGTCTTATTTTAGCAGGTCACAAGCCCATAAGTTTGAGAACTCTTGTGTTATCACACATTGGTGGGAAAAAGAGAAAAATCTTCTTGAAATACATTTTCTTCAAATACTGTGGAAAAAAGTGTCTCACCGGCACACTTGGGGTTGGGGCACTTGCTGGCCAGGTTGAGGTATCGCACCAGGTTTGACGGCAGGTCTCGGGGCTCGTAGGGAATATTTCGGCTCTTAATGGTACGTCCTGACAGCTCGAGCAGCGATGGGGGGTCGTAGGTCATCTCCTTGACAAAACGCACCACCAGCGGGTTGCCACGGAGACTGAGCTCCTGCAGGTGCACCAGGCAGAGAATCTCCCTCGGCAGGTAAGTGAGCAAGTTGTTGTGGAGGCTTAGAGATCTCAGTGAGTGGAGCCTGGAGTGAGACAGACGTCGTCACAGACAAATCATTAATGCAGGAATGTGCAGTTATATTATCCGTGCAGGGCAACTGCAAGTACACATTTAGCTTTTATCTAATCTTTATGGAGGTTATACTGCTAAGATACGCGTTGTGTGTGTGCCGTTACCTGGTGAGCTGCGGGGGGACGCTTTGGATGCGGTTGTCACATAGGACCAGATAGCTGAGGTAAGGCAGGTTCGCCACTTCTGCAGGAATGGCTGAGATGAGATTCCCACCCAGATACAACAGCTCCAGACTGAACAGAAAAGAGAGGAAACAGGTCAATTTAGAGTCTGCAATGTTTAACTTAAGACACCACACAGTGATTCTCACACGGTTTTTAGTTTCTCTTCTGGTTCTAGCTCTATTTTTAATGGCATTAAAATGATGTACACATCTATTTTGATTAATGCTGTTCAATTCAAATAAGCTTGAACCTAAGCTTTTCTGACTGTAAAGTGACTTAGATGCCAAGACACTGATGTTCTTTCACTGTAAACTAAAGTTTACAGGCCACAAGGACAGAGATAATTCCCAACAAAGTATTTTTACTGTAAGACAGACCAACTTAATAATTGATGACTGATTTTTAAATGCTACTGACAGAGAACCTCTTCTCCCATGACTATAGGATGGGTGACACTGCACACTTAAACAGTACAGTGTAAAGTCTGTTTCAGTATAAAAAGGTATAACCATAATTTATTTTTAGAGGTTCGGCTTCAACATTTGCAGTTTGTACTTCAATTTTTTGCAGTGTTAGAGTAAAAGGTAGCCGTGGTTATAAATGAAAGAAGAAAGAGAATTTCTCTGGCCAACACAGCTGAGGGGATTAAAGCTCGTACACACCACAAGGGGGAGCTAAAGATGTATGGTCTGATGCTTTAGAGTTTGTGTCCATGCGTTTGTGTTTCTGTGTGTTAAAATGTGTTTGTGGGGCTTCAAATCATCAAAACAACAAAAGACAGAACAGATACAAATCTAAAATGATCTCAGATCAGCAGGACATTTTTCTTATTGTATACACATTTATAAGCATCAGTATGCAAAGATG
This sequence comes from Sciaenops ocellatus, assembly GCA_033000465.1. NCBI lineage: Eukaryota > Metazoa > Chordata > Actinopteri > Sciaenidae > Sciaenops > Sciaenops ocellatus. The sequence continues at coordinate 7,425,449 of CP136868.1, forward strand.
TTTAGATCATGTTTGCAACAAAGATAACCTTGATTATACATGTGATGACCATAAAACTACTGCTTTGATTATATAACAAAAATGACATGTTTGTTTTATTAACACAACAAAGGACCCCGGTAGGTTAATGGATGTATGGAATACACAGGGGGGTAATTGGGAGTGGAAAAGAGAGACAAGGAGAGAGCAATGGATGGCTGGTCAGCGAAAGTAAGCTGTCAGGCCATCTGCCTGCTGGAACTGATGACACAGCGACTGCGAGACAGGAAGCCATTACCACTGTCCTTGGTGGCTGAGCACTGAGCGAGCTCCCTCTGTGACGGGAGCAGAGACATTAAGGGTCTGCTGACTGCCCTCACCGACACTGTGACACAAATCAGCCAGCATATAATGATCATGGTTATTTATGGTGTGTATCAAGGACAATATGTACTAAACAAAAATATAAACACAACACTTTTTGCTGAGTTCAAGTTAAAAATATTTCAGGGTATTAGTGAGCACTGCTCCTCTGCCGGGATAAATCAACCCACCTGACAGGTGTGGCATATCAAGATGCTGATTAAACAGCATGATTATTGCACAGGTGTGCCCTTTACTGGCCACGATAAAAGGACACTGTTTTATCTTGAAATGAGCTGTGTCAATTTGACACAGGCTGCAATTAAAAAGTAGAGATCATTAAAAATGTACTGTGCACAGTATTTGTGTCAACACACGTCCTTCAGATACACCAAAAAAAATACCATTTTTTGGCTTTAGACTACATGAATATTTATATTTTAGGCTAGATAATGCAGAGAAAATGTCAACATTTGATCTCTAAATTCAACACCAGAAGATTCTATTCTACAAACGTCAACTTCAAAAGTGGATTTAAAATAGTATTTCCATTATATGGAAGTTCAATAAGGAACTTGAGGAACTCAACTCTAGCCATATGGAGTCGTGGGTCAATCATTATAATTGATTATAAAAATCAATTCCAGCCAAGAGGCTTGGATATTTAATCTTTGGCCTGGCGGTGAGGTCAGTGTGACTTGCTACTGTTAAACTAATTGATAAGATAGAAAGAATCTCACAGCTGGCTGCGAAATTTGGGTCAATTTCTTCCACTCTTAACAGAAACCAGCAAACATACTTCTACATCTTCTGAAGGCTTTAAACTGACACAATAACAGCTGTTTTGAAATGTGTGCCCTTTTTCTCAATCCTCAATCTGTTTCGTAATGTTCTTTCGCCATGTTTTTATTTCCTTTACAGAATTGTAAGATATACTGAAAGACTTTCTCTCCGGTGTGGGCATATGTAATTACAGCAGTGTTTCTGAATTTATTTCTTGTTACGTTTCACTACAACAATAATGAATGTGTTTATATTCCATGGTACTACTACTTTCCTGGCACTCATTAGTAACTACTTTTACCTCGAAAAACCAGACTGAGAGGCTTACTGGAACGGCTTAATTACGTAATTATCCTGCACACACACTATGAATCATGATGTTTACAGGATAAACTGACGGGAAATGAACATGACACACACAAATAGATTTGATAAACACCACTAAACTCAGGAAGGGGGGTCATATTTTAATTACCTTCTCAGAAATGCTACAGATTGCCCGGGAGTGACATGAAATAGCTGGGTCAACCTGACTCATGTGAAACAGAAGGTAAAGTGTGACTTAAGTAGGTTTAAGGTACCTTCTATGTCATAACTGATAAAAGAGGATTCAAAGTTTTTCATATGGAGCACATGGAGCATACAGATAACAGCTGGCACAGATAAAAAAAACTGACTCAGGCAAATGCAAACCAAACAACTGAAACGTCAAGATTAACTTTTGCATCGTACAGAACGTGGGGACTTGTGTTTCACTACAGACTGACACGGTTGCAAAGATAACATTGAATGCGTATGCTTACACTACGTGTTTTGTCTGTAATGATGTCATTGACTTATTACTACATCTACAGAAAGCTGCCACTAAAGATCATTTTCACTGTGAACTAATCTGCAGATTATTTACACAATTATTTGGTACAAGGTTTGATCTACTGTCAGAAATTTGTGAAAGATGCCAATCACAATTTCTTTCTTCTTTAAGCCCAAGGGGACATCTTCGAATTGTTTATTTTTGTCCTGCAAACAGGTCAAAACTGATAGATATTCAATTTAAGATCACATTAGACAAAGAACAGCAGTAAATCCTCTTCATTGTAGCCATTTTAACATGAAGAAATAGAGCCAACGCAGGTGTTTCCAATAATAATAATAATAATAATAATAATAATAATAATAATAATAATAGCCTTTCCAGTGAGCCAACATGCACTACAGCAGCACCCTGACTCTGTTTGACCTGAATGGAACTGGACCTTAATTAACATAATTGGTAACACCTGTGTTTACCTACTATTTGATGTCAAAGGGCCCATTAAGAAGCTGGAACTAAGTAATTACAGGACTTTATCAATCAAAACTAATCGGCTGTATAGTTTAGGTAACATAAGAAATATATAAAAGTCAAAATTTTGCTTGCAAAATGACTTCAACAGATTTATTACTTACCGAAACAGCACATTCATTTCACTGTCACTTAACCTAATGGATTAAATTAGCCAATCATCTTGGCTCTAATTTCACGTTGATTTCTGATTGGCTGCTAAGTTAGTTAGTTGCCCGTTGTCAACGGGTAACCATAGCAATGGCACTTAAGGGTTCCACGAGCTGTGCCAGTTAGTTAACTGAAAATTAACCGACTAAAACATTAGTAACTATAATTAAAATATCAAAATTAATATATTAAGTCGGTAATACATCCCGTGATGTCCTAATATATACAAAAATAACAGACTTGGCCTACCTTATTCGTATATTTATATATTTATTTTTAGATAGTTATCAAATATCGTCGGTTAGGCTAACTAGCGCTAGCTACGAAAAGCTAACCTGACCAGTTAACGTTAGCTGATTGACAGCGGCTCCTTGCTGGACACCTGGCCTTATTACAGTCAATGGTTTTTTAACTTTTAACCTCCATGACCTACCTGGTTAAATTTTCTATCTCTGCAGGTATACTTTTCAGTCTGTTTCCGCCGAGTGAAAGCGACTGCAGACGCAGCAGTTTGGTACACTGAAGCGGGATCTCCTCAAATCGGTTCCCACTAAAGTTCAACACCTCCAGCTGCAGCGAGCCAAACTCTTTGGGCAGCGAGAACTCGTCCAACCGATTGTTCTTGGCTATGAGTGTTTTCAGCCTGCTCAGCCGCGTTATGTCCTCACAGATGGCCGACAGTCCGTTGTTGCTGATGTCCAGAAACTCGAGGTTGCAGAAAACGCTGACGGACGAGGGGAGAGAGGCTAACCGGTTGTAGTTCAGGTAGAGTTGTTTGGTGTCCCTTTTTCTCTCGTCGCTGATAGTGTCAAAGCTAAAAGTGTTCAGGCTCAAACGTGAAAAGTCAAGTACGCTATCGCCTGCCGCCGCTGCCCCTTCGTGAATCTCCATTTTGGCGATTTCAGCGTGAATTTAAACTCTGAACAAAGTCCTTGTGGAAGTTTTTTTTGCTGTAGGCTGAACGCCCCCGTAAACCGCGAGTTAGCTCCAGGACCTGTCTGCCTTCGACATGGACAAGGGAAAGATTTCTACACCCTCGCCTGAAACATTTAACCACATCTCTAAGTACAAAATCTAGGTCACTAATTTAGTATTGAGGACACGCTACTGTAGCTAACGCTACATGTCACTACATTGAATGCAGTGTCTAAATCCTACAATGCGGCCGTTCTTTGAGCGAGATATTTCCATTCGTGTTCAGGGATTGGCTAATTCCTGAGACAAACCCCGCCCACGCAACCGCCGATTGGCTGATATCACAATCTGTCATATTACAAAGGTATTAAAAAGATTTGTGGGTTTATTGCACTTTATTGGCATTTTATAGCGTCATGCTACATCACTATGTGTGTAATTTCGCTGATTACGTTTTTGAGTCTTGCAACAACCTGAGAACGGTATCCGATGATTCATCATGACAGATGCCCAGCTCGGTCTGCCATTATGCAACACCCCTCCTCTGTTACATTATGCAATACTCTGCTGACTTAGACGTGCATAGAATGTGAAATAGGTACAGGATAATTGGGTTTCTCTCACTGTATTCAGATCTATTCATTTGGCTGTCACAGCTCTATTCTGTTCGGGTTACTTCATGAGATTTCGGCCAAATTCGATGAGGAAGGAAGTGATATTTACTGTACGTGGACAGTTTTGAAGAACTGATTCTGACTGCTATAGTTACTAGTTAAAGGTGGACTAAGATTGTAGAATAAAGACATCACATTTAAGATCCACCGTGACTATTTAAACGACAAGACTTACACTGCATGCTTACATTATAAGCTTGAATGCATTCATTCAAGCACAGGTTAAACAGACTACAATATAAATATCACTCATTATTACTGGCATGAAGTCGATAATACACTCTGAGGTGTCCTAACAGGAACAAAAATAATAGTCACAGAATGATGCCTGGCTACCTTCTTTGTCTTCTTCTTATATTAACTTATTTATTTTTAGATAGTTATCAAATATCATACCACTGGCTCTTACATTACCCTTACTAAGTATTTTAATAGATTAAGTATGTAAAGGTATACCTATTTTGTACTTCTCAAAATATAATTTCAAAGTGCATTACAATTATAATTAAATATAGATAAATCTGCAATTAAATTAAACATGTGCTAAGAAATTAAACCTGTGCTAAGATCTTTACAAATAGAGAACTATATAAAAGTAAAAATAGAACCACATTTTTTTTATAGAAATAAGAAACAGAGCCACAAATAGAGATAAAAAACAAACTATATACAATTAAATTAGGCTGTAGAATGAATGAAAGTCACAGTGTTTAGCAGAGGAGTCCAAAGTGACAATATCAGAACGTCAAGTGATCAGTGCAAAGAAATATCTGTATCTTTAAAGTAAGGGAATATAAGTGAAATTGCAAATGTACTCCATATACTCTACTTCACCATGTAGTGCCTCATGGGCAATTCAAAAACTTAATATTGGATTCAAAACTACACCCAAAGGAGAGAGTCCAACAGTGGATGGAGTAGCTTTATGTAACACTTTCAGGTCTATAATTCCCCAGTAGCAATTTTCTTTTTACTCACAATATGTGAAATTTGACAGATAAAAGCATACACACAAGTACAAAGTGACCAACCTGTGTTGTGGTGTATGGGCTTTATTGGCATACATACATATTCCTTACAGTCTCTGCACTTTTAGTGGAATATAAAGATTTAGCCTGAACCTAGTAATGCAACTTTCACACAGACATGTATCAGGGACAGAGTCACAAAGCACTATAGTTTACTGCTAAAATTCAGCAAAGCACACTCATTCTTGCTATGCCACATGGCATAATAGCAGGCAAAGGTAGAGACCTATACTGTTTGCAGGTCTAAGGCACTGATATTTTATTGTCAAACCTCCCAATTTAGATACAGGATTTTTAACAAATAAACACATTTAACAAACCAAACTACTCTCAGCATCACACTCCCATAGCACACACACACACATACACACACACACACTTAAAATGCACCCAGTTATCGATGCGTCTAAGCTACTTTAGCTGACAGTGAGGCTAGTCCTTCTGTTAGAGTGATTTTGTAAGCACAGGTATAGTGTTGTTGCTGGGTCCAGAGTAATGTTTTACCTGGAAAGATTTTTTTTTTTTTTACATCATTCAAACATCAAGACTTTGGTTTCAGTATTCACCATGCTATATTCAGATCGCAAGTCTCGCCTGGGTGCAGTTGTGCTGTGCCATGCTGAAAAGATGGACCACTATGTGTTTGTCACAGACAGAGAAATGTTGAAACTGAAAAAAAGCACCGGAGAGACTCGGCTGAGCATATCACGGGAACAAGATTGAACAAGCCAATAACATACTGTACACAGAAGCAAATGCTTTTTTTTTTTGCAGCAAAATTATTACTTTAGCAGTAAGATATAAACAAATTTCAGGCTTCTGATAAGCTAAAGCCTAAGAAAGCTTGAGAGAAAGAAAGAGAAGTGCATTGGTCAAGTAGTGGCCTACTGTGGCAGTTCTAAATGGCAACAAAATCACTAGTAGCTTTACCCTCTTGTTCCAGCTTCTCCGACTTGTTGACTGTAAAAACTTCTCAGGATGTGGAGAAACATGCTGCACTAGGTGTCATGTGGTAAGCTTTCTCTGTAGCTTCCTCATTTCACCAGCTGGATTTCTCTTCTACCTTCTTAAACTTCCTAATTCCTAAACAGTGACAACTTGACAGTTTTTTTTTCTCCATACTAACTGTAAAAATATAAGGATTGTAGTAAAAATAGCCCCAGGGCTAGCGTAGAGGCGCAGTAATACAATCAAATATGACAGTACTGAACAGGAGGGAATCCTATAATACTCTTCGATTGCCCCTGAATCTAACAAACATCAACACAAACACTTAAACAATGTAAAAAATGTAGAATATTTAACATAGCAGAGAAACATGAAAAAGTCAGTTTAGTAACAACACATGGCCGCAAGGTAAATCAAGTATGGAGGAAGGTTGATGACGTGCGTCCTCTCCTTCATTGCGTCCTTGTTTAGGCCTCCTTTGTGCTGCTCTTCATCTTCTCGACTGTTTCCTGTATTGAAACGATGAAAAGAGTTAAGACATCATTTAAAACAATGAATAAATAATGGTGCGAGTATATCTTTGTATAAGCATCTCTAAGCTTCTTAACATTATCACTTGAATCCTTCATCCATTAAAAACAAAGTTGCATTTTGAAGCAATGCCCTGAATTCAGCTTGCAGCTGGTCACACTAAACATGTACCCACAGAGCCACATTTGTTTATGGTGGCATTATAAGCTGCCCCTTCTGGAGTACAGAGTACATGACCTTGCTGACTCAGCCCTGGCCTCAAGCCAGAGCCCTAGTTACCTTGTGAGCCTACTTTTTGGAGCCAAGTGTTTCTATCCATGTTCTACCTTATAATAGGTTATGTAATTAAAAGAGTACTTCACTGATTTAGCCTTGTGCTCCTCTAATACGTTGTACCGAAGTATATTGCTGCCACACCAGAGAAATAAAAATGGACCAGTTCCACGTTACAAAGTGAAACATTTCACGTTAAAAAGGGGATAAATTTGTATGTTGTAATAACGTTAAAGTCTTGTTTGAATAAAGAAAGGTGTGCTGAGAGTGGATAAACTGAAAAACATGGCTCATTTGCAATACTTAAATTAAGTTGTATTTCATGCTTGGGTTGAGACATGTCAAGATTACGTTGTTACTGAGCACAGTGAATTATATTGTGATAAATATGCATACATTAAGAAGGATTTTAAAACGCATGGGGCTGTATAGCTGGAAAACTCAGTGTGACCCGCTGGAGATAGCATTGTTTCTCATTGATCAGCTGGAGGGACACCGAAGTCTCCAAGGGTCCACTTCCACCCCCTCCACCCGAGCCCAACTTATCACGTTATAACGTGAAACTTTTCACATCATAACAATATAAATGATCACATTTTAACATAATATGTTTCATGTTATAACGTGATACTGATACATTTTTATTTGTCTGGGGTGGCAGTAATACACTTCCATAATGGACTCACAACAATTAAAAAAAACAAAAAAAAAAACATATCAAAATCAATGCAGAAGAACCAGAGATAGTGTCTTTTTTATTCCATGCATTCTCCTTGTCAAAATTTGGTGCCTACATTACCCACAATGCAACCCAACTGCAGACAATTCAGCCTGGGATTTGCTTGTGTTTTGCTGGTAGCTGCTATGTAGCGTCAAGCCGCTATCCACGAGCAGAGATGAGGAGTGGGCTACGAAGGTGTGGTAAGCTCACTTCTTTCTGACTCCAATTTTATTTTCATGTTTGTAGTCATGTTTGTAGTCTGTAGACCCCAACTGATGCTGACTCAAGTGACATCATTTGAGGCAGTTTGTCATGCAGCACGGCTCCCTTTGGAGCCACAAATGCAGTAGTATTCCCTAAGACCTGTAAGCAGCCTTTGATGTGTAAAAATAGTGGCGTTCCTCTTTAAGACTGATAGATAATGCCGGCTTTCTTAATTCCCGCATTGTATCGTGGGCTACTTGATGTTCACTCTTAGGAATAACTATATAAGTTAATGATTCTGAATCATCCACACAAAATCCCTCCCCTTCAACAGTCATAATAAATATAATAAAAAAGAAAATGTTCGTGATCATATGGGTCTTTTTTTTTTCTACCATCTGCCGTCTCTTTCATATCGATGCCTATTTCATAGTTTTATTGATCTAATTTAGAAAACATCTCTTTATTTCACTGCTTTTGATTTATTGCTTCACTTTTCGAGCCAGGAGTCATAAAGCTGCTGATACCCTGGCTCAGTGGGCTGTGTTAGGTTGGTACACAGTGACATAAAAATTTACACCTACCAAGTCCTCTGTGGATTGTTTTGTGCTGGCTGAGCAGTTTGATTTTAAATTCTCTGTGTCCCCAAAAAAAAAAAAACTCCAAACAAAAACATTGCAAGTAATCAAGGTTATGTCCTGAAGAAATCTAAAGCAGACCCTATGGCTCATGTCTGTGATATTTAATGGACCCTATAGCCGAGTGGAGTCTTATGAGCAGTTTGAAATATGCTTTAAAAGTTGAGAGTATGCCCAGGTGATTTGTCCTGTTCTGGGATGAACCTCCCATTCGTATGATTGATTATGCTCCATGTTTTTATTGTTTACAGGCGTTTTCAGACAGACCTGGTGCTTGTTGAGCTCAGCCACACGGAGGTTCCACTCCTCCTCAGTCATCTCTGCTCCAGCATCTGTTACCTCATCCACAGCTGCTGTTTTATCTGAAGACAAAACACAACATTTAAAAAAATGTCCAAGCTGATTAAAAACAATCGAAAGAAGAAAATCACAAAAATATAAACTTACCAGTGCAGGTCATCGCAGTGCAGACCCAGTTGCCGCATGCACACACACAGCGGTTACACTCCACCTGGGTCTCTGCTCCGTCCTCATATGTCTCATCCTCCAAGGCACATTCTGCAGAAAGACACATGAAAGACTACTCAGCCAAGACCACAGATAATAGACCACAGCAGAATGATAATAAAGAAAAAAAAGCATTGCGCTGTAATAAATTTAGATGACTAAGACTTGTCAGCATTTCAAAAGGCCACATTACTCATCCAGTGTCTTAATTTTAAAGCCACATGCCTTTGGCTAGTTTCAGCTTACTAATGAAAGTCAGCAAATTTCTCAAAACCCACGCTAAGCAGAGCTTGTGAAGCACGTGTGTGTGTGTGTGTGTCAGGGATTGAAAAAGAATAATAAATTCAAGACATCTCCAAAACTTAATGAAAGATGCGTGCGTCATTAAACAGTCCATGCTTTAAAGTCATGATTTCCATGATCCAAAGGATCGCTCTGTGTGTCATAAATCTGGATAAACCTGGAATTTCTAAACACAAATACGCAACACCTGCATGTGATTGTGTGTGTGTCCTCTGTGACTCTGGTGAAGGGTTCAGTGCTCTGTAGTCAATGTTTTCCCTCCATTTCCTGTGAACTTTATCCCATATATATTCAACAGAATACTAAAACAGCTGCCACAAAACTCAGCACAGAGCAGCAATCTGATTGCCACAGTTTGCTAGGTGTCAGGAGTTCATTTCAATGCATCCATATACTTTATCTACTGTGTGTTACTTCGTGTTGCATTATGTCAGTCGATCCTTTTAAACTCACTCTTCTCTGGTGGATTGAAGCCAGGCTTCAGGCAGTTGAGGAACTCATCAAAGCTCAGTTTCCAGTCTGCGTTCTCATCAGAGAGCTCGATGAGGGCATCGACACACAGGCTCCTGGGAAGCACGAACAAACATACACGCAAATACAGAATAATTATGAGCTGACGGAGAAAAGAAGAGCACAGACTAAAAGTTAATTAGTTTCATGTGTCTTATTCCGCAGAGCACGGTTAGTTATGCCAACGCGGCCTCCCACAGGAGGCCTTCAGTAAAGTTTGCGCTGGCTAGATAAGGTTCAGTGACACACTATGTAGCTTAAAATAGTACTGAAGCACACTGATATGAATCTGTATGTGCAAGCATTGCCACGGAAGCAAAGGGGAGGCTAGACAAACCTAAGTCATACAAACACACTGACCTGAGCAGCTTGTTGCTCTCCTGGTCTGCATAGGACTGCAGCTCCACAACTGACTCGTTTTGCTGGATGAATTTGAGCAGCTCCGAGGAATCCAGCTGAGAATCGCCGTTGTCATACGACTGCCGATAGAAAATAAAATAGACGTGTCATGTGCGTGTGTGTGCTGCAGATATTACTCTGAAAGAAATCATTGGCGTTTCTGATAGACAGGTCAGCTCGACCTGTCAGTAAATATGCAAGTACAGCCACAAAATATACCAAGAGCGCGCCAGTTGCCATGACAAAACCTTCTGTAACTCTGTTGTTAAGTGATTTCAATTTGACATAAGCACATCAAGTACTGCTGACAGCATGTGCTTATTTCGTGAGGTTTGAAAATGGGGCTGGAGCAGAAATATGTGTAGGAGCATGAAAATTTCTATTCATGCAGTAATTTTAGACATACATCTCAATATGAATGCTCGTCTTAAATTAATCAGAGCTGCTTGTTAATCTATATCCCATTACCCCATGTGGTGTTTTTGTGGAAGACAAGCAGCGCTAAAGATATTCATGTTAGCGGTACGTATGCTCTAAAAATGTGCTGCATTTTTTATGATTAGAAAGAGCAGACAAATAAATACTGGGTGTCTAAACAAATTGTTCAAAGAACCATCTGCTCTTCTGCTTTAACGTCATTCATGTCAGTCCATTAAGTGGCAGGGGTCCTCCTCTGCAGGACAGATACCCTCATTAAACTCAATTATAACCATCAGCTGACATGCTTGAAATATCTGTCACATGAATAATTAGACACAGCCTGCAGCGGCTTTAAGGATCAGGGGTGTTTGGAGGAGGCCCACACAGATAAATGAACTCGGGTATTTTGTAAAAATAAGAACGTTGTTGGAGCAACTGTGTGCATTGATTTAGACTCATGTTTATTCTGTCTTTCTGCAGCCCGTCAGAGAAAAGAAGCCCACCTTGAAGTATTTGAGCAGGATGTCAGAGAAGTTGGATCCCTTGACAAACCAGCCGTCTGGGACGACCTCAGTCTGCAGCCACTGGATCACGCGACCCCTCAGTTCATTGCGGTCAGCGGCGTAGCATACCACTATAGGGATGGGAACATTTCCATAGGTCAGCATTAATAAACAGTCCATTGATAGGATACAATCTATCAATCTATCTCGCAAGCTAATTCATGAGAGACCCCTGCCCTTTGTGCATACGTCAGTGTATCCATGTTCTGTCTATTAGACCATAAAATACAGTTATTGCACACACAGATCTCAGCTTAACCCATCTGGGAACCAAGATCTAAATCCAAACATTGAATTTACATGTTTAAAGTGAACTTCTTATGACACTAAGATTGTACAAAAAGTCTTTAAACATAATTTAAATATACAAAACAAGCACACAGACACAAACTCACCTGGGCTGGCAGCTGCCTGCTCTGTTTTCCTCTCTAAAGGTGATTAAAAAAAAGAGAGAAAGAATACAAACATTTGAGGCAAAAAAACAAAAAAATCAATCGGACAGCGTTGACCTGATTCAGATAAATAGAAATAAACTTGGCTATCCTTGAACACTTGGCCAAAGGGCTGTAAAACAGGACGGTGTGACGTAACTATTTTCTCTGCCCAGCGGAGACACAAAGAGTGCAACATCACCAAGTGTGAGAAGTGCAGTTGAGGTGAAGTTCACTCGAGATAAGACAGTAAAATTAGATGCATTAATAAATAAATCAGGGCTGGGAGCATGGTTGGCCCTTTTATGGTTGACAATCAACCCGATCACCTCATATACACATATCATATCACCTCCATCAGTTTTTTTTCCATCAGAGGTCACACACTAACCTGCTCATTTAGATATATGCTGTATTATCAGCACTTGCGCCACGTGACACCTGCTTGTCAGGTGAACCCAATGCCATCCCATTTAACAGGCGCAAACGTGGCTTTTTCACTCTCCATGTCGCACCTGTCACAAATATAATATTTAATAAAGTGTGGTCTGATGCGTTATAATTGAGGGACATTAGAGTCATTAAGTCATGTTGGGATCATAAACCTGAGAGCTCTCTGTCCTTATTTAGCCAATGCTGAAATAACCAAGCAGTAGCTCTAATAGCTGTAATATTGGAGCTTCCAGCCTGTACTTGACACCTGACTGCCCACAACAAAACACTTAGAAATAGGAATGCACCAATCTGACACGGCAGATTGGTATTAGTGTCAGTCCTGACCTTATTATGCTGAGCCATCTACAGTAAATACAATTTCTTGGTCAGCAGCACTAAAAAGGTCATTGTTTCCGCTGCCAGTTACATTAACTCAAGCCCAAATAAGTTTTTAATGCCACAGCAGGCCCTGCTCTCATATTATCTTACATTTAAAATTATTCAATTGAGTTCCCTGCAGTGAAGCATTTTGAAATATAAAAACAAAGGAGTATTGATTCTGGATCGGTGCTTCATTTCGGCAGACATCCTGGGTTGTCGGTCTCAGGAGAGAAAAACTTGGATTGCTGCACAGCTACTTTATGCTAACCAATAAAATGTTGTTGTCACGTGTGTTTGTGTAGACACAGTAACTACAGGAACATAGCAAGCATCACAGTGTAAAACATGTAAATATATATATATATATATATATATATATATATATATATATATAAAACTGTAGTTTCTAAGGGAGGTCATCTAATCTACAGCTTTGTTCTGATCTGGCACCTCCTCTGGACAAAATACCCCTGATCAAAATACTTTATTGCCCTTAATAAGAACATCTTTTTAATTATTAATGATAATGTTATTTATAATCTTAACCACACTTGGAGGTGTACTATACTAAGATTGTAAAAGTGACCTTGAAAACAGCATTAGCTAGATGAAGAAAGAACTTTAGATCTCAGTTTATAAGCCACTAGAAGTCATTGAAGTCTGTGTAAAGTAAGAATAAATACGTGTTCTGAGTTTGTCAGACCAAAGAAGAAAGTGTTATTAACCACCCAAAAAATCAAATGATTAAAAATATTGACAGCTTTATGAAATTAGGTGTCAAAATCGGTAAAAATGAGCAGTACTCAGCTCCAGGACTGTAGGGGCGTGTCCGCTGAATGCGCTGAAGCAGCAATTTTGAAGCGACTGAAACATGTCAGATGAGTTCATAAAATGACATGACTAACTTTGAAACACTCTGAGCGAGATGAAGTAATCTCTATCTCTCTGCAAGGGGTGCAGGGGTATGCTCAGGGTGGCCTCAGCGTGTCATCGAGCCACCCTTTAAGGACCGCCCACAAAAATCCTGGACTGAAAACTGTTTTCAGCATATTCAATGTATTTTGAAAGAAATCTCAGAAGTGCCTTTACACAGACTTTAAAATATTCACGTTAACATCTATAATTCAATGACAGATTGTGTGATACAAATGGAAGCTCCAAAACAGCTATTAATGGACCCTGTGGTGAGATTGCTCCATCTTGTGTTGCTGTTCATACCCTGGCAGTGTCCATCGTGAGCCACCTGGATCTTCAAGCCAGTCAGACAAGCATCCCTGTGGAGCTCACAGTGATTCCTGTACGTCTTACCGTTGCTGCCACACACTGACCTCTTGTGGGGCTTACAGCTCTGGAAAGAGAGAGAGGGAGAAAACAAAATAGTTAATTTTTGTATTATTTCTTCACGTTGCTGCTCCTTTTTTTTTTTTTTTTTTGAGTGGAAGTAAGCGTCACGTGGTCTCTGCAGAGCCAGCACTCACCTCTATACAAAGACAGCTGGGCTCCCCCTTCTCGGTAACGGCACACTCCCTGCCGGCCCCGCAGAACACATTGGCACACACTTTGCTCTTGCTCTGCAGCTCCTGAAAGACAGGAAACACGTCGGAAACTTTATCAATACTATTCTTCACACAGGGCGGCGCTGTTTCTCTATTACGAGGCACATTTAAGAGTGCTGCGACCACGTTTTAAAACACAAATTCTCTACGGGATCCAAATCACGAGGATTATACTGTCACATTAAATTATTTAAACTTGACCGTCTTGACCTAGACACTTCTTCACTGCACTGACAGAAAAGACTCTCTCCCCTGATGACATCCAAAATAAGGCTGCACTGATTTATCACTTTTGTTTGCTGGCCAGCGAAATATCTCAAAAGCTACTTCACAGAATTCAAAGAAAGTTAGTGGAGAGTAACGCCAAGGGCGGAGGATGAATGACTGGCCTAGTTTTCTGTTGCCATTTAATGATATTTTCTCTTCTAACTCCTGAACTGTGAAATATAAAATTGCCTTTTTGTCAACACATTTTGCACCAGCTACAGATTTCTTCTAAACTTCAGCTCACTTGGTACATAACAAGTCTGAATAACCTCAAATTCAACTTTTAGTGGGGCCTATTTAACATAAACCTGCTCCTTAAACTTAAACTTAAAGACGTGCACATTTCAACACTGAACCAGTCTGCAAAGTTTAATGACATCCCCCCCCTCTTGGTGGCGCTACCTCACCAACTTAATAAATAACTTTGTGGTCGTGACTCTGACTCACTTGAAATTGTTCACATTTCATCCTTGCACACTGGCCCTAACACTCTTGGGGCGTGATTTAGATACAGTTCACTGTGTAGTTTGATTCACATCTGGATTAAGATTTTGAACAAGTTAAAATGACAGAATTCAGATTATTAATGCCTTATCCCTGTTCTTTAACACAGCTAGTTTATTTTTTATCGTCTGCACTTTTATTAAAGTCTCTCGAGACCCACTTATGTTTGCCAGTAGTTGCTATGTCAACAAATGCCAGACTCAGACACTTGAGAAGTGACAGCTGACCATAGTCCACTTAGAAAAATAATGAGGTGAAGGAAATAGTGAAGCTGATGTTTTTAGCACTGATTAAACAAGACAACGCTGCGGCAACGATGTTTACGCCAGCATCATCTGTGTGTGTGTGTGTGTGTGTGTGTGTGCTATTGGAGCAAAGGATGAAGACAAAATGAGAACCATACAGGCGAGACCTTATTAAACTACAACCGAGCTGTCTGCTCTAAACTGCTCCTTCCTGTGTTTCAAGTGTTTCTGTCTCAGTTAAACTTTGCTGTTCTGGTACATTTATTCAGTCTCATTTTCTCTTGTTGACACTTCCATGTCTTTGTTTCTTTATCTTTTGTTGATTTGTTGTCGAAGATTGCCAGTGGGCTTTGCCAAAAAAGAAAAAAGAGAGAAGAAAAAGGGTTCATTGGAGCTACAGACCAACCAATCACGAGATGCCAAGCGGAGCTCCAAGAGCTGCTTTATGACCCTCATTACCTCCTCCTTTCTCAATCTGTGTCTTTGTGTACATATGTGTGTGTGTGTGTGTGTGTGTGTGTGTATTCAGGGTGTTTCCACATCTGGAGTCTGAGCTGTGTTTTCCTTTGGGTCCATTCCCATACTCTGTGAAATCTTTCTCTCTCCCCTCCCTGTTTCTCTAGACTCCCCTCCTCCTCTTTAAGCCGCTGTTTCCTGTAAGAGCGAGACAAAAAAGTTGGCGTTCTGTGTATGAGTGCACGTGAGCTGGCTTCCAAAGCTGCTGCTGCTGCTGTGTGTGTGTGTGTGTGTGTGTGTGTGTGTGTGTGTTTGTGTTTGAGGTTCTGGTATGTAGGTTAAAACAAAGCTGGATTTTTGTGACTAAACCTCACTAATGATAGAATATAACAAGATGGATGCTGGGAGGGGTCAGTCACATGCAAGCATCGCAGTGTAGCAGCTTTAACCCCTGAAGTGGTAAGAGGAGAGGGATTGTAGGGTTCATTTCTATGCACGATTTTAACGCACACACACACACACACATGCACTCCAAAGTTGAGGTCATGGAAAATCTTCAAAGCAGTCCCTGTGGCTTTGAGCATGTTGGACAATTCAGTTTGTTAGACACAGATGGGCTAGAAGCCTGTTGAAACCTGTAGAAACCTCAGATGAGAACATGAATAATGGATGGGCTCCTTAACTGAATCTGGTATAAACGTAGTGCTGCCTGTCCATCTCTCTCCGACTAGAACCAGCAGAGGATTCCTGACATTTAGCTAATGAACACGGAGGCACAGGGCTCTTTTTTTTCTTTTTTCCAGCTGTTTCAAGTGGATTGTTGCCATGGTGAGAGCATGTACATGGCTTCCTGTTGTGGTAAGATCACAGAAGTGTCAATCATAAAAACCCAAATGGAACCAAGCCACATAATGAGATCACAGCAGAGCATGCTGTTCAGATTTTATGATTGACAGGGGCAGAAAACAACGGACAAAGTGGCTGTCACCCCAACAACCTTCAACAAACCAGGGAAGCGAGCTGTCTTATCATATCTGTATGTAGCATCCATTGTTGCCATGAACAGGAGTGGACAGGTGTGCCTCATTACATACACTACTATCCTGGTTTTTGAGTGTTAAGCTTGTTTTGATCATAATTTCGAATATTTGCACAGAGCTTAGAGACAACTGGTTATTAATGTTCCCTGTATACATTCAGACTAAACTGTTTCTGTTCTCTCTGACCTCCCACTCCTCGAGCTAAACCAATAAATTGACCAGGCTGCTATATTTGCAGATATTAGGTATTAAATCTTAGCTACTGGTGCATACGTTGGCTCTCAGATCTCAACTGATCCTGTCTAACTCTTGGCAAGAAAGCGAATAATAAAGGAATATCGCACAAGAGGGAGTGCTGTTATCAGCTTTGATTTAGCCGGTTAATTACGTTAATCACAGCGTGCTGATGTTCAGGACATCGCGACCTCGAGTGTGATAATGCCTTCATACAACAGCCATTTATTAGTTTACAGTAAAAAGTGACAACGGTTTATGATTTGTTTGTTTATTTGATCATTTATTTGGCTCCGCCAAGAAAAATAGTTCCATAGTAGCTAATTTGTGTAGGTCTACATGTTACCACAGGCTAGCTACTTTTTATCATGTATGTAACCAGTGAAAGAAGAGTCTGTTTACACACACTTTGGTGGAAGTATTAGTGTTTTTTCTCGTCGTGACATTCTGATAAAATCAAACATGTTAAATATTATCAGAAGGAAGTTGCGCTTTTTTCAGGATCAAAACTTAGGAATCAGGAAACTTAGTGTATGTTTTAGTAACGGCTGAAAAAACTAAAATACCATCTCACACACACGACAGACGGTGAAATAACAGTGTTTTGAGCCTGTGTTTAATTTGACGTGCATCTGAACCACTAACCAGCTCTTATTTTAGTGATGCATCTCCATTTTTTAAACACGTTGAGACAACAAAATCTAAAATGTAACATTTAAAGGGAAATACAGTTTATCTTTATCGATTATATTAATGCCGAATTCAGAATAAGGCTGTTGATTCATGCCGTAAAACTGAGTGATACATGTAAGCCGAAAGTCTCAGTGCTGTCGTGCTCTATATGGTGAAACTTGGTCAGAAGTAACTGTATTGAAGTAACAGTATTTAACAAGATGTCACACCAGTTTTCATTTAATTTTAATGTGTAGATAATCACCATGACGTCGGTTATCATTGTAACTTTTTGTTTTATCGGCTATAACTCCTGGATATGGCATACAGTAATCAGAAAATTGTGTTTAAAGGTCCAGTGTGTAAGATTTCTTTGCAGGAATGGAATACAATATTTATTAGTATATTTTCTTTACTGGATAATAACCTGTGCATGAGCATTGCTGTGTTTTTGTTGTCTTAAAATGAGCGCTTTATATCTACAGTGAGAGCGGGTCCTCCAAACACTGATCTAGATATGGCCTTTAGCTTTTTATGTCAATTTGGCAGCCAGAGTTTTTCCTACATGCTTGGAAAGAGAGGGTGAGATGTGGGAGAGTGTTCATTTGGTTGCAACTTCACTGCTAGGTGCCACTAAATCCTACACGCTGGACCTTTAAACGCCGCAGTATCACAGGTATTATCACAGCAGTAGCAAGCACACACAGGCTTCTTAAAACTAAGATATATGGTTGTGCAGGTTTCAGACACCCTGATGTGTTTATTTTCTGTGATTTTCCAGAAAACCCATCATGACTGGCATGCTACTAGAGTGCATGTAAACACATTCATTAACCCAATCACCATCAGGGCAGACATCACATAAAAAAATGTACAAACTCAGCACAAACAAAAACCAACACCCGCTGTGGGTGTCCTACTTAAATGACATCAATTTTTCATTACAGCCAACAAACGCTGCCTTCTTTTCCTTCTCTCCCATTTAAACAATCACAGCTTTAATCAGTGAATCATCAGACTACAGGCCTTCATACAGAAAGCTGTCTCAAGCATAAAACTGATTGCATGTATGAGCACATTTCACAGTTCATTTCCCCTCATCTCCTGCCGTTTTTACTCCACTTTTTCTGTTTCAATCTTTTCGTTGGGAGGTTATAATTATGTAACATATTTAAGATTAAAAGATTCAAGAGATTTAAGCTTGAAAACACCCAGCCGATATTACTCGAAACCCCCTCGGTGCTTGCTTCCTCTCAATTCAAACCTAGTGTACTTTCACTTCTCCTCCACTGTAAATTCTCTCTGTCTAGTCTTATTCCTAGCGCCGTGCCCTTTTACGGCTGCGAGAGGCTTGCCAGTGAGCCGAGACCAGCTTTGCAGAGCTCGAGCTCAGGAAGTCAGGAAGGAGCAGAGAGAGAGAAAGAGAGAGAGAGAGAGAGAGGAAGAAGAAGAGGAGGAGGCTGTGCAGAGAGTCTGATTATTAAGAAACAGGTGAAGATACAAGAGGAGAGAGGCAGGGCTGGGAAGTCAATTTCTCCCCTACCACGTGTTGAATTGCTTCACGCCGACGCAGACTGGAGTTAAAGGGCAATGTATTCTCACTTCAGTTAAAAAATTAAAAGTCATTTTCCACTGCTGATGAGGATGCAGGCCATACAGCAACAACACCAACCAGGATAAATCTGCAACCGCGAGCTCATGAAAAACACATTTCTATCTGCATCTCTTTCTGCATCTGTCCATACACACAGCAGCATGAGTAATGGAGCCTGCATAAGTATGTGTGTGTATATCGGTGATGCTCCATTGATCTCCAGCAGGCCAATCAATGCCTCTCTCCTGTACGTGTCACTTTACAGCCGCCATGAATCCTATTCCCACAATGCACCCTGTCCCTCATTAGCATGGAAAACACTGATCTACGGACTGTTTTACGCTCTGTCCTGGATGTGCCCATGGTGACAAACAACATAATGGAAGTAACCTGAAAAAAATAATACTGAATTTAACCCTTGTGTTAATGAATTATACAGCAATATCAGTTTTAATCAGCTTGATTGGTTTATTGGGCACGCAGAGCTTCATTTAATGCAATCCAATACAAGAACCCGGCATTAAATCCTTTTCATATCGAGCTTTTCTTAAGTGGGAGAGAGAGAGAGGGAGAGATGTTGATTCAGCGTTATGCTCAATTCTGGAGGTTATACTCTGCTGAATTGCTCTGCATTACAAAAAGGTGAAAGGTGATTCAGCTTGCGTCACATCAGCTTCTCTATAACACACTTTCAACACTAACTGGGCACGATAAGCTCCATAGAGATAAGATTTGTTGCAGGGCTGTTGTTATTGGATTTATTGGATGTAGCTAAATGTACCGAGCAAGCTGCCACCTCATTGTGAGAGATATTAACATTTGACAAAATATTTTCCCTTTTTCCCCTTGAGTAAAGTAAGCCTGGTGAGTGTTTTATATGAATAAAATATAATGCTCTTTGACAACTTAAAATATCAAAACAAAAAAACATCCCAGAAGGGTGCAAGAAGATGGACAAGTAATGGTGTTTCTGCTCATTTTGGCCTCTGGTATACATTTCCAGTTCTTATGCAACCCAAAGAAAAGAGACTCGAGTTTATTCTCAGACTCAAACTATAAAAATCTGAATTAAAAAAAAACAAACGATCTGAATGGAAGCTGTTAATCGTGTTTTAATTGTATATTAGTAGAAAAATACTGCCTGAATGATGACTACTGAATCAAGAAAAACAAAAAAGGGTAAACGATTACAAGAATTAAAAAACTGCTCTGATGTTTTATTTTGCAACTTAACCCCCACCCCAAAAAAAACCTCTCTGTATTCATCAAAGAAATTATATTTCAGAACTCATTAGGGAGCTAGAACAATGATGCTGACATGAACAGACGAGGCAGTCGAGTTGAGGCAGGCATTAAAGCTCCCAACTGTGTCCTGAAGGCATCAATCTGTCTCCATTTAGAGACTTTTTAGTTGGCATTTATAATCATCAAAACTTAAAACTTTGTGTTTAAAACTAAATTGTAATACTGAATATTGTATTGCATATGGTTGTCTTAATAGCAACTGGGACATACTGTACATCAGGGACATTTACTTCACAACACTACGGATGTATAACAACATTTTTTTGCAGATTTAGTGAAACTTAAAGATGGAAATTCTTGTGGATTTTGTTAACAAGCTGTTTCCAGCCTGTTTACGTTAAGCTAAACTAACCAGCTACTGCTACAAGACTGTCGTGTCGTGTCTAACTCTTGGCATGTTTCCCACAATGTTGAACAGTCTCGTTGAGTTACTTGCAGGTCCTCCAGAATATATACATATATATACAGTATATATACAGTATATATACTGTATATACAGTATATATACTGTATATATATGTATATATTCTGTGAAAGGTGTGTGAAAGCAGAATGCTAATATTGTTTGTTTCTTACAGTGACTCCATTCCCTCCGTCATGTTCCCCACTGCAGAGAGTCTCAGACTGACAGATGGACAGACAAATGCGCACACAGCAAGGCGACTTCACCCTCACAACCTCAAAATGCAACCCAGCGTTTCACAAGCATGCTTCTAATTACATCGAGGTGAAACAATGAAGGGGGGGGGGAAGAGAGGTGAAGGTGAGGGATGCAGACAAGAGACATAATCAGGAGGTATACAAGGCGGGGAGGTGGGGGGTTACATTCCTGAGCTATGTCGTGACTCAGCTGGGGTCTCACAGAGTTCGTCTTGAGCCAAAATGCCCTCAGTATTTAGGTCAGAGAGTTGCCCCCCTTGCTCTCCGCCTCCTCCAGCATTTCCCGCTTCCTCCCCCTCGCCTTGTGTTGTCTCTCTAGCTCTGGTTTGTCCAACGCTTGTCAGCTTTTCATGAGATGTGGGCTCATGCCAGGAGTGAAAAGGACACAAACCGAGCAGCTCGTCTCCTTCTGTCCCTCTCACATCCCCTCTAACCAGGCCTTACCAGAAGACAAGTGGAGTGCAGCCAAGGAAGAATGAGAACCGCTCTTACTCAAAACACTGTACGCTAACTATGAACCAGTTTCCGCCTTTAAGGAATTTATATCACAGGGGAGAAACATAACACACTATCATCGGCTGTGGCTTTGAATCATTACTAAAGCTGTAGCATTTGCCCTCAATAATTAAAGTGCCTCCATTTTGCTCCTTTCTTTTTGAAATTGTATCTTCATACATATCAAATCAGGTTCGGTCTCACTTCTTCTGCACTTCACCGCCTCTTGAGATCAGACGTACAGTGAAGCCTCCGTCGAGAAACGCATTAAATCACCGAAATGACAAAATCTGCTGATGCACTTCGTTTGAGCCGCGACGCCTGGTTAGTATTTCATGGATTTCTATGAGAATGGGTTAATAATGAAACTGGCAGGAGGATGTGTCCTTGGAATAATGAGGCCAAAGTAAGACTAATTTGAGGGTGTTATAAAGATATGAGCTCTACGGGTGGTCTCAAACACTCTCTCTCAGGGGCCAGGTCGGAGATTAAAACCTGCAGAAACAAAAGGTCCTTTAGTAACCAGCTTACACTGATCCGCCTGTTATTCTTCTCACTACTCTTCTGTTTCTTATTCACTGTGAAAGGAATGCACCAACGGACAGGATGATGTCACCCCAGTCTGCAGCCTCTCTTATTTTACACCTACAGGGCCTGAAATGTAACAACTACACCCCGTACGAAACAACAAGAAGAAGCAGCAGAAGAAACAATTGATAGACAGAGAGAGACCGAGCAAGCGAGCGAGAAAAAAAAGAGAAAGTTATAGAGAGAGAGAGAAGGTGAGAGACTGAAGAAAGGCAGGAAATAAGTCACGGCCTGGGCAGAGCGACATCTGCTAGCAGTTAAAACGTCACCAGTGAACATAAAATGGTATGAACACAGCACCGCCCCTGGGCTCCCTTCCCCTGAGCACCCTGTTGACACACTGCTGGGACAAAAGTGTCCCCACCGCCTGATCCACGTCAATCCCATACAGAACAATCCCACTTTTACCCATCCTGTCCTCTCTACATGTCCTTCTCTACACAAAGTACAGATAGATGTCCGTCTTTCTCTTCTTCTTGATCTCATAATTTCCCCCCTAAAGCCTTCTCTCTCCTTCTCTCTCCATCCACTTTGCCACCTTCCTCTCCCCTCTCTCCCACCCCTGCTCTGTTCTAGGCATTTTTCCGTTGCCAGGAAAAGTAGCGGGGGGGGAGAGAGAGAGAGAGGAAGCGAGGGAGGGCCCATGTTAGGCTCAGGCCAGGGGAATGAGCAGATTCGCTGCCCTCTCTCTTCTCTGCTCATTCTTTGAGGCCAGTATTGGGGCTAACGGCTGGAACATTTGTTTGTAGAAGGGGGAGAAAAAAAAGGCCCATTTACAAACTTGCAGGATGTGTTTAGTGCGTGCACTAAAATCTGTTCCGAGACCACAACCTTTATCACATCGAATGCACAGTGTTGCCATGATGATACACCCATAGAACTTTATCCAAAGCAGACCAACTTGGCATGTTTGTTGTCTTTGTTCCTTATAATTCACAGAAAACCTACACGGTTTCTCTCATACTTGGTTCAAGTCAGGATTCATTCAGAGCTAAAACAATTAATTAATCATAAAATTGCTCGGAAACTACTTTGATGAAAATGCCAAACGTTTCCCAGCTCCAGTTTCCCAAGCGTGAAGGTTTGTTGCTTTTATTTTCTTCTATCTGAAAACGGAACCCTTAGCTGTAGGAGATGGTAAATAATGAACATTTTTTAAACATTTTTTTGATATTTTTTGGACAAAAAGATTCATTAATTAATCAAATAACTAACCTGGAGGATCATTATCAATGAAAACACTCGTTTGCCACTAAATTCAGCGTCTATTGATGATAACCGTTGATCGCACATTCATGTTTGGCACTTCTGCTTTGTGTTTGTGCCAAGGATGTTTAGCTTTATATCTTTTCATACACCTTCTCATGCTTCAATACTCACTAAAACAACTATAATAACTCGTCTGAGTCAGCTCCGATCACTAAATAAAGACCATGAAAGGCTGCAGGATGAGTTTTTTTTGTCAATTTATCTTATCAGGAAACTGTTGCGGCTTTGTTGAACGGAAGCAAAACCTAGTGTCCTTGGAATTCAAACAATTTCTTAACATGTCGCACTAATGATGCTGATTTATTGCCTTTGACTGTGAGCGTAAAAGAGGGAAAACAAAAGGGAGATAGTCGCCCTTTATAACCTGCATTCAGGAGGCATCGCTGAGACCTTTTCTCCTGAGCGAAACTGGAATTAAAGCCTCGCCACCTCGACATACGTTTTACTTTCGGCGTGCATGAGTAAGTTGGTATGTGTGGTACTCATTATGTCTGGCTCACAAGCCCTTTGAGCAGACTTTAGTTCTGCTCTTTGTCGTTTCGGCGTGCGTGTTAATTCATGTGTGTCGAGCCCTTTGAGTGCACGGTGACGATAATGATAAGACACAGTACAGCTGGTAAGCTAAATGAGGATTCCTTTTATGCCAAGCCAAGAGTGAAGAGAACACACTGCAGGGACATGAAACACAACACAACACACACACACACCTCCTCCTAACCCTTCACTACACAGCCAAGTCTTACCTCACCCTCAATCTTCCCTGCTATAATTGCATGACTGTGGCTCCGTCTCCTCTCTGTTTTACATCACTCTATCTCACCGTCCTCCACAATCCCTGCGCAGGATCCATGACTGGATGTTAGGCTACAGTAATTAGAGCAGGCTGATACAGGCAGAGGACACAGCGTCCCCTCATGTTCCCTACACCTGGGCAGATATTTTTAGCCCACCTTGGATGAGAGAGAACAGGCATCAACATGGCAACATGGCAGGGTGCCTGAGAGGCTGTGGCTCAATCAGAGTCTGCTCCAGATCCGGGGCATCAACAAGGGAACCAGCTTCTTCTTCTCCTTCTTCTCTTAAACCTTTCTTCTTTATCTTCTCAACTCTTGGACTGTCAAGAGGAGAGGAAGAGCTTTTCTGGTGGCCTTGCTGGGCTCACTTCCTCTTGACGTCTGTATTTTACAAGATCCAGAGCCAGTGCAGATAACTGAATTAACCACTGTGTCATTCCACCCTGTCACAGCGGATGATGCAGGATAACACAATAACCCTGCATGCCATAAAAACAGAAATATAAACACTCCCCTCCTCTCTCTCTTTCTCTGTTTATATGCAAGTGTGTGTGTGCGCACATGTCCCTCGAGGCTGCAAACTCTTATGACTTTCACTACGTCTACATCTTGACCTCCTTTGCATACCAAGCTACCCGGTGCGTTTGAGTAAGACTCCAACATTTTATCCATAAGATGCATATCTTGTTTCCGGGCCTGCAGACACACACACACACACACACACACACAGAGTTTTTCACCACTCGAGTCTCGACCCCTGCCTCCCTGTCACACTACATCTCTGAGCTGCTTGTCTTCAAACGCTGCAATTTCTCACCTCAGGAAGCACACAGGCATTGTCCTTCATAATAAATCAAGAGTTAGGGTCCAGGTTTTAATACCCTGCGCTCATGCCAGAGTAGAAACGCACACAAAGAATCTTTCATGAGTCTTTCCAGCTCTTTCCCGCTGTGCATACAGTAAACCTAACACCTAAACATCACCTAAATACTCATCAGACCCACTCCTGTGATAGCCTCGCTCCAACTTGTTGACCTCCTTCAGACAGCACACTGGAATGCCAATTCAGACCCTTCCCACGGCCAGTCAACAGGCCATATATTATCAGGGTAATTACCTTTGGAGAATAGATGCCTTTCTAATGCCTTCCCATTAACTTCGTGGGTACACTCAACAGGCCTCGCTGTGTGCTCTGTCTTCACCGTGCCATACCTCACAGATCACGGCCTTGAATCCAATAATGGTGCACACAATGGCACATTTTCCAGCCCTCGGGTAAAGGTAGGGACAGCAGTGGAAGGTCAGCGGGGAAAGGGAGCGGGGGGGGGGGGCTACATGTCAGGGCCATGAGTAATGTTTGTGGCGGCCCAGACACTAATGGCCATCTGCATGAAGCCATAAAGATACACCAGGCGGCGGGCAATTGGTTTATCTTGTGTTTCAGATTTGCCGTAGCTGTAAGTGTTTGAAAAATCTATCCTCTAATTAGGCTGCAGCTATTTCTTCTTCAGCCTGCAACTGTTGTGCAGGTCAACAGAGGAGTCAACACAGAGCCAGGTGTTCAACAGCTGCCTCCGGTGAAGGGTATAAAGCCATCAACCACCACCTGGTGTGTGTGTGTGTGTGTGTGTGTGTGTGTGTTTCTATTTCTTACAGGGAATAGTTTGCTTCGAGTTGGAGGAGAGGATTGGAGGTGGTGGTCACCTCTCTGTGCCATCGGGGCGGCTAATCTAACAGCACATTATCTCTGTGTTTACTCACAGGTTGGACCACTTAGCGTCACAGTGCGAGACCCATAAGGTGAGTATTCTCACAACCCCTGAGTACACAGACAAACACCCACGCTCTCCTGACTTGACCACCCAAACACGGTGTTTGCACGCCATTAGAGCAGCTGCCAGTTGGCGGAGCATTTTGCACCCAAAGCATCCAACGATATTGATGATGAGGGGCAGAGCAGGGTTTTGTGGGATGCACACACAAACAAACTCTTTTCTTTTCACAGCTGTTTGTCACTTTGGGCGTCTGTTAACTTCACAACTCCACAAAAAAAAAAAACACACTAGGTGGAGTATTTATGTGTGTGTGTGGTCCAGCAGGATGCAAAATGTGAGTGTTTGTTGCTGATTACATCCAAAGAAAAATGCCTACATGCCTATTTTAGGATTAAAAATGACGTCCCTATTGAAAGAAACTGTCCCAGAGGCAATTTAGTTCAACTGTGAGCCTGATTGTCTCCACAAAGAAGCTCATAATTGCAAACAATAACACCATAATTGCTTCTCCTTGAGATGATAAATACTGTAACAACCTAAAGGCTCAGTGCAGTGTTAAAAAACCCAAAGCTGTAAATGTGTAGTTTTCACCACAGCACCGTGTTGTGTCGGATAATAAGACTGACTCAGACCCCCTTTTCCAGATGTTTTCTACATCGTGTGTGAACAAAGCAGCTGTGTTCATGATAATCCGCACACACACACACACACACACACACGCACACAGATTTAAGGTTGTAAATTAGTTTAAACCTCACATATGAATGATTCTTTTGTTTCACGGTGAAGAAATAAAAACTTACCTCTGCGTTGCACACAGCCGCCGCAAGCAGCAGGAGCACAGCGGCACTTCTCGACATCTGGACATAAAGAGAAAAAAAAAGTAACATGAAGGTTTAGTTTCACATTTCCATCCGTTTCCACATCAGTTCATGACAAAAACTTGCTACTTTCTATTTACCATTTTTGTGTTGTAATAATAATAATAATTTAAAAAAAAGGCGACTCCGCTCGGAGCTGGTCTGGATGTTTGTCGGGACGGGAGGCGAGCAGGAGGTCCGTGATTTTCAAGAAATCTGAGGAGCGCTGAGGAATTCTTGCCAGTCCGTCAGTCTCTCCTCCTCCTCCCTCCTCCTCCTCCTCCCTCCTCTTCCTCCTCCCTCCCTCCTCTTCCTCTCGTCGCCGCGGCCAATGAAAACGTCTGGACTCCTCCGAGGACGTTTACAGAAGAATGGAGGAGGGGGAGGAATCGAGGAAAGTGTGCATGTGTGTGTGTGTGTGTTTGTGTGTGTTTGTGTGCAACCAGTCTCCTAATTACCTTATACGATTAAATGGTTGCTCCATTTCTTTTGCATGAAATGTAATTGCAGCTGCTGTTGATTCACTGACATTCATTTATCATCTACAACCCTGATTTTATAGAGGATCTTACATGTGTGCGTGCATTGCTTTCTATTGTGTGACTCAAAGAATACAGCAGTAAGTCATTCATCATATTTTTGTTTTGGACCAGCAGAGCGGGCTCAACCCTAAATGCAAAAAAAAAAGTCCCTGGTTCAGTGAGTAATCAAGATACACCATTGGTTCAGGAGAGCTGGAGTTTCCCCATCAGTCATTGCTCTTTGAAAATAGCTTTTAACACATTGATCCAACATGATCCAGCCTTGTTTTATTTACAGTTTGTCACCAGTTAGTTAAAGCTGTGTCAGTTGAGTTATGGTCACTAGAGGGCAGGAGGACCCCACACCAAGCTGACACACGCACATCTTTAAATAGTTTTATAGTGGGTTAAAAAAAAGATTTTTTTTTTTCAAACAGCCGGCAGACATGGTGCAACATTATATTTACTATGTGCAACATTCACTCTCTTTTCAAGTCTGGAGAAAAATATCTGTCTGGTTCTTTAGATGTTTTTCTTTCTTCACCAGCTGGTTGCTGACTTTGTCTGCTGTGTAATGGGTTAATCTGATTATTTGTGTCTACTGAAAATGGCTACCTGCTGCTGGAAATAGAGTTAATATGCAGGCCATAATAGCAAAGCAGCTTTAAAAATAAGGGAAGAAACACACACACAACAAAAGTATGATCATGTTAGATCAGAAGATTGTCCCATGGTCTCTGTCATTATGTCCATGGAGGCTGCCGAGCCCAGTTACATTCCCTGTTTTCCCGGTTCTGGCTCGACACCAGCTCAGCTCCCCATCTGCATTCCCACACACCCTTGGCCTGAAAACCTTTTCTTCCCGTTGGCCCAAAATGCCTGTGGTACAAACACTAACACTCCCCTGATTCTCTGAGTTCACAGTCCAAGCAGCCTGGCTAATTAAATGAGCTAGAATAAGCTAACGGCAGCTATAGTTTGCAGAAGCTCATGTCGATCACTGAGATTTGCAGCCGGAGGACAAAACCAGGAGGAGTAAAACCAGACAACATTTCTCCATAAAATAGGATCCAGTTTCACCAAAATCAGTCAAATAATTGGCGGTGAAGTAGTGCCGTTAAGTGTTACGTACATCTCGCGGGTGATCGTACCCCGAACACGAAGTTACATAGAGCAGAAACGACGTACGAATGACAGAGACACCATTCACCCGATTACAGGTCAGTGTAGCATCAATAAAATCTGTTATTTAATGGCAGAAAAGTTGTCACTTTAATTGAAAATACAACAGATTTGCTAATGTTCAGTACACTTTGCTGTTTTGTTAACTCTTTTTTGTTGTAGATTTCATCAGCAAAATGATTTATTTTGGATTTTCATGTGTAAATCTGATTAAATTCTAACCGTTCAATATCTGATCAGACATCACATCTCTGTTTAAAGCCTAATGCTTACTTACTTTGTGTGAGTTTGAACATCATTTTCCTCCCAAGGATCCAGCGAACAGGTCAGGAGGATCAGGTTTGTGAATTCAGTTGTATGGCCTTCATGTTTTACATATAAATATAAAATAAATCCAGTCTTTCTCATTATTTTTGTGTTATTTCAGCTGCAGGCTGTTACATCATTGATTCAAGTCCGTGCCCCTTTTCTACATCCATAGGAACCCTGTGCAGAAAGACCTTTTTTCCCCGTCGTGCACCAAAAGATTAATGTTTAATGATTCTTACGATTTAAGTATTTCAGGATTACAAACCACCGCTGGTGTGCATGCTCCAGCAAGGAGTAATTAAAGAGTGATTAAAAAGGACAGTCTGAGGCAGTGTGCACCATGGCACACTGAATTTTGAATAGAAAGGAAGAGGATGAATGAATTTTTCCCACTGCGAGCCATCAATTATATATAACTTCATCCCCTCAGAGGAAATACCTGTTTAAATAGATGCTGTGATTATTTGACACCCCGGGGCTTTTTGTATTATCGTGTGTGTGTGTATTTCAGATTGTGTGTACATGTTTGTGTTTGTTTCTCACTCGACCTGCAGTGACACTTAATAACAAGCAGTGAAAAATGCTGAGTGAAGTTTTATGTTCTTAATGGCCTCATACATATAATTTTTTTTCTTTTTTTTTACCATATTGTTTCACTTCTTCATTGACCTTTGTTTGCCTCCTGTTTATACAGGAAGCTGTGTAGAATGAGGTTTTTGTGTTTGCTTCCCTGAGAGTTGCAAGACCAAACTTCACCTGTGAAACAAGGAAGCAATGACAAACTTAATATAGCACATTGGTCATACAGTTGTCATTTACTTTCTATGCTAAATGTTACAACTCCGTCTCTTAAAAAATATATAATTTGTTAATGTTTAAAACAACATTTCTGCCGTAAAATATGAGGTTTTAAAACAGTTTGATGCTACGTCGACGTGTAATCAGGTGAATGGTGTCTCATTCGCACTCTGCGCCCTGTACGTCTATTCCTGCAGGTACAATCACCCGGGTCAGACACCACCAACTATTTCACTGATTTTGGTGAAACTGGATCATATTTTATGGAGAAAATGTTTTCTGATTTTCGCTCTGATGTCTTCTGGCTGCTCTGCATCAACTCTGTGTGATTTACAGAGTTTCCCGATGGACAGTGAAGTAAACTGCTGCCAACTGCAGCTGCTGTTAGCTAATTTTAGCTCAGTTTGTTAGCCTGCATGCCCAGACTGTGAGCTCAGAGCATTGGGGGAATGGTAATGTTTGTACCACAGGCATTTTGGACTACCTAGAAGAAGAGGAGGTTTACAGGCCAGTGGTGCATACGAATGCTGACTGGGTGTGGAGTCGGTGTCGTGCCAGAACTGGAGCTGGACACATGTAACTGGCCTCTATGGACATAATGACAGAGGCGGAGAAGGTGACAAAGGAAGCTAAGAAGATGAAAAAAGAGACTGATCGAGCAAGAAGTTGCCGGACAAGAGTAAATCTGGGACTGACTTTTAGTCATTGGTGAGAGCTTGGTGAAATAAAAGACTGTAAGACAGATGCCGAGCTGGGCTGACTGCTGTTGGACTAGTAATTAATATCAGCTGGCTGCTGTGTTTGCTGTTAGCAAAGCTGTTAACTCGCCAATTTTCGATTATAAGTTACATAATCATAACAAATACACACGTACAGCTGTCCATATTTACGACATGATTTGCATGATTTTTTTTAAACTGTCCATGATGAGCATGACAATATTGAAGTGTTATATGTCTAACGTAAGAGTGCAATGAGAAGTGGTTTCAACATTTAAAGCGTTCACTTATCATCTGTTTTATTTATTTTTATTCAAAGCACCACTTGTGAAATACAATAACCACGTGAAGCAACTAAAGCACGATTAGAGTTTCATAGAGTGGTTTCGTCTTGAAACACGCAGCACAGGGTGAAGACCTAGTCTTTCAGTTCAAGTTTAACTGCGGTTTTGTATCGAATTAACTGAAACTACAATTTAACCACGTGTGACACCTGCAAACTCTCTGGAGTTAAAGTGCAACACTTTGTCCATCAAAACTTGCGTGTCAGAAGAAATTAAGAGTAAATAAACAGAAATAAAGATTCATTTGTATCAGTAAATCAGTAAATTTACCCTGACACACCATTTAATTCACCTTTGTTCCTGATGCACACCTCCTACAAAAAAGAAAAAAATAATAATATTTAAAAAATGGAAACAAAATGTTTCCAAGAACATTTGACTCATGTAACGCAAAGCTGATAGACAGCACATCCTGTCGTCTGCTGGTTTTTGCCACCTGCTTAGCGCTCTTGTTTATCTTTTTCCTGTGCACACGCACACACACTCACAAACATACAGATATGTGTGAAATTTTATACACCATCTCTGACAGCAGATTTGCTTTCACCGTGTTCTGCAAGAAGCTGCGAGAAGATGAATACTTAATCAGACACAAACTGGTTAATCTCTCCTTTTGCTGCAACGTCCAACAAACAACACGTGCTCGCTCTTCGAGCCATCAGTCTAAAGAAAAAGAAAAAAAAATGTCCTCTGCTACTCTGCTGATTTGAATTCATGCACTGTGCATGCACACATGAGCGAATCATACAGTATTCAGGATGGAGAACAGAGGTATTAGCTTGTCTGATGTCGGTCTGTGTTCTGCCAGGGGCTTTCCGAGAGGCATCTCAAATATTCACAAACATCCATCAATGCCTGAAAGGGTCACAGACTAGCCATGGTCACACTCACACACACACACACACACACACACACACACACACACACACACATGCACGCACAGAAACACACACAAACGTAGCATGCACATTCAATTAGGCTGTTTTTTTTTTGCTCCTGGAGGTTTCTTTAATCACAGTTTTTCTATCATCTCTTTCTCTGAGGCCTGCAGAAGGAGTGTGAGTGTGTGTGTGTGTGTGCACTCCCACTGTCTTGAAAAGAAATGTATTCTTCATTCTATACTTGTGACAACATAGATATATGTAATATATATATATATATATATATATATATATATATATATATATATATATATATATATATATATATATATATATATTTTTTTTTTTGTGTGTGTGTCTTTGTACAGGTGTGGTTATGGTTTGAGGGTTGAGGCTTCCTGTTTTGAGACCTGCAGACCATTTATAATACGATCGTGTACTGTATAAGGGAGTCCTGCTTCACTCGTAATGCTCACAATATTGCTCTGTCCTCATAATTTCCCATTTGAAAATAATATCCAGAGTGAATACAATCATAAGAGTTAATCAGTGCTAATCAAAATGTTAAGACAAACTGTTTGGAGTTTGTTTTTTTTCCTAGTGGAAACAAATTAGACGATGCTGAAGGGATTCACGTTGTTGGTGAAAGGCAATGTTCTCTTCTTTTTCTTGTTAGCCTGGCCTCTTCTCGCTCTGTCTCTGGTGAATATGGCCAAGGGCGCCTGCTGACTGCTATTTCTGAAGACCTCATTCATTAACCTGCCATTTGGATAAAGAAAAACCTTCAGGGTGTCTGCGCACACGTCTCTACATACAATTACATCCTGTAACAAACCACTAAAACCAGCATGCATAACAAAGTATACAGGGTAGGAGGCTGCATGCAACAAATATGCATAGATTAAATCAGATGTATAGCATCTATAAGCACTGATGCCCTGACACACATGCACAGCTGTCAAATAATTCAAAGAAGCTTGCTTTTTTTTCATCTTCTTCTGGCAGTCGCAGCTCTGTGCAGACCTTTTGTCAACCTGTACCCTTTAAATAATTCTTAAGCCAATAATCAAATTCTGCTCCATCAGCCCTGCATTAAGAGAGAAGGAGAGAGGAGGAGAAAGAGACCCATGACAATGAAGAAGCTTGCACAGTAACTTCATAAAACATCCTGAGACTTACCATGTAATTTCATTGTATGAAGCAGGTACCAAAAAAAAAATACTTACAGTGGAAGAAAACAAGACTATGGGGAATAAGGAAGGAACGTTTCAGAGGATATGAGAGTTAAACTATTCTCTGTGTAAGAATTTTAACATATATGGGGTACTCACCAAGTGAAATGTAAGTCAGTGCAGAAGTGGCAAAATATGCAGTTCCTTAAACGTCCACTTGAGGATGCCTCCAGAAGTGAGTCAGTCTCCATAAGTCCCCATGTTAAAATGTCCAACTTCACAGCAGAAATAAACATGTTTACAGCCTGGTACAAAAAACAGTTTTGGTCTCTATACCTAATTTTCTTGTTTATGACAACTGTACTGAGAGTGAATTTTTATACAACTCACCAGTTTAAATTATATTAAGGCTTAAAGTTACGCAGGATTAAGAGCATAGCCGCTTTGATTGACATTACGAATCCAAATCCAGTCACAAAATCCTGACTCGACACCACGTCCATCCATCCATTATCTGTAACCGCTTATCCTCATCAGGGTCGCGGTGGGGTTGGAGCTGATTGCAGCTGACTTTGGGTGAGAGGCGAGGTACAACCTGGATGAGTCGCCAGCTCATCGCAGGGCACATAGAGACAAACAACCATTCACACTCACATTCGTGCATAAGGCCAATTTAGAGTCATCGATTAGCCACACAGAAAGACCCAGGCCGAGGTTCAAACCAGGAACCTTCTTGCTGTTCGACACCGCATATTCATGGACAAACCCCGACCAGCTGTTACGTCGACGAATGAATGAAATACACACTGAAATACGACACACTGTAAATTGTGGGCTGAACTATAAAAGTGTTACTGCTCGTACCTCCTGGCAGCAGGGCACCTACGAGCCTTTGTGGAACCACAGGGAAGACTAAAGCTTCATTAATTGACTTTATTGCCTGCTTGACAGAACTCTATGCTTCTTTGGCATTGCAAATATCATTATGCCTCCAGCTGCCAAAATGCAGTCACACACACACACACAAACACACACACTTTCTTTGCATATGCCTGCTGCTTTGCCATTATGAGTGGTAGGAAGAAGGGAAAAAAGATGATTACAGCAGCCCCTGCTGGTCCACAGTACAATTAAAGCACCTCCTCACTATTCAATGCTTTAAAAGCATTCTCAGCTTTTACTCTTTATCCACCTCCACCACTGCTTCCCTCTCCCCATACATAATCAACTCTGCTTTGAAAAGCCAGAAAAATGCACAGCCTGGCCTTTTTTTCTTTTTTTAAAAAAATGCTATATATAGCACTTCCTGGCAGAGCATAGTACGAGAGAGACACTGTGGTTACTAATCAAAATGATCATCTGAATCGATGTTCGTGACATATTTGTGAGCTACCTGTGAGTATATATGAAGTGTGTGTCAGTCATGTCACCTTTGAAACATGTTCCACTTACTTGACAATTGTATGTGGGTGGGCAGAAATAAAGGAAATGAAAGCCCCCTATAGTGGCTGAGCCTCTTTGTGTGTGTGTGTGGGTGGGTGGGCGGTATATATTCCGTATGTATGGACACACTCTAGCTATTATGTCAGTTAAAGCTGCATCTTGCCATGTTCTTATTTGTTAAACAGAAGTATCCGATGTTTGAGATTAGGATTGTTCCTTCAGTCTTTATTTAACTTTTCTCTTGATTGCATTCAAGTTGAAGTAGAGTAAATAAAGAAAGTTTGCACAGCTGAAGAATCTACAAGAAAGGATCAAATTAATGATACATGATGCTGCCATTTGGGTACCATCTATTAACCAGCACCATCCAGTGTTATTAATTATGACCTAAAAGCATATGATTTTATATATCATGAGGGCATTTCTGTCCTTATGATACAGTTCATGGTTTGGGTGTTTGATTCTCATGTAATTTGGTGATCTCAGGTCCATCTATGGTGCAAGGTTTTGGGGGTGTTACGTCCCCGTCCAGGGTGCAGGAAGTGTAACATGAATATGATTCCACACATCAGAAAAACGGGCTGTTCACTCTTACTGTGTCAGTCTTAACAGTGGGTATCTACAGGTGTGGTGAAATCAAGCGTGACAACATACAAAAGTGACTAAAGATTAAACAACCAAGCAAATTCTCAATTACAAGACCGACCGACCAACCAACCAACCAACCAAACCACAGGGAACGCTCTTGCAGAGCATGTGGGGGGAGTACAAAGCTGCACTCTGAGCCAGGTTCCCACCGTCTCTGGTAGGCACAGATCTTAAATAGGCCTCGCCCTGATCAGCTGGATTGGAATCAGCTATGGTCTGGTCTGGTTCAGAGCAAAAACAAACATGACATGACAAAATGGCTGGCCGTGACAGGGGTTGCTGCGGGGTATCAACTGAAATATCATAGGTCAATATCTGACTTTATCCAGACTGGGTTTACTTCAGCGTGTAACAAGTTGTTCCAGGACATAATGACTCATCTAAAAGTAGTAGAAGATGCACTAAGGGCACAGTGTGGGCAGCAACAGCAATGTAGAGCAGTGTCGAGAGTCAAGAGCGTCGTTCCATTCCAGCAACAGTTAACGTAATGAGTCAGAACCTGTAACCTCAAACTCTGTACTAAACAAAACAAAACAAAATACTAAATACTACCACCCAGTGACATAACATCAGATCATAACGAGACAGAAACTTCATACCACTGTAGGGGTCACAATTAATTTTGTTTTTCTTATGAGACAAACAAAAAAGAACTTATTTGCATGTGAATTATTTAACAGATAAAACACCTTTGTTTTCGAGCATGTCACGTAGCCTACTGACTGCAGTAGGCTAGATTATGATGCACTTGTATTTCAAACTAAACAGATTTGCCGTAACAATGGATCAATTCAATTAAACACTCTCCAACCAAAACAGGAAAGTCGGTGAATTAGTCTGTATCGTTCTAGGGATGAATGATTGTTTCAGTTTCTACTGTCCACAGCCGTATGACTAAAGAGCTGTATGCTCCTTCAGTTCATGAAATCCCTTCAGCATCTAAAGGCAGCAGGATTGATGATAAATCCACGTGCAGCCTCTGAGAAGTGCCGCGCCTGAGTGCAGTGGGGGTATGAATGGCAGTTCACTGTGGTTACCTTCATCAAATCACCTGAAAAAGTCAACAAGTTGCTACATTATAACCTCACAGACCTCTACACGCATCAGACTGGTCGGTTTTAACGCAACATTCTGCTATTTTAAACATATTTTCAACAAATTCATTTACTTTTTATTTGGTTATCATAGTGACTACCTCATGGAAAATTATTTTGCATCTGTCTCGCAGGTATGTGGTGATGTTCATATCTTGAAACTCTGCTCTGCGGTCAAGCTCTACATTTCCTGAGTTGTTGACACAGATATTTCAAGACCAGTGATGTTCCTGTCTGAGAGATGATATTTAATGATCAACACACCGGCTGATCTATATTCACCTCTTCACCCAGACTTTTTGCATGTGCCTACCTTGCGATTTATTTATCTAAATATTCAAATTCCAACTGAGGGTGCAAAATATTGAACTGAGGATGCAATGACTCATCTAAAAGTAGAAAAAACTGAGCCTGCACCTTTGTACCAAGTGACCAAATCTCAAAAAACTAAGACTGAAAAGACAAATTGTGAAACATTGAACTGCAGTTTCATTTTTCAGTGGAGAACATCTGGGAGATATTTCTCAGCAGTCTTATTTGGTTGTTGCATAAGCTTGAGATTAGAAAATCTAATTATGTTGGCACATAAAGCCTAAACAATGACAGCATAAAATGAGACAGTTATGATGTCTTCCTTATAAGTCTTCAGTATATGTGAGCCAGCATGCACAGAAGCATCTAATTGTAATTCAGGCATCATTAGTTTTATTATTTATACCTGTAATTTTCCTGCTGCGACATGTTTAGTGAAAAAGGTGATTTCCTGGTGACTTGTAATTTTATGATCAACTTGCTACTAGCATGACCTTCTTCTGTGGTTCCTTTAAGCAGCATTATCTACTAGATGTGTAACTGTGAAAACGTACACAACGGTGTGAATTCCAAAGGATGTGGGTAATTTTGACAGTTTATCTTCAAGAAGTGGATAACTTCAAATTTGAAATGAAGAACTGTGTGACTCTAAATCTATTTGATCTGATTTTATGTAACCGTGTCAGGATCGTGAGGGGCTGGAGCTGATCCCAGGTGACATTTGGGAGATAAACGAGGTACACACTGGACAAGTCGCCAGTTAATCACAGGGCACAAAACAACCATTCACACTCACAAATATAGCCAATTAATAGCCAATTAATCAATTAACCTATTAAATGCGTGTGTTTGGACTGTGGGAGGAAGCTGGAAAATAAGATTCTCATGTAACTTAACTTCATGTGACATGAAAGGCGAGTCACATTTAGCAGTCAAACAGAAAGTAACCACTTCCTTTACTTTGCACCTCCTCCACATATACATTTAAAAGCTGAAGATGAACTGTCAGTCTGAAACACTCGCTGACGGTCATCATGTTCAGCCTAAACCAAGCACCTCTGCTCTCCGTTCAACTATTAGTTATGGGCCAAGTCTTTGCAGGTACAGTGGAGATTTGTGTTTGTGATGCATGCTTTTCTGTACATTTAATTACAGGTTTCATTTTATACTGTTTGATTTTTTTGTTTTTTTTCCCTTCTATGCTAGCGATCAATCAAGTTGACCACATGGATATACTGGTGTCCAGGGGAGACTCCGTCAGCTTCACTTGCAACACATCCAACAAAAATACAACACAAATCAACTGGACCAAAGGCAGATTTTTGTTTTCTTATTTTGTCTCTAAGAATCTGACTTTTTCAAATTTCACCTCTCACAGACTGAGAATAGATCAAAACTTTTCTTCAGTGCTGATTGTTTCTGATGCTCAGCATGAAGATGAAGGACTCTATACGTGTGTTGTAATTACAATTGATGGCCTAAAGACTACTCAGTGGAATTTAATGGTGCTGGAGAAACCTGAAGGTAGGTAGAGCACAAAGCCAGATAAATCATCTCTACACCAGACTCACACTGCATGCTACTTAAATT
The DNA here is from genome assembly GCA_033000465.1 of Sciaenops ocellatus. NCBI lineage: Eukaryota > Metazoa > Chordata > Actinopteri > Sciaenidae > Sciaenops > Sciaenops ocellatus. Next base: position 7,463,277 of record CP136868.1, read on the forward strand.
CATTCACATCTGATTTTATGCAGAATTCAGTTCTTCGTGGTATTTTCCATACATACTCGCATCTGTAATTGGATTACTTCTTTGTGGCATCGCTTCAGCTGTCTGCCTCTGCAGGTGAGTAACACCTTTTAGCTTCCAGCTTTGAAAGTATGTACAGATGAATTTCAGTATTCTCTGCAGCTGTTACCATCACGGTTAAACTTAAACTGTTGCTGCTGAATATTTCAATATTTTCCAATGCTGTGAGTTTATTAAGGTCCCTCAGGAATCTTAAATTGTGAAATTTGGATGAATCTACCCTTTATGGTTTTATTTTTGTAGCAGCACAAAAGCTAGAGCAAGAAGCTACAGGTATTTTATTGACCTTGAAATGTCCTTTGTGTGTGCCTTTGGTCGACATGTTTTGGTGGCACAGCGGAGGGTGCAAAGTTGGCAGAAAATACACAAAGTAATGTGCACAGAAATGAGGTCAGGGTGATAGATATAACTGAGGACACTGAGATCATGTCTGTTGTATTTTGGGGGACTTTGAAGCAATTCAGTATACTTAAACTCAAATATGACAATGAACTGAGTGTCTATATAAGTGCTTATTAAATGACTTTGAGGAATACAAACACAATTTTCTTTCATTTAATAAAATATATCAAACTGCTCAATGAATCTGAATGAATTGATAATCAGGAAATAACTTATCAAAGAAAGACGATGCATTCAATACTGACTCTTTAATACTCCGTGGTCGATGTTTGAAGTTTTGATACTTCCTGTTAACATTTCTCCAGCATAACTTTTATAACTTTATAACTGAGGCAGCATTTAAACCTGAAAGCTGGCAAACAAAATGTACACACAACATAATTCAACATAAAATATGAGCAATAGTGAACAAAGTAAAAAAGAACATCGTGGCAACCTTATTTTTGCCGTTTGGTGATCACAGTACACGTAACTTAAAATCCCGGCTACGGCCCTGTTTGCAGCAGCGCTCATACTACACATGCATAAGCTGTAGTGTCACTACACGCACAGAGAATATGTGGATGTTTGGATGTCAATAAAAAGTCATGCAAACATAAAAATAATGTAAAGTATAGACAGCTGATGCAAAGAGTTTCCTCCAGCAAAAGTCTTATTAAGCATGCTGTTATAGTAAATGTTGCAGTTTGTACATGCTATAGTTTATAAAGCCCTGAAAGGCCTTGCCCCGAGTTATTTAGTTGAGTGCCGTACGTTGCCTCTCGCTCCCTTAGATCCTTAAAATGTGTCATTCCTCGTTGTCACACGATCCAAACATATCCACAAAGGTGACAGAGCCTTTGCAGTGAGGACTGTGGAACGACCTGCCTGAGGAGATCAGGGCTGCAGACTCTGTGTCGGCTTATAAAAACTTTTATAAAAGCAGAACTTTTTATGTTCTATGTAACATTTTATTCAAATTTATTTACATTAACTATTAACTTATTGTTCTTGTGGTTTGTTTTATTGTAAAGCACTTGTAACTTCGCTTTGTAAATAAATTTTATTATTAATATTATTATAAGAGTCAGTCACTGCACATAACAATACTTCTGTGGATATTTGTGTTGCAAGAATAAAGACTCGCCAGCATGCCTTTGCTTGATTTGTGATTGAATATATGAACATTGTGATATTGGTTCATCATTTATAGGGTGTATCGTTTATGTTTTTTAATTTTTGAAAAGTTTATTTGGGTTTATTCTCCATTCTGTCATGTGTGAACCTTAAACAACATTTTCTCTGCAGAAAACTTAAAGCGAGGACACCAGAGCAGAACCCAGCCCAGGACCAGACTAATCTCGAGTCGGGTGGAGAGGTGAGAAGACGTTTGTCGTCTTTGATGCTCTCGCGTTTCTCTGCTTTTCTTTTCTCTCTCGGAGAAAGGACTGAACTTTATTTTCTCTTTCTGTCTCTGTAGGTGGTGGTTCCTCAGGGGAGCAGAGGGAGAAGGACGAATAACAAGCAGAGGAGTCAGTACATGGAGAGACTCAACTCAATCTATGATGTCTACTGAGCTGACAAACCATTCAAATGAAAGAAAGAAACATGGACAGAGTCTACAAGAGACGGATCATGTCTGACGGGCATTACATTTTTTTATTTCAAACCAGGAGTTTCAAGGGAAGGCAGTCAGGAGGACGACAACTGGGTCACTAATGCCTTCAACTTATTTATCATTAACACATTAAAACCAGTGCCTCACTTTGTTTTTAGCTTATATTTTATATTTATGATACTCTGTGTGTTTTAATATGTTTTTATGTATATGATGTATATTATTAGTACGCTGTGTTGAATGTTCTCACACACCTGTCTTGCACTTTGACCTCAACAAGGGAAGTTCCTTCGCTGAGACTTTAGTGCCCCCTGGTGTTCTGTGAGGGAATGCCATGGCTGATTTTCAAACTGAATAAATTACATTTTTAGAGACTAAAGCCGAGTGCCGTTTCATTTTCAGTTATTCCAGAGGAGAACATCTGTGAGTGTGTGTTGCTTTGTTGTTTTACTCGGTGATCATAAGACACAGACGAGGTTTATCGTCTCATCATGCTGCCACACGAAAACAGAAGAAGATAAGATGGTTAAGATTACTTCACTGTGTAGTCTAAGAGGCCATTTTGTAAATGTAAAGCAACAGATTATGTTCTTGTACTACTGAACTATTCTAAAGTAAAAGCTGTTGACTCTCCGGGTCTTCTTCAATGTACTGTATGTGTAATACTATGTTATACACTGATCAACAAGGCTTGCTTGTTGTGATTCTTTTAAGAATCAACAAGTGTTCAACATGCTCTGAAGGCACAGTCTGCAGTTTGGTCACACAATGTGGGTAAAGTGGCTAAGCACATTGCAGAAGTGTTTTTATGTGTATTTCATATTTCAGTTCATCATCTGATTAATAAATTATTTTACGGTTTATTTTCATGGACCAAGTTTGATTTCTTAAGATTCTAACTTGAATAAATTATTTTCTATTGGACTCTCATACATTATTATTAAACATTATGTTCCAAGAAATTTGTATTGCATAAGTTTTGAGCAGTCAAACAGGAACTAACCACTTCCTTATGTCTTCACCTCCTCCAAAAATATAAATGTAAAAGCGAAAAGTGACAGTCTGACACTCTCTGTCTGACGGTCATCATGTTCAGCCTAAACCAAGCACCTCTGCTCTGTGTTCAGCTATTAGTTATGGGCCAAGTCTTTGCAGGTAGAGTGGAGATTTGTGTTTGTGATGCATGCTTTTCTGTACATTTAATTACAGGTTTCATTTTATATTGAATATTTCTTTTCCTTCTTTGCTAGTGATTAATCAAGTTGACCACATGGTGTACAGAGGAGACTCCATCAACTTCACTTGCAACACATCCAACAAAAATACAACAACACAAATCAACTGGACCAAAGGCAGATTTTTGTTTTCTTATTCATTCTTAAAGAATCTGACTTTTTCAAATTTCACCTCTCACAGACTGAGAATAGACCAAAACTTTCCTTCAGTGCTGAATGTTTCTGATGCTCAGCGTGAAGATGAAGGACTCTATACATGTGTTGTAACTGCAATTGATGGCTCATGGACTACTCAGTGGAATTTAACGGTGTTTGAGAAACCTGAAGGTAGGTAGAGCACAAAGCCAGATAAATCATCTCTACACCAGACTCACACTGCATGCTACTTAAATTCATTCACATCTGATTTTATGCAGAAGTCAGTTCTTCGTGGTATTTTCCATACATACTCGCATCTGTAATTGGATTACTTCTTTGTGGCATCGCTTCAGCTGTCTGCCTCTGCAGGTGAGTAACACCTTTTAGCTTTCAGCTTTGAAAGTACGTACAGATGAATTTCAGTGTTCTCTGCAGCTGTTACCATCACGGTTATCAGATAATGTTAAAATGGAGACTCTGGATATTCAAATCTATCAGTTTGAAGTTTCAACAGTTTTCATCGGTACTATCTTGTCAGCTATCTCCTCTCTTCGGCTCTGTTGTAGCTGTATTCAAAGCTTACACTGTTTGTACACTTCAACATTTGAACAACTTTGAACATTTCAAATGTTTATCCAGTGTTATGAGCACCACCAACAGAGTTTATCAAGGTCACTCAGGAATCTTAAATTTGGTAATTTGGATGAATCTACCCTTTACGGTTTCATTTTTGTAGCAGTACAAAAGCTAGAGCAAGAAGCTACAGGTATTTTATTAACCTTGAAATGTCCTTTGTGTGTGCCTTTGGTCAATGTGTTTTGGTGTCACAGCGGACAGTGTAAAGTTGGCAGAAAATACACAAAGTAATGTGCACGGAAATGAGGTCAGGGTGATAGATATCACTGAGGACACTGAGATCATGTCTGTTGTATTTTGAGGAACTTTGAAGCAATTCAGTATACTTAAACTCAAACTGTAAACGAGAAAAGAACTGAGTGTCTATATAAGTGCTTATTAAATGACTTTAAGGATAATAAACATGTTTTGACCTTTTTCTTTTCATTTAATAAAGTATATCAACCTGCTCAGTGAATCCCTGATAATAAAAGTTTGCCTAAATACAATATACTCAAAGAATAAGTAGGAAAACTTATTGATTTGACAAAGCATTCAATACTGACTATTGATCCCGGAGTACTGAGGTTTGAGGTTTTGATACTTAGTACTGTAATTATGAATATTACTCCACCATATTTTCATAACCAGCAGTGTGAAAGACACTGAAACAGCATTTAAAGCTGTGTAAGAGAAGTTAAACGCAATATAATCCAACATATAATATGAACAAAGAAAAAAGAACATCATGGAAACCTTATTCTTGCCATTGTTGCTGTACGCAGCACTCATAACTTATACTGTAAACTATACACAGTTGATGCAATGAGTTTTCTAAAGTCTTGTTAAGCATGAACAAATGTTACTAAATGTAGCCCTATAACTTATAAGAAATAAAAAAAATAACAAAACTTCAAGATTTAATTTGCAAGAGTAAAGACTGACCAGCATGTCTTTGGTTTATTTTCCATTGCTGGACACTTGGTATTGTGTTCTTTCCTGTTTAGGAGTAAAGCATGTTTATGTGTTTAAATTTTGAACAGTTTATGAGGGTTTATTCTCCATTCTGTCATGTGTGAACCTTAAATAGCTGGAAAGTGCTGTAAAGTTTGGTGTCATCGTTGGTCACAGCTTTTTCTCTGCAGAAAACTCGGAGCCAGGACACCAGAGCAGAACCCGGCCCAGGACAAGTTTGATCTCGAGGTCAGAGGGAGTTTGTCATCTGTGACGCTCTCACGTTTCTCTGCTTTTCTTTTCTCTCTCGGAGAAAGGACTGAACTTTGTTTTCTCTTTCTGTCTCTGTAGGTGGTGGTTCCTCAGGGGAGCAGAGGGAGAAGGACGAATAACAAGCAGAGGAGTGAGTACAAGGAGAGAGTCAACTCAATCTATGATGTCTACTGAGCTGACAAACCATTCAAATGAAAGAAAGAAACATGGAGAGAGTCTACCAGATACGGATCATGTTTGACGGGCATTACATTTTTTTATTTCAAACCAGGAGTTTCAAGGGAAGGCAGTCAGGAGGACGACAACTGGGTCACTAATGCCTTCAACTTATTTATCATTAACACGTTAAAACCAGTGCCTCACTTTGTTTTTAGCTTATATTTTATATTTATGATACTCTGTGTACTTTAATATGTTCTTATGTATATGACGTATATTATTAGTATGCTGTGTTGAATGTTCACACACCTGTCTTGCACTTTGCACTTCATATATGACTTCATATATTGTACATATGAGAGAAGTTTCTTTGTTTAGACTTTAGTGCCCCCTGGTGTTCTGTGAGGGAATGCCATGGCTGATTTTCAAACTGTGAATAAATTACATTTTTAGAGACTAAAGTCGAGTGCCGTTTTATTTTCAGTTATTCCAGAGGAGAACATCTGTGAGTGTGTGTTGCTTTGTTGTTTTACTCTGTGATCATGAGACACAGACGAGATTTATCGCCTCATCATGCTGCCACACAAAAACAGAAGAAGATAAGATGGTTAAGATTACTTCACTGTGTAGTCTAAGAGGCCATTTTGTAAATGTAAGGCAACAAATTTTGTTCTTGTACTATTGAACTATTCTAAAATAAAAGCTGCTGACTCTACAGGGGAAACAAGCAACAGGGCCTGCTGGTAACACTTTCTATGAGGGCCACATGTATAGTATATATGTGGCTTATGAGGGCTATACATATATACTGTTTTCTGAGGGCACTATTTCAACAGTCATGAAACATTATAGATGTGACTTACAATGAATTATGAAATCAAGTGTCTTCTGGATGCTCTTGACTAGTTATAAACTAAAGGTTTACCACAGTATGACTACCTGTACTCACCCACACACACACTTCAACAATGAGCTGTCGTAAGAACTCATACTCAGCTATAACAGTCCATACAGTGTCATAAGTTATCATCGTATGTGTTAGGTAAGGTGAAGAACACTTTGGGCAGCATGTTTGCATGAAAGGTGCTATATAAATAAATAAAGTTAGAGAGCTGAGAGAGCGTATTAATGCAGCTATAATAATAATAATAATTCAAAATGCATTAAATTGCTACTATAATAAAAACACATACATGCATATTTACTTTCTGCATATTGCAAAATAACTACCTCTCCATTAACTGAAGCTAATAACAGCAAGTGTGTAAACTTGGCTAACTGTGTATCTGACTAGCCTGCAGCTCACATGGCAGTGCTATCTCTAACAGTTAAAAAAAGAGTACTTACATGTGTTATAGAGAGACTCCAGGCACAACTGACCACGGCTGTGTGTGCAGGGGTTGGTAGAGAGTGTAACAATGTCTTTCGGCTTCACAAAATGTATTTTACCCTTTTTCTTACTTTGATTATGTCACATAGGTTTTATACCTCATGGTTTCATTTCTAAAGCTCACATAATAATCACTCACTGATGCAGCAAAAAATTTAAATGCATGAAAATGTATGACGCTTTATTTAGCCGCAAAAATGAAACATTATGATGAAGCATACATTTTTATAGATGCATCAGTGTGCTTCACTTCATTTAGCACATACAATGATAACGTGTAATACTGCATGGGCTGTTATAGCAAACTATGACTTCTTACTACAGTTGATTGTTGAAGTGTGTGTATAGGTGAGTATAGGTAGTAATAATGTGTTAAACTTCTAGTTTCCAGTACAAGAGAATCCACCATAACACACTATAAATGTGGTCTTCACAGACAGTGTTACTGATCTGTTTCTCATTCTTCTCATGAGAATCAACAAGTGTTCAACATGCTCTGAAGGCACAGTCTGTAGTTTGGTCACACAATGTGGGTAAAGTGGCTAAACACTTTGCAGAAGTGTTTTTCTGCAGGTGAATATGACGTTATGTGTATTTTATATTTCAGGTCATTATCATCATCATTTCCTCGATTGTCATTGTTAATTATTTTACGTGTTTTTTGCAAGTTTGATTTCTTAAGATTCTAATTTCATTTAAATTGTTTTCGATTTGACTCTTATGTGAGGTAAACTTTATGTTCCATGAAAGTATTTAGCAGTCAACAGAAACTAACCACTTCCTTTTGTCACCTCCTCCACAAATTTAAACTTAAAACCTGAAGGTGACACTCTCTGTCTGGCGGTCATCATGTTCAGCCTAAACCAAGCACCTCTGCTCTGTGTTCAACTATTAGTTATGTGCCAAGTCTTTGCAGGTACAGTGGAGATTTGTGTTTGTGATGCATGCTTTTCTGTACATTTAATTACAGGTTTCATTTTATATTGATTGTTTTTTTTTTCCTTCTTTGCTAGTGATTCATCAAGTTGACCACATGGTGTACAGGGGAGACTCCATCAACTTCGCTTGCAACACATCAAATGAAAATACAACACAAATCAACTGGACCAAAGGCAGATTTTTGTTTTCTTATTCATCCTTAAAGAATCTGACTTTTTCAAATTTCACCTCTCACAGACTGAGAATAGACCAAAACTTTCCTTCAGTGCTGAATGTTTCTGATGCTCAGCATGAAGATGAAGGACTCTATACATGTGTTGTAACTGCAATTGATGACATAAAGACTACTCAGTGGAATTTAACAGTGTTTGAGAAACCTGAAGGTAGGTAGAGCACAAAGCCAGATAAATCATCTCTACACCAGACTCACACTGCATGGTACTTAAATTCATTCACATCTGATTTTATGCAGAAGTCAGTTCTTCATGGTATTTTCCATACATACTCGCATCTGTAATTGGATTACTTCTTTGTGGCATCGCTTCAGCTGTCTGCCTCTGCAGGTGAGTAACACCTTTTAGCTTCCAGCTTTGAAAGTACGTACAGATGAATTTCAGTATTCTCTGCAGCTGTTACCATCACGGTTATGAAATAATGTTGAAATGTTGAATGTCATGTTAGAGTAGCACAAGTAAAACAGAGTCACAAAGTCAGTGAATGTCTCCAAACATGAATACTCATACAGAGTTTGCTAACATAAAACAGACCTAGTGAGGCCATGTCTGCAAAAACCCTGAGTGTGTTCAGCTGAGAAAAGGTGTTACTGAAAATCTGAGAACAAGACATCCTGGTCAGACTTTTTTTGTCACTTCAAAAATAACATTTAGAAAACTAAACAGCAATACCTGTTTCCAAAAAGAGGTCCATGAATGTCTGGATATTCAAATCTATCAGTCTGAAGTTTCAGTTTTCATCGGGACGACTTTCTCGACAGCTTGCTCTTCTCTTCGGCTCTGTTGTAGCTTTATTCAACACTTAAACTGTTGCTGCTGAATATTTCAATATTTTCCAATGCTGTGAGTTTATCAAGGTCACTCAGGAATCTTAAATTGTGAAATTTGAATGAATCTACCCTTTACGGTTTTATTTTTGTAGCAGCACAAAAGCTAGAGCAAGAAGCTAAAAGTATTTATTGACCTTGAAATGTCCTTTGTGTGTGCCTTTGGTCGACGTGAGTCTGCAGGTGAGTAACAGTTTTAGTCTGTTGTTATTACACATATTACATTTTGCATGTTTATTAGTATTTGTTTAACAGTTCAAACAGATCCACGTATATGAGAATGACTTCCTCCACACCCCTAGTGTAACCAAAGTGTGAACTGCCTTGTTTCTGCATTTTCTACATTTGCTAAATAAATTTCACATAGTATAATAATCTCTTTCCAGGAACACACTGCTTACCTTGCATCATGGGAACTTTAGATTATTAAATTTGTTTAAATGCAATTAAATTTTATACATACAGCGCCAAATTCTAACAAAAGTTGCCTCGTGGCACATTTCCTGCTTTGAGAAATCAAAATGTCGGCCGTGAAAAGAGTCTATTGCTGCTACCATGACCAAAAAATCTGCTCAGAATCTGTATCAGATTTTTGAATCAGAAATGTATTTTTTATTCTCTTCTCTCTCATCATGTCAAAGATTTATTTTGTGGCCCTTTCAAGGGTGCTTCACTCCTAGTTTGGGAACCAGTGGACTAAACTGCGTATATTTAAAGTAGTCCACATTAGCTCGATTTTATCCAGATGTATATATGCATTATGATTATTCAATTAATCGTCATTTTTCATGCCACAACTTCTCAATTGAGAGAATTATGCTTTTCAGAATCAGAATCAGAAACACTTTTATTCGCCAGGTATGTGAACACACACAAGGAATTTGACTCCAGTTTCTGTCTGTGAACTAAACATCTTCGTGTTTTTAGATTGTGAAGTGGACTAAATAACCCATTTTATAGACTAAATTTGCAGTATCATCAATTAATCATGAAAGAGGTGTTCATGTTCATCAGCAAGACTACATCACATCCAGTCTCTCCGGGCGTTCTCATAACATAGCTCCCTCGTTCTATCTGTACTTCCCCTCCTCGCTCTGAGTGAGAGAGGCCGCTCTCTTCTCACCTCTTCTCTTCACATGCTCGCAGTCTTCACCTGCAACAGTTGACATATTTTAACACAGACACATGAGGAGGTCTCTACGACTTCTCCAGGCTTTTATCCTTGATATCTTCAAGTACATTTAAGTGATAATACTTGTGTACTTTTACATAAGTGAGGTTTAAAATGCAGGACTTTAATTTGTAATGGAGTATTTTTACACTGTGATTTTAGCGCTTTCAGTCACATAAAGGATCCGAGTACTTCTTCCAGCACTGCTCCTAGTAAACATATAATAATATGTCTGAAACAACTCAAAAGTGCTGTGGAGCCTCATCATTCCTCTCAATTTTTATCTCTGCAGAAAAAAACAGACCAAGACCCTAAACCAGGACTTAGTGGGCACCCTGAGTTATGTCCAGTATTGTGTCCGCAGAGAGGGAGGAGAGGTTTGAAGAACTTTGCATTTTTAAGTAATCTGTCTTATCTTCTGCCCTTCATGTGGTAACAGTGAGTTTATTTCCACTCTCAGTCCTCACAGGTGGTTCCTCCTCAACTCCAAAGTTGTGTAGAATACAGGATCAGTCACAAGAAGAGGGAGTCTTCAAGAGGCGACGGGGTTCAAATCAGCACCTACACCCCTGGATGCCACTAAATCCTCCACACTGGTCCTTTAAAACTGAACACGGAGAAGCATCGTTCAGTCATCCTGCACCACTGTCAGAAAGAAACTCTCAGAAAACATGAGGTTCTTTTAAATTAGAGCTAACGACTTTTCTCTTTGCTGCAGCCTTTTATTAGACACATTACACTGAACTGTAACTGAACTGTAATTTTGAATTCCTGTTTATTCTGTCTTAATATATTTTACATTATTTTTTATATTCTCTTTTATTTCACTCATGTTTCTTTTATATTTTGATGCCTTTTATATTTTATGTTGTTAAAACAGACTATACAAATAAACTTGTCTTGGCTTTGCCGTGCCAATAATTTTCTGAGATGAACAAAATAATATATGCTGGTTTATGTAGAGAGAAAGATGAGAGTTATGTATACAGAGACAACTTAAAGGACCTGAATGAATCAACCATAGTAAGAACTCATAGTTTGTTATAACAGTCCATGCAGTGTCATAAGTTATCAGTGTATGTACTAAATGAAGTACATATTGATATATCTATAATAATGTATAATTCACACCTCTAATGCTTTATTACTGTTGATGTAATGTGTCAGAAAGCATTATGTGTGTCTGTGGGTGTAGGTCACAGTGGAGCTGGAGCCTATCCCAGCTGACTTTGGTCATCACAGATCATCACAGGGCACAACTGTAATCTCTAAAAATGTAATTTATTCACAGTTTGAAAATAAGCCAGGTCATTCCCTCACAGAACACCAGGGGGCACTGAAACCTAAATAAAGAAACTTCTCTCATAAGTACAATATATGAGGTCGTATATGAAGTGCAAAGAACAAAGAAGTACATAAGAACATATTAAAACACACAGAGTATCATAAATATAAAATATAAGCTAAAAACAAAGTGAGGCACTGGTTTTAACGTGTTAATGATAAATAAGTTGAAGGCATTAGTGACCCAGTTGTCGTCCTCCTGACTGTCTTCCCTTGAAACTCCTGGTTTGAAATAAAAAAATGTAATGCCCGTCAAACGTGATCTGTCTCTTGTAGACTCTGTCCATGTTTCTTTCTTTCATTTGAATGGTTTGTCAGCTCAGTAGACATCATAGATTGAGTTGACTCTCTCCTTGTACTGACTCCTCTGCTTGTTATTCGTCCTTCTCCCTCTGCTCCCCTGAGGAACCACCACCTACAGAGACAGAGAGAGAGAAAATAAAGTTCAGTTCTTTCTCCGAGAGAGAAAGAAAAGCAGATAATGTGATAGTGTCAAACATGACAAACGTCTTCTCACCTCTCCACCCGACTCGAGATTAGTCTGGTCCTGGGCCGGGTTCTGCTCTGGTGTCCTGGCTCCAAGTTTTCTGCAGAGAAATGTTGTTTAAGGTTCACACATGACAGAATGGAGAATAAACCCAAATAAACTTTTCAAAAGTTTATCACAAAACATAAAATATACACCCTATAACTGTATTACAGTAAGGACGGTCATTTACATTAATAAGCACTTATATAGACACTCAGTTCTTTTGTCATTGTCATGTTTGAGTTTAAGTATACTGAACTGCTTTCAAGTATCTCAAAATACAACGGACATGATCTCAGTGTCCTCAGTTATATCTGTCACCCTGACCTCATTTCTGTGCACATTACTTTGTGTATTTTCTGCCAACTTGCACCTTCCGCTGTGGCACCAAAACATGTCGACCAAAGGCACACACAAAGGACATTTCAAGGTTAATAAAATACCTCTAGCTTCTTGCTCTAGCTTTTGTGCTGCTACAAAAATAAAACCGTACAGGGTAGATTCATTCAAATTTCACAATTTAAGATTCCTGAGTGACCTTAATAAACTCACAGCATTGGAAAATATTAAAATATTCAGCAGCAACAGTTTAAGTGTTGAATAAAGCTACAACAGAGCCGAAGAGAAGAGCGAGCTGTCGAGAAAGTCGTCCCGATGAAAACTGAAACTTCAGACTGATAGATTTGAATATCCAGACATTCATGGACCTCTTTTTGGAAACAGGTATTGCTGTTTAGTTTTCTAAATGTTATTTTTGAAGTGACAAAAAAAGTCTCACCAGGATGTCTTGTTCTCAGATTTTCAGTAACACCTTTTCTCAGCTGAACACACTCAGGGTTTTTGCAGACATGGCCTCACTAGGTCTGTTTTATGTTAGCAAACTCTGTACGAGTATTCATGTTTAGAGACATTCACTGACTTTGTGACTCTGTTTTACTTGTGCTACTCTAACATGACATTCAACATTTCAACATTATTTCATAACCCTGATGGTAACAGCTGCAGAGAATACTGAAATTCATCTGTACATACTTTCAAAGCTGGAAGCTAAAAGGTGTTACTCACCTGCAGAGGCAGACAGCTGAAGCGATGCCACAAAGAAGTAATCCAATTACAGATGTGAGTATGTATGGAAAATACCACGAAGAACTGACTTCTGCATAAAATCAGATGTGAATGAATTTAAGTAGCATGCAGTGTGAGTCTGGTGTAGAGATGATTTATCTGGCTTTGTGCTCTACCTACCTTCAGGTTTCTCCAACACCGTTAAATTCCACTGAGTAGTCCTTGAGCCACCAATTGTAGTTACAACACATGTATAGAGTCCTGCATCTTCATGCTGAGCATCAGAAACATTCAGCACTGAAGGAAAGTTTTGGTCTATTCTCAGTCTGTGAGAGGTGAAATTTGAAAAAGTCAGATTCTTTAAGGATGAATAAGAAAACAAAAATCTGCCTTTGGTCCAGATGATTTGTCTTGTATTGGCCTTCGATGTGCTGCAAGTGAAGCTGACAGAGTCTCCTCTGGACACCAGTATATCCATGTGGTCAACTTGATCGATTGCTAGCAAAGAATGAAAAAAAAAAACATTCAATATAAAATGAAACCTGTAATTAAATGTACAGAAAAGCATGCATCACAAACACAAATCTCCACTGTACCTGCAAAGACTTGGCACATAACTAATAGTTGAACACAGAGCAGAGGTGCTTGGTTTAGGATGAACATGACGACCGTCAGACAGAGAATGTCAGACTGTCACTTTTCGCTTTTACATTTACGTTTTTGGAGGAGGTGAAGACAAAAGGAAGTGGTTAGTTCCTGTCTGACTGCTCAAAACTTGTGAGATACATTTCATGGAATATAAAGTTTACATCGCTAAATAAAAAACAATTTAACTCAAATTTAAATCTTAAGAAATCAAACTTGAACATAAAACCTAAAATAATGTAATAATCAGATGATGAACTGAAATATGAAACAAACATAACGTCATGTTCACCTGCAGAAAAACACTTCTGCAATGTGCTTAGCCACTTTACCCACATTGTGTGGCCAAACTACAGACTGTGCCTTCAGAGCATGTTGAACACTTGTTGATTCATGAGAAACATGTAAGTAACACTGTCTGTGAAGACCACATCTATTGTGCATTCAAAGTGAATTATAATGCATTCATAATACTTCATGATAACACTCATAAACACACATAAAAATTATAGTCGTGACCTATAATGAAGCATGCAGTATTATACATGCATCAATGTGTACTTCACTTAGCACATACAGTGATAACTTATGACACTGCATGGACTGTTATAACACACTATGAGTTCTTACTACAGTTGATTGTCGAGGTGTGTGTCTAGGTGAGTATAGGTAGTCATAATTTGTTAAACTTCTAGTTTATTAGAGAATCCACAAAACACTTGCCCTCATAACACACTGTAGATGTGGTCTTCACAGACAGTGTTACTGACATGTTTCTCATGAACCAACAAGTGTTCAACATGCTCTGAAGGCACAGTCTGTAGTTTGGTCACACAATGTGGGTAAAGTGGCTAAGCACTTTGCGGAAGTGTTTTTCTGCAGGTGAACATGATGTTATGTGTATTTTATATTTCATTTCATCATCTGATTATTACATTATTTCACAGTTTATTTCAAGTTTGAATTCTTAAGATTCTTATTTGAATTAAATGGTTGATTGGTTGATTAGGTGATGTAAACTTTAAGTTCCATTAAATGTTTATAACAACCAACAGGAACTAACCACTTCCTTTTTTCTTCACCTCCTCTGAAAACATGAATGTAAAAACTGAAGGTGACAGTCTGACACTCTCTGTCTGATGGTCATCATGTTCAGCCTAAAACAAGCACCTCTGCTCTGTGTTCAACTATTAGTTATGTGCCAAGTCTTTGCAGGTAGAGTGGAGATTTGTGTTTGTTATGCATGCTTTTCTGTACATTTAATTACAGGTTTCATTTTATATTGATTGTTTTTTTTTCCTTCTTTTCTAGTGATTCATCAAGTTGACCACATGGTGTACAGAGGAGACTCCATCAACTTCACTTGCAACACATCCAACAAAAATACAACAACACAAATCAACTGGACCAAAGGCAGATTTTTGTTTTCTTATTCATTCTTAAAGAATCTGACTTTTTCAAATTTCACCTCTCACAGACTGAGAATAGACCAAAACTTTCCTTCAGTGCTGAATGTTTCTGATGCTCAGCGTGAAGATGAAGGACTCTATACATGTGTTGTAATAACAATTCAATGGTGTTTGAGAAACCTGAAGGTAGGTAGAGCACAAAGCCAGATAAATCATCTCTACACCAGACTCACACTGCATGTTACTTAAATTCATTCACATCTGATTTTATGCAAAAGTAATAAAACAATCATACCTGTTTCTCATTCTTCTTATGAGAATCAACAAGTGTTCAACATGCTCTGAAGGCACAGTCTGTAGTTTGGTCACACAATGTGGGTAAAGTGGCTAAGCACTTTGCAGAAGTGTTTTTCTGCAGGTGAACATGACGTTATTTGTATTTTATATTTCAGTTCATCATCTGATTATTACTGAAATGGTTTTATATTTTTGAGTTACAAGTTTGATTTCTTAAGATTCAAATTTGAATTAAATTGTTTTTGATTAGGTGATGCAAACTTTATGTTCCATGAAATTCACACACGTTTTGAGCAGTCAAACAGGAACTAACCACTTCCTTTTGTCTTCACCTCCTCCAAAAAAATATTAAAACATGTGTAACATATGTAAAACCTGAAGGTGAAGTGACAGTCTGACATTCTCTGTCTAACCGTCATCATGTTCAGCCTAAACCAAGCACCTCTGCTCTGTGTTCAGCTATTAGTTATGGGCCAAGTCTTTGCAGGTACAGTGGAGATTTGTGTTTGTGATGCATGCTTTTCTGTACATTTAATTACAGGTTTCATTTTATATTAATTGTTCTTTTTTCTTTCTTTTCTAGTGATTCATCAAGTTGATGACATGGATATACTGGTGTCCAGGGGAGACTCTGTCAGCTTCACTTGCAACACATCCAACAAAAATACAACAACACAAATCATCTGGACCAAAGGCAGATTTTTGTTTTCTTATTCATCCTTAAAGAATCTGACTTTTTCAAATTTCACCTCTCACAGACTGAGAATAGATCAAAACTTTCCTTCAGTGCTGATTGTTTCTGATGCTCAGCATGAAGATGAAGGACTCTATACATGTGTTGTAGCTACAATTGATGACATAAGGACTACTCGGTGGAATTTAACAGTGTTTGAGAAACCTGAAGGTAGGTAGAGCACAAAGCCAGATAAATCATCTCTACACCAGACTCACACTGCATGCTACTTAAATTCGTTCACATCTGATTTTATGCAGAAGTCAGTTCTTCGTGGTATTTTCCATCCATACTCACATCTGTAATTGGATTACTTATCTGTGGCATCGCTTCAGCTGTCTGCCTCTGCAGGTGAGGACCAGTTTTAGTCTGTTATTATTACACATGTTACATTTTGTATGTTTATTAGTATTTGTTTAACAGTTCAAACAGATCCACGTATGTGAGAATGACTTCCTCCACACCCCTAGTGTAACCAAAGTGTGAACTGCCTTGTTTCTGCATTTTCTACATTTGCTAAATAAATTTCACGTAGTATAATATTCTCTTTCCAGGAACACACTGCTTACATTGCATCATGGGAACTTTAGATTATTAAATCTATTTAAATGCAATTCAATTTTATACGTACAGCGCCAAATTCTAACAAAAGTTGCCTCGTGGCACATTTCCTGCTTTGACAAATCAAAATGTCGGCCGTGAAAAGAGTCTATTGCTGCTACCATGACCAAAAGATCTGTTCAGAATCTGTATCAGATTTTTGAATCAGAAATGTATTTTTTATTCTCTTCTCTCTCATCATGTCAAAGATTTATTTTGTGGCCCTTTCAGGGGAGCATGACTCCTAGTTTGGGAACCAGTGGACTAAACTGCCTATATTTAAAGTAGTCCACATTAGCTCGATTTTATCCAGATGTATATATGCATTATGATTATTCAATTAATTGTCATTTTTCATGCCACAACTTCTCAATTGAGAGAATTATGCTTTTCAGAATCAGAATCAGAATCACTTTTATTCGCCAGGTATGTGAACACACACGAGGAATTTGACTCCAGTTTCTGTCTGTGAACTAAACATCTTCATGTTTTTAGATTGTGAAGTGGACTAAATAACTCATTTTATAGACTAAATGTGCAGTATCATCAATTAATCATGAAAGAGGTGCATGTTCATCAGCAAGACTACATCACATCCAGTCTCTCCGGGCGTTCTCATAACATAGCTCCCTCGTTCTATCTGTACTTCCCCTCCTCGCTCTGAGTGAGAGAGGCCGCTCTCTTCTCACCTCTTCTCTTCACATGCTCGCAGTCTTCACCCGCAACAGTTGACATATTTTAACACAGACACATGAGGAGGTATGCACGACTTCTCCAGGCTTTTATCCTTGATATCTTCAAGTACATTTAAGTGATAATACTTGTGTACTTTTACATAAGTGAGGTTTAAAATGCAGGACTTTAATTTGTAATGAAGTATTTTTACTGTGATTTTAACGCTTTCAGTCACATAAAGGATCCGAGTACTTCTTCCAGCACTGCTCCTAGTAAACATATAATAATATGTCTGAAACAACTCAAAAGTGCTGTGGAGTCTCATCATTCCTCTCAATTTTTATCTCTGCAGAAAAAAACAGACCAAGACCCTAAACCAGGACTTAGTGGGCACCCTGAGTTATGTCCAGTATTGTGTCCGCAGAGAGGGAGGAGAGGTTTGAAGAACTTTGCATTTTTAAGTAATCTGTCTTATCTTCTGCCCTTCATGTGGTAACAGTGAGTTTATTTCCACTCTCAGTCCTCACAGGTGGTTCCTCCTCAGCTCCAAAGTTGTGTAGAATACAGGATCAGTCACAAGAAGAGGGAGTCTTCAAGAGGCGACGGGGTTCAAATCAGCACCTACACCCCTGGATGCCACTAAATCCTCCGCACTGGTCCTTTAAAACTGAACACGGAGAAGCATCGTTCAGTCATCCTGCACCACTGTCAGAAAGAAACTCTCAGAAAACATGAGGTTCTTTTAAATTAGAGCTAACGACTTTTCTCTTTGCTGCAGCCTTTTATTAGGCACATTACACTGAACTGTATCTGAACTGTAATTTTGAATTCCTGTTTATTCTGTCTTAATATATTTTACCTTATTTTTTATATTCTCTTTTATTTCACTCATGTTTCTTTTATATTTTGATGCCTTTTATATTTTATGTTGTTAAAACAGACTATACAAATAAACTTGTCTTGGCTTTGCCGTGCCAATAATTTTCTGAGATGAACAAAATAATATATGCAGGTTTATGCAGAGAGAAAGATGAGAGTTATGTATACAGAGACAACTTAAAGGACCTGAATGAATCAACCATAGTAAGAACTCATAGTTTGTTATAACAGTCCATGCAGTGTCATAAGTTATCACTGTATGTACTAAATGAAGTACATATTGACACATCTATAATAATGTATAATTCACACCTCTAATGCTTTATCACTGTTGATATAATGTGTCAGAAAGCATTATGTGTGTCTGTGGGTGTAGGTCACAGTGGAGCTGGAGCCTATCCCAGCTGACTTTGGTCATCACAGATCATCACAGGGCACAACTGTAATCTCTAAAAATGTAATTTATTCACAGTTTGAAAATAAGCCAGGTCATTCCCTCACAGAACACCAGGGGGCACTGAAACCTAAATAAAGAAACTTCTCTCATACGTACAATATATGAGGTCGTATATGAAGTGCAAAGAACAAAGAAGTACATAAGAACATATTAAAACACACAGAGTATCAGAAATACAAAATATGAGCTAAAAACAAAGTGAGGCACTGGTTTTAACGTGTTTATGATAAATAAGTTGAAGGCATTAGTGACCCAGTTGTCGTCCTCCTGACTGTCTTCCCTTGAAACTCATGGTTTGAAATAAAAAAATGTAATGCCCGTCAAACATGATCCGTCTCTTGTAGACTCTGTCCATGTTTCTTTCTTTCATTTGAATGGTTTGTCAGCTCAGTAGACATCATAGATTGAGTTGACTCTCTCCTTGTACTGACTCCTCTGCTTGTTATTCGTCCTTCTCCCTCTGCTCCCCTGAGGAACCACCACCTACAGAGACAGAAAGAGAAAATAAAGTTCAGTTCTTTCTCCGAGAGAGAAAAGAAAAGCAGATAATATGATAGCGTCAAACATGACAAACTTCTTCTCACCTCTCCACTTGACTCGAGATTAGTCTGGTCCTGGGCCGGGTTCTGCTCTGGTGTCCTGGCTCCAAGTTTTCTGCAGAGAAAATGTTGTTTAAGGTTCACACATGACAGAATGGAGAATAAACCCAAATAAACTGTCCAAAAGTTAAACACAAAACATAAAATATACACCCTATAACTGTATTACAGTAAGGACGGTCATTTACAGTAATAAACACTTATATAGACACTCAGTTCTTTTGTCATTGTCATGTTTGAGTTTAAGTATACTGAATTGCTTTCAAGTATCTCAAAATACAACGGACATGATCTCAGTGTCCTCAGTTATATCTATCACCCTGACCTCATTTCTGTGCACATTACTTTGTGTATTTCCTGCCAACTTGCACCTTCCGCTGTGGCACCAAAACATGTCGACCAAAGGCACACACAAAGGACATTTCAAGGTCAATAAATACTTTTAGCTTCTTGCTTTAGCTTTTGTGCTGCTACAAAAATAAAACCGTAAAGGGTAGATTCATTCAAATTTCACAATTTAAGATTCCTGAGTGACCTTGATAAACTCACAGCATTGGAAAATATTGAAATATTCAGCAGCAACAGTTTAAGTGTTGAATAAAGCTACAACGGAGCCGAAGAGAAGAGATAGCTGTCGAGAAAGTCGTCCCGATGAAAACTGAAACTTCAGACTGATAGATTTGAATATCCAGACATTCATGGACCTCTTTTTGGAAACAGGTATTGCTGTTTAGTTTTCTAAATGTTATTTTTGAAGTGACAAAAAAAGTCTCACCAGGATGTCCTGTTCTCAGATTTTCAGTAACACCTTTTCTCAGCTGAGCACACTCAGGGTTTTTGCAGACATGGCCTCACTAGGTCTGTTTTATGTTAGCAAACTCTGTACGAGTATTCATGTTTAGGGACATTCACTGACTTTGTGACTCTGTTTTACTTGTGCTACTCTAACATGACATTCAACATTTCAACATTATTTCATAACCGTGATGGTAACAGCTGCAGAGAATACTGAAATTCATCTGTACATACTTTCAAAGCTGGAAGCTAAAAGGTGTTACTCACCTGCAGAGGCAGACAGCTGAAGCGATGCCACAAAGAAGTAATCCAATTACAGATGCGAGTATGTATGGAAAATACCATGAAGAACTGACTTCTGCATAAAATCAGATGTGAATGAATTTAAGTAGCATGCAGTGTGAGTCTGGTGTAGAGATGATTTATCTGGCTTTGTGCTCTACCTACCTTCAGGTTTCTCGAACATTGTTAAATTCCACTGAGTAGTCTTTATGTCATCAATTGCAGTTACAACACATGTATAGAGTCCTTCATCTTCATGCTGAGCATCAGAAACATTCAGAACTGAAGGAAAGTTTTGATCTATTCTCAGTCTGTGAGAGGTGAAATTTGAAAAAGTCAGATTCTTTGAAACAAAATAAGCAAACAAAAATCTGCCTTTGGTCCAGTTGATTTGTGTTGTATTGGCCTTCGATGTGTTGCAAGTGAAGCTGACAGAGTCTCCCCTGGACACCAGTATATCCATGTGGTCAATTTGATCGATTGCTAGCAAAGAAGGAAAAAAAACATTCAATATAAAATGAAACCTGTAATTAAATGTACAGAAAAGCATGCATCACAAACACAAATCTCCACTGTACCTGCAAAGACTTGGCACATAACTAATAGCTGAACACAGAGCAGAGGTGCTTGGTTTAGGCTGAACATGATGACCGTCAGATAGAGAATGTCAGATTGTCACCTTCAGGTTTTACATTTATATTTTTGAAGGAGGTGAAGACAAAAGGAAGTGGTTAGTTCCTGTTTGACTGCTCAAAACTTGTGAGATACATTTCATGGAATATAAAGTTTACATCGCCAAATAAAAAACAATTTAACTGAAATTTGAATCTTAAGAAATCAAACTTGAACATAAAACCTAAAATAATGTAATAATCAGATGATGAACTGAAATATGAAACAAACATAACGTCATGTTCACGTGCAGAAAAACACTTCTGCAAAGTGCTTAGCCACTTTACCCACATTGTGTGGCCAAACTACAGACTGTGCCTTCAGAGCATGTTGAACACTTATTGATTCATGAGAAACAGGTCAGTAACACTGTCTGTGAAGACCACATCTATTGTGCATTCAAAGTGAATTATAATGCATTCATAATACTTCATGATAACACTCTTAAACACACATAAAAATTATAGTCATGACCTATAATGAAGCGTGCAGTATTATACATGCATCAATGTGTACTTCACTTAGCACATAAAGTGATAATTTATGACACTGCATGGACTGTTATAACACACTATGAGTTCTTACTACAGTTGATTGTTGAGGTGTGTGTCTAGGTGAGTATAGGTAGTCATAACATGTTAAACTTCTAGTTTATAAGAAAATCCACAAAACACTTGCCCTCATAACACACTATAGATGTGGTCTTCACAGACAGTGTTACTGACATGTTTCTCATGAACCAACAAGTGTTCAACATGCTCTGAAGGCACAGTCTGTAGTTTGGTCACACAGTGTGGGTAAAGTGGCTAAGCACTTTGCAGAAGTGTTTTTCTGCAGGTGAATATGATGTTATGTGTATTTTATATTTCAGTTCATCATCTGATTTTTACTGAAATTGTTTTACATTTTTGAGTTACAAGTTTGATTTCTTAAGATTTAAATTTGAATTAAATTGTTTTTTATTTGGTGATGTAAACTTCATATTCCATGAAATGTATCTCACAAGTTTTGAGCAGTCAAACAGGAACTAACCACTTCCTTTTTTCTTCGCCTCCTCTGAAAATATAAATGTAAAACCTGAAGGTGACAGTCTGACATTCTCTGTCTGACGGTCATCATGTTCAGCCTAAACCAAGCACCTCTGCTCTGTGTTCAACTATTAGTTATGTGCCAAGTCTTTGCAGGTACAGTGGAGATTTGTGTTTGTGATGCATGCTTTTCTGCAGATTTAAATACAGGTTTCATTTTATATTGATTGTTTTTTTTTCCTTCTATGCTAGCAATCAATCAAGTTGACCACATGGATATACTGGTGTCCAGGGGAGACTCTGTCAGCTTCACTTGCAACACATCCAACAAAAATACAACAACACAAATCAACTGGACCAAAGGCAGATTTTTGTTTTCTTATTCATTCTTAAAGAATCTGACTTTTTCAAATTTCACCTCTCACAGACTGAGAATAGACCAAAACTTTCCTTCAGTGCTGATTGTTTCTGATGCTCAGCATGAAGATGAAGGACTCTATACATGTGTTGCAGCTGGTATCGGTGGCCCAAGGATTACTCAGTGGAATTTAATGGTGTTTGAGGAACCTGAAGGTAGGTAGAGCACAAAGCCAGATAAATCATCTCTACACCAGACTCACACTGCATGCTACTTAAATTCATTCACATCTGATTTTATGCAGAAGTCAGTTCTTCGTGGTATTTTCCATACATACTCGCATCTGTAATTGGATTACTTATCTGTGGCATCGCTTCAGCTGTCTGCCTCTGCAGGTGAGTAACAGTTTTAGTCTGTTGTTATTACACATGTTACATTTTGCATGTTTATTAGTATTTGTTTAACAGTTCAAACAGATCCACGTATATGAGAATGACTTCCTCCACACCCCTAGTGTAACAAAAGTGTGAACTGCCTTGTTTCTGCATTTTCTACATTTGCTAAATAAATTTCACATAGTATAATATTCTCTTTCCAGGAACACACTGCTTACATTGCATCATGGGAACTTTAGATTATTAAATCTATTTAAATGCAATTCGATTTTATACATACAGCGCCAAATTCTAACAAAAGTTGCCTCGTGGCACATTTCCTGCTTTGAGAAATCAAAATGTTGGCCGTGAAAAGAGTCTGTTGCTGCTACCATGACCAAAAGATCTGCTCAGAATCTGTATCAGATTTTTGAATCAGAAATGTATTTTTTATTCTCTTCTCTCTCATCATGTCAAAGATTTATTTTGTGGCCCTTTCAGGGGAGCATGACTCCTAGTTTGGGAACCAGTGGACTAAACTGCCTATATTTAAAGTAGTCCACATTAGCTCGATTTTATCCAGATGTATATATGCATTATGATTATTCAATTAATCGTCATTTTTCATGCCACAACTTCTCAATTGAGAGAATTATGCTTTTCAGAATCAGAATCAGAATCACTTTTATTCGCCAGGTATGTGAACACACACGAGGAATTTGACTCCAGTTTCTGTCTGTGAACTAAACATCTTCATGTTTTTAGATTGTGAAGTGGACTAAATAACTCATTTTATAGACTAAATGTGCAGTATCATCAATTAATCATGAAAGAGGTGCATGTTCATCAGCAAGACTACATCACATCCAGTCTCTCCGGGCGTTCTCATAACATAGCTCCCTCGTTCTATCTGTACTTCCCCTCCTCGCTCTGAGTGAGAGAGGCCGCTCTCTTCTCACCTCTTCTCTTCACATGCTCGCAGTCTTCACCCGCAACAGTTGACATATTTTAACACAGACACATGAGGAGGTATGCACGACTTCTCCAGGCTTTTATCCTTGATATCTTCAAGTACATTTAAGTGATAATACTTGTGTACTTTTACATAAGTGAGGTTTAAAATGCAGGACTTTAATTTGTAATGAAGTATTTTTACTGTGATTTTAACGCTTTCAGTCACATAAAGGATCCGAGTACTTCTTCCAGCACTGCTCCTAGTAAACATATAATAATATGTCTGAAACAACTCAAAAGTGCTGTGGAGCCTCATCATTCCTCTCAATTTTTATCTCTGCAGAAAAAAACAGACCAAGACCCTAAACCAGGACTTAGTGGGCACCCTGAGTTATGTCCAGTATTGTGTCCGCAGAGAGGGAGGAGAGGTTTGAAGAACTTTGCATTTTTAAGTAATCTGTCTTATCTTCTGCCCTTCATGTGGTAACAGTGAGTTTATTTCCACTCTCAGTCCTCACAGGTGGTTCCTCCTCAGCTCCAAAGTTGTGTAGAATACAGGATCAGTCACAAGAAGAGGGAGTCTTCAAGAGGCGACGGGGTTCAAATCAGCACCTACACCCCTGGATGCCACTAAATCCTCCGCACTGGTCCTTTAAAACTGAACACGGAGAAGCATCGTTCAGTCATCCTGCACCACTGTCAGAAAGAAACTCTCAGAAAACATGAGGTTCTTTTAAATTAGAGCTAACGACTTTTCTCTTTGCTGCAGCCTTTTATTAGGCACATTACACTGAACTGTAACTGAACTGTAATTTTGAATTCCTGTTTATTCTGTCTTAATATATTTTACCTTATTTTTTATATTCTCTTTTATTTCACTCATGTTTCTTTTATATTTTGATGCCTTTTATATTTTATGTTGTTAAAACAGACTATACAAATAAACTTGTCTTGGCTTTGCCGTGCCAATAATTTTCTGAGATGAACAAAATAATATATGCAGGTTTATGCAGAGAGAAAGATGAGAGTTATGTATACAGAGACAACTTAAAGGACCTGAATGAATCAACCATAGTAAGAACTCATAGTTTGTTATAACAGTCCATGCAGTGTCATAAGTTATCACTGTATGTACTAAATGAAGTACATATTGACACATCTATAATAATGTATAATTCACACCTCTAATGCTTTATCACTGTTGATATAATGTGTCAGAAAGCATTATGTGTGTCTGTGGGTGTAGGTCACAGTGGAGCTGGAGCCTATCCCAGCTGACTTTGGTCATCACAGATCATCACAGGGCACAACTGTAATCTCTAAAAATGTAATTTATTCACAGTTTGAAAATAAGCCAGGTCATTCCCTCACAGAACACCAGGGGGCACTGAAACCTAAATAAAGAAACTTCTCTCATACGTACAATATATGAGGTCGTATATGAAGTGCAAAGAACAAAGAAGTACATAAGAACATATTAAAACACACAGAGTATCAGAAATACAAAATATGAGCTAAAAACAAAGTGAGGCACTGGTTTTAACGTGTTTATGATAAATAAGTTGAAGGCATTAGTGACCCAGTTGTCGTCCTCCTGACTGTCTTCCCTTGAAACTCATGGTTTGAAATAAAAAAATGTAATGCCCGTCAAACATGATCCGTCTCTTGTAGACTCTGTCCATGTTTCTTTCTTTCATTTGAATGGTTTGTCAGCTCAGTAGACATCATAGATTGAGTTGACTCTCTCCTTGTACTGACTCCTCTGCTTGTTATTCGTCCTTCTCCCTCTGCTCCCCTGAGGAACCACCACCTACAGAGACAGAAAGAGAAAATAAAGTTCAGTTCTTTCTCCGAGAGAGAAAAGAAAAGCAGATAATATGATAGCGTCAAACATGACAAACTTCTTCTCACCTCTCCACTTGACTCGAGATTAGTCTGGTCCTGGGCCGGGTTCTGCTCTGGTGTCCTGGCTCCAAGTTTTCTGCAGAGAAAATGTTGTTTAAGGTTCACACATGACAGAATGGAGAATAAACCCAAATAAACTGTCCAAAAGTTAAACACAAAACATAAAATATACACCCTATAACTGTATTACAGTAAGGACGGTCATTTACAGTAATAAACACTTATATAGACACTCAGTTCTTTTGTCATTGTCATGTTTTAGTTTAAGTATACTGAATTGCTTTCAAGTATCTCAAAATACAACGGACATGATCTCAGTGTCCTCAGTTATATCTATCACCCTGACCTCATTTCTGTGCACATTACTTTGTGTATTTCCTGCCAACTTGCACCTTCCGCTGTGGCACCAAAACATGTCGACCAAAGGCACACACAAAGGACATTTCAAGGTCAATAAATACTTTTAGCTTCTTGCTTTAGCTTTTGTGCTGCTACAAAAATAAAACCGTAAAGGGTAGATTCATTCAAATTTCACAATTTAAGATTCCTGAGTGACCTTGATAAACTCACAGCATTGGAAAATATTGAAATATTCAGCAGCAACAGTTTAAGTGTTGAATAAAGCTACAACAGAGCCGAAGAGAAGAGCTAGCTGTCGAGAAAGTCGTCCCGATGAAAACTGAAACTTCAGACTGATAGATTTGAATATCCAGACATTCATGGACCTCTTTTTGGAAACAGGTATTGCTGTTTAGTTTTCTAAATGTTATTTTTGAAGTGACAAAAAAAGTCTCACCAGGATGTCCTGTTCTCAGATTTTCAGTAACACCTTTTCTCAGCTGAGCACACTCAGGGTTTTTGCAGACATGGCCTCACTAGGTCTGTTTTATGTTAGCAAACTCTGTACGAGTATTCATGTTTAGGGACATTCACTGACTTTGTGACTCTGTTTTACTTGTGCTACTCTAACATGACATTCAACATTTCAACATTATTTCATAACCGTGATGGTAACAGCTGCAGAGAATACTGAAATTCATCTGTACATACTTTCAAAGCTGGAAGCTAAAAGGTGTTACTCACCTGCAGAGGCAGACAGCTGAAGCGATGCCACAAAGAAGTAATCCAATTACAGATGCGAGTATGTATGGAAAATACCATGAAGAACTGACTTCTGCATAAAATCAGATGTGAATGAATTTAAGTAGCATGCAGTGTGAGTCTGGTGTAGAGATGATTTATCTGGCTTTGTGCTCTACCTACCTTCAGGTTTCTCAAACATTGTTAAATTCCACTGAGTAGTCTTTATGTCATCAATTGCAGTTACAACACATGTATAGAGTCCTTCATCTTCATGCTGAGCATCAGAAACATTCAGAACTGAAGGAAAGTTTTGATCTATTCTCAGTCTGTGAGAGGTGAAATTTGAAAAAGTCAGATTCTTTGAAACAAAATAAGCAAACAAAAATCTGCCTTTGGTCCAGTTGATTTGTGTTGTATTGGCCTTCGATGTGTTGCAAGTGAAGCTGACAGAGTCTCCCCTGGACACCAGTATATCCATGTGGTCAATTTGATCGATTGCTAGCAAAGAAGGAAAAAAAACATTCAATATAAAATGAAACCTGTAATTAAATGTACAGAAAAGCATGCATCACAAACACAAATCTCCACTGTACCTGCAAAGACTTGGCACATAACTAATAGCTGAACACAGAGCAGAGGTGCTTGGTTTAGGCTGAACATGATGACCGTCAGATAGAGAATGTCAGATTGTCACCTTCAGGTTTTACATTTATATTTTTGAAGGAGGTGAAGACAAAAGGAAGTGGTTAGTTCCTGTTTGACTGCTCAAAACTTGTGAGATACATTTCATGGAATATAAAGTTTACATCGCCAAATAAAAAACAATTTAACTCAAATTTAAATTTTAAGAAATCAAACTTGAACATAAAACCTAAAATAATGTAATAATCAGATGATGAACTGAAATATGAAACAAACATAACGACATGTTCACCTGCAGAAAAACACTTCTGCAATGTGCTTAGCCACTTTACCCACATTGTGTGACCAAACTACAGACTGTGCCTTCAGAGCATGTTGAACACTTGTTGGTTCATGAGAAACAGGTCAGTAACACTGTCTGTGAAGACCACATCTATTGTGCATTCAAAGTGAATTATAATGCATTCATAATACTTCATGACAACACTCTTAAACACACATAAAAATTATAGTCGTGACCTATAATGAAGCATGCAGTATTATACATGCATCAATGTGTACTTCACGTAGCACATACAGTGATAACTTATGACACTGCATGGACTGTTATAACACACTATGAGTTCTTACTACAGTTGATTGTTGAGGTGTGTGTCTAGGTGAGTATAGGTAGTCATAATGTGTCAAACTTCTAGTTTATAAGAAAATCCACAAAACACTTGCCCTCATAACACACTGTAGATGTGGTCTTCACAGACAGTGTTACTGACATGTTTCTCATGAACCAACAAGTGTTCAACATGCTCTGAAGGCACAGTCTGTAGTTTGGTCACACAATGTGGGTAAAGTGGCTAAGCACTTTGCAGAAGTGTTTTTCTGCAGGTGAATATGACGTTATGTGTATTTTATATTTCAGTTCATCATCTGATTTTTACTGAAATTGTTTTACATTTTTGAGTTACAAGTTTGATTTCTTAAGATTTAAATTTGAATTAAATTGTTTTTTATTCGGTGATGTAAACTTTATATTCCATGAAATGTATCTCACAAGTTTTGAGCAGTCAAACAGGAACTAACCACTTCCTTTTTTCTTCGCCTCCTCTGAAATATAAATGTAAAACCTGAAGGTGACAATCTGACATTCTCTATCTGACGGTCATCATGTTCAGCCTAAACCAAGCACCTCTGCTCTGTGTTCAACTATTAGTTATGTGCCAAGTCTTTGCAGGTACAGTGGAGATTTGTGTTTGTGATGCATGCTTTTCTGCAGATTTAAATACAGGTTTCATTTTATATTAATTGTTTTTTCCTTCTATGCTAGCAATCAATCAAGTTGACCACATGGATATACTGGTGTCCAGGGGAGACTCTGTCAGCTTCACTTGCAACACATCCAACAAAAATACAAGACAAATCATCTGGACCAAAGGCAGATTTTTGTTTTCTTATTCATTCTTAAAGAATCTGACTTTTTCAAATTTCACCTCTCACAGACTGAGAATAGACCAAAACTTTCCTTCAGTGCTGATTGTTTCTGATGCTCAGCATGAAGATGAAGGACTCTATACATGTGTTGCAGCAGGTATCGGTGGCCCAAGGACTACTCAGTGGAATTTAATGGTGTTTGAGGAACCTGAAGGTAGGTAGAGCACAAAGCCAGATAAATCATCTCTACACCAGACTCACACTGCATGCTACTTAAATTCATTCACATCTGATTTTATGCAGAAGTCAGTTCTTCGTGGTATTTTCCATCCATACTCACATCTGTAATTGGATTACTTATCTGTGGCATCGCTTCAGCTGTCTGCCTCTGCAGGTGAGTAACAGTTTTAGTCTGTTATTATTACACATGTTACATTTTGCATGTTTATTAGTATTTGTTTAACGGTTCAAACAGATCCACGTATGTGAGAATGACTTCCTCCACACCCCTAGTGTAACCAAAGTGTGAACTGCCTTGTTTCTGCATTTTCTAAATTTGCTAAATAAATTTCACGAAGTATAATATTCTCTTTCTAGGAACACACTGCTTACCTTGCATCATGGGAACTTTAGATTATTAAATCTATTTAAATGCAATTCAATTTTATACATACAGCGCTAAATTCTAACAAAAGTTGCCTCATGGCACATTTCCTGCTTCGACAAATCAAAATGTCGGCCGTGAAAAGAGTCTATTGCTGCTACCATGACCAAAAAATCTGCTCGGATTCTTGTTTCTTCTCATCAAGATAAACATACGTGTCATATTATAATTAGAAAACTGTTAAAGTTTATTTATTGCTTGCACATGAGACTGAAGAGCTCAGCAAGACTACATCACATCCAGCCTCTCCGGGCGTTCTCATAACATAGCTCCCTCGTTCTATCTGTACTTCCCCTCCTCGCTCTGAGTGAGAGAGGCCGTTCGCTTCTCACCTCTTCTCTTCACATGCTCGCAGTCTTCACCTGCAACAGTTGACATATTTTAACACAGACACATGAGGAGGTCTCTGCAACTTCTCCAGGCTTTTATCCATGATATCTTCAAGTACATTTAAGTGATAATACTTGTGTACTTTTACATAAGTGAGGTTTAAAATGCAGGACTTTAATTTGTAATGGAGTATTTTTACACAGTGATTTTAGCGCTTTCAGTCATGTAAAGGATCCGAGCACTTCTTCCAGCACTGCTCCTAGTAAACATATAATAATATGTCTGTAACAACTCAAAAGTGCTGTGGAGTCTCATCATTCCTCTCACTTTTTATCTCTGCAGAAAAAAACAGACCAAGACCCTAAACCAGGACTTAGTGGGCACCCTGAGTTATGTCCAGTATTGTGTCCGCAGAGAGGGAGGAGAGGTTTGAAGAACTTTGCATTTTTAAGTAATCTGTCTTATCTTCTGCCCTTCTTGTGGTAACAGTGAGTTTATTTCCACTCTCAGTCCTCACAGGTGGTTCCTCCTCAACTCCAAAGTTGTGTAGAATACAGGATCAATCACAAGAAGAGGGAGTCTTCAAGAGGCGACGGGGTTCAAATCAGCACCTACACCCCTGGATGCCACTAAATCCTCCACACTGGTCCTTTAAAACTGAACACGGAGAAGCATCGTTCAGTCATCCTGCACCACTGTCAGAAAGAAACTCTCAGAAAACATGAGGTTCTTTTAAATTAGAGCTAACGACTTTTCTCTTTGCTGCAGCCTTTTATTAGACACATTACACTGAACTGTAACTGAACTGTAATTTTGAATTCCTGTTTATTCTGTCTTAATATATTTTACCTTATTTTTTATATTCTCTTTTATTTCACTCATGTTTCTTTCATATTTTGATGCCTTTTATATTTTATGTTGTTAAAACAGACTATACAAATAAACTTGTCTTGGCTTTGCCGTGCCAATAATTTTCTGAGATGAACAAAATAATATATGCAGGTTTATGCAGAGAGAAAGATGAGAGTTATGTATACAGAGACAACTTAAAGGACCTGAATGAATCAACCATAGTAAGAACTCATAGTTTGTTATAACAGTCCATGCAGTGTCATAAGTTATCACTGTATGTACTAAATGAAGTACATATTGACACATCTATAATAATGTATAATTCACACCTCTAATGCTTTATCACTGTTGATATAATGTGTCAGAAAGCATTATGTGTGTTTGTGGGTGTAGGTCACAGCGGAGCTGGAGCCTATCCCAGCTGACTTTGGTCATCACAGATCATCACAGGGCACAACTGTAATCTCTAAAAATGTAATTTATTCACAGTTTGAAAATACGCCAGGTCATTCCCTCACAGAACACCAGGGGGCACTGAAACCTAAATAAAGAAACTTCTCTCATACGTACAATATATGAGGTCATATATGAAGTGCAAAGAACAAAGAAGTACATAAGAACATATTAGAGTACACAGAGTATCATAAATATAAAATATAAGCTAAAAACAAAGTGAGGCACTGGTTTTAACGTGTTAATGATAAATAAGTTGAAGGCATTAGTGACCCAGTTGTCGTCCTCCTGACTGTCTTCCCTTGAAACTCCTGGTTTGAAATAAAAAAATGTAATGCCCGTCAAATGTGATCCGTCTCTTGTAGACTCTGTCCATGTTTCTTTCTTTCATTTGAATGGTTTGTCAGCTCAGTAGACATCATACATTGAGTTGAGTCTCTCCTTATACTGACTCCTCTGTTTGTTATTCGTCCTTCTCCCTCTGCTCCCCTGAGGAACCACCACCTACAGAGACAGAAAGAGAAAATAAAGTTCAGTTCTTTCTCCGAGAGAGAAAAGAAAAGCAGATAATGTGATAGCGTCAAACATGACAAACGTCTTCTCACCTCTCCACCCGATTCGAGATTAGTCTGGTCCTGGGCCGGGTTCTGCTCTTGTGTCCTGGCTCCAAGTTTTCTGCAGAGAAAATGTTGTTTAAGGTTCACACATGACAGAATGGAGAATAAACCCAAATAAACTTTTCAAAAGTTAAACACAAAACATAAAATATACACCCTATAACTGTATTACAGTAAGGACGGTCATTTACAGTAATAAGCACTTATATAGACACTCAGTTCTTTTGTCATTGTCATGTTTGAGTTTAAGTATACTGAACTGCTTTCAAGTATCTCAAATTACAACAGACATGATCTCAGTGTCCTCAGTTATATCTGTCTCCCTGACCTCATTTCTGTGCACTTTACTTTGTGTATTTCCTGCCAACTTGCACCTTCCGCTGTGGCACCAAAACATGTCGACCAAAGGCACACACAAAGGACATTTCAAGGTTAATAAAATACTTCTAGCTTCTTGCTCTAGCTTTTGTGCTGCTACAAAAATAAAACCGTACAGGGTAGATTCACCCAAATTTCACAATTTAAGATTCCTGAGTGACCTTAATAAACTCACAGCATTGGAAAATATTGAAATATTCAGCAGCAACAGTTTAAGTGTGGAATAAAGCTACAACAGAGCCGAAGAGAAGAGCTAGCTGTCGAGAAAGTCGTCCCGATGAAAACTGAAACTTCAAACTGAGAGATTTGAATATCCAGACATTCATGGACCTCTTTTTGGAAACAGGTATTGCTGTTTAGTTTTCTAAATGTTATTTTTGAAGTGACAAAAAAAGTCTCACCAGGATGTCTTGTTCTCAGATTTTCAGTAACACCTTTTCTCAGCTGAGCACACTCAGGGCTTTTGCAGACATGGCCTCACTAGGTCTGTTTTATGTTAGCAAACTCTGTACGAGTATTCATGTTTAGAGACATTCACTGACTTTGTGACTCTGTTTTACTTGTGCTACTCTAACATGACATTCAACATTTTAACATTATTTCATAACCATGATGGTAACAGCTGCAGAGAACACTGAAATTCATCTGTACATACTTTCAAAGCTGGAAGCTAAAAGGTGTTACTCACCTGCAGAGGCAGACAGCTGAAGCGATGCCACAAAGAAGTAATCCAATTACAGATGCGAGTATGTATGGAAAATACCATGAAGAACTGACTTCTGCATAAAATCAGATGTGAATGAATTTAAGTAGCATGCAGTGTGAGTCTGGTGTAGAGATGATTTATCTGGCTTTGTGCTCTACCTACCTTCAGGTTTCTCAAACATTGTTAAATTCCACTGAGTAGTCCTTGAGCCATCAATTGTAGTTACAACACATGTATAGAGTCCTTCATCTTCACGCTGAGCATCAGAAACATTCAGCACTGAAGAAAAGTTTTGGTCTATTTTTAGTCTGTGAGAGGTGAAATTTGAAAAAGTCTGTTTCTTTGAAACAAAATAAGCAAACAAAAATCTGCCTTTGGTCCAGTTGATTTGTGTTGTTGTATTTTTGTTGGATGTGTTGCAAGTGAAGCTGACAGAGTCTCCCCTGGACACCAGTATATCCATGTGGTCAGTTTGATCAATTGCTAGCATAGAAGGAAAAAAAAAACATTCAATATAAAATGATACCTGTAATTAAATGTACAGAAAAGCATGCATCACAAACACAAATCTCCACTGTACCTGCAAAGACTTGGCACATAACTAATAGTTGAACACAGAGCAGAGGTGCTTGGTTTAGGATGAACATGATGACCGTCAGACAGAGAGTGTCAAACTGGAACTTTTCGCTTTTACATTTATATTTTTGGAGGAGGTGAAGACAAAAGGAAGTGGTTCTCATGAACCAACAAGTGTTCAACATGCTCTGAAGGCACAGTCTGTAGTTTGGTCACACAATGTGGGTAAAGTGGCTAAGCACTTTGCGGAAGTGTTTTTCTGCAGGTGAACATGATGTTATGTCTATTTTATATTTCATTTCATCATCTGATTATTACATTATTTTACAGTTTATTTCAAGTTTGAATTCTTAAGATTCTAATTTGAATTAAATGGTTGATTGGTTGATTAGGTGATGTAAACTTTAAGTTCCATTAAATGTTTATCACAACCAACAGGAACTAACCACTTCCTTTTTTCTTCACCTCCTCCAAAAATATAAATGTAAAACCTGAAGGTGACAGTCTGACACTCTCTGTCTGACGGTCATCATGTTCAGCCTAAACCAAGCACCTCTGCTCTGTGTTCAACTATTAGTTATGTGCCAAGTCTTTGCAGGTACAGTGGAGATTTGTGTTTGTGATGCATGCTTTTCTGTACATTTAATTACAGGTTTCATTTTATATTGATTGTTCTTTTTTTCCTTCTATGCTAGCAATCGATCAAATTGACCACATGGATATACTGGTGTCCAGGGGAGACTCTGTCAGCTTCACTTGCAACACATCCAACAAAAATACAACACAAATCAACTGGACCAAAGGCAGATTTTTGTTTGCTTATTTTGTTTCAAAGAATCTGACTTTTTCAAATTTCACCTCTCACAGACTGAGAATAGACCAAAACTTTCCTTCAGTGCTGATTGTTTCTGATGCTCAGCATGAAGATGAAGGACTCTATAAATGTGTTGTAACTACAATTGATGACATAAGGACTACTCAGTGGAATTTAACAGTGTTGGAGAAACCTGAAGGTAGGTAGAGCACAAAGCCAGATAAATCATCTCTACACCAGACTCACACTGCATGCTACTTAAATTCATTCACATCTGATTTTATGCAGAAGTCAGTTCTTCGTGGTATTTTCCATACATACTCGCATCTGTAATTGGATTACTTCTCTGTGGCATCGCTTCAGCTGTCTGCCTCTGCAGGTGAGTAACAGTTTTAGTCTGTTGTTATTACACGTTACATTTTGCATGTTTATTAGTATTTGTTTAACAGTTCAAACAGATCCACGTATGTGAGAATGACTTCCTCCACACCCCTAGTGTAACCAAAGTGTGAACTGCCTTGTTTCTGCATTTTCTACATTTGCTAAATAAATTTCACGTAGTATAATATTCTCTTTCCAGGAACACACTGCTTACATTGCATCATGGGAACTTTAGATTATTAAATCTATTTAAATGCAATTCAATTTTATACGTACAGCGCCAAATTATAACAAAAGTTGCCTCGTGGCACATTTCCTGCTTCGACAAATCAAAATGTCGGCCGTGAAAAGAGTCTATTGCTGCTACCATGACCAAAAGATCTGCTCAGAATCTGTATCAGATTTTTGAATCAGAAATGTATTTTTTATTCTCTTCTCTCTCATCATGTCAAAGATTTATTTTGAGGCCCTTTCAGGGGAGCTTGACTCCTAGTTTGGGAACCAGTGGACTAAACTGCCTATATTTAAAGTAGTCCACATTAGCTCGATTTTATCCAGATGTATATATGCATTATGATTATTCAATTAATCGTCATTTTTCATGCCACAACTTCTCAATTGAGAGAATTATGCTTTTCAGAATCAGAATCAGAAACACTTTTATTCGCCAGGTATGTGAACACACACGAGGAATTTGACTCCAGTTTCTGTCTGTGAACTAAACATCTTCGTGTTTTTAGATTGTGAAGTGGACTAAATAACTCATTTTATAGACTAAATGTGCAGTATCATCAATTAATCATGAAAGAGGTGCATGTTCATCAGCAAGACTACATCACATCCAGTCTCTCCGGGCGTTCTCATAACATAGCTCCCTCGTTCTATCTGTACTTCCCCTCCTCGCTCTGAGTGAGAGAGGCCGCTCTCTTCTCACCTCTTCTCTTCACATGCTCGCAGTCTTCACCTGCAACAGTTGACATATTTTAACACAGACACATGAGGAGGTCTCTACGACTTCTCCAGTCTTTTATCCTTGATATCTTCAAGTACATTTAAGTGATAATACTTGTGTACTTTTACATAAGTGAGGTTTAAAATGCAGGACTTTAATTTGTAATGGAGTGTTTTTCAAATTAATTAATTTTTTTTTTCAGTTACATAAAGGATCCGAGTACTTCTTCCAGCACTGCTCCTAGTAAACATATAATAATATGTCTGAAACAACTCAAAAGTGCTGTGGAGCCTCATCATTCCTCTCAATTTTTATCTCTGCA
Organism: Sciaenops ocellatus; assembly: GCA_033000465.1. NCBI lineage: Eukaryota > Metazoa > Chordata > Actinopteri > Sciaenidae > Sciaenops > Sciaenops ocellatus. The sequence continues at coordinate 7,499,083 of CP136868.1, forward strand.
GAAAAAAACAGACCAAGACCCTAAACCAGGACTTAGTGGGCAGCAGGACCCTGAGTTATGTCCAGTATTGTGTCCGCAGAGAGGGAGGAGAGGTTTGAAGAACTTTGCATTTTTAAGTAATCTGTCTTATCTTCTGCCCTTCTTGTGGTAACAGTGAGTTTATTTCCACTCTCAGTCCTCACAGGTGGTTCCTCCTCAACTCCGTCACAAGAAGAGGGAGTCTTCAAGAGGCGACAGGGTTCAAATCAGCACCTACACCCCTGGATGCCACTAAATCCTCCGCACTGGTCCTTTAAAACTGAACACGGAGAAGCATCGTTCAGTCATCCTGCACCACTGTCAGAAAGAAACTCTCAGAAAACATGAGGTTCTTTTAAATTAGAGCTAACGACTTTTCTCTTTGCTGCAGCCTTTTATTAGACACATTACACTGAACTGTAACTGAACTGTAATTTTGAATTCCTCTGTTTATTTTATCTTACCCCCTACTTACTTCTAAACCTTGTATTTTATATATATTTTCATATTCTCTTTTATTTCACTCATGTTTCTTTTATATTTTGTCTTAATGGCTTTTGTATTATCTTTAAATTGCTTTGTTGTATAAACAGACTATACAAATTAACTTGTCTTATAATTTTCTGAGATGAAGAGTAAATTATTAATACTTATTTATGTTATGCTAGAAAATGTACACATATTTGTACACACAAATGCATACACAGAAAGTGTAATGTAAAATGCATCACACTTTATTTAGCACCAACAATGAAACATTATGACAAAGCATGCATTATTATAGTAGTATAGTATGTCTCCTCTATTATGTAAGTGCTGTTTTTTTTTTTTTTCGTGGACCAGTTTTGTGATGTTATGTATGAATGTTTGCATTTATGCAGAAAACCTTAACCTACAAAACAAGTCAGTATCGCGTCCAAATGATTTCAAATCTGTTATTTTGTGGTTGAAAAGTTAAAAAAAGCAGCTCTAAAAATAAATAATGAACACAGGGCCATCTGCTGGACAAACATGAAGGAGACTGTCAGTTTGTGATGTCTCTTATTCTCCAGCTGCTTTGTAAACGATCACATTTCTACTATACTATTAATTGCTCTTGAGTGTGGAAGTGGAGCAGAAGAGTAAGTGTGAGTCTGTGGAGGAGACAAAAAAGTGAAAACGGCTCCCAAACACAGAACGAGAGAGCAGGATGCTGATCTGTTTGTTTTTTGTCGAGCTGCCAACATATCCACATTTTCTATTTCTTCTGTGAGACACTGTGTACAATCCAGCTGATGAGGAGGTTGACACAGTGCGACGCCTGCTGGTCGTATTTTGTAACTACTTTTGGCGTGTTTGCTGTGGATTGTGTCACTGCTCCTGATTATTGAGAATACACTAAATCCGTTCATTTCTATTTTCTGTTGTTTCAAATCTGAGAGGGGAAAACCAACACAGTCGGAGTAAACCCAGACCAACGCAGTGAGCACATGTGTAGTCCTCACAGCAACGGGGGTCAACACCTGGAAGTGAACCCTGACCTTATAGCTGCCACAGAGGCCACAGTGTTGAACACTGAGGCCCCTGTGTGGACCTATAGGACCAGAAGACCTGCGTCATATCCAGGTTGAATCCTCTGACGTGTGGCAGGTAGCACAGCACAGTAAAATACACAGTAGGATGAGTGACATTTACACAGTCATTAAATGTCTTAAGTTCATCCTCACAATGTGTGTTGTGTTGTTGAATATTTGTCTGTACTGAACTTATTTCAATTTTATATTCATTCACCCAAATCAAATCATCAAGACCAGGCAGGAGGAGTATATACTACTGCGTATTAGACTTTAGACTACAGTTTTTCACTGTGTACCATTATTGATTGTCTCCTTTCAAATCATTTGTCTGAAAATAAACTAGTAATACCCTCCTCTATTGGCACTTTTATGAAGTTATAAAGTAACAGTCGTGTTTTCTGTGTCTTGCAGTGGAATGAACGACCCAATTATTTATTATGCTGTCATTTCTTGCTGTCCATATTGAATTTAATATTGATTTTAATAATAGAACATATTTCAGTGATAACTGAAGAGTTCACTGTATAGTTTTCGAAATTCTTTTTTCATTTTATTTTGCAGTGCTGCAACAAAAACTTTATTTTCTTATATATATATATATATATATATATATATATATATATATATATATATATATATATAAAACAACAAAAACTGTATTTTTTTGCATTTTGCATTGCTTTTCTTTATTTTCTATATATATATATATGTGTGTATTCTTTAAAATATGACGAAATTGTGAAAATGTCCATCACAAGTTCCCAGAGTCCAGGACAACATATGTTTGTTGGTGTGAACAACAGGCAAAACCCAAATATATTCATTTTATATTTTTGTAAAAAAAAACCTGAGCTGAGAGCAAAAATCAGGACGTTATTTTTCAAATACAGATAGTTCTTTTAATCAGCAGAACTTTAGCCACAGCTACATCTGTGCTGCAAATACTAAGAAAAGAAAGATTTTTAAATCAGAAATGTCATTTTTATTTTTTTTGTTTATTTCTATTTTTTTTTTTGTTTTATGATTTATAACCTAACCTTAACCTGTGCAGACCTACGGGACCCGTAGAACTGCTGCATCATATGCTGGTTGAACACAGTACAGTGTGCTCAACTAATGGTTTTTTTTTTTTTTTTTTGAATAAATTAATAATTCAAAAGTGGAGAAACCGAAGCACTCGGAGGAAACCACAGCGTGAACACTGTTAACCCCTCACAGCAACGAGGCCGAGGTCCAGAACCTTGACCTCATCGCTGGGAAGGCACAGTGAACACTACAGAGCCTGCAGATCTATGGGGCCCGTAGTTCTGCGTCATGTCCAGGTTGGTTATGCTGATGTTACTTTGATGATTGTTTGTTGTTTTTTTTTAAAGTGGAGAAACCGAAGCACTCTGAGAAAACCACAGCAACACAGTTGACCTTACAGTTGTCTCATTCACTGCCTATGCAGGCTTTGAATGGCTTGGTCACTGTGTTGAAAAGTGAGGTGAAGAACCTCTTAATGCCGGTCTTTTTTGGCTTTACCAGATGTCTTTCCAGAATCTCAATTACGTATTCGTAAATGAGTGAGTCCTGTAACAGCAGGCTTAACGCCACTATGTGTCTGTCGCCAATTTCTGTACACAGATCCTTGTGCACGGCCATGGCTGTCTTCTTTATCAGGTGTTCTGTTAGCCTGACAGATTTAAAGTCTACACAGCATGTGGACAGCATGTCTTTCAGAGTTGAAATGATCATATTCTTTTCATCAAAAGACCCTGGAAACCGTGTACCGTTCAGGCACTGGTGTACCACCGCCGTCACCATTGCCCCATGTTCCTCTTCTGAAATGTCAGAATGTCTGGACGCACATGACACCTCGGCTTTGCAGTTTTTAAGCGTGCTGTCCACGTGTTTCGCCATGCTCTGCAGTCTACAGGTGATTTTTGACTCGCTGCCTCTGCTGCTTACTGATAGCTGTGAGTTGATCCTCTCTAGACCTGTTTTGCTCACCAGATCCATCAGTCTTCGTGCACTTTCTCTGGGCACTAGGCTACTGATCACGTTCACAAAAGCGTCCTTGATGGAGTTCTGGACTTCTTCCTCACAAATCATTTCTGGACGTTCTAATGAAAAGAATTGTTCGAAAATGATTTTAAACACAGGATTAACAGTGTCCACACATATGTCTGTTATGACATGTTTCATTTGGTCATCTACTGATCCAGATGTCACTTTGGCCCACTGTTTCACCGTCAGCTGGGCCAGGAACAAGTCGACAAGTGGCCGAATAGTCTCTGCTGTGACCAGTGGAAATTCCTGATCCATCGTATTGTTATTTTCTGAATTCGACTTCTCGGTGTCTGGGTAGCGAGCAATTTCGCCTGCTGCTTCATCTGTGTCTTCATTAATGCTCTTGACAATCTGCAAATGTTCCTCTTCTGAAATGTCAGCGTTATATTTCACTTTTGGGTCACTCACATGTTCCAATAGGATCTGCTTTACAGCTTCGGTGGTCGTTTCAATGAAGCTTCCTACAGAACAACGTTCTTCTGGTCCTATAGGAGAGACTGGAGTCTCCTCCCGAAGACTATCCTGCTCTGCCGGACATGTGCTTTCAGGTGCCGTATCTGGACTCTGTGAATCAACAGTACCTGACCTGGACACACATGACACCTTGGCTTTGCAGTTTTTAAGCATTCTGTCCACGTGTTTCGCCATGCTCTGCAGTCTACGGGTGATTTTTGACTCGCTGCCTCTGCTGCTTACTGATAGCTGTGAGTTGATCCTCTCTTGAACTTTTTTGCTCACCAGATCCATTCGTCTTTGTGCACTTTCTCTGGGCACTAGGCTACTGGTCATGTTCACAAAAACGTCAATGACGTCAATGAGTTCCCCAGGTACTTCAGGACTTCTTCCTCACAAATCATTTCTGGACGTTCTGGTGAAAAGAATTGTTCGAAAATGATTTTAGACAGAGAATTAACAGCGTCCACAAATATGTTTGTTATGACATGTTTCATTTGGTCATCTACTGATCCAGATGTCACTTTGGCCCACTGTTTCGATGTCAGCTGAGCCAGGATGAAGTCGACAAGTGGCCGAACAGTCTCTGCTGTGGCCAGTGGAAATTCCTGATCCATCGTATCGTTATTTTCTGAATTCGACTCCTCAGTGTATCGTGGAAGTTTTCTGAAAAATCCCAACGAAGCTAAAATCTCGTGGATTCTTGTCCTATTTATACCCAGACCAAAACTTTAGGCTTTAATCTTTGAATGACATCATGACATTCTAAATGCTTAAATTTTATTTTTTTTGAATTCTTGAATTTCCCTATCTATCTATCTATCTATCTATCTATCTATCTATCTATCTATCTATCTATCTATCTATCTATCTATCTATCTATCTAAATGAAACCAAAGGAATTTCTACATCAAAACAACTCCACCCCATAGCAACGGTTGTCCAGAAGCTACTTAGCAACCGTAACTAGGCAGAGCGAGCAAACCTTTCTCTGTCCATGTTGAAACGATTTAAAAACACACTTACACAAAGACTAATTAAAGTCAATAATTATAACAAAGTGAGCAAAAGTTCTTGGTTAGACCTATTTCTAAATAACTGCTGAAAATATGAAAATAATGAAAATAAATCAATAAATATAAAAATACTGAGTTTCACTGAGTTTTGAAATAACAAACATTTGATCCAGAATGAGGATGTTTGGAATGATTTTGACCAGGATACATCTTCTTTAAGGAGCTATCTCCTTTGGCTTTGAGTGAATTATTATTGACTAATGGATGTGGAAGTGTTTTATGAAGTCCAAAGAGTTTGTGTTATTAAAATCCAACAAAACAGGAGCACTGATTCCTTCAGTTCTATCACTTTAATGAAGCCAGTGAAGAGAAGTGGAGAGCTCGCTCTCCAGAAGGGGGCAGTACCGGCACATGTAAAGAAGTGGACACAATTTTCTTCCTCAGCGTTCCAAAATAAGCAGTCTGAGGAAATGTTGACTTCATTTGTTGAATAAATATTGCGAGAGTAATAGCAGTGTATAGATTCATCATGAATCATATCAATATATGATGCTTATAAAAAGTATTTTCCTCATAAATGGGAAGTGGAGTGAGGGGAGCTGAGGTGGGTTGTCGCCGGTGTGTCTGTACCTGCTGAATTTAACCGCTGTGAAACAATCAGAAAATAACTTTTTATTTCTCTGATTAATAACTGCTTTATCGAGGCCAGCGCTCTCTCTGTGTTATTCTCTCTCTCTCTCTCTCTCTCTCTCTCTCTTTCTCTCCCTCTCTCTCTCTCTCTCTAATCATCGGACACAAATCAAATTAAACTTCTCCGTGTACGTTAAACTCTTTGTTAGGGAGTAGCTGACTATGAGACTGACTCAGAGTGCCAGTCGTGTCTGTTTTACAAACTACTGCTGCTGACGTGTTGGCTTGTGCAGTGTTGGGCAAGTTACTCTAAAAATGTAACTAGTTACAGTTACTAGTTACTTCTCCCAGAAAGTAATTAAAGTACTTACTGAGTAACAAATTATAAAAGTAACTAGTTACTTTGGAAAGTAACTATTGCGTTACTTTCAAGTAATTTTTTAAATGCTGAAATGTGTCAAAGAATTTGGACCCCACCTCCATCCCTCTTTGACGGAACTTAAAATACATGTGCGTGTTCAATTATTTATGATAAATCTGAATATTATAATGAAATGGACACTTCATACAATACATAACAGAAATCCACAGTACACAAATCTAAACTATTTTAATGTTGCTGTGGGAAAGTGAGACTAGCATCCAATAAAATGTCATGGATTATTGTAGATATTATAATTACTATGTTTATAGAGTGGATCGATAAAAATAACACAATAGATGTTTTGGAACTTTTGATATTTATTGCACCTCAACAGGCCACAACTAAGCAAAATTAAATTATGCTTGTTAAGCAATGTACCAAAAAATAAATAATATGTTCACTCTTTGTAGTGGGAAGAAGCAGTACTTTTGGACTATTCGCGCTCGCCATTCCTGTTTCTCGTTGACTCACGTGAATGTCCTGTGTCGTCTTTGTGTGTCTGATCAGACTAGTCACTAGGCAACGCGGGCTTTCGAATTTGTGTAAGCAAAGCAACACCCGCCCAACTCCACCTCTGATTGGCTTACCATGGAATTTTACTCAACCTCAGCCAATCGTCATCATTTATGCGATGTCTCGTGCCCCCGCCCTCACCGAGGATTAAGGAGGAACAAGAAAAATCTTTGCCGCTCGGCTCAGAGATCTAGTTGGTCTGATGAAAAACAGCGGCCTTCAATCAGAGTAACGCGCCGCATTTTTTGGCAGTAACGATAACGGTGTTATAATGATGGGAAGAGTAATCAATTAGATTACTCGTTACTAAAAAAAGTAACGCCGTTACTAACGCTATACTACTTATTTATAACGCCGTTATTCCCATCACTGCCCATGGAGTCCTACTCGGTGTTTGAGGAACCTGAAGGTAGGTAGAGCACAAAGCCAGATAAATCATCTCTACACCAGACTCACACTGCATGCTACTTAAATTCATTCACATCTGATTTTATGCAGAAGTCAGTTCTTCGTGGTATTTTCCATACATACTCACATCTGTAATTGGATTACTTCTTTGTGGCATCGCTTCAGCTGTCTGCCTCTGCAGGTGAGTAACAGTTTTAGTCTGTTGTTATTACACATCTTACATTTTGCATGTTTATTAGTATTTGTTTAACAGTTCAAACAGATCCACGTATGTGAGAATGACTTCCTCCACACCCCTAGTGTAACAAAAGTGTGAACTGTCTTGTTTCTGCATTTTCTAAACTTGCTAAATACATTTCACATAGTATAATATTCTCTTTCCAGGAACACACTGCTTACATTGCATCATGGGAACTTTAGATTATTAAATCTATTTAGAGAATTATGCTTTTCAGAATCAGAATCAGAAACACTTTTATTCGCCAGGTATGTGAACACACACGAGGAATTTGACTCCAGTTTCTGTCTGTGAACTAAATATCTTCGTGTTTTTAGATTGTGAAGTGGACTAAATAACTCATTTTAAAGACTAAATGTGCAGTATCATCAATTAATCAAGAAAGAGGTGCATGTTCATCAGCAAGACTAGTTGACATATTTTAACACAGACACATGAGGAGGTCTATACGACTTCTCCAGACTTTTATCCTTGATATCTTCAAGTACATTTAAGTGATAATACTTGTGTACTTTTACATAAGTGAGGTTTAAAATCCAGCACTGCTCCTAGTAAACATATAATAATATGTCTGAAACAACTCAAAAGTGCTGTGGAGTCTCATCATTCCTCTCAATTTTTATCTCTGCAGAAAAAAACAGACCAAGACCCTAAACCAGGACTTAGTGGGCACCCTGAGTTATGTCCAGTATTGTGTCCGCAGAGAGGGAGAAGAGGTTTGAAGAACTTTGCATTTTTAAGTAATCTGTCTTATCTTCTGCCCTTCTTGTGGTAACAGTGAGTTCATTTCCACTCTCAGTCCTCACAGGTGGTTCCTCCTCAACTCCAAAGTTGTGTAGAATACAGGATCAATCACAAGAAGAGGGAGTCTTCAAGAGGCGACGGGGTTCAAATCAGCACCTACAGCCCTGGATGCCACTAAATCCTCCACACTGGTCCTTTAAAACTGAACACGGAGAAGCATCGTTCAGTCATCCTGCACCACTGTCAGAAAGAAACTCTCAGAAAACATGAGGTTCTTTTAAATTAGAGCCAACGACTTTTCTCTTTGCTGCAGCCTTTTATCAGACTAAATTACACTGAACTGTATCTGAACTGTAATTTTGAATTCCTGTTTATTCTGTCTTAATATATTTTACCTTATTTTTTATATTCTCTTTTATTTCACTCATGTTTCTTTTATATTTTGATGCCTTTTATATTTTATGTTGTTAAAACAGACTATACAAATAAACTTGTCTTGGCTTTGCCGTGCCAATAATTTTCTGAGATGAACAAAATAATATATGCAGGTTTATGCAGAGAGAAAGATGAGAGTTATGTATACAGAGACAACTTAAAGGACCTGAATGAATCAGCCATAGTAAGAACTCATAGTTTGGTATAACAGTCCATGCAGTGTCATAAGTTATCACTGTATGTACTAAATGAAGTACATATTGACACATCTATAATAATGTATAATTCACACCTCTAATGCTTTATCACTGTTGATGTAATGTGTCAGAAAGCATTATGTGTGTCTGTGGGTGTAGGTCACAGTGGAACTGGAGCCTATCCCAGCTGACTTTGGTCATCACAGATCATCACAGGGCACAACTGTAATCTTTAAAAATGTAATTTATTCACAGTTTGAAAATACGCCAGGTCATTCCCTCACAGAACACCAGGGGGCACTGAAACCTAAATAAAGAAACTTCTCTCATACTTACAATATATGAGGTCGTATATGAAGTGCAAAGAACAAAGAAGTACATAAGAACATATTAAAACACACAGAGTATCAGAAATATAAAATATAAGCTAAAAACAAAGTGAGGCACTGGTTTTAACGCGTTAATGATAAATAAGTTGAAGGCATTAGTGACCCAGTTGTCGTCCTCCTGACTGTCTTCCCTTGAAACTCCTGGTTTGAAATAAAAAAATGTAATGCCCGTCAAATGTGATCTGTCTCTTGTAGACTCTCTCCATGTTTCTTTCTTTCATTTGAATGGTTTGTCAGCTCAGTAGACATCATAGATTGAGTTGACTCTCTCCTTGTACTGACTCCTCTGCTTGTTATTCGTCCTTCTCCCTCTGCTCCCCTGAGGAACCACCACCTACAGAGACAGAGAGAGAAAATAAAGTTCAGTTCTTTCTCCTAGAGAGAAAAGAAAAGCAGATAATGTGATAGCGTCAAACATGACAAACGTCTTCTCACCTTTCCACCCGACTCAAGATTAGTCTGGTCCTGGGCCGGGTTCTGCTCTGGTGTCCTGGCTCCAAGTTTTCTGCAGAGAAAATGTTGTTTAAGGTTCACACATGACAGAATGGAGAATAAACCCAAATAAACTTTTCAAAAGTTAAACACAAAACATAAAATATACAACCTATAACTGTATTATGGTAAGGACGGTCATTTACAGTAATAAGCACTTATATAGACACTCAGTTCTTTTGTCATTGTCATGTTTGAGTTTAAGTATACTGAATTGCTTTCAAGTATCTCAAAATACAACGGACATGATCTCAGTGTCCTCAGTTATATCTATCACCCTGACCTCATTTCCGTGCACATTACTTTGTGTATTTTCTGCCAACTTGCACCTTCCGCTGTGGCACCAAAACATTTCGACCAAAGGCACACACAAAGGACATTTCAAGGTTAATAAAGTACCTGTAGCTTCTTGCTCTAGCATTTGTGCTGCTACAAAAATAAAACCGTAAAGGGTAGATTCATTCAAATTTCACAATTTAAGATTCCTGAGTGACCTTGATAAACTCACAGCATTGGAAAATATTGAAATATTCAGCAGCAACAGTTTAAGTGTTGAATAAAGCTACAACAGAGCCGAAGAGAAGAGATAGCTGTCGAGAAAGTCGGCCCGATGAAAACTGAAACTTCAGACTGATAGATTTGAATATCCAGACATTTATGGACCTCTTTTTGGAAACAGGTATTGCTGTTTAGTTTTCTAAATGTTATTTTTGAAGTGACAAAAAAAGTCTCACCAGGATGTCTTGTTCTCAGATTTTCAGTAACACCTTTTCTCAGCTGAGCACACTCAGGGTTTTTGCAGACATGGCCTCACTAGGTCTGTTTTATGTTAGCAAACTCTGTACGAGTATTCATGTTTAGAGACATTCACTGACTTTGTGACTCTGTTTTACTTGTGCTACTCTAACATGACATTCAACATTTTAACATTATCTCATAATCCTGATGGTAACAGCTGCAGAGAATACTGAAATTCATCTGTATGTACTTTAAAAGCTGGAAGCTAAAAGGTGTTACTCACCTGCAGAGGCAGACAGCTGAAGCGATGCCACAAAGAAGTAATCCAATTACAGATGCGAGTATGTATGGAAAATACCACGAAGAACTGAATTCTGCATAAAATCAGATGTGAATGAATTTAAGTAGCATGCAGTGTGAGTCTAGTGTAGAGATGATTTATCTGGCTTTGTGCTCTACCTACCTTCAGGTTTCTCCAACACCGTTAAATTCCACTGAGTAGTCCATGAGCCATCAATTGTAGTTACAACACATGTATAGAGTCCTTCATCTTCATGCTGAGCATCAGAAACATTCAGCACTGAAGGAAAGTTTTGGTCTATTCTCAGTCTGTGAGAGGTGAAATTTGAAAAAGTCAGATTCTTTGAAACAAAATAAGCAAACAAAAATCTGCCTTTGGTCCAGTTGATTTGTGTTGTATTGGCCTTCGATGTGCTGCAAGTGAAGCTGACAGAGTCTCCCCTGGACACCAGTATATCCATGTGGTCAGTTTGATCAATTGCTAGCAAAGAAGGAAAAAAAAACATTCAATATAAAATGAAACCTGTAATTAAATGTACAGAAAAGCATGCATCACAAACACAAATCTCCACTGTACCTGCAAAGACTTGGCACATAACTAATAGTTGAACACAGAGCAGAGGTGCTTGGTTTAGGCTGAACATGATGACCGTCAGATAGAGAATGTCAGATTGTCACCTTCAGGTTTTACATTTATATTTTTGAAGGAGGTGAAGACAAAAGGAAGTGGTTAGTTCCTGTTTGACTGCTCAAAACTTGTGAGATACATTTCATGGAATATAAAGTTTACATCGCCAAATAAAAAACAATTTAACTCAAATTTAAATTTTAAGAAATCAAACTTGAACATAAAACCTAAAATAATGTAATAATCAGATGATGAACTGAAATATGAAACAAACATAACATCATGTTCACCTGCAGAAAAACACTTCTGCAATGTGCTTAGCCACTTTACCCACATTGTGTGACCAAACTACAGACTGTGCCTTCAGAGCACGTTGAACACTTGTTGATTCATGAGAAACATGTAAGTAACACTGTCTGTGAAGACCACTGTCAGGGTCTGTGGTGTGTTAGTTTCTGTTTTATTTTGATAGTCTTGTCTCTGTGAGTTTTGTCAGCTTCCTGTTTTATGTTGATAGTTTCTGTGACTTCCTGTTCCCAGTGTGATTACCTGTCCCCGCCCTTATGTGTTTCACCTGTGTCTCGTTATCCCTTCCCTCCTGTGTATATAACCAGTGCTCCCCTGTGTGTCAGTGCCAGATTGTCTTGTTTCCCTGAGCAGCTTTCCAGCGTTTTGTCTAGAGTTTATTCCCCGTGTCTGACCGTGTGTGTGTTACTGGTTCCTGAGTCTTCGCCTGCTGATTTGGATACCTTTGCCTGTTTGACTGCTTCCCCGGATTGTGACCTTGGACTGAAATAAAAGAACCTTTTGAGAACTGATTCTGCAATAAATTTCACGTAGTATAATATTCTCTTTCCAGGAACACACTGCTTACATTGCATCATGGGAACTTTAGATTATTAAATCTATTTAAATGTAATTCAATTTTATACATACAGCGCCAAATTCTAACAAAAGTTGCCTCGTGGCACATTTCCTGCTTTGAGAAATCAAAATGTCAGCCGTGAAAAGAGTCTATTGCTGCTACCATGACCAAAAGATCTGCTCAGAATCTGTATCAGATTTTTGAATCAGAAATGTATTTTTTATTCTCTTCTCTCTCATCATGTCAAAGATTTATTTTGAGGCCCTTTCAGGGGAGCTTGACTCCTAGTTTGGGAACCAGTGGACTAAACTGCGTATATTTAAAGTAGTCCACATTAGCTCGATTTTATCCAGATGTATATATGCATTATGATTATTCAATTAATCGTCATTTTTCATGCCACAACTTCTCAATTGAGAGAATTATGCTTTTCAGAATCAGAATCAGAAACACTTTTATTCGCCAGGTATGTGAACACACACGAGGAATTTGACTCCAGTTTCTGTCTGTGAACTAAACATCTTCATGTTTTTAGATTGTGAAGTGGACGCACTCAATAACTCATTTTATAGACTAAATGTGCAGTATCATCAATAATCAAGAAAGAGGTGTTCATGTTCATCAGCAAGACTACATCACATCCAGTCTCTCCGGGCGTTCTCATAACATAGCTCCCTCATTCTATCTGTACTTCCCCTCCTCGCTCTGAGTGAGAGAGGCCGCTCTCTTCTCACCTCTTCTCTTCACATGCTCGCAGTCTTCACCTGCAACAGTTGACATATTTTAACACAGACACATGAGGAGGTCTGCACGACTTCTCCAGGCTTTAATCCTTGATATCTTCACAACAATGATTCATAATTCATCATGCATGTGCTTCATTATGTTTTAACACAACAGTTCGCATAATATTATCAGTAATACACGAACATGTTCCTCAAGTACATTTAAGTGATAATACTTATGTACTTTTACATAAGTGAGGTTTAAAATGCAGGACTTTAATTTGTAATGGAGTATTTTTCAAATTAATTATTTTTTTTTTTTTCAGTTACATAAAGGATCTGAGTACTTCTTCCAGCACTGCTCCTAGTAAACATATAATAATATGTCTGAAACAACTCAAAAGTGCTGTGGAGTCTCATCATTCCTCTCAATTTTTATCATCTCTGCAGAAAAAAACAGACCAAGACCCTAAACCAGGACTTAGTGGACAGCAGGACCCTGAGTTATGTCCAGTATTGTGTCCGCAGAGAGGGAGGAGAGGTTTGAAGAACTTCTTGTGGTAACAGTGAGTTTATTTCCACTCTCAGTCCTCACAGGTGGTTCCTCCTCAACTCCGTCACAAGAAGAGGAAGTCTTCAAGAGCCGATGGGGTTCAAATCAGCACCTACACCCCTGGATGCCACTAAATCCTCCGCACTGGTCCTTTAAAACTGAACACGGAGAAGCATCGTTCAGTCATCCTGCACCACTGTCAGAAAGAAACTCTCAGAAAACATGAGGTTCTTTTAAATTAGAGCTAACGACTTTTCTCTTTGCTGCAGCCTTTTATTAGACTAAATTACACTGAACTGTAACTGCACTGTAATTTTGAATGCCTCTGTTTATTTTATCTTACCTACTTACTACTTACTACTTACTTCTAAACCTTGTATTTTATATTATTTTCATATTCTCTTTTATTTCACTCATGTTTCTTTTATATTTTGTCTTAATGGCTTTTGTATTATCTTTAAATTGCTTTGTTGTATAAACAGACTATACAAATAAACTTGTCTTATAATTTTCTGAGATGAAGAGTAAATTATTTATACATATTTATGTTATGCTAGAAAATGTACACATATTTGTACACACAAATGCATACACAGAAAGTGTAATGCAAAATGCATCACACTTTATTTAGCGCCAACAACGAAACATTATGACAAAGCATGCATTATTATAGTAGCATAGTATGTCTCCTCTATCATGTAAGTGCTGTTTTTTTTTTTTGGTTTTTTTTCGTGGACCAGTTTTGTGATGTTATGTATGAATGTTTGCATTTATGCAGAAAACCTTAACCTACAAAACAAGTCAGTGTCGCGTCCAAATGATTTCAAATCTGTTATTTTGTGGTTGAAAAGTTAAAAAAAGCAGCTCTAAAAATAAATAATGAACACAGGGCCATCTGCTGGACAAACATGAAGGAGACTGTCAGTTTGTGATGTCTCTTATTCTCCAGCTTCTTTGTAAACGATCACATTTCTACTATACTATTAATTGCTCTTGAGTGTGGAAGTGGAGCAGAAGAGTAAGTGTGAGTCTGTGGAGGAGACAAAAAAGTGAAAACGGCTCCCAAACACAGAACGAGAGAGCAGGATGCTGATCTGTTTGTTTTTTGTCGAGCTGCCAACATATCCACATTTTCTATTTCTTCTGTGAGACACTGTGTACAATCCAGCTGATGAGGAGGTTGACACAGTGCGACGCCTGCTGGTCGTATTTTGTAACTACTTTTGGCGTGTTTGCTGTGGATTGTGTCACTGCTCCTGATTATTGAGAATACACTAAATCCGTTCATTTCTATTTTCTGTTGTTTCAAATCTGAGAGGGGAAAACCAACACAGTCGGAGTAAACCCAGACCAACGCAGTGAGCACATGTGCAGTCCTCACAGCAACGGGGGTCAACACCTGGAAGTGAACCCTGACCTTATAGCTGCCACAGAGGCCACAGTGTTGAACACTGAGGCCCCTGTGTGGACCTATAGGACCAGAAGACCTGCGTCATATCCGGGTTGAATCCTCTGACGCGTGGCAGGTAGCACAGCACAGTAAAATACACAGTAGGATGAGTGACATTTACACAGTCATTAAATGTCTTAAGTTCATCCTCACAATGTGTGTTGTGTTGTTGACTATTTGTCTGTAATGAACTTATTTCAATTTTATATTCATTCACCCAAATCAAATCATCAAGACCAGGCAGGAGGAGTATATACTACTGCGTATTAGACTTTAGACTACAGTTTTTCACTGTGTACCATTATTGATTGTCTCCTTTCAAATCATTTGTCTGAAAATAAACTAGTAATACCCTCCTCTATTGGCACTTTTATGAAATTATAAAGTAACAGTCGTGTTTTCTGTGTCTTGCAGTGGAATGAACGACCCAGTTATTTATTATGCTGTCATTTCTTGCTGTCCATCACAAGTTCCCAGAGTCCAGGACAACATATGTTTGTTGGTGTGAACAACAGGCAAAACCCAAATATATTCATTTTATATTTTTGTAAAAAAAAACCTGAGCTGAGAGCAAAAATCAGGACGTTATTTTTCAAATACAGATAGTTCTTTTAATCAGCAGAACTTTGGCCACAGCTACATCTGTGCTGCAAATACTAAGAAAAGAAACATTTTAAATCAGAAATGTCATTTTTATTTTTTTTGTTTATTTCTATTTTTTTTTTGTTTTATGATTTATAACCTAACCTTAACCTGTGCAGACCTACGGGACCCGTAGAACTGCTGCATCATATGCTGGTTGAACACAGTACAGTGTGCTCAACTAATGTTTTTTTTTTTTTTTTTTGAATAAATTAATAATTCAAAAGTGGAGAAACCGAAGCACTCGGAGGAAACCACAGCGTGAACACTGTTAACCCCTCACAGCAACGAGGCCGAGGTCCAGAACCTTGACCTCATCGCTGGGAAGGCACAGTGAACACTACAGAGCCTGCAGATCTATGGGGCCCGTAGTTCTGCGTCATGTCCAGGTTGGTTATGCTGATGTTACTTTGATGATTGTTTGTTGTTTTTTTTTAAAGTGGAGAAACCGAAGCACTCTGAGAAAACCACAGCAACACAGTTGACCTTACAGTTGTCTCATTCACTGCCTATGCAGGCTTTGAATGGCTTGGTCACTGTGTTGAAAAGTGAGGTGAAGAACCTCTTAATGCCGGTCTTTTTTGGCTTTACCAGATGTCTTTCCAGAATCTCAATTACGTATTCGTAAATGAGTGAGTCCTGTAACAGCAGGCTTAACGCCACTATGTGTCTGTCGCCAATTTCTGTACACAGATCCTTGTGCACGGCCATGGCTGTCTTCTTTATCAGGTGTTCTGTTAGCCTGACAGATTTAAAGTCTACACAGCATGTGGACAGCATGTCTTTCAGAGTTGAAATGATCATATTCTTTTCATCAAAAGACCCTGGAAACCGTGTACCGTTCAGGCACTGGTGTACCACCGCCGTCACCATTGCCCCATGTTCCTCTTCTGAAATGTCAGAATGTCTGGACGCACATGACACCTCGGCTTTGCAGTTTTTAAGCGTGCTGTCCACGTGTTTCGCCATGCTCTGCAGTCTACAGTGCACTTTCTCTGGGCACTAGGCTACTGATCACGTTCACAAAAGCGTCCTTGATGGAGTTCTGGACTTCTTCCTCACAAATCATTTCTGGACGTTCTAATGAAAAGAATTGTTCGAAAATGATTTTAAACACAGGATTAACAGTGTCCACACATATGTCTGTTATGACATGTTTCATTTGGTCATCTACTGATCCAGATGTCACTTTGGCCCACTGTTTCACCGTCAGCTGGGCCAGGAACAAGTCGACAAGTGGCCGAATAGTCTCTGCTGTGACCAGTGGAAATTCCTGATCCATCGTATTGTTATTTTCTGAATTCGACTTCTCGGTGTCTGGGTAGCGAGCAATTTCGCCTGCTGCTTCATCTGTGTCTTCATTAATGCTCTTGACAATCTGCAAATGTTCCTCTTCTGAAATGTCAGCGTTATACTTCACTTTTGGGTCACTCACATGTTCCAATAGGATCTGCTTTACAGCTTCAGTGGTCGTTTCAATGAAGCTTCCTACAGAACAACGTTCTTCTGGTCCTATAGGAGAGACTGGAGTCTCCTCCCGAAGACTATCCTGCTCTGCCGGACATGTGCTTTCAGGTGCCGTATCTGGACTCTGTGAATCAACAGTACCTGACCTGGACACACATGACACCTTGGCTTTGCAGTTTTTAAGCATTCTGTCCACGTGTTTCGCCATGCTCTGCAGTCTACGGGTGATTTTTGACTCGCTGCCTCTGCTGCTTACTGATAGCTGTGAGTTGATCCTCTCTTGAACTTTTTTGCTCACCAGATCCATTCGTCTTTGTGCACTTTCTCTGGGCACTAGGCTACTGGTCATGTTCACAAAAACGTCAATGACGTCAATGAGTTCCCCAGGTACTTCAGGACTTCTTCCTCACAAATCATTTCTGGACGTTCTGGTGAAAAGAATTGTTCGAAAATGATTTTAGACAGAGAATTAACAGCGTCCACAAATATGTCTGTTATGACATGTTTCATTTGGTCATCTACTGATCCAGATGTCACTTTGGCCCACTGTTTCGATGTCAGCTGAGCCAGGACGAAGTCGACAAGTGGCCGAACAGTCTCTGCTGTGGCCAGTGGAAATTCCTGATCCATCGTATCGTTATTTTCTGAATTCGACTCCTCAGTGTATCGTGGAAGTTTTCTGAAAAATCCCAACGAAGCTAAAATCTCGTGGATTCTTGTCCTATTTATACCCAGACCAAAACTTTAGGCTTTAATCTTTGAATGACATCATGACATTCTAAATGCTTAAATTTTATTTTTTTTGAATTCTTGAATTTCCCTATCTATCTATCTATCTATCTATCTATCTATCTATCTATCTATCTATCTAAATGAAACCAAAGGAATTTCTACATCAAAACAACTCCACCCCATAGCAACGGTTGTCCAGAAGCTACTTAGCAACCGTAACTAGGCAGAACGAGCAAACCTTTCTCTGTCCATGTTGAAACGATTTAAATACACACATACACAAAGACTAATTAAAGTCAATAATTATAACAAAGTGAGCAAAAGTTCTTGGTTAGACCTATTTCTAAATAACTGCTGAAAATATGTAATAAATATAAATAAATCAATAAATATAAAAATACTGAGTTTCACTGAGTTTTGAAATAACAAACATTTGATCCAGAATGAGGATGTTTGGAATGATTTTGACCAGGATACATCTTCTTTAAGCAGCTATCTCCTTTGGCTTTGAGTGAATTATTATTGACTAATGGATGTGGAAGTGTTTTATGAAGTCCAAAGAGTTTGTGTTATGAAAATCCAACAAAACAGGAGCACTGATTCCTTCAGTTCTATCACTTTAATGAAGCCAGTGAAGAGAAGTGGAGAGCTCGCTCTCCAGAAGGGGGCAGTACCGGCACATGTAAACAAGTGGACACAATTGTCTTCCTCAGCGTTCCAAAATAAGCAGTTTGAGGAAATGTTGACTTCATTTGTTGAATAAATATTGCGAGAGTAATAGCAGTGTATAGATTCATGATGAATTATATCAATATATGATGTGGTGGGTTGTCGTGGGTGTGTCTTTTACTGCGGTAAAGTTGGAAAGATATTGGCAGATTCGAACTTCCGGGATCAATAACTCTCAAGTGAAACGTTGTTAAAACACAAAACACGCATATTTTCAACCGTAGTAAGATAGACAACGAGCTACAACCTAACTTTCATCAAAACGAGACATCCTCGGAGCCACACCAACAACATTAGTGTTTACATGCAGCCAGCTGTGAGAGCAGCGCGCAGGGACCGTCTACAAAGGGCAACACCGAAAAGAGCCATACAAAAAAATATTCAATAACTTCACTATAATACAGTGTAGTGTCACCAAACTCACTACAATTATGACAAATACCTTATTTGCCCAAATAAGTGCTGTAGTGTAATCTGTAGGAGGTCAATGAAGTGTGTAGTGAGTTTGGTGACACGTCAAATTACCTTCTGTGGACTTTAGGTGCTCCGTACATGTCTGCGTGCAAGAGCAGCACGAGGTGAAAATAAACCTTGATAAGCTGAGTCCTCTCCATCATATGACAGCTGTGTGCGTCTGAAGCCGTTAGAGATGTATATGAATTTTCAGAAAATGATCTTCTATCTTTAATATATATATGTATAAATTTACCTTTTGGGACTTTAGGGGCTCCGTTAAAAAATTGTGTACGTTATTCTGATTTCAATATGGAAACACTTTCCGCTATTCCGTTGATAGGAGAAGGTTATAATGTGACGTAGCATCGTATATGCGCAGTCGTCCGTTCAGACCGTACCACAGCCATTATTCCTCAGCGCAATGAGCGGATGTCTTTTCCTCGTTCCTAGTCCTTAATAATTCCCTTTCGTCTTTCCATCCTCCTATCGAGGAAAAGGAAAAGTGTTTTGGAAAGGACATAGAAGGTAATTCTTTTTTTTGTTTGTTTTTTTTTTTTGATTATTCTATACTTTTGACCGTCCAGCTGCTCTCCATAGCTGTCTCCCACTGCAACCGGACAGCTGTCCAAAAGAGGCTGGTGGAGAGCTCTTGTTGAGTTCTGGGGGCAAAAATTGAAAATATAATAAATATACTGAAATACAGTTTATCTTTATGGATTACAATGATGCCAAATTTACAAGAAGACTGTCGACCGGTGATACCTGGTCTGTTGTGTTTGTAATCTGTTTTTCAGGGTTCAGCTGATAACCAGCATACTTATTAATGTAACTTAATCACATTATTCGTTTCATTTTCTTCTTCCGGTGATGCATCAGGATGTCGGACCGAGCTGAACATGACGGTTCACCTGTCCTCCGACCCGCAAACTCTGTCCTTCTGTAGCAGTACTATGCTTCTGATATCTTGGACGTTGATCCTCGGTACAGTGATAGAAGGTATGCTCAGTGTCTATTTTTTAACTTTAACCTGGGGGGGGGAAAACACTACGAGGACATGCCTGCCTGTGTTTGTCGTAGATGCGTAGATGATGCTAACTGAATAAATTGTTACGTGTGGAGGAGTTGTAAGCGCTAAGCTGAGCAGAGCAAAGAAACAGGGCAGCACAGACAAAGAACATTGAACCACATGGGCGCGACGCTGGATCACCTGGAGCTGACACGTTTAAAACATTTAAAGAATGAAACTAAACAACGGCCTCGTTCTTTATATAGTACTATTTTTATTACAGTGCGTCATGGAAATATTTCATTACCTGCTGTGAGACTGTAATAAAGAATTGGGACAAAAAAAAGCTTATACAGCGATAAGTATTGTAAAAATAAGTATTTAAATACATTTCTATGAGCACATATCAGTCATTTTCATTTACAAGTGTCAAAAAAGACCATACCTGAGTACACCACTTACAACAAGTCTTTTTGACATTGCGATTTAAAAATAAAAAAAAAAAACTAAACAAAGAGGCCTTCATAGCTGCATATACTCCTCCCAGGCTGTGGGTTGGGTTGACAAATGTAGTTATCCAGACAGACAACACCCACTGATACTCACACCCAGGCTGTTGTTTTTATGGAAGCCCTAAGCGGTCATGCATTCATACTTTTTTTTTTTTTTCAGTTTTCTTGATAACGTGAAAACATTTCTCAAGATCTCGAGATAATGATTCAAATTCAAGCACTAACCTCTGGTGCTGCAAAATGAAGAAAAACTAATTCCTCAAATGTCCACTGGAGGCTGGCTCCAGAAGTGAGTCAGTCTCCATAAGTCCCCATGTTAAAATGTCCAACTTCACAGCAGAAATAAACATGTTTACAGCCTGGTACAAAAAACAGTTTTGGTCTCTATAGCTAATTTCCCCGTTCATGACAACTGTACTGAGGGTGAATTTTTATACAACTCACCTGTTCAAATTATATTAAGGCTTAAAGTTATGCAGGATTAACAGTGTGGCCGCTTTGATTGACAGGTAAATGCCATTACAGATGGCTTATTAGAGCATTCAGGCATCATCCAGCCCACCTCAGGTCCGCCAATGATGCACATCTTTGCTGATATTTAGATTAACAGGGAGGCGGAAGAAGCAGTACATCCAACATGGCGGCGGTCAGCGCTGCATATTTCTGGCTTCAAAACAGCGCTTTGGAAACCTACAGGTGACGTCACTCATGCTCTGGCCATTCTTTATACTGTCATTGTTTAACACTAAATCAAGACATTATCTCGACTTCATTTGCCAAGAACTACCAAGGTCGCAAGAAAATGATCCCGTCGTCTCGCGAAAACAAATGAAATCAACTGGTTATCATGAGAAAACAGAGGAAATCGAATGTTTGAATGCATGACCGCTTCGGGCTTCTGTAGTTTTATTTTCACTTGTGCTTGTGATCTTAAAGCCTGATGAAATTGTATCCTCCTTACAGCCCTGCAGGTGATTGGAGGAAACAAAAGTGTTGTTGAAAAAGGGACAGTTGTCCTACCCTGCAAACTCATTGACAACAAGGAGACTCTGACTCAGATTTCATGGCAGAGGAAAACCAGAGGAAAACCCCAGAATGACAACTTCTTCACAATCTTGGATACAAATGAAGTGAAGTATCTCAATGGAATTGATAAACGGTTTAAATTCATTGGAGACGTCAAAGAAGGCAACGGATCTCTGGAGTTATCTAATGTCAAATTGGAGGACGAAGGCACCTACGCATGCATCGTCACTTTGTTCCCCAGCGGAAATCACCGGGCAGAAATAACTCTAAACTTGCTTGGTAAGATGCATTGTATTAAAAATATAGTGTGTGTGTGTGTGTGAGAGAGAGAGAGCGAGAGAGAGTATTCTTTTACCTTGTTCTGTAACTCTCCTAGTGCCTCCAGTCTCCAGCCTGAAGGATAACCGTCCTAAACTGGGCAGTGAAGAGGTTTCCCTCGTCACCTGCACAGCTGCTGGCTCTAAGCCTCCAGCTGAGGTGAAGTGGCTCACTGGTACTCTGGCAGGACTGAAGGCAACAACTACTAATTTCACCCATGACAATGATACAACTACCACAGTCAGTTCCCTATTAGGAGTACCAACCATAGAAATCTACCAACGGGAGGTCAAATGTGTCGTCACCAGTGAAGCCCCGTCTGGAAACGAAGCTTTGACCTACTCCATACAGATTTACTGTGAGTATACAAATACTTCCATGCATCAGTTATTACTCTCTCACACCTTTTTAAAGCTTTTTTGGTCTTTAGTTGAGTAACATGGCTTATTTGCTGGCTTTATGTGTCTGTTGATCAGATCAGATGTTCAGATGTTGGTATGTTCCAATGGCAGAACGAAGAGTGGACAGAGTGACGCTACACGTAGGTTAGGTTGAAGTTGAAAATATGCACGTTGGATGTACTGCTTCTACCGCCTCAAAGCTAATCTAAATATCGCCAGAGATGTGCATCATCGGCGGACCTAGAGCGGGCCGAATGATGCCTGGGTGCTCTAATAAGCCATCTGTAATGGCACCTACCTGTCAATCAAGCGGTAACACTGTTAATTATGCACAACTTTAAGCCCTAATATAATTCGAACGGGTCATGAACTGGGAAATTAGCTATAGAGACCGAAACTGTTTGTAGCAGGCTGTAAACATGTTTATTTCTGCTGTGAAGTTGGGCATTTTAATACGGTTGCTTGTGGAGACTGACTGAATTACAGTTTTTTGCAGCTTGGTTCGTGAACGAAAAGAGATGGATGCTTATCTAGTTAACGCTGGAGTGTGACAGGACCTTGAGAGCGCAGCTGTGAATTCTCATCTCTGAAACTGAACTCTTGTTTTTCAGTTGCTATGACTGAAAATCTGTAAATATAGAGCAAGAATGTAATGTCTGCTTCTGCTTCCTGTCTAAAATCTACTCAACAGCCACCAGTCCCCATAGATAGGCTGTTAAAGGGCAAGATAAGAGCAGAAACTAGAGTAGAGATAAAGGGCATGGTAAACGTGTAGACCAAAGAGGAAGTCAGGGAGAGCAGGGTGTTGACATCCATCATGAACAACTCTTCTAACCCCCTGAGACTGTGGGTGGGATAAATAACTCCTTTAGCAACTGTAGTGGCAATTTTCCATTTAAACAGCCACTAAGAGGCTGAGTAGGCTCCTACTGCGACGCGTGGTCCAAAAATGAAAATCCAAAGTCCTCGCTCTAAGTTTCATAATGTTTATTAACCAAAAATAGTTACAACAAACTTAAATTGGCATAACGACGAACTGAACTATACGATATGAAGTGAATAAGTAATGTGACAACGTGATAATAAGTAGTGACACGGTCAACAGAAAATATCAGAGCCTGTCACCCTCTTTGTTCAAAAACTCCCGCCACCAAGTGCACAGGTAAAAAATAAGGTACAACGACCACACCCCTTGTGCCAATTACCGGAAGTAAAGGTGACGTACAAACGTGTGATCTAAAGAAATAAACAACGCAAACTATATACACACATTTTGGCTCCTACATGCCCTTTTTTTATATATTTATTCCTTTGAGTCATTTATCAACCCTGTGCATACAAGCTGCTTAAAGTCTGTCTTATATTATCTTAAGGACTGGCAAAGAAAAATATGTTTTGATCAAGCACCAACCACTGTGGCTGTGAAGTGAAGCCAGTGCTGAAGTGCCAAAAACTAGCGGTCGACCGATACGGATTTTTTATGGCCGATGCCGATACCGATTTTTTTTTTTGACACATCCTTAGCTGATGACTGATATGTGCTGCCGATTTTTTTGAGCCGATATTATGAGCCGATATTGCTTTTTCTCCCTCCATTTACATGATAAAAATGACACGATAACAGATGTTACACGTCTCAATTTAACCAAAATAAGAAACATTTATTTACAAAATTAACAAATGTACTTTAAGCAACAAATTGTTGAAGTTTCTGCTCTAAAAACAAGCAACATGTTGCACCTATGTTTGGTGCATTATCAACATTAGCGCAAATAAATATTCAACCACGCATAAACCATTTCTCCCATCATACTTCTAAAAGCTCTTCTTGAGGTGGAGAGGTGCACACACACTCACACCGCTGTGATGGCTGTTCCGCCCCGCTCTCAGTCGGAGTGAGAGAGAGATAGGTTTCCAAAACATACAGCTGCCAGCAAAGGAGGGGCAATGTGTGCGCTGCACTCTACAGCGTCTCCAACAACACAGGGCTGCCTGTGGATGCGCCTGTCTGTAAATCAGGCCGGAAAAAATAAATAAATCGGCGAACGCACCTGCGCATCGGCTGATACCGATACAAAAAAAATGCAAATATCGAGTGTTACAAATGTCCAAGCAGGGTGCAGACAACTGAATCCGAGCTGCACAGTTCAAGAGATTAATTACTTAAGCAAATGTTCAGCAGGCTTAGGGGAGGGATGAAGTAGGTTGACACAGTTTCTATAAAAGTCTATAAAACTGGTCCAAGACAATAGAGTTATCCAGTTTCACCAAAATGACTGAAATATGAGAGAGCAGAAGGCAGATGTAGCAGTCACATGAGCAACTACCGAAATAGTTGGTAGAATTCCCCTTTTACACGCACAAACAACCCTGAATCCAATACAAATATTGTTGTTTCAGTCGCACTCAGTCCGTCATGGTGCAAAGAAAGCACAGCCTCTATCTGAAGTGGACTCCAGCTCGAATAACAGCTATAATGTTTAAGTTCCTTGTGTTATTAGAGGACCTTATTTAGTATCTTGGTGAAGATGTGTGTATTGAAACATTATTAAATATCTTTGACTACAAGTGAAGAGGACAGTGTGCGGCAGGCCTTTGTCCTGTAGCGTGGACTCTAATCTCTAATTTAACTAGTTGAAATATCCTTAAATCAGGCGTCTTAGAAAGCGGGATAACACTGTCTCAGTACAGACAGTGCCAGACATTATTCTGAACTCTGCAACAGACCTTTTTCACAGCAGCCTTTTTGGGCATAAAAGTAGTAGTGTTAACACAGGTGTTTCCTTTCCAGTGAGCCACACGCACCACCCTGACTCTGTTTGACCTGAAACGAAACCTTAGTTAGAACCATTGGTAACACCGGGGAAAAAGTTTATTAGTCTTTTTCAGCATTAATACAGTTCATTCTCTGTGCCTGTTTCTTGCAGTCCCACCCATTGAAGTGGAAATTACCGAAGGAAAAGACTCGCTTGAATGCTCAGCTAAAGCCAATCCAAAAGCAGACTTCACATGGAGCAGGTACAGGAATTTCAATGAACAGGTTTCAAAGAAAACATTTGTTAACCAAACAAAGTTTGTTTGGTTTCTCATAGGCTTTGCACAACGGTGAAAGACTAGAGCCATGAGCCAAATAGTCTATGGCTGATAGTCATAGTTGTAATGAACCTCCATTTCTATGAAAATGAAAATATAAAGCTCCGTGTGATGACTTCACACTTTTAATGCACACAGTTCTTTCCAAACTTCTTTGTTCTTGACCAAGTAATTTGATTGGACAAGAGTCACTCCATGAGTACTGACCTAAAGCACAACAACACTGGGACCTTTAAATACATGTATGACCCCACTTTACAGGTGTTTTAATGACCGTCACATTAACATTACATTTACATCATCTGTCTTAGATAAAAATAATAAACAGAGTAGTTTGAATTAATTATTTTAACAATTCCTTACATGTCCATTAAAAACAGCAAAAGGATATATATGTCGACAGTCTTCTTGTTAATTCAATTCAGCATCAATCATCCATAAAGATGAACTGCATAGCTGGTTTTCTGCTTCCTGTCTGGTACTGAAGAGAGCACTGCTGCCATCAGATAACCTTAAACATGTTTTATCTGAACATGAAGGCAAGAAAGAGACTGACATCTCCACCACAGCAACTGTCAGCAGACTTTTATTTCACTGGTTGCATACATGATGCAAAGCAGCTGGCCTGTGGTAACGTAGACGCACACAAAGTAGCAACAAGCCAGTGCTGGGGAAGTGTGTTGCATGGCAACAGTGCTGCCCTATTTGTAAATCATAATAATCATGAACAAATCAATATCACACTTTGGTGACTCACATTTGACAGGAAGTCAGCTAGAGAAAGTCTATATTAAAATGTTCATTTTTATGACAGCTGTATCCGCCCTGAGATGAACTGTCGACTTGTCCAGGATGTACCTCGCCTCACACCCAATGCCAGCTAGGATAGGCTTCAACCCCCACGACAGTGATAAGGAAAAGCAGTTACAGATAATGGGTGGCTGCACTAGGAATGATTTCTTTTTTATATATCACCATTAATAACTGACTGTAATGTGTGGGGCGTGAACTTTTTACCGGCTTCCAAAGGGGAGCACGCCAGAAAAAGTTTGAGAACCAGACAAAACTGTGTAATATATACAATGGGGAATACAAAACACTACCAACTACAATACAAATAAAACAAAAGAATAAGTCTGTCAGTAAAAATATTTCATCAGTGAACCAAAACGACAACAAACCAGTGTGAAAAATTAAGAGTGAAAGCAATAAACTGAGTCTGGAGGATTATTATTAACATTTAAAATGTGTGGCTGCAAGTGTGTGACACAAAGCAACATTTTGATAAGCTATTATTTTGAAAAACAGCAAAAAATAATATTTGAAATTCATTCTTTTGGTACAAATCTCTCCAGTTTGGCCCGTTGCTTTAAGTCCTCATGTAGGGTTGCTTCAGCCTTGTTTCTCTTGTTTCAGAGATAACAAACCGTGGCCGGATTCTGCTGTCAGAAATGAGGCAACACTAAGCTTTCAGAGCATTACCACTGACATGAAAGGTCTCTATCATTGTACTGCATCTAATACTTATGGATCGATGCGTGGTTCACTCTTCATGGCGGTGACACCAGGTGAGGTCACGTTTGAGTCGACTGTGGATTTTTGTGTTTGTTCCTGTTTGTGTTTTTGGATTTCTGTTGTGGCTGTCGTTTGATTCTGTTGTCACATTTTTGTGTCCCTTCATTAAAAAAAAAAAGAAAGAAAAGAGCGTTTGAATTAATTTCTGGAGCAAGTTATCCCTATGGATTTTATGGCATGATGAGAAGCTCAGACATCTAAACCCTGTTGTAAAATCCCAGAATGTGATCCGGATACCTCTCAGACTTGATGTGGTTTAAATACCTCCACAGGGTATAAATACCCCGTGGAGGTATTTAAATCACTTCAAGCTGAAAAAACTGACTAATAACACACTGATGCACCAAGGTTTTTGCTTTGGGGCTGAGGCTGTTTAGCCTTATGCCTACACACTCTAGACAAGAGGAATAAACTTAATGAACAGAGTACTCTTTCCCCGCACTTACCTTATGTAATGCGCATGCACATCGTCGCCATTGTCTTCTGTGAGACCTTTCTCACAGCAAGAAAAATACAGGTGCTATTGATTTGTAGGCTACTTGCATTCCATTCAGGTGAGCTAGGCTAGGTCCTGCTAGTGTAATCTTTTTTCTTGTGTCCTGTCTCCCTACAGGCAAACCCAGCCCAGCTGGTTGGGTCTTATTTGCTCTTTTGCTTGTCCTGAATGTTGTTGTTGTTGCTGCTGCAGTGTGGTACCTGAAATTTCGAAGGTACGAAGCACAGGAGTACTACATACACTTAAGTTTAAAAAAATATAAATATAAACACTTTGTAAAATCTTTTGTTGTATATTTATTGGTGGTTCATTGTCCAGGCCACCAGAGAGTGAACGCACGGGGGTACCAGAAAGTGGCAGGTATCTTAGTGTAGCAGAATCTGAAGGAGAGGACGCAGTGGTAAAACACTTAAATTGTTACAGAGCTCTCTGTCTCTCTTTCCTTTCCCACAGTTAAACCTGTGTACTACTTCTTGTAGTAGAACGGGGCATCTGTTTTTCTGAAAACAGTTTAATTCATGATGCTTTCTCCATTGTTTTGTAGTTTAGACAGAAATCTATAGATACTCTGAAACTCTTTGATAACTTGTAATTAAACAAAATCTTTTGTTTTGTCTGCCTTAGGGGTCGCTTTGAAAACCATGGAAACAACAACATAACAAGAAGGAACACAGTTGGACTGCATGAGATTCAGAGCTCACATTTTACATTCTTCATAGAGCTGGCCGGTGAGCAGATGCAGCTTTCTGGTTGTAAGCTTTCATGTCAGTTTCCCTGATGTTGAATGCCTTTTTTTCCTGTAGTCAGTCACATGTAGACATGTCACTCCATCAGCATTCTGTACTTCTGTTGTCAGTAACAATAGCAGTTTAGTTTGTCAGCAAGTTTATCAAGTGATAACAACA
Source organism: Sciaenops ocellatus (assembly GCA_033000465.1). Lineage (NCBI taxonomy): Eukaryota > Metazoa > Chordata > Actinopteri > Sciaenidae > Sciaenops > Sciaenops ocellatus. Next base: position 7,527,265 of record CP136868.1, read on the forward strand.
AAGCAGAGGTGAAGATTGCAGTAAGCAAGAACTGAAATACCTGCATGCAGTGTTATCAGGTGCAAACAGCTTTAAATACCACCGTATTTTCATTGAGCTCGGTATAGCTTTGACTACTAACAAGGGATTGTGAAGTATTGCCTGCATGCATTACATTACATGCACACACAAAAAAACGTCATCTTTTTTGTTGTTTATTTATTTTATTTTTACTTTTTCAGCATTAAACCAAGCCAAGGTAACTCACTGTTTCAATACAACAACTTTGCCACTAATTATTTTATTTTATTCTTTTATATTTTATTTTATTATCTTTTTATACTTTATTTTTCAGTTCAAGTTGGAACTGTCACAGAGGTATTAAATCGTTTAATATTGAGGAGTGAATTGGCTTTGCAAAGTGTTTCTAATATAATGACCACCTAATTTACATTCATAAGTAGAATTTATGGCGGAGTTGTTGTATGACTTCCACAGCACTGTATGTGCTTAGTAAGGTGTTTTGTTTTGTTTTTTTTTATCTTGGTTCTGTGTTTTAGCTGTTGTCATTAACAACATCAGTAAAATGTCGTGTGGAACGGGATTTTAATTTCACAGCCTCACTGACCTTACAGACTGGCGGACAGACTGAAGGAGAATTTTATGCCATCTTCAAGGTCACTGACGGTCAAAATGAAGTTCTGTGTTACAAATGCTGCAGATTACATTGTTCTATAATACATACAAACTTGGTCCAAGTCCAAGTGAAGGACAATTCACAATGAACCAAAAATAACAACCTGCTGTTAGCACAAGATGTCAGGGGACCAGGAAATTTAACAGGACTGATGATATGGGGACCATGAACGTCTATTTCAGTGCATTATTGAGACTTCAGATGTGGCCCTTGATAAAAGGTAAAGATTTTTTTTTTTAGAGTTAGTGTTCTCCTTCTTATTCAGAGCTGTCGGTAATAATCACTGATTCTTTTGGAATATGCTGCTTTTGTCAGAGGCGACAAGACAAGACTGGTAACAAATCAACCTCAATCAAACAAACGAAGGTCAAGGTGAACTCATTTGTGTCATGTCACTGTTACACACTCCTGCCGTGAACTGTGAGGGGGAAAAAAAGATAAAACTACAGTATGTAGCAATTACAGTATCATTAACGTCATTAGCATTATACCATGGCACGAAAAGATTAAAAAATTGAAAATTACACACACTCACTCACTCGTACACACTCACAACTAACAACTAGTTCTAGAGGAGGATCAGTGGAGACAGTGGTGGGTTGATCCTCTGGGGAGCATAAATGTGGGTCCAACAGCATTTCATACCAAATAATGGACTGATCATCGTCATCATTCCTAGATTCCTAGTTTTACATTTAATCTTTTTTTTTTGGTGTGTGTTTTAATCAATTCATGCTTCTTAGTTATAGTTACGCTTGTTTTTATAACTGTATGTTAGTGTTCTCCTTCCTATTACAATAATCATTACTGATTGTTCTAAAACAATCCTCTTTTGTCAAAAGCAATAAGCTAAGACTGGAAACAACTTCAGTCTCACGTTCAAGACAGACTCATTTGTTTCGCGTGTTATTGTTACACTTCTCTCCTCTCACAGTTCGTGACAGGCTTCGCATGTTGGTTTTAGGAAACAAGCCATTTCACAACCAATTCTCTCATAGGTCATGTTATTTTGCTGAAAGGTCTTTTCAGGCTAGGGATTAGGGATAGAGGCTACATTAGCTGCTAGCCACACACACACACATACACTGGTACAGTCAGGTCTTTTTCTTTAGTGAGTGTTCTTATTATTATTATTATTATTATTATTATTTACTTATATAATTTATTACTTTGCTTAGTATTTTGCTTCTTTGTATTCTTCTTTGGGATAACCAGTTTAGTAGTTTACACTCTTTGTTTTGTGTAAAATTTTTTATTGTTGTTTTACTTTTGTTGCTAGATGCCTTGTGGTGCTTATTATTTAGACTGCATTCCTATTAAAGCGGGATAAATATTACAAATGCCTCCTTTGTTTGCATGTCATCATCAATACTGTATCTGAAGTTTTGCTAAGTTAAGAAGTGCTGAAATAGTTTTGTTGTTTTTACAGAGCTCCTCTGTCTACCATAGCCACAGTTAACACAGTAACAGAACAGACTAAAGCTTCATGGAAGTAGCTGCTATCACAAGGTCAGTCATATGATATCTGAAAACATCCACTGTGCTGTGTCGACGGGGAAAAAAATGACTAAGTCATATTATTTTTTTCTCATACAGCCTGGCAGATTTGCTAAATGTATTTCCTTCCTGCTAAGACCCGTACCACACTAACTGCCGTTCTGTGGGATAGTCGGAGCCAGTATTAGGGCGCGAAAACACATAAGACCATTGCTAGAGTGGAGTTATGTCGAAATAAATGGGTCATTTAGGAGTCTAATAAAAGATGCTGTTGTGTTTAAATGTTTTATAATTTAACATTTTAGCCTCTTTTAGCTCATTGTTTTCTGGCTGCAGTTCTGTGATCTGCGATTAGAGCCACGGCAAACATCTGTCTTCAGCAAAAAGACGCTTTATAAAGTGATAACAGTCCCAATTACATACAACAGTTTAAAATTGTAAGTAAAAACATATTTAAAAAAAAAAAAAGTCTGAGGTAATTATTCAGAGCTCAAAGTATTAAGATAGAGTGTGTGTAAAGGCGGGGTGGTGTTTGCATTCTAGAAAAGCTCACTGTTCCTTTAAGATGCTATCAACTGTTTTCTTCAACAGTGCATGAACTGCAACTGTTGCTTTTAACAACACACACACATCTCCACACAACACACCCACCCCAAGGCTGTGAGCATGTGTTCATTAGGCTAATAATACAACTACTACAACTACTTTAGTTGACTAAAGGAAATGGCCATGTAGGGGTCTGAATAAAAGACAGCACATAAGCCAAAATAACTCAGTCCGTGCTGCTTTCACTGCAACTTATGTAATGTCTTTTTTTAGTTCACTGGGTTGAATGAGTGTAATGTACCACACAGTGGAACACAGTCTGAGGCTGGAAACAGCTTTTTTCCGTCAGGGGTGGAAAAATACAGTGGGAATGATGAAAGGGAATGCAAAGATGGATGAAAGACTGGCTGTGTGTTGGACCAAACAGAACCCAGCCTTGTCAACAACAAGGCGTTGCTCATACTGACAAACCTACGGAACTCTGCATTGGAGCATTTCGGCCTCTGTTAGCCAGTTGTTTTGTGGCTTACAATCCTGATCAGATTATCCTTGTTTAGAGCCACAGCAGTTGTTTTCCAGTGTTTAAACCCAGAATAAAGACAATTCCCATCACAATATTTTATATATATATATATATAATAATTTTTTTTCTGCCAGCACCACACCGGACAGACAGAAGTTAGCAACTAGCTGGTGAACACAGTGAAACATGTAGCTGCTAAAGAGTCAGGTATTTCACTCAGGACTTGGTGGAGACCCCTCAAAAAAATAGATAATGTGTAAATTAAGGCCAGAAAAGATTTTTATACTTTCCATTATATACAGAACATTTATTAAAAAGGAAGGTTAAATTATTTATATGTATTATATGCAGAGGAGTTGTAGAGGGTGGGGGATGTTTAAGCAGTTCTTCTTCAATGCCATAATACCACCCCCAGCTGTCATTCAATGGCAACAACACCCACCACACATCCACCTGTGGGCAGCGCAATTAACACCCTTAGTCCTTTCTTCCTGTTTTTTTTTTTGCAGTCCTCTTCCCTTTATCTGTTTCTCGTATTAGTGAGCCTGGCCTCTCTAATGATTGTTTTTTTTGGTTGGATATCGTTTCGTCCACGAACAGATTCCAGGCAGTTTTCATAAATTTCTTCTGGTTTCTGGAAAGAAATAGAAAGAAAAAAAAATCAAAACTGCAGCTCAGTTTGATCTCAGCGTCTTTGCAAAACATATTGTAAAAGGAATTGTCTCTCCATCACTTTGTTATTACACAGATTCACTGTGAACATCCAGGCCTCATAAGTCTAGTCTCTTTAAAAGTCATAACATCTCAAATGACAATATGATAATTATTATATTTACCGTTTCCGCAGTGGGAGGTTGAATGTTATTTCTGTAGAAGAGAGTGACATTTTGGTTATATTCTAGCAGTATAATGTCAGTAGTCATCAGCATAGAATCGTGCTAAAGAATGACTGGAGGCAAATGCAACTTACTCTGTGTGCCGTGTGCAGACTCTATGCAGAATGGCCAAAACGATTATAAAGATGAGGAAACACACACAAGGAACAGTAGTTGCCACAACAACGATAAGCTTAGGCCAATTTTCACCTTCCGCAGACGGCTCTGGGGAAAAAAATAAAAATAAATATTAAACTTGACTATAAGTCTAAGACGTAAAGTAATGCCAAAGCCACATTTGTCTGTGTTTTAGTGTGAAAGATCATTGTTTCACAAAGGAAGCCAATGTGATGATCACATGTCCTGTGGTCTGTCAAATACCAGAGGTACTAACATTGTGTACCATACTATATTCATGCTTCAATATCCAAACTCATACATTTGAGAAGTTATTTAATTAACCTATTTAGAGATTTTATTGACTAAAACACCTTTAGAGACTGTTGTTGTTGTACAGTACACAAATATGATGTCAATGCTAGCGTAGCCATAGCTGTGTAGCTCTTTTAAGTCTGCATCTAGAGGAATGATACTCAACTAAAGGTTGGTTCAGTAGCATACCTTTAATTATCAGCTCCCACGTTTCCGACTGAGCTCCATCTTCCTCGCTGGTGGTCTGACAGGTGTAGTTTCCTGTATGAAATGTCTGGGCTCTCTCTATGATTAGTTCGTGCAGGTGGTCCTCTGACTGCGACATATTTATGTTGAGTCTGGAAGCTTTGGGATCCACGTGTAAGCGGTTTATCTTCGCATTCAAACTGAATAGTAGAACATTGTTCATTCTCCATGTCAGCTGAACGAATGTGCTGATTGAATTGTTGGGACAGCGCAGGATCACTCTGCTGCCAACCACTTCTGAGATGGTTTTTCCTTCTGTGAAGGAAATTTCAAATGCTAAATTTAACTTTCACTGTAATCATGTTGTCACCATTACAAAGCAATACAGTAGTACATTATTCGTTTTGGCTTAGCATAAAGACTGAAATCAGGAGGAAAACCTAAAGTAAAGTAAGTAAAGTCAAAGTGACCCAAAGTGTGAAAGACGTATCTTTGCAGCTCTTACTCAACTTCTTTTCTTACTATAACAGAAATTAGATTGTCATCTATCGCTCATCTAACTCTCGACAAGAAAACAAATCGAATATTTCCCAAGTTCTTGAAAAGCTGTAAAGCTTTAAATGAATTTTACCTGCTGGTGAGGAAATCCACAACATGTAACAAATCACAGAAAAGGTCCAGCTGAAGGCCGAATGTTTAGAAAAATCCTCCATCCCACCTTGAAACAAAGACAGTTACATTTTAAACATCATGTTTGTGTAACTATATAATCTGTTCAACTCCGAAAATATACTTTCTTTAACCAGGAAAGTCTCGCTCAAATCAAAGTTTTCACGAGTGTCGTGGCCAAGAGGGACAGCAGTAACAATGAATAGAGACAGACGAACAAAGTAAAGATAACACAAAATTTCAATAAGAGTGTCATGTAATGTCAAATAAGAGTCCAAATAAAAATCAGAAAGAATATGACATAATTTCCAAACCTAGGTACAGCATGATAAATATAGGAACTTACCAGTAGTGAGCAGCGGTTTTGTCTTGCTCTCGTGCTCTAAGCGATAAAACTCTTAATTTTAAGGTGAAAAGGGACAAATAAATGGCTATATGATGATGATAAGAGTTAAACTAGCTCTGTCAGTGTCAGTTTAAACCTAAATCAAGCCCCTCACAACCACATTTCCTGTTTCCATTGCGGAAGTCAATGCGTTAGCCATAATGCATGCTATTGTGTGTGTGTGTGTGTGTGTGTGTGTGTCATTCTTTGATGTTGAAATTCATGCTGTGAGCATTTACTCAGACGTTCCCAAAAATCCCCTCACAGATCATCAAATTTTCAGTGTGCTCTCATGTACAAACCTGAATTTGAGTGTAGAATGGAATTTGGATCTTCACCTTGGCAGTGCAAATGCAAACTGAGCCATTTGAAATTGAGATTTTCCTTTCAGACAATGGCAGCACTGTTAGAAAACTGTGAAGCCATCCATCATTAGAGGAGTCAGATGGGCCATGCAAGTCAACCCAATTCTGACGGTTTCTTCCTGGTTGGGTCGATCAGACCTACTGAGATTCATTACATGTACAAACATGTGTAATGCGTACCTGAGCTAGTCTAAAGTCTAACGTTGAGTGTCACACACAAGCGCCTATGAGAGAGCCAGACTGTCAGACAAAATAAAGCTAATCTAATAACCTTGAATTTGTCCCTGAGACAGCTGCAGCTCTGGTCTAGTCTAGCTCTAGTCAGCCAAACACAAAGAGACACTCTGTGGCCTTCATACCATTTTGACTGTAATGCAAAGAAGGCAGATTCTTTCACAAACACAATGACACAGTGTTCTGCAGTTAGACATACTGTACATATTGTCAGACTGACTTTGAAAGACTTTGAATATATGTGTCAAAACTATACAGAATCAGTTTTTCTCCCTCTTTATATTAGCGTAAATACTGTATATTTGTTTAGGGATTTTCATGTCAGTTATTTTTGCATTTATTGAAAATGAAACTCGTTTGCTCCACTCCAGGGTCATAAGTTCACATAAGACCATGTCCATGATGCACATTAGTTGAGATAACATGGATAATAAACCCACAGTTGTAAGGAACTTGCCAATACGGTTATATCGGAGCTGTGTTTTCAAGCAGAACTAGCACAGCGTTTTAATGTAGTTAGTGTCAGTAAACCAGTCTGCACTGAGCTGTGATGATGAATGTGAACGATCCTCGCAGTAACTGCTATCCACAGCTGCTTTATGCCGTTTAGAAGGCCTCACCTTCAGTTTGTGAAATAACTGCAGTATCTGGAGTCAGCAGGACTGATAAGTCTGCATGCAGCATCTGAGAAGCGCCATGTCAGAGAACAGTGCAGTGCAGTGCAGTGTTTGCAATGACACCAGGCTGCTATTGTATAACCATACAGACTTCTACACACATTGAAAATGTTTGTTGTCTGTTGTGTAACATTAATTTCTAAACTATGACGTGACGTGAGAAACAGAATTATTGCTAAACTTATTATTGCCATGCATGATGCCACTGAGTGGAATGAGTGGAATATAACAGCTGAAAATAAAGGATGTTTACACTGACTGGTTGAGTCCAAACAACTGTACTGCAATCAAGCCACACCACAAAAAAAAACAAGCAGACACAACCAATTATTAAGATGCATTATAGAGAGCCACATAATTGTGTGTCTGGGAGTGGTGCAGCAACAGTTATGAGGATTTCTTTTGCCCAGTTCATACTTCATACAGTTCAACTCTATTGACTACATATGTTTTGGTTGTGGAGGAAGATTATAGCTCATAGCTTTAACTCTAACTTGTTTGCATGTTTTTCTTTATTATTAACCTAAAATAGGCTGGAATGGGGACTCAGAAACGTACAAGACAACATTATCAAGTATCTATCAAGGTATCTTAACATGCTCTTTACATAGCATGTTAAGTGCAATCATTCTTGCTGTTCACTTTACCTCCCCCCCACTTCCGAAACTAAACTTCCACCCTTGATAAGCAGTTGCACAGATAAATATTTCACACATATGTCATAACAGGGTATGAGTTCCTCTTTGCAGTTAATGCAGCATGACGTAGGCTATTCTTAAGAATCTTCTCCCTTGATAACACATATGAACACACATCAACACAAACCTGCACCTAAAGACAGATGCAGAATGTGGTGATAACGCTAATTATAGCTCCTCACCTCATGGTCAGGTCACGTAGTTTCGCAATTCATTTTACACAACTGCATTTGTCCTGCAATCAAGGGTAAGACACGAAACGCTACTTTCGCTGAAAAAGAAAGACTTCTTCATATCTGTTTGGTTTGTTGATTCAGTTACAATCTGCGGCCTCACAACTTTGTGTTTGGTAGATTATTTCTTTGTTCCAACAATGCTTCTCTGATTGTCAGCAGCTGTGAGCACGGACCCTGCTACAGCGGTCTGTTGGTGTCTGCCACGTTTGACTGATCTCGATAGGGCCCATGCGATAGGGCAACTTCGAGCTGGTGGTCCGCAAAACCGAGTTCTTTGGAGTGAGCCCTAGTACCATCTGCAAACCAAATGCCAAGTTCCATATAACGGGATGTAAGAGACAAGCCACAAAGTGGGTGTCCCAAGAAGACAGTTCCCTCATCCTGTCAGCGCTTATAGGAACCGTAGGCAGTCTTCTACATTTGCAGTCAAGGTCTGACTGCCCTTCACCGTTCAGTGATGAGTCCAGATTCTGCCTATGGTACTTGGATTGTAGGGTCAAAGTGCGTAGAAGATGCGGAGAACACTTTGCTGACTGCTGCACCGATAGAGTGACATCTTTTGGTGGAGGCAGTGTGATGGTGTGGGGCGGCATCTCCCTTACTGGAAAAACAAGGCTTGTCATTATTGGAGGCAATCTCATATTGCCACAGTCTGGGACCAAACTCTGTCCTTCAAGATGTCAACGTTCGCCCCAGCAGAGCGGGATTTTTCCGAAACCACCTAAAGAAGTGGAGTGGATGGAATGGCTTCCCAGCAGTCCTTTCCTCACACCCAATAAACAGTTGTGGGATCAGATTTTTGGCCGCGCTGTTCGTATTTTTAGAATTACCAACACAACCACATTTGTGCTCTTGCAACAAATGCTGTCTGTAGAATCAGATGCGATCCCACAGCAGTGCATGACTGGGTGTGGTTATTGTCTGCAGGTGTTACTTATTACATTGTTTCGGAGTAGAGTATTTATGCCACTGCAGCTAGGTGCTCACTCTCTGCAAACCAAAGGCCAAGTTCCATATAACGGGATGTCAGAGACAAGCCACAAAGTGGGTGTCCCAAGAAGACAGTTCCCTCATCCTGTCAGCGCTTATTGGAACCGTAGGCAGTCTTCTACATTTGCAGTCAAGGTCTGACTGCCCTTCACCGTTTAGTGATGAGTCCAGATTCTGCCTATGGTACTTGGATTGTAGGGTCAAAGTGCGTAGAAGATGCGGAGAACACTTTGCTGACTGCTGCACCGATAGAGTGACATCTTTTGGTGGAGGCAGTGTGATGGTGTGGGGCGGCATCTCCCTTACTGGAAAAACGAGGCTTGTCATTATTGGAGGCAATCTCATATTGCCACAGTCTGGGACCAAACTCTGTCATTCAAGATGTCAACGTTCGCCCCAGCAGAGCGGGATTTTTCCGAAACCACCTAAGGAAGTGGAGTGGATGGAATGGCTTCCCAGCAGTCCTTTCCTCACACCCAATAAACAGTTGTGGGATCAGATTTTTGGCCGCGCTGTTCGTATTTTTAGAATTACCAACACAACCACATTTGTGCTCTTGCAACAAATGCTGTCTGTAGAATCAGATGCGATCCCACAGCAGTGCATGACTGGGTGTGGTTATTGTCTGCAGATGTTACTTATTACATTGTTTCGGAGTAGAGTATTTATGCCACTGCAGCTAGGTGCTCACTCTCTGCTGATCCCTCTCTGGCTCTGCCCTTTGCTGGGCTCCTCTGTCCCCAGTTTGGTTTGGTTTGGTTTGGTTTGGTTTGGTTTAGCTTAGCTTGTTTTAGCTTGATCTCTTAGGTTGTCCTTTGCTTTTGTTCCACACTATCAACACTTGCACCCTCACACTTTTCACTTATGCACACCCTACACCACTGATACCACTGCTTCTACACACTCCATAACTTTAAATCCATTATGATTGTTTAATTTGGTCTATTTTGGTTTAATTTGATTTAATAAAGAATTGTGTAACAGACGTACATGGTGTTTGCCATGACTCTCAAAGCCAGGTCATGACAGTTGATACAACAAAGAAATAATCTACCAAACACAAACTCCCTTACTTTTTGTGTGTAGTTTAGATTCTCACCTCGTGGTCATGTAGTTTAGTAATTAACTTTACACAACTGTGTTTGCACTGCAATGTGTTTCAAGGATAAAACACCAAACGCTACTTTAGCTGAAAACAAAGTTGGAAAAGAGTTTTTTTTTTGTTCCCTTGGAAAGACTTCTTAATATCGAAACTGAACAAACTGAGTCGGCTGAGTTGGTTAGAACCTTGACCATAACCTTCACAGCTAGATACCACACTGGACCACCGTATAAAAGTTGAGTGAGTACAGGATTTTGCAGGCTGCTTAGAGCGGCATTCACTGTGACTTTCTGTTTGCTCGCTCCTCACTTTGTACAGTGCTAAGATGACTGCCATCTCTCATGCAGTGACACACTTAATCCTTTTCACATGCTGTCACGCCACAGGAAACAACTACACATTGTCCGTCGCTTTCCACCTGACAGTCTGAATAACTCACTGCTGCACGGTGCTGCTTGTCTGCCTCTCTGCTGTCTGTGTCCAGTCTGTATGCTCATTTTCTGACTCGGTATGTAAAGTTTTGTCAACTTCACAGTCTGTGCACAATTCATTCAAACATTCAGATATTAGCTGTGTGTGCAATGTGTTGACTGTTTTGAGGCCATTAAATGCTTGTGGCTGTTTCTGGTCGGGATGAAAAGTGTCTACAATACTGCCCCTCAGTGGTGATTTGATCACAGTAGACCCACTCCTTCATTATTCTACAAGAATCAGTCATAATACTTTTTCCAAAGCCCACATACTTGCAGAATAGGTCTGATGTATTGTGCTGTATGTATCCTGCATCTTGTCCAGTATGTGCACGGTCGGGCTTCAGCTGCTCAAGGATAAAACACCAAACGCTACTTTAGCTGAAAACAAAGTTGGAAAAGAGTTTTTTTGTTCCCTTAGAAAGACTTCTTTATATCTAAACTGAACAAACTGAGTCAGTTGAGTTGGTTACAGTCTGCGACCTCACAGCTAGATACCACTAAATTCTACACACTGGACCTTTTCATTGTGTAAAAGCTGAGAGTACAGGATTTAATTAAAACATTTAAACATTCACTGTGACTTTCTGTTTGCTCGCTCCTCACTTTGTGCAGTGCTAAGCTGACTGCCATCTCTCATGCAGTGACACACTTAACCCTTTTCACATGCTGTCACGCCACACGACACAACTACACATTGTCTGTCGCTTTCCTCCTGACAGTCTGAATAACTCACTGCTGCGCGGTGCTGCTTGTCTGCCTCTCTGCTGTCTGTATGCTCATTTTCGGACTCTGTATGTAAAGTTTTGTTAACGTGTGAGAACACGGAGAATCTCCTGTTGCGCGTTACACGTGTGAAAAAACAACTCTAGTCTGGACTTTGTCTGGATATATTTGTGTAAACGGCTTTATTAAGCAGCTTCTGGCAGCAGCACAGTGTCTCTCCTTCACCTCTGGCGCCATGAGTTACTATGGTTACAGGGACGGTACTATGCTACCGTGAGTTACTATGGTTACAGCGACCCCCTCTGAAAAGTCTCAATAAAACCATGAATGTAGCCTGATTGCTCCTCAATGCTGAAATCTTTTATTATAACATCATTTTATGTGACAAATCTCACGCCAAATAAGCGGGAAGCCTCAGAGCCCATCAGCAATCATGCTTTAGGGTTTATCCTCGCTCTTATTGATCAGACAGGACCTCATTCAGCTGCAAACGTGTTAGACAATGAACTGTCTTTGTCGCTTCAGTAAATATTCAGTTAATGTGTGACCACAGCACCTCTGACAAAATAAATGACCAATAAATCTGAGCAATCCAAACAAAATATTTCAGATAAGAACCCTTTCCCTCTTTTTCTAGTTTTATAACAACTAGTTTTTTCTTCTGATCAGTTTATTCAAATATTCAGATATTAGCTGTGTGTGCAACTTGTTGACTGCAAGAGGACTTTGGTTTTGAGGCCACAAATAAAACCTTGTTTAGGGCCACTAAATGCTTGTGGCTGGTCCTGGTCGGTATGAAAAAGCTTCTACAATACTGTCGCTTAGTGGTGATTTGATCACAGTACACCCACTCCTTCATTATTCTACAAGAATCAGTCATAATACTGTGTCCAAAGCCCACGTACTTGCAGAATAGGTCTGATGTATTGTGCTGTATGTATCCTGCATCTTGTCCAGTATGTGCACGGTCAGGCTTCAGCTGCATGAGCAGATAAAGAGGGAAGTTTCCAAAGTAAGAAAGATGTACATGTGCACTGTGATTTTCTCATATTTAATATGATCAGTGTGATGTGTTTAAGTGTTACTAGTAACATATTTAGGGAACTGAAATCTATCTGTGTAGAAGTCGGTCTAAAATAAAGTACATTTACTGTAAGAGCTGTTCTTCTTTACGTACTTCTACTTTCCATGACTTTATACTTGAATTTCTGCATTTCATAGTGAAATATACTTTCTACTCATTCTGCTCTGTTTAATTTTAATGTATGGCTACTGTGTTATAGATTAATTCTCATGTATGTTTAATGTATGTTTTGATGCTGTTGCTGGATGCTTGAATTTCACCCCAGATCAATAAACCATCCATCCATCCCATTACATTTATCTGACATCCCTATAATCAACAAATAAATTATTAATAATGATAATTTGATACATGGTTAAATTACATTATTGTAGTATTATTATTATTATAGGTTGAGATAAGACTCCGTTGATCCTTGAAGTATACGTTACTCTGAAGAGAGCCATTCTGCATAATGAGTACTTTTACTTTTAGTATTTTGATATCTTTTACTTAACTACTAAGGTTTTCATTGCTTTCAGTATTTTGGGAGTATTTTTTCCACCTCTGGTATAAAAGTTTCAATTTAAATGCAATGTTCTAGTACTGTAAATTTCCAGGTTGCCTTGTACTACTCTGTAATACTGTCTAAAAGCTTGTATACGATTAATGTGCCTGTCAGTTTTCTCTCTGTCAGTACCTTGAAAAATAATAAATTATGCTTCTGCTCACTAGGTGTGTGTGTGTGTGTGCACGTGTGGGTGCACTTTGCAGAGAAACACTTGACACAACTCTTCTTGACCACGTGTGACTTTTTATTGCGTTGGTTCACATTTCAAAAGAAGACACTGCCACACATCTATTAGCAAAGAAGACTACAAGTTAGTAAAAATTGTTTTGCTTTTTGTTTTGTTTTTTTTTTCTTTCCAAAGATTAATCATGTCTTCTTACAAACATACAGGCAATGCAACAGTCTTAAAATACAAAAAAGTCACATACATTACCAGTCATATCGATGTACACAAGGACCAGCATCATGCTTTGATTGTAACACTGTTAAATGTTTAAAAGTGTTTGACAATTTGGTGATTTATTTCGAAGGCTCGTTCGGATTCAGATTCCACAGCATTGGATTATGGGGAGGAGAAGGGATGGCTGGGGATCACAAAAGGGTCAAAGCTGCCTTCTCTCTCTCTGAGTTTCTCTAGAGCCATTTGATCATACCCCCAAAACCAACACTTGGTTCATGAGTGAGTGCTAGTTTGCACCGTGTGGGCAAACGTGCAGCTTCACGCCCTAATATCGTCTTGAATTGTCACCTTAATACTTTAAATAGTTGATATTTAAACATCTGAGTTGCATAATAGAGAATTTTATGTGTCTGTGCTGAGGGGTCGCATACAGAAATTAAACTCAGATAAAAAAAAATAATCATCATAAAACATCACAGTTCACATAGGTCCCAGAGCTATACAAACGCTTGCTACAATCTTACAACATTTTGAGAATTTACATTTACAGATAAGGCACAGGAAATCTGAGTAAACAAAGCCAGAGGATGTGAGAGGAAGATTTTTAGAGGCATACTTTGCTAATTCACAATTAAATTAATCTTTACTCTTCTAGATGCACGATACCACGGCATGGGCGTTGTCTTTACTCTGCTGGGTTTGTGAGATTAAATCGATATTGTACTCACAATTACAACTGAATTGATTCCTCTAGACCGCAAAATAACCAAAAAACTGCACTTTATGTACATCGTCAGACACGAGAAAAGGGCTTCATGTGTTATGTACAGTGGGAGTTGCCCCTAGTTGTTTGTTTCTGTCTGAATTTTGTCATGAGTATTGTGTTTTCCTGTTGCAGGGGTCGGCAACCTTTTATGGTCACATAAAATCAAGTAGAACGTTTTTCACAGCCAGATCAAGGATGCTTGTTTTCATTGATGAGTGCGGTTTCTTTTATTGTCTCGCCTCCAACAATACTTTGTGCTGATGGTGCATGATCTTTATCGCCCGGATGCCTGTTTGCACAGCACGAAAAGAGAGGATTTGGCCTGAGGTCGCTACTATAGTTCATTCTCTGATAGGGCAAAATGAGCCCACGCTCTCTTCCAATGAACCGATATCACAGTTACACAGTTCTACTTAAAGGCTACGAAACGTGAGCATGATCTAAAAAGCAGACAATCACATTGAAAAAGACATTCAACATGTGGTCTTTTTTTTTTTTTTTTTTTTTTCCATTTGTTTGTTTTTCCTCACTAACTCAGCTCTGGCTGTGCTACATGGTATATAAACATGAAAAGGAGAGAAATGCTCTGAAATTGATGCACATCTCTCTTCACTTGAAAGAATCCTGTGTAAATGGATGCATAGATGAGGTGTTATGAGGGTAAAGGCCTTGCACAGAGTTTAAACCTCTGAATGTGCAAAAAAAAAAAAAGAAAGAAAGAAAACGGTATGCTCTTCTCAACCCTGAAAATGGACTTTTCTTCTTCCTCCTCTCAAAGAGCTGCATACCTGTAAAAGTACCGGCACTTAATGGTGTGACTTGTGTCTGAATGGGAATGAAAGTCAGTGCCTAGCTCTACAGCGAAGTTACTGATTGGCAGACACACGAGTATATTCTAACTTTCTTTCCCCCTATCTACTCAAAACCCCATTTAAAATGTCTAATTCCTCCATTGTATATCGTTAAAACTCTTTCAATAGAAAAAGATGTTTCTAAAAACTGAACATGGATTTTCATCAAGTAAAAAGATGTGTCCTTTCCACATTTTTATTATTTTTTTTTAAATATAAGAACACGCTTAATAAAAAACCTACTCCCTCCCTCTTTAACGTCTACTTTTTATATTTCATTTTTATCACAAACACGCAGATTTTTTTGTCGCTCAGTTGAATTATTTTAAAGGTTTCCCTGTTGATTTCGTTTTTCATCCTTTGGTTTTTGACCAGCCTGTTCAAGAGTGTGCTTTGTCTTGAGTTAGGTGTGTGTATGTGTGTGTGTAAGTGTGTGTGTGTGTGTGTGCTCTCTCTTCTCTTAAACATTTGGTGTGTGCAGGTGTAAGTGTGCTCTCTCTCTCTCACAGGTTCATACAGTGAGATCGTCTGACCTGGCCCTGCTGCTAGCTTTGCTCAGTCGGCTCAGCGGTCTGGTGTCTTCTATCGTATCGGCGGTCTCCATCCCTGCCTTCTCTTGAGTTACCTCCTCCACATTTACCACCTCCTCCCCCACGTTTGCCACCTCCTCCTCTACCTCCGGTATCTCATCCACGACCTCCACCTCCACCTTCTCTGCTTCCACGATTGCGGGCGGCACCTCCTCGGGCTCGGGCTCCGCCTCGTGTAATATCACCCCGTGTGGTGGCCCAGTGGTCTGGGCGTAGGAGGGCAGAGTCTCGTCATACACCTTAGAGATGTCCTCCATGGGCACTACCTCCTCCGCCTTCTCCTCCAGCGCCTGGAAAGGTGGGGCCCCTCTGCCAGCCTCCATGCCCACCTCAGCCAGTGGGTAGAGGTGAGTTATGGGGGGAGCTTTCTCCTCCTCCAGCAGCCTGTAACCTTTCACTCTCTGCAGGGAGGGCACAGCTATGGAGGGGAGGCTCTTCCCTTGTGGTGGCAGAGGAGCTGAGGCCTCGATTTGGGCTGTGGCTGGGGCGGGCTTGCGAAAGACAAAGCGAATTTTCTTCAGGCCCAGGTGACTGATCTCCACAAAGTTGAGGAAGAGCGAGACGCAGGCCACAGCCAACATGAAGATGATGAAGACGGTCTTCTCAGTGGGGCGGGACACAAAGCAGTCCACTGTGTTGGGGCATGGCCAGCGGCTGCATTTGTACAGGGGCAGGATCCGGAAGCCATACAAGAAGTATTGGCCCACCACGAAGCCTACCTCAAACAGTGTCTTGAAGATGATGTGGCAGATGTAGGTCCTCAGCAGGGTGCCCTCCAGCCTGAACTTCTTGCTCCCCTTTGTGCTGGTCTCCTTAGTGGTGCGGACACTTCCCTGGTCGGGTGCCAGAGGGAGACGCTCCTCGCTCAGCTCCTGTTGCCGGCTAAGTTCTGCCTCCTCACGCTCCTTGCGTTTCTCCTCCATGTGGACATGATGCACAGCGTGACCCACATACACCAGAGACGGCGTGGACACAAAGATGATCTGCAGCACCCAAAGGCGGATGTGGGAGATGGGGAAGGCCTCGTCGTAGCACACGTTCTCACATCCAGGCTGCTGCGTGTTGCAGACATAGTCAGACTGCTCATCGCCCCACACAAACTCTGCCGCCGTGCCCAGGATGAGGATGCGAAAGATGAAGAGCACCGTGAGCCACACCCGGCCGATCACCGTAGAGTGCTCGTTAACTTCCTCTAAAATATTACCCAGAAAGCTCCAGTCACCCATGATCGGTCCGTAGCACTGCAAAATGAAGGGTGGGGTAGGATGGGACACAGAGGGTGCAGACAGACAAGGGAGGGTGGGGTAGGCAGGACAGACAAGGGGAGGAGAATAGAGTGCCAAAAGTAAGAAATGCAAAAGAAGAAACTTGTCAAAAATCAAATGTAAGCCAAAATTTCATGCTACCACACGTGATGGTAGAATTTTAAAACTTCTAAAGAGTAGCGTTCAAGTCTATTTCAACTATAATTCGATAAAAAACAATCGACATTAGGAGTTATAATAAAGTTTTAGCTTTAGATTCAGCCTTTTTAGAAGGCTGCTTGTTCTCAATGTAAACAAAATTAACTTTCTTGAACTTTAACAGGGCTGCAAACCAAAAAAAATCTCCTGCACTAGCTGTTTAAAAAAATCCACAAATAACTCCCCAATAAATAAAAAAAAAACAACAAAAAGAGATCATTAAGTAAAAAAAAATAGTTCCCTCTTCTGTAAGGTATGTTATAGGTTAAATGTAATCAAATGGGCAACTTGCCACAGCTGCGGCTCCGGCGAAGTTGAGTCCTGTCCCGTTCTCTTGGCACCCGGCAGGGAGAAGTGAACTTTTTTTTGCCCTCTATCCCACCTAAAGCCCCGTCCTTGTCGCCCCACTGAGCAGATGTGAATGAATCGGTGCTGATGGTTGGTTTTTAGTTTGCTGCAATATTTAAGCTTGGAGCCAGACAGCCTTTATTTGCCGGGCGACGTGTGGTGACGCAGAAGACAATAGGATCAACAGAGCCAGAGCAGGGATGTATGGGAGCAGGCCTCAGGCTCCCACACCAACATGGACACTGTACGGCCAGGGCACTGAGTCCACAGTGGAGCCATTCAGCTTCATGCATGACACTTCCTCACACATATATACTGTATGTAGAATCACACATACAGTGGATGAAACAATAACAGCAGCTCTCGTGCCTCCAGCTGTACCGCCATGTCCAACATTAGAGCAAGAGAGGCAGGTCAGTGACAAATCAGGCAGGGATGAAGGAGAGTTTATGTCCTCGTGCTTTGACACTGGACAATGTTGTTTGTGCAGCACAGGCAGCAGTAGTAGGTTCAACTGTGAGTTTAAATAAGATGAATGTTCTCATGTTGTTTAGAGAGTTGGTGACCAGTTCTTTTCATTTTATTTATCTGTTTGAAATAAAAGATAAAGAACGGCATGCATGCATTTTCAAACAATACAACAAAAAAAGATCTAAAGTTAATAATTCTCCTTCATAATCAGATTTTCAGATTTATATATCCACAACAAAATTCATAAACCACTCACAAAAACATTTACTATACAACACCAAAGAAATCGCAGTAAATATTAATAAAATAGTTAATCTCACGTTCTTTTCCAGGCTTTTCAGACAAAGTCTGAACATCATAATTTAACAGCAACGCCAGTTTTTGCTCATCTTTACATCAGAACAGAGTTTTGTTGATTTATATTTCTGATTGTGTGTGCAAGATTTTAAAAAAATGGCACTCATACTTCAAATCAGACCACTGACATATTCTGTTTTTCTCATGAATATTTATAAATCTGCAAACCTTAAAAGCCAAATCTTAAACCAAAATGTGAAACTAAAGATGTAATTTAACATGATTCAGGGCCAAACTTTTGTTACATATGTATGTCACATTTATACATTTTGTTCCTGTTCCTGTCGTATGTTGTTATTTATTGTGATCTTTCACTAATGTGAAGATACACGTATTTTATTTGCAGCAGTTTTTGCATTTTGATTATTCACTGTCATTAAAACTTTGCTGTTATCAAATGTGAGCTTCGCCGTAGAAAACCGAGTCCACCTCTGTGCACGCTTGTGTGTGTATGTGTGTGTGTATCATCATAACTGTGTCACTGGTATGTGAAGAATGTGAAAGCATTGAGTGAAAGGACACACTGAAATGTCTCTATTAGGGAGGTTAGTCAAACTTTCCCGGCTCAGAGAAGAAAAACATTCAGCAGCGATCTTTGATCATTGAATCGTTCCACAGATGTTTGAACAGAGCAGAGCCCGGAGAGGCTTGTTTCCACTGTCTGAATATCTGAAATATCTTATAATTAGATAACCACTAGCTCTGCACAGCTATTATCAATAACTTTATAAGCTTTTCAACGACTGAAAATTAGGAATAAAATAAATATTGTGACTTCTTCTTGGATTCTGACTCATGTAGCTCTGATTCATGACCTTGGTCATGCACAGCCACAGCTTCATGGTGGGTCACACTGGCATGTTAGACCATGACAAATGTATTTAAATATATAATTTATATGATTTAAATATATAGTTTTGTATGTTTAAGTACTGCTATGCACCTTGATGGTTTTACAGTTTAATCAAATAATTAGCTAATTCATGTTAAAATACTCATCAACTACTGGATTTATTTAAACTAAATATTTATTTAAACAATAATAAAATGAATGTTTTGATGAGGTATTTTAGTGAGATTTAAAGGCCTTAATGTCTTTTGTCTTTCTTCATTTTTGGTTTTTTAATCATTTTCAACTTGAAACTTGATGTGTTATAACTGTTAAGTTAAATGTTTGAAAACTCAATAAACAAAGTTTGAAAAAAGCCTTAATTCACTTTTATTAAGTAATGATTGCTGCTGTTTTATGTTTTACCTCTTCAACTTATGACTGGATTTTACTTTATGAATATTTTTTCAAATTTTAATGAGCTGTATTTAGTTTCTGTACATTTTATTTGTTCCCTTGTCTTCATTTAAAATGTTAATAAAAACCTTTAAATAACTAAATATGCATGTAAGCTATACATTGTACCAAATTTGTATGATCTCATATATAAATTACAAATATTTCTCTAGTTAAAACAGGTGAATAACACATATATAATAATGCATGCACCTGTTTGAAAATAGTTTGACAGGTGTTTGAGTACAGGAGGTTTGCAGCTCAGCTGGTGTAAGTTTTCCTGATATGTTCTTGTATGAGTCTGTCAGCTTATCAGCAAATGGAGAGCAGGATGTTGTCGTGACAAACATTAGGATACTTCAACATTGTGCTCAAATGCTGATTCTGGCAACTGTGGAAAACTGAGACGTGCCGTGCATCAACGATGTGATTTCTTTGTGCTAACATTTAATACTTTGATTATAAACCACGCTCGAAGCTGGAAATGTTTATTCGAAGAAATCTTTTGTTTGTCTGTTATCTAAACTGCTGAAGGCTTGTTTTCCCAATAAACCACTGATGCACCAAATTAAAGGAAAGAACAAAACAATTACATGGCAAGTCTGAAACAGACGGACAGTTTATGGTTACACAACTCATTTCCCCTCGCACAATCTGATGTCCAGGTTTCCGCACTTGTTTCGTATTCCCAGGACTCGATGGAGTTTGAGCACGGCCGCTTTCTTTGCCCTGATTACTGGTATGTTCATAAGTATTTTGTTCTTCATTCTGAATTCTTGTTTAGTCTGAATGCAAGAAAAGTTTGCTTTTAATGTGACATTTTTCAAGATAAAAGACGGATTTTCTCAGCATATTTTAATCTAATGATGGACAATGGAGGTGAGCTCATACTACAGGCCACATGTATCATACTGTACATCAGTGGTCAAGATCAACTGAAGTCATCACTCCTAACGTGAACGTATCTCCAGTCTGCTCATCTTATCACAGCCAACCCTCGCTGTCTCTCATCCAATAGCGTTCTCTGTCCTGGGTGACATCACTGGGCTGGCGACCTAGAAAGTCCACCTCTTGATCTCTGCGCTCTGAACTGTTTGTTGGTGGCAAATTTGACTTTACACAAATGGATGTGATATAAACGTAGACATGACAGTGTTTTGTGTTCGCTGACTGGATAGTTAACTAGCGTCCGCATATCCAGGTGCAGTGATATCTTCTCACATAAAAACATCCCCAACAAAAAACTCAAATACTCGCTCTCCTCTGGATGTCACATGGGCTCGTAGAAGCCATGTTCAGAGCTCTGTAGAGGCATCAGGGTGTATCCACTGGTCTGGGGGGGACCAGGGGAGTCCCTTTAAAGAGCTGTGTGTTGGTATAGTGGACGCTTGCATGCTAAGCCCTACGGTGGGCCCGTGAATGGCACCAGGGATTTCACACAAAGACATGATGTCATGATGTAGGGTGCGGACTCTATTGAGCACGTGCATTGAGGCGTGAGGCCAGATTAGACCACCGAAGCAGGGCACCAACTGGCCGTTAATCAGAATGCTAACACGCTAACAAACATATCGTACGACGATCTGCCTACGGCGCGATGGTGCCACGCGCTTCCTGCTCGCAGGGCCTTTGAAAGACAGGAAGTAGCTGAAATCTAATGAACCTATCAATGCGATACAATATGAGACATGAATTTCATCGAACAATATGTATTACGTGATTCCGACACATGTTGGCAGGGGGTGGGTTTGATTTGGCCTCCTGGTTGCCTCTCACACAATGAACATCTCCCACCACTCCCTGAGGAACAACATGTACAACATGTATGTTTTTGTGCTGAAAATAACTTTTTTTTTTTTACAGCGCGCAGATACCTTTAGATCTAAAATGAAGGTACGAGGTAGCTTAGGTTTGCAGCGGTGTTTCTGGTTAGGCCACATCAGAGGATCGTGTCCTTGTTGCAGCACATGGTGGGTCTGTCACCTTCCATCTGCACCCTTTTCTGAACAGTGGTGGGAGTTGTCAGCCACAAGGACTACAGCACAGGCAGTCGTCGCAGCAGGAAACTGCAAGCAAGCAAACTTTATTTACACGGCGACTTTTGAGACAGAAAAAGACGGAAACGTGGGACAGATAAGACAATGTATAAAAACAAGTAGGCTGTGCACAACGTGCAAAACTCAATGTATAAAATCAAGAGAAAGATCAAAAAAACATTGAAGCTTTTGGAGATATTTTGGCTTAGAAGCAGAAACAACATGTACAACTTGATCACCTTTAGTTTTCAGCTTAGCAAAAGGACAGAAAGAAAACAAAACACACAAAGGAGCCCACAGATTTTTTCAATAATATAATCTTTTTTATCCTGTGTGCACAAAATATTAGATCCATGTTACGCTCAAGATAATAACTTGTGTAAACAAGATAATAGTTATGTGATATCTATATATTATGTGGACTCTAAATCTAAAAGTGAATAACAAACTAGATATCAACTTGTGTGAACATGATAATCGTTTATATGAACAAGTAGCGTAGCGTGTAGTGAGCTTAAATATAAAATAATTAATAGAATTTAGCAAAATAGATAATACATAAATAACATTTGGCCATACGATCAAAAAAAAAGGTATGAAAAAAAAGGAAAATAAATTATTAAACATTACATAGGTCACTTCATGATGAGACACCTTCATTAAAAGCCAGGATAAAAAGATGTCTTGAGTTTTTCCTCAGATCGACAGGCAGACTGATTCAGAGACGAGGGCCACAGTGACTGAAGGTGGACTTCTAAGTACAACGGGGAGTCCAGCTGCAGAGGATCTGAGCTACACATCTATGTAGCATGTCTCAAAGATCGGCAGGTGCCACGAGCTCTGTCAGCTCATTATTTTCATTTTTTGGCCTCCAACTTTAATTAAAAAAGGCTCTAAAAACCCACTGTGCACAACCTGCCCAACACAAATTGTTAAACATAAAAAAAGTCAGTGGCTAGCTGGTGAGCATAACGTCACAGTTAACTGCTACAGAGACATATATTTCCCTCGGGGGGTTGGTGGAGACCAAAACAGAGGTAAAGGTGAGTAAATATTGTCACTGATGCTGGAAAGAACTGCAATGACTAAATTATTTGACATTTTTAAAAATGAGCTAATTCAACTTCAGTGTCTAGCATGTAGGAAAATATTGAGGGTAGGACTAAGGTGACTAAATTATTAGTGTTGGTCTTTTCAATGCATGTATTAGCAATAAGAACAATGCAGTTTCATGCCAGTCTTATTCGTTAATGTAAAATACTGCTCCAGCTGCTTATTTTGAAAGTGTATTGTAAAAGTCCAGGAGGTTCTGCTGCCATCTAAATATGCTGAGGTCAGACTCTACAGCCGTCTTCATGTATTACACACTTTAAACCTGATTTGAATAATTGAGTGAAGCTGATAGGGGGCATCCTTTGCTCAATAGAGGACTTATAACCAGCAGATCTGAGCCTGTCTGCTAAAGCAGCTGCGGTTCACACAGGAAGTTGAATTATTCTGAGCCCTCTCAGAATCAGAGTTGATATGAGAGTCACAGTGATTTCTCGCCTTTCAGTTCGTACTCTTATCCTCTGAGCAGAGGGCAGAGCCGAAAGAAGGGGAAATGAATGTCAGCACAGCAGTGCAAATAAACCACATACTGTGTGTGACACAGTAAATATCATCATCATTTATTACATTTTCAGTTATCTAAGGCTTGCAGAGCTCGGCAAGCAAGCAGTATAACCGAGTTCAGCAGCCTCTATGGACATAATGACAGAGGTGAAGAGACCGAAGAGGATGTTGATGAAGGAAGTTTAGATGTAATTATGTAATCATAACAAATCTACATGTACAGCTGTCCATATTTGATACCACAGTTTCAGAGTGGTATTACAGTCATTACATTTTTATTATTGCACTAAATCGAAAAAAAAAAAATGTCTACTTCATAATAATAGTAATAATAATAACAATAATAACTAGAAACATGGTTTACATTGCACTTTACAGAGCAGTGGACCCAACGTAACACCACACAGGTAAGATCAAATAGTAAAAACGTGAAACATAATCAACACCACAGAAACAGGCAGTGCAATGAAGAGAAAGATGATAAAAGCAATGATAAAAAAGATAAAAAGACAATAAATAATAATAAAAGATAAAAAAGAGTAAAAGATTAAATAAAATAAGAAGAAAATAAACAAAAAAGTCACTTTAATGCTACTTTATACTACTTCTACTTTTTACTACACCTCTGTGTTTAATTGACACCTGAAGTTCTGTCAAGACTTTACAAATAAAAACACACAACAGCTTGTATGATACGATGCCTCGATTTTGTAATGTTCAAAACTGAGACGACCACGCAGCATTCTGAGAAACAAACCTCATGTTTCCAAGCTCTGTGTCTTTTTTTCTCAGTCACTATTTTAAGCTCATGAACCTCACATGAATCGTCTGTGTCATACATAGTCTCACATACACAGAAAGGAGGCATTCACGTCGGGTTTAAAGAGATGGTATCAGCGATGCCCTTCACAGATACAACATGACCTGGGGGCAGCGCTGAGTCCCATGACATAGCACAACACTAAAACCTCAATGGCGTAAGGCTTATGCTTAAAGACAGAGGTCCACTTGTTTCTAAACACTTGTTTGTTCAGCGGGCAAGCATAAGTCCATACATATTTGTGCTCATATGTGTGAGTCGCATCATTTCTCTTTGTGTTTTAGCGACCTCCTGCCTCGGTGACAAAGCCTTCATTTTTCCTCTTTGTAAGTTTGTTGTTTTTTTTTTCACGAGTCATCCGTTTAGAGTCACTTCTTTTGTTTTGAATGGCGCTCTTAGACGTCAAGATACTAACAATTTACCAGCAGTTTTCTTTGTTCCAGCGATTTCACAGAAAACTTTCTCACTCTCAAGTGTGAACGAAACTTCTCCGGCAATTCCTCATTTCCTCTCAAGCGGTCGTTTCTTTCCTGCGATGGTGAGAAAGTTTGAAGCCAATCAACAAAAGGCATCCCAAATTCACTGAGTACACGGCGGTGACACCGCAGCCACTCATTTCAGCATTAGCAAACGGAAACTGGTGAGAATACTGATAAAAGCTGCAGCTTGGAGCCTGACCCTGAGATCCTTAAACTGAGACAGAAATGTCTGCCTATCAGTCAGAGCGCATTTAAATTCATTCTTATATGTGCTCATGCATAAGCTACACATCTGGGCCCGGGCCATAGCATTGTGTTTTAGAGGGCAGAGCTCTCGTCGCCCAGCTGGACATGGGTTTGACCCCATTGTGTTCACGAGGTCAGACTTGTTGAATTTGGACCTGTCTGCTGTCCCTCCTCCGGGACAAGGTCATTTAGAGCTTGGAAGTGGAATAACCAAGCCTGAAGAGCAAACTTTACTACAGGAACCGGCACAGAAAAACACTCACATAACACGCACATAAAATTTTGAGAACTTAGAAAGTAAAATGCGTCACTACGACGGAAAAGTGGTGTTCAAAACTTTAAGTTTGTCCCTCTGTAAATATTTTTCACCGGCTATTGTATGACAGTTTGTTGGAGAGTTAAATACAGATTGATCGATGGTGAGATTACAAAAGAGAGCAGTGTGTTTAAATGGTGAGAAGATTGAACTGTTTGGACTCACTACCTGCATTTGTGCTTAAGGCTTCCCCCACCATGTCCTGTTCCAACAAACCAAACCACCGTCCTGTGTCTGTGGGGGAACTCGGTTGTTAAAGGGGCCTCCATTGTTTTGTGCATAATACGTTTGGATGTATGAGTCTGGTGTTCAGATCTCAAACGCGTGTGACGGTGCTGGTGAATGTAGTTTGTTTTAATTTGGTGCTTGCTTTGCATTGCATAACTTTCTGGGAGCCTGTAAGCAAGATTTGACACTCAAATCATCTCCAAACTCTTTAGTTCAGTTTCATATGTGAAATATTGTATAATAGCATTTCTAATAAAATAAAATAAACATAAAAATAAACAATTTATATTAACACCTCTAAATTCCAGATTCCATTTATCTGTTTTAATGTAAAGTACTTGTATTTCTGTTGGTAAAAGAGCATAAAAACAGAAATACTGGAGAGTTTCCCAGGCTAGATGGGCTATTTAGTCCCTTAAGTAGGTCCTGTGTCTCCTACCAGTTGGACGTGCCTAGAACACCTCCAAATGAATGCACCCAGGAGGCATCCTAATCTTAATCAGGCTCCTTTAGACGTGAAGGAGCAGCAACTCTAATACGAGCTCCCTCCGGATGTCCGAGCTACTAACCCTATCTCTGTGACAGTTTTGTGTTTTCCTGTTTTATTTTGTAGTTCTCCCCTGTCTGTGTCTTGCATTTCTACTTCCTGCCTCGTTTTCCCGCCTGTTTTTGATTATGCACCTGTCCCTGATTAGTTTCACCTAATGTCCTGCCTTCAGTTCAGGTGTTTCCTTTGTTTCTTTGTCTGTCTGTTATGTGCCTGCCTGTTTTCCTGCCTCTGTTCCCAGTTTGTGTTCTGGATTTTGGTTGTTGAGTTTTTGTGTGTGTGTGTGTGTGTGTGTGTGTGTGCGTTTTTACCTGGATCTCCAGCCACTTTTTGGTTTGTTTTGTGTTTGTCTGTGCTCAACCCTGACCAGTAAGTGATTTAAGTTTCTTTTCCATGCTCATACCTGCTCTCCATACCTCTATGTCTGCATTTGAGGCCATTCCTGAATCCCCCCCCCCCACCTTCGTGACAATCTCTAAGGTTGAGCCCAGACACCCTGCAGAGGAAACTCTGTTCAATTTGTTGAATCTCTGTAAAGAGTCACAAGCCAAAAAAGCTGGGAACCAGTAGTACCTTTCGTGTATGTTGTTTATTTATCCGTGCTTTCATTATAAAATTCTTTTCAATCCTGTTTCATGATCCCGTTGCTGCTAATTGCACCAGATGTACAGTATGTTGTTAATCAGTTCAATGACTGTGTATTGCTGCCACCTGTGTGTGGTCTGATGTCTCACATTAGGTATGCTGGATGAGGGCTCGGCACGAAACGTTAATGCACATTAAATATTTTCTGTACGAGTCACTGTGTAGACGTTCGAGCTGCCTTATGTGTCGGCCTGATGCTCTAGCACGAGTGCATTGTAAAAGAGCATTCCAAAATGTCACTGTGGAAGTACAATACCAAGATTGTCTTACTTTTCTGACAATACTTGAATACCAGAATTGTAGCCAAAGAAAAGAAGCATAAAACCCAAAGGAGAGTTCAAATTATAGGTTAGTTTGGACTGGAGGGCTCCAAAAGGGAAGAGGAACCCTTAGCACAGCGCTCACATTGCCTGTTGTAGACACACGCTGGCTGTTTATTTCCAAACTGATTTTAAAAAGTTTAGTGACCGCTTATATAGCTCTGCATGAACTGTTACTAGTCTCGGTGTGAATGCAGAGTCAAAGCTAAAGATTGGCCTGTACTTCCAACCACTCAAAGCACTTTACACTACATATCTCATTCACACACATTCATACACTGTTTGAATGAGCTGCCATGCAAGATGCCAACTGCTCATCAGTTTTAGGAGCTAACCATTCACACATTGATGGCGCGGCCTTCAGGAGTTATCAGCCTGGAGGAATCGAACTGCTGATCTGATTAGGACAACCTGCTAGTAGAGTAGTGATTCACTCTAAAACTCTCGGATGATCTGCTTGAAGAGATTTGCTTATTTATGATGGTAACTACGCACCGTCGCTTCACAGATCCTGGTTTCTGTGTGGAGTTTGCATGTTCTCCCCGTGTCTGTGTAGGTTCTCTCTGGGTACTCCGGGTACTTCCTCCCACAGTCCAAAGACATGCAGGTTAACAGGTTAATTGGTGACTCTAAATTGGCCGTAGGTGTGAATGTGAGCGCGAGTGGTTGTTTGTCTCTATGTGCCCTGTGATGAGCTGGCGACTTGTCTAAATTGTACCCCGCCTCTCGCCCAAAGATAGCTGTGATAGGCTCCAGCCCCACCGTGACCCTGATGAGGATAAGCGGTCACAGATGATGGATGGATATTTTAGTCAGTGATTTCTCCTCTTTTAACCTTGTTATGTTTTAAATCAGTATTTTATCGTACTGCTGTCTGTTTTTGTAAAGCAGTTTAATCCTCTTTGTAACTTTTGTTGAGAAAAAACAAAAAATCAAGTTTATAATAATTTTTAGATTATTTATATATTAATAGTTTCTGTACGCCCCAATGCAGCTCTACAGAACAAATAAGAGGCAACAACACCTCTACAAACATGTCAGTCTGACACATTATGACGCTGTGTGCTTGTATTATTTCTAGTAAAGCTTTTATAGTTCACAACATTTTCCCAGAACAATTCTCTCTTCTGAAATCTTGATGGATGTGTATGACACAGACATTTTACAGGACCAGACTGTGCATCAGGAAACAGAGTAACCTGGCAGCTTCGTGGAGTCTGGGTTTAAGACAGACAGGGAGAGAGAGAGACAGGGGTGAGAGACCAAGCATGAATTGTTCTCACCAGTGAAGAAGGAAGTGGAAGGGCAGCTTCCTCTCTGTGCAACGCCGGGCACCATGGGAGGGAGAAGAGAATCGACATTGCACACAATGGAGGAGGGGGCGGGTGGAGGGCAGACAGGAGGCGTTAATGGGGAGAGGATGTAAGTGCTGTGTGCGCCGGGATATGAGAGACTGGATGAGAGAGACTGAAGTTTAGGATGACTGCTGACGAGCTGAGATGATGGTTGGAGACAGGCAGGAAGTTAAAGGACCGCCTCCATCCATCAACATTGTGTATTGTGTTTCTTTGTGTTGTTTGTTGTTCCCACAGCTTACCTCATCAAATTAGTGATTTCATTGATTTTTCCCATAATGACCGTTCCATTAAATGCAATACCACCTGTGGCTGCCTTGCATTCATTGCATCGTGTTTAACTAGTTGTTTTTAGGCACCAGTCTGATGAAATGTGAAGAATAAAATGAGAAATAGATGATTAAATGAGCCAAGAACAAATAAAGGAGTAAAGGAGTTAAAAAGTGAAATATTCAATAGTTAGAATGAGTAAAATTTAGTTTTAATTAGTTTGATCAACTGATTGTTTGTGAAAGAAAATAAATTAAAGACGTTTTTCTATTTTTACCAACTGATCAAAGAAAACAGTGCTAAAAAGAAAAGCTTTTCACATTCAACAGTATTATTTATTAATGCATTGTTTGTTTTTTTAATCTGGTGTCATGGAAATTATTATCAATTGGTATGAACCTAAAATAAAAAGACTTGAGAATTAGCCGTCTTTCAGTAGGTTTGGGTGGGTTGGGTGGTGTCATTTTCTTCCCACAGTTCCAGACCAGTTCACAACATAATAGTAGTTAGTAGTTCCAACATAATATGCCAGTTATCACAGCGCAAGGTCACAAATACTTGTCTGGAACACTGTGCTTGTCTAAGTACACTGCAAGTTGGAAAAACAGGAGGTGACTATGAGAGAGAGAAACAGCTTACAAACCATATAAGCTCTTAAGATAAAAAGGCATTTTAATACATTTCTACAAGCACACATCTATAATTTTCCATCACACTGGCAAAGGCATAGGGTTACACTTAATTGTAAGGTTCCTCCACCTGCCAAATCCCACTTTAACCTCACAACAGAGGATTTAGATTAAACATTTTCTCTTGTATTATCTTTTTACTGTAAGTGATCACGTCCCACATGAACAGACTATTACTGTATGTGTTTTTCTTCATGCTCTTTTGACTGGCTTGAAGTGTGCGGGGCTCCGATGGACAAAGTCGATGTAATGGATTTATATTAACCGATCAGAATTTAGGACATGACAGTAATTTCACAGAGGAAAAAAAATCAACCTTTCATAAGAGGTGGTATAATAATTCTAGGCACTTAAATGGGTGGTTACAAACTGTTAAACTAAGCGGTAATACATCAGATAAACCGATGCATATCTGAACATTTAATTGCAAGGTGTCCTGATGATTGGCAGTATAAAGAATGGACGAGAGCCATGTGGTGGCTCTGGCTGCCGCCATGCTGGCAGTCCTGCCTCTCTCAAGCCATCTGTAACAGCACCTACCTGTCAATCAAAGTGGCCATACTGTTAATTCTGCATAACTTTAAGCCTTAATATAATTTGAACAGGTGAGTTGTATAAAAATTCACCCTCAGTACAGTTGTCATGAACGGGGAAATAAGCTATAGAAACCATAACTGTTTTTTGTACCAGGCTGTAAACATGTTTATTTCTGCTGTGAAGTTGGACATTTTAACATGGGGACTTATGGAGACTGACTCACTTCTGGAGCCAGCCTCAAGTGGACGTTTGAGGAACTGCTGTCACAGAAATCTCCACTTGGTCTTGACGCACACTGAACCCACATCAGTAAAGAGTCCAATTCCATACACCTGTGTCAATATCAACACCAGTGGATGTGTGAAAAGATGACAAATCACCATAGCAATGTTCTAGCATTCACTGTTTGTAGTTTCTTAATTGTTAACTATGCCCATGTTAGCTGAGAGACTTGCAGTGTTGCCAAGTAATCTGTATGAAAGTTGCAAACTTGAAGGCTGTAAGCAGTCCTCAGGACAGCTGACCAAACATCCACCTCTGGTGAAAAACTCCTGAACCAGTTAAAACCCTCTTACAAGATGTAAACACAGATTTGATTATTGAGGGTAGCTTTTAGACAAATCCTCATTTAGTAGTTATTTGCTTATTTTGCCAAGGGCACCACAGTCTGATTTAAAGACCCACAAAGCAAAGTGCAGGTGAAACTAATTTCATTAACGATGGCTCGGTTCCATTAAGTGTCCCAGTAATCCATGCCAGAGTGCCAGCGTGCACAATGGGTCCTGGAAGTAGCTCATTTAAATGGAATGCCGTCATTTTTTTTAATGTTATCAGTAACACGTGTACATTTCCTGCTGTGACATGCCAAAATGTCTGCCGTGAAAAAGGTAAACTGGTCGACCAACGGACACCGAGTGCAAAGCAAGACGGGTGTTTTCCAAGAGGTAGAAAAGGAAGGTTTAAGAAGTTGATAAAATAGAAAGTAGACCAGATCAGGTGCGCATCCCTTTACTCTGAGTTTTGTTGGTGATAGTTGTTTGACTGCACAGAAGTGCAAGATTTTAAAGGCTGAACTTATATGCAGACTGTGGACAGGCAGCTAAGGTAAAAAAACAATTTTTACTGGAATTACGGGCAGGAATGGAGAGATGTGGCAGGCCGAGGTGAGGCAGAAGGGATCAAGGTGGAGTGTTGGTAGAGGGAATCCCAGGGATGAGAACTGAATGATGGGCTTGGTTGAGGGGAAGGCAGAGAATCCTGCAAGAGAGAATGCTCACAGGAAGGCAAACTAACTAACTAACCACACTGCTGATCTAGATTCAAAGCTCTTCCAGTCTGCATGTCGAAGTGTCCTTGGGCAAGACACTTAACCCCAAATTGCTCCCGGAGGCTGCGCCATCAGTGTGTGAATCTTTATGAATGGTTAGCTCCCAAAAACTGACGAGCAGTTGGCACCTTGCATGGCAGCCAACGAGTGGTTGAAAGACTAGAAAGGCAAGGTAAGTATAAACCATTTACACACAAGCTGTACACACAACACCAACATTTTTCTGCCTTTCTAAGTATGCGTAGTGAACAACACAACAAAAAGGGTTGCTCATTTACACACCCAGCAGACATAGAGCAACACTAGCATTGACTTGGAGCTCTGCTTTGGTCTCCAAGTTGTAAAGGGAAATATCTGTTTCTTTAGCTCCACTGTGTTCACTGTGGTTGCTAACTTTTTCTCTCTGGCATTTGGTGATCAGCAGGGAGAGTACAATGAGGTTTTCAGGTCTTTTTTACAATGAGTGACAATGATGCTGGTGAGAGTGAATTAAATAGTTAATAGCGACCGTTTAAACATGTGACATGTTTTTTTTTTATGACAGTTTTAAGATCTGAGAACAAGTTTTCCGGTGCTTTAACATGCTACGCTTGTTATTGGAGCTCAGTACTGTTCCTGGGAATCAGTCAGGTGTTGTTCACAGTCTCATAAACTACAGAGGAAACAAAACAAAAGGAGGATGAAAGTAACTGGGATGTTTTTGATAAAAGTGAATGAAGGGTGACTAAGGTCCCGGAGAAATGCAGTGTAAGAGGGAACACTGTGGGCGTACATGTTGCCCAGGACAGGAAGAGCTGCCTGAAGGGTTGGACGTAGATTTGAGAGGAGGGTAACACCCTCTCTGTCTCTATCAGGGGAACATATGGCCCAACACAGGATGATTTCATACCTCCAGGTCTCCTCAGTCAGCCAGCCGCCCGACACAATGTTATCTACGGATAGGAGTGTCGGCACACACGGTCAACCATCCACCGGCAATAGTTTCTCACACACATTCACTGGGTGCGAGAAATGATTTATATTTTAATGTCGTTTCCTCGTATGAAGCTGAATTACTCAAACAATGACCAGGACGAACAGGAAGTCATAAAGCATTGCGATAGTAGAGCGTATAAGACAGAGAACATACCAAGGTCCCCCCAAAAAATACAAAACATCCACGATTCTACTTAATGTGTCCAATCAGCTGGACTTTTTTATTTATTTGATTTCAAATAATTTCAGTCGAAGGTTGAGCAGGGCGGAAGGGGCTGCACTGAAAGCCTGAACGGCATTTTCGTTGCCTTTGGCTGGTGACTGCAGGTTGCATGTCGGCTGTACCCGATGAACAATACCGTCCTTTCATTCATTGTTTGTTTTCAGGGATGTATGGCGGGCATGTAAACACACATACACCCCTCGTCTGTCTTCAGTCATCACACACACATGAAACATATAGGCCGGACAAAGTCAATCTGTCCGCATGCGCACACACACACAGCGGCCGTCTGTCCTCATGTCTGAAGTTAGTCAGTTGTCTTGGGTGAGGGGTCTCGTAGATATCCCTCTTCCTGTATTTGTTAGGCTGCTCCTTCACCGCGGCTGCACACTGGGATGCTGTAAAACCACGGGGAGGAAAACATGGCATTAAGAGTCCCATGTTTCCTCTGGCTCTCTCCACATCTTGATAGCCTTGTTCTTAGTAGGGCGGAGGAGGAACTGACAACGTCCACTGCTGTTTTGTTTGCTTTCATTTAGTTAAACCATCAGTTACTGACTCTGCATAAAGAAACATACAGTAATCTTATAAAAACTTTCAAAATAAAAGCATTGATTGAAGGTTTTATCTGCAGCCAGGCCCACACTGAGGCCAACGGGCTCTTTTCACAGCAGACATTTTATTCAGTCTTTGTAAGGAAAGCACAGGTGGTACTAAAAATATTAACAACGGCTTATGATAGTGTGACAGTGAGCTAGTATACGATATATGATGATATATATGATATTTCCATCAAAATGTCTTTGATGGAAATGGCCTCCACCTGTGCATGAACCAGGCAAACACATCACTCCTAATAAAGCTGACGAAGTAAAGCCATTTCAGTGTGCAGGGGTTCATTTTGACATGGCCTATTTTGGTAATTTTAAAAAGTTGTAAAAACATCATTTTTAATTTTTATAAGTGCACAGCCAATATAATCACTTTTTTTTTGATAAGGATCCCTTAAATTTGGTGGGACATGTTTGGAAAATAAACTAAACAGTGCTCTCTGATCGGGAAACTATTTAATGGCAATTCTTCTGGCCACCAGTTTCTCACTGGCTGACGTATACACGAATATATCTGTCCTACACTAAAATTAGACTTTATTATTTAATATTCTGGTTTGTCTCATTCGCTGTTTTTTTACTCTTTTATTTATTGTGTCAAATTACTGATTTCGAGTGACGCTTCAGCTTTTACCAGAAGAAAGAACATCATAAAAAGGAAATATTGAATGGACCTTTTTCACAGCAGCCATTTTCACATGAAATGTTGCAGTCAACGCTGGTGTTTCCAGTGATAATAATCAAGGTCCTGTTCCATTTATCGCAGCGGATCATCGGCAACACCTGTGTTCACTCATTTCATGTCCATATGGCTGCTGTTAAAAAGGTGTGTTCATTAACAGTAAAACACACCCTTTATCAGCGCCATATGGCGGCTAATGTTAGCTTAAGCAAACTTTAAACAGATATTGATAATTTATGACTTTAGCTACTACTATAGCTGAGCTATAATTTAGCATGTCATAGATAAATATTTAAATGGATTTATGACAAAAGTAAACAGACAATAAACACGCTGTAAATTACCCGTAGACTTTTTGGTTGTTTCCTGATTTTGGTTGTTCAACTTTAACTCAGTCAGATCATATAATAAAGTATTTAAAACTTAAAGACTCATGGGACATTGTATTTTATCATAAATTGCACTGTCTTCTAGGAAATTGTATCCAGAAAATCCTCAAACATTCACACACACATTGGGCTGATGGAAAAAAAACAGTGATCAACAAGAACCAAACGAGGTTTAAAGCCATCCTTGACACACATAATAATGCACGTGTGCCCCACATATGCATTCATAACCTATTCATCATCGATGTCTCCAGACAGCGGCACGGTCAGCTGGTAAAAATAGGATCAGTCTAAATCTGTGGACTCAAACAGTGTTGGAAACAGATGGAGCCTCAAGTGACAGACGTCGAAAATACACAATGAATGACTGACTGTCCGCCAAGTCAGCTTCTCGCAATCCCTCACCTGTTGGCTCAAAGCTCTGTCACCCTATAATGAGCAAACATTTTGGATAATGATTCACTGCCGTGACCATGTGCTTCCTTCTCGGCTTGTAAACAGAGCAGCACTAGTTTAATTATAACCTGGTTTCAATGGTAAAGACGTCTATTAGATGAGTGTGTGGATGGACGGTGTTGCTGTATGACCAAATAAAGTTTATCACTTGGATCTCAGTTCAATACTGCTTTTTAATACTTCATAAAGGGTTTATTATGGTAATGCATGTATTTATTTACTGTTAATAAATAATTCATACATGCATCATTGATAGATGAATAATTAAAAGCCATTTGTAAGAGCAGCATTAAATTTAATGTTGATTAAATTGATCCTACTCATGAGTACTGCCTGTGTAGTCAGAGTGTGATACAGCTTATTCCTAAATTCAACTTTTAATTCATTTATTTCTTCAGTAGATTGAATGGGGTTCAGAGCAAAGTCCACAGACTAACATATGGAGAGACAGATGTATTATTCATTTTTTTGACAGTAAGAGAAATAAAGATACCACCTGGCCCCTAATGGACACTTTATAGTTTACGCCCTATAAATGGACTTCGATCCGGATGCTCTGCACGTTTGCATGTTGTCAAACTGCCTATTAGAAGTCTTTATTTAAAGAGCTAGATAAGAGACAAAGCTGTCCACCAACCAAACGGCAATAAAACATTTGCCCTTGTACTGTGAATGACTCGCATTAATAAATTATTTATTAACCATTCATAAAGCCATGATCTTTATAGAGTATACTTTAGTAGACAGCAGTACCCTCAGTTCAGCTTTTATTGATTTTATTAAAAGGAAAGTGAAATTGTTTGTTTGTTTTTTTGTTCTCACAAGCATGTCAGCATCTCATTAATACAACAAATTAATACACATCAAAATGAAGAAGACAAACGTGCAAAGGCACAAAGAAAAGGGGAAAGAGGCCAAAATTAACAAATAAAACTCAAACAAAGGTATGAGGAAAGACCGAGAATGGTATTTTATTTTTTTATTCCTGCAGCAGGATGTTTTTCACTGATAACCACATGTCACCAGTAAATGCAAAGTACTACAGTAAATGAGTCTGATTGACAGGAAGTCTGCAGCAACAACAACAACATGCCAGTGCTGTGGATCACTCCTGTCAGTGACTTATATTTCGGGCTGACATCTACCACTCAGTAACAACTAAAACAACCTTGAGCTTCTCTTCTCAACTTTTTCAACTCTGGAGTTTGATGTTACATTTTACTGTCGTATTCTCTGACCGTGTCCCAGACAGAGAAGAGTTGGAGGGTGTATACGAGGTTGTGATGGCCGTTCGGGTGCACGTGTCCATCAAGCCTGGCTTCCCTCGGACGCGAGCGAGGCAGGGCTGAAATGGATTTGTGTCACAGGCAGAATAGCAGGCTGGGGTCAGGCTGGTGGGCGGGTGGGGTGGGTTACACTAATGCATCCTGGCAGTGTGGGCTTTTTCCATCAAACACTCAAGTACACACACACTATGTTCACACACAGGGCGCACGCATAAACACATGCAGTTGTTGCCTCCCTGCTCTTGCTCTTAACACACAGGCCTGATCCTGGCACAGCCGAGAAGCTCTAAGTGATGAGATTAAGTGAAGTTGTGGAACATCACCTCTTTGTTACAAATCACTTCATGCTGTTATTCTTCGTGAATCCTGTTCCACTTCTAAATCCGCCCTGATGAGCGGCGCAACGGAAACGTCAGAGTAGACTATAAACTAAGGAAGGCTGCGTAATTAGGAATTAGCAACAGCTTTTCCATCCCTTCAAACACTCCATTGAGCGGTGAAGTTTGACTGAGGCCTGAAGCGATGTTAGGTGCTCCATGGGCTTTTGTTTAAGGAAACTCGGAAATCTTAGTGACGACCGGGAACCTTTTAAAGATGCTTTTAGTCTCAAGCTGAGGCAGCATCCTTTTTTCTTGTAAGAGCAAGAAAGAAAAGAATTAGTACAAGTACAGCAGATAGATTGAATATTTTAGGAGGGATACAGCAGACATGACATTGAAAGGTCAGCTCCTGACCAGGGGTCTAACAGGGTTTGTCATGAGATCCTAATCACTTGGTTTCTCCTGCTATTTATACATGCAAAAACATTTTCTAGGCTCGGCGGTGAAAGGCGCAGTTGTTGGAGAGGAGAATTTAACCATTCAGATCACTGATTAGGCCATGACAGTGGCAGGGAGGTGAAGTACTGACTAAATGAACAAAAAGAAGAATGATTGGTGTCTTCCAGAGTAACAATTGACTGTTCTGTGAAGTTAAATGAACAGTTTGGATAGTGTTCACTTTCTTTCTGAGAGTTCAATGAGAAGAATGACGTCATTCTCATGCGTGTTCATCTGTCTGTGGCCAAAAGTATCAAAATCCCAACAACCCTTAATCTTACACCTCTATGGTGAAGGATTAGTAAAGTGTAGACATAAAAACAGTTTGGTTATGGGTTAAAATAAACACTTGAACTAGCTACTGTAAAGTTAGGGAAACATTTTTGGATTACAATTACTGCTCTGTTGAGATCCAGAGACCTTCGTCATCATGATTACAGTATAACTACATGGTTAAGGAACAATCATGATTAAAAGAAACCAATGTTGACTAGAAGGAACCGGTATATGTACAGTGATACCCCGGTGTTGTGTCCATTAACTGCAACCTCCTGCCTCTGCAGAATTTATGGTTAGTCTAACACCATTTCTAGTTTTTGTGCTAAGCTAACCAGCTTCTGATGGTCGCTTCAAATTCACCAGACGTACATTGGAGTGGTGTCGTGGGCAAGGAAGCCAATAATCACATTTGACAAACCTTCAGGAGAAGACAGCTGCAATGTTGGCCGAGTCAAACAATGACACAAATGTAGATTAAAGTCACATCTGTTTATGAAAGGACATTTTCTATGTGAGTGTTCATATATATATATATATATATGTACATATATGTACTGTGTGCCCTCGCCATATAATTACAGCCATTTGAGTGCACGTTCGCCCGTCAGCAAGGAGGAATCAAACCTAAAAGATTCCCATTATGTAATGCAGCATGTATCTGCAGGCAGGTTGCCGAGCAGAGAGATTGTCCTGGGCTAAAACTCGCCCCACGTATGGCAGACCAGAAAAAGACAAGGAAGGAAGGAAAAAGGAGGAGGATGAGCTTTTTTTTTTTTCTGTCTTTGTTTGTATCACAAAGTTCAGCAAGTGGTTTCAGACCAGCACGAGCTTTGAGAGGAAGGAGTAAGATAGAGTATTTACGCCAAAGCCTTTGAGGTAAGACCTGATTTCATGACTGTTTCTTCTGTGTCCACTGGTTCATCTTTAGTTTTTAACTGTGCATCAGCAAAATAAAGCTAAAATCACATTTTATTTCATTCATTGATCACTCTGTCTTTGCTTTAACTTCAGAATAAATCTATCAAAACCACACAGACAAGAGTTGAGAGCTGTAAACCCCTCGAGGACCACACAGTAAATAAGAGCAATCTGGAAGTTGACTCCGGGCGGAATTGCTCATTGATCCCAGAAAACAATTCCACTTCCCCTCCCGAGGAATGCTTCCCAGCAAAAAATAGAGCACCAGGGATGTAAGAAGAAAAGGGGAGGAGGAGGAGGAGATGGAGGAGGAGAGACAGAAGGGAGGGACATGGAGGGGGAAACACTCTCTCGTGATGCCCCTGCTTTTCTTCTCGTGCCCCCCGTGTGGACTAACAGTTTGGTGTTGGGACAACACGAAGCTCAGACGGCGTCCTTGAGAGCCAGCTGATGATCACAAGAAGAAGAAGAAGAAGAAGGTAGCCTCACTATCAAACTGAGCTCATCCCTGCATCATCACCTGCTATTTGTCCACTGAGTTAAAGGAAGACTTGTCTCACCGGGGGACAGATAAGGATTGGATCAGAAACAGCCAACGGAAAAAGCAGGTAAGGCACCAAATGAACATCAAATGTGGCAAAGTCATCAGAAAACTCTCACCGAGGTGACAGACTCAAAGGATGCAGACATTTAGATAAACATTTTAAGCATCCTACTAAAAAACTACAGCAGGTTTAGTGATGAAGTCTCTGAGAAAGAGATGATATCTTGTAGAGATGTAGAGATGGGAGCGATTGTGCAGGAGGCCTGGTGTGCATTAGACTCTCTGTCCTCCCTGGCAGGTACAGTTGTCACCCTCCTCACTCTCACTCCTTTCATCTCGCTCTGTCTCCCTCTCGCTCTCTGTCTCTCTCTGCGTTCTCTCTCCTCATAACTCTCAGAGGAGACACATATATTCAAACAAAGTTCAGCGCTGGATACCTTTCAAATAGAGCCACCACACAGCAATGTGTACATACTGCATGACGACTTGGAGAAGTTTTTTTCTCTGTGGTGTCTCAGGGCCAAATTCTGATTTAATGCTGTGATTGCATTAAATCAGAATTTAATAAAAAGTAGATGAGTTAGGGTAGTTATTCATTTTCTTGCTGAAATTTCAAGCTGAAGATGTTTCTTTTGTTTTGTAATGGAGTGCACTAAACTAACTTTTCATGGCCTTGACAAGGGCATGAATTCATACAACTGTTCATTAATCTCAATTGACAAGATGTGCTAAAGTGCTTGAGTAAAAGTAGTTATTTTCTACATCTAGCCTTCTAAAATCATATATATATATATATATATATATATATATAGAGAGAGAGAGAGAGAGAGAGAGAGAGAGAGAGAGAGAGGGAGACTACACAAAGACTACACAGATAAAT
Organism: Sciaenops ocellatus; assembly: GCA_033000465.1. NCBI lineage: Eukaryota > Metazoa > Chordata > Actinopteri > Sciaenidae > Sciaenops > Sciaenops ocellatus. The sequence continues at coordinate 7,566,207 of CP136868.1, forward strand.
ATGAATCTAGAACATCATTTAAATGAGACACAATGAATCTGTTACACACTTTCAGATAAAGCGAGTCTTTGTCTGTATTTTTCCTATTTGAAACTGAAGAGTGTGGATTTAGTTTGGATCTCAACCTCCAGTGAAGTCCTAAAACGGACTTTATATTTCAGTGGAACATAACGAGCTAAACAACAGATGAGATTTGTATAAATTCAAAGATGAATTTACATTACTGACTATGAAAATGAAAACCTAAATAAACACAAGATCAAAACAAGCCAAACATCTAATCTTCACTCCCCTTCCTCCTCCAGAAATAGTAGCTATCCAAGAGCTTCAGTCGGGAGTGTGTTAGTCTGAATTTTCCTCCATGAAACACCTTGCAGCTGTCTGGCCCAAGGGTTCCAGTCTAATACCATAGGCAGCTAAACAATAGATCATAACAGGGCTGTGGGTCTGTGTACAGTAGTGGGCAGATGAAGAGCCATGTAAGGTAGCAGGCAGCACATCGGCCCGCTGGCTTCTGTTGGTGTGACTGATATATGGCAGCCGAGATCCACGCCGGCCTGTAAGTGGTGGCAACAGGTGACTCAACAGAGTGCTCTCAACCTTCATCTCGCACCAGATCCACTCTGTGGGTCACACTATCCCAAACTCACCCTGCCACCAAGCCACTACCGCTAAACTTAAACATGCTCATCCTTGATCGTAATCCGCACACTCATGGGAGTGATATCCACGCCAAACCGAGCGAGCCCTGCAGGCGAAACAGCTGCTGTGATGCATTCTGGGATTGATCCACCACACATACACACACACGTGTTAAAAAACAAAGTTTAAAAGCTGTGCTTCATATGTCATGTGTGTCTTTTAAGACTGAACTTTGACACATGTGCAAGCAGTCATTTTAATAAAACAATAGTCCTTATTAATTTTCTTTATCGTGCTAAAATAAGTTAAATGAAACAGCTTCAGTCACTCAGAGAGTAAAAATAACCTCTGAGCTGAATATCTGCAGCCTGAGTATGTCTGGAAGTGAAGTGCTACCCTCAAATCTAGCTTGAGGGAAGTTTGCTGTTCATTACATTTAAAAGGTGCATAACTGATGTTGAATTCATGGCTTGTACTGTACTTCTATTATTTGTCTAGATTGCTATGTGTTATAATATTGTCTGTGTGTCTTGTATCTGTTTTAATTGACTTGTTCTTAGTTTGTGCCTCTGTCCGTCTTGGCCAGGACTCCCTTGAAAAAGAGATTTTTAATCTCGTGTGGTATCGTGTGGTATTTGTAGTTTGGAAGCTTTAACAGAGGAGCACTAAAGATGAATATCATGAGGTCACTATTCATTTTTTGATACAAAGAGCAATGATGCATAGAATAAAATACACCAGCACTGCACAGTTATTCTCGGCAGTTAACATTAAGTTCGACAAAGCATTGTTATCGACATTTTTTAGTCTTTTTAGTGTAGTCAAACAAACACTGAGGCCGGTGTTACGTTTCTTTTGAAAACTCCCTGAACATTAGCAGCGATCAAACTCTTGGCATGGGTGGGGGTCATATTTTAACATCAGGAGCGGTATATAAAACACACCTCAATGGGGCATCACATAAACATTTGCTGAGATCATACATTTAACAGTGGAATGATCAGTGCAGATATATATCACTCAAATATTTGACATTTTTGTGATCTGGAGCAAATAGCAGAGCCGTGTTGTTAAAGATATCGCACACCAGCCAGCCAAATTTGGCTTTCCAAGATATTTTTAGAGTCTAACTCCATTGTGAGCCTGCAGGGCCTAATTTGTCCCTCTAGCATATGTCAAATACTGTAGATAGTTTTCTAGGATTTCTCCTCTGTGTTTTACTTTCTAATGAAAATGATAAATGATTTTGTCAGGCTATGTGGTTGTTGGGATCATTGCTGAGAAATTGACTTTGTCTCCAACAAATCCTCTCAGACACACACAATAACACAATTGTACTTAATCCACAACACCGTGTATATACTTTTTCCTCTGTTGATGTTAGTCTAAACATGCCCCATGAAGCGAAGCAAGCCAAAGAAAAAAGAAAAAAAATGTATACCCCACCATCTAATTGCCTGTATGTTTATGAGGACAGCATAGAGCAGGCAGTGTATCCTGGTCCTCTATGAGGATCCGGAGTCTGTCAAACACGGCTTAGTGCTGAAAGGTGCAGATCACTGAAGGAATGTTTAAATCAACCCTGGCTCCTGTTGTTCCCGGTCTGTGCATACAGACTGCAGTCCAAGGGGAACCAGCAAGTGATGGGAAAGAGTTTTTAAGCTCATCAAATCATCTACAAAAGATTTTTTTTGCTTTTTTAGGTAGGTTTTTTGTTGTTGTTCTGAAAATCTGTGTCTGTTTTAGTCAGAGATTTAAAAACTAAATGCCACACAGAGGCAGAGAAATGGCGTCCATCCGTCATGACACAAAAATTACACCCAAGAGAGTGAAACCACTGCTCCATGTGCCACTGTGCAGCAATAAAAACATGACTTGATGGTCTTATAAAACTTCCCTGGGGGGATTTCTCCAGCCTGAGGTGCTGCCGCAGTCCCAGCCGATCCTTGCCCTCTAAGGCAACGCTGAGACCGGTCCAACAGGCTGGGAGGATTTACTGTTGTGTTGCAGGGTAGAGAAAACACACAACATTTATTCCTGTTGCTCTGCAGCGAGTCACAGCAGCAGCCGTCACTTCACAGCGATGCAGTTTAGTAGCTGCTATTTCTCTCTGAGCTGACCTGGCTGCTGTCCAGACCAACCCAGTGTCGGTACATGCACATCTGACTGGAAATTTAAATACAGCCAGTAAGTCCAATTCAAGTTTGACACCGGAGTGGTGAAATGACTGTACTTTTTTGGCCACAGTTCATACAGACTTTTCCTTCTCGCTTTGTTTATATATATCTCCCTAACACCTATCCTGGACTCTTTTTTTCCATAACCCACAAACTCTCTTTCTCGGTACATGACACATGCAAAGGTGTGGAGAAAGACTCAGAGATCAGCCCTGACGCTTTGATCTACGTCAAAGAGAAATAACTCAGAGGTGAATTATACCCCACTTGCGCACTACACCGTTCTGAATACCTTATAACCAGATTGCCCATTCCTTCTCCATCACTCTGCCACAGAGATTATAAACAAATATGACAGCCATGATGGTCTACAGGCAAACCAGACTGCTCAGCAAAGGGCACAATTCATCACAGTAAATCCATGGTTATTGCCAGGCTTCCAGAGAGCCAACAGGAGCACAGGTATGATGGACAACCAACGGGAAAAGGTGCTCTTACAGTATAGGAATAGCTCGGCTCTAACCTCTCTGTCCACCCATGCCTCCCACTCCTTTTAATACCTTGTTCCTTTTGTCCTTCGGAAATCATATTGTTTGAGATTGCTTCCTCTGAGAACAGGAAGAGGTAGTCGAGGGAAGGACAAAGAGACTAAGTCCTCTGCCTCTCCCCAGCTGATCTGAACTCAGCTTTTCTCAGGAAAAAATGCTCCCATTCCCACCACTGCCCTGATGTTTGTACTGTTAGTATTCTTTTATGTTTGTTCCCAGACTGACAGACCACATTACTACACTAAGGGTGGGAAGTAAGTACATTTATTAAAGTACTATAAGTACAGTGTTGAGGTAGACCTACTATATTTTCCTTAAGGATTTATTTTTATTTTTATTTTGTACTTCTATTCTACATTTGAGAGTATTTTTCTCAACTAAATGTATTTTAAAATATAAATTATTCAATTTACCAAAATTTCATTAGTGTGTTTCAATCAGTGTATAATCACCTGAAAATAAGAATTGTTGTGTTTTGATCGTCTTAAAATGAGCCCTTTATATCTACAGTGAGAGCGGGTCCTCTTCTATGAAGTCCGCCATGTTGAACCGACATTTTTCTACAGTGGCCCAGAACAGACAAACCAAACCCTGATCTAGATATGGAATTTTGCTTTTAATGTAAATTTTCCAGCCAGAGTTTTTCTTATTAGCTTGGAGGGAGAGGATGAGCCATGGGAGAGTATTCATTTGGTTGCAATCTGCAACTTCACCGCTAGGTGGCACTAAATCCTACACACTGGACCTTTAACTTTTCATCCATCCAATATGTTATTATTCTTCTGATACTTGGTTTATGACCAACCACCAGAAAAAATAACAACCTTCCTATCAGTCACGACTGAACTGTTTAGTTAGCAAATGTTAGCATAATCACACGATAAACAAAGATGATAAACATAATAAACATTATACATGTTTAACATTTTAGCATTTTAGCATTGGGTTAGGGTTATGAAGTTGATCAGCTACAACATTCAAATCTAGCTGGCATGTCAATGTATCAGTGAACATTGTAAACACACACAGTAAACATGCTTTTTAAAGTGATCAGCACTTTAAAAAGCGTTATTCTGCTAAATACTTTGATACTTTTGGTAATTTTGATACTTTTTGATCATTTCTGTCCATTTTTTTTTCAGACTTTTACTTGGAGCAGAATATTTTCATATTCATATATGTCATATTGTTACTAAAGGATCTTAATATCATTGTACCACTTTGAATTAGTCCAGGGGGAGATGTATTGTCTGCACAGGTGAGGAAAGTCTGATGTCAGTAATAGCTGATAAGCACATGGCTGTTTTAATGTGCACCTCCTGCTATTGTGCTGGCTGGACTCTCACTCCCTTCCTCCTCTGACTCTCTGCCTTGTTGTGATTTACTTCCAGTAAAGATCATCAGCTTTATCCAGGGAGGCCCTTGAGCCCAGAACGGGATAAGGGACTACTTAACTCACTAATATTTCAGCTGGCCTCCAACTGTGACCAGTGTGACGTTAAATGGTATTAGGTGAATGCCGGAAAACAAGTGTCAGACCACAAACTTGCCTATGGTATGCGTTGACGTATCAGGATTGTGCGTGGATGGAGTTTGAACAGTTTTCCTCTCCCACATGTTTTTATGGGGGTGTTTTGTTTCCCGCCTCTCCCTGCTTTACAGATAAAGAGCACAACGCTCTGATTTTCCATCTTATTGCCATATATATACTTCATAGAGACACTGAGGGAGGGAGAGACGGACAGAGGGACAGATGGTAATGGTCATTTAAACCATCTCTCTCATACACATCCAGTGTCAGCAAGGAAATTCAAAGCACAGTGGACAAGAGTTACTGAAGCAACCGCTCATGGATTACACTAATGGAAGATGAGGGGTGGTAAGAGAGAATATTAACTGTTTTTTCACTCTCTGTAGTGATTGTACTGTATATCCTGCCTGGCACCATTAAAATAACAGTGTGTCTCTTTAACATACAGCTTTTAAGGAATGTATACATTTTCTATAACCTTGCCAAGTAGGGCAGTAATTTCAGATGTGTGACGTGTCGGAAAAACCTGTCAGATTGTTACTTTTAGCTATATTTTCTTGCGTTATAACTCATCTGACTTTGATGTCAGTTATGTACTAAAAGCTGGCAGTGGACATGAGTATATAGTGCATATAGATGTCAGAGGTCACCGCTTTGAAGAGGCTTGTTGGGTTTTCTTAACCCCTCAATGATGGGGGTCATTTATTGCCCTCTTAAAGCTGTCTGGTGAACTGCCTTATAGGGTCATTCTCAGCTGAGACCTGCCAGCCTGTCACTGCCATGTTTGGGTCTTATCCAAACTCTCACTAATGCTGGAGTCAAGAGGTGAAAGCAGACACGCACAGTGGATAGCTGGAGAGAGCTGATTGACGCTCTCAGATGGATCGGATGGGAGGCATTCATTGTTGCAGAGGACATTAGTGGACATCAAAGCTGATGCTCTGTCGTTGTGAGTGAAGTCTGTTGGTCCACAGGCGAGATGGGGACCAGGTCACGGCATTAAAAGGGACAAAGTCTCCTAGCTTTGACTTTCCCCGTGGTGGCCTGTCCGTCATACATAACTTGGAATTGCACACAGGGAATGTAAACGCACAGAACATAATATTGAATCATTTTTCAGAAAACAACCTCATTATTTACTTTTACATGACTCCTGAACTTCCTCTCCCGCCCTCGGTCTCTCTCTCTCTCTTTCTCTCTCTCTCTCTCTCTCTCTCTCTCTCTCTCTCTCTCTCTCTCTCTCTCTCTCATGGGAAAATGGTTGTTCTCATGCCAGTGTCCAGTCCTCAAGCAATTCACAGGCAGAGAGGCTATTTTTGTGCATATGATGCCACATACGCACGCCCAGGTCATTTCATCTGCAGGAATATAGTGGACCTACAGCTGTCTGTGACTGATGATCTGTATTTCTCTTTTTTTTTTTTTTACCCTCCTCTCTGTTCATCCTCCTCCTTTTCTCCACCCCAGTGACTTTTCACCTCTAGTGCACCCTCTTCCCACCCTTTCTCTCCTCCTTCTCTGGTCTTTGTGTCTCAGGTGTTTGGTCTGTGAGCAGTGATGGGGGACTGGAGTCTCCTGGGGAATTTCCTAGAGGAGGTCCAGGAACACTCCACCTCGGTCGGGAAGGTCTGGCTCACTGTCCTCTTCATCTTTCGCATCCTGGTGCTGGGCACGGCAGCTGAGTCCTCCTGGGGCGACGAGCAGAGCGATTTCCTGTGTGACACTCAGCAGCCCGGTTGCACCAACGTGTGTTATGACAGCGCCTTCCCCATCGCACACATCCGCTACTGGGTGCTGCAGATTGTCTTTGTCTCCACGCCATCCCTCATCTACATGGGCCACGCCATGCACACTGTGCGCAGGGAGGAGAAGCAACGAAGGAGGGAGCAGGAGGAGAGGGAGGCGAGAGGGGAAGGTGAAGGAGACCTGGAGAGGGAGAAAGAGTACCTCCAGCAGAAGGAGAGTGGAAAAGGTTTCACATCTGATGGGACTGGCCGTGTTCGCCTGAAAGGAGCGTTGCTGCAGACTTACATGCTGAGCATCCTGCTCCGTACAGTGATGGAGGTGACATTTATTGTGGTTCAGTACATGATCTACGGGGTGTTCCTCAATGCGATGTACCTGTGCAAGGCCTGGCCCTGCCCCAACCCCGTGAACTGCTACATGTCCCGGCCCACAGAGAAGAATGTCTTCATCGTCTTCATGCTGGTGGTGGCTGGGGTGTCTCTGCTGCTCTCTGTGTTGGAGCTCTACAACCTCGGCTGGAAGAGCATCAGGAGGTGTGTACGTGACAAGGCGATACAGAGAAACAACCAAAGAGCTGTGACAGTGGCCATATCTGCAGCCTTGGAGCCCAACAGTCCACCACGGCCCTCAGCCTCCTGCACTCCACCCCCGGACTTCAGCCAGTGTCTGGCAGCCCAGAGCTCCATGAACCCCATGACCTCCATGGCCTCTCATCCCTTCAACAACAGGATGGCGCTGCAGCAGAACTCGGTCAACTTGGCCACAGAGCGCCATCACAGCTGCGACAACGTGGAGGACGAGGAAGACTTCCTGAGGATGAGATACGACCAAGCGCCCACGGAGCTGCCCAACAGCTGCTCACCATCTCCTCTGCTGCACTCCGGCTACATGAGGGACAAACGCCGCCTGAGCAAGACCAGCGGGAGCAGCAGCCGGGCTCGCCAAGATGACCTGGCGGTATAGACACCCAACCAGAAAGTTTGGCTGACAGGGGGGAGAGGAAGCGGGGCTGAACCTTCAGGGTCAGAAAGATCAACTTAGGAAGACACAATGAGGAGTGATATTTCTGAGTGAAGGGAGTCAGATGCAAACTGGCACTGAAGCCTGACACTATATAGAGGATGGACTAAATGTTCTCTTTGCAGAGACACTGAGATCTGTGAGTGGACTGTGTAAACTTGACATGTGCGAGCTCTGTGAGCAGCATTCTGTCCCAGAGCTTGAAAAAAAACTGACAACTAAACTGCAAAAGAAAAATAATTTTAGAATGAGAACAGGGTAACAGGAGTGATACCTGAATATTGCACAGTTTAAGTTAAAGCCAAAACCTAACATGATTAATGTGAGATGACTTAGGGATTCATTTCATTATAATGCAAAATATGACACACATCTCAACTTTATTCAATAATAACAGATTTGTGAATTTAAAAAGCACAACCAACAGTTTCTTTCTCCCCCTGCAAAAAACAAAATAAGAACGTTTGCATTGAGAGAAAACCGGGACTTAATGTGTAATAAACTGCGAGGCTTGCTGGTATATAAATTGGATGTTTTTATGCAGAATACTTCCATTGAATCAAGTGCCTTAACAAGTGTGAAAATATATATATTTTCTATATATACTTTTCCAAATGCCATAGCAAAGACTGTAAATTTAGATGAAGCCATCTGTTGACCTGCAAACCTGATTGCACTTCATCCACGGGTAGGAGGAGTAAAAATCATTATATATTTGACCAGAGCCTTTGTGTGCAGACGTGATGAGAGAATGTAGTTTGTTTTAGGGTTTTCCTTTTGAGAGGGAATCAAGGGAAAATAAAAAAAAAAAACTGAAGAGGTCCTGCTCGGATGCTGTTATGAGGAGATCCAGCCACTGGGTGGCAACATTGCACTTACATTATGTTTTTCAGTGTCTCTCCTGGAGCTATTGTGTAAATATTAAATTTGTCCCTATGCAATGTACAGTGTATGTTTCAGTTGATGTCTTTGAATGTATTTCATTTCATTTACAGTGTCTTGTTCTTTCTATATACAGAATCATTTTACAGTTTGTGTATGACAACAGTTCGAAATCATCGACTGAGGATTTGAAGTTTAATCGTACATATTTCCCACAGCAAACATTCAGCCTACTGTACGTTCACTGCAGCTTTTGGTTCTCTGACACATACCTTTATGCAATAAATGTCACGACCAACCCATCACAATTTAATAAATCATCAACTGTACAATCTGCTCTGTTGTCCTCGAGGTGTTTTATTTAAAGGTGTATGTTTTTTACTTAAGGTTATATTAAATATCTAACACTGAGCTCAGAAAATCAGAGAGAATTTATATTTAGATCAACTTGTACCATCATCAGTAACCTTGTGGCTGATACAGAAATGCTGTAAACTAAAAGATATGAGTGGAAATGAAGATGAATGGATGTTATTTCAAGTTGTACCAGCTGATGAAGAGTTTCCTTCATTTTAAGATCAGTATCTTGTCTGGTCTGTGCTCACCAGAATGGACCTGCAGGAAACAGACTGGGGAAGATGTACAGTATTTACACAAACAAAGACTGTCTCGCCATCTCTGCCAGGAAGCTCAGCACCAATATCCAACTTGGACTTGTCACAAGCTGAGACTGAGATGAAAGCTGCAGTAGCTGCTGCCATTTTCTTTGCTGGTTGCACGATCAGATTCACCTCTGCAAAGTTTTCCTTATTTCATCATCACTGTATAGGATTACGCCATATATAGGGTCTATATTTTAGCCAGGATGATGACTCCACATTCCTGTTCAATAAAGTCTTCTTCTGTAAAGTTGAGGTGAGGTTTTTATGCACTGGTTGTGGTATTTGTTGTCTGCTCTCATTATGCAGATTTTAGTCTCTCAGGCTGCATAAACCTGTATGAGATGTATTTTAAATTACTGACACCACAGGGCTTGGAAATGAGACAAATCTGCATTCAAGGTGGAAGGTGAGGATTATTCAGTGGTGTAAGTATTCAGATTTACTCAATCAAAAGTAAAAGAACTCATTAAACTGAATGATTCCTTTCAGAGTTTTGTATTATTACATATATTATTTGTATATTATTCCTGATGCATTAGCATGTAAGAAGATATTTCTTAATATTTTACATACTGGTGGGCACGACAGTCCATCATATTCTATAATTGTATGACATGTTTTGGAAATTTAAATTTAAGTGTAACTGTGGTTGTCAGATTTTCATCTGGGGTGTAGCGGATTAAAGTATTAAGTATAAATAAAAAACAAAATGGCTAAAGAAGGCTAAAATTCAAAATAATGAATTCTCTTGAAGCTGACTTTTTTTACTGTAACAAACTTAACACACTTAGTGTCTGAATTCTAAGATGAATAACTCAAAAGATTTAGTAAATACTGTTTGGGGAATTATTTAATTTGCCAAATTAAGTCAGTCTGTATGGACTTGGCTTGGGAATCAGAAGGTGGCTGGTTAAAGTCCAGCATGGACCAAAGTATGTAGGGTGGCCTGGTAGCTGGAGAGGTGCCAGGTCACCTCCCAAGCACAGCTGAGGTGCCCTTCATCAAGGTACCAAACCCCTAACTGCTCCCATCGCTCCACCATCTCGTCATCTTTGCATGTCTATGAGCCCTTTGTGTGTGTGTGTGTGTGTGTGTGTGTGTGTGGTCGTATTTCAAGCCTGTATATGTAAAAACTTGAGTGAAAAAAAGAATTTCTCCAATGAGGGACCACTGTAACATCCAGATTTCTTATTTTTACCGCAATAAACTTGTAATAAAGACTCAATATTATTTCAAAGTTACAAAGTTCTTTTTTGATTCATATTTTCAGAGCACTTTCAACTTAAATGTTTGATTTGTCCTGTTTGGGATAACAAACTTCACTTCATACTTGTAATAAACATTCAATGGTATTTCAAAAATAATAAATAAATGATTATTTAACAGTTATTTGACAGATAACAGTTATTTTCAGGTTCTTATTTTATTATTTTTAGCTTAAATGTTTGATTTGTTCTGTTTGGGATAACAAACTTCAGCACTGAACCACTGGGATGTCCCCATTTCTTATTATTACTGTAATAAACTTGTAATAAACACCAAATGTTATTTCAAAAATAATAAATCAATGATTATTTGACAGATAACAGTTATTTTCTGGTTCTTATTTTATGATTTGTCCTGTTTGATAACAAACTTCAGTGACGTGCAAATACACTTAACGTCCTGCAGGGGGCAGCAGCATACTTTGAGGCATCTCCAAGAGAAGCCTTTTAATAGAATGAAGAAGAAAGGCGAGACTGCAGTGTAGATGTGGGGAAATGTAGTTTTAGCTTCGTAGCTATCACCTTTACTGCTATAACAGAGTGTTGTCTGTTAAAACTACAATTCCCGACTTTTCCGTCGGCTTTGGTTCCGGTGGATACAGTTGCCGGATGACAAGTGAAATTATTATGTACTGAAGGTGCAGATAGTTTTCTGTTGGCATTTAGTTAGTTAGACAGTGGAAGATTCAAAAAGTAAGTAGCTCTAATGTTACCCGATAAATGAGGGTGTAGCCCGGCTGTCAGTTAGCTCGGCTGACCGTTGAGACGGAGGTTAAACCGCTGGGACGAGCTCGTGTCGGAAGAGTTAACGTTAGCACCGTGCCAACGGCTGTTTTCCTAACGTGAGCACAGAGTTTTGTGTTGACACGAGTTGAGCAATGTTTGTTGGCCAGCCCGGCTTATTATTATAGTGTGAATAGTCCTAATCTCACGGTATTTGATTTTAAATTGCATAACTCGGGTTATATATAAAACATTTCACCGTTACGCCCCCTGAAGAGCTCGTTAAACCAATCATTGCAGCACCTGACAGCACCTGACAGCACCTGACTCTGCCTCGTTTATAGGCAGGTTATTATATCTAAAATCAAATAGGATCAAGGTTTAAAGGTTTTCTTGTTGATCGACCTGCTGCAGGTGCTAAATCTGAATTATTTTAACTGTTACTTTACTAGTTTAAAGTTATAGAGCATCAGCATCAGCATCATCTTCGACACCAGTGGACCTGCCAGAAAGTTTAATTTTATTAATACAGGTTAGTACATACTACTACTACTACTAATAATAATAATAATATTAGTGATGATGATGATGATAATCAGAATCACTTTAATTCACCAGATATGTGTGCACACACAAGAAATTTGACTCTGGTTACTCTTTGCTCTCTCTATTATAGACATACAGTTAAAAAGCAAAACAGAGGACTTGACAGGTAAACGTAGACATAAACAGGACCAAGAACAAGAACTATGTGCATATAAAAGGTGTATATATATATATATATATATATATATATATATATATATATGTATAGACAAGGATAAAAAACATTTTTTTACACTGAATGGGAATGTGCAATGAAATTATGCAATGGGGCATGGTGCAAGGATGAAGTAATAAATATACAGTATGCACAGTATGAGTGTAGTGGTTGTATTTACATAAATAATTTATAATTCACAGATATTATACAGGTGATGTTACTGACATTTTGAGTCCGGTTTTATGTGTTCATCACAGAGACAGCCTGAGAGGAAAAAACTGTTCTTACGTCTGGATGTTTTGGCCTATAGTGTTCTGTAGCGCCGGCCAGAGGGGAGAAGTTCAAACAGTTTGTGACCAGGGTGTGCAGAGATGTTACCTGGACAGGTGCAGGTTCTGGATGGAGGGCAGGCTGACGCCGATAATCTTCTCTGCAGACCTTATTGTCCGTTTCAGTCTGTTCTTGTCCTGTTTGGTGGCCGATCCAAACCAAATATGAATGAAATAGCTAGGTATTTTTGTGATTTAGCACCCACATTGTGCAATACCACTGTCACAAATTGTTACCATTAGATTAATATCTTAAAATTATGAGGAGTCCTACTTTATATAGATAGTGTCCATATAGAGGGCGGCTATGGTTAAGGAGGTAGAGTGATGGTGGTTTGACTCGGCTCCTGCATGTCGAAGTGTCCTTGTGGCAAGATACTGAATCCCAAATGGCTCCCGAAGGTCGTGTTTTTGGTTGCCTCCCAAAAACTGATGAGCAGTTGGCACCTTGCGTGGCAACTAAAGTCATCAGTGTATGAATGTGTGTGTGAATGGATGAAAGAGATATGTAGTGTAAAAGCACTAGACTAGAAAGGTGCTATATAAGTTTTGGACTGAACTTGAGGGAGTCCAACAGCAGTCAGCCCAGCTCTGCGTCTGTCTTTCAGCCTTTTATTTCACCAAGCTCTCGCCAACGACTAAAAGTCAGTCCCAGATTTCCTCTTCTTTGGCGGCTTCTCTCATTTTCTCCTCTTAGCTTCCTCTTTCAACATCCTCTTCGGCCTCTTCACCTCTGTCATTATGTCCATAGAGGCTGCTGAGTCAGGTTACATTGCCCGCTTGCCCGGCTCCAGTTCTGTCACAACACTGGCTTTGTTCACCAACAGAATTCACGCACACCCCGGGCCTGAAAACCTCCTCCTCTTAGTGGTCCAGAACGCCTGTGGTGCAAACGCTAACACTCCTCAGCTACAGTTGGCAGCAGTTTACTTCACTGTCCATCAGGTGACTCTGTAAATCACAGAGAGTTGAGGCGGATCAGCTGGAGGACATCAGGAGGAAACCCAGAAAACATTTTCTCCTTAAAATATGATCCAGTTTCACCAAAATCAGTGAAATAGTTGGTGGTGTGTGACTTAGTGCCGTAGAGCGTTACATGCTTCTCGTGTGAGATCGTACATGGAGTACAAAGTTACGCAGTACAGGAACAGATGTACGAGTCTTGTATGATAATGAGCTGAATATCTTTGAGTTTCGGTCAGACTGAATAAGCAATATGAATGAGTGAAATATTTAATCAATTATTCAGAAATCATTTTCAGATTGATTTATAGTGATGGCGTCTTAGTACAGAGCACAGACAAAGCTTGAGCTAGTGCATTACAGCCTTGTTGAGAGCCTTTTTTTTTAATGCCTCCAGCAAAATGATTATTTCTGCTAATGTTACTGGCATTATGATAAAAGTGTTCTTTGCCCGTTTCTGCCTCTAAATATTTACCCTGACGCGAGTGTAATTAATTCAGACACATTGAAAATAATTGATGTGTTTTATTCACAGCAGAGCCATGAAGAATCTGAGGAACCTTTGGACCAAAGCAGGTATTTTGGGTTCAGTGTCGGTGGCTTTTGGTTCAATCCTTTGGTCACAGAAGAAGACCGAGTCAGATCAGTGTTCTTCCAGTTGCGCCACAGATGACACAACCACCAGCTCTCCGTACAAACTACAGTTGGTCCAAGTCCTCTTCCGACACGGTGCTCGGACGCCGCTTAAGTCAATTCCCGATGTGATGGAGGTAATACTTTATTTTTTTCTCTCTTGTGTCTCCATAGGATGTAGTGTCACATGTCACATAACATCTGTATTAAATAACCACGTAATTCTTTGTCTGTTTGGTTGTAAAAGGCCCAGTGGTTGCCAGCGCTCTTGGAGCCTCCAGCACACACCCACATCAACTATGTAGTGACAGATCTTCACGGTGGCCCCAAGCCCCCTGCTCCTATAGAAGACAAGTATCGGAGCGACACGCTGACTGTGAGTAGGTGTGTTTTGTGGTGTGTTGATTGCAGTCAGACACGATAAGAACCTCAAGGATGAAATTCTGGTTCGGCAGCTTGCGGAGCTGTTTCCGAGCAAGAGGCGTTGTGGGAGGCTAAACGCGTGCACATTTTACCTGCTGATGTAATTAGTAACATGATGTGCTCAACCATACAGGTGTGCCTCTGTCGGGCCTCAACATTGTGTAATCCAGCACAGAATGTACCTCTCATGTTCATTATGTTAGTTTTTCTCCCTCTAGTGGTCACTAGGACTTACTACAAAGCCATAAGGACGTCATTAAGGGAGTTCATTCATTCGCCTCCTCTCTGCCAGTTCATACTTTCCATGTCACATAAATGTGTCTACGAGGGTCCAAGAGGATGCAGTGTGGTAGCAGTACTTTTACTTAAGTAAAGGATCTGACCTCTTCTTACAACTGTACATGTCCCCACAGGTCATGAAGTTGTGCCAGTGCAAGTGTAGTATGAATGTAGCCGCATGTGTATCCACATGACCGGTAAAAGTTGCAGCTGTCTGTGGAAAGTATGTCTGAGCCTTAATACTGCTTAACTGTGTTTAGAGCTTCCTAGTGAGGTATTTTGCGCTGTTTGCCAACCCCTGGTGTTCATGGAAATGATAGTTTCCTGTGCTGAGTTAGCTGCTTTGATAAAGAGGTTTACTGCACTGGATTTAGCTTAGAAAACTAAATCCCACATTATGGACTCCTGCCATCCTTTTGCACCACATTCACTCAGGATTTCCCGCGTGCCATCGCAGGTGTGCGTCTGTTAGGCCACATCTGAGAGTAAAAACTTGATACCGTTTGTCGCAGGGCGGCACGTACCCCGGCCAGCTCACCACGGTGGGCATGCAGCAGCTGTACGAGCTGGGAAAGAGGCTGAGGAAGAGATACGTCGAGGAGACTGGTTTCCTCAGCTCCACCTTCAGCCCAGCCGAGGTCTAGTAAGTAGTTGCACATTATGACGGCGAAACAAACACTTTTCTGTACTGTACAGTTTTGATACATGGGCTTTATGAGTGCAGTACAAAGGATATGAGCCTAAATGCTTGACTATTTTCAAGTTGGCTGCCTTCCATGACCTATTTTTTCCATTTTTAGTGTGCGCTCTACTAACATTGTAAGGACCATTGAATCTGCCAAGTGCCTGATAGCAGGGCTCTTCCAGCAGAAACAACAAGGTAGGCTAGAAAATCCATATGTGCATGATGTTGATTATTCTATTTTGGATCACGGCTAATCTGTGTTTGTATTTCCTCTTCTGTTTGCAGAAATTGTGCATATATTAACAACAGAATCCGAATCTGAAATCCTGTATCCTAACTACCACGGATGCAAGTTGCTCAAAATCCTTGGCAGGTATGTAAGAGTGTATTTTCATACCAAGCTCCAAGCCTCAAACATCCTGTGCACTCGCTACCCAAAACCAGAATCTTGAATAATGTGTTGTGCAAAATTATAAGCCGAGTTGAGATGCCTCTGACAGGTTGTCATGGCGTGTCTATGTTTTGGGGCTGACACTGTGTGTGTTCTGTGCAGCCACCGCTGGGCAGAGTCGTCCACTCTGCCAGACATTGCAGCAGACCTGCAGAGCATCCAGAGCGCGTTGGGCATCGCTGCTCACCAGAACATCGACTTCATCCTCATTAGGGACGACATGGTTGCCAGAGAGGTGACACTGCCACATCATGATTCATATGACTTTTATTAGGTCTCACCACAAGCTATCAGAATAATACCATTATTATGGAGACTTGGCTTGGCCGGAAACCTCATGAGCTGCTTGTTATGTAAGATGAAATTCATCAAGTTTCTGGACATTAATGAGCTAAAATAACAGATTCAGCATGATACTAATTTAAAGATTAATCGTATGTTCTCATGCTGTAATTAAAGATACTTTCCATTGAATTCACAGTTGCATAGATGGCAAATCTAAAGACTTCTAATTCAATCAGTGAAAGAATTTCATTACTGGGGCAGAAAAGGGAAATCATTTTTGCATAGTTGAGTGAGTAGAGTAATATCAGACTTTAGAGGGGCCTTTTTTTATAGATGTTCAAATAACCACCTTTTAAATGTGCACACTGGGCCCACTAAGAATTCTGAAACAAGACCAAAGAGGCGTCTTTATTGGGCTTTGTTAGATCACCAGCCGAAGCCAATCACCGAAGCCCTACCTGACGCTCTCGCCGATAACATTCGGATGCACCGGTTATCAGCGATAATCCGCTTAAACAGAAAATGATGCTACTGCTAGATTTTACTGTCACAGCTTAACACACTCTCTTTACTGTAAGTTAATAAACACAGCTGTAGAAAATAGCTATGATGAAGGGGAAGTGGTAAATATCTCATCATAAAATAGCAGCAAGACCTCCAGCATCTGATATTAACAGTCTCTGCACATTAACAGACGCACGGCCTGCCCTGCCCACCAGAGCTGGACTCCTGGAGGAATAAAGTGGAACAGAGAGCGGTGGACATGGTGTACCATGTCTTCCAACCCAGCAAGAGGTTAGCTTAAACAAAGTCAGCATAGGAGGCGCTTTATCTAACTTTTGCTTTCAACAGCTTCAACTGCTTTAACTGTTTGTTTGTTTTTTGGCAGGGAGAGCTTAAAGCTGTGTGTTGGACCCCTCCTGCACACCATCTTAGCCAACATTGAGGACAAACTACAGGGCACATCATCAGAGTCAAACAGGTTGGATACCTCGGGATGGGCACGCCCGTTTCTTGCACAAACTTGATTGTGATTGGTTTTTTAAACGGTTCTCTCTCAAACAGGAAGTTGTATTTATACTCGGCACACGACACCACTCTGATTCCCTGTCTGATGGCTCTCGGCATCTTCGACATGAAATGGCCACCGTACGCCGCCGACATCACTCTGGAGCTGTATCAACACCAGCAGACCAACAAGCCTTTCGTGAAAGTGTCATACGCAGGACAGGTAAGTGGTGAGAACGTGTCTTCATCTTATTTTGATGAGCTCTTGCATTTCTCTCGTGTTTTACTCTACGTTGTCTTTGTGTAGGATCAACTCATACAAGGCTGCAGTGGAGTCTACTGCCCCCTGGAGGAGTTCAAACAGGTCCTCTCATCATACTCAGTGAGCTATGAACTCTACCAGTCACTTTGTAACAACACGGAGGGCTTGACCGAACCCTGAAGCTTCAACAAATCTCCATCTTAACACAGCGCTACCCATGAAATGACACTCCATGAATTATCACACATCATAAGTTCTCACTCCGTCTCACTCTGTCAGCCATCATCATACATTATACCTCAACTGTTGGACCACACCAGGGGAAACTTTCTTGGACTTGAGTCCTGGATTAAAGCCTCTTTGTGAGATCTTTTTACATCAGACTTTTAATTTCATAATTCCTCATCTCCATGTAACCATGGCAGTAAAATGTTCCATATATAATAGGTCTGTTAATTTAATAGTTATCGCATATTGTGTTGAACTATTTTGCTATATAGTGTATGGCTGATATCAGATGATTGGTGCATAGGTATCTGTTTGGCATGAAGATGAAAGTTTTTCTTATCGTCAACAACTAAAATCAACGTCTGCCCGGCTCGCAGTACCTTCATAAATCTTTTTAAACGGATGACAAATTCATAGATTCAAAGTATAACTTGTGACATAAAACAGCTGGACACTAGTTTTTGGTAACGGTGCTCTAAGAAGAATAAATTATGCATTTGTGGGACTATTTACAGCTGCGTATTGATACATGTCTTTTTAGTGAGTATTTACAGCACCACGACAGTCTACAGTACATATGATTGATTCAAAATAAACGACAGAGCCCCTGTTCATTGCGATAAGCATGTGAAATAGTGACATGATGTGGCTCCTGAATGTGTTTTTAATAGTTTCAAACAACAATGGAGGTACAGAGGAATAAACTATATATTTTCCTACACTGTTAATACTTGTTAGTAGGATAAATCATCCATTGTTAGTTTTTCTCTTCAGGCGTTAAGAGAAATAAAGAACATCATCAGCCTGTTGCTTCGAGGTTCAGACCGTCTTGGACATTTCAATGGTTGTCACATCATCAGCGCCTGTGTTTGATTGCTGATGCAATTATTCTGCCCGTTTGGTTGTGTACACAATCAAATCTTTCATATTCAGTTATTTAATTCTTCAGGGGGGAATACAGAAAGTGGATTGTACATTAGTTTGTAGGTGAATGTCTTCATAATCATGTAGAGCCTGCTCAAAGGGAATTATTCTGCTGCCGTATGTGTGAAGAGTGAAACATTAGGTTGCCTTCTTGTGTGGATTTGTTGTTAGTATCTAAACACAGTATAACGTATGCATGAATACATGCCCATTATATGGACCTGAGTGTTACTGTGTTAAAATAACACATCATACCTCTTTAGTTGGAGTTTCCCATGACGTCCTGCCTAAAATGTAAAAGTTTGGATTGGTGAAGCATAAATAAATATTTTGATCGCTTTGTGTCTCTTTCTTTGGCTCGTGTCACATAAAGGGCTCTGTTAAGACGAGCACAACTAGTTTGGTAAAGTTCCAATGCATAAACATGCTAGTATTCGTTTTGGAAGTGTGATGTCCTCTGAAAATAGCTCTCACTATGAACCCTCGATTGAAATGTCAACTTGGCAACATATGCAAGTATGACTCGCTCTCTTTGTTCTCGCTAAATGTTGGTAAGCTGGTTTGACGTGTAGAATGACAAAGACACCACCTGGTCCACATAACTGACTAGGATGTGAACAGTTGAGAGCTATGTGGACACACGCACACACACTCCATAGACAACATGTATATACCAAAACAATATCTTTTATTTGTAGTCCATCACCACAGCCCTGGTAGGCTATTCTGCACCAAAGCCAATGGAGAAACACATGACAAGCTTATACAATAGAGAAAAGAGAGGAAGTCAACTGGATGGTAAGCAGTACGTGTTTACATTTGTGTGTCTCGCTCTGGACACCACACCTGCCTTACTAATTTTTTAATTTTTTTAAAAACCAGATCTACCTAGCTCTAGTTCTATAATACCTGGCATACCTGCTGGTGGCAATAAGCCACTCCTGTCCCATTCTGCTGACCATTTTGGGGGATTATTGCTGTGGGAATGATTATTACCCAGAGTCAACAAGAGAGTCAAAACAAAACAGGAACACAACAGGAACAAGAAGAACACACATAGCACATCTGGGTATTAGCAATATTATTCACGCTGGCGAAAGTAGAGTCCTGAAAGTTTTGGAGCACCAAGTCGAATGTCATCCACAACGTGAAATAGACCGGGGATTATCATTGTGCTGCAAAGCTGCCAGGATCCTCACACCTAATGTGTTGCTCTCAATGGTAAAAATAAAAGAAGACGCTTTCTGCAGACGGTCCATGTTTGTGCTTTTTTAATAATACTATTATCTTAATGAGGTCATAGTTTGGTTTGTTATACACTGGAGTTACAAAGGAAATTAAAATAGACTAAAATTCGAATAGCCCACCAATGGTAAACAGTACAGTATTTTTAGGGGGCGTTCCTCCCCCAATGAAAGTTGGGTAAGAGGAGTTGAGAGGTCACTGATAGAATGCCTATACATACAGACACATACATACATACATACATACCACACAAACATACAGTCTGTCAAGCACGCACACGCACTCTCACACGTATATACTGTACAGAAACAGTCAAAACAATGGAGCGAGAGACAAGATGGAGTTCCACTAAAGTCTTCACAAAGCACAAATTCTTCTTATTCCTTTCTCTTGTTCCATACCACTTTCATGACAAATTTGTTTTTGTTTTTTGTTTTTTAAATTTGAAAAAAGTAGACATATACTGTAGCATCTCCACGCTGACTTGTTAGGTTGATTCCTCTTTGATGTTGAAGTCATCTTTATAGTCAGATAATCAAAAAAAAACACAAGAACAGTTTTTGCGAAATTGATGCACAACAATCCTCATACATTCGGAAGTTCATGAGTCAAAATTTAATGTTCTTGTGGCAAAAGTACTCCAATCTGGGCCTGTCCAAGTCTCCATTGGAATAGTTCCCACAGGACATTACTAGGTGACTGGTTAGCTCCATTCTGTTCATTTCTGAGTACATCCTCTCTCTTGTATTATACTTCCTTTACTTGAGTCCATCAGAGTTGTCTGAACACTCTCCAAACACCGTGACCTTTACTCCAAAACTTGCGTACTGTCCAAGAACATTCTAGATACAAGGTTTCTGTTGGATTAGAACATTCCAGGGCCCGGACTGAACCCCATGTCCATGTCACGTGGCCTCATCTGACCCCCCATCATCATTGTCTGCTGTGGGGGGCCGCCCATGGCCTGCAGTGACATCATCATATTAGGTGAGCCGCCAGGGCCTGGATGGGCCATTTGTCTCCCCTGCATCATCCCTCCTGGACCCCCAGGGGACATCATCCGGTGCTGGGGGCCCATCATGCCTTGGCCCATGAAACCTGGTGGCCGCATTGAGTTGTGGCCAGGGTTGCCCATTGGCATGTCTTGGGGGCCCATTCCCCCACCGGGCCCCCCTGGCATCCCCCCCATCCCCTGCATGGGCATCCCCATTCTTGGGGGACCATCACCCATCATGCCCTGCATGGGGAAGCCAGAGGGGTGTGGTGGTTTTACCCCAGGGTTGTCTCCTCCACCTCGGGGAAAGTAAGACAGAGTCTGGCTGGGCTTCTCTGAAGGGATTATCCTGGACAGGTCGAACTCCGGAATGCCAGATGCTCCAGGCCGCATCACCTCATGAAGGTCTGCATCACTGAATCCACCTTGCATGTTGTTGAACTCTGGCCCTCCAGGGGTATTAGGCTTACACATACCCCCATCACCCCCTCCCCCATGAGGCATGTTTCCCATCCGTCCTCCCATAGGCCCCCCTTCTCCCTGGAAGCCCATGGGATGGCCAGGGAAACCTTGTGGACCAGGACCATTGTGCGGGGAGAAAGGACCTTGCTGGGAAGGGGACTGGGTGAGGGGGTATGCCTGGCTTCGATGAGGGTAACCCATGCGTCCCTGGGGCATCATTTGAGGGTTTCCCATACCAGGATCTTGGGGATTTGGTGGTATCATCATGCCATGAGGCATCATACCTGGGCCCATGTTAGGGGCATTGGGTGAGGGCATTTGTGGGGGCATGCCATGGGAGAGCGGCTGGGATCCCATTGGATTCATACCCAAGGGGCTGAGGGCAGACATGGGTCCAGCGTTGGGTCCCATCATACGTGGATTGCCTTGATGATTCATTGCCATACCTGCAGGTACAAGACAAAACATTCAGTCCAAGCTCTTATAAAACCAATCAAATGAGCAGTATAAATATGGCCCAAAGTAATTAACATGATAAATTATAGGACAAACAAAAGATGTTTCAGATGTCCTACCATTGTTGTTCACTGATGGCAGGTTAGGGGAGCGAGCTGGGGGCGAGTCGTCATCAGAGCTGGCAACAGTCTTTATGGCATCATGGTAGAGCGGGGTGGAGCTGGGCATTGCAAACTTGGACATGCGTGACATCATGATGGAGAGAGGGTTCTGGGATAGAGTTGGCTCAGGGGGTATGGTGTATGGACTGCCAGACGGGACGTTGCCTGGGAGGGACATGGAGCCAGATGGAGCCCCTGATGAAGGAGGGGCTGAGGGAGGACCGTTACCACCTAGAGGACGACATGATGAGAAAGAGATGACATGACAAAGACGTGATAAAACTTAGAAGTTTTCATTCTCTGGCAGATTGCTTTTACCTGTGATGACATTAGCAATGGTATATGGTACTCTGTAGGAGCCAAATGTATGGCCACAAGAGGGAGCCACTGGACCACAACCCACCCAACCCCACCCCACATACAGATGTGTTAACTTGAATGAGTGATGCATTTGATAGAGAGCCTCCACATCCATTTCAGTTTCAGTTTTTTTAGACCAATTCTTATTTAAAAAAAGGGACCCAAGTTGATAATCTAAGTCAGATATTTTATATGATATTAATCACTCAGACTAGTGACTAAAATGCAATACAAATACAATTTAACACCAAACCATTGGCAAAAGAAATATTAACTGAATGGCATTTAATAAAGATGCACTGAAAGAAAAAGATTAAATACTGAATGAAGGAGCAGAGACACGAGTGCTGATGAACAAAGAAAAAGGATGAAAGATTGCTGTACCTTGCTCCATGCTCCCCATCATGTTTGGTGAGGTGATGCTGAGGGGTGGCTTGCCACCCTGAGGTGGTACTCCAGGACTCTGCATGGGTGGTTTTGGTGAGGAAGCCCATCCCGGGGAGGGGTTAGGAAGAGAAGGAGACCTCATGTGAACAGGGGAGGCACCAGCTGATCCCATCATGGAGTGGGGGGACTTCATTGGTGCTGAAGCTGGAGGAGCTGGAGGGGCAGTGGGCCCCGTGGGACCAGTGAGCATGCCAGCCAGCTGGGACGGTGTCTGAGGGGATTTAAGGTTTCCAGAGGGAGAGCCCATCATGGGGGACTGCACTTGCCTTAGAGGAGGGGACTTCAGTGGGTTGACACTTGGAGAGTTCCCTCCTCCTGCCTGGACATTCAGATCTGCTGGCTTGCGGCCTCTCTGACCTTGTGGAGGTCCACCACCAGCAGAGGGGAGATGGTTAATACGACCATTACCTCCTGTTGGTGTAGATCTGTGCTCTGGACCAAAGGCTTGGTCTCCATGTGGACCCCTCATTCCTCCTGGACCCCCTGGGAAGGGCCGCCCAGGCCCCATGGGAAAGTCTCCTGGCTGTGTCTGCTCAGGAAAGGGACCCTGCATGGGCCTACCTTGAGGACCCATGTTCTCCATTGGAGGTCCTCCACCTCTCATTCTCATCATGTCATCAGGACTCATATTCATGCCGGGATCTCGTAGTTTGGAAGGGTGCATATGAGGTCCTGGCCCAGGTCCAGGACCCATGCCAAACTCAGGCCCCATTTCCCTGCCCCCCATTCCCTGGAGCCGTGAGGATGGACTCATAGGACCATCACCGGGCATTCTGGGAAACATACCCATGCCATTACCAGGTTCCATTCCACCTCTTTGGTGCCCCATCATCCTTTGCATGTCCATCATCATACCAGGAGGTAGGCCCTTCTCTCCACCCATACCTTGGTGGAACATTGCTTCTTGGACTGACTGAGGATTTGGGAAACGCTCACCACGAACCCCTGGACCAGCAAACATTCCCCCAGGTCCTCCAGGGAAGCCTCGTGCGTCTCCCATACGGGGAGGCATGTCGTCAGGCCAGCCCATTCCAGGCCTTGGGGGTCCCTCCATTTCAGGATTCATCATACCAGAAAAGCCTGGCATCCTCTGCATATGTGCAGGCATACCCCTGGGGCCAGGGCCCATGCCCATGCGCTCCTGGTAGTGATCTGGTGGACCACCTGGTCCCCCCCACATCTCTCCTGGGCCCATCTGATAGGGAGGCGGAGGCCCTCGCATCATGCCACGTGGACCATGGGGGTGCATCATCATATCTGGAGGGATAGGCCGGTGTTGCATTTCTTGTTTCTTCCTCTTTTCTTCATAAAACTCCTGCTGTAGCTTCAACCAAGCCACCTGTTCTGGGGTCATCTGATCTCCGTCTCCACAGCCTCCTGGCCCACCCATGTGTGCACCCATTTCATCTTGTGGAAACGGGGGCATGTCCCTTGGACCATGAGTCGGGCCAAAGGGTGGAACTTGTGGACGAGGTCCTCCTGGCCCACCTGGCGGTCCGAGGCTCTGAGACTGTGCCATCATAGCCTGTAGGGGGCCCTGCTCAGACCTTCGGGGTGCACCATCAGGGCCTCCATCGTGGGGTCCACCATGGGACTGTGGTGGCCCAGTTGGTGGGGCATCACGGTCATCAGGGAAAAGCATGCGCTGAATATCTCGCAAGGTCTGCAGAGAGCGCTGGCGATGCTCCAACTGTTCTTGGGACAGACCCTCTGTGTTGGCCTCCATGTTCAACAGCTCCTGGGCTAGTTGCTGTTGTTGTTGCTGCTGCTGGGGTGTCAGACCCACTCCACCAGAACCTCCACCCTGCCCTCCTTCACCTGCTGGCGGAGGGTTGAGGCCTGCCTCAGGTTGGGTGACAGGGGCCTGGTCAACTGGGGCGGTAGTGTTACTGGGGCTACTACCAGGAAGATTTTTGGATTCCATGCTTGCAGAGGACGATCCTTCCTGCGGAAGAACACCAGACTGGTTCCCTTGGTTTGAAGGCTGGGGTGGGGCTGGCTCTGCCATGCCAGGTAAGGACGGCTTGGATCCAGGCTGGTGGCTCTGATCTTGGGCATGTGAAGATGTTTGCTGAGGAGGCTTGGAGTCATTTCGAAGGGCGCTTGCTGCATTGTTCTTTAACAGAGAGGGACATAAATAGGATTAAGTTATAACGTGTTCATGGGAAATGCAAATATACGTGTGATAAAAAAAAAAAGAGCCTGTGTGTGGTCTCTACCAGGAGGAGGTGAGCTTTGTCCTTGCTGTTGGAGATGTTTTTCATGTGGAAGGCAATGATGTTTTCTGTGTGGCCAGTTAGAACTGCATCAGCTGCCCTGAGGACAAAGAAGGCAGACAGTCAGATATCAGTCATCAGACACAATAAATGTGTGTGCGTGCATATTTGAGAGGCAGCGAGCCAAAAGAAGCAGTAGTACTAGATGGGACCATGAAGGTAAAACCAAGGTCAACAGACTAAGTAAACTGTTGCACACAAACACGCCTTCCACCAAGCATCCACATCTTTGATCTCTAATTCCCAACAGAGTGTTAATCTAAGCCAAGTGTACGCCGACTGAGCACACATGTTCGTGCAGATACACACAATGGACTTAGGCTATAACTGGGAAAGTTGGGGGAAGAAAGGGCAGGGGTGGAAAGAAAGTATCTTGCAATTCACACAAACAGCTGCAACAAACATCAAAGACAACAACCACTGATGACAGGGGCACAGAGATATACTTCAGGCAATTGCCATTGTTGGTAATTTCATTTCATTTTGAACTGCAATTCCACATAGGTTTCTCTGTGGGTGTAGGTCTAAATCTAAGGTCTAAGCACATTAATATTCCAAATAAGTAGTGATAACTGTTAATACAAATCACTGATCATAACTAAATATGTGCAAAACTACAATATATGTACTAAAAATTTGAGATTTGGATAACAAATTATTGCTAGAAGGGGAAATTTCTGAGCTTCAATAACTCGCAACAGATACAAATAGTAACTTTCAGCTTCCTTACTTGTTGGCCATCTCTGTGGTGAAGACATAAACAAGTTTTGAGCCTGGTTTCTGGCCACTAGGAGGTTCTGTTGTGGAGCCCTGGCCTCCCAGTGTATTGTGGGAGGGCGTGGAGGAGCGACTGAGTCCAGCATTGGAGGTAGAATGTGTGACTGAGTCCTGGGGCTTCACGTCACTGGAGTTGCAGTCTACGGGGAGACAATAACAGGGAAGATCGTGGTTTTAGGATCATCACAGGCTTTTGGGCAATGTAGTTCTACTGAGGAGCTGTCATAAGTTAAGTTGATCAGCAGGAGGGACTGCTAACGCATGCTTGGATGCACACGTTAACACACTTACTGAAGAATCCTTTGTCATCTTCATCACTTTCTCCCCCAGAGCACCAGTCGGCTCCACTGTACGGCTGCCTCCTTTCTGCCACACACATCCTCTTCACCCTGCTGCTATCTGTACAGACGCACACACACATAACAACCATTAGTGGGCTTGGGTTCATCTGTGTGAGTGACAATGAGGGACTGCTAAGTACCCTTCACAAGATGTCCAACTGTTGCCTTCTCCAGGCAGATTGTTTTGTATACCCAAGAGATAATACTAACTACATACAGCACTTCTCATAAAGTTATGTAGGATAACAGGAACAGACTAACCATGAGCTGTAATTAGCGAGCATTTATGCCATTTCAATCATTAATCAGTGCTGAATAAATCTAATCCACTACCTCTACAGGAAATGATGTGTAAAGCTACCAGGTGTACAGGAACATTTACAGAGGCGCTACTGACATGACATTGTTTAAGTATTGTAAGTGTACCATCTATTCTGAGTAGTTCAAAGATTCAAAACTTTGTTTACAAAGTAGGAAAGCTGCTAACTACTCCCCTAAAAACATAAAAACTCATGCACCTTACCTCGGTTCAGCTATTTTATCATTATGGCAAGAATAAAAACAACATTTTAAATATAGTCTCAGCAATTTGAATTCATACTTTCTAACATCAAGACTGACAGCGATCTGCTGGAAATTAGATGGTCCGCTAATAATGAGCATCCGCCATGGTGGTGGGTTCTTACCTTTTTCCTCACTCGTGGGTGTGCCGCTCTCTGGCTGTTCGAATGACTCCACTGAGGTGCTTCTCTCCCTTTTGACTTTAACCTTGGAGCTTGGGCCAGAGGTCAGACCCTGGCCGTTCTTCAGCCCCATGCTCCCTGCCACATTTTGACCCCCTTTGGCACCCAGGGTCTTGGGGTCGCAGGGTGAGGGCTGTGATTGGCTGCCAGTGCTCCCTGGTTTACCCTGATTGGGCATTTTAGAGTCCATCTGGGTGGCAGTGGAGGGGGACATGACGGGAGGTGAGCGTACCATGGCCTCCGTCTTAGGTTTAGGGCTGACAGAAGGAGAAAAAGATCGCAATTAATACATTTTCAACAGTGCAAATGACTAAAATTATTGCACATTTTGATATAATTGTCTATTCAAGTGTGTCACAGATGCAACAAGACATTCTGCAGACTTCGAAAATGTCATGTTTTGTCTTCCTACATATATTTGTGACCTTGTTTTCAACTTATGAAACACGCACACAGCAGGGGGGAAATGGGCCATATCAAGCAAAAAGCCTGGGGCTTGAAGTTGAGTTACCCAGTAATCATGTTCTGGAATTGGGCACAAACCAGACAAGGGAAGCAGTACATAGTCAGACAGCTGGCTATCCATGAGGTCTGATATCTCCCCCCACCTCCCCCACTATAACACTGGGGTACGCAGGAGACAAAAGGGAAAACGTAATTGTTCTTTTATGCCCTATTTTTCCTTTGCAACTGCTAAACACAATGTCATTATGGCGTCCAGCAGTTGGTATCGGATGTCTATGAACACAAGATTAGGTTACCAGTATTGGGAATTCCATGCGCACAGTGAAACCTGAAGGAACAGACTGTAAGAGATGCAGGCCATCTACAAATGACTGCTGCTTACTAGTTATGAGAGCAGTTCAGTTCAGGCAAGCAGGACACATCCAACTGGCAGAGAATTCCCTTACCACACCCTAATCTCTTTCTCTGTCTCTCTCTCTCTCTCCCTCACACACACACACACACACACACTTGTACAAGTAGCATGAAACAAATGCCAACATGTCCAAAAAGCACAGCCGCAGCCTAGCACACTTTATGTACGTACACACAGACACACAGCTAGCAGAAAAAGAAGGCAAAGCTAGAATTTTGGCAGTCCAGACAGCCGTTTCCAGAGGCTCCAGAACCATGAGTCAGCAGGGAAAACTTCCAAGCTCAGTGTACTCCCTGACCCTGGAACAGCTCTGGATCACACATCAAGACCTTTCAGGTAAAAAGAACGGAGCGAGGAAGCCGATCTTGGAGCGGTGTTACGCTCCCTATGCTTGCTTTCTAAACAGAAATTGTAACATGCTCAGGTTTGTGTCCACCTAATCACATTCTCAAGACTCAGTTTCACTCCTGAACACATACCGCATGCACATACTTGCCGCGGTTGCACGATAACTAGCCGGTTAACACCCTAACACATAAAGGCCTCAGCCGCGGCCCTTTCGCGTGCAGAGATTGCTGGTTTTCGCAAAATTCTAACCTGGGTTTCCTCCTGGTCCCCGTCATCAAAAAGCAGCACAAAGTGATGGTAATGGTTGCTCACTCCACTTAAATAGTTGGGATGGGTCACATTTCCTCCCACAAGTATTAATAACGTGTGACAAAAAAATTTGCTGTTTAAGGGCTGTGGCTGAAGTTTTCTGTAGACTTGCTCCTGATCAGCTTTTTCAAAAATTCAAAACTCAGCACATTTATGCACCTTTGCGACTGTTCAGATATGAGAGTTTCACAAAATACCAAACACCGGAACGAGGGATGCACTGATCACCACGCAACACATCATCACATCATCCAAAAAGACTGCTTAAATTGGCATCCGTACTTGGCTGAAACACACAAAATCTTTTTTTTTTTTTTTTTTTTTTTTACAGAGTATGTGTCCATCCTCAAGTAGCCTCAGTGTTTTGATTTTTTAGAGATCTGTTTTTTTTCACTTCTGTCTTGAACAGAGGGTCGAGTGTTTGTGTTTGTTCTCTCCTTCCAACTGTTAATAAACACGAACAGCTAATGTTTATTCATTTTTTGATATTGTGTGATGATTTTTTTAATTGCTTGTAACAGGTTTATAGACTGGACAGAGGCTTTGTGGGAACGGGAGTGCTTCAAGCTCTTCAGTACAGAGCAACAACGCCTGGGATAAAAACTTAATTTAGTGTCTCTTACCAACTACACTAATGTTGTGCAGCCATAAAAGCAATCCGTGTTGAAATATTACTTCTGCCTGCTGTGCAGCTGCAGCAAGTCTGGATTAAGCACAGAATTTTAAAGCAATCATCAGGACCTCACATGCACAAACCAAAGACGGACCCACAGCGAAGTCCGCTCACCTCTGTGTGTTGGTGGACGGGGAGTTCTTTAGCCTATTGGAGTGCATTGATGGGGCTCCCAGGACTACGGAACAGGGTGAAGTGATGTGCTGGTGAGGACTGCCTGTGAGGGAGAGCGGCGCTTTTGCGCGCACGTTCCTGGAGCCGGGAACAGGATTCCCGATGTTGGAGAGGTTTCCCCGACCGTCCTTGGCCTCCTCTCGTTCTTTCTTCCCTCGGTCCTTCTTGTTGAAATGTGTCGCTGCTGTACCTGCCGCCGCTGGCCTCTCCTCTTGGACCTCCAACATTCTCTCTATGTCCTTGTCTGTGTGTGTCTGTGTGCGTGTGGGTGTGTGGGTGTGTGTGTATGTATGTGTGTGTGTGTGTGTGTGTGTGTGTGTGTGTGTGGAAAGTGTGTAAAAAACAATAACAATAGTCCAGCAGTCTTTTCTTCTTCTGTGTGTATTTATGAAACTCCCCCAAGGGGGCTTTCAACGGCCCTTGGGCACACTGTTGAGAAAGAAGAGAGAGAGAGGAAAGACAGTTAACAAAACTGGAAAAACAGTGTGAATAAAACTGAAGTGACACTTCAAGCAAAATCATTTAATCTCAGTTTACTAGTGTAGGCTTGAAAGGTGCCTGTTAACAGTTGGTAATTTTCTCTTTTACAGTGGCTTTGGTCAGCTTTAATTCACGTCAGCAGGAGTGATTTCCAATCTGCCTTTTTCACAGCAGACATTTTGACCCATGAGGGGTGTTAATAATAAAACATGTCTAAAAACTGCAGTGTAATCTTAATCTCCACGTGCTTACGATGACAAGTGAGCAACGTCAACAGCTAACGGCACAAACGCAAACAGTGTATTGAACCTAAATATGAGCGTTTGTAATGTGCTGCCACTTTACAGCAGCAGCATTTCAACCCTTCATTGAGTGTTTCATGGAGAGAAGGGTCGTCGGTTTTGGCTATGGCGGAGACGTTAAGCTAGATCCAATGACGTCAGACGCTCAGACCAGTCAAACTCCTCCACAGTCGCCCTGAAATGTCTCTGAAACTGAGACTATCCAGGTGGATTCATGGACTAAACTCTGACACTCTACCTGTTGTGTTCTGGCTTTGTTTATTTCACGTACCCGGCGTCTGAATCCGCGTCTGGCTCTCAATTTACAAGGCAAAGTGGAGACACAAAGAAGTTTTCTTTGGTTTGAGACAGAGCAGTGGTTGAGAAACAGACTGTGAATGAGAGTAAGCGAGCGCCAGCCTCGATAAAGCCGGCTAATCGGCGAAATAAAAAGTAATTTCCTGATTGTTTCACAGCGGTTACGTTCAGCACAAACAGACACACCCCCAGCAACCCACCTCTCCCTCTCTTCGCCACACAACCCTGCAGCGCATGCATCCTGTCTGAATGCGGCCTAATTTGGCTGAAACAGCTGATTTAAGATACTGCCGATAAGTAACACGGAATTGCAGCAGAGAAATGCCAAACACGCGTTCGAGTTCAACAAGAAAGAGCCACTATAACGTAGTTCGCCCACCAGAGAGCACCGACAAGTTTTATTTCTCAACTTTAGACTTCAACTGTCCCGCTCAGTACAGCTTGTGGTTATTTTTTAAAGACTAAAATCAAAAGTCAATATCATGATTGGATTTTTAACCTCAAAAAAAAAAAAAAAATCAACATTGGTATTGGCCTAAAAAGTCCAGCATCAGTCTTTAATACTATAAAGATTTAGGGTGCAGTCTCATGTAAAATAAATAAATACCAGCCCTACATTGCAGCTGTAACAAACATTAAAGCGTGGTGGTGGTGGTGGTGGTGGAGGGGGTCTAAACTAACCACTGCACGGCTCTGTTTGTGTGTGCGTTGATGAGCGAGCACGGGAATCGCATGAGAATCCTGTTCGAGAGAGAGAGCAGCCCAGTCAGTCAGATTACAATGTCATCCTGAAAATATTTAGGAGCTCTTCCAAAACACTCAACATTGTAACTGGCTCCAGAGTTCCCCTGGGGAGAAGGAGGTGGAGTGTTTGGGGGAGGAGGAGGGGGATGAAGAGGAGGAGGAGGAGGAGTGGTGTCACTGGGAACCAGACAAATACACCGACTCCTGCTACAGCAGCAACACTCGTCTCTCAGTGATCTACAGGAGAAGTGATTTACAGCCATCAGGACCAAAGATCACTACTGCACACGAGCAGAGGCTGGCTTCTCCACAGGGAGGGAGGCGAGGAGGGGAGCCAAGGAGGAGCCTTGTGGATCCAAACTACATTAATTAGACTAAACTTTAAAATATGAAAACACACAGACGTGGGGGGGTCCTTCGGAAAAGTTGTGGGCTCACGATGCCATCGACTCCTAACTCATTAAAGTGAAGCGCTGGCTTGCGCAAGTCACAGTGGAAAAGACCTTGCAGACAGTCGCTCTGATCCCAAAATACTGTAAATAATAACATTCAGGATCTTTGCCAAAGACAGAGAAGCAAAAAAATGGACAGTGTGTGCAAAACTCTGAACCCCTTACAAGACACATTTGAGAAGCGAGGATTAAACGGCACACATAATCATACATTTCACTCATTCGGCGGACACTTTTGTCTTAGCTTAACTTAAATTACACTAAACGCTCTCAGTTTCTTTCTTATTTTTGGGGGGGCTTTTCCAAGCTTTATCTGACAGAGATGGTTGAAGAGTGACGGGAAAGCATGGCCTGAGAGAGGCGGACGACACGCAGCAAAGGGCCACAAGGTCGGAGTCGAACCCTGAGCCGCTGCAGCAAGGACTGAGCCTTCGTACATGAGGCGCACAAACTAACAACAGAGATAACCGGCGCCGTCTGGGAGCAAAAATGTTATTTAATTTTATTTATTCCTAATGGCTACATGAAGACACGGGGCATAAAGTCAGCTTGTCATAGAAAAGGACACACTTTCAAGATTTTGCGTATTTTAATTTTTACTCAAAGGCTTTCGACTGCATGTACAAAAAGAGACGAGTTTTCTGTGACACATTTAAAAAGAGCCTGAGAGAGAAATTCAAATGTGTGCTTATTTTACCTGCGCCACACATTTGGCAAATCACTGCGTAAATTGAGTGTAAACGTTTGAAAAAGAAAGCAATCCCCTCTATTCAAATAACCTAAAGGTGTGGGGGTAGATGGTTTCAGATGCTCAAACTTTATTTATATAACACCTTTCATGCAAACATGCAGCCCAAAGTGCCTCACAGAGCAAATAGAAACAGAAATAGACAACGACAGATAGAATCTAGTTGCTAGAATAGCTAATATGTAAATAAATCAAATTAGGCCGTACGATTATAAAATGTCATAATAATTAAAACACCATAAGAAAAGTTTCAGCAAACATAAAAACTACAATAATAAAAACCAATAAAATGTTCAAAGTAAATTACAATCTATACGGTGAATAAAAAGATAACAATAAAAGAAAAGACGCGATCAAGATCAAGACTTAAAAGCTCAGCACCTTAAGTAAAAAAGTCAGGCTAAAAAGATGTCTTAAGGGTTTTTTAAACAAGGTGTCACCAGGCAGACTGATCCAGAGATGATGGCCTGCTGTTTGACTAACAGAAAAGCATTTTGTTGAAAGCACAGTTAGCCCTTTATCACGGGGTGTGTCGGTTTAAAAGGTGAGTTTCCCGGCCTCCTGTGGTTGGACGTTAACGCTCAGCGACTCTCAGAAGAGCCTTGACCGATGTCATCTTGCACAGCGGCCACCGAGAGCCAATCCTCCGTTGGGAGTCCACAGAAAAATGTATTCAGTTTGCTAACAGAGATTTAATTTTACTATTTTACTAAATCAAAGAATCGACCTCCTGCTTCATTCCACTTGCACGTATGCCCTCGAGGGGCGTTATCTAAACCTAATCCACAGTCATACACAAACGGCTGTTATGCGAGTGTGTGTGCGCGTATGCAGACACAAACAGCAGGACCTGTCAATCACCTGTTCCCTCCAATTGCACGCTAACGAGACACTAATTGGGGAGCTTGCTGACATGACTGTCATAAGGAATACACTGACATGCATACACGCACATCAGTCGAGCGCACAGCAGCCAACCACACGCTCGCAAACGCACACACAACAAAAGCGCCGTGGAGGTAATCACAGAGATTTCTCTTCTTCTATCTCCAGTAAAGACGCTGAACTGTCTATCACGGCGCACACAAGGAGCTGCAGTGCATGCAAGTCAATGGGAAAACAGTATAATGAGGCTCTGAAAATGAGCTTTTTTGCCTCGGATATAAATATGAGGTTCCACATGAAAAGAGGGCAGAAAATAGTTCAATTCAATTAGATTTGGGTTTTCAAACGCGGGTAGCACTAAAAGGGAGCATTTCATTTCATGCTTATGTAACAGTGATCGTACGCTGGCTGAGCGTGGTGTAAGAGAGTAGCCCCTTCCCTGCTACGTCACCCAAATTCCTCTAAAGGAAGCCGAGTATCTACTGGTATCTGGAGGAACCATGACCTTGCTGCCAACCTAGTCCACTGGCTTAAGTTTTTAACACAACAATGCTACAAAGACGTGGAGAAGGGGGGGAAAAAAAACAGTGCAAACACACACACACACACACACACACACACACACACACACACACACACACACACACACACACACACACACACACACACACACACACACACACACACACATCATTTCTCTTCCCTCATCTCAGTCCTGCTGTTGGCTGTAAAAGGCCCTGCTGATGTTTCAGCCTTATTTATGCAAATCCCATTTTGCAGTTCAGTCACAATGGAGTATTGCTCTCTCTCTCTCTCTCTCTCTTTCTCGCTCTCTAGCTCCCCTACGCGCTCTCCCGTCTGCTCGGCCTCCATCTCAAGAATTTCTGTTAGTCCATTATTTGTTTAGGGTAATATCAGAAACATTATTTCCACCTCTCCTCACAGTTTTCTGCACAAATATATACAAAAACGCACAGCCATAAGAAAGGAGCCGTTCGATGCGTATAGGCAGAATCCGGCTCTCTCAAACAGAAAAGCTACAACTGAAATATACCCAACATTCATTCAAATATCACCACATATGAGGTCTCAACCTGACGCTCTGCAAAAAGAAATGTTAAAAAGCAGCCACAGGTGTCAATTATGGGATAATGGCACATAGAAACTGCATATTTCCTCACGAGTCAATGCTTAAATGATGTCACCGGTGTCTTAAGCACGGGCGTAATGGCAGCATAAGCAGCACAAGCAGTTGTCAAGTCCTCCCATGAGGTGTGTTTACTTCCTGTTTTACTCTCATGATATGAATTATAAATTTTCCCCCGGTGGACTCCGTGGAGCAAAACATCATGAATAAAGTGATTACAAGTGATAGAGAATATTTCAGTTCTTTCACACAGAGATTTTTCATTCGACACACCTGTAATATAAACTTTATAGTGTGCAGCAGTTCTCACCGCCGTAATCTGTAGAGCGGCCACTTGAGGCTGGCTGCAGAACGAGTCAGTCTCCATAATTCCCCATGTTCACAGCAGAAATAAACATGTTTACAGCCTGGTACAAAAAACAGTTTTGGGCTCTATAGCTAATTTCCCCATTCACGACAATTGTACTGAAGGTTATTTTTTATAGAACTCACCTGTTCAAATTATATTAAGGCTTAAAGTTATGCGGAATTAACAGTGTAGCCACTTTGACTGACAGGTAGATGCCTTGTTTGACATTCGGCCAACCTCACGCTTGCCAATTTTTAGATTAGCCAGGAGGGGGAGGAGGCAGGACTGCCAACATGTCGTCGGCCAGCGTCACATACTTTGAGCTTCAAAAAGGCGCTTACTCATACTCTCCCGCACGCACCGGTCACGATGTCAAAATGACGACTGACTGAAACTCCTCGAACTTTAATTGCTTATTTATCATTAAACCTGAACAAATACTGAAGCACTACTTTTTGTGACAATTTCATCAGTTACTTTTGTACTAAAAACAGCAAATATGATGATGATGACATCAATCTGGTATTGATTTTGCAGCCGTAATTCAAGTTAAAGGCATTATTAACCTTGGCTAGTTCTTTCCACTGACAGTGTGAACAGCGTAATCGTCACCCACAGGTTTCTGAAGAGCTGTTTTGAAGCTCAAAATCTGTGGCTCTGGCCACGGTCATCTTGGCTGTCCTGCTACTAAAATAGGCAAAGACGTGGATCATCGCTGGACCCGAGGCGGGCTTTATGAAGCCTGGGGGCTCAAACAAGCCATCTGTAGCGGCACCTACCTGTCAATCAAAGCGACAACGATGTTAATATTGCATAACTTTAAGCCAGCTAGAAAGACCAAAACTGTTTTGTACCAGGCTGTAAACATGTTTATTTCTGCTGTGAAGTTGGACACTTTAACACGGGGGCTTGTGGAGGTTGAAATGTTCTGTAGCCGCTCAGGGAGTTGCAGATTTTGGCACTTTGGCAGTGGCTTCATTTCCGAGCCACGGAGGTTGGTGCTTGGTTCTTACACATACCTGCCCGGCTGCTACAGAAATTGTAACAAACTACATCAACTCTACTTAAAAAGAGACTTGTGCTGCCCTCTGAGCAAAGAGTTGTTGGATGTCCGACAGTAACCTGGCTGAGGAAGCACCTGCATGCTCACCTGTTGAGGTGGCTCACTTAGAGCACTGTCCCAACATGACACACCCTGCACATAGCACGCATGATTCATGCTCGGTACATACAGAATGTCAGGAATGTCGCGTGTTACTAAAGATAGAGCTGACACGCCACCCCTACAAATATTTAAAAAGAGCTTTGAAACTTTTCCGCGTTCTCCAAACTCCAAAGGGTTCCCCCGATCTCTCAACTGGTCTGGTCTGCATTTCCACAACAAGTCCCCACATCCTCGGTTCAGCCTCTCCTCTGGTCGGCAGACGATGCCCCTTCATCCCCAGAGAGCGGACATGTGTGTAATGTCACATTTCGTCATATCATATCGCGGTGACAGAAGCCTCACCGTGTCCATCACGATGATGGAAGTGGCAACGAAAACAGGAGAATGGGAAAGGGGTGCTATACAAATACACCCGTAGGAGGAGGAGAAGGGGGGATGTTACACAAGTCTCTTCACAGAGTGTGTGGGTGGGTGTCTGTGTCTCAGACACACACACACACAAACACACACACACACACACAGCTGACTCACTAGTGACACATCTGCTGGCGTAGCCTGGGCACGGTGCCATGTGTGGCGGCCAGTTCCAGCAGCAGGACTGGCACTCAGCACTCCGGCCTGCTGTGATCTCCGTCTCACACACTTCACCCTGCACTTCCATCTCTGTCGATCTGCCCTCTCCGTCTCTGCATCTCTGGCTGAGTAGGTGTGTCTTGCTTACACACAAACACACACACACACCTTTCTACTCAATATGAGACAAAGAAACTGGGTAACTGGCAACAATGTGCCATTATGTGTCTGATATAACAAGCGTGGGTGCAAATTAGGGGTGTGCCAGTATCAAATGCTCACAGTACGATTGTTGTGGCCAAACCAAGGAAGTTAAACTCCACGTTTACTTTGGATTTTATTCAAGGTAAACACATACACAAGTGTTACAGGACCAGTGTGTAGGGTTTAGTGGCACCTAGCAATGAGATTGCAATCAACTGAACACCCCTCACCTTCCTCAACTTCCCATAAAATCGCGTTCTTTCACTTAACGTTAACGTTTAGTCATTTAGCTGACGTTTTTATCCAAAGCGACTTACAAAAAAAAGGGAAACAATCAAGGTACAGTGCGATTAGGACATTTTAGTGCAGCAATAAGTACTGTGACAGTTCTAGACGGGGTAGATTTATCATCTCAAGTTGTTGGTAGTGCTAGGAGAGGAGGTACTCCATGAAGAGCTGGAGGTCTTCAGGAGTTTTTTGAAGGTAGAGAGGGATGCCGCTGATCTGGTAGGAACTGGTAGGACATTCCACCAAAGAAGAAGAGTTTGGATTGGCCCGAGCGTACAGGTGGCAGAGGCTACTTTTACAACTTTGCAACAGCTACCTGGTCGCACTTTAATACTAACAAATGTTAGCATTGCAAGCCATGTAGCTACAGACAGAAAGACGAGGAGTCAAGTAGGTTATTCTGCCTGTAATGAACCAGAGGTCATCACAGGAAAAACCCGACCGTGGACCCAAGATGGTCCAGGTTCAGATTATGCTCCATCAAATCTGGTCTGGGGTCTATAAGTTAGTATCTCTGACACATGAATTTCTGATTATCTGATGTGTCAAACTCCAGAGGAAATTATTTTTCTTGTGGTGAGAGAAAACTCAATCACAGTGAAAGATTACATATAGCTTCTTTGATCAGGCTGCAGCGCTAATTAAATGTTTTTGGTCTCTTTTTGGGTGCGTTGGGGTCAAACACATTTCGGATGGAGTCCTAATTATCCTCAGGTCTATTTCTGACTGGCTTCATGAATGTGCCACACATTTTCAAAAGGGAGACAGGTCTGTGTCGTACCCGCACTCTTTGGCATTGACTTACTGAAAGCAAGACTTTTCCTGAAAAGACGTCTGGATGGCAACATATGTTACTTTACGGAGCTCTCAGCATTAGTAGTACCTTCACAGATTAAAGTTACCCATCATATCATGGTCACTAACACACCCTCATATCACTGCTGGCTTTTAAACTTGTGCTGGTAACCAACCTTTTCCTCCTCAGCCCGGCTGACACAATATCCATGATTTCCACAAACAATGAAATGTGGACTCGTCAGACCACAGCACACATTTTCCATCAGTCCGTTTCAGTCCAGAGAAATCAGGGGCGTTTCAGGATGTTGTTGATAGATCTGGCTTTCTCTTTGCACGGTAGAGTCTTAACATGCATTTGTAGATAAAGCGACAAACTGTGTTTAATGACGAGGGTTTCACGTGTGTTCCTGAGCCAACATGGTGATTCATGGTGAACAATTACATGCCCCATCCTTGCTCATTAACAGCTGAGTCTTTCAAGGACACCCAGGTTGAAAAAGTAGAATTAAGTATATTTTCTTTGTGCTGTTTTCAATAGAGTACATGTCAAAAAGGATTACTGAATTATCACATTATGTTTTATTTATGTTGTACATAGCATCACAACTTTTTGGGGGTTTTGGTTGTATATTATTTGAGGACATAGGACCAAAAATCTGAACCCACAAAGGCGTCCAGTAGAGGGGCACTTGACTCTCGTCTGAACAAATAAAGGTAATGTGTTAATAGTGCCCACAATAAATGACAGTGACGATAACAGTATACAGTAAAACACACTCCCAGTGCAAATGCATACAAACAAAGGAAAAGTGCAGATCCATGTTTTTCCCCGCGGTGGGTTTCTCTGGTTAAGGCTCGAATGAAAAGCCAAAACAGAAACTCCATTTGCTTAAAAGAAACTCTGCTGCCCTCCGTGCAGACCCCTTCTTTCCTCCCTTCCCCTTGACCATGCTCTCTGGTCCGTGACTCCCTCCCCTCCATCCCGACGGTCGCTCCCACACTCGGGCCACATTCCTCCCTTTGCTCACGCTGGGAGGACGTCTCCCTGTGGCTAAAAGCATTGTGGGAAATCCCAACGTGCAGACATATAAGTTGTAAAGGAGGCTTCTGTTCCCCGCTTGCCGGTCAAAGGGTTCTTCTTGCCAATATATTATTACGCATTTGCCACAAGTGAAAAAAACAACACATGACTGTCATTAATGTCTTGATACCGAGCCTCGCAACAAACAGCGCAGAAACATCAAATGCCCACTTTTGAAGCGGGAGTCAACACAACCCACGCTGTGCAAAACCTCAGTTTATAGCACTAAGAACATTAGGCAGGAAAGGAATAACAGATTAAGACGTGCCGCTCAAAATAGTTTCTCCACATATTCTTTTTGTGCGTTACAAATCAGGACGCAGTGAAAGAAAGTGACATCCCAGCCTGTCAGACCATGTGACACAGTTCAACCATCTTTACTGACCTGGCATGACAACAAACAAGCAAAAAAAAAAAAAAAAACACATAAGAAGCAACACACACACGGTACACAAGACATGTGCCGTCTCCTCTCCGCTATCATACACCAAAATTAGCACTCCCGAGAGAAAATGAGCCAGATTGTGTCCCTGAATTACCCCAGCTTGCACTCGTGTGTCATTCCCGTGGAATTTTAAACACAGACCTGCCCAATTAAATACACGGGCGCAGACCAATATACGTGCACATACTCATTCTGTTGCACAAAGAAATGCCAACATGCGGCAGTAGTTAGCTGTCCTAATAACGCACTAAAAACTGTGCTACATGCATGTTAATGGCATCTTCCGTTCCCATGAGTCTGGATGTGCTTGCTTATGTGCATTTCTGTTTGAGCTTCTGAGACTACAACAAGACATGGCTAACCCTGCCATCACCCACACGGTAACGTGTTGAAAGCACTATGTTGCCCAGTGTAAAGTGGTTTAAAATGCCAATTAATCCTGACACCATAAATTTCCTCATCTTTTCAGGAAAAAAGGAGAGGATAATGTTGTGACAATCTGAATTTTCGCACTGTTTGTTTTTTAGACTTATTCAAGGTGGATAAAACTAATAAATAACACAGTCATGTCCTTTGTTTGAGCATAAATACCAAATCCAAGGTGTGGCACTGTTTTGGTCACATTTTTTCCAAATGATGCGATTGTGATAATACTACAGTTGTTTGCAAGCTAAATAAATTATGGCAGTAAAACGTCCAACATGTGGGCACCACCACCACCACACCACCCAGAACTAAAACCTGTATAGGCAGGGGAAAGAGAAGACCTGTTGATTTACCTGCCCAACAGACTCCAAACACATCCCAGTAAGTCATGTTTCAACTTTAGCAGCCGAAAATTCCCAAACCGCAACATTAAAGAGTCATAGCACTCGAGGAGTCATAATGGATGTTGGCATGTTTGCATTAGTACGTGAGGAATCAATATCATATTTTACTGGGAGGTCCCTGCTGACTGCCACCCATAGTGATGGACTGATATTACAAAATAAACAGCATGTAATCTGTGCCTTGCTTACATCGCATCGATCACACAAAATATTACGCTCATCACATCAGCTTCATGCGGTTTTGTGGTTGTCTTATGTCTTGGCAAAAAGAATGACAGAGGTGTCAACAAACTTGTGGAAAAAAACTAGAAACAAGAGCTACAATGATTAGTCGACTTCAAGAGTCGAGAAATAAACGCAGACTGCTCTGATAAATCGATCAACTTAATAATTGAAGCAAATTTTAATGCAAAAATGGCACAAAATGCTGTTTTCAGTCTCTGTAATATGAATATTTCCTGTCTTTCTCTCTTGTATGTCGTATTAAACTGAATATCTTTGGGTTTGGGGTAGAAAATAATACTTGGATTGATAAATTGAGACTAGTGTGGCCTCTGGCCATCACAATATCAACCAATTAACGAATATATACGTTTAATTTGTTAACAAACCACTACGAATACCTAACAATAAAAATCTGTCTGTGAAATGTGATTTAAATGGTGTGACAACAACTTGGGCAATGGGGGAAACCATCTTGGAAAAAAAGTATTGGATGGAGGTTTGTCTATCAGGAGGTTATTCCATGATTCCCATTTTCAATTACATGAAGGCATGAATGCATCATCTGTCCCCAAAAGTGCCCACCATATAGTTTTTAGGTCATCTTGGCTACGTTCACATTTCCACCAAAGATCTTGGTGATCTTCGTTGTTAATGCAAGCAACATTGAGCTCCGTAAGGCTTTGCTCATTTTCTCCCAAACGAATGTGAAAAACCACCAAACACATTGTGCAAAGCACCGACACATACACAGCATCGCTCGTCAGGAGCTTAACCGGAGAACATAAAGAATTTAACATGCCGGGAGCTTCCTCTCAT
The DNA here is from genome assembly GCA_033000465.1 of Sciaenops ocellatus. NCBI lineage: Eukaryota > Metazoa > Chordata > Actinopteri > Sciaenidae > Sciaenops > Sciaenops ocellatus. Next base: position 7,607,111 of record CP136868.1, read on the forward strand.
TTACACTGACAGCGTAGACAAAGCAGACTTGGTAATGAAGATTTGACACAGTTGATGGATGATTGTCACTGGCTCATAAAATTATCTAACTGATTTCAAATTAAAACAAAGCTCTTCGAATTGTGACACATGCACCATGTTTTATATCGGATCTTTTTCCTGTTGGAGAAATATGAAATAAAGAAGAATCCCCACAGGTGCAGTGGCCAAAATCTCAACTTTAACACTTCAGCCTGACTGCTGAGTGCCATCACTGTCCAGTGCTTTGTCTACTACAGCAGCCTGTAAAACACATTTTAAAAAGTGGTTAGCCCTCTTCCTCTGCCGGTTAGCACTGTGTCAGGGCGCTACATCAAACTAGGTTACTAGTGGCCGCAGTGAGTCTGGTAGCTGGACGAGACCTTGGCCCGGCTGGCAGCTTTTAAAGTACGGATAGCTGAGGTGACTGCAGGTCACCGCGGCTTGCCCCCCGCAGGTTCTACCTGAGAGCGGCTCTGTTTGAGAGGACGCCTCCCCTCGCAGCAGGCGGGAGCAGCCTGTCTGTGCAATAACTGTCAATCACAGCAGAGAAATATGAAAGCAGAATTATAGGTACATTCTGACTCAGCCAGACACATCCCCGAGGATCCTGTATGGGCACAATCCTACCACACATCTATGCATGTGAGACAGACCTCCTACACTAAAAAAAAAGATACGATACTCAGCTATTAGAAAAACACATTCATATTTATAGCTGTGACTGTTTGGATTGAAGCACTAGGCTGTAAAGAATTACTACTAGAAGCTTTGAGGACTAAAAGATTTGTTTTAAATGACGTCTTTCAGCCAATTCCCTTCACTATAATAATTTATCTTTATTATGTTTCTCAGTGAAGACTGATTTAAACTTGATCAAACGAATAAATAAACCACACGTGCACTTATTTGTTTGGCATGAATGACTATAACTGGAGTCTTAGACTAGTCCCTGCTATCTAAATTGTAATATTTCTTAATATATTTGATCTATCGTTCCTAACTTGCTTCTGCAGTTTGTAGCTTGGCCTTTCACAAGTAGTATACAATAATTATTTTTCAGGATTCCACTTTTTAATCCCTCTAAGGTCTAATTTTGAATACCAATCCAAAAAGACTCGATGTAACCCATCAAGTGGAACTGATACCCATTTTAATTACGTTGTGTTCAGAAGTTTTATAAAACCGTGTGGGCACATTTTTATACCGACAGTTAGGGAAATGTTAGCAGGGTTAGCGTGCATTCAGACAGGATCAGGCGCTCTGGCAAGACGCCACATGGATGTGTGGCGTGGGAGGTGAGCAGGGTTGCTGGGAGTGTGTCTATATGTGTTGAATGTAACCGCAGTGAAACAATCAGGAAATAACTTTTTATTTCTCTGATTAACCGGCTTTATTGAGGCCGGCGCTCCCTTACTCTCATTCACCGCCTGTGTCTCTCGACCAAAGCTCTAGCTCTCTCTAACTATCGAACACAAACCAAGTTAAACTTCTTTGTGTCACTATTTTGTAGCGTAAACTGCGAGCCAAATACAGATTTAGAAGCTGGTTCATGAAATAAACAAAGACAGAACACAACAGGTAGAGTTTAGTCCATGAATGCACCTGGATAGTCTCATCAGAGACATTTCAGGCTGACTGTGGAGGTTTGACGGAGCCGAGCGTCTGATTGGCTGCCCACAGCGTGACGCCGGGCTGCGTTTCTTTCCAAAAGTTGGATCTGGCTCAACCTCTCCGCCGCAGGACGCTGCATTTTTTTGCGGACACCACTGCAGCGCGGACCGTCACAGCCAAAGCAGTCAACCTCCACCTCCACTCAAATGAAGGGGAAAAAAATCTGTGTTTTCACCGCCGCGCCGGATCCTAAAACGTGATTCTTTTAATATAGTTGTTGCAGGCAAACACTAAATCTGACTGGATCACTACCTATTTCGACAGAAGGAAGACATGACTACTGATGGGTAAAACTGACAGCAACCAACGACTCAAATGTTTATTTTTACTCTCATTTGCCATCAACTTCAAAACTCAGATTACGTCCTCAGACAACAAGTTTTGTCCAAGGGGCAACCTCCGTGGCTGGGAAATGAAGCCAATGGGTAAGTGCCAAAAACTGCAACTTGACGAGCGGCCGCTTGAGGTCTGGCTACAGAAGATTTCACGTTTACATCCTGGTTCAAAAAACAGTTTTGGTCTCTATAACTCACCCGTTCAAATTATGTGTCATGTTACGTGGTGCCGTTACAGATGGCTTGTTTGAGCACCCAGGCGTCTTTTGGCCCCCTCTTTTTGGCCTGCCAAAGATTCACGTCACTGCCGATTTTTAGATTAGCTGGGAGGCGAAGAGACAGTACAGCAGTACGCTACATATTTTGAGCTTCAAAACGGCTCTTCAGAAACCTGTGGGTGACTTCATTCATGTCCTGTCCATTCTTTTTACGGTCATTGGTTTTATCTAGTAGTTTTGCACATGCACTGTACAAAAACCTCTTTAAATACATTTATAAATTATCTTTTTGTGTATTATACGAACACATTTTCACATTCTTTAAGCTCTGTCAAACATCACTCCAAACTTCCAGACAGGTTGAATGTAAACTAGCAGATCTACAATGGTTAAAATCCAAGTAGTACTTTCCCTGCTCCCTTGGGGGATCCTACATAATTACCGTACAATGGAGGTCTGACTATTATAGGAAGCGTTCGGCGGATGAACTAAATTCTTTAATTAATTATGAATGGACGTCTCAGTCAAAACACTGGGTGAATTGGAAACCGATGTGTCTTTGCTTCGTTTATGAGCAAAGCGGCACAAAAAAAGGAGATCAGAATGCGGCAAGAGAGTGAAAATAAACATTTCAAGCAATAGAAAATACAGACTGGGGTCTGACATACTGTATGAATGAGGAGGGGAGCTCACTGCCACCCACCGCACAGATGAGACAAACCGCCCCTCCAACGCATCCCTCCATGTCACACAGAAGCCTTGCGATTTTAATTAGAAAACCCATGAAGCAAACAAATGCATGGAAACATGAGAGGCCAATACACAGAGGAGAAAATAAATCCTTTGCCACTTTACATCAATATCCATTTCCCCGCGTCCTTCACCTCACTGTGGTTTTTGGTTAACACGCTTCGGATTAGATAGCAGATAAATAAACAGCGTGGACAGCGTTCTCAGGAAGAGCGCCCTGACCGCGTTACGTCCTCGGCATGTGCGCCTGATCAGAGAATAAGACCCCAACATCACACCGATAGTCCAAAGCGGCACAGCTATGAGGTCCCTTTTTTCCTCCAGCCACTTCCCTGAGCATCAGCAGAGACGGCAACCCATCTACAATTCAAGGCACCGTCTCATCAGAACGCAGCTTTCAATGTGGGCACCTCCATAGATAAATGTCAAAGAGATAGTGACCAGTGTTGGGGGAAAGTGTGTGCCTGCATCAGAGCAGCGTTAAGCTATCAAGTTGTAGCACCGGTTAGTGTTTGAGCGCAAGGAAGAAGTATTTGCAGCCGTGTTTGATAATGTAACAAAAGCTGAGTGTAAGATTTAAAAACAGAAACAACACTGTAGGCAGGAAAAGGAGTGAAACGCCGGCACGTGTCTTTCTTTTTCATTTTGCTTCACGTACGCTGAAAACAAATACCACTACACCACGACTGTAACTGAAATCACTACTCCCGATATAAAAGAAACTGTAGTATTGCATTGTGGGATCGCTGGAAGGTATTTGTACATACCGTGGACGCTGTTTTTTGTCACATTGTGGCAATTTTTAAAGAGAATAAACTTTGGACAGACAAATAAAATGGCGGACAGTAAATGCAGCACACTATGAATATATTCTAGTTGTAGGATCATATTTACGTCATGGATGTGTGCCTTTGAAAAGAGCTGAGATGTGTATGTACGTATGAAAGAAACTAAGTGTGACTAAGTGTGAAAGAGAGAGAAGTAGAGTTGAGAACTGGGTTACCTCAGAAGCCCCCCTGCCCTTTCAGCAGGGCCTCATATGGAGAACCAGGTCTCACGTCCCCTGGGCACTGATGTCTGCTCTCCACTCCACTCCACTCGACTCCTCCCAGCCACAGTCAGCCACGGAGGCTGTGCAAGGAACCTGGGCCCACTCACGACACCCTACAGCCACAAGTCATTCACACCTGGAACAGAGGGAGAAGAACTTTGCTCACTGGGTGAAACACAAACAAGTAGAACGGCAAGGAAAAGCACTCAAGTCACTCGTGTTGACAAGACCGGCGTGTAGCAAACACATAACCAGTGCAAAGCTTCAGTCATTAGGGGCTACAGGAGCACCTTTTTAACCCAGACACTCATTTATACTTTTCAGTTATCGACCGGTGTACACATAAGGGACTACAAGACGGTGTGTGATACTTCCTCGGATCTGAGAGGACTTCCTCCAAATGTCAGGAGCGAAAGTGACTTTTATTTTTTATTTTTTTCCTAAAAAGACGTCGACAGCGCAAATAAAAATCAGGTAGAACGACAGAAAAGATAAATATGAAAGACCCTCTCAAGACTGTGCAACAGATACATGGCAGACAGCAGTGTTGCCTAGCAATTGAAGAGACCAGAGAGTCCTGAAACAGGAAAGGTCTGCAGCAACTAACTGGCAGATATACTTAACAAAAAAAAAAAAAAAAAAAAGGTCCTTGAACGAGACACCGACCCCCTACCTGCGAACCAAGAAGTCGCTGTGAGTAACAGCATCAGTTTAAAAGGACTAGACAAAGCAACAAGAAGCCAACAAGATTTTCTGCTCACATTAATCTAATACGATCCACGTTAAATGCTTTATTATAAGACAGGGTAAGAATAAAGGAAAATAATAGTAAACTTATGAAAGGTAACAAGTTAAGACTTTATTCATTAGAGGAGCCCTTTTAGTAAAACATTTAAACACTACAGGACCTGCAGATCTTCACTCAAAAGATTAGTTAAAAACTTTAAAAAACACTGAACACATTCTTTACTATGTTTAGCTCTCTTGGTCTTGGCCAAGGTAACACAGCACAATGCCACACACAAGTTACTTACAAACGGGCCTTACTCGAGGAAGTCGTCCTAAAACACACACACACACACACACACATACACACAGGGAAGACATCAAACCTAAAACTCTTGCAAATAAACGTAAAGCACACAACAACTACACAGACTTTTTTTTTTTTTTTTTTTTTTTTAGGCTCCCCCCTTCTGAAATCTCAGCGCCTCACTGGACAACTCTTGGCGGACAAAGTAATTCCATGGCGCTTGAAACTCCAGGAACTTTTTTTTTTTTTTTTTTTTCTTTTTCCTAAAAGAAGTTGTTCCTGTTTCGCCAGAGAACTGGGGGGGAAGGGAGGACTTCAGCACTTGCATTCATGGAGCGTCGGCCAGCGCAAACAAAGTCTTCCCCGAAGAGGGAGGCACTGGACGGCGGCTGAGAGAGAGAGCGAGGAGAACAACGACGTCGGGCCATAAGCACAAACACACACACACACACACACACATATCTGTATATATATATATAAATAAAAAACATAAAATGCAATCATTTAAAGGGAGTTTGTCAATAAAACAATCCAGGCCCTCCTTGAGCAATTCATTTTCAAGTTGCTCCGTTAACAATGTAACAATTAAATCGCTCGGCAGATGATAGGGCTGGCCGACACACAATCAAGCAAGCAAGCAAGCAAGCCGAGGCCTGTAATCTCGCTACGCGTTTATAAATCATATCACACATTTTTTTTTTTAATAAAGGAAATACAATACCATACGGTGTGGTACTCCCGAAGAATGCAGAACATGCATGCTGCATTGTATCCCTTTTTTCATTTTCACGAAGCACGGGCGGTCCTCCAGTATAATGGGGTAAAAACCAATATTTCTCCGCGGGTTTTACACCATGCTGAAAACATCGTGAATAATCCGCTTTTTCGGTGCGCTGGAAGAAAAGAAAAAAATCAGCATTCACGGTTGGAAACGGTGCTCACTGTCTAGCCACGGCTAGACACGACGTGGGTTTTTTTTTTTTTTTTTTTTTTTTTTTTTTTTTTTCTTATGCTCGCCAGCCTTCGGGGACAGAGGCAGAGAAGAACGGATACCGGAGTGAGATGTCCCCGGGAGGAGGACCCGCGTGTGCCCATTGCCAGGAGGCGAGCTCGGGTAGCGACACTTTCCACCTGGATATGAAAGAAAGAGCACTCACCTGGAATGTAAGCTTAATTCCCGTCTTCCTCGGACGACGGATGCATAGCGCACACTTATCAAATCACAACATTATCACGGTAACATTATAAAATAGAAATGTGTCTCCCCCCCTTTTTCGCCCGAGCTTTCCAGTGGTCCTACTCCATTACATCCCAGTCAAGATTTCCTGTCGTCTCCCACCAACCACCCCCCTCCGTTCCAGCGAGTTGGTTCAGCCCGAATTCTAAGTAGCAATTCTAGGTCAGGTCTGTGTGCCAGTGAGAATGTTACTGTCGGACAGAGAGACACCAATGTCCATCCCCTCCAAACACTGTAAACACTACACAACACACTAATATACGGAGGACAAACACTGCTAAACTGTGGTTTAAACATTTGTGTTTTTTTATTTGTGTTTCACCGAGTTACAGCCTCGTCTTCGCGGTGCTTCCTCACATGAAAGAAGTTGTGGAGTAGTAAATCATCAAACTTGTAACAGCTTCTCACAGGATAATGTGTTTATGTTGCAAATACACTTTTATTCTTTATTTGGATCGACACAAAAGTGGTACCTAGTGTTATTGGGTCCACACAGAATAATAAATAACAACAACAATAATAAAAACAACAATTTAAAGTAACATACTACTCAATAAAGACAAGAAACTGCAATATAAGCCAAATATAAATAAGTGAAATGACTCTACATATGAAACAATAAGTAAAAAATAACTTATAATAAAGTCTCCAGCCAAATAAAATAAGCCACTGGTTCTCAAACTGTGGCATGTGACCTCCTCGTAAAGTGGTATTTGGAGGAATCTCTGAAATAATCTTTAGAAATGAGATTACTTAATTTAAAACATATAATACTATCAAATGGTGGTTTCAACATTTGTTTTTGTTTTTTATTTGTATTATTTTGTTATAGCCTCGTCTTTGTGGTGACACCAAACCTCCTCACATGAAAGAAGTTGTGGGTAGTAAATCATCAAACTTGTAACAACTTCTCACAGGATAATGTTTTTATGTTGCAAAGACACCTTTATTCTTTATTATTTTTTATTTGGATCCACAGTAGCTTCCACAACAGTGGAGGGGCCCGCACAAAAACAACAATTTAAAATAACACAGTATTCATTTTACTCATTTTTACACATGAAACAATAAATACAAACAACCTGTAATAGAGACAAAAACAAAGTCACCAACCAAATAAATCAAAGAGTGGGTTCAACATTTTTTATTATTATTTGTATTTGTGGAGTTATACCCTCGACACAGAACTTCCTTACATGAAAGAAGAAGTAAATCATCAAACTTGTAACAACTTCTCACAGGATAATGTTTTTATGTTGCAAATACACCTTTATTCTTTATTTGGATCAACATTAACTTCCACAAAAGGGATCACTAGTCTTATACATAGTACTCAATGAAGACATGACAACATTAACACAAACTATTTTGGTAACCGATTAATCCCTGGATATAATTTTTCAATGAAAAATATCTCTTTGACCTGGCTGATTGTCACTTTGGTTCTTAGCAATCATTTGGAATCTTCTGATAATTGTTAATCAGCTAATCAAGAAGATAATTGACAGTTTAATCTGTAATAAGAATAAATTGCAGTGTTGTGTGTGTGTGTGTGTGTGTGTGTGTGTGTGTGTGTGTGTGTGTGTGTGTACGTGATAGGAAGCCATTTACGGACTTAATGTTCTGGCCATTTTTTCATCCAGATGTTTTTCTCCCTAAATGAAGCCGTCAGTATATCAGCAGCTGTATTAAAGTGTCTTAAAAAAAGAACCACTTACTCAGCTACATCTACATTTGTATTAAAATGAGCGCAGCCATTTAATATTACACTTCCATAAAGTTTGAGGACTCACAGGAGAAAGACAAAATTAAAGCAGCAAAATCTGCAAAACTTTTTTTTTTTTTTTTTGGCTCATTCTTTGGCCTGTATTTCCATTAGAACCTCCCTGCCTGGAAAATATCTTTCAAACTCCACACCTCGAGTTTTTCACTCACATTTACTGTTGTAAAGGCTGAGATAACCCCGATGACATCATCAGGGGTTATTTTTTGCAGACTTGACAAAATACCATTCAGAGCTGTCAGAGGTTGAGTAGAAGTGAACTGACCTTTTTAGGCTATGTGTAAAATCAGTTAAGTTCCTGTAAACGCTCATCAGTATCAGTTTTTGTAATGCTACAAGTTACTTCATCAATCATATCAGTGGTGGGATTATAACCTAAATCATTTGATTTTTACATTTGTGAACGCAATGAGCAAAAATGGTGAACGTAAAAAGGAAAGAAGAAACTGTAAGCAGTGCAGAGAAGGCCTGCAATCATCACTTATGTGCCAATATATGCCAAATCATGTGCATGTATACAAATCAAGCGGCAACCTCCGATGCTGGGAAATGAAGTTAATGCTAAAAACTGTAATTCCTTGACTGGCCACTTGGGGATGGTTGCAGAAGTGAGTCAGTCTCCTTAAGCCTCCATGTTAAAATGTCCAACTTCACAGCAGAAATAAACATGTTTACAGCCTGGTTCAAAAAACAGTTTTGGTCTCTATAGCTAATTTCCCCGTTCATGACAACTGTACTGAGGGTGAATTTTTATACAACTCACCTGTTCAAATTATATTAAGCTTAAGGCTCAAAGTTGCGCATAATTAACAGCATGGTCGCTTGATTGGCAGGTGGGTGTTTTTACAGATGGTTTATTTGAGTATCCAGGCGTCATTCGGCCCGCCTTAGCTCCGCTGATGATCCATGTCTTTGCAAATATTTAGATTAGCAGTACATCCAACATGGTGGCGGCCAGCGCTGCATATTTTGAGCTTCAAAACAGCGCTTTGGAAACCTGCAGGTGACGTCACTCATGCTCTGTCCATTCTTTATACTGTCATTGATACAAATCCACCTGTATGAACGGATAGGGCTGTTTTAGTTTCATATGAGGGGCGGTCCTCAGTGATGATGCATGTGGTTTACCCATTTAATGTTACAAGAAGAAGTACAGAAGGCACACACTCTGACTTTAGTCTCAAAATTTGGAGTTGTTTTTCTTTTTTTCTTTAAACTCATAACTCAAATAAATTTTTCACATGTGGCCCTAATCCTCTTCCGTAAGGATGGACAGAAACACACACACACATGCACACACACACACACACACACACGCACACACTTATCAGACTATCACAAGCCTCAGAGGAAGAGTGAAACATTAAGGACATGCAATGTGAGAGCGGTCCTCCTCAATATTTAATCAAGATACATTTCAAATCCAACCCAAATGTATAATCATGGGTTAGAGTTAGACATGGGGATTGAATGAATTGGTGTTTAAGTGCACACATTATTAGTTGACCTGATTGTGTATGCATGTGCGTGTGTGTGTGTGTGTGTGTGTGTGTGTGTGTGTATGTGTGCGTGTGTGTCTGTTCCTGTACTTGTCTGAGAATTGATTTGGGCTTTCAAAGACTCAGTTTTACGTGTGCACGACATTTTAAATGTACAAGGACAGAATCATATTGTTTCTTTTAAAGGTTTAAGAGGAACTGCATCAATAATTTGGAGTTAGCAACAGAGCTTCTTTTGCTCAGAATGTTCAAAGTGCCAAAATATCTGGAAAAAGGCCCACAGTAACAGCAGATCTGGAACCAAACATGCAGAAAATGGGGATGGCGTGCTGAAAAGTTGTTTGGTTTGCATGTTTTATGCTCAATACTTGTATCATTTGTTGCTGAGACTAATGATTCTTTTCTTTATTGACTAAACATGCCAATTATTTTCTTTTAATTCACGGTCTAAATATCAGAGAATACTATAAATGACCATTTTAATTACCCAAAGCCGAAGTTGGCGCATTTAAACTGATGGACCAGTGGCCCAAAACTTGGAAAACCAACAAGTATTGCTTCATTTTTTATTTTAAAAATGACATAAACAATCATTTCTCATGACTTAAACTACCTAATGTGAACCTAATTAGTTATTCGGTTTGTTCGAGACTCAGCTGAAACTTTGTTTTTCTTTCTCTCTTGTTTCTTTTCTAGGTGCATTCTCTCGTACGTGGCCGCACCAGCAACACTGAAGCCTTTTACGGCAGTGAGCGCTGTGGGATGACATACTGTACGTAGGACACAAAATCGTGGGATGAGAGCTGCATATTTGTGACTTTTGACAAGCAGGCCATGGCTACGTGGGACATGTTTGTGCATGCTAGCAGAGATCAGTGACACACCACAAAGCTCTGTCTCTCTTTCTGTCTCTCGCTCTCTCTCTCTCTCTCACACAGATAAACACACATACACTCCCTCCCTCTCTGGTTTAGTGTGTGTAAGTGTGTGGGTGTGTGCATGTGTGTATGATAAACCCCACTGGTGGAGTAACAGTAGACTGGCAGTATTCCCAGACTGGGTTGCATTAGACATGCACACTAGCAAAGCTCTTCAGGTCGATGTTCTGGCTCTCCAGCGCTGCAACTCTCTGGCATGACTAACCCAGAATACTTTCAGAAAACGGGGAAAACAAAATCCAGATTCTGCCCGACGTTACAATAAAACAACTGGAGAAAAACTGAATCAAATTTATTGCACTGTGAGCACTATGTGTGTGTGTGTGTGTGTGCATTTGCCCATCTGTCTGCCTGCACACATGGGTGTGTGTGTGTGTGTTTAAGCAGGACACCAACATTGACTTTTCACTTATCATATTACCATCTGCATTATTTAAAGCTTTGATAAACAGTCTTATGCTGGGGAGACACACTTTAGACGCAGAGAGGAGGGATGAGGTGGGCTGGAGGTGTGATACATTTTATTGATAAAGACACTGACAAATGACAAATATGCAGAATATTAATAAAATATAAAATCAATACACATAGAGTGGGTTCGGGGGATGGGGATAGAGGGCTGTTACTGTATCTTCAGGGCTCCTATGTTGGCCAACAGTGGGATAAGCTGGTCATATTCAGGTTTGTTCATTAACAGGCTCGGTGGCGGTGCTGCAAAGAACGCCAGGACTGGCTGGGTTATCAAAATACTGAGACAGTGAGCTCACTCACACAGCGGTGAGGTCACTTACCGGAGTGTGGCAGCCTGACCAATCATCAGTCAGCCTATTATCATGGTATGCAGTGTTGCTATGAGTAACAGAGACAAGCACTGCCTCGCGGATCCCTAATGATGGTTGATGCACTGAGATGCTACCACTTGGCTTATTCTCTTCTATTGTTTTCTCCTCACTCTCCCCACCAGCAGCCCTTCCTCTTTCCTCTGTGCGTTGGTCCTTCTGAAGCTGTGCTTTGATTGTAAACAGAAAGAATGAATTCAATTATAAGTTTCAACATCATTTCACCTCATTTCCTCCCTTCTGCTCTGCCGTCTCCCCCCCCTTCTCCCCTTGTTTACTGTCCCCTGTAGCAGTGTTTTCTGACTCTTCCCTGTGGCAGGTGAGTGTAAACAAGCTGGAGGACTGAAACAATGTTAATTAACCGATCATTAACGAGTCGAGGCAGACCCCGGAGATCTAAAGCACTTGCCCACCCACCTGCATCTCACCATTTCACTAACTGGACTGTTAATGACTAATCAGAGGCAAGAGCGATTAGATCGCCTCCTAACGAGAAGGATTTATGATTGCACGAGCCTATTATGCCTATATGGCTGAGGCCTTTACAGTGATGACAGGAACAGGTGGAGGAAGTATTTAGGACCTTTATTACCAATATAACAACATAGAAATGTTCCAGTCCTGCTTTAACCTTTTTACCTCACCCTATTTCTGTAAAAAGACAGGTTAAATGTACTTAGGTATCAAAAGTAAAAGTACACAAGACTGAGATATTATGACTTTATGAGGTTGTCAGCGTCTAAGTAACATTTTACTTACTTGTCGAGGTGGAGCTAGTTTTAAGTCTTCATAATGACTTTTTGGACTTCGAGACGTCAAACGATTATTTAGATGAAACCATTCGAGAAGTTTAGGGTGGAAATGTCTCTTTGGTGGAACTGGTAATAACTCATACACATCTGAAATGTGCAACTCTGTCTCCTCGGAATTACATTTATATAGAACTATTTTGCAACAGCAAATGTGTTTTGAAGGAAATATAATGCTGGAAATGTTACGAGGACACAATGTTTCTGGCAAGTCACAAAAATTGTTGATATTGAAATGTTCACGAACAACATATTTTAATTTGTTTTTGGCCAAAATATCTGATCTTGCAACACAATATCAGCTTGTAGTCGCCACAGCTTTATTAACTTTTTAATGGTTATTATTCAAGCACTCAGAGCACCTGGTAAAGTTTAGGAAAAGATCACGGTCTGGTTTAATACAGAAAATGTCTACAGTAACTGAAATAATGAGACACAATGCAATAGTTAAGACTGAACTTAAACCACAATCAAATGTTGTTACCTAAACCTAAATACAGACAGGACCCAGGATGTAAACCCTGATCTCTGGACCGTGGAGTTGGTTTGGTGGTTGGATCGTGTGTGGTCATTGTGATAAATTGTGGCAGAATTGTTACATGGATAGGCAGCAGTAGTGTCAATAATGTGAATTATTGGATATTAAAGGGTATATTTGGTATTTTGTGACTAATGGGGACAACAATTGTTGAATTTGGTCCAGCACTGACAGAAAGTTCTGCAGCCTCCAGCTGCAAAACGGGCTACAACATAATCCTTGCGGGCAATTGCACGCTGTCAAAATACATCCATTAAAAGTGCTTGTTATTGCCACTGACTGGCGTAGATTTTTATTAAGTGTCTGGCAACATTATGAAAAGGACTCTACAAAATAATTTAACCTACTGTAACTTTCACTTGATCCGGTCTGCAAAGTCTCCTCTGTGGTCATAGGGTCACGTCACCCACAGGAACACCACTGCTCTCCCAGAACCAGCTGGTTCACCCTCCTTTGCCTGTTGCCCCTCTCTTCTAACTCTCCTCGTCTGCTCTTTAATTTGTAGGCTCATTACCGTCTACTCCCGCTCAGCCATAGAAATTCAAAGGCCTCATCCACATTGTTGAAATCAGCTAAATGTTCAGACATGACATTGAAAATCTTTCACATCACACTAAGCCACACTTTATGTAGTCTAACAAAACAAAGTCATCATGACTGGTGCATTACGACGCTCACGCTTCCACTCTTGAATTCCCACAAAAAGTCTCTTCACCTCCGAAATTTCAGAACGATACTTATCCTTGAGCGAGAGTTGGTTAGATAGAGCGGATCGGGTGAAAGGAACATAAAACATTTCATTTCTTTGTAGGGTTTGAGTTGTCAGGCACTTCTAATAACAATCGGAGCCAATCAGTGGCAAAAACGAGCACAATTAGTTGACGTACTTTGACGGTGGGCAATTGTCCACAAGGACTACATTTTAGTCGTTATTTCATCGTTAGGCCAGGTTGAACAAAACAGAAATGACCCTTTAAGGTGTGTAGACTTAGTGGCATCATGACAAATTGCAGCAGAATTGTTACATGGATTGGTAGAGGTAGTACCAATAATGTGAATTCCTGGATATTAAAGGATAGATTACAAAATACTGAATCCCCCTCGCCTCATTTCCCCTTCCAAGTGTGAAGGAGAAACTATGGTGACTGCCAAATCCACAAAAAATGCAAAAGGCCCTCTCCAGAGTCGGTGTTTGGTTTGTCAATCCTGGGCTAGGTGATCATACACTAATAAAAACATGATGAATATTATATGTTCTGCTACATTCTGCCAGTAAATCCTATTAAATCAAACACACTGGCCCTTTAAATATGCATCTGCAATCTTCTGTACTGGTCCCAGTAATATATATGTCATATAAGTAGTATAGGTATACTGTACTCACATGGTTAAACTACATCAGATGCAAGAATAATACTTTCCACTCATATCTTAAGTATCGTATATCTTAATATATCATTTGACTTTAAAGAGAACTTATAATGAAGTTAGTCTTCAGTCAGTCAGTTGTATTTAAGACCAGCAGAATATAAAAACACTGTAAAACGTTTATGACGTAATTAAGAATTGTTTGTACCAATGGGAAAGCTCCAACACTCGACCAATTGTCTGTCAGTCAGGGACAGACTTTTGAATGGCTGGCGCCACTTTGCTGCAGTCCAGCCAAAACTCCAGGGAGCATTTGCATTTGTCAACAACATAAAACAATTTAGCAATACACATAAACATAAATTCTTGGGAATTCTCCGCCTCTTTGGAAACAAAGGGGAGACAAATAGACACAGTGTCTTGAAAAAGGTCACAAACCAGCAGAACCTGCTCGAACTTGCGCAATTAACAGCGTGACTGCTTGATTGACAGGTAAGTTCTGTTACAGATGGCTTATTCGAGCACCCAGGCGTCATTCGGACTGCCTATGATCCACGTCTTTACGTAAGAAGTAAGCACATCCAACATGTCGGCGTCGAGCATCACATCTTTTCAGCTTCAAAACAGCGCTTCGGAAACCTGCGGGGACGGCTCGGTCCATTCTTTATAGTGTCATTGCTCAGCACAGGGCACATAGAGACAAACAACCAGTCACATGGTCAATTTAGAGTCACCAATTAACCTGTTACGTGCATGTCTGTGGACTGTGGGAGGAAGCCGGAGAGAACCCGCCCATGCAAACTCCACGCAGAAAGGCCACAGCCGAGGTTCGAACCAGGAACCTTCTAACCACTGCACCACCACCACTGTGCCGATATTTGAATTTGTTAAGAAGAAATGGAAGAAAATGGAAGTACTCAAGCAAAAGTACCTCAGTACTTAGTTACTTTCCATGACTCCTCGGGTCTCACAGGGGGTAGCAGACGCATCTACATCAGTTGTGAGTGTGTGTGTGCCCACCCTCGAGCACCACCCAAAGAGAAGAACGCCCTGACTCACAGAGCGTATTCTCTTCCCTCTTTCTCTCTCTCTCTCTTTCTCTCTCTCTCCTATCTTTGTGTATGAATGCTTACCGAGAGGAAACGATAGATGCAGACATTCCACAACCCATATTCCCCCTCACTCTATCTTGTTGCCATGGGAACCGAAGCAGACGGGAGACAGGTTCATATCGGCCTCCCTCAGGTCTCCAGTCACAGTCTCCTTCTCTCTCTCTCTCTCTCTCTCTCTCTCTCTCTGTGCTGTCAGAGCCGGCTGCTCCTGTGTGGGCCACTGATACTCGCTGATTAAAGGAAGTTATAATTTGATTTTCTCAGCAGGCGCCGTTTAATAGAGCAGTTTAACTAAAGCTGTGCCATCCCCAGGGCTTATAGAAGGAGAGGGAGAGAAAGAAAGAGAGGGAGATATATGAAGAGAGAGGGAGAGGGAGAGTCATACTAATCCCAAACACAGCAATCACCCCACCACTAAAGTCTCCCACTCACTCTCCCATTCTAATTCTGTTTGCCTATTTCACCGTCTCTCTCTCTCTCTCTCGTCTCTCCCCCTCCATGCATCCCTCCTCTGTTTCCTCCTGCTCTTCCTCCGCCTATTAATCTGTGCTTCCCTCTCCCTCTCTCTCCTCCCTTATTCCTTCCTCCCTCCTTATAGTGAGGCAAACATGGGAGGGCTGGCTTCTCCTATGTACAAGCTAGCTGTATTACTGGCCCATTGTGATAATAGCGTTTAATTATCCTCTCAGCTAAAATCAGCCCCATCACTTCGCTTCTCTTCCCTTACCCCGCTTGCCTTTCCTTCCCACTCCCCCCCTCCTCCCCCGCCACCCGTCTGTGGTGTGTCTAATACTTCCCCATACCGCCCCCTCTCCCACCTCCCTCTTCTCCCCCCCTCTCCTCTCCACCTCCCAAGCATCTCTCTCTCTCTCTCTCCCCCTCTTCTTCTTCTTCTTCTTCTCTACCCTGCCGCCACCACCGCTCCCCCGCCCTGTTCTCCAGCTATTTCAGACCCATTTAGCGGGATAAGCATCTTGAGACAGACAGAGGGGTTTTTGCTCTCTTTCAGAGAGAAGCGAGGAGAGGATATGGAGACTGGCATCCCGGTGCCCGCCTCAGAATACCAAACAGGGGCCCGGGTATCTTAATATGCAGTGTGGGACAGAGGCTGAGATCAAAGAGAGGCACACAGACAGACAGAGAGAGAGAGAGAGAGAGAGAGAGAGAGAGAGAGAGAGAGAGAGAGATGGGTTTGGGGGTGGTGGGGGTACAGAGACAGAGAGGAGGAGGAGGAGGAGAGAGGCAGAGATGGAGAGAGAGAGAGAGAGGTGAGAAAGGGAGGGAGTGAGTCCTCTCATTTCTCCTCATCTGAGCATCCTTTGCTTCACATCATCATTTCTGCTCTGCTTTCCTGCGTCACTCCCCCCTGACCCTAAGAAAAATCGACAGCTTAATTACCACAGCGTGCAAATCTGCATGCCTGCCCGTGCATTGATGTGTTTTTTTGTGTGTGTGTGGATGGTGAGGAAGAAGATTATATATATATGTGTGTGTGTGTCTGTCTCTTTTTCACCCTTGTTTGTGCACGGTTGAGGGGGGTTTGGATGGTGGCTCTACCTCTGCCACCTACCCAGCCTCTCTATCTCCTCAGTCAATTAAGATCGTGAGTAGCTGTCCCTGAAGCGGTGTAGACAGGCTAAATGAAAAGGCAGTGGATGTGAAATATGAATCATTAGAATACTGCAAGGACAGGCTGGGGGAAAAGGCAAAAGAGGGGTGGATGGGGGAGGAGAGGGGGAGGAGAGGGAGGGTCTGGTAGAGAGATAAGGAGAAAAAGGGAATGGAAGAGAAAAGGGGAGAGGAAGAATGAGAGAGCAGATAATAAAAGATTAACGTCACGCCTCTCAGAGTGGTGGAATTTAAAAACCCTCCAGATCAAATTATTTATCCCTGTCTATAAAGGCAAGAGGAAGAGAGAGGGAGAGGGAGAGGGAGGAAGAGAGGAAGATGAGGGGGAGAAAAAACGAGTGAGGAGAGGGAAATGGAGTAGAATGGAAGAATGGCGCGAAGACCTCTCTCACTCTCTTTGATGACGGTGCTGACAGCAAAACAAATACGCCGTGTGTGTGTGTGTGTGTGGTGTGTGTGTGTGTCGGTTAAGACAGAAAACGAGAGAGAGAGGAGAGAAAGTGCAGGCAGATGTCTGCATTCACTCTGTGGGAGGCTCAAGGCTGTTTGCCGAGGACAGAGAGACAAGAGGAGGGAAAGAAAAGAGAAAGACGGAGAGAGACAGAGAGGGTAGGATTAAATGAAACCTGTTTCCCTTTGATTCTTCACTAATTTGCAGTGAGATGAAGAGCACGGAGAACAAACCACCTACGCAGCACAGCGCCACACCAAACCACACACACACACACACACATGACTTGCCTAAGTCTCAATAGAGTTCACTCAGGCACACACACAGTTACATTCATCTGTAGTTCACTGCCTCGCACCCTTCTCACCAATGACATTGACATATCTCCACATGGACCGTGTAACCCCCGCTTGACTTCAGCTCTCCTCTATTTTTAATTCTCTCACTCACTCGCTCATCCTCGCAACTGTATTTTCCACTATCACCCTCTCCATTTTTCTTTATTTCATTTTTTATATTTCCGCCAAGAATACCAGCAGACCACGTTGCTCAGATACACATTGACTAAACAAGCACACACACACACACACATACACGCGCGCGCGCGCGGGCACGCACACGCAGGCGCGAAGTCCTTCCTCATTAGCCCTGATTCCCCCTGAGTGACATCTTTAACAAAAGGATGCAGCCTCTGCCGCCATGGCAACAGCCTCCTCCATCTCTATGCGGTGCTTCAGACTGTTTACATGATGGGATCTCACTCTCTTCTTCCCTCTCACTCTATCGCTCTATCAGCTTCCTGCACTATACTCTTCTCTCACTCCTGTTTGTCTTTCTTCTTGTCACACTTTGCCCCCCCCAACCCCCCTCGTCTCAAGCTACCTCTCTCTTCTTTTTCTCTGCCTCCTCTCGCCTCGCCTGTTGCCGTGCTGCTGCTGCTGCTGCTGCTGCTGCTGGTCTTATCTTTACTAGGCTAAGTTTTTTCTTCTTCTTCTTCTGCTTCCAAACCCTTGAGGACATACAGTAGAGACCACCTGCTTGCCGATCAGAAAATGATATGTAGGTCTAAAAGAGAGAGAGGCGAAAAGAGAGAGAGAGAGAGAGTGACACAGATGAGAGTGTGCATGTGATTAAGTGTATATATGTGTGTGTGTGTGTGTGTGAAACAGAGTGTGAGGGGCTTCCATGAGACTCTGATATCTAGGCCACGGGAGTCCAAGGCAGCCAGTGTGTCTGGTGTCACAGCAAATCAACTGTCAGCTGTACACCACCTGCCTGCCCACACACACACACACACACACACACACACACACATACACCCAAAGTCTGAGGAAAGGAGACTAAGAATAGAACACCCAGAGAGTGTTGCTGTTTCTCCCTCCACCACCTCCTCCTCTTCTCTCTCCCTCTTGCTCTTCTCCTCCTGCCACCGTCAGCCGCCGTGTTTTTTTTTTTTTATTTTGCAAGTGGCCTCCAACACGATAGGAATCTTTTCTGTCTTCCACCCTTTTCCCCCCTTGAGCTCGGCCCAGCCTCCTTTTCTCTCCCTCTCTCTCCCTTTCTCTCTCTCTCCCACAGTGAAATGAGTCACCTGCACTCCTTCGCTCCTCTCTGCTTCTGTAGGTAGCAAGTTAAGTTTTTTTTTTTTTTTTTTTAAAGCAAAGCTAGGCAGACATCATCTACAGCCCTCCGGTACATGTTTTGCTTTTATTGACAGAGCAAGGAAGGAGGAAAGGGATGCGAAGCGGTGAAAACACAAGAGAGAAGCTTCTGAAGCGGGATTCGATCCGAGGCCAGCAGGGGTACGTCATGATTTTTTGGAGGCCTGAACTGTTAAAACATCTCTGGGGACGCCTGTATGCACATTAATGTGTGCAACCTGGAGATGTTGGAGCACAACTGTGTTTGCTTTCAGTACAAGGAGCGGCTAGGCCCTCTGTAGCATCTAAATCCACATGATACATACTGTGTGTGTGTGTGTGTGTGTGTGTGTGTGTGTGTGTGTGGGCACGTATACAGAGAGATGTGTGAGTGCGCTTGCTTACATGCAGTGCGAGTGTATTTATGTTTGTGTGTGTGGTATGCTGCTCTCAGTCTGGTCCCTCTGTTTCTCTGCTGTCTGTGGCCTCCTCTTCCCCATGAATACTAATGTGCTTCAAACCCCAGAGATCAACCCTCCTCCTCCTCCTCCTCCTCCTCCTCCCTTCACTCCCTCCCTCCTCTGCCAGCCTCCCTCCCTCCCTCTCTCCATCCCTGCCTTCCTTCGCCACAGTCTTCATTCATTTCTCCGCCCCCTTTACCTTTCAACTTTCCCTCTCTTTCATCTACCCTTTTACACCCCATCTTTTTCTCCTCCCCAAACGCCCTCCCTCGCTTCCTCTTTCCCTGCCTTATTTCCTCATCCTTCCCTCCCTCTTCCTTGAGCTTTTCCCTCCCCGTCATTTCTACCTCTTCTTTTTCATCTTCTCATCTCTCCTTTCCCCTCTCCTCACCTCTCCTCTCCTCGTAGCCTTTCTTCCCCTTCATTTCACGTTACATTGCACAACTCGTCTTCTTTTATCATCACCTCTTCACTAAACATTTCTCTCCTCTCCTCACCTCTCCTCTCTCGTTTCCTTTTCCTTCTTCTCTCTTCACCTCTTATCTCCTCTCCTAACCTTCTCTCTCTCTTTCCCTTTCCTCTCTGTTTCCTCCTCTTCCTCTCACCTCTCCCCTTATGTCTTCTACTGCCCTTTCTTCTCCCCTCCTGGTTTCTCCTTTCCTCTCCTCGTCTAACCTTTCTTCTTCTATTGTCTCCTATCCTGTCTCTCCTTCTCTCCTCCTGTCTCCTTTCCTCTCTTTTTGTCTCCTGTCCTCATCTCCTTTCCTCTCCCCTTCTATCGCATTTCCCGCTCCTGTCATCTTCTTTCTCTCTCCTTTTCTCTCCTCCCATCTTTTCCTCTGTTTTCCTCTTCTGTCCTCTCCCCTTCTGTCTCCTTTCCTCTCTTCTTTGTCTCCTGTCCTCATCTCCTTACCTTACCTTACCCCTTTCTTGCTTCTCTTCTCTCCTTTGCTCTTATTTTGTCTCCTATCCTCCCTCTTCCTTTCCTCTACTCCCCCCTCCTCTCTTTTCTCTCCTCTTTCTTTCTCCTTTTCTCTCATCTCCTCTTTTCCTTTCATTATCCTCTTCTGTCCTCTTCCGTCTCTCCTTTCCTCTACTTCCTCTCCTCTCTTTGTCTCTCCTCCTCTCTCTTCTTCTTCCTGCCTTGTCCCCTCCGCTCTTTACAGTACACCTCCTCAGGAGGACATGTAAATGAGGTCAGCACAGTTGAGTACATCAACTGCATCACTCAGGTGAGAGCGTAGGTGTGCACTGACGCATACGTGCACAAATTAAAGTCCATGAATTTGTGTGTGTGTGTGTGTGTGTGTGTGTATTCATTACGAGTTTGAGTGTGTGTGTGTGCGCGGTGCGTTCCAGTCCTAATAAAGAATTTCCTCTCTTAAGCTGTATACCAGTGAACCAAGTGCTCCAATTACATAAACGCCTTCACCCCAATACATTTTGACATCCTGAAAATTTTTCACGGCCTAATTCATTTAAAATTGCATCCCATTTCTTGGCCTCCTTTTTTTTTTTTTTCTTTTTTTTTACCACAAGCCCTGGAAACAGATGATGAGCAGGGGTGAGGGGATGAGAGGAGCTTTCAGTTCCTTGTGTAATATAGAGGCTGCTGCTCTTCAGTAGCCTACTGCTGCTGACTGGACGTTCTCAAACTTTACTGCTTTTCCACACACACACATACACACACACACACACACACACACAAAGGATGAGTGTGGAAATAAAACCCTGTGGCTGCCAACAGCAGAGTGTGCATTTGTGAGAATATGAGCGAGAGAGACGAGAACTCAGTCATTTAGAGCAGAAAGTTGTAGGAAAAGAAGTTTGCCGTGTGTTCATCATTAAGAGAAGTCAGATCGGGCTGTCGAATATTCCTGTGAGCCAGCAGCAGAAGAAACCTGTGTGTGTGTGTGTGTGTGTGTGTGTGTGTGTGTGTGTGTGTGTGTGTTTGTTCAGCGGCAGGACTGGGAATAATGAAGCCAAGGGAAGAGAGGAATCCTGCAGGAATCCATCTCAGTCTGCTGCATTCCTCCTGATGTAGAGCTTGAGAGCAAGTCAGGAGCAGAGAAAGCAACAGGCTACTGGAGAATGACCCCCGTACACACACACACACACACACACACACACACAAAGAACAAT
Organism: Sciaenops ocellatus; assembly: GCA_033000465.1. Lineage (NCBI taxonomy): Eukaryota > Metazoa > Chordata > Actinopteri > Sciaenidae > Sciaenops > Sciaenops ocellatus. The sequence goes on from CP136868.1 coordinate 7,628,636, forward strand.
AACAGCCTGTGCCGGGGAGAAAACACATAACATGACCACACCACTCAAACACACGGGGACAATTGCATGCAGAAACCCACCCACGGATCAGGATCGACAAACACACATACATACACACACACACACACACACACACACACACACACACACACACACACACACATCATCACAATAAATAGCGCGCACAGAATACACACAGATTGTTAGTAAACAGATTCAATTGGAGAAGCTATTCACACTGACACACACACACACACACAGACAAATATGCAGATGCACATATGAGCATCTGTGTGCACACAATTCACACTGCAGGACCACTTCAGGTTTCATCATCTTCTTTTCCTTTTTTTTTTTTTTTTTTGGTTGCTTTCTTTCTCTTGAGAGCCGGAGAGGGAGGGAGGGAGGGAGGGAGGTGAGGTTGGTGGGGGGGAGGCAGAGGGGTGTCTCATTCCCTCTCTTTTGTTGCTGCTGGGGGAGAGAGAGAGAGAGAGCACATATCCATACAGAACGCTCTCTCCAAGCCCCATTCACACCCACACACCGCTCCCTCCCTCCTTCCCTCCCTCTACTCTCACCCCTCCACCCTCCACACACACACACACACACACACACATCCACAAAGATACAACATCAAAGAGCCGACACCGCCGAAGGATTACTTCAGCCACACACTCCTCGCTCTCCTCAATCCGGGTCTGTTCCTCTTGTGGAACCCCCCTCTCGCCTGGCTGCACTTGGTACAGCCCAAGCATTCCTGCCAAGTAGCTTTCACACATGGAGGGGAAGCTTGTCTCAAGCAATTGCTGACAAGCTACAAACAAGACAGCCTCCCTCTTTTCCCTCTCTCCCCCTTTTCTCTCTCTCTGCTCCTCACTCACTCGTCCTCACTCCTTTACCCTTTCCACCCTCTCCATCCCCCCTTCCACCCCCCCACCATCTCCTCTCTCCTTCTCCCCTTATTCCTCCTTCCCCCCCTCTCTCTCTCTCTTCCCCTCTCTCTCTCTCTCTCTCTCTCTCTCTCTCTCTCTCTGAGAATGTGGGGGCCCCACTAGCATAAATTGTCAGCTGTTCCTGGGCGTACTCTCCATGGCTCCCTAAACTCACATAAGCCCACATATGCAGTCGCTGGTGGGACAAGGGTAACCCAAGTAAGCCCTGTTGGTTACGAGTCTGAAAAAGTATACCAAGGCCCCTGAATAATGCTGCAGTGTGAAGGCACTTAAGCGTTTTACTCTATAATAAGCTGCAACAGATACCGAGGCTAATGGTATTGCAGGGTTAACATCAACATACTTTCTTTTTGGCCTTTTAAATTAATGAATGCAATCATTTAACGCACTATCATTAGCCTGAATCTTCATTACGCACAAGTGGTGTCAAAACAGTTTATTTAAAAGCCTCAACTCACAAACAGGATCACTCAGCGTTGACCTTTATGAGAGTTAAGAGTGCTTAAACAACAATCATTCACTTTTTTTGACTCTTTTTTAAAAATGATTATCACCGTGATGCTTTTAGGGATAATTAAATTTAAGAACATGAAGGTAATTTATGTTGTTTTTTATGCCTGTTGAGAAGTCATGGAAGGGTTTCATCGCTCCAGCACTTCAACGTTTGTTGTTTTCATAAATGTGCTCTACAAAAGACGCGACTTGACATATAATTTTCCCCCCTCGCTCTCAAATACTCCACACAGGGGGGTGTCTGGAGGTTTTCCAGAAGTAAGGGTTGATACGGCTGGAACCATTTTGCATTGTAGTCTTATTGTTACCAAAAGGCCATTGTTATCCACTAGTGTAGGCTGTCATCTAGTGTTAGGTTTGGGTACTGTTTGGTGAGGCACCAAAGCACCTTTTGAAAACTGGGCCATATTACAGCAAAAAAAGCTGCTGTGAATTCACTTGAATCTTATGTTTGTGGTTTTGGTGATCTATACACTGGCAGTGAATAATTAAAGGAGAGAGGAGTATGAAAGTGAATCATGGTGCTTTTGGCTGAGTGAACAAAGAAGTCTCTGCCTCCTCTGTCTGTCTGTTTTGATGAGCATTCTCATTACAGCAAACACACCAGTGAGATTTCTTTGCTGAAAAATTCTCTTTTGACTATCCACCCCTCTTTCACGGCTTGTGGGAGCTGCACTCAGCCGCAGAGCAGTTTGGGTTTCAGCAACATGCTGCAAAGACACTTGTGCAAATGCTGAGGTTTCAACATGTGTCCTGTCCCAAAATAGGGTGGGGAGGGGGAAGTAAATTAGTATATAGTAATACATCCCCGTATCCACAGACTAATATGACGAAATGTATCCCATGTATGTATTCTTAGCCTTAAGTAAGTATATCTAACATTTGATTTTAAAGTTCTTCCTATGCATATAAATGTTTTAAAAGTTAAAATGTATCTACAGAGCACCATCATTTAAATGCAACATGCATTATGGATGCAAAGAGTTTCAAAACTCACATACAGTTGCAACGTGTCACGGGATCCGTGCATGCAGATTTGATCAACTGTAAACTGCAAACAACAAGTTGTAAAGAAAATTGTATAAATTGGATGAAGAACAAGACACAAGTAGATTTTGCACACTGTTCTTTGCTGCAACAACAAACAAAAGGACCAGTCAAAGGTTTGAACACAGCTTTACATTTAATGTTTTTTCTTTTTCTTGTCTTAATACGTTTGAAACCATCAGTTGTGTCATTCAGAGGTAGTGTTGGCATACAGTAAATTACAATATTCACCTACTGTAGTAATCCATATTATATCAAGAACTGCTCAACTAAGAAAAGAGAAACCACAATCCATCATTACTTTAAGACGTAAAGGTCAGTCAATCTAGAAATATCAGCCCAGGAAAAGAAAACCTGAATTACCTGCTTAAGTTCATTACAGGTACCAACTTCAGAAATATCCAATTAACATCACCTCAGATTAGAGCCGACATAAATGATTCACAGAGTTCAAGTAGCAGACAACATCAACTGTGCATAGGAGACTCATGAATCAGGCCTTCATGGTCGAATTACTGCAAAGAAACCACAAGAAGACAACAGCTGCTTTGATCATGAAACACAAGGAATGGACTTTAGACAAGTGGAAATCTGGACTTTTGTTCTGATGAATCAGATTTGAGATTTTTGGCTCTAACCACCATGTTTTTGTGAGACACGGAGAAGGTGGACGGATGGAATCTACATGTGTGGTTCCCACCCTTAGCCGTGATGGTGTGGGGATGCTTTGCTGATGACACTGTTGGTGATTTATCCAAAATTCAGGCCTAATATGGCTACCACAGAATTCTTCATGGACATACCATCCCATTTGGGTTGAGCTTAGTGCTTCCATCATTTGTTTTTTACTATTTAAGAGCTATTTGACCAAGAAAGAGAGTGATGGAGTGCTGCATCAGATGACCTGGCCCCCACAATCACCCAACCTAAACCCAACTGAGATGGTTTGGGATCAGTTGGAGCACAAAGTGAAGAAAAAGCAGTCAACAAGTGGTCAGCATATATGTGAACTCCTTCAAAACTGTTGGAAGATCATCCCAGGTGACAACCTGAATGGAAGCTGATTGAGAGAGTAATAGTGTGTAGCTGTCATCAAAGCAAAAGGTTTCACAGTTTGGGCGACTTCAGTGTTAATCTACATAAAGAAAATAATAAAAATAAAGAAAAAACATTGAATAAGAAGGTGTGTCCAAACCTTCGACTGATAGTGTATCGGTGTGTTAAAAGGAAATGCTGTTAGAATAACCAACATCTTGTTGGAAACGTGTAGAATACTTATATTTACCATGAATCACGGATGTATCACTAATATTGAGACTCCCTCCATAGACAGGCAGGTGGTGTAAACAAATGCGTAAAGACCGCAGAGACAGCTACAGAGGGAGGATGAGATTTAACTCAACGCCGCCCACCCTCTATAATGAGCTATTACTCCTTGCAGCACCTTCAGTCTGCAGCTCACCCCTACCTCAGAAGCTCTTTTGTACTGACAGCACGTCAAATCCTCCCTAATCATATACTCTCTTTGTCAGCTTTGATGCTGCACTATACGATCCACCCCAGACTACTTTTCCCATGCTCACGTTTGGATTTATCTTAATGTGTTTTCTGATCTGTTCTCATACGCATTTTTTTGTATTTGTTAGGCGGTGTCTTTCTCCTGCATATTCCCCTCTATGGATTATTATTATGCTAATATTAATGAGAACAGGACAAAATGCAAATGTGTCGCTTTCTGTACGTGTGATTTACATCTGCAGTTTGAACACATTTTATTCGGGCGAGTCATGCTGCACACCTACATGCTTTCCCCCAAATTCATGCATATTTTTATACATCCAGTATATTTGATTTCATGCATTCAATAGCCTTAACTTTCACACTTTTGTTTTATTTCCATATTTTACATGTTTTGATTGCCTCAATGAACTCAAAGTGCTTCATTCCACATATCAGTGTTCAGAATTTAACCACTGTTGTACATTTCCTGTAATGGCTGCATCAAAAGTTTCATCTTTAAATTGGCAGAACGATAGTCTCTCATTTCATGTCGTCTCGCTGCACATTTAGTAACACAAAGACCTCCATTTTTTTGCTGTTGGTGAGTCAGTCAAAAAGGATGCTAAGATGTGATTCATGCCCGAGGCTCTTCCTCATTCCTCCTGGATCACGGCCTCCCAAAGACCGGACTCACCATCCTCCTCTCAACTTAGATAAATGCAGTGCTGGAGCCACTGCAGATGCATCAAAAAGCCTGACTTATTTGTATGTATAAGTATGTATGCAGCTGAAGGAAGTCAAGAGTTAAAATTTCTCACTTGAAATGTCTCTCCAGATAAATTATACCTCCTGTATAGAGCTGCATGTAACAATTATTTGGTCTATAACTGTTTCTCAAACTTTTTATACCACCTCAGAAAATATTCATCTCTCCTAGTACCACTGTTTTGACAGACATATTTATTGTTAACTGTTGTTGAATCCTGAACAGAACCAGTTCAAGAGTTCATTTGGTGTTAAATGTGTCCTCTCGATCCGCTCTCCTCTTCCTAATATTTCCTGTTCGGAGCCACGATTGCAGTGAAACCAGTCATATAATCTCTGCTCACTATCTCACATTACATTCTCATTAATCATGGGTGTATGCGTGCACTACGTGAATGAAAGTGTCCATGTATCAGGCTGATATTGAAACAAGATATTTTTTTGGAAATGCAAAACTTATTTTAAATTACATTTGAGCGATCCCCTAGTTTAATTTCATTCAAATTGTTGTAGATGGTTTAATATGTTTTTAATTATTTTACTTCATTTCAGAGATTTCTCCAAGTACTACTACAGGAAAGTCAAGTATCAGTTTGAGAGCCAGTGGAAAGCCTTCTTATTGTTTGTTCAGTCCACCAAACAGTCCAAAACTCAGAGATATTCAAATTAATATCACACAAGACAGAGACAAGAAGTGAATACTCAAATACTTTCACAATAAATCAAAATAGTTAATTAAGTGTAGTTATAATTTTTGTTTTAGCTCAACTCTATACACTCTATAGGCTCCTATATGAACTCAAAACATGATACCTGATGCCTATCGTTACTGAATAATTACGAGTTAGGAGAAACATTATGATCAATCTTGGAAACAAAACAAATTTTTAATAGAAAGGATCTTCATCAAGTGAGATGGCTACATTTATTTGGAAAATAACCTCCTCCAAATCTATATAATTTGTCCAAAAAACAATGAGAACAAACCTGACACAGCTTCAGCTTCAGTGTGCAGTACATGAAAAACATGTAATTAAAGAGTGGAGAGAAAAACAAGATATAAAAAGCAAAAATTTATTCAGTCTTTTACCAGATAGACAGCGAGAGACAGCTCATTTATTTCTAAAATCAGTTTGTGAAACATAAAGATCTCTTCATGTGAACACGTTGCATTTACTCAGTAGGAGGGGAATCTGAAGTAGTACAAGACTACGAGTGTCTTGGATTAAAGTGGAAGAAGAGATCAATAAAACACCTGCAATGACACAGCTGTGTTGATTAATATTCAGAAATTCACATTTAAAAACGAGACACTTTTCCCTTTTTTTAAAATTGGCGGCCTTAGAAAAGACAGTGGACTACAAACACGGCCTGCAGATACACATGCAGTGGGTGTCACCATACCAGCCGAGAGTCAAAACCGCAGACTCGCCGGCTATGAGAGAGTAGCAGATCGATACGAAAAGGAGGGAGAGACTAGTCGAGTCGTTTTAAAAAGTTAGCACACCGAAAAAAAGGACAAAGACCCACCGAAACACCCAAAAAGGACAGTCTCACTCCTAAGACCCCCCCGCCCTCCAACTTCAAGTATTCCCCCCAGCGCTCGCAACACTTCAAGTATTCCCTCCGTGGAAACCTTCACTTTCATTACCACTTCTTAGGTTCACAACATAAGCCATATAAGTGCACTCAAAAGTCATCTATACATAGAAAAATAATGATAACAATAAGTAGCCGTAATAGTTATAACAATCACTTTACATTTCATTTTATACACAACCGTGACGTTAGATCACTTTATACCGTGGCATCACCTTCCCCCGCCCCCTGAGTGTAATGTTCAAGTTTAACCTTCTGTAGCTACGGAAAAGCAAACAGGACCAGCAACCTCGGTTTGGTTATTTAAATAACATTAGCAATCATTGACGACAGCAATGATTAGAATCAGAGTAATTATGCCTTTCCACAGACCGTTGTGCTTGTGTGTGACGGACGCATTATGTACAAGCTGCTGATCGATCATGTGCCTCTGGCTTCAGCCTGCTTCGCTGGTGTCAGACACCGACAGCCTTCATCCTGGAAAATAAACACGTGTGTTAAGAAACAGACATGGCACGCCACAGAAAATCAATGCTAATGTTGATCACAATGCGCTGTGGTGTATTGACAGCTGCTTCTGTGAGATGATGGAAGAGTGACAGCAGAATACGCGCTCGTCTGAGCGCCCTCGACAATTAAAACTTCACTTTCAGACAGCGTCGCTCAAGAGAATAGATGTGCAAACCAGGCATGAAGCATATGAGCTACTGAGTTAAGAGCGGCTCTGCCTTGAAAAGGTGTCGCCTCACCTGTCTCGCTGCTTGAGCGGGACCCTCCAGCTGCCTCAGGAACCGGCGGCGATGCAGCTCCGGCATTTGTACAACTTGGGGTCGTGGTTGCGGATGTGATTCCGTACATTCCTTAGTCGAAAGAACGTCTTACTGCAGAGCTGAACGGCAGAGAGGGTAAGACAAAGGGTTAACGTCACGGAAGTGAACAGAAGAGGACAACGGAGACGCTTTGTTCTATTGAAGATACAAATGTGACGTGTGAAGTAGCTGTTCGATACATTGTTTGAGAATTAGATAAGAAGATTGATGCCGCTCTGAAGTCTGTGTGACAAATAGAAAGCTACTGTCAGTGGATGGTTACACAGCATAAAGGCTAGAGGCAGGTGGACATATCTGTCTGGAGGTGACAAAAGCCAACAACCAACACCTCTTAAATTATGTCCAGTTGGCTTAATCCATGCAGAGTACATACAAGTAAAAGTAAAGTAACAGGCCAGCTGTTTCCTCTGTTGGCTCCAGCTTCATATTTACAATCCAGATATCAGAGTGGTATAAAAGTTCCCATCTAATTCTAAGTCAGCGAATAAGTGTATCTCCAAACATGTCAAACTATTCCTCAAGTTCTCCAGACGCTTGTGACGGTCACGTGACAGGTGACCCCAAAATCACGGAGCAGACTGGACACTTCGGGTGTCATTGTCTCACATTAACCCTCGATAGGACAGGCTCATTGAAGAGAAACAAGCTCAGGGCTCCCACTAATTGAGCGTAATGATGAGTTGTATTTTTCATGCACTTTATGTTTGTTTTTATGCCGATCGTGTCATTTTATTTCATCATATTTATCCCCCAAAACTTATAGTCAGTGAAAACATTTGAAACATGAAACCAGTCAATGGCACAAAAAAGTTCAGGGACCGCTGAGTAATATTTTAAAAACAAACCTCAAAGTGACGAGTGACTACAGCAGTGAGACAGATGTAGTGGAGTAAAAAAGTATAATATATCCCTGTGACATGTACTGAAGTATAAAGCAGCATATAATGGAAATACTCAAGTACTTCATCATTTTACTACATTACATGACTAAACAGTACTGCTGTACCGTCGTGTTTATACCGGGAGTTGGCAAACACGTGCCGCAGAACACCTAGTTCACTCAGAGGTGTACCTGTCTTGTGTTTCACTGCACTGGATTGTATTTCCCAGTAAATCACGCGTTCTACTGCCCGGTGGGAACAAAATCTGCTGATTCTCAGCGCTCCAGGCAGTGACTTTCGATCTCTTAGCGTCACGTGGTTCTAGATTATTATTAGATTTAAGAAAAGCCGGGGCTTACCGGACATGGCCAGTGCTTGCCCTCGATATGCCTGAGGCGATGCATGATTAGAGCATCGCAGTCCTTGTAGGAGGCGGGGCACTGAAGGCAGGTGTGAGATGCCTTTGAGCCTTTGGGGGCTTGACTGCGAGGCCCCCGAAGCTGCTTTAGCCTGGCCCGGCGCACGGCGTCCAGCATGGCGCAGCTCCTGCCGCTCAGAGGGAGTTTAACTTGCTGCTGGAGGCACAGGAGGTGAAAAGACAAGTGTTTACTGATGAAATATATCATATACATGCAAAATCTGATGATCAGATCAAAAGGAAAGTGATCAAAAAGAAACTAAATGTGAAATAAATTATCCCAATTAAGTTTTAAATCAATAAATCACTACCCTCCGTTTCATCTACCTTTGGCATGGTCCGTGGGGCTCTCGGCTCTGCAGATTTGGTCGGGTGGAGAGTGTTGTTTCGAGAGTTTGGCTTGGGTCTCTGGACCTTGCTTTGGCTCACACTCCTCTCCAGCCTCTCCCTCTTCAGCACGGGCATGGCGGGTGGCACTCGGGCTCTCAGTGCCCTGTGGGGGGACTCCTCTGCTCCGAATTTCTCCCCAACTTGCGACACGGAGCGCGTCAAGCAGATATCCACGCTCTCCTCCTCTTTCTTCAGCACCGCCATCGGCCCCCCGGCTGGCCGACAGAAGCTGAACAGAAAGCCCGAGTCCAGTAACTTGATGGGGGGCTTGCTCTGACGCTTGCCGAGGTCCGGCGAGGGAGGATCGGAGAACGGTGTGACAATCGACACGGGATCTGCTGGCTCCTCTTTGATGACTTTGTACAGAGGGTGGTTGTAGATGGATGGAGGAGGCGCCTGCTCTGAAAACTGGAGCCCACCAGGTTCATTCACTCTCGGTCTCATGTCCATGACGCCCCTCAGCCCCTGGCTTCCCACCTTCCTGCCATCCTCTCTGGGTTTACACTTTGTCTTCTCCCCCTCCTTCGCGGAGCCTCGCCTGAGCTTGCCCTTTGTTGCTGGCCGGCCGCTGTTGTAACGCAGCGCTTTGACCGTCTCTACAGTGACTTTATTTCTGGCCGGTGTCCTCTGTGACGGCGGGGATTTGTGGCCACAGCAATTGCTTGATGGAAGAGGGAGACCTGAGATAGAGTATTCAGCTGGTTCTGATTTGATCCTGACCGTGTTTCTCATTTGAGTTTTGTTGGTCTTGCGTCGTGGAGGCTGCTTGGCAGGAGGGTGGACGCCGTCACCTTTCCTCACTGATCGTCTGAGCTCCCTACCCCCAAAAGAAGGCAGGAACACGTCTGATAACACACCTTTACTTCGCATGCTCCTGTCACTTGGCGGGACATGTTGCAGGGCGGTCTTTGGCCTCTTTTTCGCCATCTGCTTGGGGCTGACTGGACTTACAGGCTTGGTCTTTACCGACTTGTTGAGGAGGCGAGTGTTAACAGGGATACAGAGGGGAAGCGACAGTGTCACTTCGCTGAAAGGTAACGCTGGGGAGGTGGAGCGCGGTTTCCGCCGCTTGGTCAGTGAATAGTTGTTAGCCTTCAGCTTCCTCAGCCGTTTCTTTTGTCTCCAGCCGATCAAATCTTCTGGTCTGGGGAGGAGGGCGGTCCTCTGTAACCCAAGAACATTCATCAGCTTGTACTTCTCCTGTGCTCTCGCATAGTCCTGCTCATCCTCCCCAACCTCCTCTACCTCCTGCTTAACCCTCACAGGACTGCACACGGCGCTGGGCCTCAACCTGGAGGCGCTCGAGAGCTGTGTGATGGCGTGAGGTTTTTTGTTTCGTCGAGGGGTCTCCAGCTTGGGGAGCAATCTCTGAACCTCCTTGGCAGCCCCAGGAGTGGAGCGGAGGAGACGGGTGTTTGATGGCGACATGGGCGGGTAATTCCGTGACTGTGGGGTGGCTATGGCGTGTCGGGGTGTAGCAGCTTTCTTGGAAGAAGGAGATTTGAAGTCCATGAGCTTCATCCTGTGTGAGGGACTCAGAGGGAGGCCGTTATGGCTTTGGGATTTTGGCGTCCGGCGTAAATTGCGCCTCGGGCTTTCTTCTAAAGACTCGTCTGATGCGTCCAGTATTAGACTGAAGCTGTTGTTCATATTGTCCAATCCCAAAATCCTTTTCCTTTTGCCGTCCCTCTGCTGGCGGTGACATGCACCGGCGCAGGCTGAGGCTGTGAAGCCCTTGCCGGGATGGAGTTGCTGTTCTTGCTCTCTCATGAGGGCGGAGCAGGCGTCCACTGCGTGCCACATGCCCAGGTGGCGGGCCATGGCGATGACTTCAGGTAGGTCCTCCTGACGAACACACAGGGTGGAGGAGTAGGAGAAATCCAGCAGAGATAGAAGGCTGTCCTCACTAAAACCTGACGGGAGGGGAATAAAAAAAGAAAAATGTCATTAGAAATGCTGAACTCTGGTCAATCAGCGAGTGAGACGGGTGAGATGAAAGTGACTCAGTAAACAGAGGATCAGAGAGACAGCAGGCAGAGCGGGAGCAGAGTGTAAACATGACAAGAGACAATATTACAAGTGCTTTAATCAGGGCCACTTTTGCTCCTATCTGACAACACACATCAAAGACAAGTAAACGAGGAGACAGACTATGGCTGTGTCCCAATTCAGGGCCTGGATCCTCCAACTTCGGGTTTCTAGATTAAACACGACACGACACACTGACGAGCTAGACTCCGTTTCAAAAGAAAATGCAGCCTCCTTTTTGCTTCGATGATTAGTGTATCGTCTCCAGCTCTCCCACAAACCTTTGTGTGAGTGATAATGAGAGATGAACCGTGTAAATTCAAGTCACGAACTGTCATGTAACTGCATTCAGGCAGACAACAGTGGCTGATAAATGTATCACATTAGCTACAAGACCAATGCACAAGCTAAATAATGGAAACCAGGCATCGACTCCTCTGTTTGTTAATCAAAGAGACACAGAAACGTTGATGATTCTAATAAAATTCAACATTAACTAGCATTAGTCAATTAGATGTTTAGTTAAAATAAATAAAATGTTACATTTTATATTATTTTGATGATTAAATAATTGTTTCAAATCATTTTTTCAAGCATGAATGCCAAACGTTCACTGGTACGAGCTCGACAATTACACGTTGTCATAGACGACAGTTAACTAAATACATGTACGCTTTTGAATGTTGCTGGATGAAATAAGCAGTGTGAATGTGTCGCCTTGGGCTTTGGAAAATTTAATTATAACCGGCACGTTTTAATGACATTTTCAAGGGAAACCTATTCATTGAACATTCTCGATAATGAAAATAAAGTGGAGGTTATGCTAGAAAAGAACTTCTAAGGGTCGCAGAGAGGGGCAAGATTGAATAGTTGTTTAAATATGGAGATAATTCCACATATTTTCAAACAGGCTCTCCTGAAAGACATTCATAGAAGAGCCCGACATTATTGGTGGACGTTGGCCTATCAGAGCAATTATGTTACAGACAGCGTTGGGCATACGTGTTATCTGTTCTGCACAGATATGAAAACTGTTTTTTTATTCATATCATGTAGCAACGTCAACCAGAAATGTATAATTTACCTTAATTAACTGAATAACAGTTAACTAAATATAATTACACTTTGGAATGTTGCTGGGAGGCTGTCCTGGGCTTTGGGAAGTTAAATGATAAATCAGCATTTTTATGACATTTTCAAAGGAAAACTATTCATTAAATATTCTAGATATTGTAAATAAAGGCCAGGTTATGCTAGAAAATAACTGGTTTGTAACTATCAGTAAGCAGAAGTTTCTATAGCTCTTCCAAACAGCTACACGCTCACAAGATATGTTTAAACATGGGGATAACACCTCGAGGCTCTCCGGGAAGACATTATCGATCGATATTGGCGTGTCGCAGAAATATCAGTATCGGTGTATGTGTTATGAAAACTGTTTTTTCCTGGTGTATAATGTAGGAAAAATGCTTGTGGCCACTGCAAAGTTTATCTATACGATTAAGAGAGATGTAGCTCTCAGCAATGTCAATTAGAAATGTACATTTTAAATGAATTTACATGTTAAAGAATATTTAACTTAAATATTAAGTTGTGTGTTTAAGAAAGAAGCCTTCTGAGTGACTTAGCATAGTTATTATGGTGCTTTATCAACAAAGGCCCAACAAATTTTACTATTTCTGCTGCAATAACGATAATCTGTTCATTTTTCCACTCTAAAATCAGTGTCCGCCTCATATCGGTCGGGCTCTAATTCAAACATGTTAGTACACATCAAAAAAAAGAGCTTGAGATAGAAGTGCAGACCATAAATACTTTTTTACTCCAGTTCTGACATAGTAAGGTGTGGATAGAGGAGGTTTCTGAAGCTGTCTGACCATCAGATGAGCATTTCTGATGGAGTACACTGGCGCCTTAACCCTTAGTTGCATCCCTATTATTAACAAGGTGCGCTTAAAGTGAAAGTGGAACACCTTAATGCTTCATTTTGTTGTCTCCACACTTGAATGACTCATCCGGGAACAAGAATGCAGGTTCAGTCAGGTGTTTACACCGAACCCAGCCCTTAAAGTGAAACACAACTCAAACAGTGATGTCTCCTAGTCATCTGTCCTTACCAGTGAGATCTATGTCTGCTTTCATGCTCGAGTCCATTTCTGTGAAGATTTCCTGGAAGTGATCGCTGACGGCCGCCAGGACAGCTCTGTGGGCCAAGTACGGCCGCCCGTTGGTGCGCAGGGTGATGTCACAGAACATCCCCGCCTCCCGCTGACTCCTCAGTTTGCTCAGCATGTCGGCACTGTGTGATGCCATTGTCTTCGTGACGCACCCTCTGCCACCGGGCTCCTGAGAGGCAAAAGACAGGCGAGACAGAAGCGTCGTTATTGGGATATATAAACGTGCGAGAAGAAGCAGACATCTAAAAGTGTGAGAGGAGGATTAAGTGAGAACGAGAGTGAGAAAGTGTGAACTAAAATGTGTGAGGAGATGAAAGTTTGATAGGAGGTGAAGGAAAAGACATCAAGACTAGTCTCTGGGACTATGGTCTGCTCCTTACCTCTGTTTTCTTGATTCGCTGACACTCTGGACAGTCCAAAACAAAGTCTCTGATCTGGAAGTACATCCCTGTGAAGAAAACAGTCAAACAAACTATAAAAAAGGGGGAACTAGACATGTATAACTTAAATGCAAGGGACATAAACAACAGCCATCATTGATCTTTGATTGATTCAATCATTGGTGTGTAACACAACAAGATGATCATACCCTCCCACCAGTAGTTTTCAGCCACACATTTGTAGGTCTCTTCCAGGGAGAAGTGTCGCTGACCGGGGCGTCTCCTCCGGTGAAAGGTCGCGATGGCCTCGTGTCTCCGGTCCTCATCCAAAACCTCCCGGTAGTTGATGAAACCTCTCTCCAGCTTCTTGCGGTACAGCAGCCCGCCTATCACCTCGAAGTTGGGCGCACGCTGCGCGGCGGGCAGTCCACACCCTTTGGAGATCCCGATGATTTCTGACTCCACCTCTCCATCACCACCACCACCACCATCACCATCATCTCCATCCGACCAGGGTTTGGACGGATAAAACGTCTCTGCCTTCGCGTAGGAAGCGTTGGTGTGGGTGCAATCGCCGGCCATTTTAATGTAATATAACTTAGTCCAGGCTAAGAGAGGACCACCGGAGCCCCACTCCTCTCTCTCCCTCTCCGGTGCTCGGACGGCGGCGGAGCTGCGAGCCCCCCAAACTTTACCCACCGACCTGGAACAAAGTCCACGTGGATACGGTGACAGCAAGACAACAGACCACCGACCAGACAAACACTATCTGACACCCTGGTGGTGGGCTTACAAAGCCTCTTAGCTAGAAAGGAGCCGTAACGTCTCTCATTACGGCGTACAAAGGCTTGTTTTGAGTCATTTCACCTAGCTGTCAGTGAAGGCATCACTCCTTACTATCCAAACAGTTGTGGCACTTTACGTTCAGGAACACGTTTGGTCACATTTCTAGTTAAATTTGGGGGGTTTATTTTAAAAGCTACGCAACAGAAATGCACCAAAAAAAAAAAATAATAATAATAAATGTTTGACTGTCCATCCAAGTGTGGATAATAAATGCAAGCGAGAGGGAGGGAGGGAGGGAGAGTATCGCGCCAACAACGCCGAGACAAGTGATGTAAAGTAACCACGTAAACACGGCTTCACCGTTCCAACCGCTCTTCAACGGCTCGTCTTCCTCCTCATCTGTATCGAGGGGGGGGCCGGGAGTTGTTGGCCCTCTCCGGGGGCTTGGATGACGGCGGCGGCGGGCAGCCTCTCACCGCTGGTGCTGGCGTTAACTTGAGATTTCTTTTCGCCAACTCGGAGTCGGAAGCAGCAACATGATGACGCAGCTATCAGCTCAGCAGCATCGCCACTTCCAACCGACCTAAAAAAAAAAAAAAGAGCGAGGTTGCCTCCGCAAATCAAGCCCCAGAAATGTTACAAATCACCCGCCGGGTGTCCTAAAAAGCGACCCAACAAGCTCCGCTCACACACCCGACATAGTTCACGCCACCCCGGTTGCCTCAAAACTCAATCTGGCGGTCAAATAATCCAAAATTTTAAACTCGTAACCTTCTGTTTGTTGCTAATCAGCAGCCTAACCGAGCCAAGTCCTCCCCGCCTTCAGACAAAGGCCATTAGCAGAAGCTTTAAAGAGCCTCCGCCAGACGGACTGTGATTGGCTTGAAGGAGCTGTCACTCATGTTAGTTTGTTCCCCCTCTCTCTCTCTCTCTCTCGGAGCATGGTAGGTTGTTCGCACACGATGCCAGCCCCAGTACTAGTATTTTGCTTCACTTGCAGCAGAAGCAGAAGTCAAGTGAAACGTTGATGCACCTCAATATTACACACACACGTCCATTTTTTATCTTCTCCAAAGCACCTGGCTTTATTCAGCTAGAACAGAAACCTTCATATGATGACAGATTTTAAAGTGTTAGCTGTCACTATCACCTGAATGCCATGCAAATATTATTATTATTATTGCATTATTCATTTGACAGCAGCTTTGGCTCCATTTCAATCAAAATTTAAAATGTACAAACTTTTTTAACACTGAATGCAACCCTCCAAATTTCAGCCTCAAAATCTGACACAGTACAGAAAATAAAAACATCTGCATGAGATAAATATAAATATATTAGATAGATAGATAGATAGATAGATAGATAGATAGATAGATAGAAAACATACATTAAAATTAACCTACAAGATAAATCTGAAAACCCGTGCAAAGAAATTAAGCCTGTGCTAAGATTTTTACAGATAGAAAAAGGTATAAATAGGTATAAAAAGAATATATATAATTAACTTAGGCTGTAGACACTGAATGTCCAGGGAAGTAGCCAGTCGCCCATCAACATCACAACACTGTATATTCATCAGTGAATTGTAATCATTGTTGCATTAATAAAGGTTAATAGCAAACACTGCTGTTATATAATTTTAAATTATAGACTAATGAGAAATACATGTGACGTTAGTATGTTTGAAATGAGTAAGAATTACTTTGAATGTAATTTTATTGAGTATGCTGTACTTGTAAATACAGATGATGAGTGTGACTTTATAACACAGTAAATCATACATTCATACAAGACAAAATGTACTGCAGCTGTTTCTGTTCTGTACAGAACATCAAAGTTTGACAGCAAACCTTATAACACTTCAATCACTTACAACTTTAAATCTATCATCTAAAATACAGCATGCTAAAAGAAAAGCATATAACAGTAAAACATAATTTATCCCACTAAACAGACAACCAATCATTTCCTTTTTTCTCGCCACAGAGACGAGACCATAAGCAGCTGTCAGGATGATGTTAAACTACGGTGAAATGCTTGCAAACACATGCTGCACTGATCGATCTGTACATTTAATGAGGACTGAAACTTGTGTTAATATGAGGTGTGTGTGTGTGTGTATTCTGAACACTGAGCATCAGATTTAATTTTGCTCTTTGTGTGCAAGGACAGCATTTTATGTTTAAAAAGTACAAGTCTGTTAGGCTCCATTAAAATGTTCCACACAGTGAGGACAAAGAGATTATGTCCTCTGGATGTTGGGCAGAATTCAGACTTCATCAACCTCAAAGTAGTTAAACTAATTAAAACTTAGACGTGCTTGGAAATTTAGGACTCAGTAGTTCAAATTTGACTTTGTTTACTATGTTTTAGGTCAATAAAAGAATAAAGAATTCATTATTCCTTGACCAGTATTTTCTTGGCAATGTAGAGAACATTTAGACTACCATGTAGTGAATTAAATCCTAAGAACGTTAACTAAATAATTAAATCCAAATAATCCCAAAGAAGCACATCATGGATGCACATGTAGTCATCAAGCTCACAGCATTAAGGCTTTTTCAAATCAGTTTAATACAAAGAAAGCCGATGAATCATTATTCTGATGAATTCTGAGAATAACCTTTCAAACAATTGCCAGCTGCGCCTATTTAAGAAAGCATGAATCATCCCACAGTCATTTACTGCAAACCACTGAAACATGCCCTGTATATGAAACATCCTTTATTAGACAATGATGGCTGCTGGTTCACAATCTTGAATACAGTTGAAGCGCTTTTTTCTTTATTCCTTGAAGGTTTTCAAGGGCAGTTTTAGTTACACAGTCACGTTTGCAAAAAAAGAAATAACAGAACTTTTTTCTGAATGTTAAAAAACAAACAAAAAAAATCAAATATAATACAATATCAGTACGATACAAAACACACGTCTAAAAAGAGTTAACTCAAGGACACTTACCGCAATGCAGCTTGTTTTTAAACTGAGTGCATTATTTGAGGTTTAAGCTTCATCTAGTTACATGAAGCACAGTCACTATCAACCCCCAACACAATGTTATTGCACTGTTACGTCCATGGGGAGCCTCTGCGGTTTTGTCGGCTTCTTTAACTGTCACCCTATGCTGTATGTACTTTTTAAAATCTGATACCACAGCACCACGCCACGCTGCTCCCAGTAAACACTAAGCCTGGGTGACACTGGTCTTTGCTTTGCTCTCGCTGGTCTTGGGTCGTTTGGACTCTGGAGGCTGGCACACTGGATCAGTGGGAGGAGAAGGACGCTCTGGAGGAGTGAAAAAAAGAAGGGATCAGTGACAGAAAGGTTACAGACGACGAGTAAGGTCTTCTGCTGTGGTCTAAGAAACTGTGTTTAACTGTAAGATGCAAGAGAATAACGCAGCACACCAACAGATCAATCTGTTGCATACTAGTAAATAAAAATTGATATGTGTGTTATATTCTGTTTGTTTTGTCGTTAAGATGTTTATTTAATTAAATTTACAGAATAATTCCACTTGATTAAAATTCTTGGGACTTATTCTGAGGGTGGTGAACACGGCTGTATCACTAAAACGAAGTCAGACTGTGCAAGAAACATGAGCAGGCAGATTATACAGGCTTTAAAACCAACCCTCAAGGTCAGCCAAACTTGTTCCAGAGAACAAGTGGTTCAATTTTGGCCAACAGTGCCTTTCCTGTGCAATGAAGAATTATTACCAACGTTTAAAGTGTGCCGACTTTCAGTGGTTTTGGGCAATCAGGATGTCCTATTGGCTCAGTTACAGCTTGTCTGATCGTCTCACTGCTTGCATTTCTTGCATCACTGGATTTCAGTGTAATGATGTCACCGTGTTCTCAGATCCCAGCAACTGCTTTGGCAAGTTTATCACACCCATTGCTAATGGAAATGATGGTAAAAACTATAAAAACGAGCCCCAAAATGTTGACGTTGTTATTGTTTCTGCCAATCTATAGAAATAATACAGACAGCAGATGTCATTTAAGTTGGATTTGATGAGCCGCCGTACATCGAGGCAACAATCTGACTCTACATCAAGAGAAAAAAGGTTGGATTGGTGCATCTCTAATCATAACCAACTGTGGGATTAAGGCTGCCATTGAGGACGGGGGAATTTTCCATCAGTAATCGTCAACGATTTTTAATCATAAAATGTCTGAGCATGAAGGACAAAAGCCCTCACTAACCATGTTTGGCCTTCTCGGTGGAGGAGGGAGTGCGGAAGAGTGAACTAACAGCTGGAGATCGGACTGCAACGGGAGTCAAAGATACTCTCCTGTAAACAAATAGAAAGAGCGTGAATGGTTAAGATGTTTTAAAGCATGAGAGCGGCAGAAAACACACGACACGAGCATAAACTATGACAAGAAAGTAGATTTCTGTTTCTCTTCATCATCTCTTATCTTTAGATTCAGTGGTTGCCTACTAGTAAATCTAGTCAGGGCTAGCCAAGGCTACTGCTCCAAGTTAGATACAAGACAAACACAAAAGCATGTGCAGACCTGCCATTGTCTTCACACAGTCTGCCAGAGTGATTATTATTTTATAGTCAGTGGGGGGTCCAACGAATCCCTCATACCAGACAAAGCTTTGTTCTGTCTGCCAGTACTGAGACATGTAAACCACCAAAAACATCCCAAGCCCACGCGAGAGGTTTTATATTTTTCCTGCATTTATAATAAAAGTATATTTTTAAAAAGCCCTTTACACATTTTACAGAACACTCAATCTGTGTAAACTGCATCTTTAGAGATAATCAGCTTAGTTACTCAAACCATCATTGGGGGGAGGGTGGTGGATACAGTGTGCTGTGTGGAGTTACTTCCTCAGTCTGACTGACAACACATTTGAATAGTTCAGAGTATTTCCATAAATTACAATACGTGCTCTCGTGTGAGGCAGCACCTGAATCTTCACACCACCTACAGTTCATCTAAACATTGTTGGAATATCGTTGATGAATGAACACGTTTGAATTACATTAATCCTGCTGCATGATCCCTATTTCACCCAGCTGATGGTTTCACTACACTGATTTCCTGTCAGATTTAGGGTTCAAAATCCTTCTAATTATTTTAAAAAGGTGGCTCCACTGTACGTCAGGGATCGTGCCAATCAAAGTTTAAGGCTTGTGGTGATGGAGCGGGGGTTAGATGAGAAAACTCTGATTTGCTCTCATTCTTTTACACTTTTTCTGGTCTTTTATTTACTCAGATACTTTTCTGAGTAAGAATAATTATGAAAATAGTAGATCTATGATGCTACAAACACAGGAAAGCTAATTCAAACACAAGAATAACACAAGTATGAGTAACTAACAGGCCAAAGCATCCCCATAACTTAGGTGGTAACTGTCTCGCAAACAGTGTGATAATCGATCGATGTTTTCAGTCAGTCATCAAACAAAAATACCAGTATTTTGTTCTTTTTATATCGATGTAAATTAAAGATATTGAACAAAACAAGCAGTGTGAAGATGCCACCTGGGATCTAAGAAATTATGATTGACATTTCTCATTATTTTCTAACATATATAGATAGATTAAATGATTAATTAACAATGTAATAATAATGAGTTGCAGCCTTAATACACACATCTACTTTAATGTGCACTGAGTAAGCTGCCTGGCAACAATCAAACTATACAAAGAGTTTCATATTTCAGTGGTATGAAAAACTAATTCCCAGTTAGTCACTCTGACTGATTCAAACATCATAACTTCTGCATTTACCTTGGGGTGGGCCCCTTTGGTGTGGTTGTACCGTTTGGTGTGGTTGCGCCCTTGGGGGTAGTGGGCCCAGAAGTATTAGTACTGTTGAAACCTTTGGGGGTGGAGGGAGTGAGGGGAGCGATGCGAGGCTGGGTTGTGGAGGAGTTGGTAGCTTTGAGAGGGGTGAGACGGGGTTGGGGAGTAGAGGGTGCACTGGTGCTTGTGGATGTTGTGGTCTGAGGTGCTGAGGGAGCCGTGGCTTTAGGTGTAGAGGGCTTCCCCCAGCCCTCCAAGGTGTTGAGGGTGATCCTGCGGGACTGAGGCTTGGACTTGGCACTGGGGACGCTCTTCTTCTCCTCTGAGGGGGTTACAGAGGGGGCATCTTTGCTGGTGCTGGTGCTGGTTTGGGATGCGGGAGTTGGGGCTGAGCTTGGAGGCTGGGTCACAGGAGATAAGGTCTTCGAAGATTTCTTGCCCCTTTTCTCAACACCAGTGTTTGGAGTGAAGACCTCCAGGGTGGGGGGCTCCTTCAGAGGAGTGCCCAGCTCCCCGGGAGAGAAAGACAGGAAGGAGCAGTAGCCGTCTGTGGAGGACACAGCCAGGAAGGAACCATCACAAGACCTAAATAGGATGTGAGGGACAAAAACATGTCATTGGGTGGAAGGCTGAATGAAACACAGACCGTTTCATACTTCTAACAGTCACAAGAATCTCATATTAAAACATTAAAGATGCCCATGTGTTTGTTTATTAGTTGCTGTAATAATAATCCTGTCCATACAAGAACTGAAGAGATCTTTCCTGTACTGTAACAATGTGAAACATGTCTCTTTGTCTCTAAATGATTGTATTTATTTTTGCTCTGTGACGGATATACACCACAATTTACTCCAGATTCAAGAAAAGCGAGCTGTGCACAAAAGCGCTACAAACAAAGACAACAGAAGAGAGTCCCAAGTTTACCATGTGAGGTCGCTGAGTGTGTGGTAGTGGACATTGGACACCAGGCCGAAAGGAAGCGTCTGCTGCGTGTCATACAAGAAAATGGAGTCCTCAGATGCCACGGCGAACACCATGCGGTACGGCAACTGGAATACGTTAGGAAGAGCCTGAACAGAACCATCTGTGGAGGAGACAGGGAGGAAAAATTAAGAGCACATACGAGTAAAACATGAAGGGACACAAACAGTGCATACAATTTTTTTAAAAAAAGCAGAGGCTTCATTATCATCCTTACCTTCTCCTTTCTTGGTCCTCAGTTCAAAGTAGACGGGGCAGCAGCGCACAGCCAGTGTAGCTTTAGATGGACACGGTAAGTGAGCGATGGGCCTAAAACAAACACAAAAGAATTCTGTCAAGGACACTGACACCGAAAAACTATGAATGCCCCAGAATGTTACACAAATGTTACCTCTTGAGGCTCTTCCTGGAAAAGATGTACGTGGTGTTTATGATGTTTTCTCCAATCTCCACACATCCAGCTGAGATTTAAAAGGTCACAACAGAAGACAGAAGGTGGTTTATATAAATTATCTTTACTACTACATTACACACTAAATTTCACCAGGTAAAAGCTACATTTTGAGCATCCTGTGTAGGTACCTGGAGCGAGGAGGAAAGACCCGTCCGGTGTGAAAGAAAGACGGCGAAAAAACGACCTCATGCTGTCGTCATGGAACATTCTGTACTGCTTGGCCTGCGAAGATAAAGACACATTCAACACTGAGAGTTAAATGTCTCAGTCACTTGGCAGCAGGGCAGAAGATCTCTCAAGATATGACAGTAAATTTTTTATTTTAAGACCAAATATAGGACATTTTCTGACAAATTAAGAAGTGTCATAAACAAGTTTTCAACAGGTGTCCAAAGCAGGAGCATAAGTGACAACAGGGGGTTGGTTTCCTGTAGAATAATGACTAAAATTAGACATAAGGTTGAGTACATGTAAGCATTGAGCTGGATGAAAGCTTTACAGGATATCTAAATTTGTAATTTTACTGCGAAGCAACATGGCTACTTCTGACAAAATGCATGACTGAACAAAAAACTAAAAACGGAGTGTGAAGTTTCAACCCACCTCTCCCTCCGCAAGTGGCCCAGAGCTCATTTTACTGATACAGAAAGCCTTCTTCTTGGTGTGAGTACTGTACACACGCATAACTCTGAAGGGGAGGAAGAAGAGAAACACCTTAAGCATCAAGCTGCTGAAACCTCACCAGCCTGTAGTGGTCTGAAACAAGGTGTCTGAATGTCTGTTTTCTTGCCTGTCACAGCTGAGAGTGGCTACATATTGCCCCAGAGGATCCCAGGTCACCCCCTGCACGTAGCTCTTATGGTCATTCAAGATACACAGCTTCTGTCCTGAAGACAAAAACAGAAAACACAAAGCCAAAATAAGATATATTCTCACATATTTTGTAGTATGATGTGGATTTGCATTACTAAAATATCTCACAGATACGACAGATGAAACAGGAAATGTATGGAATACAGATAGATATCTATGAGTATAATCACACCTTTGTTTATGTCCCACATGACAGCAGTGTTGTCGACAGACCCGGACACCATGAAATTTCCATCCCGTGTCCAGCAGATGTCATACACATCCTCTATGTGTCCCCTAAAGACAAATCAAGTGATCTCTTTGTCACTCCAAAATAGACAAAAAAAGTCGATCTCCATACTCAGACTAAATGATATTCATGACGAAGTAAAGATTCTGAAATGTTAACCGCCTCACTTGTCTGACCTTGGTGATTTTAAGTGCTGACCACGACACTGGAGATGCAAGGTGAATAATAGAATTACAGTGTAATCTACCAGGAAAGTGCACTCGCATTATTGATTGGCCAACACAAAGCATTGCCAGATGACACTGAATTGCATTACAGCAAAAGTTAGGCCAGGTTTAACCGCTTTAACAGGACTCCACACCGTGCCAACCATTCCCATTCTAACTCGATGGAGATTGTGAGAGTTGTGTACCTTAGTGTCTTGACCACAGACCAGCTCTCCTTGTTGAGCTGAGCATCTTCGTCCTCCTGGAACATGGGCGGCTGCTCCGGCTCCTTAGAGTCATTGAGCTTCCACAGCAGAATTGCTGCATCTGAACCAAATAAAAACCACACAGTTAAAAGGACAATGTATCTTAAAATGCTTGTTTTGTTTTGTTCAGTGCCTTTTAAATGGTAACCCTTAAATTTCTAAGATCTGTGCATTATGTGTGACATACCGTCTCCTCCTGAAGCAAGCAGCTCTCCATTCGGGCTAAAGCGCACCACATTGACCGCCTTGGTATGTCTCGCCAGGTTAGACAGAAACTCCACCACCGCCTTCCCATCTGGGCCCGTGTCTACACGCCACAGCTGCATCAGGACAAAAGGTCATCAAACAAATACTCTGTGCACAGCTTATATACGACAGCTGAATGTAAATAAAAAAAAAACAAGTTTTTACTTGTTTACTTAATCAAAGTAATATTTTGTATGTGTTGTAATGTGTGTGTCTGCCAGTAATTCACTTTTCAACCGTGAAACTCGCTTGTAAAACAGAACAGGTACTTTATTTTACATACATAGGCTGAAATGCAAACACACAGACACACAGGGCTCACAGACATGCAAATGTGGAGGGATGGTAGAGTGATGGGCAACCTCACATAGCAGTACCCTCTCCAGCTACTAGCTCTACCTCTATACTTTGGTCCATGCTGGACTTGAACCGGCCATCCTCTGGTTCCCAAACCAAATCCCTGCAGACTAAGCAGCCTGCCTCCCCCAAACTGAGTGTAAACATGTCAGTTTGAGGAGGACATGGCTTGTGGTACACCACAATTTAATTATAAATCTACTGAAAAAAACATTTTTACTGCTTTTTATTTTAAATCATACGCACGGTGGGACAAAGTTTGTAGAAATAACAGGTTGAATATGTAAAAATTGGGCACCGTTTCCACTTAAGGTGCTGGAAAATGGCCTAAATAATGACAGTAGCTCACTCTGTAGGGACTTGGCTTGGGAACCGGAGCGTGGCCGGTTCAAGTCAGGTAGGTACCAAAGTATGGAAGGTGGACTGGTAGCTGGAGAGGTGCCAGTTCCAGTTGCACCCTTGAGCAAGGCACCGATGTGAAATGCATGCACACAGATTTACTTCACATGTTCATTAAGGTGACTCTTGGTTATTAATCTGCATTAACCCTGATGTTAGATCATCATTTCTCTGCTTGCACTCACTCTGACTGTGGTGTCCACTCCAGCTGTGGCCAGCCGATGAATGCGTCCATCGGAGCTGTGCTGGAAGTCCAGACTGTAGACCGGCTCCTTGTTGTGCCATGCAATCTCACAGGTTACCAGCTTCATTTTGTATTCTCCAACACCGACTTCAAGAGGAGGGGGGGAGGAAAAAACATGCAACTTTAACACTTTTAGACAGATGGCAGCCAACACAGACTGTTCTACATCTCTACATGCGGGATAACATGGTCACTGTGTTACAGAATAAAGAAGAAAATAATTAGACAAAACTGATAATTTGGCTGCAGCCGACTGCTACAAGCAGCTAACACAGTTAGCGGCAAACTGAGCGGGTTTGTTGATTATTTTTAATGTTACGGAGAAACGACTAAATAAAGCAGCTACGTATCCACATACGTTACTGTTAACTTAACGAGTACGCTCGTTAGCGATAGTTGTGTCTGTCTCTTTGAACTGAAGTTATCTAGAAGTAACTAGCAGTGTTTTACCTCCTCTGTTGTCCAGATGAAGCGAGCAGTCACTAACTTCTCGGTATTTTCCCGCGTACCATTCATTCAAAATTTCCGGTAGATTAGGCTGCAGCGATTGGTCAGAACCTGGAAGCGGACGTGATGCATACAGGGTATGTTGAATTTATCCACCCCCCTCGGAATGAGCTATTAGTAAAGAAAAAATTAAAAAAATTAAAGTTACCATATTAACACTATTTAGTATGTGGATGTCACTTTAATAAGGCACATATCTGTGTTAACAACTAACTAAACTAATGTTTTAAATGTGTGTTACAGCCGTTAGTTTATGTAGTTTATTTATTTAGTATAGCACTTTTCATAGAACAAGGTCACAAAAAGTGCTTCACAAGAGCAAAATAAAATTAAAAAATAACAATAAAACATGTGTAATTAGAAAATTTCTAAATACATTTTGAGTGTGCCTGACTCTGGCCCCGTCGCACCCATATATTATTATTGACACTGCAGTAGCACGGAGACTTCCAATAAAGTTAGTCAAAGGCAGGCTTTGCAAGTGCCTTCTATAGTATTTCATTGATCTCTCCTGAGACTATGGTTGAACATGAAGTGCATATTTGTAAGAACTTTCAGTAACCTCTTTCCCTAAATGAAGAATAAACATTCTATAGTATTTACGATCTCTCTTGGGAGGACAGGGTGCAGTTCTGAGGAACTGGATACCTTTCTCTCTCTGAGATATAGGGGTTTGTGAGATGACCTTTGGCCATCTCTCTCTTGGCAAAGAAACAGATGTGGTAAAGTAAATTATGGAAGAAGATGACGGAAGTTGGTTCCTTGAAAGGACGGTTTTCAGAATGTTTATTCATGTTTTCCTGTGAGTATAAGAGCTAGCCCGGGAGAAGAGGGGTAGAACACTTTGGACAACAATTTAGGAATTCGGCATGGTGATTCGGAAGGGACCCGATCAGGGGATGCATCCCAAACTCACTTGTTTCTTTGAATAAAGTCCTAATTATTCAAGTCAAGACGAGTTGCGGCTCTTTTCTTTTCAAGTATCCACAGACTGACTTCGGCAGCCATGGAAAAGACACGACACAAGCAACCAGGGTCAGCTGCAGGTCAGAGCAATTAACCGCAGCTGTGCTCTGTCTGTGTGTGAGTGACTGCTGAGAGACACAGAAAATCTCTAAATGAACCCCCTCGAACTAGTGGCCATGAATGCCAAACCGTATATCCTATCAAAAAGCCGAAATGACCGTGAGCATCCTCATCTTGTCGACCATTTCCATGCCGAATTTCAGTGGCTAAAGTTAAAAAATGTGACCTGGGGAGATAAAGAACTGGTGCCCCGCGCATCAGTGCGTCCCCCTGCCAAAACCATAAGTCTGACAGCTTCAGCAGGTTTGTGTGAGCAAGAAGACAAATTTTCCTACAAAGTGATGTTAAAATTATGTCTGTAGAGTGAAATTTTGTGGCCACGGGAGCAGTTTACAAAACTGCAGGAGGAGTAACAAATGAGCTGAACAAACACACAAAAGAAGAACAATAAGAAGAAGTATGGCGGATAACAATAGTGTGCTTTCTTCAGGCATACAAATAAATAGTTTTTGAGCTTCTTATTAAAAGCTACAACAGCTACCACAGAACATAAGTCTACAGGAAGAGAAGTCCAAAGTGTTGGAGCCAGCACTTCAACCTTTAGATTTTAGTCGTGTACAAGGGACAACCAGTAAGCCCTGGTCAGAAGATCTAAGACTTGTGATGTAAGGGTGGAGCATATCGGAGATGTATTCTGGTGCCGGACTGTGCAGAGCTCTATATCTGTAAAGAAGAATCTTAAAATGAATTCTGAACTTGATTGGAAGCCGGTGTAAAGAAGATAATATGGGAGTGATGTGAGGTGCCTTCCTCGACCTGATCAACGGTCTTGTTGCAGAGTTCTGGACCAGTTGTAGACGGTCCAGAATCGCTTTACCGAGGCAGGTGAAAAGGGAGTTACAACAATCTAGCCAATCTAGAAACATGAATGGATGAGTGATTTTACACATTGTTAAAAGAGCATGGTCTGATCGAAAATAACACCAAGATTTTTGAGTTTTTCTAATTAAGATTCAGGAGACTTTGTAGTGAGCCTACATGCAGCACAGCAGCACCATGGCTCTGTTTGACCTGAATGGAACTGAACCTTAATTAATATCATTGGTAGGTACACAACACAGGTGTTTACCTACTATTTCACGTCAAAATGGCTGCTGTGAAAAAAGTCTATTAGACATTTTACCACAGTGCCATTCGACCTAAGATGACTTTCACACTCGCTAGTAAGTTAGGACCATCAGTGACATCTAAAATCAGCATACATCGTTGCATTTACAGTTTCAAGCATTGCTGTCTCAGTTACAGTTCAAAGTGAACAACAGATCTTAAGTCTTAAAAGTTCTTCTGAACTAGGCAAGATTGGTTTCCAGTATTGTACATCTAATTACTGGCATGAAGAGACTCATTCCTCTCAGGAACTTGCTAATATTTCTAACATTTGTGTCTGCTCTTGATCTTAATGAGGCCTCCTGAATAAATTAAGATTAACATAATGTGCAAAGCTAAAAAAAAAAAAAAAAAATGTTATCATCAGAACCCAAACTGTTTGATTTACAAGCCTGTCAAAAACTGATGGTGATAGTTTCTGTATAAAGATGAACATGTAGGGAGGAAGAACTATTTGCATGCAGATGCAGATGCAGAGTCAGTCGTCCATTGTGGCTGCCTGGTAAACATGCACAAGAAAGCACGGCCAATTCAAGGACAAACCAGTAAGGCTCTTTTCACCCTTTTCAGTTAAGTTTCAGTTTGTATAACTCAAAGTATGTATGATGTTTTTGCCATCAGACAGATTCACAAGGACACCGATGATAATTTTCCTTAAAACATTTATTTACAGGACAAAGACACGAAGTATAAAACTATATTTGAATAGAACAGATACAAAATAAGCTTTGATGAAAACAGTCGGCTGTCAGTGTGAAAAAGGAACAGAATCAAATGCAGAGTAACTACGACATAATTGTTTTGCTGTTTGTTTGGTTAACAAATGAATGAATTACTTCAATGATTTTACCTTACGAGTAAAGTTAACGGCCTAAAACATTAATTTATATTCGCTGTGATTGTATTGTTGACATTTTTTCTCAGTTAACACAAAGAAACAGTACAGACAGTGTATTACAGTTATTGTATATCAGTATAAAATCTGTAAACGTACACCTTCAAATAAATAGGAATTAACGTCCCACATTCATAGAAATCTCTATTTATTATTTATCGGTTGAGTGCTACACTTAAGTCAAAGATTATTTATTTATTTATTGCTCTGTTCCTCACTACAGTAGCAATCCTCTCCTCATCCAAGAGCACTTGTTCTAGGATCTCATCAATTACATTACACTCGAAATTCACTTGGTTCAGGTCCAGTGCCGGCACGTGGTAGACGAGAAGGCGCCCGATGTTGTGCCGGAGCTCAATCAAACTAAAGGGAAGAGAGAGACACAGAGGAAAAATCTGATTTACATTGTTGCTCTGTTGGGTCGCTGACTTTGTCAGATAGTGATAATTCATACAACATGAAAGGGAAGTGATTTTCCAACAATCTAACCTGGATGTATCTGAGGTTGAGTCTGTGCCAGACGCTGCCATCCCTCCCGCCTCCTCTGGATCCGTTTGTGCAGATGAATCAGTGGTTTTCTGTTTTGTGCTCTCCTCTTGTGCTTTTTCTCTCTGCTGCTGCAGGCTCAACTGGAGCTCTTCACACTGGGATGCCAGGTTTGCCCTTTCCTCCTCCAGACTGTCCAACTGGCGGTGAGGCACAGAGGAAAGGAAATGAATTAAGGAGGATAAGCAGGGCAACAACAATGAAACAAAAGTCTACACAGTCTATATATAGAGAGAGGAAATGCAATAGTCAATGACAATATATACTACTACAACTCTTACATAACTCTTACTTTCTTTTACATGCAGTGCACAGACAGATTCATGCCTGGATTTGTAGGGTGTAAATGTCTCATATATAGATTTGATCCAGTCTAAAGCTAGCTGACATAAACTGGTAAAGGCACTCTTTATTTCATCACTCACTCTTCTGATGGTGTCCTTATTTCTGATTCATTTACAAAACCAGCAAGTTAAACCTGGTCAGCTTGTGCTGCATCCACATTGCCTGCAGGAAATTAAAGCTTGTTTAACTTTGTTTTCAGAGCCTAACCTATTGGCTGATAAGATTACTATGACCTCTGCCTGCACGGCAACATTTCCTTAAAATAGATGTTTCAAATGTGGCTTAATTTGTTCACCACAAGTAAATTAATTTAAACTACTTGTGTTCATACGTGTGCCTATATCGCTCTAATCACAACCTTTTACATCCATGGCATCTAAATGTCTGGCCAACTGCTGTGTAATATTCTGTATTCATAAAGTGAGCCTAACATTTGTTGTGGTCAGTTACTGTTGACTAATCTATGTAAACAGTGGTTGTTACCTTTGAAACGAGCCACGACCTAACTGTGCATGTGCCATGGAAGTCTCCAGAAGCCAGTTCAGTGGGCATCGCCCAATCCACTCAGTCAGACACATTGTTGTGCTAGGCCTGTGTTTCTCAAACTTTCTCAAACCACGGCTGACCTTCAGAAAATACTCATCTCTCCCAGTACCGCTATTTTGACAAATCCAGCAGTGTAGGCCGACCCTGATCCGTGACAGACAGTTCAGATTATTTACTGTTGACTGTTGTTGAATCCTGAACAAAACCGGTTCAACAACCAGAGCTCATGAGGTGTTAAAGGGATTCCCCTGATTTTAATTCCAAATATTTCCTGTTTGGAGCCACGACTGCAGAGTTTTGAACCATTCATTTCACCTCCGCCCAATATCTCACGTCAGATTTCAACTAATCATGGTTGTATGCGCGCACTGCTTATGTGAATGAACGTGTCTACAAAACTCACTTTAAATTAGATTCCTCCAAGTACCACTACAGGAAGGCCACCATATACTGTCGTACCTTTCTCCTACTTACTGGAACACTGAACCTGCAGCTAAATAAAAAAGTCCCTCACTAATGCACTAGTTCCTCCTGTTTGAGTAACATCCTCTAAACACTACAGTGCTCAGCTGTTTGAGTAAATAATTTAGCTTTTTTACACAATGAAAGCACACATTTGTGATATGTTCTTCAGTAAGAACAATTTGGTGTGAGGAAGAATGCAGACATCAGGCCGGAGAAGTGTAAAAATATTGTTGTCTTTGGTCTTTTTTATAGGATTTGTTGACAGTAAGAATAATGATAGTATTTTTACAGCTGGAACACTGACCTTCAAACGCAGTTCATCCCTCTCATTGTTCCTTTGATCCAGTTCCCGGAGCAGATAGTCAACTTGCAGTGCAATCTCATCAAGGTCCTTGTCCTCACTTTGGGCAGCACTTGGTTTGGTCTCAGTGGTCGCTAGTAAAGCCTCTTTGTCCTTAATCAATTCATCTGCTTTCTGTCTGGCATTCTCAAACAGACTTTTGTAGTCCTTCCCTTCCTCCGTTTCCTCCGTCTGGCTGGCCTGGTGAGAACACTCCTTCTTTAAGTTGATCTGAGACAGCTCCTGCAGTTTGTTCTGCGCATCTTGCAGCTGACTCTTAAGTTTCTGGACCTGCTCTGTAATGGTGTCTCTTTCCTGAGCTGTAGCCTGCATCAGCTCTATGAGCTGGTCTTGCTGTTCCTGTACCTCCATCATACTCGCCGGGTGATGTGGAGAGTCTCTCTTAATATCTGCGCAGGAAGGTCCAGCGTCGTCTTCCCTATCCAGATGTGTCACTCCCGTCTGTAAGGTTTCTTGATTCTCACTGTGAGCATCGCTGTTGCTCTCTTGCTTAACGTCTCTTTGCTCAACACAGTCCACACCTGAACTCTGCTCTTTAACATTCAGCCCTGCTCTCTCCTCCCCTTCAGTCTGATTTGTGTCCTTCTCTTCTTCCTTCACTTTGGGTACTTCTGTCTGAGTGGTAATGTTGGCCACCTCTGTGGAGGGTGCTGGAGAGCGACTAGTTCCCACAGCTGCAGACCCCGTTCCTGCAATATCTGTCTCCGATGGAACATCTGGAGCAGCGTCATCGCTGCACTCCATCAGCATGCCGACGTCAATTCTCTCTTCTTCTATCTTCACGTTACTCAGATCAAAGGCTGGCTTTTGTGGTTTGGGGGTACTGGCAGTCTCCAAGATGACAATATCATCATCACCATCATCATTATCATCAACAACAGTCACTGATGGGGAGCTCATTGGGCTCACATCCACTGATGTGGGTGTATCTTTGGTGCCCAGGTGGAAACCGTTAACTTTAGGTCTCTTGGGCGTACTTTGTGGAGTAGCAGGCTGCGTTCTTTTCACCCTGCAGTGCAAACAAGGCAGAGTTTTTCTTAAGCAACGTAAAGTTGATACATTTAAGCTCACAAACGGCACAAAATCATACCTGATGGGACTTGACAGCGAGCACACGTTAGAAATAACCGGAAGACCACTGCTACTGGAGGGGCTGCAAGCTAGAGAGAAATAGAACAGTCATTTTTCATCCTTTCAAACTCTCTCTCTTTCACACACACAAAGAAATTTTCATACCAGCTTGTGAAATGGTGGGGGATTCCCTCACAGTGACTTCATTTGGTGTGACAACCAACCTTCTCCTTGGAGTTGTGGGGGTGGAAGGGGAAAGGGGTGCAGTCTGTGGAGAGGAACGACAAAAAGGAAAACAGCGATTTGTTTTTTTAAATTTGTAATGATTAATATTCCTAAATCATATCCACCGTCTGCAATGTATTGATTTATGTTTGCTTATTGATGTATGTTGCTTATGTTTACACACAACTTTTGCTCACTTTTTGACGCAGTTGCCGTTTCAGAGCCTGGTTTTGCCTGGCGAGTTCAGCCACGCGCTGCTCTTCAAGTCGCTTTCGTTCCTCCTCAGCCTAAAACACAAAAAAAACCCCCAAAAAAACATAACTGCTATTAATGATGAATTTTATTTTATGGAATCAGAAATTGAGACAATCAGAAAAGAGGGGTACGTACTTTTTGTCTTTTCTTTTCTTGATTCTTTCTGTCTTCCCTCTCTCTGTAAAAAATAAATCAAATATATCTCACAGATAATTTTCTCTGTGTGTGCTGAAAAAAATATTCATCTTACTTTTTCGTTTGCCAAGATATGCTGTTGTTGTTATGTTACCTATAGTAGCAGAAAGTTGCGAGTATCGCTGTCTGAATCTAGTGTGCTCACTCTGGGAAGTCCCCTCTGCATGTTAATACAACAATGTGCAGTCCTTGTTGAGTATTGAAATGGGACTCACTGTGCTTTATAGGTCTTGCGGTATGAAGGCCGCGTCTCATCATCAGAGTCCACGGGCTCCTGCTCTACCTGACAGGTCCTAGATGGGGGGGAATTAGATAGAGACAGACATGAGCAAACATTCACGGAGTCTGAGCTAGACTATGTTTAACAAATATCAATATTTGATATCAATAATGTGTTTTGGGGATGCCTATTAGTGCCGCAGGCTATCCATACTTGTGCCTAAAGTGAAGTGAGCATTCCTGTATGAGCCCAGTCTTCATGTTAAATGATGTTTTGCCCTATAATTAGGGTTCAGATGGCAAACTCGTAGTGAAAAAGGTGTAAAGATACAACAGTAAGATCAGGTACGGTGTTCCTTGAAAGAAGTAACAGTCTCTCCAGCTTTAGAGCAATGAGGAGGTGATACTGGGACAGAACCAAAGCATTTAGCTCATACAGAATGTATGGATCAATGGTGAGGAAGTTTCTACACACATGGAAGAAACATAGTTGGTTGCCGTAATGCATCTTAACGCTGGTTGTCAGAGTTACAGTACAAAAAAAGAGACAAAACACACAATTAAAGTTGAGTCTGAATCAGGATATTAGGACAGTAGATAATAGAAATGTGGTCTTGGTTACCTGAACTGAGGATCAGGGTTCAAACGGCAGTACCATTTATCTGGCAGCTTGCTGCAGTCAATCCCATCAGGGAGTTTGCGCCATTTCAAACACTCATCACACTGCGCCCAGTTTTGATCTGGTCGCTTCCTGAGGACATAGAGTCAAGTATCAGAGCATGTAGACAACATGGTAACAAAGATATATGTGTAGAATACATGCCAGTCTGCTAAATATACTAACTCGGTATCTTCCACTGGTAAGCTGTTTGGATTATCTCTGCTTCGCTTGTGGCGGATTTCCTGCCAGTACTCCTCCAGTTTGATCCCCAAACTGTTCATTGTTTTCCTGCACCAAGACATGAAGAACTTAAACTCTCCAGTGATGTGATCATAGCAATGTGATCAAAAACTGAACGCGGCATCTGTGCCATTACCTGTACTTATCTGTCTCGTTAAAGCTCTGTTTGTTGTGAGTAGGATCCAGAAAGTTACACTCTATGACCCCAATGACCCCAACGCCTTTTCTGTCGGCCTGTAGAGGACAAAGATGTGTGTGATAAATACAGGTTTAACTATATCGATTTTATATCGAAATGAGCTTTCAATTTTGAGTTTCAAAAGCAGGAGCAGGACAAATAGACCGAATATTGACCACAGAATTCATGAAAGTCAAGGATTTGTAGCATCATCACACAAACACGCTCAACAAAAGAACAGAAACTCACCCTGAGCTGGCAGCCGACACGTTCGTAGGCTTTGATGAGCCGGTTCTTGTGATACATCATGACGCCATACTGGTCTTTGCTTTTGGTGTTATAACCAAAAGTGATACGAATGGGTTTGGGCTGAAAAACCACTTAAGGAAAACTCAAGAGCAGAGATATAAACACTTTCCAAGCATATTCCAAATTGAACACATGCATCAACACATATTTGTAACTAAAGAAAAAAAGGTCAAATAATAATAATTCATGTAATAAAAGGATACCAGGAAATTGGGCTTGTAGCTGTCCTTTTGGATGAAGGCCAGACTCTTTGTGATGAGCTGAGATTTCACCTTCTGGCCACGTATGATGATCTGCATCCGAGGCTTCAGGTAGAGAATACTACAGTACGCCTGTGCCCATTAAACACAAGACAAGTTTCAATTTACTCATGCATACGCAAAGTGATAAGTGATAAGACTCAGCATCAGAAGTAGTCTTGGACATATAAAAACATAGATACACTAAAATAATCTGCTTGGAATCATTTGTAATATGATTTTTCAAGAAAAATATAAAGTTACTTCAATTAAAAAATTTAAAAAAAAAAAGTGACTTAAAGTGAGCAGAGTTTCCCCCTTCAGCAGATTAATGTGTAAAACAGCCTTCTAGCATCAAACTCTGCATAAACTGTATGTCAACCTGCATTAATCAGTGAAATACCATCTTATTTTTCTAGTTTCACTTATGCAAAATACATTTTTGAGTGGAGGGAGACTTCTTGAATTGCAAAATTGTGTGGATTAGCAATACAAATAGTTCCTTAAGTATCAGAGAATCATTAATAATGAAGACGTGCACATTACTGCTCCTTACCCGCAGCGAGTAAACACTCTCAGGAATGTATGATGGGACCCTTGACGCTTGTTGAGGTTTTTCATTCAACGTGTCGTAGAGGTAAGATGGAATTTGGATATCGTACCGGTCCTTTTCAAAATCAAACTCCGATGTTCCAGTAGATGTGCTATTTTGAAAACAAAATAAAACAATGAAATCTTTTTGTTCTGGTAAGAAATAAAACATACATCTTTGTACATGTACACATGGACAGAGAGGACAGACCGGCGGAGGCTCCAGATGATGATCCGTGTGCCAGTTTTCCCCGTGGTGGAGGAACTGATGATGTCGATCTCGAGGAGCAGTTCTTCCTGCGTCTTGAAAGGGGAATGGCGCAAGATGTCCTGCAGACTGGCTTTGTGCTCCTCTCTTACACTGAGTAAAGCTGACGTTAAGGACAACTCGCAATGAAACATTTAAACAAACAGAAGATTACAAATGGAAATAAGACATCCAGCTTCAATATGTACCTCCAAACTGAGTATACTTCACGTTCCTCTACTCGTCCCCCAAAACAGATGATATTTTAATGATGCCCATGAATTAAGAAGATATACATAAGATACACATTTCATTTATTCTGTTTACATGATGCAAAATGCCATAACTTTAAAGGTAAAGGATATACTTGTTTGTTCCTTCCTGTTCAAAGCAGACAATCGGTACACTTATTTGCTGAGCGTTAATCTCTTGCAGGTAGGTCTGAGAGAGCATCCCGACACATAAGACACTCTTTGACTTTGAGAACACGATGGCATCTTTGCCAAGGCGCATCGATCCAGACTTGAACCCGTTTCCATAGATACCAATTGGCTGCACACCATTTACAGCGGGCTTGTCACTGTACCCAAAGCTTGAGGGGGGGAAAAAATGCATATATTCTTTAGTTAGTAAATGAATCATGGTGTTTTCTTTAAGATTTCAGGCAGGGGTCATCAATAAATTACACATTCTGAACAGCAAATTCATGTTTCTGCGAGCAGCAGCTTCTGTACCTGAGCATCTTATGCATTGTTTCATGGTCCAGTCCATTTCCATTATCCATAAAGCTGAGACATTCTTGCCTGTTGACCACAGTCTTATCGATCCAGAACTGTTTGGCGCTGACATCTGGATCATAGGCATTATCTGCCAAAAACCAAAAAAAGCTGTTTAGGGCCAGTTTTTTCTCTGGACTTTTGGACATGCAACATGATGCACGGGGTTATACAAAAAAAAAGGTAAATTTGTGTGCTTAAATACATTTGATTTGTTAAACTGAAAAGATGTCTGCTGCACAGGTTAATATTGTTGGTTCTTTGTTTGCAAAGAGGAATTCTGGTGTGGATTACTCAGAAACCAGATATTTTAGATTTGAATAATTTAAATTTGATGGAAATCTATGGAGCCAGGTTGTGTTGTGTTGGAAAAAAGTAAATAATTAATGTAACACACTTATAATCTTATTTAATTTTGATATTTTTTCAATGCCAACATCTAAAGTGACTGTCCCGGCTCCACAGACATCTGTTCTGGTGAAAGAAAAATATTAATAATAATAATAAACGGTATATACAATAATTATAGGATCATCATTATGTCATCCAATAATAATGCAAATCAAACTGTATAAAATGTAAATAAAAGCAATGTTTGCACTTTTTTTTGCACAGTACAAAGACAATATATTTAACATTCAAACTGATTAACTTAAATTAACTTAAACGTAAATATACATATTCTAAATTTGATGTATGCAACATGTTCCAGTTATCTAATGAGTAACAGGTGACAGTATCATGTTTGGGTATAAAAGGGGCATCCTCGAATGGCTCAGTCGTTCACAAGCTTTGTGAAAAAGCTACAGGGCAAATAGTCCAACAGTTTAAGAACATTTCTCATTGTAAAACTGCAACAAATTTCTGGATTTCACCGGCTACAATCTATAACATCATTAAAAGATTCAGTTAATCTAAGAAATCTCTGCATGAAACTATAATGTAATGATGGGTTTTCGTAGCTGATGCTTCATGGAAATCTGAGGTTCAATGCACTTTAATACATTTGGATCCATCCTGACACGCGATATGAATGAACAAATAATATACTCATACTTATATACTTCATGTCATGTGGAAAGATGCTGGGCTACCTCTCTCCTTGGAACTTAAGACCGTTCTATATTAGGTTCACTTGTCCAGACATGGGACGCCTTGACCTTGACAAATGTCCTACAGGTCATAGGTTGCTGTTGCACAAAGTTCAAAAGCCAGCATTAGGTGCAAAATATGAAACCGAAAGAAAGAACTGAAGTTGTATTGAGCAAGAATGAGAAAGTATTTCATAGTCAGAACTTAAACAGTTCCCAAATGCTTACCGAGTTCTGTTTTTCTTAAAAAGGTGTCGTAACACAGCGGCAAACATGTCACCATCCCAACTTTTTGGAGCGTGATTATCAGTTTGAACATTAAATATCTTTTCTTTGTACTGTTTTTAATTTAATATAGGTAAATAAAAGGGTTGTAAAGGAGTTGTGAAGTAGAAACTTAAGACGGTTTTACTTATATGATGATGACTCACCGATGAGCTCGGCTATGGCACTGAAGGGCCAGGTGTGGCTGGTGGAATTTGTATGAAGAAACTTGGGAGAAAGCTGCAAGTGGAGCAAATTAATGATGCAAACGTTACATTTGATTTTCAAAGTGGACTTCTTTCCATACCTCAAACCTATTCAAATTCAATCAAGATGTCTCTGGTCTGAATTAAAGTGTTTGAACGTTAATACTGATTGCACCCCTCAGCTTCACCCTCTCCTCCTTAGCGTGGAGAAGAACGCCGACCGTGAAACATACGAGAGGAATCTTCTACAGCCTCCATAGATGTGGACCGATGACGTCTGTAGATATAAAAGGCTCATTCTAAGGTAACAAAAACTATTATTTTTAGGTGATTAGACACTAATTAAAACATAATAACGCATATTATATTATCTATTTCTGCCATATTTTGTAAGTCGTCCTGGTTTTCTATAACAGCTTTCTATACTTGTACGTAATAATGCAATAATTAATGCATTATCCATAATTTATTCTTTTTTTTTTGGCTAGTTTTGCTTTTATTTGACATTTGATGGTTCACAAAACTTTACACATAAACGGTTAAGAACATTCATTTCTTAAAGGACCAGTGTGTAGGATTTAGTGGCATCTGGCGGTGTAGTCGCTGATTGCAACCCCCTAGCTGCACGCCATACTTCCAGTGAAGTAGTCGCACTACAGTGAGAGCCAGTGTTTAGTTTGTCTATCCTTCAGTAGGTATAAAAGGCTCATTATAAGGTAACAAACCTTACAATAACAAATCTTATTCTCATGAAAAAAGTAGTCATTAAAATGATAATTTCTGCCATATTCTGTAAATGGGGCCCCCTAAATCTTGCACACTGGACCTTTAATACAAACTTTAAAAATAGTTTGTATACATGCTGTTATTGTCTGTTAAATTGTTAAAAGATGGAGTAACAAGAGAGACATTAGTAGTAAGCAATGTTAGCTTTAATAAACTCCATGATTTGAAGTGATTTACAGGCAGACCAGGGGTGTCCAAACGTTTTTTTTTAAAGAGGGCCAGATTTGACAACGTGAAGATGCCCGGGGGGGCCACTACTGACATTTTAAAAATGAAAAAATTACCAACAAAAGTTACGTATAAACACACTGTTCTGTAACAATTTTGTTTTCATTGTCACAATTATATATTTTTTTTAAAATGACAATGTAGCCAATCAGGTGTGAACAAATCTAAAAACCAGTTTCACATGTGGGGTCAGATAACAAAGAATAAATTGTACGGAATACGTTAAACTTGCATGAAGTTGATACAAATCTGAACCTCATGTTCATTCTATTATTATTATGAGTAATGCAAAGTCTGTTAACATTTAGTAATATTTTGTGTCACATCTACAGATATATAACAGCAGCAGTTATGTCCTTAAAGGTTCAAATGCTTCGTTATGTCAACCACAAAAAGCCAAATCTTACAGCCATACAGTATCTGACAATCCGAGCAGGCCATAAATAATATGTTGCTTCAGGCCGCATGAACTCTGCCCGCAGGCCGTGATTGGCCCCCGGGCCACACTTTGGACATCCCTGCGTCACACCCTCCTAAACTTGCTGGCTGAGGCAGTAAACACGGCAGTGCTCTGCAGAGTGTGTACGGACGGACACAGTTGAACGTTTTAATGTATATTTTACCCGCACAGTCCGCAGTATCTAAACCAACCCATCCGTGACTGCTCCCGTCAGTTGACGTCACAGCATAACTCCCCAGACGAACGGTTAACGTCAAACTCACCGTGCTCAGCGGGACACCGCGCTCCGTTTGCGCCGCCATCTTCACGACTGGCGGTAGTTGTTGTTGTATCAGTCAGTCACCACCAGCGGAGAGGTGAGGTCAACTTCAGCTTCTTCCTCCTCCTCCTCCTCCTCTTCTCTCTGTTGTTGTTTTTACAGCTTATCGCCGCGTTACCGCCACCCTCTGTTTAGGAGTGTAGGCCAGAAAATCGACGTACAATCTAAA
Source organism: Sciaenops ocellatus (assembly GCA_033000465.1). Taxonomy (NCBI): domain Eukaryota; kingdom Metazoa; phylum Chordata; class Actinopteri; family Sciaenidae; genus Sciaenops; species Sciaenops ocellatus. The sequence goes on from CP136868.1 coordinate 7,667,516, forward strand.
TCCTTAAAATAAAAAAAATAAAATAAAATAAATAAAATAAAATCTCTGAGTGTTAAATGAAGCAAAATGTCTATGTGGATTTATTTAATTAAAAAAATAATAATAAATGTTTGTTTAAAAATACATACTTAAACAAATAAAAATAATAATTTAAAAAAAGGTACACACACACATGCTAAACAACAATTTATCCTCTACCTAGCCACTAAAAGTGCAGCAACGGTTGAAGTCAGTGTTACAAATCATTGCTTTTTTGCATATATATATATATATATATATATATATATATATATATATATATATATATATATATATATATATATATGCAAAAGTAGCTGTCAAACGTTTGGACACACCTTCTCTCACCTTCTTCAATGTGTTTTCTCTTTATTTTTATTATTTTCTAATCTACTTAATCTGCATAGTAAATTGGTAAACAAAAAGTGTTAAACAACTTTAACTCTGTATTTATGTGGGCTTTAATCTGAGGTGCTGTTCATTGTTGATTTCAAAGGTTAGTAACTGTAATGAACTCATCATCTGCAGCACTGCAGCAGAGAAGAAGAAGAAGAAGAAGAATAAGAAGAAGAGATACTTTATTAATCCCTCAACGGGGAAATTCTTTTTTCACTCAGTTTATTTTACATGCATTTTTAACCCCGAGCGCACATACAAAGGCTCATAGACATGCACACATGCAAGGGCTCATAGACATGCAATGTGGAGAGAGATGGTGGAGTGATAGGTATCTTGGTCTTGGGGCAGAGCCAATTTCATCATGTAATTTGACGTTTTTGTGCCTGCACATGACAATACATTCAAAGTTCTTGATGTTTTCTGGCTTGACTGTTAATTCTCTTTACTTAGACGAGTAGCTCTTGCCATAATATGAGTAGTAGTTGAATAGGGCCATTTACATGCCAACACTACTTCTGACCAACATGGTCTCAAACACACAAGGCAACAAATTACACTAATTAACTTAATTAACAGGGCACACCTGTTAATTGAAAAAGATTCCAGGTGACTAATGAAGTTGGCCCATAGCAGGCAGGAGTGTGTAAAGCTGTCGTCAAAGCAAAGGGAGGCTACTCTGAAGAATCTAATCTCTGGTAATGTATATATTTAATAATTTACAAAGTGTTTCCCAATCTGACATCAAACATGAATGAACAACATACTGAATATAAAAGCAGCCCCAGCAACAACACAAGACAGGAATACCGAATTAATATATTAAAAAAAGCTCATTTAATCAGTGATGTACATGTTTACACTTCACTGTGTGCTGTTAAGAGAGTTATTTACTAATAAAATCATTTAATTGTATATCATTTTTATCTCTATTTCTAGTTCTAGATCTATAAGTCATAACATTATGACCATCTGTCTAACATTCTGTGGCAGGTTTCCAGCTTCCAACACATCAACTCTGAGGACAAAGTGTTCACTTGCTGCCTCATATAGCTCACCCACAGACAGGTGCCAGTGACAGTGAGATAGAGAGCATCAGTGTTATTCACTTCCCTGTCTGTGGTCATAACTGATCAGTATATGGTCTGCCCGAGGTTTCTGCCTGTTAAAAGGAAGTTTTTCCTCGCCACCGCCGCCAAGTGTTTGGTCATGGTGGAATTGTTGGGTCTCTGTAAATAATATTATAAAGAGTATGCTCTAGGCTCTGTATGGAAAGTGTCATGAGATAACTTTTGTTATGATATAATAATAAAATTGAATTAATAGCTGTTACATTATGTACTCCAGCTGTATGACCATGTGCTCTGATGTCTTTGGACACTTATTTAATGGGACACTCTAAACGTGTGCTCACATGTAACAGATCCAACCTGATTTAACTTAATCAGGGTTGGAAATAATAAATTGTTGTAGTATTATAGACATATTATTGATAAACAATAAATAAAAAACAGTCAAACCTCTACCACAAATACGGATACACACTGTGCAGTAAAAGTAAAAAGTTTAACTGATGGGTTTTATTATGCCTGATTTTAGGGGGTGCTGCAGCCTCCTCAGCACCCTCATGTCCATGCAAACGTGAGTCAGTCTCCACAAGACCACATATTCAAATGCATATCTTTACAGCATAAATGTGTGCAGCCTGGTAGTTCCCGCTAATTTCCCGTTCATAACAAATGTAGAGGGTTAGAGTGCTCTCTCGAGTTGTTCTGCATCGGCACATCCCACCAAGAGGTTGTCATAATAAAGAAAACAAAAAGTTTTTTGCACTCACCAGAGTTGATTTTTTTTCTATATTTCCCAAGAGCCCTTCTCTTGTCCTTCTCTCCTCTCTTGCTTGTTTGACTGGTTGCCTCTCATTATACCGTTGTTCTCATCATATGCTCTCGTATCAGTTTCGATTATCAGACGTGAACGAATCGAAACCGAAACGGTCACATAAAACATAAAATTATCTTTATCTACATAAAATTTAACGTGTCTGTCAAAATGAAACTCACTGTCATCTTCTGCTCATGTGGAGTCAGATTGTTTGTTCCTTTGAATATTATTCATTGTACTTACTGAAAATAATGATGTAATAGTAATATGTACTATATATTATATAATGTTGTCTTACTGTTGTGTTACTTGATGATTTTCAAAATAAAAGCAGCTACAGCTGAAATACTTTACATTCAAAACCTTCTTCAGTGTTTGCTGTGGTAACAATTATTCCCACGCGCACTGAAAGAGCCCATCTGATCTACAATGTTTGTAATTTCTGGACAATGTTTTGTCTTTCAGTTTTCATAATGCATAGCTCAATCACACCTGCTGTGAAGCCATGTATGATATGTACAATAAATATAAATAATGTTCAAACATAATCATATATTTGGATCATGGAGGTGTGCAGACATACAGACACAGTATAAACCCAAATTATCAACATCTAACGAAGATGAACCAGTCACATTAAATAATATCAAGGAGAATCGTCCAAATTTGACAAATAAGGACAAATAAAAATATATTAGTGAGACTAAACTTGAGCTATTATTTAATTTTATTTTATAAGAGCTTTTTAAAGTTCTACACATGACATCTAGGCAGAATTAAAACTACAGCTTTCATGAGGCTGTCAGTCATATGAAAGCCTGGCTTTTATTGGGTTTTACTGAAATCTATACATGTTTTCAATGAATGATTTTAGTAGTTTAATGCTTTAGGGTTTATTGCTCTTTCTGTTCATCACACAAAATAAACCCTAAAGCATCAAATGACTTAGTGGGGAGATTAAAATAATTCAATAATTTATTTTCACACAGCTGTACTATTTATTTTGGGCTGTACTTGTATTTTGATTAGCTAAATGGTAGAAGGGGATGATGGTTGTGGGGCTGGAGGAGTGTGTGCAGCACAGGATATCCCATGACCTTCCTCCACTTGAAAGATAATGGAATATAAAGTGCTGCATTGTAACTTATACTCCAGGGGAGTTCATGAGTGCATTCTCTGTTCATATCTGTTTTGTGTGTTGGTAGTTGCATTTTTTTCAAATCACACTATGTACAAGGGTTTCTAAAACTGGATAACATCCATCAGTTTCTACTTCATCTGTCCATTTTTACATGATTTTCAGAGTTTGGTTTTAGCGGTTCATCACGCTATGTCATCCTAACTTCCTTTTCTGCAGCCACGCTCTCCGCCTCCTCCCGAGGGATTTCATATTGTTGCATCATTTCTAGTTTGAAAACAACTTACTCACGGAACAGACATGTTTAGACTCGTGGTATTCATTGAAATATGTCCAAAACATGCTCTGATGATCATGTACAGTGATATGTGGATGACGTGCATGAAACACAGTGATGTATCTGTTGGTAAATGGTGCACACACGCACATGCATACAACCACACCTACCACAGCGAGCTGTCATGCAAAGCAGGATGGGATCATTTTAACATGTGGGCAGGAGAAGGAGACCTGTGGGCAGGTCACACGCAAAGGTGGAAAAACAAGCAATGAAACTTAAAAATGAAAACACAGTATTTAAGCTTAATATTTAATTTAATGAGTCATCTTTCTGTTAATTCAAAACTTGACATGGTCCTTTAAATATCCAAAATAAATTAACGAAGCAGTCAGCATTGTGGAAAAAAAAAAAAGAGACAACAGTCTGACGTAAAAACTATCCACGATCAACTACAAAGAAAGGCCGATTTCCCTTAAACACCAAAAATGGCAAGCATGTATTTTAGCTAAGTACACCCCCAAAATATTTTAAAGGGGTTTTTTTCTTGGTGTAAACAAATCATATTCAGTAACTTACAACATAAATCTAAGCCAAAAGCTTGAGGTCCCATAATGTATCCAATATCAATCAAAGAGAAAGTACCTCTACAACAGACATACACTGGTGGTGGTCTTTACATTCTCAGTCAGTCAGACAGTACCAGAGAGTGTGGTTAACCAGAGGTTATGAAATAAGTCAAAAGAATATTAACAATACTTAAAAAGGTCCTTCACAGTGAATCTATTTGGTGTCAGACTGAAAAAAACTGAAAGTACTTTTAATGGAGTTGGTTTACATGATAACTATTTTTATCGCCAACATTTAGTCTAAAAGCAGAGAGAGTAAACTCTATGACACAATGTCAATGTGTGAATGTTTTACATCTGAGATGATACTCATCCTTGAGAGAGAAAGAGAAGCTTTCTATATGGTTTTATACGTCTACCATGTTTTCAGATACCCAAATAGCTCACTGAAATAACATAACAAAGTCCCTTGGCATTTCCAATGCAGATACAGTGTGAGAGCACCTCAGAGGTTTATGTGGAGATCAGATAAGTTAAAACATTAAAAAACAGAATTCAAAACATTTCCTTTTTTTTTCCCTAGTTCACAATACAACATTATCACCGGTTGTGCCTATCTCACTCATATGGCTGCAGGTCAAAAAGCATGGCTCATGACGGCTTCATGCACGATTTCTAACTCTCTATGGCGTCCAGAAACTCTGCTTCAATAGTGCGTTCGAGCTTCTTCATGACTGCTTCTGAACTGGCTGCCGGGTAGTCCGCTGGACAGGGTGGATTGGATTGGCTGTGGAGGGGAGGGCCCTGGAATGAACAGCAAAGGGTGCGAAGGAAAGGCAACAGCTGGGTGATGGAGGACAGGGAGCACTGAGTGAGGAGGGGGAACTCCAAACTGTCTGTGGATGATTCGTCACTCAGCCCGTTCTGTGACTGGAATAAGAAGACAGAGCAACATGTGGCCATTTCACAAAAGAAAGTGTTTCTGTTTTCAGTTTCAGTTAAAGTTTACATCAACTCTTCTGCAAGTTTAAGAAAATAAGTGATAAAGGGAAAGAACGCCACACTGCCTTGTTTTGTGGAATCTACTTACTCCCTTTATATTTTACATCTGGACACCTCAGATTGCATTATTTTAATTGCTCCACAATCAGTTATGAGAGGAGAAATGGGAAGGCTGTGTTTAAAGTCTGTGTAAAGTAAGAATAAATAGAGGAAGAAAGTGTTATTAACCACCCAGCCAAATTTGAATGATTAAAAGTATCGACAAGTTCATGAAATTAGGCGTAAAAATCAGGTGAAAATGAGCAGAGTTCAGAAAATGACATGACTAACTTTGAAACACTCTGAGCTAGATGAATTCATCTCTATCTCTCTGCTCAGGGTGGCCTCAGTGTGTCATCGAGCCACCCTTTAAGGACCGCCCACAAAAATCCTGGACTGAAAACTGGTGAAAAACTGTTTTAACTTCTAACTCCACATTTCAGAAATATATCTTTCAAAGTCTTTTCAGCAGCTATTTTTCAACATATTTAATGTATTTTGAAAGAACTCTCAGCATTGCCTTCACACAGACTTTAAACAGAGATACAGAAATGACTGGGTTAGTTTCACCAGTGAGCTGTTGCTGCTAACATGGAAGAATGAGGCAGAGGTCCTGTTGCTATGGTTACTTACATTTTCATAACATGAACAAAGATTTTAAATAGTTTGAGTCTGAGGTGTCCCCTTATTAATAACAAGTATTTTCCATGGGCATATTATACCAGTAATTCTAAGCATCTCATTAAAATGACCATTTAAAAGTGTAGACATTTAAACCACATAACATCTTACCCCGTATCGCTGCTGTATCCCTTCCAGTATTCTGACAACATGGGGTGAGCATTCCCGCTCGCCTTCTATCAGCGCATTGTCTGGGCCACTGTAGCGGCTCACATCCACCTCAGGGACAAACGCCCAACGGTACCTGTACATGGAACAGATAGTTACACAGAAAATATAAGCTGACCAGAACTTGTTAAATGTTTTTTTGAGTCCTTTTGTCCTGAACTGAAGTCTTACATCTGAAAGAGGGGCAGTTTCTCTGGAGGAAAAGCCAGGGAGGTGTCCAGAAACTTGCAGGCTGACAGGTACATGTCCAACTCTGCCTGAGAGAAATCCACCGGTCCATTTCTTTCCAGGGCTCCGCGCACCACTTTAGCCAGCCTAGGCGGTACACAAGAACACGAGATGAGGAAGTATTTTAAGGGAGCATCAAGACAGTGTGAATGAAATATGAATGTATGAATAAAACTCACTTGGAGACGTCTTTATCTGCCTGCAGAGATTTCTCTAGTCGTGAAAATATGCGAATCTGAAAAACATCAGGTTCGATAATTAAAGTACACACATGTACAGTACGTGGCCCTGTGTATAAAGCCAGGCTCTCACAGGATGGGATCTTACCAGTTCTGTGACCATGATTGGCCAAAGAGATGTCAGGTGCTGGGACGAAATCCGCAACAGGAGAACACGAAACATCAGGAACATCTGGGCTGAAACGGCGTTGCTCGGGTTCATACGCAAAGCTTCAGTGAGACGCTCTGAAAGAAGTTTTTTTAATGGATGGATTAGGAACATAATATAACACATAACTGAATATAATTATATAAAATCAACAGAAATATTAAGTACCATACCTTGTATGAGGGGCAGGTAGAGATGGTACTGGTCGAGCTCTCCGCTGAACATGGCAAACGCCTGGCGCTTCAGCAGCATGGGTTTCTGGTCTGCATTAACAAACAGTTTCAGGGAACCACTCTGCATGCCTACAGCACAAATAATGCCAGGTTTGTAACAGCAGATAATAAAATGTATCTCTGTAATGTGAGTCTGACCACTTCCAGGAGAGACATTCGGTTTGCTCCGCTTTCCTGTCTGAAGCCTACCTGTCCATCTTTAAATACTCAAAGAAGGTTTATTTCTTTGCTGTTTATATGAATTTTACCAACCTTCATGATTGACCCTCTGTGTCACAGATTAGCTCTCAATTGTATCTTTACAGCACCACAAACATTTCCAAGAGGCCGTACTCACTCATGAGGTCTTTAAACATAGTCTTCTCGTGAGTCAGCAGGTGGTCAATGATGGATTTCCAACTATAGAGAACACAGAAGACACAAGATAGACAAAATACTTCTTTATAAAGAAACAACAAGATAATTTTACAACAATACAATAATATCTTCTGTTTGAGACTGTCATGTGAAGGTTTCCCTCCAGCCTATAGCCAGAGTGTGTGAACAAGAGTGTGCAGCTGAGTAATTATATGGCTTGGAGTACATTCTACCATGTAGAAAATATGAGTTCATGACATCTATCACGATTATTATGAAACTACTCTTAAAATCACGAGTTCCTATCCAACAAACATGCTAACCTGGGAGCACAGGATGTATTCATGGTGAAGAAGAGGGGATCCATGAAGAGCTCAAAGACCTCTTTCTTCCAGGCCCGTTTGGTATAGGCATACCCGCTCAGACTGCTTAGCAGCTGAGAGCCCGCTTCAAAGCTCGGCATGTTGTAGGCACTAGAGGAGAGAAAGCCCAACTTAGAGGAAGTCTATTAAGGCCAAAGCTGTTAGTATTAATCTACACCTGCAACAGCAATTGCTACCTGTGGTTCTTCAGGTAAGGGAAAACATAGTACATGAGCCGGGAAATGAGAGGAACAGCTTTCTCCTTCTCGTCGCTGCGGTATACCATGTCCAGGAGTGGTGCCAGGATCTATGCCATGAGAAAAAGTGTGTTGAACATCAAAAAGATTCATACATGAAGATTTGCCGTAAGTAAAACCTCAAAAACTCTAACCTCGGCCAGGAGTACAAGAGCTTGCACGCTGTAAACCGAGGGAGCCGATGAGGAAACCATGGTGCTCGCTTGAGCCATCGAATCTGAAGAGGGGATAAGGAGAGAAAGGAGAGTTGACTTGAAGTTTGGAATAAGTTCAGGAGGGAACATCATGTGCATTTTTTTTACATCACACAGCAGAGAGGAATCACGTGTATTTGCTATGTTTCTTCACACAAGTTTTTCCTGTAATTTCTCACACATTAAGACATCGGATGACAATAAACTTAAACAATGAACTGCTCTGCTCATTTTACCATATTATGGCTTAAATCTGCAGCTTCCTCTACCACTTATTAACAATGCTTCCAGGTGGTACCTGGGTCTACAGGGTTTCCAATGATATATGGGCAGGTCGCTGATCTTAGGTCAAATTTTGAAAGAAAGCTATGTCCATACATAGAATACTAAGCTGAAGTGTTGCCTAGAAACAGCAGCATTCCCATGCCAACAGTAGTGATATGTAAGCTCTAACTGGTCCAATCTGACATTAATTGTCTCAACCGGTGGCTAGAAATTAGAAATGACGTCATGTATGCATGTATCTGTCAGAGGTGTCTAAAGTTACCGTAATGGTCACAGTCCATGTCTGCGTCTTCAGGTTCCTCTGCTTCAGGGCACACCTGTGGCTGAACTTTGACCTCCAGGCTGCGGCTGAGCCAGCTGGTCTGCTCCAGAGATGACCCTGCGATCCCACCCACTGCCTCGAGGATCCGCTGAGTCACCTCCTGCACGAAAAACGTCACCTTCAATATCACCCAACATGCGCTGGCTCACTACCTCAATCATAGCTATATATATATATATATATATATATATATATATATATATGACACAACATGCATCATACCTGCAGATCTCTAGTGTCCTTCTTATTGTCCAGGTTTGGGAGTCTGTTGACAAAGTCATTGAGAATCCTGCAAGACAGAATTTTTTTATGAAAATCATATTTTCCTGAAGGAAATCAAAAAGAAAACAAATACAACCAGCAGGACAATCATTGTCAATGTATTCTGTAACATAGAAATACTACTGCTAATCATTTCCTCAACAGAATAAATACTGAATGTGTAAAAACAGACCCCAGCAGCAGGAAGTGTCCGGGCGGGGCCAGGTTGAGCTGAACAGACTCCCGTAGCAGACTGAGGAGAGGTGCAACATTTTCCTGCAGAGTCTGGGCTGAGATACTACATACAGAAACAGAGATTATTATGAGTATGAGCGTTTGTAGAATTGTCTTATTAAACCTGAACTTGCACTATGTTTTTGTCCACTTACCTCTGGATGTAGGCATAGCTGAACTGCAACACTGGGATGTCTACCAGGCTTGACTTCTAATGGAGGGAAAAGTAGAAAATGTCACAACAATTAACTTCAGAAACTTCCAGAATACAAATTATTTGCGTGCATGTATGCTTGTATACCTGTTCTCCTTTGATCTGATGTGGTTTTTTCACCACCTCCTTGACCAACTGTAGGATGGCATCCGTGTGCAAGGTGTTCAATGATTTCACCAGATCAACAATGGTCAGACGAGACTCACTGGCCACAGGTAAAACCTAAAAGAAGACAAGAGTGTGATGATCTAAAGCCTTTCACCCGGATAAATGGGTCACTTTGTTTCCATACTCTCAGTTCTTACTTTGTTTTTATGTCTCCTCTTAGACTTCCTTCTGCTCCACACTTCTCCCAGTGAAGCCATGAGCTGAACCCCATACTGCCCAGTTAGAGGGACCAGGAACTCCAGTATCCGCTGCCGCAAGATCTAAACATACACACAGCATGAATGGATGAAAATTTCCAAAATAATACATGGAAAAATAGGAAAGAATTTATAAGCACATCACACATATTCAGCATATATGACAGATCTGCCGTATCAGCATAAGAGAATGCAGAAATTCTGCATGTATGTAACACACACCTTGGTGCTCTTGAAGTATACAGAGGTGGAAGAGTGTCTTCCGCTCTGGGCAGAGTCAGATGCACGCCTCTGAAACTCTTCCCTCATGACCACGCCCCATAACAACGCCATACTGCTCAGCATGTGTGGCAGCTCTTCGATCACAGCACTGCGTGCGTTGCGGACGTCCACGGGATCGCATGCAACCAAGCACTGATGGAGGGAGAAAGAGAGAGAGGAAAATCAGCATTTACATTCTCTTAGATATAAGAGGTACATATCTGTGTGTGTGTGATTCACTCCTCACCCTCTTGTTGTCCAGTAGACAATAGTGTGTAAGGATGGTCAGGCCTTCAAGCAGAGTCAAAGGGTAGTCCGGGGCAATGTTTTCCCTCCTTCCACTCAGGCTGATCAGAAGAGAGAAACATACATCAAACATTTTATTTAAAACACAAACATGTTCTCACTGTATTTTTGATTTGTACTGTTTTATCTGGTGCTTGTGAAGTTGAAAATATTTTTCCTTTACTTTGTTTTCTTTTCTTTTTTTGCGGGTTTTAGTCATGGGCCCTTTGTGTTGACTACTGACATGCCTATACCTAAAAAGGACAAACTTAAAGCTGTCAAATCGTCACAAAACTATAAGTGACAGTCTGCTTTTTCAGTGCTGCTCAGTCTACCTCTGAGTTGTCTTTCCTCCATCGTGCTCGTAGAGCTTCACCAGCTCGTCCAAGTTCCTGCAGATCTGACTGATGAACGGACCCACGATGATGCCTAACGAGCGACCCAAGTATGGCAGCGTGGAGCACAGCAGTGACACCCAGTGGGGGTGCATGGAATAGCCGTACTGTGGCTGTAGAGCCCTGGCCGCGGCAGAAACAAACATCCCTTGAGCTGTGATGGGGTGGCTTTGGACGTACTGCGCTGCCTTGATGGACTGTTGAAAAAGAACTGCGGTTTGCCACTCACGAGCCAGCGGGGTGGTGGGAGTTGGTGATTCACGGGGCTCCCCGGCCTGGCCGGATGCCCCACCCGACCCAGCTGCTGAGACGACCCCGCCGGGCCACACGTGGTACTCCAGGACTATGAGAGCCTGAAGGAGTTTCAGTAATTCCATCTGTAAGGGGTACTGCTCCTGGCCACCTCCTGTTCCAAGATTCACCAGGGTCTCCTCTGACAGGCCTCCCTGCTCTTCCAGCAGCTCCACACCTTTGGCTTGTCCCTTATCTGTTCCTCTCTGGCTGACATACATGGACGCAGAAAGTGTAAGCAGAGCGTACTGCTGCACTTTACATCCAGAGAGGAGTTTGCGGACGGGCTCCAGACGGGCCCCATTGCCTCCTTGTCCCCGTGCCATGCAGCCAAGCTGGTTCACCATTCGGGTCAGGACCCCCACACTCTTCACCTGAACCTCCCTATTCCCCTGCATGTCAAGAGGACTCAGGCTCAGATAGGAAGGGTAATGAGAGCGCAGGAATCGCAGACACAAAGACACCAGCATTTCAATGAGGAGGGATGGTGGCACAGAAGGAGAGGAGGAAGGGGAAAGCAGGCCGCCATAGAAGCCATGACCATCCTGAGCCTGTTGGTGGCGCTGCAGGAGGTTGGAGACCAGATTCAAATGTGCAGCAGAGCTTGTGTCCAGAGAGGTGGAGGAGAGCGCATCCACCAGAGGGCACTCAGCGCTGCTCCTCAGCAGGCTGTCTAGCAGTGCCAGGCCTTGGAGCAGATGGCGCCACCCGCCCGCCACAGGATACAGCAGCACGTGGCGGAACAGCGAGTCGATGGCCTCCCTCTTCTCACGCTCCTGTTTGAGCAGGCGAGACCTGGCCATGGCCTCCAGCTCTAAATCCTCCTCATCCTCACTTGACAGTGAATCAGATGCATGCGTGTGCTCGGACTCTGTCCTCCGCAGGCCATTGATGACACCTCCTTCCACGGCCGAGCATGAGCTGGACTCCTCAGTAGATACCTGGGCGCCGCTGGTGTCGGCTGACTCGGTGTGCTCACTTTCAGGCTCCTCCTCCTCGTCCTTCTCCTCTCTATGCTCCTCCTCTTCTGTCTCTTCACTTGGATTCCTTGACAAAGCTAAAGTTTCTGGTAGCTTGGCCGACTCTCCGCCACTGTCTAACTCTCCCCACAGGGATTCCCGGTCCACAATGCTCAAGAGATTTAAGGTGGTGACTTCTGTTGCCATTGTATCTACACATGTCCCAGAAGATCTGGTGGAGCTTCGACTTCTGTTGCTTAAAACCTTCAGGTTACCTTTAAGAAACAAAAACACACATACAGCGAAACCAAAGAAGCTGAATCTGTATTCACTTGCACGACACACTGTATGCAACACATGCTGACAAATCCACTTACCAGCAGTGACATTTTGTTTGATGCTCTGAATAGAGCAGCGCTGAGTGGACGGGTGAAGCAACAACAACAGGATAGGCTCCAGGATCCGAATCACGTCATTGAGGGAAAGAGCCCTATCCAGCCAGCGCTGAGCTGCTGCACTTATGGAGCCATCTGTGCAGCTCAGACTGTCCACCACAACACACAGAGACCTGAGAGAAACACACATTTCAACAGTCAGTCCAGAGTAGGCTGACTGTACTTATTTTAGTGTTTTTATTCCTTATTTTGACTGCATGTTGTAAATGATCTCAGTTAGTCAGAGTCCTAGAGGTATGGGAGAGAACGCTCAATGTTTGCTCATGTTAACATGCTAAATATTAGCATTCATCTCAGAGTTTCAGTTGAATCTGGTGGGAATTTGGTAATTAGTTTGAGAGGTATCCTTTAATTTTTATCTGTTAGTGGCTCTGGATGAAAGACATCGGCAGAGAAACAAATAAAATTTAATTTTCTAATTTTCGTTATGCTAGTTCCCACGTTACATGACTTTAATATCCCCTTGTGTAGAAGGTTAATCCATTATCAGAGGAGAACTGACACATATGTGGGCTACTTAAGAACATACTGTATTCAGGAGTAACACAGAGACACAGTGATATACATAATTAAAGACAATACGCTCCATTTGTCTTAAATTGCTCACTGTTTTTCCACTGTGTACTTACCTGTCAAAGGAGCGGCTGACAGACATGGACCTGCTGATCTGGATATCCCGGGTCAGGTGCCATAAAACTGTGAAGCGGTGCAGTGCTTCCAGCCTAACAGCCTGGGGCAGACAAACAAGACTTTTTTGCTCAATTTGTCACATTTCCTAATCGGTCTGTTTGCGTGTCCCAGTTAAACATCGAGAAGATACTTGGGGCATTTTAAAAGTGTGATTCAGCATCTGTGCAAGTATATTCACCTTGTCTTTGTGTAATAACGCCTGACAGATGATGTCTTCACAGATGGATGCTGATGGAGCCAAGCAGTGAAGCCTGTAGAAGAGTTCCACGCAGGAAATGTGCTGCTCTTTCCTCTCGGTGTCCAGCTGGTTCCACAGTACCTGTGACACCCTCTGTCTCACGACAAGAAAGGCACAATCTTAAAACCACAACCACACACGACAGCTTTAACATTTTTTTATTCTAGAACCGAACCTCAAAGAAATCTGTCCACTCCTCGATGGCGCAAAGCACGGCAGGGTAGATGGGTGGCACAGTGATCATCTGCAAGCGCCCGCTCAGAGGGTTGGAGTCAGCTCTCTGGTAGCGTCTGTGCTTGTCCTGGATGACCAGTGCTAAAGACTGGGAGTGGTTGATGAGTTCCAACAGAGAGGCCACTGCTGTGTGCTGGACATTGTAGTCCCGGGACAGGCAGCACAGCATCATCAAGGACCTCAACCACATCGGCAGGTGGTCTATGTCGCTGCCTATGGACAACAAAAAAGGTAATATTATGACCTATTTCTGCGTTTAAGGGACTCTTCACATATTTTACACATAAAGATCAGCTGACTCGTCAAAATACAGTCATATAATGTCATCTGTGGCTCTGGAGGAGGAGTAAATAACCTTAATGATAACATCAGGACTTGAAACTTGAATTTGAAGGAGGGTAGGGAGGATTTAAATAAAAATGCACCCATACTAGGGACCAAAACTCATGATATCTTAGCCTCTGCTTCACCAGTTTTGACCACTGTTTTATCTGTTTCTTGCACATCCCCCAGTTAAATCAAAGTACAATACTGTATATATATATATATATATATATATATATATATATATATATATATATATATATATATATATACACATATATCTGGAGCTGGAGTACAACATGGAGTGGCTGGAAGATTATCCAACTGTGTGCTGACCTGTGGGACCGAACATGTCTCTGTTGAGAGCCAGAGTCTCCTCTTCGCTGAAGTAGATGGGGAATGTGGTCCACTCCAGCAGCAGGTGGCAGGTGGCGGTGAAGGCCTGTCGACAGGCCTCAGAGATCTCCGCCTTGCCCCGAGGCATGTAGCCATCCGCCCAGTCCAGACACCCTGAATGCCCACGCTCCTGCTTCTCCACAGGGGCTGCTGAGCATTGGATATCAGATGTAGGGCGGAGTTTATGTTTGTTTGGAGTGAACAGTCCAGTTATCTTGTCTTTAATTTCCCGTCCCCCTATATTCGCGAGCAAAGTCTTCTGATCCGGTGTGACAGCAGTGAAGTCAGGCTGGGGCACTTCCTCTGGTGCCCTGACATCCTCCACCTGCACTAGCAGGTATCTGAAACACAGCAGGAGGGAAAAACTTTAGAAATCACAGTCAGTTAAAGAGATCTATGCAGATTACAGCTAATCAGATAAATGCTCAGTTGTTTACCTTGTGGTTATGAAAGCCAGGATGTCCTGCAGACGCCGGGTCACGGTGTCTATACTGCCTCCCTTCCGCCACACTGCCTCACCTTCTTTACTGTTTCCATTCCCCTTGGCCTCCAGCCCCAGTCCTGGCGGGAGATGCTGTTCTGAAGGTGAGGCGCTGAGGCCCAATCCGCTGTCTTCAGACCGGAGTGGTGGGTAAACACCATTTGCAGGCTCTGCCTCACCTCCTCCATTTCGGTTCAGCTCTTCATGGTGACCATTAACCTGACCATCTTCCTTTCCTTCAGTCTCTGTGTTCTAGATATATTAGAATTGATATGATGAGGCACAGTCAAACATAAAAAATACGAAGAAATCACGTTGGCATCGACTGTAAAATGCCAAACCTCATTTGTCTTCTTGCTTTCCTTGTCCGGTGACAGTAACTCCATGTCCTCTGTGTGTGCCTCTGCCTCGATGTCCAGATACGCCACAGGCATCTGGATCTTATTCAGGACTTTGAAGCAGGCCCGTAGACTCTGTGTGACATCCTCCAGGCTAACGGTGTCCATGTGGTCATGCAGCATCTGCAGCATGGTGCTCAGCATCTCTGGGAGAAACTGGGACTGTATGTCAGCATGGAGCTCCTGTGGGAAACACAACAAACAACACTTTGTATATAGAATCTCCTTAAGGTGTGTGTATAAGTTAGGCTTGTGTCAGCTAGTGCTCAGTATAAGTCAATATCTGTTTTAACCTGTCTAACTGTGCAGAGAGGCATAGAAAAAGGGTCAACTTTAGGAAAGTGTACTATTTTTTCTCTGTTGTCACGACACCTATTTGTTTTGCAATTTGTCTAAAATTGGAGTATGTGTTGTAACGTAATCTCAAGTTTAAGTTTCACTGCATCTGCATTGTTTCACGAGCGTTAGGAAACGAAGGGAGTGCAAGTGCGTGAGTTGTTTACCAGAGGAAGAACTTCAAGCAGGAAAATTATGAGATGTGACATCTCTGTGACAGAGGGAGGAGAGTGACTGAGGTCCTGCTGAGGAGGCACTGGGGGGTCATCTTTGTTACTATAGAGCAAAGACAGAGACATAAAAACGGTGATTGGTCTCAGTAGATTCTATGTGAATACTGACTTTTCCCCATATTTTTTCTGAGCTGGCATCGTCCTGTTTGAATCGTTTCAGACTTTATCACCATACCTGAGAGAATTGCAGAAGCGTCGGGTCATGTAGTCCCACAGGTATTCACTGTTTGTGCAGCTCACAAGCATATTCATGGTCTTTATGATCTCTGATGCGTTCTTGTTCTCTTTTATCTTACTGTTAAGAAAAAAGAAAAGCAGTTAGACTGCAGTGCAGTTAAATATGTACTCAACAGTGAACACCCTTCTATCTCATCTATTGCTCTCACCTGGCTAGCTGGTTGCCTGTGAGCCTGGCACTGGTGATGTTTTCTTCCCCCAGCATCTCTCGACAGTAGCTGTAGAAGGCTCGGACCACCTCCAGCATCACACTGCTCAAGACCACCGTACCTGAGCAGCAAACATTGTTATAATTACAGTAACAAACTAACAAAGAGTGGTGGATTTTGACGTGTTTGTGGACTGTACTGCTCAGTGATGCCAACCTATCTCCGGTTTATCCAGCAGACTTATGATGATGCGAAAGGGCTTGAGGTATCCAATCACGTTCTCCGGGTCAGTGTCCACACCCTTCTGTCTGAGGATGTTAATCAGAGCCTGAAGTGACAGAAACAAACAGATGAGAATCAGAGACATGGGTGAAAAACATATTTAAACAGACACACCAGGACCAAGTTGTGAAATGTGAATCACACTTCCTCTCATCTACTGTACAAGCTGAAATCTACTTTGTCCAAAATGTTTACAGGAGTAGTTTAGTGTAGACATTGTTAGTTTAGTTTTATTAGCCATTTTAGGAAATATGTCAGTTAGTTATAGTTATGTCGGGAATTATTTTGTGGCCTTTCCAGTCACTTCCTGAAGTCTCTGCTGGTTTTCTGGAACGTCACTGTGACAAGACAAGTTACTGCTCCTCACCAGGAAATGGTCTCACACATCAAGCCCACATAAAACCACAACTTTGTCATGTTCACACTGATCACACTTCTCTTTTAAGGGCATATAACGTGTAAGGACAGAGCCAGGCTAGCTGTTTCCAGTCCGTTTACAGTATTTACGTAGCTATGAAGTAAATAAGCGTATTTTCCAAAATGTTAACTTTTGCTTTAACATAAGTGGCTGTTCAAATCCTACAAAAAGCATACATATATTTATGTATGTTTTAGTTTTATTGCGTGTTTGTGTGCTAACACATTAGTGAGTTACCTGTACAAGGCAATCTCTAGAGTAGGTGCTGAAGTAGAAGGATGCATGGTCCTCTATGGTAGAGGAGAGAGTCGGGTGTGGTGCCACCATTCCTCCTTTTATGTCAGTCCCTGAAAACATGTAGAGTCAAACAATACGGAGTTAACTTAGAGACACTTAGAAGTAGGTAATTCATTACTGCAGTGTGTTTTAAAGATCAGCACCTAGGAGCCAGGCGTAGAGGCGTCTGTTGAGGGACATGTCTCTGCGGAGTAGTGTAAGACAGGCTGCGGACACCACTGTGGTCATGTCTTTGGCACTCATAGTAATACTGGCCTCGTCTGGATGCTGAACCAACAGCAACACAGAGCAACAGTTGGCCAAGGAACAACAGGAAAGAATGGGAGTGTAATGATAGTGACAGTCAGGAAGAGAAGCTAAAGAGGTGGTATTTAAGACAACTCACAAAAGTTACAAACAATATTTTCAAGTTGCAGCAGCTTTCTCTGAATAAATGATAGAAAATATTGGATAGCTAACAATATGTGACTGATTAAAAGGTGATTTCAGGAGTAGAAAGGGAGAAACAACCAAATATGTTGTCCAAGAAGACAGGAAGTGAGTGTGTTTCTGTGTGTACCTACCAAACATTCAGCAAAGGGAAAAAAGTAGAGCAGGATTTCAAGCATGTTCCTCTGCACCAGGACATTTGAATCTTGCAGAGAAAGACGCACCGCCTTTATCTGACGACGGACAGACAAACAAGAAGTTGACAGATGACAAAACACAGTGATGGAACAACTAAACATGATTATAATATATCCACAATACATTATTTAATGTGCTTCATATCACGTGTGTGCAGCAAGATAAACACGGCAACTCACCACCAGTTTGTGATCGTAGCCTAGCATGCACGTTTGCCGGCGCAGGGGCACCATGCGGTCAAAATGTGTGACTATAAAGATGGAGGCAGGCAGCCGCACCGTGGGGCTGACCAGCATGCTGCCCCACAGGGCACCGTAGAAGACCTGCTGACCCACCAGCAGTGACAACCTGATCAGCAGCGCATCAGTCCTGGACAGAGGACAAAAATGGAGAGATCTCAATGACATGTGACATTCACATAATAAATCTATATTTCTCTGTGGCGGGCTGGCCTTGTGGTTAGCGATGTCACACCAATCAATTCTGGAAAAAAATCATGCTCTGTTTCAGTATAGAGTTACCGTGGAGGCAGTACAGAATCCTAAAGGGTCAACCAACACGCTGTTATGAGAGAGGCGTCGACAAACCCAGTGAGAAAACCAAAACTGTGCCATCGTTTTTCACTTCCCTACCCTGTCTGTGGTTCACAGCCCCAACACCATCAGTACTTTCATTTAAAGTTTCCAAAAACAGCTGCATCCTGTCGTTTTTACCAAACATTGATAAACTGTGCATTTTTTTGTGGTTGACTGATACAGCTTTAACAGCGTCTGAACAATAACAGGGCTCTGTGACACAGAGAAACAAACTAGATATGGCTTTGGCTACACAATTATTGCCAAAATGACAATCACATGTAACATACTTCTTCCATGTTATGCTAAATTCCTGCTAATGTACAAATCTTTGCACCAAAAAGGAATAGTACATCTTCTAGAAGAAAAATATGAATCATACCAAAACTTATTACTCAAGATTCAATCAACAGAGCACTGCTTCCAGTTTCACTCAATAGATATGGGGACACACTGTACAGCACTGCTGTTATGTCCAGTGATGGGAATTCAGTGAGGTATTTCATCAAACTGTTTGTTTGTTTGAGGTTGAACAAGTTAGTTGTGTTGCTATAGGGTTAGGCCTTATGTACTCTTTACATATGATTTGTTCTTGTTTAACATAAGTTGCCATAAATCCCAAATACTAACAACAGATGATCCGTTTTAAAGGACTAATGCTTCGCCTTCTCCTGCAGGCATTTGATTTTTTGTTTTTCTCTGTCAGCTCTCTGCTGTCTATTGCTCTTCTATTCTGGACCGCAGCGTCATCATACAGGAAGTGTTTGCACAGGCTGCTGCAGACACAGTGGCACGACATGACTGATATTACCTCTCACAGACAGTTCTCTATGAACGGAAATTGCATTTTAAACATCAATATCGCGGTCGATGATAGTGTGAATAGTGGGATTTAATAGTGGGAAGCCAAACTCAGGATTGCAATTAATATTCAATTAATTGCACAGCCCTATTACACAGACAATACTTGTTAGCAGGAAGAATTCATTGTTGGTTTTGGTCACATTTAAGTTAAAAAATGACAACGCTATGTGCTATGTACCTGTCGTAAACCTCCAGCCCCTCCTCCAGGCCTGGCAGCAGTCCCGTTATGAAGGCCTGAAGACTGGGTAGCAAAGCCCTCTGCAGCGGGAGATAGTAACGCTCGTAAAGTGCCAACAGCACAGGCTTCACTGCCATGGCTGCATGGCCCAACAGCGGGAACAATCCTGAACTGAAAGCCAATAAGACACACACACACACACACACACACACACACACACACACACACACACACACACACACAGTTATATCATAAAAAAAGCTGCACGCATAATCAGGCCACCTGTGTCCTTGAAGCAGTAAAAGATTCATCCCAGTTTCCTCACCTGTAAATGAACAGATCCTTGGCCAGCCATTTTGTACCGATGATTTTGAAAATGACCTCGTAGGTCTCCAGAGCCTTGAGGTGTACTCCGCTCGGCAGAGCCGGGTGCAGGCACTGGGCGAGACGCTTCCCTATGATCAGCCTCTTGGGCAGGAGGGAGTAGCGAATGTTACTCTGCAGGGCCTAAAAGAAAGAGACACAAGGAAGGAAAAAAAATGAACAAACTAAAGAGATTTGTGCATACTGACATAGCACAGTTTCATATTTAACAGAAATATTCTCCCCCTCACATTCTCTGTCTGCTTTAAGGACCACTTGTTCTACATCAACAAACAAAGACACTCCAAAGTAAATATCTGCTCTGCAAGTGGAAATGGAAATGACACATTTACTGGCCCACAAAGGCATGAGCAATAAGGTTGTATAGCAGCGGGCGTGAGAGTCTCACTAAGAAACAAGGACTTCCTCATGAATACAGAGAACTGAAACCTTCACAGATCATCACCACATTGGCCCTCGTTAGTTGCTATAAACATAAGCAGCATGTATCCAGGTGACGATATTAGCAGTTACAGTATTTCTATAGCATCAAGACCAATCTGTAGATCATACCGTACCTTATTGAGCTTGCCCAGGCAGGAGATGAGATCTGCCCACTCACTCGACGACTCAAAGTTTCGCAGCGCCTTCTCAATAACTGCTGCGTAGCTACGGTAACGGTAATCATTCTGCAGTTCTAACTCCTCAGGATCCATGATACATCAGTCTGATCCGAGCATGTTCCGGCACAATATCTCTGAAAAAGAGTCAAGACACAAATTAGAATTTTTTTTTTAGGAAAAAGGCCGTGCCGTTTATCAAGCTCACAAGTTCCACACTGTCTGCACAACCTGTTGGATATCTGCTCTGCCTGTGAGGCTTGTTTATGGCAAATGAAATAAGCCAATTAGCTCTGTTCACTGATATACACAAGCTCCGAGGCTACGGAGACAACGTCCTCATTCTGCCTTTCGGCCTGAAGAAGGAGGAGTCATTCAGAAAACTGCAGAAAAACAAGTTAAAACAAAAACAGCGATGAGACGCAAAACACCGTTGTTTAGACAGTGAAATTTAAAGCAGCATTAATAGGGTTTTTTTGGCCTCCTCGGGGTAAACCTGAGGCAACGATGACATATGATCAACTTATATTGTTGTCACAGCACACATAGTCCAATAATGACTCTCATTTTAGCTCTGTTTTGATCGCCACCAGCTCCTGAGGGAAATCTCTTGGCTCTTTAGCCGCTAAATACTCCATTACGTTCACAAACATATACTAACTTTGTCTGTTTGCTGGCTGGGCAGATCGATAGAAACTAAGCTTGCAGGCCATAAAACCGAAACAAAAGAGCTGAAAGATGCTAAAAAGGCATTTCATTTTCTGTGGGTCTGTTAATATGAGCAGCCACTTTCACATTAGATGTAGTAATTAATGTTTTAGATGTATAATGAATGAATCTGTTGTTGTTTTTATATCAATATTGATTTAAAAAGGTCCTGAGGAAGAATTAAAGTAGGGCAATAATTTTATTTTAGGCAACACAGGCAAAAAAAACAAAACATAACAAACTCAGAAACAGACTTCCCCCGAGCTAAATATACTGTATGAACAAGCACAAGGCATAGGCGGTGGTGTGTGTGTGTGTTAGTGTGTGTCTGTGTGGTGTATTTGAACAACGATAAATAGAGGGATGGGTGGGGGCGTTGGAGAGCAGGATTAGACATCTGGACTTCCTGTGCCTGAGCTGAGAGGGGCTTTACCATCATGGACAAACCCGACAACACATGCTGAGGACAGCTTTGTGTTGAAGTGGTGAAACAATCAGTCTACTGACAGAAAAATAACCATTGAAAATTCAATTACCAATTATTATTTTGAGTTATTATGAAGCAAATTAGCCGATGTATCTAAAAATTTTAAAAAACTGAATACTATTGTTTTTTTTGCTGCTCAATTAAAATATTAAACAGTATGAACACATCTCTGTTGTCACTTGCGGTAGGGATTTTTGATTATTTGTGACAATAAAAAAAGAAATAAATAAAAAAAAGGTCATCCCAGATCTTGAGAATCAGACAGAAGAGGTGAGTTTATTTCTTGTGGATAAAAAAGGAAAGAGAGGTAGCAGGAAGGCTACACCTCATCAGTCCTTCCATACACTAACTCCACTCATACTACACTCACAATTACATTCTGGCTAATATATGTACTGGACATATTGCAGCTGATTTATTAACCTGTCAACAACATGACATCAACAGTAAATATAACATTATAACAGATTTTATACGGTGGACTTCAAACTAAATTAGTATTAGTGACAACTGCAGCATCGAATGCAAAAAAGTTGGGACGTTGTGAAAAAAGTAAACTAAGTATTTATTGAATACAGTACGAAGAGAAGATATTAATGTTCAAACTGATGCAGCTTAGTGTTCTTTGTAAATATATGCTAAATACACACTTTCTGAATTTGATGCCTGCAACACGCAGCGACAAAGTTAGGACAGAGGCAACAAAACACTGAGGAAGATGTCAAATTTTTTAAGAAACACCTGCTTGGAGCATTTAACGGGATAATTGGTAACAGAGTATCATGACTGGGTATGACAGGTTCACTGGACAAAGAGCAACAGTTTAAGAGCAATGTTTCTCAATGCACATTTGCAATAAATTTATTGATTTTAACATCTACAATCCACAATATCATTAAAATATTCAGAGAATCCACAGAAATCTCTGCACACAATCAGTCAAACCGACACTGAAGGCCCGTGACCTTCGACCTCTTAGGCAGCGCTGCATCTACAAATACAAGTTCAGACTCCACCATGCAAAGAGAAATTAAGATAAAAGTCAGAACATCCAGAAACTCCAACAAGCTCATCTGAGATGGACTGATGGAAAGTGTTAAAGTGTGCCGTGGTCCCTGTCCACATTTCATGTTGTGGCGTCCGTAACAGAGGAGCAATTAAATCCAGATTGTTACCAGCACAAAAGTCTAAAGCCAGCATCTTTCAAGTTAGTGAAGGCGCCACTAATGCTGAAGGGTACATACAGGTTTTGGAGCAACATATGCTGCCATCCTGATGATGTGTTTTCAAGGATGTTCCTGCTTTTTCAGCAAGATAATGCAGAGCCACATTGTGCACGTTACAACAGCGTGGCTTCACAGTAAAAGAGTGCGGGTGCTAGACTCGCCTGTCTGCAGTCCAGACATCTCTCCCATTGAAAATGTGAAGTTCAAGCAAGAATGAGAAAGAATATTACTTTCAAAACTTCCACAGTTAATGTCCCAAAGAGTTACTATCTGTCCCACCTGCCCCGGCTATCGGCTTGAACTGAATTCAAATGAATAAAGTCCAAAAAGGATTGCATTCTGGTTTTTCTTACATCGCACAGCGACCCAACTATTTGGGGAATCTGGGTTGCATAAACAACAACACAAATAGGACAAAGAGTTGAAATAAAAAAGGAAGACTCGCACCACCTGCACCCTACTCCTGGCCCTTTTTTTACCATTGCTATGAAATGGTAAAAATGTATGCCAACTGGCATCAAGGCACTTCTGATCCATAAAAGCCACATGCAGGACTCGTGACTGCAGTATTTGTAAAATCCTGACTGCAGCCTTGTCACAAGTGGATTAAACTCTCTGACTCTGCTTTCATCCCCATTGATAGCCTTGATATTAAAGCCTGAAGTATGCAGAAACAAAGTCTACCCTCCAGATTAGGTGATGCTATTCTCCACGCACCCTGCTCGAATGCTTCTCGTTGCAGGAGGATCATAACGCATCCTGCGAAAGAGACAAATTATACGTGTGCAGTTTGCTTCAAGCAAATGAGGATCCTTAAAACAAAACCCCAGGGTAATCAGGTGACAGTTAGATAATCAAATTTTGAAGGCCGAGCAGAAATAAACGTACATTCTCACTTCCTCACTGTATGTATCAGCCAAACAGCAAGTGTGATAAAAAAAAAAAAAAAACATGCTGCTGTTAGACAGAAGAGTGTGTGCTTTGAGGGTGGACACAGGCACATAACAATCCCCGCTATGGACTCCTGGTCACCTGACTGACTGATAACCAGCACCACCACCAACACCATCAGCACAGGCTTTAATATGACATGCTGCATACTGTAACATGTGTCTGCTGCAGCTTCTGGCCTGTAAACATGCTGTAGCATCAGAAGAGAGCCCACTTGACTCAGTATATTATGTAACTACACAACCTCAAACCACATCTGATAATCTCACTGCTGACAAACAAGATATTCTCACAGTATTCACGTGTTTGTGTACAGCTATCTGCAGCACAAAACTAAACAAAATAACAGTTATATATATTTATTTATAACGGTTAGCTGGCCAGCTAGCTATTAGACCGTTAATATTTAAGCAGATGGTTAATTTTTGGTTGTTTCTTCTAATTATCTTGTCATAATAAGACCGCTGAAGCAAACAACACCGCCGTAAACAACATTAAGCTAAGCTATCAGGTGCATCAATGACTCACCAACTGCGAAACAAGCCCCCCAAAATATCGACCTCAAAGCAGCCCAACACGACGAACTGACAGCCCGGGTCTCATGGTTCATGGCACATGGTTAAAAGATAAAGAAAGCAGCAAACCTGTTATTTGTTCTGAGGATGAGTGAGTGTGTCTAAACATCTCACCCCCACCTCCAGAGTACCAGGGGCGATAGTCATACCGGGGCGGGCTCCTCAGCTGATCCACAGCAGCTAGCAGAGAGAGCGGAGAGGGGCGGTTCACTTCCTCGCAGCGGAGAGACAGAGGGACAGAGAGGGTGGGGGTGTGTGACGGGAATATTTAATACAGTAAACGAGGTGTTTGCCTTCAAACCGTCGTCTAAAAAGTCAACACACGAGGACATTTTACTAAGTCTTGCCAAGAGCAAAAATAAACCAATTCCTCCTCGAACGGCATGAAAATTGAGATGACACCATCGCTGTCGAGTCACTCCCCCCAGGCTTTGGTATAATCCAGGATGTGGAGCGTGTGTGTATACAAACTTGTCACCTCTCTGCCAGATGTTTGACAAGATTGCAACCACACAGACTGTGACAGCAATTTAAAACACAGCTTCAGCCATCAGATTATTTATTTATCTATTTATTTATTTATGTTGTTGACAGCAAAGCAGACACGATAATGTTTTTATAGTGTTCAATTTTGTTGTTAAACAGGCAACCAAGGGGTTATTTTTATGTAATATACTAACTATCTGTAATATACTAACTATATTATCTTTATTTTTAAGCTGTCTGTATATATTATATTATATTATATTATATTATACTTTACTTTTATTCTATTTTATCTATTTATTTTACTATTTTACCATTATGCATTTTTATGGGTTTTATTTGATTTCTTATTTTTATTCTGTTTCATTTTATTTTAGTTTAGAGGTGGTGTTGGGGTGGAGGGGTTTTATTGCGTGAAGCACTTTGTGTTACATATTTTGTATGAAAAGTGCTATACAAATAAAGTATGAGTGATTGATCTTTAATGAAATAATGCATAGCTAAACAGTCCAATACAGTCCATGACATGAAAAGTTCATGTGCAATAAAGGATTTAGGGGTGGCAGTAGTTCAGTCCTCCTAGGAACTGGAGGGTGGCCAGTCCAGCACGGACCAAAAGTATGGAGGGTGCCACCCCTCCAGCTACCAGAAATGCACCTCCTGGGTATTGCTGAGGTGCCCTTGAGCAAGGTACAGAACCACTAACTGCTCGAAGGACGCTGCTACTTGGCCGCCCATCACTCAACACAACATCTCTCCACATTTGCATGTCTATGAGCCCTTTGTGTGTGTGTAGTTGTATTTTGGGCCTGTAAAAACCTCACAGAGGGATCAATAAAGTATATTATTATATTATTATTATTTCTATTCTATCTTATTCTATTTTGTGTCTGCTACTGATATTAAGAGTTAAAAAAAATCATACTCAGATCCTACAAAAATAAAAGTATACAGATACTATAAGCAAAATAAACCTTGCTGCTCCAAATATTCATTGACTATTATGTATTATATTATCTATCATCTTATCACTCCTGATGTATTAGTGTACAGATTTTTACTGTTGTAGTTGGCCGGTGGAGCTAATTTGAACTATTTACTATAATTATACACACAAATGGTGCAGCTCATATAGTCCTTGTGTACTGTGTGTTATTTTGATTTGTAATGTCTGCACTATGTTTTATGTTTTATGTAGCACCTTGGTCCTTGGAAACACTGTCTCTTGTCACTGTGTATTTGTCGAAATGACAAAAAACCCCACTTCACTTGACTTGTTCGGTAGTTTAACACAGAATAATGCATTGTAGAAGCTTATTATATGTTTTGCACGTGATATGTGATATTCTGCAAAGTAAATACAGACGAGCGAAAAAGTACAATATTTGCTCCTGAGATGTAATGGAGTGGAAATATAATGTAAATAATGGTAATCCTCAAGTAAAGTACAAGTGCTTCCAAATTGTTTTTAAGTACTTGAGTAACATTGTAATATAATAGCTGGTATATTTTTTTAAACATAAATACATAATATAAAATTTTGATCACTTACATTTGATTATTAGAAAATGTTAGATTCTAGTGAGAGGGATGGCCATCACTATTTTCTTTTTTTAAAATCATTGGTAGGATCTATGTCAGAATGTATAAAATATTATTTTTTAACAGAGTTGTAGTACTCAACATCGTTCTCAAGACCACGTCTTGAAGGTCTCGTCTTGAAATCAAAAGTATTTTCACTCAGAAGGACTCAGGATTTTAAATCAAGACCGGTCAAGAACACAACTGTGGTGACATCACAAGTGTTTCCCATTAATCACCTCACATCAATATCTCATTTGTCCCACCACAGTTTCATAATTAACTGAAAATATTTGTTGTTCTACAGTCTGCAGTTATAGAGCAAACATCTGCGTAGCACAGAAAACCAAAGTGAGGTCAGGAGAGTTCAAGTCTGGGCTGAAACCACAAAACCACAAGCTAACATTTGGCAACATTTTGTGAATATGACATGTTAGCTATCTAAGCTACTGTCTGGTCTTGGTCTTGTCTCTGTCTTGCCCTGCCTTCTTCTTGGTCTTGACTCGGTCTCGGTTAAGGTGGTCTTAATTACAACACTGTCTTACAGTCTCTTAATGTACCTTTATTTTGATATCAAGGGTGCTGAATACTGTCAGTCCTTGCATCGACGTAACCTGAAGGAATAAAATCTACTGTTTGAAAATCCCAGTTTGCTTAGAGTCATGTTAAACATGTCTGTCACTTAGCAAAGCTTACTCCACTGTTGTGTTGGCCTTATTTTCTTTATTACTTTCCACAGTTTCTCACCTCACTCAGCTTCACCTTGGGTAAAACAAAGTCAACATGGACAAAGAGGTCAATATTCAATCCAGATTCATTCTCTTATTATCTAGTTTTGGTCATGATATACTGGATTAAAATACAGTACATTTAAATAATTAAAAGCCATGCACACTCAAACAGGTGTTTTCAATTACCCTTTCTGATGACATCTGTGCACAGGTCAAAGGGTGGAACTACGGTAGGTAAATATGGTCACGGGACTCCACTAAACGTGGAATTTGTCCTGCCCTGACATGTGCAATAAAAGCTAACAAGAGAGTTCAGGAGATGTCAGTCAAGCTCAGTCTATACATGCTGAGAGGAGGTCTAATGAACTGAAATAATTACAATCACATGTCTGTGCAGGCAGTGTGACTGACCCAGTTTTTTACCCACCCACTGATCTGGGTTCATTCCTCAAAGAGTTGACAACAAACTCATTCCAATGGTTATCAATATGAATAATATTTGGTAATGTTTGGTGTACACATCACTGAGAGGCTGACCTGGGTGCTGCATACTGACTCTGTAGTGAGAAAGGCAAGGCAGAGACTGTTTCATCTTAGATGCTTGAGGAAATTCCAGATTTACCCTCAAATGCTGAAGAATTTCTATTCCTGCACCATTGAGAGCATCCTGACAGGGAACATCACTGTCCTGTATGGCACCAAACAAGCCCACAAGGCCCTGCAAAGAGTGGATCATTCAGCTAAACGGACAACAGGCGGTGCTGTACTCTACATAAAAGACATCTATACAAGATGCTGCAAAAGTAAGTCTAGGAGAATCATCCCAACCACCCTGATAAGATCCTTTTCTCCCTGCAATGATCAGGAAGATTCTGGATACACCACGGAGACCCCAGAGCGGTAAGATCCTAAACGAGAACACTGTCTCAGACTATTTATTCCTTATTGCTATTGTTGTTGTTGTTATATTATTAGTACATATTAACTGTTACTAATATTATGACCTATTTAGTTCATTTAAAAATATATAGTAGGACCTCGCTGAAATACATTTCACCATAACTGTTCTTTTATGATTATATGTGACAAATAAATAAATGAATCCCATCTGGGTGTTTTGGGGCTCTGGTATTGTAGTGTTCTATTCCTGGTAGTAGTTTTTTAATAACAATGAAAATAATACATTATTATAACTTGTTTAGTCAGATAACAGATTGTATGTGCACACATTGACTGGTAAGTACAAGTTTACGTCTCTAGATGGAGCTCCTGTATCAAACATTTTTTAACCTGCTTGTACTGCAAAAACTCTGATAAAGTGGCCAGTGACGGTGCTCTATCAACACAAATGACTGCAATGTCCCAACATAGCACACATACACATGCTGTATGTATCTTGAATACTTGTTATGGAGCATGAGTTGATTATAGAGAACAGAATACCGAACTGCAACAATCATTGTGTCAAACTACATCTGCAACAGCCTTATAGTGTAAGATGAGGCTACGTTCTTTTGACGTTCTTTTTATGAATGAGAGCAAAGAAACCAGCAAGAAGTGTAAGTATAGTAATAGGTTTAAATATTATTACTTCTCTTGTAATGGATGTACAGTATAAAGAAACTCTCTGGACATTTACTTTGAGGCAATAACAGGATCAAATTTACTGCTTTACACTGACTGAAATTCTTACCCACTGCCAAGAAGCAACATCAATCATCATCCCGGGGAAATGGGATGTAAACACTTGTAATTTATTGACTGCAAAGATTCCAACTATTATGGTTTATTAGTATTTGTACAAGGCAATATGAAACAAATGCTGAGGTCTTAAGTGGTGACTCTACACCCAGATATGCTGCCTTCCCTGTCCTGAATGTTCGATGTGAGGACACTGAAAGTTGCATCGTGTTGTATAACACACTGTACAAAATGCCTGCTTGTAGGGTGACACATTTACAGACCAGTTAGTAAAACTTCTCACAATATATTACATAATATATTATACATTAGACATTTGCTGGCCTTTTTGTCCAATATGTATGTCAATTAGGGCTTCAAACATCTATTTCTTAGCCTATCGCACTTATTTCATCCATGCAGCACCAGAGAACATGAGCTCACTGTTATAACGGAGAATCTTTTTATAGACTCAATGACATAATACAGTATTTCCAATGGAAAGTATGTATAATAATAGAAAAGCTTTATATAGACGGAGGAGTGAGAAAACCCAGTATTGGAAAGTACCTGGCTGTTGTGCTCTGAAAGTGGGTCAGTGATAAGGCTGTTATTTCTGCACTAAAAGTGTATATTCAGTAATCCTATCTATGTCTTTTTGAAATACCAAAACTCAGTGTTCTCAGAGAGTCGTGGATAAGACAAGGACAGTGTGTTGATGTTGCTCCGCTGTTATGACACTTGCACTACTGACTGTTCAAAATAAATGTTAAGGACGTATCTTTATGCATTTTTTCCACGTGCTGTACCAAACTCTCACTGAACAGTGACTTCTGTGTACCGGTACACCTCTAGTGATTACGTGTCTGACTTTTCATCCTTGCACAAAGCTCTAACGTTCACATAATGTTCGGCATTCTCAGAAAGATTGTCTTTCATTATAGTTATGCATACAGAGGCAGTTTTTGTTATACGGCACAGCCTTTGCAGCTGTAAGCTGCCTGACTGCTTTTTATCGTTTACAGTGTTGGTGCTACACCTGATCTGACCGCACTGTTTGTTACAAGTGCTACTTCTAAACAAGCTCATTGTTGGTTTGGAAAATTCACACTCACACACATCACTTGATAACTAGCCCTGTGAGACCTGTTATCCGACTTCACAAGTGTTTGTGAAGTCATCTAACACATACTGTAGGTAGGCTGGCTATGACTAACATGACACAAAGGGGGAGCTATGGTCACGTGTGTATACTGTACACATGATTAGTGCTGTATAACAGCGCACTGGTGTTTCTAATCAGCCACAACAAAGTGGGCAAGAGGGGGGAGAGGGTGGGGGGGACAATGGGTTTATTGTTACCTCCGCCAAGGGGGTTGTTTCCCCCCTGTTTGTCTGTCTCTTTGTCTATTAGTTAAAGAGATATCTCAAACATAGCTAAACAGACATCAATGACATGTGGTGGAAAGATAGACTTTAGTCCAACAAAGAAGTGGAATTAAAAGCTTATCCTGCTTTGTTTTTCTATAAATCGATATGACTTACCAACAGCAGGTTGCTAACCTTTTGTGCACGTTGTCTACTTGACATAAAGTGCCATATTTCTTAAATACACTGCGAAATTTCAACAAAATTTAGACGGCATCTGGAAATATAAACCCCAAGTGATCCTGCCAAATCACACACAACTCACCCATGTACAAAAGATTTTGGTACAATAGCAACAGCATGATTGTTCATCACCTTGTGTATCTGGGCATGTGTATGACGAAAACTGATTAAATCCGCTACAAACCACATGGTACTATGAGTCGTAAATGACGAGCTCTTCACTGGCTCTTCACTATGTCTCATATTTCTCTTCCACATACAGTGTTGGCACTAACAACAAAGCAGGGTGGCCCACATCACACAAGACAGTGAAGTGTTTTCCTAGATAAGTTGGTCCATACATGAGATATGTATGTCCATAAATAACTCTACTGAATAGTAGTAGTCAAGGCCATAACTCCAAAGGCCAAAGGCAGTTATGCTAGATGAGACAGATAGTGTTGAGAAAGAAGCCCCCCACCTCGCTGAAAAAAACAAGGCAATGGTAAACTTAGAGTTATCCTGCATCCCATTTTCCCCTTCCTCTGTTTCCTCTCTTTCCCCTCGTCCTTGAATGGGAGGAAATTTGTGCATAGCATCAACCACAATGGTGAAGTGCTTTCATTTCGAGTTGGAAAAGCACTAACTCTGGTGTTCAAGAGAGGTCACTGCACTATGTACCATTCTTTAAATTGGCTAACATCTGAGTCCAGAAGACAGTTTCATTGGTCGCAGTTTATTTTCAGATGTATTTACTATAATTAGCCCCCATACTTAAAACAATATCTGATTCCATATAGCTCACAACACTACTTAAGCCATACTGACAGTTGTTTTCTCTTTGTTCCGAGAATCCAGAAGGAAATTGGTCGTTTTTCCTTTAAATTTAAAGCTCCTTCAGATTGGAATACCCTGCCTAATTTTCTAAAATCCATCACTTCCTTTCATCTCTTCAAGAAATCCCTTTTTATTCATTTACAAAAACCCTGTTCTTGTTTCTGACAATTTATATCTCACTGACAACGAATGTATGTACTGTATATGATGACGGGTGTAATGTATAACTGTGAAATTCTAGATGTGAATCTAAATGGAGTGGGGGGACAGGGAACGTTTAGGCCAAGAGTTCATTGAATGGATGTTATTGTCTTGCTGTAATGTTCTGTCTTATTCCTGTATGTCCTGTGACGTAATGTAATGTTGTTGTAGAGTTTTGTCTTGTTTTGTCTGTTCATCGTAAGGACTCCCTCGAAAACAAGATGATTAATCTTAAGGGACTATCCTTCAAATTAAATTAAATTAAATCAATAGAAGTTGCTTGCTCTTGCAAATTAATTGTATACGAGTTTTTTTTAAAGATAAGCACAAGTGAAAAACGAGTCAAAAAGTGGTCATACATACTGTGGGGACTGAGGTAGACTTAACCCCAATTTTCATTAATGAGATTTAAGCAAAAATAGAATAAAGCTTTGGTTATGTAAAGTATCACGAGTGTGGATGTCGCATTCTGCTGGATGGTTTTGTTTAATGTCTGAGCAGAGACAACCACAAGGCTGACCACTGACAAGATGACAGATTAGAGAAAACAGACCGCTGAAAATAACTGACTGACACTGGAGCCAGCTCCTTTTCCTCTTAGCCCCTCTTCTTCTGTTTGGAGAGGAGAGCTGTGGCTTTGCGGCCTTCCACCCATCCAACATCAACCTGAACGGACGGCTAATGAGGGAACAAAGAAGAGTGTGAACAGACGGATAGACAAACCACAAAAAGCACACAAATAACCAGATTCCAATGAACTGCTCATTAGTGGTCACTCGTTGCAGTGATGGAGAGAGCCAGGTGTGAGAAGTCTGAACATTTTGTGGCGATGAAAAAGCGACGCCAAGTTTGGATATGTACAAACTATCGTGCAGCTCTGTGAGCTTGATACAGTCCGTTAGGCTTTCAAATCTGATATGACCTCATCAGTCAGACACAATATAACAACTGAACATTGTTCAGAGTCACAGTGTTGGCAGTACTGCAATTGCGGAGAGCATTTTGTAATTTCCAGCATCACCATTTGGATGCCAGATTTAAGCAATGCGCACAGACACACCAAAGCCTCCATCAAAGTGTTCACAAGCTCTCAGACTTTACACTAGAGCTGCTTTTAAAGAGTAACATCAACCTGCATCTCCACAACTTGTATCTGACCTGCTTATAAATAGCCTGCAGGGCAGCTGGGTTAAATCAAACTGGCAATTTGTCATGAATTCTCGGCTGTAGCTGCTGAGCCCTGATGCTGATCAACGCCACGGGTCTTATGACTGAGATGATGAGGCTAAAGCTGGTCGAATTAAATGGCATCTTTTCAAATGATTATTGATGCATCATGCTGACACGAGCAACCACAATCTTACAAGGTGAAACCTTGAATGCATGATGGGAAACGACTGGCTTTCATCCACAGATGTTTTTACAGTGCACAAAATATAATCCACAGCTGAGGCAGATTAATTGTATAGATGTTAATTTTATTAGCAGTGTGCCCAAACAATTTAATAATGTTTGACATAACAGAGAATAAAATCGAACTGTTCTGACCAGAAATAAGGAAATAAGTTCATGGAATTTCCAAATAAAATTACATATTTCTAATAACAACCATAATAATAACCGGGTCGCTGCAGGAAGGACTCTACCTTTCGGACAAGGGGAGCCCACTCTACCAGCTGAGCCACCAGGGAACCCCCTATTTATTTATTTATGAGTATTTTATTATCCATCTTGCATATTGTGAGCAGCTGTAAGAAGTGAATTTCCCCGGTGTGTGATCCATAAAGTTTATCTTATCTTAAATATAAGAGTACATTTCTAAAGCTTGCAATAATGGGAGAAAAATATACAACACTATACAAACTATATATTTAATTATAAATGTTAACCAAGATGAATAGGTGCATATGTAGGTTTTGATCTAATATGCCACCATCTCAGGTGTCCCTCTCCCATAATGCACCGCCCTTTTTGCCTGTGGCAGAGACACTCACCTGGGAAACATTTGCTCAATAGGAGGAAACATATCAGTCTCTCAGTCTTAAGGCATGTGTCCGGTGTGACAAGAGAGTGAGCTAGTCTTCTAGAAGGTATGTTTTAAAGCTGACCTTGTTTTATTCTCCATGAACACATTTTTAAAGACATCTGTGTACCTTTTTTTTAATACAGGCACCTTAAGCAACCTGTTGTCCAGACCAGATTGAACGTTGTTTTAAAGGTATGACTCACAGTTTTCTTGAGGCAATATGACACCAAAGACACATTTTAATACTTAATAAATCTGATAAATAGCATAAAGTATAGATAGATGTTGTCCTGAATGTGCTGCTGAGATAACACTGACTGTGGAGCCAGAGCTGGGTTGCCAGATACTGCGTTGTTAAATTATGTAAATTAAAATAAGAAAGACTTTATGGATCACACACCGGGGAATGTTGGTGCAAACAGCTAATGATGATAATGCTTTTTGTTTTCTCTCTTTCCACCCTCAGCCCACATTTTTTTGTAGGTTCGTACCAGACAGACAGGGGGCTGCAGGTGCCCCTCTCCCTGTCACTGCATGTATGGTGTGCTATTTTAGTGTTGTGTGCTACTTTTATGGTTTTCCTGTTCTTTTATAGTGTTTAGGTGACGGTGTGTGTGTGTGTGTGTGTGTGTGTGTCTGGTGCGACATCCGGTCCCTCCATAATCTGAGGTGGTGTTTATATGCAGATAATCTTTCTCTTAAGCATCATTGGCTGGTTATCATTAGCTCATCAGTATGCTTTTGTTTTAGAATTAATACATTTTCTTAAACTTCATTTTTTAAAATATTTTATATTGTATTATTGTTATAATAGAAGTCCATGCCTTTATTTATTTATTTATTTTTTTACTGTTATTTGTTGGGAACCTTTTTAATCCAACTTTGAGGCCCACCATGTTATACTGGTTATACTTCTCTATAGACTGCAGGTTTATTTAACTGTGTTCATGCATTCATTTACATCTAATTGTTGGATGTCATCTGGAATATTATATTTTACGAAGACTATTTAAAAATGTACAAGGCCAATATATATTGTGTTACAAAATACTCATCAGAGTCATGATCACAGGCTGTATAAAACATGATCAGACACAAAAGAAAATCAGGAATTATTTCAATCAATCTGACGACAAAATGAAATTATTCAACCTGATCTGTCACTACTCGCTGTTAAGTGCGTGTGTATTCACGCATTCTCTGCAATGTAACCTGTAGAAGGAGCAACTCCACGCACGCTGATAAACGCATGTGACGGCACGACGATCATAACAAACATGATCGATCTTCGCAGTCAAAATAAAGAAGAGGAGCAGATCGACGCGAGGAAGAAACCACCCAAATGAATTGATTCAGACATCCGGCTCTGGAAATTTCCAAGCTATCTGAGTGAGTGGAAATTTACTGTTCCCCTTCATGCAGAGCTGCGTTTGCCTTCGAGGTGTTGGAAGTCAACCATGTTAATCTTATTCTCCTCTGACAGCTGAGGCTGCTGCCTTGTTATTCTGATTAGACTATAGCTGTGACAACTATGTTTATTAGTAGTGTGTTGTTTTCATGTCGTGTTACATTGCTATGTTTGTTGTTAGGTTGCTTTTAGGTTGGCAGACATAATGCAACCTACCTGGTACACATGCACACACACACACACACAGGATGAAATTGTAAGGTTTCTACAGTCAAGCAGACCTACACACACACTCATGAAAAGCAGTGTGCAATGAATGTATAAGTGGGAATGTATGCAACAATATATCCATATGCACGTTAGTAAGCTGAAATGTTTGTTTGAATGTGAAGCAGCACACCTACACCTCACATGCACACTTCAAATGTGCATGGGAGGTGTTGCTGCCTGACGAGTAATAATATGATTTATTGAACTAATGTGGCTTAACAAGAAGAAACAGCATTATGTGGCACCATCAAACAATCATAGCACTATAACTACTGTATGTTAATAATTAGAGGTGGGGGGTGGTGGGCTATGTGTAGTGAATTTCCTCCTATTGCTCTAAAATGACAACCATTTCCTCTGATCACTAGCTTTCCAATGAATAGCTTCATCTGTGCCAGGTCACTTGTAAAATGAAAACACGTGTGCCTGCAACAGCAAAAGAGAGCATAACTTTAAATTTCTCTTACAGGCATTATTATTGACACAGGATGATGATAAAAATAATAAAAACTTTATAATCATTCAAAGAGGCAGCAGTTGGCAGTTTCTAGATTTTTCCAGAAGCATCACTCTGATTATAAAATCTGATTAGAAGTTCTTAATCACTCAGAGGGTTTCTAGTAGTTTCTTGATTGGGGCTGTGTTATTTCAGGTTAATTGGCCACCTTGATATCTAATGTTGGTTGCATGCTGCTGAATATTTGAGATTAATGAGGTCTTACTGTTTGTAAACAGCACT
Organism: Sciaenops ocellatus; assembly: GCA_033000465.1. Taxonomy (NCBI): domain Eukaryota; kingdom Metazoa; phylum Chordata; class Actinopteri; family Sciaenidae; genus Sciaenops; species Sciaenops ocellatus. The sequence goes on from CP136868.1 coordinate 7,703,469, forward strand.
GTAGTTTATAGGTTAATAAATAGCTAATATAGTAATAAAAATAACTCTCTCTTTGTATCTAAAGCTACATTTATTATTATTTCATGCCTATATTATGTGAGAGAGTCTTAACAGTTCATTCATTGCGGATGGGAATAAACATGAGACTTTTAAGAACACATACTCTTGTTATTGCCACTTTATGGGCACCATTACTGGCACATTATTCAAAGAGGAAGCAGTTGGAAGTTTCTAGATCGCGACAGATTACAAGCCTCAGGCTGTAAAATCCGATTACAGGTTATTCTGCAATCAGTCACAGGAGAGTTTCTAGTAGTTTCTGTGGCAGGTGTCATTGCAAGATAATCAGCCCTAAGAATGGGATTTTGTGCTTGATTGGTGTAATTGGATAGCTTCCTCCAGTCAAACAATCACCATAAATACATATAAACACATGCCATATTCATTTTCATGGAAGGTTTTGTTATGTTTTGGCGCATTTAAAAAAAAAAAGAAAGACGCAAAAACAGAGTAGTAAATCTTCTTCCGCATCCAAAGCATGCGTGAAAGTTGGGTGTGTTTATTAGCTTCCTGCTCGGAATGACAGTTGCACGTAAACACACCTTCATTTCTAATTCTTCTGTGAACATTAACGTGCAGATAAACAGATATTCAGACAATTATCTGGAGCGTGTAGTACAGTTAGTGGGCGTTTTTTTAGCTACACACACACACACTCACTCACAGGCGTGTCTGCTATGATACGTATGGGGCGTGGAGCGTTCAATGCATGCGTATAAAACCGAGGGAGGCAGCGTTGTTTCGTCTGCTGTCAAAGCGCCTGAAAAAAAAAAAAAAAACGTGAAGAAAGAAGACTACTAACGCCAAATCAGCGCACTGACAAAGAGGCTGACGGAGGCAGCTGTCCACAAAGTTAGGGGAGGGTTTTACGGGTGTCTTACGGGAGCCTTCATCCACATCTCTCTCCTCTGTGGTGCGTTCAATGTCCGCTTAGCATCACGTCTGCTAACGCAAGCTAACAACAACCTTTTAAGTATTCGTCTGTTTAAACAGTGGAGTCGGTGAGTCAAGTGTGTAACACCCAATTGGTGGTTTATCTTTATAAAACGTGTCATTGTGTGTCATTGTAAAAGCATCTGTGATAGCAGTTATTCATTTATTGTGTTGTGTTTAAATGTCTTAGTGTTTGTTCAGACGTCAAACCAGGCAGATGAAAAAGCTTAAAGCGACAAACACCTGATTATTATTGTAAATCAGACTTGCCTGTAGTGTTAAATATCCACATGTGACGCCGGCAGTGTGTTTTAAGGTAGATAATAACGTTGGATAGGAGCTCCTTGAAGATGCGCAGTCGGATGAATGAGTTTTCTAGAACATTCCTGCCGCCTGATAGGTGCATCTGCGCGGCGCACGCCTGCACTGATGTCGCCTCCTCTTTGTATTCACAAAGGCAGACAGACACATCTGGACGTGAACTAAATACTCCTCTGTAAAAAAAAAACAAAAACAAAAAACAGCTATGCATCATATATTATACATCATGTATCACTGTGCATCTGGCCTTACCTGCAGCCCACTTCAACCTGGATTTGACATTCATTGTTAAAGGTGAAGCTGTGTGGACTTGTTACAAGAGCACCATTCATCTGACATGTGTGATCTGATAGTTTACAGTGCACAAAGACTTAAGGGAGCTAAACATGTGTTTGGTTTTAATTGTTTTGGCAATGATGATGTGAGCTTCATCTCAGGGTTTATTTAAGTAATCTCTCTGGGCTTCTTTTTTTGCATGTCGGGGCTGGTTTGTCTTGCATCTCTACCCTGGCACAGGCTCTAACATTAAACTCTTTTGCTTCACCTGAGTCAATAATCTGTTTGAGAAAGAGGAAGAATAGAGAGATCACTCTTGTTTTTGTTCAACCCAATTATATGAATTCACTTGGGCTAAAGTTAGTGTCCCTGTGGTACTGGCAGCACCGTATTTATTTGATTATTTTGGTAGCGGCCTCAGTTTGGGCTCTAGAAATAGTTTCTGGCATGCTGGGATGGTAGTGATTATGTTTTTCTTTTTCAATTCAACGTTATACAACTTTTGCCAGTTAAATTGTATTAATCTATTGAATGACTGAGCCAGCAGTCTCATGAGCAGTTTATGGTGAACACATGGTGCGTAGCTCTCGATGATGATGAGATGGTAAATGAAAACAAAGACTTCTTTTATTGAGGAGAATGGTTATGCATAAAGCCTGGTTGTGAAGATGAACGCGTGGGGTTATTTTCTACCATGCATGGCAAGACTGAAACCTCAAGAGAAGACAGACATCCAAGGGTGTGTGTTTCTGTGTTTGTGTGTGTGTCTGTGTGTGTGTCATCGACAAAAACCAGATGTGCTCAGACATCATCATGCATATTACTTTTTGCTGACATAGAGATTCAGTTTGACCCATCTCACTGTTAATTTGTTGAATATGAATTATTTAGCATGTAGCTGACAGCTAACTACAACAGTGGTTAGTTGGTGGTTTAATCTCTAGCCTTAGGTCACCTTGTTTTCACAGGTTTACCTTTGGTGATGTCAGTGTAGGTGTGTGCATGGACTGTTGGGTTGGTAAAATTAAAAAGTGACTTTTTGAAGTGATCCTAATTTTGTATGATTATGTAATGTCCTGCTGTGTCTTGGAGCATCCCTCTAATATTTATTTTTGTATGGCCTAAAACAATAAAGCGTACTGCCTTAATTTTGTTAAAGTTGCTCAGACTGGCTGCTTTTATTTTGAAGAAGGGCATTTTGGAGATGACACAAGTCATCTGTATTAGGTAATATAGGAAATGCCCAATCTTTGGCTACATGCTTGACTCTCCTTGATTTCTTACATAATGTTGTTAAGCTTCCTTTGAAGTACTTTTTTTTTTTTTTTTTTTTTTTTTTTTTGGCATGGCTTGAGTTCTTTGTGTTAAAAAGATTAAGGATGAAAGTCATATGTAGGCTAAACCCAGTGACCGATGCTGGAAAAATACTGGAGTTGCAAAACCGAATTAACTCTTAACTACTCTGGATATGGTGCTATGTCATATTTGTTTCATGTTAAAGATTGTGATATGATGTTCAGTTTTACTCTACTTCTTTAATCCGTGTTTTTAAACCCACTTTGCGTTTCTATCCTGTTTTTCAGAGAGGCTGTTGTAAACTTTCAAGCATTTGTGTTAGGTGTGTTCCCCCCTCTCAAATTAAGGTTCTAATGAGGTGTTTTTCTTTGTCTTTGCTGTCTTGCAGGAATATTAACTCTAGGCTTTTCTAGACCAGAGGCCAACAACATCCTCCTCTAAAACTAGAACGACCTCAGTGCCGGTGGATAACCCCCTCCGAAGCACACCTAGTGAATTTGACCTGACGGTGGATACTACAGCTTCCATCCAGACAGCAAACCAAAGCAGAGCATTTCCTTTTTTAGTAATTAAATACTTAACTTTGAGTATTTGTGTTCTCTTTTTTTGAGACGATTCATATAGCTGTGAGATTTTTTTTCTGTAAAAATGCGTCCTGGAATGGAACCAGCGGACATAGCTGTGGTAGCACTGTACTTTGTCCTGGTGCTAGTCATCGGGTTTCTTGCCATGTGGAAAGCCAATCGCAGCACTGTGAGTGGCTACTTCCTGGCCGGCCGCTCCATGACGTGGATAGTGATAGGTGCATCACTCTTCGTCAGCAACATTGGCAGCGAACATTTCATAGGCCTGGCTGGGTCAGGAGCAGCAAGTGGCTTTGCTGTCGGAGCATGGGAATTTAATGCACTTCTACTTCTGCAGCTGCTCGGCTGGGTGTTCGTCCCCGTGTATATCCACTCGGGAGTCTACACCATGCCCGAGTACTTGTCGAAGCGCTACGGTGGCAACAGGCTAAAGTGTTACTTTGCTTTCTTGTCTGTGCTGCTCTACATTTTTACCAAGCTGTCTGTGGACTTGTATGCTGGAGCTCTCTTTATTCAGGAGTCCCTGGGATGGAACCTGTATTTGTCTATCGTCCTGCTCATCAGCATGACTGCATTGCTCACTGTCACCGGCGGATTGGTGGCAGTAATGTACACGGATGCACTTCAGGCAGTGTTGATGATTGGTGGCGCCCTGACCTTAACCGGCATCAGCCTGGTCAAAGTTGGTGGGCTAGAGGGTGTCAGAACTAAGTACATGCAGGCAGTTCCCAATGTTTCTGCTATATTGGCCACTGGAAACTTCACCTATTCTCCTTCCTGCCGCATTGAGCCTAAACCGGACTCTCTACGCATCCTACGAGGCCCACTGGATGAAGACATCCCATGGCCAGGCTTCATTCTTGGCCAGACACCTGCATCAATTTGGTACTGGTGTGCAGACCAGGTCATTGTGCAGAGAGTTCTAGCAGCCAAGAACATTGCTCACGCTAAGTGCTCTACACTCATGGCTGGATTTCTCAAGATCCTGCCCATGTTTTTAATCGTCATTCCAGGAATGATCTCCCGCATCTTGTTTGTGGATGAGATCGCCTGCATTGGGCCAGAGCACTGCATGGCAGTGTGTGGCTCTCAAGCCGGCTGCTCAAACATCGCCTACCCACGGCTGGTCATGGCCGTGATGCCCGTGGGACTCAGGGGTCTGATGATGGCGGTCATGATCGCTGCCCTTATGAGCGATCTAGACTCGATCTTCAACAGCGCAAGCACCATCTTCACACTGGACATCTACCAAACCTTTCGAAAGAAGGCGCCTCAGCGTGAGCTGCTGACTGTAGGACGCATATTTGTCGTGGTCATGGTGGCAATCAGCATCGCCTGGGTCCCTGTTATCATTGAAATGCAAGGTGGACAGACGTACCTCTACATCCAAGAGGTTGCTGGCTACCTCACTCCACCAATCGCTGCCCTCTTCCTGCTAGGTGTGTTCTGGAAACGGTGTAATGAGAAAGGCGCTTTTTGGGGAGGCATGACAGGTTTCACACTCGGTGCCCTACGACTGATCCTAGCTTTCATTTACCGCCAGCCTCGCTGCGATCAGCCAGATGATAGGCCAGCGTTCATCGTTAAAGTTCACTACATGTATTTTGCTGCTGGGCTGTTCTGGATTTCAGGATTGGTGGCAGTGGTGGTCAGCCTCCTCACCTCTCCGCCGGACGAGGAGCAGGTTCGCACCACAACAGTCTGGGGACTCCGCAGCATTGAAAGGGTTCCCACGAAGGACCATGAGGAAATGTACAGGTTGACTTCTAAGAGTAATGGCGATGGAAGCCTCCATAAAGAATTGCCCCCAGATGTCAGAAAGGAGAGGTGTTTGGATGGGGCTGATATCAAACTCCTGGTCCCATCCACTGACCATGACCCAGCAACTCCTAGTACGGAAACATCCCCTACCACCACCCCTGCGGAACAAATTGCTAATGGAAGGGTGGAGATGATCAGAGCCGAGGAAGGCTGTCATGGTAATCAGGAGACCAGCAGGTGTATGTCTTTACTGGAATGGTTCTGCGGATGCAAGGAGGGCGCACAGAGCGCTCAGCAAAAAGTAGGGCAGACGGATGAGAGCGTCATTGCAGAGATGCTGTACGAACCACCTAGAGTTAAACTTCTCCTCAACTTAGGTCTGGTATTCGTCTGCTCTGTGGGCATCTTCATGTTTGTTTATTTCTCACTGTAGTTGAACGCTGCGCTGAACTAACGGGGACTGGTGTGTTTGGGGGGGGGGGCTTTTATTAAGGTGGAAGTTCAGAGTCTTCAGAGATTTGAGAAGCTCTGTCTGTAATATTTACAGTTGTCTTTTGTAGCTCTCTAACAGGGATCTAAGCGTATTCTAATCATTTTTTAAATGATTGAAGCTTCTCCATATGAGAAAATTATACTCTTTTATGACTATGAAGCTTATTTGACACTGGTGTGTCCATTTTGTACAGCGCTTGTTATTAGCTAATCCTGCATTCAGAACATCTACTGGGATTTTTAGAATCGTTGTACTCAAAGTTAAATTAATATTTGCCTTATTATGCACTTGTCTTTTTTTTTGTATGGTGAAAAACAAATGTATTCTGTAATTTGTTTGTTTTCCCTCCCTCTTGTTGACTATATGCTTAGTTGCTCATGTAGATTACATAAAGTAGGCCTGCAACAACTCCAAAAAACTGTTTTAGGTTACAGGCCATGATAGTTACGTCATGCAGCGTGTGCAGCTCTGGAAATGGAGAGAAGAAGCACAAGATTAGAAATTGTTTTCTTTTTTTTTTAAATAATGGTTTTCATCCAAAAAAACAAGAAATAACCAAACTTTATATAGTATGGTACTTTTCCATTTAGATCAGCTGTTTAGCGTGTTATCACTGTAAGGGACTTTATATGTTGCATTTTCTACTGCTGTGTTTTTGTTTGATTATTTTTTGTGTGTGGCTGTATTCTGTGTTATATTTCAGAACCAACATCCAACCTTTTATGTACTACTATTATAACAAAAAGCCACAAGTACCAATGTTCATGATTCTGTATCGGTTTCTACTTTATGGATATCTCATTTAATGTTTCACATCGTTGAGAAGAGCGTCTTGTCTGTTACATTATGTTAACATATGTACAATATAATTCAGGGCTTATTTGATCACCCACAATATACATTTCTTCTATAGTAGGCTATCTCTTGTGTATCTACTGTGTGTCAATTTACATTTAGTGCACTGCAGAGTTGAAATGTCGTTTAATCTTGTTTTGAAGTGCATATTTTGTAAACCTCTTACCAAATGTGTCTTAGTGTGCAATGCTAAAATAAAAAAACAAAAAAACAACAACAAAAAAACAATGTCGGACGCAGAAAACAAGACAAAACAAAAAAAGAGTTTATGTGTGCAGCGAATTTCACATTTGTTGTTAAAGCCATTTGATGAATCAGCTTTGTCACTCACATTTTCAGTTAGCTGCATATCAGCAGAGACCGATAATGCAAAGCAGAAACAACATTTCAGACATTTCGTTAGAGGATAAGCACATAATTGGATGAGCTCAGTCATCATGATATTATTTAGATTAATTCAACCAGGTGATTATTTGCTGGTCTTCTGGATTGTCATTTATTTCCACAGCATAAGGTGTCCAGACATCAACACCCTCACCCCCAGAATACAAAAAAAAAAAAAACATAGAACGTTTGTGTTTCAATGTATTTTGGAGTTTGGAGTCAACAGTGTTGAATGAACCTCGTCCAAGACAGGCCGATCTTTAATGTGAGGCATACATGTAGGTGTTGCATTATGGAGGATTGATAAGTGATAATTGCTCTAAGGGAAAGAGCTTTAAATCTTTGTTTTTTTCTGAGAGAATATATGTTGTTATTTTTATGGATTTTATTTTTAGAAACTGAAAATAAAATTTCTGTTGAGACAAAAAGACAAATGCGTATTCGTTCTTTCCATTGTGGCATTACAAACTACTTTATTGCCACACTGGCTAACATCTATTTGAAATAAATTGTCATTTTAATGGGCTGATCTCCTGCAGTCAAGTCAGGTGATTTGTTGACTTTATTATCTGGTGACTGGTGTGCTAAAGATTATTGCAACACCAGAAACATTCTTTATTGACCATGTCATTACCAGCTGGTTCCAACTTGTAAGAAGAAGTCTAAGCATCTGTTTTAACGAAATTGCAAAATGATTTTAATTAAGACCAGAATAGTTTTGGACCCAACTTTGTGATTTCTCTCCTGCGGTTATGTTGGTATTGACACTTATTACAACTCCTAAATAATCTCATTATTTGTCAGTGATATTTTGCAACCTTCAGCATGTGGTGTGTGTTTTTTTTCTAGAAATTCTGAAGGTCCAGGAGGAGTTTATACTGCCTTGGGTAGTAACAGAATTGGCCTTTCATTCAGTGCTGCCTAATTGTGGGGGTTTTACTGTTATTATTGACCAGGATTACTCAAACCCCAGTGAGGCTTTATTAATTTATTCAGAGCCAGAAGAGGATTGGGTAAAGCCCGAGTTCTTAACACCAGATTCAACCAATCAAAAAGCCAGGATCAGTGGCTTACTTTCCACTTCTCACCAGTTTAACTCATCAGTTCATCCTCATATCTCTGTAACTTTCCATAACAAGGAGTGTGACATTACGAAACACTTCAAAATGCAACCCTACCTGTTTGGACACACAGAGGACAATAAGCAAAACCAGCACTAAGCAGCATCATAATGGTTAGGTAATGTATTGGATAATGTTTTTTGTGGTTTTTGTGTGTCACACAATCAACACGATTGAATTAATCTCTTTTAGTCAGGCCATGGCCATGAAATGTATTCCCATTTAGACAGTGACTCATATTACTGATGTCCTGTGACTTTCCATAGCAACAAGTTACAATGAAGCGTGCATGCTGCAAAGGGCAGCGTGTGGGTAGAAGTTTGGATTAAACTGAGAAAATATCCTTTAGCTTACCTTGACCAAGGAGAGTAAATAAGTAACTCCATTGGTAAATCACTAAATGAAAAAACATTCTTTTGCTTTCACCTTACTAGTTCCTCACTTTGCTACTGTGGTATCAGTACATTTTTCTGTGGAAACCAAGTATAGTTGTTATCAAGTACACATACTGTACTTGTACTGTCCTTGTATGGAACTACTGTGATCTACAGTGATGCTACCAGCTTTGTGAGGCTACACTTATGCACAGTGGTACTTTGGACTAAATGCTAGCACATCATAATTTTGAATGTTAGCATGCTAGCATTTGCTATAGCTCTAAACATGAACTGCAGTTGAAGATGATGATCCTGTCATTACATTATGACAACCTGCCTAATGAAATGGTAGGTAGGTGGTACGTGAATGGTAGCAGAACATTTCCCAAAGCATCACACTGAAGAAATCATGGTTCATCACCTTCTTCCATTGCTCCGTGGTCCAGTTCTGATGCGTTCGACAGTGGACAGTCAGCATGGCCACCCTGACTGTGATGCTCTGTGTGTTCTGACACCGTTCTATCAGAACCAACATTAACTTTTTCAGCAATTTGAGCTACAGTAGTTCATCTGTTGGATCGGACCACACGGGCCAGCCTTCACTCCCCATGTGCATCAGTTAGCCTTGGCTACCCATGGCCCTGTCGCCAGTTCACTGCTTTTCCTTCCTTGGACCACTTCTGATAGGTACTGACCAGAAACACCACACAAGAGCTGCAGTTTTGGAGATGCTGTGATACAGTCGTCTAGCCATTACCATTTGGTCCTTGTCAAAGTCCCTCAAATCCTTAGGCTTGCCCATTTTTTCTGCTTCTTACATCAACTTTGAGGCCAAAATGTAAATATATCCCACCCACTGACAGGTGCCATGATATCAAGAGCATCAGTTTTATTCACTTCACCTGTCAGTGGTCATAATGTTATGGTTAACAGGTGTAGATTAAACTTCCCAGTGATATATGAAGCCGTTAAAATTACCTGAACTTGATGAGTTTCTCCGTTCCATGTTAATACAGAACGAGTATTTTTACTTTTGACACCTCAAGCACATTTCTATTTACATAATGTGACAGAGATGGAATATAATCTACATAAGTTTGTTTTTATTAATGTATAATCATCTAAAAATAACAATTGTTATGTTTTTATTACCTTAGAATGAGTATCTAAGACGGCACAGGTCCTCTTCCACGGGGTAGCTCTAGATAGGCCTTTCACGTGGCCATTGTAGCTTCTTCTTCACACTAGGAATGAGAGGGTGAGGTGAGGGGTTGCTAACAGCAACAACACCACTAGATACCACTAAATCCTATATAATGGCCCTTTAATGTAGCAAATAATCTGACTGCTTCCTCCACCACTGTTTATTTAAGTTGCACAGATAGCTCCTGCGTAGGCTAATAGCACTCATCTAATGGCTTAAGGAAATACTCTGTACACGATAACCTGCGCTTATGTTTGCCTCTTACTGTAGCTGCAGACCAGGTCGTCAGCTCTCTTGTGTTGCTTTAGTGCTGCAAGACACAACATGCACTTTGACCGAGTCTGACAGTGTGATAATTCAAACTAGTTTGAATTTTCTTTGTCACTTATCATTCCATGTCTCTTAAACACTTTGCAAACTCCTCCACCAAACACCACCTGACTCAAACCCTCCCTTTTTCCCAAGAGGGAAACTAATGATATTGTCCTTGTGGAAAAGTACTGGCATCCAGGCCATGCTTTGTCCATTGTCTATTTCAGACAGTGAAAACACAAACAACAGTCCGAAACAAATGCACCAAATGGCTTTGCAGCACTAGAATGATGATGTTATTAAATAGGATTAATAAAGCTGTACAGTCTGTCAGTAGCTATGCACAAGAAATGAAATGTGGTAATGTAATGTAATTATATTCACAGGTATATATAGAAAAACAACAGTACAACAACATACAATGTCAGATAAACTCAGTGGAGGATAATTTATTTGTTTGTGGCATACAGAGCCGGACTTTCGCCCATTGAAATGCCATAACTCTAGAGATAAGATGAGAAAGACTTTATTGATCCCACACTGGAAAATTTTGCTTGTTTCAACACAACACATCACAAAAATGTGATAATAAGCAAATACACACAAAGAATGGAAAAATCTGAGATGTAACATACATCATACTGGTGGTTTGCAGTGACCCATGCCTTCTACCTCTATTATCATATCTTCTTGTTATTATTATTGTTTGGGATCATTTAGTCTGGTGATGTTTTGGCAGGGGATCTAAGGAATGTTTTCTTCATACCCTGAACTGATCCTCTAACCTGGACACTTGACATGCTGACTACCGCTTCCAAGTTCTACTACACATCAAATGGTTCACAGTAGACGGATGTTATGGTGTGGCTTGGCGCAATGGTTAAGGTCAAGTCAACCCAGAAAAACAGGCAAGATTTACGACATGTTCAGGACGTGAAAATATTTTTAGGTGTGGTGTGGTTAACCTGAACATACCAATGTACATACCAACATACCAACTTAGGAGAAATAGCAGTGATGCTAACAGCTAAGTAAGGTAACGGCCCTACAATGCAGAATATATAGAAGCCTGTCAAACCAATACTTGCAACTCATGAGTTAACAATATAGAAATAATAACAATAATTAAAAAAACATCATGTGGGTTTTCCCCTAAAACTTTGTTTCAGAACAGCATGCCAGATGCCATAACTCCCTGAAGTTATGCTAAGCTAAACGCCTTCTGGCTCTTCATAGCACAGAAATAAAAGAGACATGAATCTTCTCATCTAACTCTTGGCAGGAAAGCACATGCCTGCTAATGGACTCGTTGCACAGTAGACATTTTTGTGGCAGCAGAAACATCACAATAACAGTACGACAGCTCTATTAAGTCCACTAAGTGTCCCAGTAACAGTGACAGTGAACCGACATGCATGGCAGGATATCCCTTGCTGTTTGTTCCTTCACTTTATGCATGTTTTATGTATGCATGTTTTGGTATTGGTATATGTCTTGGTGCATTCCTTTATTTATTTGTTTCATGCTTACAGGTTACACTACAGTAATGCACTGTTCTGTGATCCAGCAACTCGATCCAGGCACATGCAAATTGCATCTTGTTGGATTTATGTGGCAAATGCATCAGAATGCGTTTAACTCCATATGTTCCTTCAAGATCTGAAATCTTATCTGCCACAGAGTATCTGCTCAGGCTGATGTTGGCAATGATTTCGTCAGCAGTAAGGTAGCTATCTTCCACAGTTGCGTTGCTAATCTCTGACTGCTGTTTCTTAAATGTGCCAACAATTAATTCGTCTTCTCAGTTCTTAGTTGTCCTTGAAAGCAGAAACTCAGTGCAACCCCCATTGGACAAATCAGGAAAAGCAGTGCATTGTATTGAAACAGTTATGAGGCAATATGACACAAAGATTTAGGTTGAGGACCACTGTAAACAAAGTTACTTTAATTCGGTTGACTTTGCTGTTGATATAAGACATTCACTGAAGTTTGTCTAGTTTGTCTTTTGCCTGGCCTGTCATAAGACATGCCAATCTGTTGAGCTGTGGTGAAACTGGTCTCTACCAGTGATATGCAACCATGTAAACAGGATGCAATTTTTTATGATCTAGGTGATTTTATGATAAGCATACTTCACCAAGCTACATGAGTTAGTCATTGAGCTCCCTGCATTGCTTTGCATTCCCATGTAGATGGCTGCCAGTCTCTGGCCTAATGGAGATGCAGAGTATGACTGCAAACACACAGACTTTTCAGGACCTTCAGCACTTTGCATCTCAGAAAATCAGAGATTAGAAAGATCAATAATAATGTTGAAGTAGCACTATATATAATTTAATGTTTTGTTTTGTGTACTTCTTTGTGATAATAAATTATCTCAGGAATATCACTGCAATTAAAGTGACATGATGTAAGATTTGGTATTTGCAATACCCCCCAGTTTTGGAGTGGAATACCACTGCTGTAAATATGGACAATTGTACACGTGTATTTGTTATGATTATATTACTTATGATCAAAAACTAGTGCGTTGACAACTTTGCTAACAGCCAAACATTAAACAAGCAACAGAAGACATAGCAGCCAGCTAATTTTACTTACTAGTCCAACAGCAAGAAGCCCAGCTCGGCGTCTGTCTTTCAGCCTTTTATTTCACAAAGCACAAAGTCATGCACTGTCTCTTGTCCAGTTGCTTCTTGCTCAGTCACTCTCTCCTTTTCTTTTCTTTGCTTCCTCTGTTGTCCTCTTTGCCTCTGCCATTAGCTTTGAAGTTGCCGAGCCCTATTATATTGCCCAGTGGCCCAGCTCTAGTTCCCCTTGTCCCAAGCAACAACACTCTCCTGAAGCTCTACGTAAGTGACTGAGCAGAGCTAACTAGCTAACAGCAGCTACAGTTCACAGCAGTTTAGGCAACTGGTTGCTGGAGGACATCAAACCAGAAAACATTTAATCCATAAAGTATGATCCAGTTTCACCAAAATCAGTGATATAGTTAGTCATGCGTGACTTAGTGCTGGGTCTCCTGACTCAAAGTTACAAGAACAGCTGTACAGGGTGTGTCGTGGGAATGACAGAGGCACCATTCACATTCACGTGTTACAAGTCAGTGTAGCATTAAAATGAAAGTGAAGCTGTTATTTCAAGGTATAAAAGCTGATATTGTAATTAATAAGTCGTAACAAAATACATATTACATAGAAAAATCTGTTTATTTGTTTCCCATAACAACAAATGCCTTTTTGTGCTACTTTTGCTACTGAGCCATTTTCATGCTAAAAATATGTTATTCATTGTTACTGCGATAAGAACAGAAGTAGCCGTGTAGGGAATGAGGTGTGACCTTTCAAATATATGACAAACACATAGTCAATACATTCCTGTCATTCCCCGTGCACAGCCTCAACTAAGCCCTGGCGGCATGCCTGGTATTCTGGCATTAATTCATGGAATAGAACTTCAATGGGAAAAGGAAATATTTACCTCTCTCAGTACACAGCAGGGACAATAGAGTCTACAGCCGCGACATAATAATTGAGAATCAACGAAGCATACTGTGAACCTATGAGGCCATTGACAACAACATTCTTGATTAGTTACACATCAATAGCAGGGCTGTAAAGTGCTAATAAAGAGTTTGCAGATATTATTTATTCACATGATTCAGTAGAATATAGCAGCTTAGTTTATATGCACTGAAGCAAACTTTATCAACAATTCTCATTCCTGCAAGTCAAAAATATGAAAAACAATCCTTATCATCATTGCCACGTTGCCTTATTATCATGGGACTATGAACTCACTCCCATAGCTTCCGGAAAATAGGTGAAAGAGTGTGGAAATATTTAGGACAGTAGAGGGAGAGTGTAATGTTTCAAGCCTTCTTGTTTTCTTGGGTAAGCTTTTGGGACTTGAACTTAATTCTCTTTCTTCCATGATTTGTCAAAGTTATGTATAATAGAAACATGATATTTCCCCAAAGGATAAACAGTAGTATTATCATGGTAGTGGCACTATGAATAAAGGAAATGTAATGCTAATGTAATGCTAAAATGTGTCTATATGTATGTTATTGCTTTTAACAGATCATACTGCTATATAAAATGTTAAAAAATGCTAGTTAGTCCTCTGGATGACTTTTGAAAGTAAGGCATGGTGTTTTGCCGTACATACAGTACATAAACTGGGTATTAAGTAGCCTAAGCACTGCTACAAGTGTGTCATCATTTAATTACTTTTATTCTTACTCCTCTATGTAAGTATGCGACTCACACAAGACTTTATGTTTCTGCTTTATGAATGACATAACCCCATTTCCCATAAGCACACACTCACCAATGTAAACACTAAACATGTGACAGATGAGTGTGTTCCTGTATACGTATGACTAAATAAGTAGGCACTTGTGTATGGTGTCAGTGTGTGTCAGAGTTTATGTAACATTCAAGCCTAACGGGGGGGGGTGGGGTCTTGTGGTTCACTGGTTTCACTGGCGCTTCCTTCTCTTTCGAATGTGTCAGACTTGCCTCAGGGGTTTATATTGTTGTTCTTGTCCGGCGCTGACCCCCTGATCAGCTCTGTGATGATGTCACATGCCCCTTGGTCATTTCATGCATAGCTTTGCCGTCTTTAGCTTGATTACACCCCCAACATTTTTTGATGTGCTTTGAATTAACCAAGCACCATATGGGCCTTTTTTTTGCATGTTGTCCTTGATCCCTTGATCACAAACAGACATTATATATTGTATTCCCTTATATTTATGAGAAAATTATACATATATGTATGATTTTATCTGCAGATATAATGATTAAGTCTCCAGTGTTGGCCAGCCAGCTGAAGCAATGTAACTTAGAATAATGGGTACCGTAGTTATATAAATGTATTTGTCTTTAAAGTAACATTCTTGTATGTTGAGGGTAAAAATCTAACACAATAAGAAGCTTTAGAAAGGGTGTGTCGTGATGAATTATTTTATTAATGGATAACTAATGCTGTGCAGATCATTTATAAGCCATTCCTAAGAAGGTTGCCAAGTTGTGACAAGTCCTGATATAAAATGGTATAAAAAAATACTTCAGAGAAAACTTTTAACCTAAAAATTCATCTTCATCTGTATCTTTGCAATTCACCAGGGGTATTTCTGCTATTGCCATTGCAAAATAATGGAGTGATTTTACATGTGGTAAAGATAACAAAGTATCTCTATCCCTCACTTTAAAAAGCATCTGATGTTCTGGTCCCCTGGTGTCAGTTCATTTCAACACACATTGTGTTGAAATGTGTTTCCTTCCACACTGAGCCAACAGAAAAAAAAAATCTTGAATCCTGATCTTTTAAAGAAATATTATGTTACGAAACATCAGATTACTGAGATGCCACATTATGAAGACGTGCAAACACTAAAAACTGACCAGAGATTGAGAGAAACACAGTAAAAAAAACAACAAAAAAAAACAAAAAGGGAGATAAATCTGAATATTTCATGATACAAAATCTCTGATACAAAACTATTTTAATGTACAGTTTTATATTCACAATAAAACAGTTTAAAATTTGACATGCTGCACATCAGATTGTGGACTGCTTCAAGCTCATTTTCTCTGTTTGTGATCACTGTACATACTGTCTTGTCTTATTTGTCTCTTGTTTCACTTTGCAGAGTCAGCACAGCGTCCACCCGCTGGCACTGCACAACAAAACATAAATGATCTGGGAATGATCAGAGGTGGTGGGAGTTATCCGCTCCAGCAGTGTGGCTCCGAGGGGGTAGTATCGCCGCCCCTTCAAACACAGGATCCAGTTTCAAGCATTCTTGTCAGCAAACAGATACCGAGCTGAAGTGTCCCTGAGCAAGTCAATGGATCTTCAGGGTGCTGCTTTGTGGCTGCTTATTTTACCTTAAACGAAGACCTCATTTCTGTTCCCTACTTGACCAAATGGCACACATTTGCTTTATTTACAGAGAGACAAACAATGTTCATTTGATAATTTTATGAGGAAGCAATAGTTGACATGTTTGAATGGAGAAAGCAGAAGTTAGTGCGTATCAGTTTGTCCAAATGTGTTGCATTATACTACCACCTAGAGGAAATGACAGTAAAACTGGTACTGACTGTTCCCTTGTATAACACTCCCTCTGTGTGGGCAGATTAGGAATAACAGGTCAATACACACGAGACAGTCACTCTCGAACCAGTCATCTTGATATTTTATTATTTCTTCTGTATTTGTCACCATCATTTGGTTGGCAGGTTATAATAAATGTCAGCACTCTCTCTTCTTTATCAGCATTTTGGATGGCTAACATTTTCAAAGTCATACCTCCACTATCTCTCTCCCTCTCTCTATCTCACCCCCCACACGCATACAAAGGCCAAACAAGCAGAAAAGATTAAAAAAGCAAACAAAGCACGAGCAGAGGTTGATGATTTTCCTGCAAGCTAATGACTTTGCTTCATACTGGAACCGGCTGTGCTCACCTGTCTTTGTTGTGCTGCTTCATTTTGTTCTGCTTTCACTGCAAGGTGGCTCTATCTCCTGACCTGTTTCGCGATGTGGCATCCGAAAACCTGGCAGAAGGTCGGTACAGTATGGAAAATTTTAAAACAATGTTCTATGTGTGGTCATTGTGCTTCAGCGAGAGTAAGTGGATAGGCAAAATGGACCAAAACAGCCAATTTGACATGTAATAGTAGGTAAACACAGGTGTTACCAGTGATACTAATTAAGGTTCAGTTTCATTCAGGACAAACAGAGTCAGGGTGCTGCTGTGATGCAAGTCTCTGCTGCAATAAATGGAACTGGACCTTAATTAGTATCATTGGAAACACCTGTGTTGACTCAAAATGGCTGCTGTACTTTGAAGCAGTTAAAGGTCAGTTTGGACACTGAAGATGTGACCTTTTTTTCATGCATAACTGAGCTGATTTCAAGATTAAACCTCTGTTAGCACATGTTCCATCTTTATAGCATTGTTTGCTGTGGTCACTAACTTACAACACAGTACTTTTAGTGTTAAACTCTGATCGCCTAAGGATGTTTTTTGTCTTAACTTTAAATTTAAAAAAAGCAGAAACTCATCCTTTGCTTTCCCTCTAACTAGATAAGTGCTTCTGATTGGGCCAACCTGACCCTTCGCCTGGAGGGGTCTCTGACCAGCGCTCTGGGTCAATACTTGGACAACTGGAGGCGTAACATGACAGCCGCGGCCAACGCTCTGGACAAGACTATGGCTGAGGAGAACTTCAGGAACGTCATCTGGTATCTGGCGGTGATGATTGGCATGTTTGCCTTCATTGTCGTGGCCATCCTGGTGAGCACTGTCAAATCCAAGAGGAGAGAGCACTCGAACGACCCCTACCACCAATACATCAAGGAGGACTGGACTGCTCAGATACAGCAGAACGACATCATGACTAACTTTTCAGCTAGATAATGCAAGCGTAGACACGTGACTCAAATCATCATTATCAGGAGCAGGGCAACAAAACTGATCAGAATAATAAAGTCTATTTTTTTTAGCCCTTTTTAGATCTCCAAATCTTTAATTCATGAATATCTATAATGCATTAAGAAAGTGTTTTTTAATCTACTGTATTATTCACACTAACTGTCATCTTCCAACTGTTAATTTAATTTTTTTAAAGTTTCAGTTTGTTCCAATTAGATATTCAGAAATTAAAATAAAAATGTAATTCAAAATGGCTGGATTCCATTTAGCTGCTTCAGTTTCAGGGGACTGGTATTATACTTGCCGGCTCACTGTCACACAGTACTCAAGATCGGTCTTGACTCGAGAATGGTCCTTAGACCACTTGGTCTCGTCTCAGGTTGGACCACATTTTTGTCTCGTCTCAGTCTAAGCTAAATTAATCATTGCTAATCAGTTAATCCATGTGTCTTTTTCCACATAAATCAATAATGTGTAAATTAAAGACTTGTAACTCCATTCAGCCTAGCTGTTCTGTTTCATGGTCCTTGTATTGTGCATGCTCGCTCACTGTCACACTGTCATGGTATATTGAGACACAACATTACAGAGCCATTGTTGATGTTATTAGTAATACATGTGCTTTCTCTACTATGACGAGTCAAAGAAAAGGGCTGTCGACAATATTAAAGATCAGCCTCATGCCAATTTGAATCATATTTTTGTGTTTATTTTTTTATACTCCCTCGCAACTGCAGAAAATACCGGGATGGGAGTAACTGCACAAGGATATTAAACTTTTAGCAGTGTTATTACTGTAACTTTAATAATTCAGCAGGTCATAGGTGGTTTCTACCTGCAGAGGGCAGAAGAGGCTCTTTCCCAAGCAGCAAGGAAACTGTTGTACTTGACAGTGGAGATGAAGAAGTCTTAAGAAACCAAAATAGAGGTGGTGGTGTGGCAGCTGCTACATTGTCACCAATGTAATCATGGTGTAGAAGATGAAATATACAGTTTAATGTGTAGGTTTGTAAAAGAGAAAAATGTAGTTAAGAATATATTTTCATGATCAGATACCATGTTGCAAAACTCACAAGACCACACCTGCAGAGCAGCTACTACACCCAGATTATTTGAGGTGCCCTTCATACACCTGTTGGCACATTGAACTGTCACTTAAAATACACCACCATTTTCTACCCCAGTGCCTAACCATACATCTACTATATGTTTTTGGTCCTCATGGACTCAAACACCCTCAAAATAACCCCTGAATCTCTGGAGCTCGACTCTCCTCCCACATCACTCAAAGAGACATCCCGGGGAGCGAGGACTGCCCTTACTATTAAACCCCCAGCCGTTGTCCTCTGCTATCTCTCTTTCTTTCTCACTTGCAGTTTTATTTTTAGCGTTCAAACAACTGGTCTCCTAAAAATGGGCCTGTCTTACGCGGGTAGGGGGAGAGGAGCTGCTGCTATGTATGGTATCCACCCCCCCTCCCCAGTACCTCACAGGCCTGACAGTACTTCTCTTTCGCCTTTGTGTCTGCAGAGAGAAGGCGTGAGGGAGAGATCACAGTGGGGGGAAAAAAAGGGCTGAAGATGCTTGTAGAAGTTGGATTCCTCTGCACAGCTTGGGATGCTTGAGACCTGCCACTGACCTTTACCTCTCAAACCTGCAGCATTGCCTACATTTTCCTTCCTTTTCGGCAGGTGACATTTTGATTATACAGTTTTATACTGTGAAACCAAAACCAAGCTCTGACTTTTTTGGGGGGGTGTTTGCTAGCTCTGGATCATGCTCTTCCTGTGGTTGTTCCTGCTCCCATGCTTGAGCCTCATGCCTCTGGCCCCGGCCAAGAAGGGCCTGGAGTTCCCACAGTATGACGGGAAAGACCGTGTCCTAGATATCAATGACAAAAACTACAAGAAAGCCCTGAAGAAGCACGGCATGGTGTGCCTGTACTACCATGAGCCCATACCAGACAGCAAGGAGCTGCAAAAACAACACCAGATGACGGAGTTGGTGCTGGAGGTAAAGTATTAAGAAGAATAAAATGAAGCAGGAAAGAAGAGAGGAGGTGGAGGGCCAAATTAGAGGGGGAAGATCAGGGATGAAATTAAAAATGTTGGAGGAAGGACATGATTTATAAACAGACTAATGCAAGACTATAATAACTTCACATTGCAGTGCTCCATTGAGCTAAATGCTGAGATATAAAACAGATGTTTAATGTACGTATGTGTGATTTCCCTCAAGGTCAGTGTGTACCTATATGTACTCTATGTGTGCTACTCTATGTGAGCACAAGGAGTCCAGTTAGATGCAGTGCTGCCACTTGAGCTTAACTTAAAGTTAGTTCAACATGCACTTACATCCCTTAGAAATAGATAGTGTTAATTCTCCCTGTGACTCTGCTGGCAGAAATAGGCCAAGAACTCATTGTGATTTATGTTTTTTTTTGGGGGGTAATACACATGAAGGGTACAGCTACCTTCTCCTCTTTCGGGGTTTTTGGTGGCCGACAGAAATAAGACAGCTTGAAGGTATTTTTATTCAGGCTGAACTAAGCAGCTGGATATACGTCTAATTGATTAGATTAAATGAATCTCTCTGTTTGAACCCCACACAATGCGAAACAGTGTGAACTGTTGGCCTGTCTCATGTTACACATGGCTGAGGGTGAGTTGCTCTCTGACCTGTTGAAGGTAATCTGAGCCGTGCAGTTGTGCAGTCCTGATATTAGCTTCACTTATTTTACACAGCACCATGGGCACAGGGCCATGTTACTAAAAGTTACTCATGTACAAAGTCACTGGTGACTGCTAGTGCAAAATG
This sequence comes from Sciaenops ocellatus, assembly GCA_033000465.1. NCBI lineage: Eukaryota > Metazoa > Chordata > Actinopteri > Sciaenidae > Sciaenops > Sciaenops ocellatus. The sequence goes on from CP136868.1 coordinate 7,723,713, forward strand.
AGCAGATATAGCATTAAACACATTTGCTAATTTGTTCAAAATATCTACAACTTGCAGACGGTTTTGCAGTCCTCTAATCACCAATCTTCTAATTGGTGGAAAAAGAGTTTTATTTTCTTGTTAACTCACAAAAGATATGATTTATACCATGCATTGTTTACATTCATGTTTGCTTGCTGGCTATGCTCTTCTTCACTGCCATTGCTGGGGCATTGCTACATTTGGTACCGCCACCAACTGTAGATGGCTGGGAATAACACAGAACCAATGGCAGGATGGCGCTGCCTGCATACTCACACATATATTTTAGGATGATTCAAACATATCAGGGGTCCACTTGTGAAAAGCGTCGCAGCACAGAGCTCAAATCTCACAATCATAGTGTTAACAAGCTTGTTTCATTTGTGCCAGAATCATGTCAGGCAGGAGAGTCTCACTTAGTTCACGTCACAGAACAATTACCACAACAATTACGTATACTCTTGCTTTGGTTATATTTAGATCAAGATAGTCTGTCTGGGTGATTATGTAACTGTCTCCGTAGCCCCTGGACAGCTAAGCTCCTCTGTCATATTGCCAACTTTTAGGTAATCATTTTTCTTTCTTAAGACCTTACCCGACACTGCAGACAAGCTCCTGTTTATACTTTAAGGACAGCAGCCCCGCTGAAGCTTTTAACTGAACTGGAACTTTCCAGGTCTTAGAACCCAAAATGAATATTTATCTTGTTTCTCTTCATTTTATTTAGTCCTTCATGATCTTTTTCTTTTGGCTGCAGCTTGCAGCTCAGGTTATGGAAGAGAAGGACGTTGGGTTTGGAATGGTCGACTCACACAAAGATGCAAAAGTGGCAAAGAAACTGGGTAAGCAGTGTAGCACAAATTATATTTAGTCTCATTTATACCTGCAGATCCTCAAAGTTGATTCCCTCTATCAGATTTAGTCAAGTGTCAAATAACTTTTAATGTATTGATTTGTAACTTTCTTCAATCACAGGTCTCGAGGAGGAGGGCAGCGTATACGTTTTCAAGGCTGATCGGGTGATTGAGTTTGACGGCCTGCTCTCTGCTAACACCCTGGTGGAGTTCCTGTTGGACGTGAGTAGAACAATTTAAGGGCAGATTCCCAGCTGCTGCTACAAGTCAACGCCAGTCTTGCCATGGTTACAAACTTTCCCCCCAGCATATCTGCTCTTTCCATGTGTCTGTAGCTGCTGGAGGAGCCCGTGGAGGTCATAGGAAATGCTCTGGAGCTGAAAGCCTTTGATAGGATGGAGGAAGACATCCGCCTCATTGGTTACTTCAAGAGCGAGGAATCTGAGCGTGAGTGTGCGAGGCTGTTGGATATCTTTTTTGCTGTCTGAACACAGCATCAGTAGATGAGTCTGTGATGGGCTTTCCGGTGCCCTCAGCCCCCTCATCTCCGTGGATTTACAGATCCATTTTTACCACTGCTGCACACACACAGCTGCCACTGTCGGGTCCCCTCTCACATGCTGTGGAAGAACTGAGTCTAGAGTAGTTTGCTTGTGGTGATGAGCTCCGGCTACATCCCGTGTGAGCAACTGTGGGAGCATTAAGTGGAGGTCAAAGTTCAGCTATTTCCACTCCCTGATGTGCAAATGTCGTGTACACAACAGCCAAAGAAAGCACAAACAGATGCGTGATCAGGAAAACAAGAGCACAATAGCGTCTAATAACACTGCAGACTCTTCATGACTACATCTGTCCCGCTGTTGTCTCTCATCCTCAGATTATGAGGCGTTTAAAGAAGCTGCAGAGCAGTTCCAGCCCTACATTAAGTTCTTTGCCACCTTTGAGAAATCTGTAAGTGACAAAACAAACATATAAACAGACACATCAGTGCTCCTGAGCGACTTTGAGTGTGTTTGTTGCTTCAGGTGGCCAAGGAGCTGACTCTGAAGATGAATGAGGTGGATTTCTATGAGCCTTTTATGGAGGAACCTGTCACCATCCCAGGCAAGCCTCACTCTGAGGAGGAGCTGGTGGAATTCATAACACAACACAGACGGTAAACAAATGTTGAACTAAATGATCAAACGAATGTGTGCTTAACCAACTTCCTTGTGACTTTTTAAAGCGATTTCATCTGTGTAACATTTAACGCATTTTGTGCCATCAGACCGACTCTGAGAAAGCTGCGAGCGGAGGATATGTTCGAGACCTGGGTGAGTGATGATTGTCTGGCTGCAGACAACATTAACAACTTTAAATTTAGATTTCCTTGACACCTAGAGTGACCTGACATTCATATTTGTTCTTTTCAGGAGGATGATATTGAAGGAATCCATATCGTGGCTTTTGCAGAGGTGGAGGACCCCGGTAACAGCACCTTGTTTTGTTATACCAATATTGTTATTGGAGGGCATGAATGCAAAGCATTACTCTTGTTCCCTGATATTTAATTAATCAGTCAAACTTTGTTTATATAGCACCTTATATATACCTTATATAACCTTAATTAGTATAATTGAAAACACATGTTGAGCTTACTATTTCATGTCAAAATGACTGCCGTGAAAAAGGTCTATTGATGTTGTGTTTTGCTTCCAGATGGTTACGAGTTCTTGGAGATCCTGAAGGAGGTGGCCAGAGACAACACCCACCTACCTGAACTCAGCATCATCTGGATCGACCCTGATGACTTTCCTCTGGTGAGACATGGAACCTCTAGGCTTAGACAGACACAGACAGACATGCACACAAGAAGAAAATGTTGATAGATATTTAGCTCACAAACTGCAGGTCTAATGTGATCTTTTTTTTCTTTATTCAGCTGACTCCATACTGGGAGAAGACCTTCAAGGTGGACCTGTTCAGACCCCAGATTGGCATTGTCAATGTTACAGATGTAAGTCCCTGACATCCTGACAAGCTGGCTGACATGATATGAATGTTGTGTTGAGTTTCTTCTTATCTGACCTGTTTGCCTGCCTGTCTTTCTCTCTCTGTGTCTGTCTGTGGGATCGTGAGCAGGCCGACAGCGTGTGGATGGAGATGGACGATGAGGAGGATCTGCCCACCCCCCAGGAGCTGGAGGACTGGATCGAGGATGTGCTCTCTGGCAAAGTCAACACTGAGGACGATGATGATGACGATGATGATGATGATGACGATGATGATGATGATGACGATGACGATGACGATGACGATGATGACGACGACGATGATGACGACAATGATGATGATGACGACGACGATGATGACGACGATGACGATGATGATGATGATGATGAGTAATCCACAGCCTGGAATTGTAAATGTTGACTCATCAGGCTGAATTTATCATGGATTTCAAACCACTGTACATTAAAACAACTTCACAAATTTGTACTGAATATGTGCCCACTAATAATAATAATATTATATTTTAATATCCAAAAATGTCATTTTTTTGACAGTGTAAATAAGCCTGGAATGGGTTTTGGGATTTAAAATAAAAGATATATGTATACTGAAATGTCTGGAGCAGACATTTACCTTGCATTACACATGACATTCATTATATGTACTGTATATAATGGGTCGTAATAATAAAGGACTGTTGATGTCAGCTACCCCTGTCATCAAATTCATTTTTATTTTAAGCCACGACGTGAAAACCTCAATCTTAAAATAAAACACTACTTTCATTCTGTTGAACAGGAAGTAGAAGTAGTACTTCTAGTAGTAGTAGAAGTAACTAAGTATATTTACTCTAATATTGTTCCTAATTTTACTTTATACTTTGAGGTAATTTTGAGTATTTCCATTTGTTTCTACATTTAACCTCCACTCTCTACATTTCATCTGGAAATTTACTTTTTAACCGACTACATTTATTTGCTGAAACATTTCAGAAAAACATGATCTAATTTTTTTTCTTTCTTCTATCCCGTTAATCATCTCATTACTCCCTTGTGTCATCTGTCTGAAGTAGTTTTACTTTAACACTTTAAATACATTGTACTGATAATAATATTTCTGAACTTTTACTACAGTGAAATACTGAACGCAGGACTTACAGAGTATCTGACTGCTAGTTCCACCACCGAGCACCATTATAATCTGTTCAATTACATCTGTTGTGGCTCATTGTCCTCAGGCGATAAAATAAACTGAGTGGTAAATGTATTTTTCCATTTCCCTTTTCTTTTTTTTCTCCATCCTCCTTTCAGGTACACTTTAAGATCTAATGTTTTGTTTACCTACAACAGGTCCATTTTCTGCCCCGGGAGGGGTGCAGCTTTGAAATAGTAAAACCACATGCTGACACGCTGCAGTTTCAAAAGCAAAGCTCTAATCTCTTCTTTCATCTCACACTACTTCTCTCTTCCTCCATCAGGTTTATTTCTCACCTGAATTAATGGAGCAGACAGCAGCTGCAGCGAGATAATAATGTCATTATTGGATCGACACTGAAAAGCTCATCAGAATGCTAATTCCTCATGTTTCTCTTCCTCTCTTGTGTTTCCGAACTTTTACTTTGCTTTGTTTCTTTCTCTCTTCTTTTGTGACTCATCGGATGTTTCTTTATCCAAATGTGATGACAGAATGATGAATGGGTTGTTTATTAGGCTAAACCTCTGAGTGCTTCATATTAACAGAAACCCCTGTCTGGGTTTAAGAGGTGTAAGAAGTATTAATGTTCTTTTAAGCTTAAGTTCAGCACACCTAGTCTTAAACATTAACACACTTAAGTAAATTCAACTTATTTGCAGACAAAATATGTGAGGAAAGTCATCTTTCTGCTACATTAAATATACAAAAGTCAACAAATGAGGATAAAATATGTAAATAAATGAAAGTAAATGAACATCACCTCTCTAAAACCAATTTAGATACATATCTCTAGGCCTTGTTGTAGTCAACTTTTCCTCAAAATAAAACATGTAATGTATCATCAATATCCAAGGATTAGTATGCCAAACTGCTTAAAAATGAAGTTTTTTAAGTTAGTTTTTTAACAGTGAAACTACTCACTACAACGTTCTTAGAAAGTCTTATAGACAGACACGTCATATGATAGGAACTCTGTGAAAATACAAAAAAAAAATCCTGCATTCTGTCGACCTCTTGAACTCACCTCAGACCTTCATCAGGTGAAATTAAATAATTATTCTCAGGATTCAGGAACTACTTTTGTAAACGCTGCCCAGACGATTCTTAACCAAAGATACACACATCAATTGTGATAACATAAAAATATGACAAGTATAAAATGCCTTGAAAGGGTCAATACAAATATTTGTTTATTATTATTATTTTTTTTTACAAATGTGACTTTGACACAGCAGCTGTGATTTTACATGTTCTGTTGTATAAAAGAAGACAAGGACAACTCGAGACATCAGCTGCATGACATTTAGGAAAGCGATCTCTCTTCTTCATTATGTTCCCTTTTTCCTCTCTCTCTCTCTCTCACACACCTGCACACACACACACACACACACTGCACATGTATGCTGAACACGTCCTAAATATGTATATGTATAAGTGAGGCACATGTGTAGTCAAGAACTATTTACAACCATCAACACTCTAAAAGCCTAAACAAAACTACACTGTCAGTGACCACAGTAACACTTGTGTAAATATAAATTTACAACATAACAGGCCTCATACATACAAAGGGTTTTAAAAATTCAGGTCAAATATTCATACGAATGAACAGTTTGATTGACGCTCAGGACAGTGTACCTGTTTCAGTAGCTGTAGATAGGTGGCAGTAGTGTGACACTGAGATAAATACTGACAGCAGAAATACTGACACTGGGTTGAGCTGTTTATGTATGTATATATTTAGTGTTTTACACTAAATTATTGATTATCAACACTTGTTTAAACACTTGCCAGCATGAGATAAGTGACTATTAATTTTGGAGAGGGATTTTGAGATTTCCTAAATAAACATTCCTTTAGGTTATGTAATGTTTTATGCTCATAGCTGAGTATATTTCACTTGGCAGACAGGATTTACGTTATGCAGAGAGCTGCTGTAATAACATGGCCCCCGTTGTAATTAATTAAGATGAAACTCAGGGGTGTATGTTTTGAAATCAAACAGCACAGAGGCGACAGTTTTAACATGAGATATAAGAGGGTCAACCACATGAACCACATACGTGTCCAAACATTTAGTCTCTCTGCTAACCTACAAAAAAGATCAGTGTCCACTGCACGCAATTACCTGTACATACATAATGAGCAGTCACGTGTGTTTGTTCACAATCTATCGACTAGACTATCTATATCCAGCTGTGCTGTGGTTGGCTTTCACTCCGAGAGACTTTGTCTATTTACAGTCCAGTTATCTCCACAAATACAGTGCAGACAGACAAGGTAAAAAAAACGTCTTTGACACAATTAAAAAAAATCTTTCAAGCGATGCACATTTTGATATAAAAAGTATAGGTAAAGGTAAGTAAAGGGATAAAGTATATTCACATATAAATACTGTACATACATCTGTAATACAGGACAGTTAAATAATCATTGCTAAGACTGAAAAACAGCAGTTTTGGTGAAAAGGGTTCAGGGTTATATCAAATGTCCTGGTCACTATGGTAACGCCAAAGGAGAAAGAAAAGACAAGTTGAGACAGATCCCGGGTGTACACTACACACTCAAAACACTCACACACACACACAAACACACATCCTAAATTACACACTCCTCCAAAATCATGACCTTTCCCACGCAGGCACACACTGGCACATGCAAATCAAGGAAGAAGAACATTAGTGAGGGTCATCTGTCGTGCATAGAGGAATACCTGAACTGTGTTCTGCAAATGTCAGGACAGAGAAAAAGCCAAGCATGCTCCCTCCCGTTTTCTGTCTGTTATCGTCTTTCATATCACCGGGGACAAAGACAAGGACACAAAGATTACATAAACAGAAGTACAAAAAACAGTACAAAAAGCTATTTTTCTTTTTTTTGTTGTTGAAAAATTCAATTGGATAATTAGAACAGTCCTGTGAGTCCAGATCAGCAGCACTGGTCCACCGAGTCACTGTTAAACTGAGGTCTCTGACTGGAGCAGCAGTAGAAACTTGTGAGACTTGGCGTCGATGTACTCCTCAGTCAGTCGGATGTAAGGGATGCCCTTGACGGTCACAGCTAAGCTAAAGTCTAGACACCTCAGTAGGAACTCTGTCCCCTCCTTTATGCCGCTGGTGACAGAAGCCTCGCTGACCAAAGTCCACTGGTCAGCCATCCAGCGCTCGGGGCCGTACTGGAGGGTCGGACCAGGGGACAGGTAGGCTTCAAGGAAGGCCTGGATGCACAGAGACAACCAATGAAACAACAAGAAAATATTTATTTTAAATATTGGACATCTAGCAGTGAAGTTGCAGGTGGTGGAAGAGGACCCACTACCTCTGTAGATATAAAAGCCTCATTCTAAGGTAATGAAAACATACTTATGAATATTATATTTCATTTTTGCCATATTCTGCCAATAGATCCTCCTAAATCGTACACACTGGACTTTTAATTGCTGAGCTCTGGGAATATAGCAACATCTCTAAAAACAATTAGACGAGACAAGAAACACAAGTTTCCTGATGCTGCCTGTGCAAGAGTGTCAAGATTCAACTCTTCATAAGTCAGGATTGCTGCAGATCAAAGTCCTTTTGTGTGTTCTTCATGCCAACGAGTGCCTGAATATGTGCAAAATATTTAGCATATCAAATATACTCATTTGTTTGCATTTGATGGAAGATTCATGAGCAGTGATATGATAAGAGACTTTAAACAAAGCCCCAGGGCAGCCAAAAATGATTTCAAAACTGAGGCGAACAGACTGATTATTCTGTATTTGTACACACACAGTTTTCTTGTGCAATGAGTGACTATTAGTGATATTTCAGTGCTCTAACCTTCAAGATAGGCGTGCTTTCTCTAAATGAACTGGGTTCACTTAGAGTGATTGTGATAACACCAACTTTCAAAAATACAAAAAGTAGAGTGGAACAATCTTGGTTTGAATATGGTTTAGATAATCAGAGTGGGTTTTAGCTTGTATCTATTAAAACTCTTATGTTTCACAGAAATATCAGGTCTCAGGCCAGAATTATAAAAAAAATAAGACCCAAGTTGTAATAAACTGGAATTATCTTGAAAGTCCTGCAAACACTGACTTCTGTGGCTTAATTCTTATCTGACTTTTTTTTATCTGATTGGAGTTTCAAAGCCAAACCCACCTTAGGGCTCATGTTATTGACGAGGCAGAAGGCGAGGTGCTTCTGGATGCTCTCCATGCTGTGGCAGTGCTGCCTCCTGGTGGTGCGGAGGTACTTCTGCAGGGCACGGGCCATAGAGGGAAATATAGCCAGAGCTGCTTCACGCACATCCATAATGTCAGACGGCGATGCACGCTCATCCTCTTTCTTCATCCGTCGGACATGTGTGAAGGCCTCCTCCACAGCCACGACCAGCCTGACAGAGAAGGAACATCAACACAGGAGTTGGCGTACTGTCAGCTCTTTACAGTTGTGAATACAGGAAGGGATACTGGTGGGTTGAAGAGTGCAATAACACTGTTGGACATATGGACATCATGTATCTGTTATGATTATATTACTTATGATCAAAAACTAACTAGTCTATTGCTCTGTCAATCTCTCCATTTCTCTTCTTATCTTCCTCCATCCACATCCTCTTCAGCCTCTTCTCCTCTGTCATTATGTCCATAGAGGCTGCAGAGCCCGGTTACATTGCCCACTTATCCAGTTATGCAGTTCTGGCATGACACCGGTTTCACTCCCAGTCTGCATTCCCCCACGTCCCAGGCCTTAAAACCTCCTCTTTCCGGAGGTCCAAAATGTTTGTTGTACAAACACTTACGCTCCACCAGTACTCTGAGCTCACAGTCCAGACAGGCCAGCTAACAAGCATTAAGTTAACATTAGATGCAAAACCATTCACATTGAAGCACAAATCAGATGACTTTTAATGGCCAGCAAGAAAAACCTGTTTCAATCGACTATTGTTTTAAAACTTGAAAATTGTGTCTTTAAGGAGACGAAACAAGGCATTCAAACTGCGATCACATCATCATACCGAGGTGCAGGTCTGATATTAGATCAGAAATCTGCCCCCTGACATGCTGTCATTTGTTCCCATGACTCACCTAGCTCTACGTTTACGGACTCTTCTCTCGTAGTCGGCCTCTTCGTAGTACAGCTCATTATGGGCGTTGTCTTTGCGTTTGGCGGCAGCTGTAACCATGGCCCGTGACTGATTCCCATTACCAGGCTGTGCTCCTGCTGTGCTCCCCGGGGCTGCAACAAAAGCAGGGGACAGAGGCAATTTGGTTATGTCAGTCTGAACTGGAGGTAGGAGCCTCTGACCCCGGCATACTCTGATTAATGGGCTGTATCTCAATCTGAATCATGGACAGAAAAGGTCGGATGGGAGGAGAGCTTAAATCTTACACATCACAGGAGGTGTAAAACAACTGTGAATCAACCTCTCTGGTCAGTGTAATGTCCATTGTACGCTCCGTTGACTTGAAATAGTTCAGAAGAATGTATTTTATGTTACTTATCTAGGGCATCCTGCCAGATTGTGTGTCTCAGTCACAGGGAATGTTAATTATAGTGCTGAGAAAAGAGGCAATTTCCACTGGAAGCATCCACATTTCTTCACAGACAGAAGGATGCAAGAACCTTTTTACTGGGGTTCGGATTAAATATTCATCATTTTACACTTCAAAGGCCATAGTTCTTGTCTGATGTGTGAATTTACTGGTTTGTGTGATAAACCCATAAAGCTAATGGAGCTTGTAGAGCAGTACATTAGAGATCCTGGGGTTTTATTGTGGGGGAATGGGATCTGGTTCATATTCATGAAGATCAGTAGAGTTTGGGGGGAGATTACCGAGAGCAAACGCTGCAGGTTAGGTAAGGACATAAATCATTAATAGTCTGATCTGCATATGTGTATTTATGCATGTGTGTGCAGGTGAGAAACACACGTGGAATCCCAGTGAAAGAATGCTGTCAGATCATTTGCACAGGGAGCATTTTAAATATTTTCCACTGCAAATATGGGTAAACAGCAGCCTCTTAACTTCCTGGCCTACATATTCATGCAATGTGAAGATCTGCCTGTGAATGACTTTGAATGAGAGAGGGGGGTGGGGTAGGTGGAGGGTGAGTGGGGGTTGGAGCGAGCGAGAAATGAAATAAATAAAGAGGGAGGAAAAAAAAGGGAGAGCTGGAGACAGGCTGAGCGGGAGGAAGGAGAAATGTGGGAGTATGTGAGGAATGAGCGTTACTCTGATGAATTATTTAAGGCTTGAAATTCCACGGCCCTCTAGAGTCCTACCCGCTGCACTTTGATAGGGAAGCGGGCGGGGGGTGGGTGGGTTGGCAGGATGGAAGGTGCTACCAGGACACCGTATCCCACACTGCATCCCTGCCATAGATCATCAAATCCACAGCGCTGTGCAGCGGATCGGGGATTGATGGGTGGCGAGTGAAATACCCTTTTAAAAAGAGTATGTGGCATTAAAGCATGTGTGTATATGGGAGCAGAGAGGCAATATATCAGCTGATTTACATGTGTGTATGTGTGTGTGTGTGAGTGCAGTAGTAGGAGTGCTTGTTGTCGATGCAGTATATACATTATGTCAGGGACGGAGGCCTCAGAGTGCACTAAAGATGGAGTGAACTGAACCGTGAAATTAGTGGTTTCCTGTGATAAAGTGCTGCGTGGAGGGATGTTGAGGACTTTTATCTGTACTTACTGTCGAAAAGGTATGTTCTCAGTTTGTTTTTAAAAGCTGCTCATGGAAGAGACGGAGATGGAAAAGAAAACATCACAACGAGAGAGCGGAAGGAGCTTAAAACCTGGTTAAACAGTGGAACTTAACAACAAAGGGATGTTATGTAATGTAGGAAGTAATTATTGGGACGGATGAGGCGACTAACCGTCTACGTTGTAGACCTTTAACCCAGCCAAGTGTTTGGCAGCTCGGTGCTTTGAGGCAGAGAGAAGTGCCGGGTTATGGACAGGAAAATCTCTGTAGTAATATTCCAAAATGGAGAGAGCAGCCCTCTGAATGCTGTGAGAGAAGAGACAGAGAGAGAAAGATCAGACAGTAGAAATATGATTTACATTATGGCTGACTTACTGTACTGAATAAAGCTCTTCCATCAATAAGTAAACAAAGTTTTTAGACAAACAGGTGAAGATCTATGTCGAATTAAAACATTATTTAAATAAAAGAGTACTGTACTAAGTTTATGTTGCACTCCCATGATGGACGGTTTACAAAGACAGTGTATCAAAATCAATTCAGCAGAGCCAGAGATAAACCTGTCTTGCCTTGTATAAACCTGGTGCCTACATTACCCAAAATGCAACGTGAATGGCCATCTCCGTTTGGAGATTCGGGTGTGTTGTGCTAGTATCATCTAATGTAAATGGACTAAATTTGTATTTATATAGTGCCTTTCTACTTCCGACCACTAAAAGTGCTTTTACATTTCATATCTCACACACACACGTTCATACACTGATGGCATTCGCTGCCATGCACGTTGCCAACTGCTCATTAGTATTAGGAGCTAAGCATTCATACACATTCACACACACCAATGGCATATCTTGCACAAGGACACTTCGACATGCAGACTGGAGGAGCTGGAGATTGAACCGCTGATCATCTGACTCTACCTCCTGAGCCACAGCCTTGACCTTTAACAAAGCTGAGTTGTAGGTTAAGAGTCCTGGTAAACTTACATCTTTCTAACTCTGAACCCACAGATTATTTTTCATTTTCACACTTGTAGTCTTTAACTGATGCAGAATCACTTGATGCAGTTTATCAGATCTCCCTCTGTAGCTACAAAAGCTTTCATTCAACGTTCTTCACATACACAGTAGTGCGCCCAACACCTATAAACAGACTTTGATGTGTAAGAATGGTGCAGTTGCCCTTTAAGTAATTGGAAGCTGATATAACAATGTTTATGGTTCGTCTCCAGGTCTTAATTTCCTGTTTCCCATCCTGCAAATTAATTTAAGAAGTAGCCAATAAATTGTAAACCCATTAAGTTTTTAGCCTAGTAACACAAATCTTATCTAATTACCACTGTTGTGTCCTTGTCCTGTCCTATTGTCACACACTCCATCAGAACAAAAACAAAGTAAGACAGCCACAGGACGAGCGCCTCTGCCCGACACTTTCTCATCGCCGCCCCCCTCCCAACCTCCAAACTCCAAGAATAGCTCGCCTTGAGCAAACTAGACGAGGAGGCTGATGATGAGTAACTCAATTACTGTGCCAGTCTTCCCTGTGGACGTTTCACATACACATACTTCAACATGATAGAGTGTAATGACTGTAACCAAGTGCCAGTGTGTTTGTCTCAACGTGTACCCTACAGAAAGGTCATATTCCCGCGTGGAATTGTAAAAGGATTATACTTTTAACGTCTTCTTCAATCCCGTTTTTTTTAAAAATTAGGAACCATATGTAAGGCAGATAACGTAGAGGAGGTAATTACAGCGTGGGAGCGTTCGTACCTCAGCTGTCCTATGTTGTAGTGACGCGTCTCTCCATCAGTGGAGCGCATGACACACACGCTGTAGCAGGGCTTGAAGTGACGAAGCTCCAGCAGCACCACGGCAAGGTAGTGAACAAACAGCTGCGAGTCCACGAGGGACACGGCAAACTGGACGATACCATGGTAGTCCTCATCCTGATTAGACCACATCACAGGTTTAATGAAAATATTTACTACTCACTGAGATGGCATAGAAACAATCTGAAATCATCTTACACTTTCAAACCCACCTGAGCATCAAGGATCCGGACCCCATAGAAAAGCCAATAAGACATGGTGAGCAGGAGCGTAAGAGTGGTGAGGAAGGCACGGTACACACACACTCTGGGCAGGCTGGCACGTCCCGGTCGGAGAAACAAAGCCCAAATGGCCACCAGGAGGATGAGGAGCTTGAAGGAAATGGAGAGGAAGAGGCCCTCGCAGGCTGCACCACAAGCCTGGAGTCTGTCGGGCCACATAACAGCCGGAAGAAGCAGGAAGACCAAGGGCGTGGCCAACACTAGCAGCCCCACACACAAGCCCACGGCCAGGGGAAGATAGCGGCGGAAGCCTTGGGTCCGGTCCTGTATCCCCTTCCCCAGTCCAACTACTTCCTCCTGGGAAATACTGAGCTCCGAGGTGCCTGTCACGGCGGTGGTGGTTTCCCCCCAGTTATCATCCTGAAGGGGGAAGAAATAAAAGGTGAAGGAAGGGTATGTTACATGGCATGGATAGTGAAGCTGCATTAATTCATATTTTTGGCCATTTGCGACCAACAGAACAAAATGTATGACCAATATAATGACATACTAATGAACAGAACAGTTTCCTATTTATACATTCAGCAGACAATGCGCAACATTTGCATTCATATGAATGTAAATCCATTAATCACTCTACTTTATGCTAATACTAATGCTGTACTATGTTCACTAGCTAGTTGCTAACTTTGCCTGTCTGCTGTTTGGTGCTGGGCCGGTCATGTACAGGTTTATTGAAGGTTTTTCTGCTGAACACAGCTGCCTTCTGACACTTTAAAATGGCATTAAAATTCCAGAGAATCTGGCAAATTAACTAACAAATACAAACCTGAATCTGATGGGCAACAATTGCTCCATTGCCCTATTTTACTCCCATCTTACAGGGGCAATCATTACAGATTTTATGCACCGTGCACAGAGCACATCCTCCATGCTATTTCGAGATTTCTGATTTTCCTGGAGTTTTGCCTCATTATGACAGGCCTTTTCAAAGTCCCATTGAAGTGCAGTAGCGTTCACGTTTTTCCAGGAAGGTGCATACTAACATATGCAGGCACACACACACACACACACTCAAACACACACACACAATGAATAACAACAACAAAAGCTGAAGCTTTCCAGACCCATCATTGTAAATTAGAGTCATTTTTTTTTCTTCCTAGCCAGCAGGGTCATTTTAAGCATAAATCATTCCAACAAAGGAACACACAGAGTATAAATTAATGACAAGCCTGCTCTAAAGAGGCATTTATTTTTTGTGTGCCTGTCATTAATTCAGGTAATTAGCCATTCATTGTCCCCCAGAGTGTCACTTTGCATTGTATATCTTTCTGACTACAACCAATCGCAGGAGTCACAGCTGCAGAAAGAGAGAGGGATGAATGCTTGAAAAATGACAAGCTGAACAGATATGCCTTTGTGGCTCCACGCACAAGTGTGCTCACGCTAACACCTGAGCACATCAAACAGTCCGTACAGCCCCAAACTCCAGCCATATGGGACTGATGAAACCGCTGTGACATGCTGTGAGTAACACAGACAGAAGACGGTCACATTAATTATCACCTGTCTCGCGTATCCTCGCTGTAAACAGTGCCATCCCGGGCTATTAAGGAGTTAAGTGAACACTGCTGCTATTTGTGGAATTTGAAATCAAGATCGCGTTTTTGCACATTTTAAACTCGGGGAAAACGCAGCATGCTCCGTAGACGTGAATTCTGCCCTCCATTTAATGTACACAGTTAATTAACTCAGCCGTGCTGGAGGAGCGGTTGCCATCAGGAGCCAGAAGATGAATGAGCGTGAGACGAAGAGAGGGAGGGAGGGAGGGAGGCAGGTGTGAGAGGTGTGAGACGGAAGTAAATGAGGAGAGAAGGAAAGGAGATGGCGAGGGAGGGGATGCAGAAGCAGCATTTATGTCCTGGTATCTGTCTGCCAGACTAATGTGCGAAACCAGAGGTCAGCTATGTAAGTGCAGTGTCAACTCCATTTAGTATCTGATCGCATTTCTATTCCTCTCACATCTCTCCTCTTTTTCACCCTTTCTTTCTTTAGCCAACTCTTTTAACAGGGTCCCAACCTTTGCAACAGGATCTGTGACCAATCACCGCCATCCCACACTTCAGCGAAAGAGCAGAACAAGCGGGAATACAAAAACAATATCCTGTAAAGCTTGGCAGGTCATTTTTAAATCGGGGAAACTGTATTCGACTAAACAATCTCCACTTAATGGCTCGTTCTGGAGCTTTTGATAGCATCACACTGTATTTCATCAGCAGATCGGCTGCTCAGCTGTTACTTGTGAGTATGAAAAGAGGGATACATTTTGAAATATGATTTTTTTCCACTCCATTTTAGTCCTCTGTCCACATTCAGCTGTCTCACCCAAATAACAGCCTGTAGAGTGAATACGCCTGCTACATATATTAATGTGTAATTTTTGCAATCATAAAATAGTGATTGGGCCGATGTCTCATCAATTTATGAGCCAAGATCAGATCAGTATATCCGCTGTTTGACAACAGAAGCAGAAAAAATCTTGAGTTTGGCCGTATTTAAGCACAGTGGGTGACGATATAGATCAAGAGGAGACAGAAGCTGAGACTCAGCAGAGAAGCCAGACTGTGAGAGTATCAGCTGTGAGGCACAGTTTGGTAGTATGCCAGCTGAGAGGAGGAAGAGGAAATGTAGCTTGTCCTATTTTCTTGTATTTTAGCATTTTTAGTGTGGCGTGATAGCTTGACAAAAACGAACCGAACGCACAAAATTCACTGGTTTAGTGTGGTAGGCTTAACTACAAACAAAAGGGCCTTTTCAGGGAAGTTATTTTGACATTTTCAGGAGAAGCACGTGTAAATAATAAAATTAAGCTGTTTCAGTTTCAGGGTCTTGGTTTTGTGCATGCTGGCTCACTGTGACACTCTCGGGGACATTTGAACAGAACCGAGCCATTGTTAATGTTATTAGCTACATCTTTGCTTTTCAGGTTAATATGCAATCCAATACTTGATCTTCTAAATCACCCTCCAGTCAGCCTGAACATTTTATTTTCTGCTGAGGCGTTTATACAGACAAGCTTTTCACCCTTATGTCTCATTTAGTGAGAGAAAACAACATATCACCTACCAAGCTAATACGCTGTTAAAAACCAGCCATTAAATCTGAGTGGAATAATCCCAAAGACTAACGCTCCACTAATCAGGCCTGATCTCTATATTCAGTAAAGCGAGGAGAAAGGAGTAAGTAAGCGAGCGAGAATGAAACAGAGAAGGGTTACGGGAGAGAGAAAGAGAGAGAGAGGCAGGGAGGGAGTGGGAGCTGCTGCCTCCTTGGCAGTTCGTTTCATCTGGCAGAGGGTGAATATGGATTATGGTTAGGCCTGTTCCACCGTCACAAAGCACAACAACATACTGATTAGCACAGAGACCCACACATACAAACACAGTAAACACTCTGCCAATTGCAAAACACAATGGTTAAGCCCCACTGGCCTGAGTGGAGGTTAAAATGACATTTACACATTGGTGTATTCGTGTGGGTGAGCAGATTAGTGTCACTGTGTGTGTGTTTGTGTTCAAATGTTCAATATGGGGCAAAAACAAGTGGCATTTGTTTAAAATATTTGGCACATTTCCTCCAATTCTTTTGTATTGTGAGGTTAATTTGACATTATTTTAAGATATGTGTGTGCAGCAGGTATGAGTAGGTGTGTGTGTCCATCTATTCAACGAAAAGGGCAAAGAAGCAAGGTGTAAAATGCCGAAAACAAGAGTATCTGCCTCTCCTCATATGCTTTGGTGTTGCTACAGCTAACGTTGTGAACTGAAGCTGCTGCCTTCTGGCGTCTAAGTCTCACAAAGCAGCATGGACAGTCTCAGTAACAGACTTGGCGCTCTGTCTATGACTCACTCACACACACACACACACACACACACACACACACACACACACACAAGCATGAAAGCTCCGGTCCAAGACCGTATCCTTATGTCATAGGCATGCGTGTAAACATGGAGGATTATTCATATCAGCTTTCCCCAAAGTGGCGTTTGGCTGGGATGCTAAAGCTAATCTCAGTCTGTGAGAATGTTTCTCTGCACTGGAGCCTGTAAGTGTTACAGCAGCTCTGCTGTCGAACAAAGCTGCTCCCAAAAATATAATAATACATAAATAAAAAAGCACAGGCTGTGGTGGACTGTGGTGGTTTTGGTTCTGGTGTTGACGGTGCCGCTGCCGTTCCATTTGGACACCATTTGACTGGAGGGCTAAAGCAACACAATGGCAGATTACCTTACACTGCGGACAATGGACGTAAGATACAAGATGACAATCACATGACATCGAGGAATGTGGCTGCCCAGCCAGGAGGGGATGCTGAGCGGAGGCGGCAAAATAGGTCAGAGCTCTCAGAGATGGTCAAAAATGGTCTGGCTGGAGACACGGTCACATCCTAATCCCATTAAAGAATACTTCATACTCTTCTACTTATAAACATTTTGGGGAAATACATCTTTCGCAGGCAGCTTGCACTTAACACACACACACACCTTTTCTCTTTTCTCTGCTACACACAAACAAACGATGACTCTTTTTACTGTAAATTTAAGTAGGTCAGAGAGCCGGTGAAGGCAGCCCAAGGCAGAGCTCTCTCTGAAGAATAATATCTATAACTCTTTCCTCCTTTGGTCGTTGTTTTGCTTCTAACTCAGCTTTGTTTTTTTTCAACTTCCATTACAATTCACCTGATCGTCTGCATTGAGCAAAACAGTCTGATATTTCAAGAAAAACATGCATTTGCTTCATTGCCGAGAGTTTTAGGATCTATACAAGTTTCGTATCTATTGGCTAAATGTGAAACTGGAGCAAGAAGACGGTTAGCTTAGCATAAAGACTGGGAACAGTTAGCCTGGCTCTGCCCAAAGTTGAAGAAAAACACCTACCAGCACCTCTAAAGCTCACTAAATAACATGTGATATGTTGTTTAATAAGTTGTTACTTTATGGCATGGTTGTTCCAGGGAATCTCACAGTGACAACAAGTCTACAAGAAGTCACTTCTCACACTGTACACACTTGTTTTTATATATACGAAACCAACAATGTGTTTTAGAGGTGCTGAAAAGTGGATTTTTAAAAACACTTTCTAGTCTTTATGCTGAGCTAACCAACTGTGGACAATAGCTTCATGTCTAACCAACAGATATTAGAGTGTAATCGATCTCCTAATCTAATTTAAATGCCAATAAGCGTATTCCCCTGTGGAGAAATGTCGAGCTACTTTTTAAAATAACGATCGCTATTTGAATGCATCTTTAATCCACGCTCTTGACTGCATTATCGCAGCATTATGCTTCCCTGCATGTACTTTAAAATCTATTTTGCTTGCAGAGCTCAGCAGAATCAGCTTTATGGAGTGACTGATACCAATTTGCTCTGCTTTCAGAGCTATCCAGGCTTGACAGTTATACGCAGTATCACTCACACACACACACACACACACACACACACACACACAGACACACACACACACACACACACACAGTAAAATAGCGTTGTCCTTACAAATCCGTCCAGGCCTACAAGAGGGATGCTAATCCTCTGACCTATATGATCCCTTGTCACCATTGTTCTTATGTGTCAGGCGCTGTGCCAGTGGGCAGCCAGCTGTGTGAGGATGACTTTACAAGGTCACAGAGCAGAGTTCATAGATGGATTACTCGACCCCTCTGATTTATTCTAAAGGAATAAATCACTTCTCTAAAATCAGCCCACATTCTCTCACAGTTAAAACACCCCAGTTACTCCAATGTACGCTCCCATGGGAAAATACCTGGCCGTCATCTCCAGGATCTTCTGCTGGTGTGGGTTCTCCTGGCAGTGGCTCTCCATTGTGAACGGGGGATTCCTGGGAGGGGGTGTCGGGCGGGTTGATGACGACTGACCTCTCAGAGCGACTGCTATCTTTACTGCTGCTGGCCTTGTGTCGCTCGCGGCTTCGATCCCTGGAGTCGAACAAACACGTAATGACCACGAAGAACAGTACACGTGGAATATAGACACATAAATGTAACGTATACTCATGTGTGCATATATTCGTTATTGATAAATCTAGAGATTATTTTTGTTGATTATGTTTTGTTAGAATATTAATAATTTGCCAGAGCCTAAGTTGATGTATTCAAACTTCCCGTTTTGTATGACCGAGAGTTCAAAACCCATCACAGCCCCGAAAATCATAGAATTTGCATATTTGAAAAGGTGCTACCAGTTTGATATTTTTGCTCAATAAACAACCAGAGAGTTGATTATCAATCAATTATCAAAACATATGAATCCACTAATCATGTCAGGTCTAAACTCATGCATACAAGCAACTCATCCTGCTTGTTTATGAGTACTCAAGCATGAATACAGACACAAAACAAGAGCTGAAACAGAAAATCAGAAAATCAATTGATCTTCTGTCAGATGACTAATCGACTGATCAATCTTTTTATCATTTTAATTTTTTTGTAGACAAAAATCCTTCTCAAATTTGCATAAAATCTGCTGCTTTTCTTTGTCTTTTATGATAGCAAACTGAATATCTTTGGGTTTTCACTGACAAATCAAGACATTTGAAGATGTAACCATGGAGTATATAGGCCAAATGATTCATCATACTGATGAAGGTAAAATAATTTTATTCAATAATGACAACAATTGTTAGATACAGCCCTGCATGGCAAAAGGCTGGTGGAAAAGAAAGGAAATGAATATTCTAGCAGACACGACGGGAGTCAAATGATTCTCTCATTTGCAGTAAACTGAGTGAAATAGGTTAGAGCCACTCAGCTGTGACGACCCTAATCCACCAGCTCTGTCTGTCTCAATCTCCAGCTCGTCCTCTCTCTTAGTCTCTCATCTGATTTATTTGGCTACAACCAACATGTGGTCCGCTCAAACCGGAGACAAACACAACAAACTCAATGTGCACTGAAGGCATTAGATTAAATACCACAGCAAAGGCTGCTGTGAGAGATACAGCATGTGATCCAGCAGAAATTTTGTATCATGGGAAGGGAGAGTGGAGAGAGAGAGACAGTCAGATGGGAGGGCGGACAGACAGGAAACATACCCGTGTCGGTTTGATCTCCCGGACCGGCTGGAGTGGTAGGAGTAGCCCGAGTGGGTCGACTCAGTGTCCATTCCAACGCAGTTCAGTGCTGCCCGATTGGTCAAGGGTGGGGGTGAGGAGAGATTCGTCGTGTGGCAGGGAGGGTAAGTTGGCAGCGGTACTCAGGAGGAGGAGTGGGTTGCTATAGAGACGGACCTCAGGAATCCACTACGACTGACAACTACTCCAGAGAGCTGCCTTTGTAGCCACATTGACCTGAGAGAGAGAGAGGGATAAAGAGTACAAACGCTTACAGTGAAATCTGCTTTCTATCTTGGTCAGGTGATATATTTCTGTACATGCTTGTGCTGATTTTTATCATTCAATGTGTTTTAAATGAAGGCAGATTGACCAGTAAGAGCCATCGTCCATTCTTACGATCTGTGCTGTTGAACTGCAATAAAATTATCTGTCATTTATGTACAGATGAGAGAGAAATTATTCCTGTCTACCTCTATAAATACTTTTTCCCTGTCTCCAGCAGCTACGTATATAAATATCTGGCTAATGGATAATCTCCAGAGTCTGTTCTGAACTTGGCAAAGCTGCATTTTTGCACCCTGGGCTTGAAATCATTTACAAGACAAATTTTTATTTGGAAACACTGACTTGAGACCAGGAATTAAAACACCACATTCAAAACATGTTTCATGAAGAATGTAACTTGTAGTCAAACTCCTCCCTTGATGCCCATCAAATTAATTGTGCGTGAGTGTGTTTCTTATGTGACTATGACGTAATGCTGCCACTTTTGGTCTCTCGTAACAGAAATAAAGCATCTCAGGAGACTTTCTGGTTTAATTTAGGTTAAGATTTTTGCTGAGAACCTTTCAGACATGCTGAGGGAGCTTCAGGAGGAATACAGATGCGACTGCAACCAGTTTCAACACAGCAAGAGTGGAAGATATGACATGAAATGTGTTTCAGAATGTCAGATTTGAAACAATACAACGCCTCCTTTTGGGAAGATGCTTGATGGTAAGCCAGGATTTTAGAAAAACTGAAGCCAGCGCCAGGAATAGAAATCTGGGGTGGCAAATGCTGAGGCCTGTTTTATTTATTTATTACTTTTTGGCATTAAGGCAGTCAAATTTGAACATAATGGATCTGGAATCCACACATTGGAAATTGTGTCCTATTTAATAGTTATGGTTGTGTAAACTCTCCAACCTGTCATTCCAATTTAAAGCCAATATGAGGTCAGACTGCCTTCCTGGGCTCTTTAATGTATGCTGTGCTATACACGAGGATGCCTCTGAGCTTCACCATGCATGACCATTCATTTAGACCTCAATCTATGGCCTGTCTGTCTCCCGGCTGGTTGTCCTGACAACCAGTTGCCAATCACCGTCTCCAAACCTAGTTTCCCTTTATTAACTGGTATTATTTGATTGTTATCACTGAAGCCAGCGGTGCATATAAACAGTAAAATAGCCTGTTCAGCACATTAGGATGTGAATCCACGCGGCGACATGGAGATCATGCTCTGAAAATAACGGTGAGACAAAGACGCTGCAATGGAGCTGATTTCAATTAAGATGACACAGATGGGGTTGAACATGTGTCTCTCTTTTTCATTACCCATCATGGGAAATATGATAAACTGCAGATTTCCGCACAATGCATATAAATTATGTAATATTACCAGTGCCTGCCTATGGAATTACATGTGTCAGACAAAAGCTAGAATTCGTATTAACCCCCAGACATGTAAGAAAGAAATGCTGCTGTGGTCACAGTTTCTCTGAGAGTCTCCACTGATGCAGCCACTCGTGCTATTGAAAGCAGGAGAACATATGTCGAACAAGGCAGAGCTGCATAAATGCAGGACTTCAATAAATATTGCACTAGATGTACGTTTCATCCCGCTCGCAGCATCAAAGCTCGCGTCGCAGCATCAAATTTTAAACACAAGGCAGAGTTTTTGACAGAGGACGGTCACATCTCGTCTCATCCATCCATCCATCCACCCACATCTGGAGCGTCCACTGTTGCCTTGGCAACACCGGAGGCAGGAGGCCCCATCTAGCAGCGATAATCAATCACCCCCGCTGAGAGTAAATTTGTGTGATACACTTATGTGCGTGTGAGAGACTGAGGGTTGAGGGGGGGGGGTGGCACAGTGAGAGGGCACAAAGAGCAAACAATGGCTTCTCATCACACCAAGCAGCAGCCGAATGGTTAACTGAATACGCCTATACGTTGAATAAAAGCTGTTAACCCCCTGAGTGCTGATCTCGAGAGCTCGTGGCAGCGGTATGTGGGCCAAGATGATCCCTCTGAGAAGCCACTCATCCACGAGACGAGCATGAAGAGGCATAGTGAACCAGGCCATGTGGAAAATCGCAGCCATGGGGTAAGAAAAACTATCAGTTACAAACCAACGGATAACTATGAATAAAGCATGCGGGCATAACAACGTGTGTTAGAGACGTGCGACTGCCTGCGCGCTCTGGTCCATCCAAAAAATTCAGCCGTCTTCTGAGAGGGACTCAGTGTGGAAAATGGATTCTCTAGTGAAGCGTAGATGCTTTGCTGCAGACCATTCTGGTTGGCTGCACAGAAAAGAGATTCATGAGGGCAGAAAGTGACACTAATGTAAAACAAACACTCATTAATTTGTTTGTTTAGTGTATGGAGGCGGTTGCACGGTGGGGGCTAATGTAATTACGTATAGTTGGGCTCAGAAGTGCAGGCACATGTGCTGCTATGCTTTTTCCAGACTGCACTATTGCAACAAATCTGTGCTGGTCGCCATGGGGAGAGCTGTAACATCTGATAGGTCAGGTTCTTTGCACCATTTTGCCCTGCTGATCCAACTCATCAATTAATGATGAAGCTGAGAATGTGGGATTTTAGTTTAATGTCCCACAAAGCTGCAACTACGTTCCAATCTGGGCACGCAGAGAGTGAGAGAGAGAAAGAGAAAGAAAGGTGTGGAATGTGAGATTCCTTTAAAGTACCCGATGCATTGTTGGCACCCTAAATGGCACAGATCAGCCTTGTAGCTCATCTATCCAGAGCTCACGCTGAGGTCTGGTTACCATGGCATCTGTGCCCTCCCTCACGCCCATTAGCCCTAGCGCTTTCCTTCCTTCATGTGCTGTTGCCCTGCCCTGGTGGCATTACGCCATAATCTGCCAGATGCAGCAGCTGTTAGTTCATTTCCTTTATCATTTGTTTTAGCATTTCAAAGCAATCCGCAAGCTACAAAACCTCCATCCACAACTGATATAACAGATATTTCTTTCATAGTTGTTTTCATTTTTGATTGCTTATGATCATTTGGCGTCATTATAACCATAGAGCCATTTATACCATTTATAGTATCACAATTTTCCAGAGCACATGGTGACATCCTCAAATTTCTTGTTTTTCCAACCAACAGCTCAAAATGCCAATGTTAGTTCATTTAGAGGACTAAGAAAACCAGCTATAGTCACACTTCACCCTGTATCTTTGGCATTTTTATTAAAAAATCTGTTGTAATCAAAGAACCGATTGTTGCTTTTCTGATCTAAAATTACAGATTTATCATATCAGCTATCCATTACACTATTTTAGTGTAATAAAACACATTCCAGCTGGGTAAGACCTCTTAAACAAATCAATAAATGGGTGCCACAGTTATTTACAGTAATAAAAATCTTCAATCCCTCCATGGACTTCAGATAAACCCGAGCAACAGCTGCTGATTAACATATTATCACATCCCTGCTGACTGACTAAAATCACATAAACAGAGCCGAAGATGCAGAAACTCCCGTGGAAACATTTTTTTCCCCTCTCATTTCATCACAACATATGATGTAATGAGAAACGTGCTTCCTGTGTATTTTCCCGTCATTGTTTGCTTTGACACATTTGATCCTTGGCACAAAGATTTTTGTTTGATATGTGCGGAGAGCCAACCTGTGACCTTTGAGTGACTGGATAGAGTCTCAGCCACTCCCCACCTCTCTACCACACACACAAATACACCCTGCAGTAAAAGGCGAAAGTTAAGACCTGACACAGTTCTCTGGAATGCAAACTTATTCCCCCCTGATCCGCTCATGTGGAACTAAATAAAAGTACAGTAGAGGCAGCAGAGAGGGAGCGAGGCGGTGCGTGTAGGACAGATACCTCAGCACATTCCTGCTGTAAGTGCAGTGCTTTTATGTCTGTAAATACAACTACTGTACACTACTCTACAATGCAGCGTGCATTACACCGTGCTATCCAAGTTTCGCAGGATCCTAATGCACCTCAGTAGCCTAAAGGTAGCTCCACTTCTCATTACACTTGTGACACACTGGCCCTGCCAGCCATAAAACAGGGTTTTAAAAGAGAACAATGACCAAAGCGTTGCCAACACCACCGTCTTTTGATCATCCGTGGCTTCCAGGGGATGACTCATCTCTTTAACGGGTTCACATACCTCTCAGTATCCTTAAACCTCTTTGCACATGACCTATCAGCACTGCTTAATAATGAATGAGTGTAGTTGCTGCACAGTTTCACTGCAGCATCATTGACTGAGATAGTGTCAGAGGAGGCACGTCCTAACACCTCATCCAGATGTGTGCACCATGAGCAGCTGCAGGGTGATGGCGATACGCACCATCACCCTGCAGCGTCGGCTTGATGAGAAGGGGCCCTTTTTATTTTATAGGCTTCTGGGTGTGAGAGAGAAGAGAGAGATAGAGAGAGCGAAGGATGTGAGGTTACTTTTGTTACCCATCTGCAGTTTCGGTTACAATAGATCTCGTTTCAGTCACAACCTGAACAGCATTAACCACAGGAGCCACTATCACCTCAAATAATGCATGCGTAATTTTGGTTTCATCTTCATATGTGAAGCATGAGAGGAGCAGGAGGAGCAGGGTTAGACCCCATATACATAAGTGATAGGAGGACTAAAGCCTACATCTGTCTGATGAGATGGAAACCATTTTTTTCCACGACGGTAGCATTGAACTTCATCAGCAATCCCTGTGAGGGGTTGTGGCTCAGGCGGTAACGATATACCCGGCGTAACGAACGCAGCATCGCTTTGATCAATTCATTTACCTACCTTATTTTTTGGCTCAGATGTGTGTCATATATTCCTCCAGCAGCGTCTCGGTGTCGGTGTCTCTGTGAATGTGCCGCCGCCGCCGCCGCTACTGCTGCTGCTGCTGAGGCGCGTCTGTGCTGAACTGACAGGGGCAGCTCCCTCAGACGAGCCTGGCCATTGTGGTTAGCAGTACCAGAGAGGGGAGGCAGCATGGAGGTACAATACACTTCCAAGTGCACTAATATGAGTATTGTCAGCCAAAGTCCACTAGAGGTCGTCCTTTAAACAGGAAGTGGGGATAATTTCTCATTCAAAAATGTTTTGCTTGCTTTAGTGTTTAACTTTCACTTTGCAGAATCATATTTGTGTTTTGTGTGAAATTTAAAGAAGTGTGACGTGGACACTTCCAGTGCACAAACACTGAGACTGGATGGACTTGTCAGGGAAGTAGCAGACATCTTGTGACCACTACTGAAATTTCTGACTTGTATATTCATAGAATCTGGATTTTACTCACTTAATTTAAGTTATTTAACTGAACAAACAAAATCATTAAAGATCCAGTGTGTAAGATTTAGGAGTATCTATTGGCAGGAATGGAACAGAATATTCATAACTATGTTTTCATTAGTGTATAATCACCTGAAAATATGAATCATTGGTTTTTTTTGTTGTCTCAAAATGAGCCCTTTATATGAGCAGTAAGAGCGGGTCCTCTTCCATAGAGTCCGCCATGTTGAACCGCCATTTTTATACAGTAGTCCTTAACAGACAAACCAAACACTGATCTAGATATGGCCTTTAAACATGCCTGTATTGGATTATTACACTTGTGTTTTTTAATTATATAATACAATCAAAGAAATGTTCCAGAACTATTTTAATGATTGTAAAACAAGATATTAGCAGGTAGAAAATTTTAGAAAACACCTGCAAGGCTGGACTACCAACCAGGAATGTGGTGAGTGCATCCCAGGCCGCCAGGTTCACTGTATGACAACTAATTTGTGTTAATTGTAATTTTGTATTGGAGAATATGGAAGCATGCACTCCTAAAGCGCCATATCTATGTGTGTATTATCACACACATGTGCAACCACACAATAGTGTCATGTGATTTTACAGCAGTGCATAAATACTACACAGAGACTTCCAGGGTCAAGACATGTCACCTCTGGACTGTGGGAGTGGGGCCATAAATCTGCCACAAATGTCTTGTGATTTATAGAAATTGGCTGATTTAGGACGTTTCATCTCTGGCCAAATGACAGAGACAAAATATGAAGGGCAAAGGTCAGTACTCAATATTATGAAAAGGCTCATCCAGGACAGGAAGGCCGAGGTACGCCATGGTGGTAACAGGTGGCTAAAACAATAAAAAAAAATGTTAATGTTGTGGAGAATTCAGATCGTCAGTGGTCATTTCAGGAGTCCAAGATGTCGTATATCGAAAGGTTTCTCGAAGTCTGATCAAGGAGAATGAGGATTTATCAATGTGTTTGTCATGACATGATGCCGCCTCAATTCTGAAGAAGCTGTCCTCCTTTGACATGTCAGGACAGTGCCACAACTACTCTCTGTCCTTGAATGTTCATTAATATACAAACAAGGAAATATGTTTACCCTCAGTGGTCCTACTCTGTTATCTGACTCTGTAGAGGCTTCTATGTTATGTATCTATCTGTTGTGTCTACGGAGTGAGACCACTCTGACCTCTGCCCTCGTTTACCATAGTAGTGATTAGAATGGCGCCTGGTTTCCTAAACACAAACATACAGCTGCTCTGTGTCTCAAGGGGGGAAGTCAGTGTCCCCATAACAATCTAAGATGTAACACTGTCCCTGCAGTGACCTCAGGACATATGCTTGACCCTGTGTAACCCCCAAGAGTGTTTGGCATGTTAGAATAGAAAATTCCCTCACATTCAACATATATTTCTTTTTTTTTTTTTTATTAAAACAACTGTCAGTAATGCACAGTAAAGCAGCGTTGGGTTTTAAAGTTTATTCTTGACCATGAAAACACCAGTGGACATAGACAGCTTCAACAACTCCTCATGAATCTCGTGTGATATGATGGAAAGCTCCAGAACAGCTACTAAATGCAAATAAAGCAGTTTAAGGCTTGAGGCACACAAAAAACACCTAAGTATAACGTTCAATATAAACAGTACATCTAGAACTAAGACGCCAAGTGAAATCAAGTCATGAGATAAAGTTTTTACTGTTAAATCTCCCTCAGTGAAACTCCATCAGAGGGCAGTGTTGCTCCTTCCAAACTCTGTCTGACAAGTCTTTACCAAGCTGAAGAATACTCATGTAGGATGCATGATATTTAAGAGGGGGATGTTGAGTGTAATATCAGACCACAGCTCCAAACCTGTTCACACGTGAAAATACAGGCTGATTTCCAGACGCGGTGGTGTGTGACCGAGCTGTGTGCAGACTTAAATAGCCTACAGTTCTTACCTAGTTTTAGTGTTTGACCCACATTGGTTAAAACTATCCAGAATATTAATACCCATCTATGTCTTTACAACTTTCCCTGCTCTATTTATCTTAAAATCTGATGTTATATAGGCTTGGCCTCTCTCCCTTTACTCAGCATACCTATTGTACCCAGTGTGTAGACGGAGTGTGTAGTGTGTGTCATGTGCAGTGTGTAGACAAAGGGCTGTCACTCTTGCTGCTGGAGTGGACATGAACAATACCTCGAGCCCCCTTGGGCCACATTACACCGCAGTGACTCGCACAAAGGGACGAGAGAAGGAGCGCAGGCACTGTCTGACTAATGGAGAGAGAAATCAAAGCAGCAGTTCATTATCCACTGCCTGATCTCATATGAAAATATATAAAAGCAGGATGCCAAAACACTGAGAAAAACCTGTTTGGTGATTTATTTTTGTTACCATATATTATGTAGATTCCCATTTGATTCAATAATAGGACAAAAAAAGAATGATGCTTTACAGATCAATATATCTGTAATTTATTGGATAAAATATAAAGGCAGGTTCCATTTTTTTGTTTTGTTTTTATATATGTTATATAGAGAGCTTTGTCGAATCATGTTAATCCCAAAACACCAAGACAAAACTATTTTAAAAATAAAAATTCATAGTCTCATTATGAGAGCCACTGACAGGAAGATAATCATGCATACTTAACGTTGCATACACATAGAAAATACTATATTTTGGTCCACTCTCTTGGCTCACTCTCACCTATAAGGTCATTACTGCTACATTTTTTTTGACTTGTGTGTCTTGTTTGCTTTCACATTACTGTCTCATTTGTATGTATGTGCATTTGAGTGCGTGCACGGGTCCCCAGAGAGGAAGCAGACGGATAACCATAATATGGTTGTTTTGGTACGTCTGGAGAAACACCTGCCACATCCAGACGGAGAGAGACACCCCAACAAAAGACCAGGACCTCAACCATTTTGGTAAAGGGAACAGCTTTTGTGGCAGCTTCACTTTATCGCTTTACTTAGAGCTTTTTAAAAAGAGATAACTCCTGCAAAATGCTTTCAGGAGATGAAATCTAATAAGGTCTGCCTTTGCAAAAACCTTCTGGGTTCAGAGATATTATAAACAAACTGGGATCAAAACAGCATCGAACAGGTTTTGAAAACATTTTTTGGCCGTCACAGTTTATTCACAACATATCTGACCTTCATTTGCAACTGAATCCCACATAGTGAAAGCACCAGTAGATTATATTTTAGGTGACTGAAATAAATATATTTACAGACTGGTACAAACAGGAAAGAAAAGTTACAACAGATACAGCAGATTTAAAGTATTTCATTCATTTGTTGCAATGTTTTTGGCTAGATAAATATAATACACAGCATTTTTTTAATGTTTCCATTACTTGTGTTGACAGTAAGAGTCTTGTAACTGTTTCACATGATGCAAAATCAATGTGACTTCCTCATAATAATATTAGTGTAGCCACAACCCTATAGGGTATTCCTCATATTGTTGCTTCCAGGAATCATTCAGCTGTCGTGGTTGCAGGTTATCCTCCCTTTGGTCCTTCCTCATCGGGGCCTAAACATCCAGCACGTGGTTCAGGTAGGAGATGTAACAAATCGCGAGTCTCAGGATCTCAATCTTGGACAGCTTCTTGTCTGGTGGGAGCGTCGGCAGCAGTTTTCTCAGCTCTGCAAAGGCCACGTTGAAGGCCACCACGCGGACCCTCTCCCTGGTGGCGTGCGCGGATCGATATTTGGCCGTGGCGCGCCTCCTCTTCCTCTTCTCCTCCCTGCTGAGAGCGGGGACGTGCACGGAGCGCGCTTTGCCCTCTCCACCCGCAGGCTCGGTTGGCAAAGTGTCCAGAAGGGTCTCGGTGTCCGTTTGCTCCCAGGGTGGATCGGACCCGACCCGGATCTGGTCGGGACTGAGCATCATGCTTGTGTCCTTCAGACTGGAAAGATCCTGAAGAAAAATAGTGGAAATTGACGCTGAGATGTTTGGAAATTATTCTGTTTCAACTTTGTGACTCATTGCCAGGAATTACGACGAATATAAAACTTTTATTTAATCTAAGAAATCAGAGAGGATCTCAACTAAACTCCAAAAGAGGTTTTACTTTTAGGAATAACAAACATTCATGTGATGGACTATTTCTAACAATGCAGGTGCTTTTAAATGATATCTGTCACATTGTGTTCAGCACATCTTCTTCTTCTTTTGTTAGATTTTTGTGTATTTTGTTGGTCAGATTATAAAATGTAAGAGACAAAAGACCCTAAAATACGAGGGGGCTCGTGCTGCCACCTAGTGGCCGCACTGTGCACTTGCAGCTAGCAGAGACTCGGTGCTGTCCGAGGTGCTGAAACAATCAAGTCAAGCCTACAGAGAGAAAAGCGACTTATCAGGTGATTTAATACAAAAATAAACACTTAAAATCCATTTTTATTGTCTCGAAATTAAAAATAATAAAACAAATTGACTTGAATTTGCAATAGCGAGGTGAAATGACTTCATGGAATAGCACTTTTTTGGCATCTTTCCTACAAGACAACTATATTTTCTTATTGACTCAGAGTATGTCTTTTCTGCACTGAGCTGCCTGCTTCAAACGAGCAGGAGTGTCTTCAAGACTCGAGTTTCTTTTCTATATTTCGATCAAAACTTGTTTGTTTTCTAAAGTTGCAAACATTTTAAGATCCCATCTGAGCATCTGTATAAAGAAGAAGAAGCGTTTGAAGCTGCAGCAGAGCAAGGACTGAGTAGAGGAACAAACATCATTAAATTTTAACTTACCTTACACATTCAAAAAGAAACCCTACACTCAACTGATTCAAAGATCTCACATATTAAAGCCGCATCCCGTCTTCGATAAACTGTCAGTGCAGGTACTAACACGTAAAGTCATCTCCCCATCAGCCTCCATGATGTCGAATTAAAGAGCCGAAAACAGGACGTGGGATTAGAAAGAGCTCTGCAGTCCCGCTCGTCCTCCTCCTCCTCCCTGTCCGTCATGGTGTCAGATGCGCATCACATCCTTCAGTGACAGCGTGGCTCTTTGCCCTGTCTGTTTCTTCCATCCATCCTCAGCTTGGTAACGTGCGCAAGATAAGACATCCTCATCTCTCCATAAAGCCATGTGACGACACGCACAGCGGGATAATGAGAGTGTTGTTGTCCAAACCTCTTTCACTTTCACTCCCGGCACATGAAACACTTTATGAGTTAGATTTGTTTGATTCAGGTTAGAGTGAAGTTATCAGCAGCTCTTGTCAATGGAAATAAATAGTTTATTGTCTAGAAGACGTGAAACTACTTCCAATTGGTCCTGTTAGTTTCAGGTCAAGTGAGCACCTGAGTCTATAGAAAGAAA
This sequence comes from Sciaenops ocellatus, assembly GCA_033000465.1. Classification (NCBI taxonomy): domain Eukaryota; kingdom Metazoa; phylum Chordata; class Actinopteri; family Sciaenidae; genus Sciaenops; species Sciaenops ocellatus. Next base: position 7,754,580 of record CP136868.1, read on the forward strand.
ACTGAGTATAAATTGACTCATAGCCCCGCAGAAAAGAACGAAAAATTGCCTCCATTTGATCTACCCATTTAAACTTACTCATGAATTAATAATAAAAACACAAACAGCTCATCGTAGCCTTTGACTGAACAAAGACTGAGTCATATCTGTGAAGCCTGAGGCAGTGATAATTGTGGATAACTGTAGATAATTGGGAAGCTGTAAATCACATTCGGTTTGGTTATGAGCTGTTAATTTGACCGGACCACATGCTTTGTCGTTTGCAGCTCTTTAATAGGCCCAGTGTTGATTCAGGGACAGACTTCAGGAGATAGAGAGTGAAGGATATCCATCTCCTCTCTGTTTGAGGTTTATAAGTCAAAACAACTCATCATGCAAGTTTACTCAAGGTTACTCAAACTAGTGGCTTTATTTCAACATATTCACAGTATCTGTGCACCAAAGCCTGAAGTTTTGGTTCAGTTTGTGTTTATAGGATGCTGTGGTAAAAGTGATATTGGGGATCTGGCATTTTATTTTTGATCTGCTCATCTCTTCGAGGGAAATGTCAGCGCTAATCATTACTAACATAATCATTGTGAGTAAATTACCAAAGGGCCTCCACCTCTGTGCCGATGGAGGAAAAATATTTCCTCTGACAGCGTCAGAAACAGCACCATAAATGCTCAGTGGGGATCGTGTGTGATTATTGAGAAGGCCTTGGCATATGGCTAACATCATTATCATTCTCTCCAAGATGTGACCATTCCTGTCTCGATGATTGGGAAATATCATCCTGGATACGCTGCTCATAACGGAAAGAGATGCCATGATGGAGATGGTTTCTCAGAAGTCTTATGAGTAAACATTTGCTGATTGCTGATTGATTTAAGGGAAGGAAATGGATCTTTTACTTAGACTTAAAGCTGTTTCATTGATTTGTATATGTTGTATATTGAAGCATTAGGAGTTTAAACTGCCTCAAACGCACATTTCCACTGAATATACCACCACATCTTCATCACATCTAAACTAACAATTTCATATGTGTGTAGTATAGTATGTAGAATAGTTTTGTGTGTGGTATACTGTGGCATATAGTGGAGGAGACTGTCAAATAATCTGTAAAATCTGTAAAAAAAATTCTAATTAACTAAATAAAACGATCTATTTTTTAGTTAATTTACAGTTGTAGACATTGATTTGAATCATGATATTCTACTTTTTTTTTTTTACAGTGTACATTCTGAACAAAATGATCATTAATTATTATCTAACAATCAGTACTGTGTATGTAGAGACGTGAGCTCTGGAGGTGTAAATAAGCCAGCATTGGTTAACTCTAACTATCTAAATCAGCTTTGAGTGCAGCCGAGCTTCACAGTAGGTCTAATGAATAGATATTTCCGATCCCTGCACATCTGTCACAACTTTAGCTCCGTACTGCAGAGTCAGGATTACCGCAGACACCTGGCCACTAATGATCTAATGCCATGAAGATTTTAAACACCACCCACCAGACATTTTTCATCATCTATTTTATTTCCAAATGCACTGGAAATATTAAAAAAAAAGAACCATTTGGTGTCAGTAAAATCCGTTGTGAACATCACAAGAGGACTTTCATGTTCTGTGCCCTTTGCTACCCTCCACCTCGTCCCTCTTATGTCCCCCCTTCCCCTTTTTTTTACACCAATCCCCTTGGGTTTAACTCCTCGTCTGTCTCAGTCTGGCCACCATCTGTTTGACCACAAACCTCCCATTTTCATCTCCTCCTCCTCCTCATCTGCTCATGCATGCACATGTGTGTTAATGTGTGTGCACAGACAGTGAAGCAAATTCATTTTCAGAATGTTCAAACTTTATGTCAAAGCACATCATGGCATATCTGCATTTCAGTGGTGAAAAAGTTTGTGTTGACCCACTGGTTTTCCATATATTACAGCAGGTTTCAGTCCAGTTTACTTCCTGTTACTTTCTGTGTTGCCAGTTTCTGTATCACCAACAAATCACACACTGTATATGCAAATAAGCCAAAGTAGTTTAATTTTAATTTGGTCCCTATTTTTCCCACCCCCTCCCTCATTTCTCCTCTCTGTCTGGTTACCATCTGCTGTCTTATATTATTTCAGCTGATTTGGAATCAGATGGCATCTAATCGATCAGCTTTGTCACCATGGATACAGTAGCAAGGAGGAAGAAGAGCGGCGGGGAGGAGGGGAAGAGAGGTGAGACATTAGAGGAGTTCTGCTGCATTTCTCAAGGTTTTTTTTTTTGGCACAACTTCCAAAAACACTTTATCTTTTCTAATTCATCACTGAACGAAGACGAGGCACTTCAAACAATAATGTCAAGGACAGAAGCATTCATCACAAATTACACTCGCATGAATAATAGATTTGTTGAGCTACAAAACGAACAAGAATGGACTGATTGTGTCAAGGCTGCAACGAACAAATGTTTTGATTGTTGATTATTCTGTTGATTACTTTTCAATTAATACATCAAACATTAAGTCTTTAAAATAAACAAAAATGCATTGCTAAAGAAATGGTCAGCATCACATCATCACGTGAAATGTTTATTTATTATTATAAGATATTTTTATGTTGTGACAACATACAAACTTATCATATTTTGACAAGAAACATAAAAAGTTTAAGTTGTTATAATGTGATAAGAATATAAGATATCATGTTGTAACGTTAAACATTTCACATCATAGCAACCTACGTTGTTATAATACAAATATATCATATATATATTACACTATAGTTTATCATATAATAGTTATAACATAGAACATGTTATAGCAGGATAAATATTATGTTGTTGTAACTTGAAAATATCTTGTAAGATGAAAAACGTCCTATTAAAACAAGTAAGTAAGTAAACAGTAAAAAAAAAAAAAAACAACAACCCAAAAGCACTCAGTGCACAATGATACAAAACATTTGAGAAGCTGTGAATATTTATCCATTATCTTGATGTATGACTTCAATGATTAAGGAATTATCAAAATAGTTAGTGATTCTTTTTCTGTTGATCTACAAATCAATCAATTTATCAATTTAATTTAAACACGAGAGGCATCTTAGAAAAGAGAAACTAGAGGATCAATTACCAAGGTATTGGTTGTTTATGAGAGTCTGTGCCACAAATATATTTCTACCTTAAATTTGTATTAGTTTGTTCACAGTATAAAATATTTATTCCTGTCACACATTTATATTTTACCCTCAAGGTGCTGTAGTCAACTGTGAAATTCATAGCAGGTAAAAGAAATAATAAAGTTTTAGCAGTTTTCATTTGTTACACCTTCATTCATTCCTCATTTATTCTAACTAATAGCTAAGATAAAGTAACTTAAGTTAAATGTGCCTGAATTTCTCTACAGGAAAGCATAGAACACATATAAAGAATAAAGTTTGTAATACAGCAAACTAATGATTGATACGTATTTCTCTGTTTAAATGGAGCAGTTGTTTCAGGGAAATTGAAGTGGTGCTAAGTTTGTGAAGTTGTGCTTTAATTTCATCCAGTCAAGTTGTCCTTTTTTCTTCTGTTTATGACATCAAAACAAAAATCTTACCTGGGCACCTGAAGTCTTTATAGAGTTTTAAATCCAATCGGGCACTTAGTCCAGCTTGGTTTTCACACCTGGGCCACAAAATTCCCAACTGTAAAGCAAAAGAACGAACGACTGAGAGAAGCGGGATGTGACAGTAAACAGACCCGTCACAAAGTATAGCTTAAATGGAAAAAACAGAGTAGATGGGTTTGTGGCACACCTGAGAATAACACTGGGGAATGCCTCTAAGAGGTTTCATCTGAGTTCAAATTTGAGAGTTATCTCCTTCAAACTTAAAAGCAGCAACTTCAATTTGTTGCTTATTCTCGCTACTTAAATAAAACTTCTGCTCAGCCAATTCAGTAAGACAGAAGACACCTGTTTCTACCGCCTCAGGGGCAAAGATAAAGATGGAGACTTTCAGAGAATGGAAGCAGTGACTCACATCTCGGTACATGCCTGCGCTGTAACATTAAATAAATATGCATAAGATTTATCTGTCATCCACTCTGTTAACAATGTAAGTCAGCATTTCACTGCTAGACGCTGTCACAGTTCAGTGAACATCACTTCAATGCGTTGCCTTCAGGGGCTATGGCTCAGGAAGCCCTTCTTATCTGACAAACAAGTGACTTATTATCCAGATGAGAGCAGAAGAGAAGAAAAGTATGAGAAAAAATGGTGAGCATGGACTGAGATTATAATATACTGCACTGACTGGTGCACTGACATACAGCAGTTAACATAAACATGACATGGAAATATGACAAGGAGGAGGACACGACGTAATCAAGTCGTGTCAAGAGATTTAGATTGATCCTTTATTTCAACTTTGCAAATGCACAATGTCAGTTCTGTTCTGTTTCCTTTCCTATTTTTCTGCCTTTATTGTCGCAAGAAGAGGCGTGTGTCTCTCCTTATTTTGGGACCATCGGTTGCCAGGAAACTCACAGTCACAGCTGTCAGCTAAAGCAGACCCCTGTCACCCCTTTATAACTAAACAGAGGGCAGTTTATTGGTCTGATATAAGAAATAAGAAGTAATTCAGAATGATTCAAATACCTGGGCACAAGTCAGGTCAAACGCAATATGTATAGCAATGGCATTTTAAAAAAAGGATTTTGCAGCTGACCTGAAAGTTTCCATTTAGGATTAAAGGCAGACAGTCCAGACTGGACAGACCTTCTTTGATCACAGTAGTAAGGGAAGTATTGTGAGATGTTAACATTAATAAAAACTGAATCTCCCGCACAGGTGTGAGGAACTGAGGGTGAGAGAAAAATTAGATTTTCTCCCTCCGCACTTTCCTCTCTTGAGACTGTCATTTCCCCCCCCCATCTTTATAGAAATCAGACTGAGAATCCCTTGATATGGAAAAAAAACATTGTTTTGATCTCGTCTCTCGTTTCTTTCCAACATATTTTAATTAACTCTGTAAGTTCAAAAACTCTGAACTATCTCATTGGGGATGTTTTCAGTCTTAGTCATACTTTTCAACCCAGAATATAGTATGAATGTTAACAGAAATAATCCACCCTGAGACATCGCTATGCCTATGCCGGCTGTTGCATAATAAAAGGTTGTGTACTAGCACCAAGAATCAAAAGTAAGGAGGCTCGAGGAGGATGAATAAGTTTAAGACTTTAAGGTGGTGTTATCTACAGTGACATATGATTGGATATGTGTGAGGTTAAAGTATTTTTAAGCCATGAAACCTTAAACAAAGTTACAGAAACATCAAGTTCCCATTTGGTCTATAAGAGGATTCATATGCTTGGTCATCCGTGCTATCTATCTTCCCGTGGAAGCAACCAGTGCTGTAATACTGTCAACCATCACTCATCAACACTCAAGTTTTTAAGGATACAGCAGATGTACCCTCATGTGGCCACTTCTGTTTCATTAGAAAACCATAATAACAGCTTCTGGTTTAAGAGAGGAAATCACAGAAGCAGCTGTTTGCTATAAACGTATAAAACTTAATGTTTTTACCAATCACAAACTTTTATTACATCTTCCACCTTCAAACTTTGTATGAATATCCAGCGACGGTGCAGCTGCTACCATGTCAAAGTCATGAGAAATGGGGATTTTTTTTTCTTGACGCAGGTGATGCAACATGGAGCTAACTGGTGTGTGCTGCTCTCTAGTGGACTAGTACATATTGTATCACGACTTTGTTGGAGAAAAGTAATTTCATGGAAGTTATTTCTTGTAATTTAATCTCAGTCACGCACAATTTAGCTTGCCCAGTGCTGATTATAAATTCACAATCAACTTTTGCTAGAAAGGTAAGTCACAGGTGATGTGACAGACTCAGTGTCTGGGTTTTCAATTGACCTCAGTGCTCGGGTTAACATCGAAATGATTGTTGCATTTTCTCTCCCATACTCAGATAAATTATCATTAAATTATCTGTGTGTGTTCTATGATACTAAAAGAGGACAGTGTCATGTTTAGTGACTGTTCTGAAGCATCTAAACTTCCTCCAGCTGAAACAACTTGAATGATTTTTAATTTGTATCCCTGCCAGACAGCAGTGTTGAGAGCGCGCCAAAAGCATCACAGTAAATCGTGGAGCTCTGTTTACTTATGGTCATTTCAGTGATTAGATCGGTGACATTCATCTGTTAAAGGTTGCAGTTTGCATGCTTTACACCGATTCTCTTCTGCCAACATATAGCCACAATTCATGACTCACCATCTGTGTGGCTATTACTCACTCTGGCCTTAACATCCTCGAGTCTGGCAGATATTCACAAACTGTGATTAAATCATAAACTGTATAAAAATCAATCTCTTCGCTGAGAGAGAAACTGGACGCTGTCGTCATCTAGTGGTAAAAAAAGCAGCAGGAGGAGGATTTCTGTACGGGGCAATTAGCCCCCAGGCACAGATGCCAAACAGGCACTTTGCACTTATCTCCATCATGCCTCTTTTCATTTTGCAGCTTAACCAAATAATATTTATTTCATGCTAAAGACGAAGCTTCTTGCCACAATTGATACACTGTGACACACAGCTATTACACAAGGAAATCAAAGGAAAGCTGACACAGGCTATACTGTCTTAAGGCAGAACTGTTCTGCTGCCAAACATTTAAATTTCTCTTTCTCTTTGCCCAGAGTATGGACTCTGCAGCTGTAGGAAGAGTATGAAGTCGAATTATAATAAAAACTGGATCAGATGTGGTGTCCTTACTCAAGTTAGATCAGTCTAAGGATCAAATAATGAAGAGATTAGGACAATATTTCAGTCAAAAACAGAACACAGTAACCTCCAAATGAGGCTCTGGCTTTTGGGGAATCTTGACCCTCTCTGGCCCCTGCAAGACCAGTTTGGTAACTGCTCTTCTTATCTAGAAATAATATATTATTTCAACATTTCATTACAATTTTTTGCCATATATATAAAGGAAAAAAAGGGACAAAATTGCTGTAATTTCTCACATTGGCCACATGATGGCACTGTGGGCTACATTTTCATATTAGGATCCACTGTTTATTATGAAGGCAAACAAGCTTAAAGCTTCTGCACCTATGTGTATGTACCTTGTGTGTGTACCCTAGTCGTGCCCCTATGTACTCACCACAATTGCATGGTTGTGGTTCTCTGTAAAGGAACTCCTAAAGGTGGGCTGCAGGTGTTCTTTTTACGCTTGCAGGAATGCACACTGGGCCGAAATCCTTAAGCAGCACACAACAAATACCTGACACACGTAGAAAGTGTGAACTTACAAATAAACTTGCAACAAATCAGTCACGAATCAGTACATCACGAACCGTGCTACCATTTTCTAGCAGCAAAACACGTGATCCATTCCCGTCACAACAGAGAGAATGCAGCCAGAGGCTCAACACGAAACACAATGAAGACCAACAAACTAGTGTGGTGATTGTGTAAAAAACAGAGAGGCCACAGAGATGAAAAGAGCAGGCCTCATAAACACCAGAATGCCTTATAATTTTAAATTTGAACAATGCATGTAGCGGTTTAACAAATCCTCTACCTACCCTATCCCCATCCCTATCCCTTAAAACTTAAATCAGTCTTAATTAGTGAGTAACAGGAGAGACAATGGGAAGAGAGATATTTAACAAAGCGTATCCATATGTCTCACTCATGTGGCATGCTTGCATGCATGTGCGCCTGCGTGCTATTATGTAGCAGTTGTTCATTAACCCCCTCCTCCTCACAGTGGCTGGATAAATGAGACTTTAGGACTGATTTTTGGTCCCAGATGTGTGCCAGCTCATGTCTGCCTTTGAAGTCCATTGCTGGGTCTATATTTTTTTACAGGGCAACATTCGTGAGTGGGCTCAACCGCGGGCAACTGTTTCTTCAGAAGAGAGTAATGTAAAGGAAAACAGAGCTGGAAACCAGTAACAGTAGAGTGAGAAGATCACTCAGCCACATGTGCCTCATGCGGTTTGAAGACGTCAGGAGTGTCACATCATTTTTAAACATCTTGTACACAGACAGACACGCAAGCTCTCAAATATCCACACGGTTGCAGCATGAAAGACAGACAGACAAACATACATTTTGTCTCTTTCTGGTTGAGGCTATATACTGAAAGCACACATGAAACAGAGCACGAATGTGCAAGAGTATTTTTGTAAGTTTATCCCGTGTTTATCCCAAAATCTGAAGCTGGTTTCACCAATAAAAACCTACATATTCTTGGCTTTTCTTGGTGCTACCCATTTGTTTCAGTAAAGAATATGTAGATATGTGGACAATAGTGCAGAGAGGTGTTCTCCCAGTGCCCGCCCACTGATTGATGACCTTGATTGCTGATTGACAGCACCTGTTCGAGTGTAGAAAAACAGCACCCACCTTTTTCCATCAACAGACCAACGCTTGTGAAGCTCATCATTAGTCACAGTTGACTTCAGAATGGGTGAGTGGTCTTCTTGTTTGATGGTTGGATTCTTGTGCTTTGATTGAGGTTGGACTGAAGTTTCTATCTTATTTTTAATTCTTGGTTTAGTGGCAAAGAGAGTGTTGATCGTGTATGCCCATCAGAGCTCTGGCTCATTCAACGCTGCAGCCAAAGATGCTGCTGTGGAAGTATTAAAAGCTAAGGACTATGCAGTAGAAGTATCGGACCTGTACGCCATGAAGTTTAAAGCCACTGCTACTGCAGAGGACATCATTGGTATATAGAAATATCTCACTGGCATTACAGTTTTGGTTTTGATTGCTGTTAAGAATCACAGGAAATATTTGATTTGCCTCAACAGGGGATGTTAAGAATGCTCAGCACTTCTGTTATGCAGAGGAAAGCAAACTGGCATGGGAAGCAGGAAAACTGTCTGCTGATATCACTGAAGAACAACGGAAACTCACCGAGGCAGACCTCGTCATCTTCCAGGTGCACGCTGAGTGCCAGGAATTGGTTTCTGTGTTGAACCCTCTTCTGTATTAAACTAACTTTAAGACCTATTTCTCAGTTTCCCATGTACTGGTTCAGCCTTCCTGCCATCATGAAGGGCTGGATTGACCGGGTACTCGCACTGGGATTTGCTTTCTCAAACGAGAAGCGATACAGCCAGGGTATCTTCAAGGTAAGCGATCAAATCCAGAAGTTTGCATTACTGGTCTAAGGACTTTATTTTCCCCTAACTTGTTGGCTTTCTCCACAGGACAAGAAAGCCATGCTGTCCTTTACCACTGGGTCTCATGAGTCTATGTTCAATGCAAAGGGTGTCAATGGAGACATGAATGTCACACTGTGGCCACTGCAGGTACTGCCTCAGGATAAAACAATTCACTGAGTATTTAATGGGCTGTTAATGGTGACAAACAAAACTTCTCAAGTGACCATATCAACACTTCTCTCTGCAGCATGGCATCCTGCACTACTGTGGCTTTCAGGTTCTGGCCCCTCAGATCTTCTGGGCTCCGTCTCACGTTACCTCCGAGGAGCGCTGCACCATGCTGGAGAACTGGCGTACAAGACTGGACGGCCTCATGGGAGAAGAACCACTTTCCTTCACTCCTTTGGACTGCTTTGACAGCGAGAAGGGTTTCCAGCTGAAGCCCGAAGTCTGTGAAAAACATGCCACCAAGGAGTTTGGACTGACTGTGGGGATCCACCTGGGCAAGCCGCTACCTCCCAACAACCAGATGAAAGCTGGAGTCTGAAGACAGCAGGCACTCATTGAGTGTCAGGCCTGTCTTTTATTGTATGATAAATAAAAGCTGACTAAAAATATTATGACTGTCACTTGAGTACTTGAAACATGTGCTGTTTCTGTAATTCAATCATGAAGGGCTGGGTTCTTATAGTGGGTTTTACATGAACAAGAGGCACAGGCTAGAAGTCTTTAGGTACAGGACTTACAATAATGTGGTCAGTGCACAATATCTAGCATTGAGGGACAACTGACTCATTCAGCTTTAATGGAAACAGTCAATGTTAGTCGTCAAGCATCTGCTGGGCTCTTGTTGAGGATTTTGTTGTATATCCAACATTCAGTTTTTCTCTGTACAAAGCTGAAAGCGAAGTAAAAATATCCTGGGCTTCAATTTTCATAATTTTCAGCTGTGCCACACAGGCTGATGCTTTTCCAAGGTTGTCTTTTTCTCCAGTTTTGTACAGCTCTCGTCTCAAACATTTACAAAATGTGTCATCTGAACACAAGATTATGAAACCCAGTCTTACTGGTTTCGGACTCTTCACATTTAAGTATAGATGAATCTGACAGTGTATCTGCTCTTAATTCCTCGTGAGTTTGAGCAAACCCTGACCTTGTCAAATGACTGTCTCCTCTTTTCACCAAATTACTCTGTAAGCACTTTCTTCTTGGACTTGAATGGCCTCATTGGTCGATCTAGTTACATTTCTGCATACAAATCTTTCTATTGTGCCTGCCTTTGTAGCTCTCAAAGCACATATTGTCCTATTTGTCCCATCTCTTATAACGGTATCCTGGATCTGAACCCTCAGATCTGCTCGGCCTCTTGAGAGAGACACTCCTCTCCTTTGCTGTGACTGCTTTGATGGGGGGGAGGGGGACACAGCTGAAGCCCTGTGTCCATTCTTAAAAAGGAGTTTGTTCAGACAGTAGGAACCCACCTGGGGAAACCACTCCTAACAGCTAGATCAAAGCTGTAGGGGAGTGACGAACACTGCTCTTTAGGTCCTGCAAGTGCAATAAAGCTTGCCTTGTGGAACTTGAATGTTTGGGTGAGCTAAGTTAAGTTGTGTGCACTTTGTTTTGAACAAATCAAACCATCCTCTCATGCCACTGAAGTGCTCTGTACCTTGCATACAGACATGTTGACGACCAAAGAGTCTGCATGCAAGCAGGTTTGGACTCATAAGTGGCCAAGTGGCCTTTTCCCAGAGAAGCAGCTTTTGTTTGGGTATGGAGGAAATGAGATGGGGGTAGGGTGGGTTTCAGTGGACTATGGGGGGGGCACACTTAAGGAAATGGCCTTGTGATGTCCAGACCACAGCCAGTGACATGTAGGAACTCAATGGCGTGCATATTTCCCCCTGTTGAGGTTTCACAAGGTCACAGAGTGTTTGTGTTGAGTCAGGCCTAGCTTCATAATCACCTGTCTCTCCAGGCAGAACACTTTCAGATCATACTGTCATAACAGAGAAATTCAGTGAGTTACCAGGTAACCAAAAAAAACATCATTTAATATCTGTTTGATATTGTGCTCAGACCTGAGGCCCCTCCTCTCACGTCGACAGTGTGATTAAATAATGTCTCGCATGTGAAGTGTTTAAAATGTGTGAATCATTATGCACTAATTTGCTTGAACCTTATAATTAAAATGCACCCACTCTGCATCAGTAGATCTTCACACTAACAAGGACAAATCCTACGATTGTCAGTTTTAAAGATTTTGAAGTTTGTTTTTTCTATATGTATCATTGTCTTGGACTTAAAGCCACACTGTTTGAGTTAGAATTACCGGGTTTGGGGGGCATTGAATGTTTATGTATGTAAGAGGTTCCACCAGTCTCTGATCTGGTGTCCATCCTGCTCTCCCATTGTCCATCCCACTTCTCCCACCATGGCTGCATGGAAAGGCCATTTTTGGCTGGTTCAATGGGAGGAAGTGGGCACTGTTTTATACCAGGCACGGAACAAGAGTGTCCGGAAAAACAGTCCTGAGAAATACACACAATAGCAATAAAAAACAGTAATGTAATGTTCAGACGGAGTTGAGTGGACATTAACTTTTCAGCCACCCAACAGAATTTAATTAACATTGTGCTATAGTGTTAAAGGAATAGCTTGACATTTTAAGAAATACAGTTACTCACTTTCTTGTTGAGTCGAGGTTAATTTTAGACAGGAGGGGGTAACCGCTGCAGCAATGTTGATAGCTGATGCTCTGTATTTTTTATTTGAGGCAGCAGGGCGCAACAACACTGCCATATACTTTATATACACTATATACATTGCATTATGGGCACAAGTCATAAAACATTATAGATGTGACTTCTAATGGGTGAATGTTAAGTGAAGTGTGATGTAGTTACCTGCATTCAAACAAACTTATGCTGCATCATAAGTGATTATTATGTAAAAAGCCAAAATGCAATCACAAGTACATTTTCTCTGCTTTATGAATGAAATATGCAATCTATAAAACCTGTATGATTCAAAGTAAGAAAAAAACAAACAGCTGTGATTAACAGACCATTAACAACTCATCAAGATTATCCATAAGACTCTTGAATTTATAATTCATTAAGTCACATGTATAACTGTTGATACAGCGCATCAAAAAGCATTATATGTGTCCAGAAGTGAAAGCACTGTGCATCATAATTCACTATGAAAGCCCCCACGATGAACTGTAGATGTGGTTTCCATAGAAAGTTTCACCAATTTTTCTTTGTGTATTTGTAGAGAAAGTAATCAAACTTTGAAGCTGATTTGCTCAAAAAACGAAACCTCATCTGTGTTTCCAGTCTTTAAGCAAAACTAAACTAAACGGCTGTCAGCAGCAGATTAATATTTACCGCATGAGCAGAAAAATGATATCAATCTTTTGGCACGAAGCAAATAAGCGTACTGTATTTTCCAAAACGTCAAACTAGTTTAATAAATAGTTTAACTGTTAAATTTCAAAATTTAAATATGAAAAATATCTACATAAAGACACAATTCCTTAAAAGGTGATTTTTGGGTGATAGACTTGAGAACGCAGCGCTGAGTCAGACGTGACTGATCGGTCTTCGTTGACTTTGGGTGTTTTGATTAGGCTGTAAATGGGTCCCTGTGTTTGTGCCAGATGTCAAAGGGTTAACAACAGGCCAGCCATTAAAAACTATGACCCAAAACAGACAGGGAGAGAAATGAGGGTAAGAAATGAGGCAAATTATTTATTTATCAGCCGTCCTCTCACTCTTTCAGGGGCTTCATTAAAATCCAATCAATTACAGAAACCACAACTTGTTGAACCGAGAGTGAGTCCATGTGTGCGAACACGCAATGAGTAAAAGTGAGGCACAGTTCAGGGCACTTCTATTAAGATTGGCAGCAGGAAAGGGTTTTTAATGAAGAACTACACCGGCGTTTCCCTTTAAGCTTGAACTTTAGTTTTAACTGCCCCCTTTACTTTCCCATCACAGTGTGTCCATTGTGTGTACCCCATGATTATGGAAGTGAGGAATTCACTCTGACATCTGAGCACAATCGTCTCCCGAACTACACCAATCACAGTAGCCTCTTAAATCAAGTTTTTCTTGCAGTACAGATACGTTCCCACAGTCCTTGTTAAAAATAAGAATTATGATATGTAGTCCAATAAAAAATTTCTTTACATTTCTCTCCCTCAGACATTCAAAATAGTTTTACTTCAGGGAATAACTTACTGATACACGGATGGCATGCCTGAGACAAAATATTTCAGGTTGATCTGCCTTGACAGGAGGAGTTTTACGGTTTTATTTTCTCATAAATCCAGGGCGTAAACTACGTGCAGTATCTGAAAATGCATGTCTGTGTGTGTGTGTGTGCGTGTGTGTGCATTCAGGATAAATCTCCCAGGGTTCTGCTTGTGATCACAGCACGAACAGCTGGTTAGGAAAATGATAAAACAAGTGGACTACAGCAGCTGGGGAGGAACACGACCACAAATAGAGCCAAGGAGCACTTTACAAGGTCCAAAAACGGAGGGAACAACATGGGTGAAAAAATAATAACAATCACTACCTCCTTCCTCTTTTCATGAACCTCTGCAGGATGTGTCTTTCATGCCTTACTCTTTTCATCCTCATCTCCATCCTTCTTTTGTGTAAGTCTTCTCCTCTCACCAGTGTGAACAGGAAACTTGCCACAATGGGACTTTTTACACATCTTTTGCTCATTAGGGATTTGAATGTTCACTAGAGGCATATTCCTCAGGGGAACCTGACTGTATTCACCATACATAAACAAACACTTTCACAAATCAGGCTTCTATGTGCACTTCACTCAGCTTGGCTGGCAGTGATAGGGCCCAGGCAGGCCTGCACAGTGCAACTTTGAAACTCTTACACGGAAGGCCTGCCATCGTGGCTTTGATGAATGGATGGACATCAGGCTATTGGCCCCCATTCAGGCTCTGATGTATGGAGTGCCTGGTACTGGGAGGCTGACGTGAGGCAGCAAAGCTGTTTCTTATTTACAAGTCGAGGTTTGAGAGTAGCTGGGAGGTTCAGTGAAGGCTTTTGGTGGTTTGGGGCGTCAGAGTGACAGGGTTAAGACTGCAGTCAGCCATTATGCTCCTCTCTAAATCCTTCTCGATATTGTAATGAGAAGCAGATCTCTGCTATCTCCAGCACAGCCCTGCAGAGTGATGGAAGAAACAGACATATGGTGAACACAGTACATCCTGTCCCTAAGTCCTGTTTTATCCCATTGCTCCAGTGTTGACTCCTCTTCTCCTTTTTTATCTCTGATTCAATCGTATTTCTGGCTTTTGTTTCATGCATCTCCCTTCTCCCACTGTCACACATCAGTATAAACAATGAAAGACTACAAATGGCCTCATGTGTTTTCGTCTGTGAGTAATAGATGTAACTGAAACTCAGGGTTACAGATGAGACTATGAAGAAAGACTAGATGAATGGGAATTCTAGTACCAGTGCCCCTCGCTAGGAGCTCCAGGCGAACAGGGCTCAACTCCAGATGCTGCCTGGGTTGCCACATCCTGGCCGTAATCCCCCTGCAGTGCCGCATTTGCTTGTGTGCATGCAATCGGCGGAGAGACCATGAATGGAAACCACCTGGGACAGCAAAAAAATGGCTCGAGGTTATTTTCCATCACATGTTGTTCGGGTGATTTTGATCAATCGTCTTGTGCCGCAGGGTCATTTTTAAAGGACGTGATATTTACAGTGTATCGCCATTTAGATCTTTTTTCGTTAAAGTGAGCCAGACATCATTCTGCTAACATGTTTATCTACATTATTTATTCTATCATCTTGTTTGAGTGCGGTGGAGTCGTGTTTATATCCAATAAACCCTGCAGTGTTTGGTTTCTCCTCAGAGCTCACGCTCTTATAAAACTTGGCATTTCTTGTTTGCAATTGGAACGCCACTTTGTTAATGTTAAATCAGCCTGTTTACTATTGACGCAACTTAAAAATTTCAAACTCAAGTTAGAATCGCGAACTTGATCCCAGTGACAGTATGTCAACATTGAGGCTTTTACTGCCACAGGCCAACAAGGAAACACAAGTCATGTTGCCGGTGCGGCTATTGCTGCAGGCCTCTCCAAAACACCACTGCATTCCAGCAGTTCTGCTGATGGTCCATTTTTCATTTAACGTGACAGGACAATGGGGGTGAAAGTTAGCCACCTTATCTGTGAACTCTGTGTCAGCAGCATAGAAAGGCAGCGTGTTGTGAAGCATACTTTGGGATTGTCAAGATAGGATTACTAGATTAGAGCTACAGCCCCCAGGGAACACAGTGAGATGGACACCTTCTCCTGCAGCCTGTGGACAGATACTGTCATTCACTAATCCATACTGGGCACCAACTGTCCCCTGGAGCAAGAATTTTCTTCAGTTTTTACCCATCATCTGTATGATCCCAATGACCTGGCTCATATTAATGATCATGGCGTGTGTATGTGTGTGTGTGTGTGTGTGTGTGTGCTGAGAGAGTGGGGGTGTAAAGGAACCTGTAAGGGTTGGAAAAAACAGAACTGGTCCTTTGTTTGAGATACTGCTGCATGCAGAGATGATAGACAAAGTCAATGGACTGTGTGAGCTGCAGCCGGTCATGGTCAACAGCTAAGCATGAAGGCACTGACAGATTCAGTGAGTTCAGAGAAAGAGAACAAGACAGGAGGAGAGTAAAGAAAGAGACCTGCGTGACAGTGAAAGAAAAGCAAAGACTTTAAAGCTGCAATAAACAATATTTGTTTACTTTTATAATTTTTTAAAGGTCCAGTGTGTAGAATTTAGTTGCATTTAGTGGTCCAATCACTGCATTGCAATCTCCTCACATCACCCTCACCTTCCTAGTGTAAAGGAGAAACAACACTTTAAGGACCCTGTTTAGAGTCAGTATTTAGTTTGTCTGTTCTGGACTACTGTATAAATAAGGTGTTTCAACATGGCGGCCTCCTTGAAAGGGGACCCTCTCCCACTGTAGATATAAAAGGAGAATTTTTAAGTAAAAAAAATAAAAAAGATTATTATTTTCAGGTGATTATACATGCATGAAAACATAGTTATGAATATTATATTCCATGTTTGCCTTTTTCTGAAAATAGAGGCCCCAGATCTTACACACTGCACCTTTAAAGGGATAGCAATGTTTGTCTTTTGGTCAGTTGGTCCAACACTTCAGTCCAGACAAAATTTCATAGCAATCCATCCAAACTATTGGATGGATTGCTATGAAATTTTGTACAAACATTAAAAACTCTCCAGAGGATGAATCCTATTTTTCCTCGAGTGAAAGTTGTGATTCAGAGTGAAATATCTTGACAACTGAGGTGATCTTCCACAGGCAGGTCAAAGTGTTCCCTTATGACTGATATATCTCTACATGTCCCTGTCCAAGTTTTCAGGGTTCCCAAACCACATCTCTGGTGACCCATCACTCTTCCTCTGGCATATTTAGCGCTTTGTTGAAATACCTCGACAACTATTGGATGACATGCTGTGAAATTTACATTCATGGTCCCCAGAGGATGAACTATACATTATATGTAGACACCAGTGGTGGCTGTGTAGAGGCCTGTGGTCTAACAGCACACCCCTTTCCTATCCTTTATGGCTCTAACTAACCATGTGCTGTACCATTCAATTAAACATGTAACAAAATAAACAATATCCATGCAATATCTTTGCATGCAAACAGTGTAATTAAATCAGTCTTCATTTACACATTTCTATAAACACAATGACAAGAAGATTTTGGCTTTAATATGTTGATTCCCTGACTTTTCATAGTGCCAACATCTGGTATAAACCTTATGGCTTTATGAAGCACCAGATACCAGCAAAACTAATGATATTTTTAACTATACTTTGTGTTTAATTCTGATTATTATATTGAACATATACGTATATTTGCCTAATATCAACATGCTGACATTATCATTGTGAGCATGTTAGCATGATGATGTTAGAGTTTAGCTGCTTGCATGGCTGTAAACTCTTTTCCTTGTCAATAACAATGGCTCAAATAATACGTGTACGTGAAAGGTGTCGCACATAGTTATGAACCCACAGAGAGTTATCCCCTGACTCAGCAGCTCCCTCTTTTCAGTATCTTTTAGCTCATTGTTTTGCTTTTAAGACATGCAACTTTACTATTTTACTATTTTGGTTCACTCTCACCTCTCTCCTTAGTGTCACTCTCAGCCACAGCTGGCATCTTTTTCAAGACACTCACTGTATGTTACCTGCCCAGACAGGCACAGTTAAGAACTAGTTTAAAAGTTGGTTATTTTCCACAGGAGTTGGCCTAGAGTAAACACTGCAGATTTAGAAGGAGAATGAATAGCACTTAACATTTGCCAGTTGGCTAGAAACCCAACTCCAAATGCTAATGTTGCTCTGTGGGTGATGGGTCCAAAAATAAGAAACTGCCAGCAAGTTCACCATATCAGCAAGTTCTTTCTGCAGTCCCAGAGTAGCCAAAAAGGTTTCATTTATTTCACATGTCTGTTTAACACAAAGCCTCCTGGTATATTCTCCTTTTTTTTCTCACGTTTGACATTTGAGCGGTTCTCAGGTTTCACTAATATTCATTGGCTGGTGTGAGGGATGCTCTGTCAATGTGAGGAATGCCTTGATTGCTATATTTCCTAACAGGGACGCCAAACACACACCTGCAGGAACATATCCCTCAGAGACACAAAAGATCATCTCATCACAAGCCTGCAGTGACAAAACGCTGGCACGGCAACCCAAGACAAAGTCCAGTTGAACAAATGGTTGCCAATCTTTTGTCCTTTGAATTTTTAAAAGGTCCCTTGCTTCGTCACGTTCACACACACTCATTCACAGGCTCCATCCTTGTAAATGAATAAGTAATTAAGTGAAAGATAAGTGAGGTTGTGGGAGCAGGAATGTGAGAGAGTATAGAGAAATGCAAGAGGGAGCCTCAGAGCATGAGGGAAGTTGAATGTTCATGGTAAAGATGTGGTTGAGAAAGAGTTAGAGAGGGACCCGCTGAATGGAGATTTGCACGAAAATAGAGTGAGTCTGTCAGACCCCCCACTGTGACCCAGAGCTAGACTACAATAGAAACAGCAGTCATTAGCAATAACTCTCTCAATCTTTCTTCCTCTGTTTTCCCCAACTTTTTTTTCCCCTCACACGCCCCATCCACCCTCTTTATTCTTTTTACGTCACCGCGACCCGGCTTCCCACTTGCAGTCGCCTACCCTTTTCCATATCCTAATCTCTTGATCTGTTTATCCTGTTTGTGAAATCGTGTACGATGGACGTGGCCTCGTCTAAAATACTTAAGAAGTAGTTGAAAGGAGCCACACTGTGTGAACGCACTTGCCCCTGGTTGCGTTTGAATCGTGGACAAATAAACTCGGGATGTTGTTTTGAGCATGAACACACAAATGGAGTGAAACTCCACTCCCCAAAAACATTGTCTTTGTAAAACCTTCAATGTCAGTTGGTATTATTTATTAGCCTATAATCATGAATTCGATTCAGAGGTCTTGACAGTCTGCGCAACAAAAGACACTTTCTATCCTTAGACCGTCAATACAGATGCGTTCAACAGGGGGGAAATGGGGAGAAACATCAGCAATACCGACAGTAGATGGACTGGTCTTTCAGAATAGACCTGCAGTTGTATGAACTCCAAAAGTATTGACACTGACATTTAATTATTTAAGTTGATACAGCAAACAGTTACCTATTTACGCATCCACATAGAGCAACATTAGCATTCATTTGGAATCAAGTTTTTAGCTGCTGAGAGTATGTTGAATGTTTACTCTCTTTTATCTCTGAGTTTGGTCTCCTCCTCGAAATATCGACCTCTAAAATATCCAGCTCTTTAACCGGGCTAAATATATTTGCTGAAATCTCCATTCTAATTGCTATTTCTTTATAGGAGTCTGCTCCCATGGTCTGATGGGAGTCTGGAGGACTACAGCGGATGCAATCAAATCTTTTTTTAATTGATATTTTGTGTGATTTCTCCAGATAGCAGCCCTATAATAAGAGAGATGATGTACTAAAAGCAGGTCAGCCTCGTCTTCATGTTACATATAAGTATTAAAATGTTAAGTGTGCAGCTTAATTGAACTGAATGTTAGTCTATGCATTAAATAGTATTCAGTGTCTCCTTATTGCTGCGTGTTCATGTTTATTGATGAGCTATTGCATCACTCGAAATGTGCCTAAAGTAATCTGCTTCCATCTTATTCTCAGTAGATTCTTAATGAGAAAATTTTCCTAGCAGTAGGGTAGCTGGATGGCCTTTTCTCAGACAAACACACATATTCACACACACACACACACACACACACACACACACACACACACACACACACACACTCCCCTGCTGTTCCCAGTCCGGCATCCCTGTGAATGAGGACTGCAGAACAGAGGTTGGCAGCAGTCTGCAGGGCTACGGATGCTTATCAGAAAGGCTTACAAATCCCCCCTGATGCTCCTGATACGGGGGACAATGGGTATGCGTGCGTAGTGGGAGCTTTCTTTAAAGCCTCATTGAAACTGACTTCACTACTCTGCTCTTTAATGAGGTCAGAGTAGCCTGCTGGCTGTATTTCATCACTGCATACAGGTCATACAGTCATAATAAACTTTAGCGCAGTGAACTGTACGAGTCAACGATATCTTTTTCCCAAGCAAACATGCCGGGCATACTGTACCAGATTAGGTCAACACTTCAATCATTGGCCATGAAATCAAAAGAATTACCCTCACTTATGAGCGCTATCAAAGTATATTATCATGAGTACACACTTCAAACAATTCATTAATGTGTATACTTTTATAAATTCTACAGTTTCCCCTGTGTGATTCTGTCTCAGTACTGAACTTGGGGTTAATTGCCTCGGTGGGAGCAGCTGTGAGGCCACCAGTGTTGCAGGTGAGCTTTCAGCTGCTTTCAGTAAACACATGAGCCTCCCACACGGCTTTGTGCTGTTTCCAAAGGATGTGCCTGAATTGAGATGACAATAAAACAACAAGGCTTCTGCTGCAGCTGATGTTATTGTTCCTAGTTCCAGGATAAGCATTGTATTATGGAAAGAAATTAATAAATCAACCTCTTAACTTGGTCAGATTGAAACTGGAAAAAAAAAAAAAAAATGAATGAATGTATTTCCTGTGTTGTTCGTTATTCAGAGGGTGTTTTCAGTCACTTCTGTGAGACTGGACGTTGGGGTTTTACCCATTTGTTAGTTTTGGGTGGAAGTAGAAGACACGCAGACGTGGTTTACTGACTGTCTGCGGCTCTGGTTTCATATTTAGGTAACCCGGGTGGGGTGCTGCATGAAACATAAGGCGGTGGCCTTATGAGATGGTTTCATGTGGTTAATGTGTATTGCACATTACGTATACACTGTATGTTGTGGTTTATAGGTGGGCGATATTTAGCAGTCATGAAGCTTGTGGTTTAAAAATCTATGATTTAATGCAAACTGTAGTTTCTTATGTTTGCATATATTATACATCAGCCTACTTTCTACTGATTTCATCTGACTATATACTTTGTATAATACAATATACTTTGCAGAAAATACTGTATATTGAGTGATTTAGGAAGTTAGATGCCATAAATTAGCATGCATATAAAAAATATAAATGCATTTGCATTTATATATATATGCATATGCATTTATATAAAATAAATGCACACACACACACACACACACACACACACACACACACACACACACACACATATATATATATATATGCATACATAAAATATAAAAAATGCATGCAGTAAAATGTAGTTTAATGTTGTTTAATGTCTCTCACAGAGCATGTGTGCAACACCTGAACAGTTTCTTCAGTTTGCTTGTTCTGTACAGTATTATTGCATCTTTCTTACATGATACCCACTTTCCTAATAATAATAATTATACAAAATATTGTGCTATATATATTTACAGTTGAATTCTGAATGACATTTTTATTATGCATTATTTATTATGTGCAACATCTAAACAGGTAGGAGTGTTTAAAAACTGCATTTTTATGTCAAATTTCTGTAATAGTATTGCATTTTAATTACATGCATGGGCTTTGTATAGTACAATATCAATAATTACATGGCATACTGGTCTATAAAGTGCACATATAATGTTCAGCTTTGTGAAAATGCATTATGTTTTATATGTGAAGCGTCTCACAGCAGGAAATTCCGCGTTTTTTTTTTTTCCCTCCTCTTTGGCCGAAACTCGCCGGGCTGCTCGCTGTTTACTGAACGCCCGAGGCGATGCCATGTCAATACGCATAGCTGTTAGGACCAGCCTTGGAGGCGTATCTCTTCTGAGTATCAGCAAGTGCAGAAACAAGGAACAGTCAGGCTCAGATTCATTTCAGGAGGACGAGGAGGAGCGCACACAAGTTCCTCGCAGTGGAGTTGAAGTGATCCTTCAGCGCCAGAACTAAACGAAAACAAATCTGCTCTTTGAAAGAAGACACTTCAGCGAGAAGAGGATTCAAAAAACAGGTAAGCTGCTTAAATGTGCTCATGTTGGGCTGGAGAAGTGAGCATACAGGTAATTTCTCGGCTTTCGAACAATGCTTGAAGCCCCAGAGATGCTCGATCAGTGCGTATGTAGTAGGCTACTGTATATAAACTGCTTAAAGGACATTTAACGACTTTATTCACGTTTTATTCTTAAAAATACCTAACAGAAATTTAAATCATACATAATGCGACTCAAATAGAGACAAAGTTCTGATGTTAGCATTTATGTATCGTTTTACTGATTCTTTTGGAACTTTTCCATCGTCTCACCGCGTCTCTGCGCTGTTTATTTGCCTTCCCGGATAAACACCAGGTCAGGCTACTGTATACCGAGCTGACATCTGATAAGAGAACTTTGTTTCCTGGTGGATTCAAATCAACAATGGCAACAATGCGACTGGTATGTGCTTTCCGTCAGCAGCAGTGCGGGATCTGTCTCTGGATTCGGTACCTTTTGTGCGTAATGACGCGCAAGGCACAACACTTTGAAACCTGACTTTAGAAAAAGTTTTATCTCAAACTAAAGCATGCAAATAGAGACTGACAGGAGAAACTTCTAACAAACGTGCTGCACCTGCTCTATTCTTGTCGACGGCATTAGCACATGAAAATAGTCTTCAATCGCTTTTATAACGTGTGTATTGAGTAACAAAAGACGTTTTCGGCTAATTTGTAACTGGATGCTCGAGGGTTGAAAAGAGGAGAAACGGAGTGAGAGAGGGAGAGAGAGAGAGAGTGATAGAGAGGTAGATACAGGAGAGATGGGCTGCATGCGCTGTCTCTGTTATCTGATGGTGTGGGTGTTAAAAGGTTAATTATCTTGAAGCCTGTGGGGCTACCTGGCACCTCCAGGTCTTTTCCATATAATATAAGGGAATTAGACAGAGACCATTGTGAGGGATTATCTCAGTTTAGAAAATCCCTCTATTAGAATGATTCACACACAGTATCTCAAAGGAATTGAAAGGAAAATTAAATGTCAGGTTTCTGACACTTATTGAAAGTTGTTTTATCACAGGCAGCAGTGGAAGAAGTATTTAGGCACATTACTAATTAGAAATACCAAAAGAAAATAATTTTATTGAAAGAAATGACCGTATAATGTCTGTTTTTGTGTGAGCCGGTGATTTAAATCTGCAAAAATCACACTGTTACAACATTATATTGAAATCATATGTTTCTCTGAAGTAGTTCAGATAAATAATTTGCAGCATTCCCTGTAAAAACTTAAACCCACCCACATGTTGTACATGTAAACAACATGTTGATGTTTGAGCTTCTTTACAAGCTGTTTTGCACATAAAGTATGAAGCTGCAACATAATAGCTAACTTTAGTCGTCAAATAAAAGTACATTATATGCATCTAAAATGTGGTTCAGCAGAAGTATAGAGGGGTATAAAATAAAAATACATAATAGGTAAACTAATGAAAGATAACAAAGCCAGCTGTACATCCTAATATGTTCCAGGTGTCCTTGTATATACTTATTTTCACTTTGGCTTTCTTTCATCATCCCCTGTGACTTTGTGCCAATTATCCCGTGTGCAGCACAAGTCTCCTGCACAGACAGATGTCTGACGCGGTCACATTTCACTGCTTTCCGGCGTGCTGTGTCACCCAGTGGTCAGTGACCCTCTTCCTAACCTTGGTCGGACCATTTTGCAGGCGTCAAGCCTCCCGCTGATTTCTGCACACAATTCACTCTGCGGACGTACGAGTCAGTCAGGGGCAAGAGAGGGGTTAAGCCACTCGTGTTCTGGTTTTGATCTATTACCTTTCACCTCTGATCCTTCACACTGCAGCAGGCTGCCTGTTAGGGGAGTTGAGAGAGACATCACAGCAGAAAAAAAAAGATTGTGAATGCAGACCAGTGCTTTTTTTAGGCTCAAAAGAATCCTGCTGGGTTATTAACATGCCAAGCTGCTCTAGACTATTGCCTTTATGATCTTACATACTACTGCAGTCACCTTACTCGTACCGTTAACGTGCCTTGTATTTGAAATCGTGTGCATGTGTTCCTGTGTTATAAGATTCAGATGTTCTGAAATGACGTATTCAAGGTTATGAGCATGCTTTACTTTGATCATCCGGGTGTTGACAGCTCCTCTCTCACCCTCTCCTTCAACAGCAGAAAAGAAGCATGGGATTTTTTTTTTACTATAACAAGCATGTTAAAGGAAAACATTCCTTAAAATGGCATCAGGTTTCCCACCCTGACCAAACGCTTTATCTTGGAATGCCCAGAACGGTCCGGAAATACACTCTGTTTGGATTTCACTATCCCACTTCCCTGTGTCTAATCTGTGCTCTGTGCTAGTGGAGCTAATGTAAACATTTATTGTACTGCCCCCTGACTGCACATCAATCATACAGAACTCCTACATTTGTGACACAGCAACAGTGAGCCTCTATTAACTCATGAAAGCAGTGTTTTAACAAGTTAACCGCATTAAGATTCCTCAGGATCTGGTGGCAAACCACAAGTGGCTTTATGTTTTATTAACTCATGCAGTTTGGGTCCAAACATGTAAAATAAGACTTGCTTTATGTAAAAGAAAATTGCTTCTTAAACATGATACCAGTAGGTAGCATTTAGCTGTTGGATCTTGATCCAGATAAATGTATTCTGCAAGAAATGATGACAAGATGTCTTGTTTTTACAGGATTTATCCCAGTCAGGGGTGGTGTCTGTTACCTCGCAGTGGTCTGTGGTCCTCTCCTAGAGCTGAAAAATGAGTACCACTGAGCTGGAGGACCTGTTGGAGTGGTTTGGGGACCCCAACATCTCTGAAAGCTTAAGTAACATATCGATTGTGGATTCGATGGTGTGTGCTACAGCGTTCAACCGCAGCGCTCTGCTCTACTCCATGTGCATCCTCTACTCTTTTATCTTCATCATCGGCCTGGCTGCTAACGCTCTGGTCCTCTGGGTAAACATCCGTGCACAAAGAGACTCCACCCCTCGCCATGAGACACACACATACATCGCCCACCTGGCGGTCGCAGATCTGTGCGTGTGCGTCACCCTGCCCGTGTGGGTGAGCTCGCTGGCTCAGCATGGCCACTGGCCCTTTGGTGAGGTGGCGTGTAAACTCACACATCTGCTGTTCTCCGTCAACCTCTTCAGCAGCATTTTCTTCTTGGCCTGTATGAGCGTGGACCGCTACCTAAGTGTGAGAATGCACGGAGACAACGAGGGAGGTGTGCAGAGAAAGTTAATCCGCCGTGGAGCATGTGTAGGGGTGTGGCTTCTGGCTCTGGTCGCCTCCCTCCCAGACACCTACTTCCTGCATACTGTGAAGGCAACACATGGGGATTCAATGCTGTGCAGGCCCGTGTACCCAGAGGAAAACCCCAGGGAGTGGATGGTTGGCGTGCAGCTGAGCTTCATCCTGCTGGGCTTTGTTCTCCCCTTCCCCGTCATTGCCGTGTTTTACGCCCTGCTAGCTAGAGCTTTCACACGCTCCTCTTCCTCCTCTTCGCCGTCTTCCACAGTGGAGCAGGAGCGTCGTGTGAGCCGCAGGGTAATCCTTGCCTACATCGTGGTGTTTCTGGGCTGCTGGGGCCCCTACCACGGCGTCCTCCTGGTTGACTCCCTGTCCCAGCTGGGCCTGGTGCGTCTGACCTGTGGCCTGGAGAATGTGATCTACGTGGCCTTACACCTCACCCAATGTCTGTCCTTGCTCCACTGCTGTTTCAACCCCATCCTCTACAACTTCATCAACAGAAACTACCGCTATGACCTCATGAAGGCCTTCATCTTTAAATACTCCACAAGGACGGGCTTGGCTCGCCTCATCGATGCTTCCAACATGTCTGAGACTGAGTACTCTGCTGTAGCTGTTGACAACCCACCACAGATCTGAAACTTACAAAGCTCAATCAGCATTTCTTGAACACTGTTTCTAAATATAAATAGCTATAATGCAATATAAACTTATGTTACAGCTGATTTGTCCTCATCAGAATCTGCATTATGTTTGACATTAGAAAAAAAAAAAGCAAATCCAGCATCTTTTCTTACAGGAATCTGCTTGAGTCACGTAGAAAAGCTTGAAGATGGGCTAATATCGTCTTTGATGAACTGATTTAAAAGCACTTAGAAAGCAGTTTTATTATAGCAGCTGAAACTGACAACATATGAATATTGTCACTCATTTTTTTTAAGCCAAAACAGTGACCATTATGTGTAAAATCATTGCCTGTTCTGTGTATGTAGGATTGTATTGTGTGCGCGTTCAAGTGTGTGTGGTGTACATAATCTGACGGGCATTGAATATTGTTAGCGTCAGCCGAGTAATCTTTTTGTATCGAGTTGTATTTATATACTGTACATTTGAGCTGTTTTGCCTCTTCCGTGTTGTAATTCAAAGTCTTTACACGCTGATGTCTGCTCAGTGCTCCACTTCATGCAATGCTGCCTCACCATGTTTGTCGAGCCACTGACTGGATCAGTGTTTCAGTCCTGCTGCCTCCTTGTTAATCATAACCTCATGTCACATCAGTTGAATCCTTCAGACACATCGTGTAAAGCTTTGAGTTCATGCGAGGTTTGTGAATTATCTAAAATCTCCGTGTTCTGTATTTCATACTTTTTGTTAAGTATTAGATGTGGAGATTTATGTCCGTACAATATTTGAAACCACAGCCATCTGCTGATAAATATAAAGATTGGAAACAGGAGGAAACAGCTAGCCTGGATCTATTTTGAGATGAAACAAAATCCCTCAGCACCTCCAAAGCTCTCTAATAACAACATTTTATATCGTGTTTCTTTAATCTCTACAAAAACCGAATGGTTGTGGCTTTACAGGCGATTATGTACCGGACTATTTCTTGTCTGGGTGCAGTGACTTCCCGTCGTCTTCCAGTCTTTATGCTAAGCTAAGCTAAAATAATCACGTACTGGCTTTAGCTTCATATTTTGCGTACAGACATGAGTGGTACTCATCTAACTCTCTGCAAGAAAGCAAATACGCTTATTTTCCAAAATGTCAAACTATTCTTTTAAAGGTTTTTGTATGTACAGACGACACAGCAAATTATAAACGTCTAAATGTTTCTGAACATTGTCTGGAGGTTTCAACTGGGACTACTGAGCTTAAAGAGCAGACAGATGTAGCTCTTGTCTCTTCTGCAAAGTACAGTATTACGTAATTTACTGTACTGTCAATATGTTTTTGCATCAGTGTTAATAGTGGAAAGGATTGCACGTGTGCATGTGGTATTAATACTGCTGTGTCAGCACACAGGCCACAGACGGCGAAATCTTTTATGACCAAATAACATGCGTGAATAGTTTTATTACTTTCATGTAGGCAGCGACTGTGGTGTGCAACAACCAAGTGTTTATTAGGGACCAAATAACAACAAACGTTACTGCCGTACTCGGTGTGGTGTCACAGATTGACACCAACAACTGACGTTTTACGCGTCGCAAACATTGAGTTATACAGTTTACTCACTGTCTGTTGTAAAAAACAACACAGTCTTTTGATATGCTGACATAGAGTACATTGTGTCATGTGATTGGTTACACATGTATGCTTTTACACTGAAAGGATTTCACGTTGCGATTGGAAAAGACTGGAGACACGAACATGTGTCTACAAGAACAGAGGCATTCCTTTGGTATTGTAATGTGTAACATGTGTTTTGTTATATATTAAATACAGAGAAAATGTTTTGCCTCAGTGATTTCTTTGGCTCTTGTCAACATAATCTCACAACTTAATACGCTCCATGCCTTGAGAAGACTGAAATGGTGTGTTTTAACTGAGAAGCTCCGATGGAACGTGTTTCACAAATGCCTTTACTGTTCCGTTTGGTGCGTTGAATACAAAGCGAACAAACTCATCCAGACTCGGCTTAAATACAACATTATTTTGTGTGGTTTACTCCAGCTGTCATGTGACCTAATGCACTGTACTCTAGGCAACATATGGTTCAGTAATGAAACATTGGCCAGACCTAACAGAGAGTACACATTTTTCAATTATTGTCACACCAACTTTCTTTCAGACGGCAAAATAAGAAAGAGATGTTACTCCAGCCAATTTAAAGACACCGACTTTTTTTCTTTTTTACCACGAGAAGATTTAAATTAGTTTGTTCTCTTGCATCCAGAACAAATTTTAGATCTGTTCCCTCATTTAATGAATCCCTCAAAAGAGCCAATAACAATTCAGAGGATTATATATATAGACACAAGTTTGTGGCTCTGCTGTCTCTTGTTCCTCTCTTGCAGATTTGTCACAAGCTCATTAGTGTTTAGCTAACAGTGGCAGGGTGTTGTCGCTCCCACGGGACAGTGGGTCAAGTACCGCGGGTTATCCTCAGGATATGTGACAATCTTCCAGACCTTGCCTCTTTGCAATCAGCTGCCAGTTTTGAGTACTTCAGCCTCTTTTCCCCGTCTCCCATGGGATGATGAGCTCAATGAGGAAGAACATTTTTGTGGCCAAGGACAACACTGCGATCTGGGGGGGCCGGGATGTGGTGATCTCCCTTGGGGGATCTCCCTGTCAAGGTCAACTGTCATTTTAGCCTGAGGAGAGGAGTGTTGATGCCGCTCCTTCCAGTGTTCCCTCCTATCCTGAGGAAGTGGGTAAGATGTTTTTTTTTTTTACTGAAGGCTGAAGAGTCACAAACGTTTGTGTCCTCACAATAAAAAGTAGAAATGTCAACAATAAGTCCTTCAGTGATATTTTTCAGTTTTTCCTGCTTGTACTCCTCTTCTCTCTAACATCTGTAAATAATTTTAGACATGCACATCCTTCCACTTTCGTTTCACTTCTTGCCTACAGATTTTCCAGTATCTCAGCCTCCTTCTCTCCTATCTGGTGATGTCAGTTTTGCTGACAGGATGTATTGAAGGTTTGCATTGACAAAAGAGTTGCAGGTCTGGTGCTGGCAGGTCAGTGTGTTGTAAGTTAGTGTGATGAGGAAACTGTGCAGGGCTTTCCAAAGGTCAAACCAAGTGTGTGACCTGCTAATGATAACCCCCCCAGCTTCCTTCTTCCCTGTAACATTGCCTTGATCTCGCAGGGCTCCTGATGTGTGGTGGTCACCTTTGCCTCCCTCTCCCTCCTTGTGTGAATGATTTCCCCCCCCCTCCTCAGAAGACCTGCTCGTCTGACCTGAACCTTGTCAATATCTTCCTGATGTTGCAGCCTGCTGCTTGACTCCACCAGGTCAGTGAACCTCGACCAACTAAGTCACTTAACAAGACACAACGTGTAAAGACAGCTTTGTAGCTGCTGGAATGCTCTAAAACAGTGAGCTATGAGCCCTTGCTGAGCCTCAAGGCTTGCTCAACTTTGTATGGTTATGTTGATAAAATGAAAATAAGAATAAAAGAAAATGCTTGGGGCCTTTCTGTGTGGGTTTGCATGTTCTCCCCGTGTCTGCGTGGGTTCTCTCTGGTTTCGTCCCACAGTCTGAAGACGTGCACTTAACAGGTTAATCGGTGACTCTAAATTGGTTGTAGGTGTGAATGTGAGTGTGAATGGTTGTTTGTCTCTATCGGCCCTGTGATGAGGTGGCGACTTGTGCAGATTGTACCCCACCTCACGCCCAAAGTCAGCTGGGAGAGGCTCCAGCCCCACCATGACCCTGATGAGGATAAGCGGTTAAAGATAATGGATGGATGGATAAATATACAAGAAGAGTAAGCTATATAAAAATAGCATAACAGTAATACTAGGAATATTTAATAATATGCACCACATAAGCACAATATCAAAAGAAATATTAAAGTTATGAACTCCACCCATTTAGCATTGCACTATTTATATATTTATATATATGCTATATACTGCTATATTTATACTGTTTTATACTGTCTTTTTATACTTGCTGTACTTTATTTTATATAAATAAATAATCTCTTTACACTTGTATATATCTTATATTTCATGTTTATTGCTTGTTTTTTTCAGTTCTCTGTATGTCCTGTACATATGGAAGTGTTGACAATAAAGTTGACTTGACTTGACTGCTACATAAAATGAAGGATATTGTTATTCTATGCATTTCCATTCCTTCAAAACTTGATGCCTACATTACCCACAATGCAACGCAACTGACGAAAGTTCAGTCAGAGGTGTGTTATGCCAGCTGTGGCTAATGTGGCTTCGAGCTGCTATCCTGAAGTACAGATCTACAGTGGTCTGGTAAGGTCTGCATTTTCAAACCTGTAAACAAACTCTGATTTGTAAAATCTGAGGAGGTCTGTTTAAAACCCCATCCCATTCCAGTTTATGTTGATCTGTACGTCAAACTAATTGCCACACAGTGAACTTTGAACTTTGCTCACTTACAAATTCACCTTTGGTTGGGCAGAGATAACCAGGTTAATCTTTTACTTCATGCTATTGTCTAAAAACAAAACAATTCTGATTGACGTAGCTTCCAACAAATGCCACACACCCACACACACTGGAGATGACCATTTACATAGAGGTAAGTTTGAATCATAATTCCAGATGACGTGCTGTACTGTATTTCAAATCAAATCCTATTATTCCATGCGATCCCACCCATACAGGAGATATTTAGGTGCTGCGGTCATGTCTGAATACACTCGAATACACAACGGTTTGTGTTTTTCTTGGCATGCACGTATGCTGTGAAGTGTTTTGCTTCCTTTTCACAGTTTTCCAGTTATGACTCTCCTCTGTTCCCATTAGAAGTTGCTTATACAGGACGTGTCAAACGCACTAGTGAGCGAGTCGTCTGGCTCTCAGTGGTGTAAAATATTTAAAACTGGAAACACAGGAGTAAACGCTGAAAGGTTCTGAAAGAGTCTCACTGTTTGCAGGTTTCTGTTTTCACTATTTGGAACATATACTGTAATGTATGTTGTACGCTAAAAATCTGTCAAAGCAAAAAGCTCAGGTCCAAAACTGGATAATGAAATCATCCAAAGTCCATGTCAGTCTTGGCTTTTCTTGTGGCTGGTTCATATATGAGTTACAGTACATTTTTAATGGGGCTATCTGTTTTAGTGTGATTTAAAAAGCACAGGAAGGGGCCCAGAGATGAAGTCAATTAAGGGAGTGTTGCTTTAGAG
The DNA here is from genome assembly GCA_033000465.1 of Sciaenops ocellatus. Classification (NCBI taxonomy): domain Eukaryota; kingdom Metazoa; phylum Chordata; class Actinopteri; family Sciaenidae; genus Sciaenops; species Sciaenops ocellatus. Next base: position 7,785,387 of record CP136868.1, read on the forward strand.
CACGATGATAGCCTATACCTTATGCTGAGGAGAGATAACATTAATGAATGATGAGAAAGAGGGAGGAGGTGCAGAGAAAGGAGGGTAGAACAACTGGAGTGTTTTATGTTTTCTACAGGAGGAGTACATGCGTTCATGTACACAGCATGCATGTGTAGTTGTAAATGTACCTTACATTATTTCTGGCTCATTTCCAAGCATTTACGATTAGTTCGACTCCCAATCAAGTCTGTGCCTGCTTCGCTCGGTCTGGCAGGAATTCCACATGAGGACTTATGGCGAATAAAAGGTTCTTGAATTATTAATGAAATAGACGCAGCAGCTGCTCGTGCTCACGGGGAGTTTTTGGTGTGAATATGAAGAAAGTCAGAGAGTGAGATAAGTTTGACACGCCATGACTCTACTCCTGTCAGGAGAGGAGGACAAGTGTTATGGCCAGATGTTGGACAGATGTTCAGTCAAACAGGGAGAAAAGAAAAATTAGAGTTAAAAGACCATCCAACCTGAGTTCGAATCAAACAACACCGCTGGCACACATCAATTTACAAAGTCACAGCTTATTTAACCTTTCAAGCGCAGGACTGATAACATTAAGTTGAGGGCAGATTTGTTGTGTGGACTGGAATACATCAGCAGAGGTCTAACCAAAGCTGGAAGCTTTTGTTGCTGTGCTCAGGACTAATGTGTAAGGGTCTTTGAGAGCTAATGGCCCATGCACAGTATATTTTCTATTTCAGACAAGGAGAAACAGAGCGAAAAGTCAAGCTGCTGAGAGACCCAAAAGAGGATTTTAAAGAGTTTTTAAAGGGTCAGATCAACCAAATTGTAAAAGCACATTTTTATACTTACCTTTATTGGTATCTTATGCAGACTTCTGGATTTATTTGACCAATAAAATGGAAGTGAACTGAAGCGTGGATTGAACAGTAGGTTATGTAGATTATGCAGGAAAACAGGAACAGTTTCTGTGGAAAAGAATTTCACTGTTGAATTTTTTAAATGTCATCTTTTGTTGCTACTCACACCACAATCAAAATTCCTCTCGTGTCGTGGGTGTGGAGCTAGAAACCACAAAGAGTTATCTCAAAACCAGGGCAAATAAAATCACTCTTTGCATGACTAAAAACCTCTAGAAGGTAGTCAGAAAACATGTTTTTTTGAGAAAGAATGAGGAGAGCATTCATTTATACAAATAATTACATTAATAATATCTTTAAAACTGCAGTAATTGTTTTTTTTAACAGAAAATTGGCACATTAATCACCTTTGTTAAGTTCATGTGACAAACATGCTAGATCAGATATGTCAAACTCAAGGCCCGAGATAATTTCATACGTCTGTTACTAATGGCCCACCGGTAAATCGCACTCCCAACACTCATACTACAAATCCAACAATGCACTGTACTTATTTGAGTTCGACACCCCTGCGCTAGATCTAATTTACTCATGCAGCAGACATGGCAGAAAAACATGAGCAATCATGTGGAGTGTAAGCCCAATATTTACTCTCTTTTTAGCTCTGGTTTGGTCTCCACCAACTCCTGGAATGGAAAGGAAAGAAATATCCGTTTATTTAGCCGCTAAACACGTAACTATGTTAATAAAACTGTTCTGTGCTGAGCAGTAAGTGTATAGTGGGGTATTTAGTGTTTATTTATTGAAAAACAGTTTGATAAAAGCATAAAAGTGAATAGTGAAATGCTGTAAAACTGAAAAATAGCGACACTAAAACAGCTGGATTTTATGGTAATTCAAACAAATAAAGATAGTATGGCTTTTTATAGTGATTCCAAAATGTGTACCAGAGCAATTTCTCTTAAAAGTATAATTATGTATGCCTATAAACATAAAAGACTCTCTGGTTCTTATACCCACAGTCAGATTGCTTGGCTAAAATTTCCACAGGAGCCTCTTCCTGTTATTTATTGTCCAATCACAGACACAGAACGCTCCGAAAATAAGCTTCACATGTACCATGAATAATGCGTTGCGATGCTCCCTCCTGTTACCTACCACGCCATGCCTGATAATACTCTACTACTCATAAACCATCCCATAGCTTATTGTTAGTGTGAAAGCTGTAATCTCTTCCAGACCCACAAATGTAACTGTATAGGTGGGACACGCATGGCTGTGAAGGCTTGATATTTGGGCGGGCTGATTTATACCACACTCCGTGCCCAAGCTACGGATCCGGTGTTTAGACTTCACCTAATTCATCCACCACCCTGTCGACTTTAAGAGCTCAGCCTGATGTGCAACTTTGAGTTCAGCCTCCACTCGATCAGCTCAGCCGCACGCTCGTGTCAGAGCCGATGATGAAACTTCAGAGACGTGTCAGAGAAGAGAAGGCAGCTGCTTTATGGCTTATGGAGACACACAAATCCATATGAACCATTTGCCTGCGTTAGACCAATATCTGTCATGCATTTTATAAGCACTCGGTAATGTGTTTGGAGTTAGAAGGAGGTTGCTTAGAACTTCATGTGAATGTATCATGTTACTGACAACCATTGTTTAGTTCACTAATCTATTTTCATATCTTTCCAAGTATTTTATGTCTCTGGTGTGTAGATAATGAGTATAGATTATAAAACAAAACATCACAGCACAAATAACTTATGCTCTGCACTCAAAGAGCAACAATATGCTAAGCTGAAAAATATTTAGAACATAGTTTGGTTATGTTTATCATAGTTTTTCACGATGTCAAACTTTATTTTTTCTAGATGGATAATTACCTAACTACAGTCCTCTGAGACCGCCTGCAGGTAATCATAGCTTATTTTGGCTCCCGAGAGTGAACGATAGAATGAAGGTGCTGAAACAGTTTTATCTCACCTGACAGCGCATGCTGACAGTGACAGCTAAAATCAGACGTAAACTTTAACGTGCTGATCCGAAGAGACAAAAAAAAACAACAACAACCAACACTTTGGCTGCGTGTGATGTTTTGTCTGCAACTGTGTTTGAGCGCCATCACAGACATCACAATGTCCTCCTTCGGTTCCTGTCTGGGGTCAGACTCTGGTATTCCAGAGAAAAAAAAAAAAAAACACTGCTGTTTGTTCAGACAAAAAACAGGGCGTCCCATCCAAGTCAGCTTGACGTCATTGCACCAGAACCCAGTTTAATAAGCTTCATAAACAGTTGCCTCCTCAGTTTTTCTCCTTTGCAAGACATGCCACATTCGTGAGATTCTTCCCAAAAAGTGGGCTAAGTGATACTCGTTACACTCCAAAAATGTTATTGTTATAGTTTATACTGGCTTTGAAAAGTATATAAACCTAATCTCTATGTCATTTTTCCCACACCCCTGAAGGATGAAATTCTACAACTAGGCGAAAACACGGGAATCCCCCGAACTAGACTTAGCAGCCTTTGCCTTCACAGATTAATGCAGCTCACACAATAGCAATTCTGTTTTTCTGCATTCTGATATTCTCATCTCACAATCACTGAGCGTTTCTCAGCCGAGACAAAATGTACCATTTGAACGCGTGCCAACACTCGCTTATTCACCACAGAACACAAAACTACGTGGATTATGCTGCATGTTGCCAAAGATGTAATTCATCTTATTTCAGTTTTGCCTGGAAATTATTAAATGTCATTAGTCACCTGAGTTTTAAAAAAAATACTCCATGTAAAATAATATCCCCGAATCAGCGTTCTCCCAGCGAAATCGTGCAGGAAAGAAAGAAGATATGGCTTCAATTAATTATTGTAATTTAGCTGTATTCATTCTCTACACCTGCTGGTTCCATTACATGGTCATGGAGGGGAGCCTGCACTGTTCTCGTATAATGGTTTGTGAAAGCCACTGACACACTTTCAGTTCATACAAACAGAACAGAAAGATCCAGATTCAAACCCGGGTCTCTCCTGCGAGCGCTCTCCTAAAAGTTACAGTACATTAATATATTATTATGTGTTCTCTCGATTGAATTCTGTAAGGAGGCATCATTTCTGCTGGGCTACGTTTCCTGGTAATGTTTCAGGACAGACTGACTATGCATGGTGTCAGTTTACACCATGACACACACACATTTCACAATCGGAGGCCAAAAAACAAATGTTTTTCTCTAGCGTAGGGACACGTAACATCTAAATTTGGTGATGTTAAAGTTATAGGAAAAGATTAGCAAGTGGTTAGTAAGGCTGAACAGGTTGTGTCTCGTCTTTCGAGTCACAAGATCATTTCCTCTCCCCTTTAATAAAAAGCTGTGTGTGCCTCACCATAGCCATTAAGATGGTGAATCATGCTTTCGTTGCTACGAACAGATATTTCATTACAAGAGTAGATACTGAATCACAGGCAAAGCGAATGGAATATGTTGTCAGTGACCGTTGTACTGATACTTTCAGACTAATTTTGCAACTTGGTTCATTGTTTCATCATTAGGTGAATAGAAAACTGCATTAAGTTTCCTTAAAATTTGCACTAAACTGCAACAGCATCTTCAGCTTTTTGTGTTTATTCTTTATGGTTGCAGTTTTACCATTAGCATTTCACATTGTTCATCACAGATACCCCATTGTATATACAGAATTGTTAGTTCAACAACTATTGTCACTCATGATGAGTCAGTATTTATGTCTGTCTGTCATTAGGAAGAAAAAAAAACCCATATCTGTCTCTTTACCTTTTCTGCTGCCTTCTTTCAGGACAGATTGACTATGCACGGTGTCAGTTTACAGGGAGTTTCTCTCACCATGACACACTCACACAATTCACACCCGGAGGTGAAAAACAAACGTCTGTGTCTGTCATTCAACGACTACCTCGGAGTGTCTTGGTTTTAACAAGAGGTGCTCATCATCCTCCATCACACCACAGTTACCCCCCCCCCCCCCCGAGCCCAGGAGTAAAACTTCCACTGCTTCCCTGTAACCCGCTCAACTCTTCCTCCATTATGTTGTTTTGGTTGCAGGCTCGCTCTAGCTCAAGCAACCTTATGATGCATGTCACGCACCCCGCTGTGATAAGAAGGAATTCATTATGAGCATGCCTGCACACACACACATACAAATAAGATGAACTACATATGACTGTTGCCAGCGTAAACTCACTTTGATTCTGAAACTTCTGTATCTCATTGTGGCTGAGGTTTCCTGCAGTTGGCCCCCGTACAATAACCTCAAAACCTAACTGATTGCTCTTTCTGTGATCCTTCTCTGTGTATAAAAAAAGAGAGTTTCCTCGCCCCTGTTTTCCTTAGCTTAGTTTCACACGACTCAATAAACTTTTGTGTGGCTTGACAAATGAGTTTGTAAAACAGCTCCTGAGAAATAAAACAAAATCGCACGGAGATGAATGGGAGAGGAAGTTGTAGTTTCCGGGTGTGGATGAGGGTGGTTTGGGTGGGGAAGCTGAGAGCCGACACGCCCAATGTCTCTCTGTGTGTGACACCATATCTCCGCATTCACCCACACAATTGACCATATGAAAACATGCCACAGATTGTATTTCCCCTTTGGCCTTTAGTTATGAATAGAAGATTTTTAGAAGCTGAACTCTTGGTTTCTGCCGTTTCTGTCCCCTTTTCACCCCCACTGTGGTTTTGAGTCGCCCTCATGTATCTATGACCTGTTTTATTCGCTTCAAGTCATCATTGTTGTCACAGCTGCAGCCACTTCATTGTTCAGAAACAAAGATTATGAAATGGAGAGTTGTAGGGGACACACTAAAATAGCTAATGTAGCAATTAGCGCCGCTATAGGTGGCCATTTATCTGAGGTTATATGTATTACACAGAAGTATACAGAACTCACTTTTTATAATGTAAATTTAATTTGACAGTAATTGTAAACAAATTAAAGTGACATTTTGGCTGAATGATATTCACAATAAGAGCAAATCACTGGCGTCAGCATCCAAGTACAGGATGGAGATTTACTCAACATGTAGACATTAAAGACAGTCCTGCAGCGGTGTTTCTTTTGCGGCATCTCATCTCACTGAAACAAAATGTGAAGTACTTTCCAATTAAGTTACCATAGTAACAACATGAAACATCAAAGCATCATAATTTGGGGCTTGGAGCCGAAAAGATGTCTGGAAGATGACAGGAAAGATGAGGGGAGTGAGCAATAGATGGAATGTAAGTGTTTTGCATGATTTTCTGATTTGAGTGGAAACCCCCCTCATGAAAATGAAAACCCTGAACATGAAAGTAAGAAAAAAAAATGACTGTGGAACATCTAATTTTAGTTCACTTTCATTTTGGGTTTCTTTGAATTGCTTGACACAACAATCTTAAGTTGGACTTCATGTGAAATCATCCAAGTAGAATTCAAAATAAACCTCAACTTACATACACTTTCAAAATAAGATTATTTATCATGCTCACTACTTTTTACCACCACATTAGTGCAAACTGAAATATCTGACTAGAGATGGATCGTCATTAAATTATAAAGGGTCAGTCAATACTAATGACTTTGATGGTCTCCTGACTTTTCCGGTTGTGCAACGCGGTTGTGTGTAAGTTGTTTTCTCATTAATCTCAAGGACGTTTACAGCCAGATTTCTTCTTAGTCACCGATTGTTTGAACAGAATATGATGAGGAGGAACACGAGTAAAACAATGATGACATAGGTTGTGTTACAGCACTCACCAGAATAAAACAAAGGCTCATTGTTTGACTGAAAGCAGAAGTAATCTTGGACAGACTGGTTTTGTCAGGAATCAAATTTTTGCCCTCTACTTATCACACATTACACCAGATGAAAAGTTTCTCAGTCTGGTGTGTAAACTCATACCTGCCTGTGTTGTAGATTGATGAATGAGCATTTTCATTGAGGTCGATATGTCACGAGTAGAGGTTGCAACCCAAACTGGGCTTTCTATCCTGGCCATATACTTGGTATATAGTTTGTAATTCTATAGGGGAAGTGGGGGGTTTGAACAAACACAAGTTTGAGGGAGTAGGCGTGCGTAGGTGTGTGTTTCACCACTCTCTGCTACAGTATTAAATAGCTTTCCTTTGCATGCCTGTCACCTTGTAATCAATAATTCTAGAATAACACCTGAAACACAGCAGTAACCTCATGCACACCCAATCTTCATCCTCACATGTACACAAACTCGAAAGCATCCTTCATCCACGACTTTCTAGTAGCTGCTCAGACACCACTCACATGAACAGCTCAAGAGCTTCCAGTCATCATCCATCACCTCGGCCCACCGGAGGGGTCCATGACTGGGACACACACATACAGGCAGCGAACCTGATCCACACCAGATCACGGACTGGACACACACACACAGACCTACCTCTGGGCCTGGACAAATACAAACACACATAAAAAAGCAGGTCACCTACAAGCGCACACAGGTGCCCTTTTACACTGCTCCAGGCTTTGAAAACATTTCACCTCCCTCTGTCATTACACTGTTTAATTATTTTCAGTCCCTAATCCACATTCTTAATTAAATCCTCACACATATTTCCCGTTCTTTCCACCTAGTCTCGCCAGAATCTTCCCCACCTCCTGCTTCTCCTGCTATGTGGATTATGTTTGCAACACTGTGTATAAATAGTACTGAGTAGGTGGCCTTGTAATGGAAACACAGATATACAGATATCAAAGGCTCTGTCCCCTTCTTTCGAATTCTACACACATTAATCAAGACTCGTGTTTCACAGATGTGTCAGAGCACATGTGTTCGCTGCCGTAAATATGCAGTATGCACCCGAGCATGCCTGTCTGGAAATGTGCTCTGTGCGTGAATGTCATGCCAGTGGGTGAGAACATATGGCAGCACAGTTTACACTTTCTCATAAGGGGCGAGCTCAGTAAAAGCTTCAGGCAGGCTTAAAGATGTTTAAACGAACAGCTCAATTAACCTGTGGATTTGTGACCCCCCCCCCCCCCACCATGCAACATATTTAGCCTGTTTCGCTCACAAGCTGGGGTGTAATGACCGAAGGAGACGAGAATGGAACATTGTACAGGGGTAAAGGTGTTCATTACAAACAGTCCTAAGTAATATTATCAACTCTGCTCTCCCATTAGCATCAGTCATGAGACGCTTAGTGTACTTTAGTGTACATTAGGTCCCTCTTTCCTGATCCTATTCCCATGACCTGGTTCTTCTCAAATGGCAGCGACCATGGCTTATGTTGCAGAGAGAACAGCCTCCAAAAACGTCATTAAAAGTTTCAGTTTTATGAACACGGTCTGAGGGACAAACTTGAGGGTCTAGAATTGCTACTTTGTATGTTTTTTTTAACAATATGTGTTTGATTTATGCACTTTTCTGTTGGTTTTCTGCTTATTCCGTCGGCTTTAGCATTTAACCGGGTTAACTATCTGTTTATGTGGGTTCAACATGTTCTGTTGTAAAATACATAAAAGACGTTTAACTGCCATTAGTGCCTGTTAGCCCAAAGCTCGGGTGATCGGTGTCTGTCAAACGCCGCTACATTCACTTCACTTTCCAGGTCAGCTCTCACCTTTCCTCCAAGCTTTTTCACACTGTTAGCTTCCCGTCTCCTGTCTTACCTCCAGGCTCTTACACTCGGTGTAAAATGATCGATGGGGGTATGATGTTGTATCTAAGTGCGTCTCTGTTGCGGTGTCAGCATGATGAAGGTGAGACAAATGGGTTGACGGTTTAGGTTCAGGAATAAGGCACCGCTGTGGTAACAGTGGTCTTCAAGTATTACCTCATTTCTTTCCCCATCAGGGAGTCAGCGAAGTCTTGACATAGCTGCCATGTGATGGCTGAAAAAAACACACTGCTCAGAGGAGAGCAGGAATACTGGCTATCATGATTTTAAAAATAAGAACACACAACTGTAACCATTTGTGATGTGTGCTCCTCCTGGTTACATCATGTTTTGCCATTAAGTTCCTGTGAAGTGTTCCAGCATGAGTCAGAGTGGAGAAAGGAAGTGACAGTTGCAGCTATAAATGTCTTAACTTGGAAGCTATGGTGATGAAAATAGTGTCAGAGAGCTGTGATGTGGAAACAACACTGACTTGTTAAATAGAAGTGAAAGTGTACATAACCGAAATTAGCCTCTGGAGTCGAACATAGTCAAAACTTTAGAAGAAAAAGGACACCACTGCAGTCCAAGGAAAGTCATAACATTTCTCACACACATGCTCCCCTTTTAGCTCTGTTTTGTTCTCCACCACCAACCCCTAAAGGAAGTATCTTTAACTTTTTTGCAGCTAAATACTCCAATATTAACCAGCTAGTCACAAACTTCTGCCTTGTGCAGGGAGTCTAGAGTGTTTTTAGCTAAAAAAAACAAAAAACAAACAGCTGCCTGTGTAGCTGAAAACAACACTAAACAGTAAATTTGTGGCAAGAAGGTGATAAAACACTCTGTAGATCTGAGCGGCTCTGCAGAGTCTGTGTCTGTTTGTCACAGCCCATTTCACATTACACAGTAATTTGATCCACTATAATTTAGAAAATATTATCACAGCTCTAAAGAGTGCTATCAAGTTATTCAATTTGTCTTTTTCAAGCATGGAAACTCTGCAACACAGACAGTAGGAAAGCTATTGGGCAAAGAGGGAGGGGAGTGAGCACAGTGTCCACTCCAACCTGCATCAACAACATCTGGACATGATATCTGCTGCCGCTTCTCAGGAATGACACTGGAGGAAAACCAAGGAGTCCCACCCTTGCAGGCCATGTCTCCCTTCTCCTGATCTTTGCCATCACTGAATATGTCAAAACCTCATGGAAGAGTTCAGGCAACCTGCATCAAGGTGATATCAATAATAGTCTACCCATAAATCATTTGGGGAACACAACGTGGAGACAGCTCTGGACAGAATGATGAAAATTGGACCCCTGACGGGAACAAGCTGCTCTCTGGTATAAAAAAAAAACAAAAAACATTTCCAGCACAGAACGTTGAGATGTTGCCAAGGTAATGACATGAATCACTTCTTGTTTTTCTGGTATTATTTGAAGATGTTATTCACAGGTCTCTCTTATCCTCTGTCTGCAAGTAAAGTGATACTCCCATCGGTCACCATCATAATCACAGTAACAGTTATCCTATTCCTTTATGTATTCATGGGTTTGTTGAACATTATATTCTGCCTTTGTATTACACAAAGGATTCAACACAGATCTGAGCACACAGTGATTCCCCCCCTATAAATTCAGGAACCTGAGTATGAAAAATAGATATGCGAGTATATGAGTGAAAAGCTTTGAGTGTCATGGTGTTGTACATTTTCTGTCCGACACAAGTGCCAAGAACGGTGCAGCGGGACACGTTGCACGTTGAAATATAGAGATGCTCTTTCAGATTCCAGATTTGATGTGGTTGAACTTTCCCTCACCTCCAGAGGCAGGGCAGGGACACGGCAGAAAAAACAGAAAGCGGGCCGGGGGAAATTCCTGCCAGGGATCCATGAGTGTCTAATACCACAGGAATGCACAAGTGGAATTGACATGACTGTCATGACAACCACAGATAAACCCGGGTCGTACCAAGCAGCGTTATTCTTGTTACTGGTGCACTTTGTTCTCATTTGTTAGCGCGTAGCTGCAGACGTATCAGCCCGTTGTGTTTGTTTTCAGTTTTATAACAATGTTATATACAAATTGTAAAAGTATTTGTTTGTTTATAGCAGTCACATCTTCTCCTCAATCATCACAGAATGTGTGTGGTCTCTTAACAAGACGTTATGTTGACATACGTGGAAACATCAAAACAAAATTAAAATAATATCTCTCTTATCATCCAGTTCCTCTGGAGACGGCAAACAAGCATTATTCTCCAAACAAAGCTGTATTTCTTTAGAAAACAAAATTTATTCCATAAGGAATATTCTGTCCATTTAAGTTCAGTCGAGGATAAAATGCAATGAAGTGGTACTTCACATGGAGATGTGGACTCTGCAACAGGACTTCAGGAGAGAATCGATTGTTTACTTTGTAAGAAGTTCGAGGCAGAGTTTGTCAGCAGGTAATCCGTCAGTGAGGACCAGCAAAGCAAGCAAGGGACAGGCCGGTGGAACTGGGAACAGGCTGTGATCAGGAACAAAGACTGATAAGATTGTTTAGACGATCGGGCAAAAGACTAGAGGACAGAGAGGGCTGATTTGTTTTGCAGTGGAGCTAACGGAGGAATGGTGGAAAAGGTGTGCTGGTGAGTTAACGGATCAGGTAACTGGGAATGCTAGAAGGGCAACTACAGGGCAGGTAGGGAACAGCAGGTATCTGAAATAACAAGAGGCCAAACTGCAGAAATGACTAAATAGAGGTATTGATTATTTTTTATTGCATTTACAATTTTGCAACTGCAATTACAACTACTTTTATTTTTAGTCAGCTGGTTGGAGAGAGAGGTAGGGTAGCTTTTTATCCCAGTTTCCAGTCTTTATGCAAAGTTATCTGACTTCTGGCTATAGCTTCATATTTACAGATTTGAGAAGTAGTATCTTCTTATCCAACACTTGCCAAGACAGTAAAAGGACCTTTAAAGCGACGTTGAAATTGGTATTTTGCAGTTTGGCACCCCCAGTTTCAGAGTGCAAAACCACTGTGGTAAATATCATGGACAGCTGTACACGTGTGTTTGTTATAATTACATTACTTATGATCAAAAACTAGTGAGTCCGCAACTTCAAGCAACATCAAGCAAGTGCAACAACACAAGACATAGTAGCCAGCCAATATTACTTAATAGTCCAACAGCAAGAAGCCCAACTCGGCGTCTGTCTTTCAGCTTTTTATTTGATGAAACGCTCTCGCCAACGACTAGAAGTCAGTCCCAGATTTACTCTTGTCCAAAGGCCTCTTACTCTGTGACTCTTTCTCTTCTTAGCTTCCCTGGTCATCCTCTTTCTGTGCCTCTGCCATGCTGTGACTCTGCAGAGCTTAGCTATGTTGCCTGCTCGCCAAGCTCCGGCTCTGGTGCCCATTCCAGCAAAGCTCCCTGTCTGCATTCTCCCACGCCACGGGCTTGAAAACCTCCTCTATCCAGTGGTCCAAAATGCCTGTGGTACAAACACTAACACTTCTGGTGCTGTAAGCTCACAGTCCAGGCAGCCAGAGTAAAAAATTGAGCTAACAGCAGCTATATTTTGCAGCAGTTTACTGTCCATCAGGAAACTCTGTCAATCACACAGTTGAGGGAGAGCCAGAGGACATCAGATGGAAACCAGAAAACACACAGCTCATTCAAAGTTACATAGTGCAAAAATGGGTGTACAGGGTGCAGAGTGTGAATGACTGAGACACCATTCAGTTATTTTATGGTAGAAAAGTTACACAATGTTGGTTAAACTAACATTATTCTTCCTACAAGGAAGATCCCAATCTGTTCAGTTCTTATATTCAATCAAAATATATAGTTTTTTAATGCTATGACAGTTTTCTTAATATACTCAAAACACTGGTTAAAAGAGCAACTGCAACAACACAAGCTGTCATGACAAAACTAAAACTTAATCTCAGAGTAGCGTGGTTGCTGTAATTAATGAGTTACCCACAGGACTGGTTATTTTACTCAAGGGAAATCCACCCTAACGAACCACAAACAGCTTTCGTTCTTCAGTTATAGGCCTTACGCAACCCAATGAGGGAACACCCTGTCAGGGCCTGCAAAACAACATTGATTTTGCTACATTGCTGAACTTCATCTCTGAGCGGATCTCCTTCAATACTGCCAGCATTTCCATTCGTCTCTGAGATAGTTTTTGCACGAGCGAAGAAAAGATTTGTCAAGGCTGGTGTGGATTTGTGGTTTACTCGGTCCCGCATAACTCCCTATTGTGCCTGCATTCCCGTTGATGGAGTAGCATGTGAAGTCTGCTGGCAGAGGGCCCATTGATCCTTGCACCTCAACCGTGATCCATATTTTTTGTATTCTATTATTCTCTTTCAGTGCCAGGGGATGTTTCCTTGCAATAAAGATAAAACACCTTCCTCTATGGAGCTGTTCTCCAGCATTCTTTGCTCAGGCTTCAGGAAACCAGCAGGGGCCAGGTTAAATGCTCTATTAATCTCTGAAATCTATTAAACTCTTTTATTTGTCTTTTATGGATAGCACTATGGATAACACCATAACTCCAATAACATTTTTAATGCAATGCTGTGCATATACACTAACCCAAATTACAGCAGCTTGCACCAATATAGCTGTTTCTTTCCACTCCCTCTTCTCTCATCTGATGAGCAGAGCAGTGCTTTATAGCAGAGTCCATTATTAGCTGCTATACATGCTGGATATCTGCCAGACCCCTCTGGTAAGCCACTCAAAGAGGCCAGCGCCAGCCAAAGGCCTGAAGCGTTCCCATGCCAAACAAAAACACATCAGCAAAGTCAATATTAGCCTTTTATGCTGCCAACCAGCAGCAGGAAAAGCAAGAGAGAAAATACCTCAAAGGATATCTAAAGGATGAATGAAAACACTTAGATGGATGGAACGCTACCACAATAAAACCTGGAGTTCGGTGAAGTGCTCCCGTAGGTCCGGTGTGTCTCCAGGGGGCCGTAACCCATCAAACATCCGTCCATTCTCTGCATGAGGTTAATTAGACAACACTTTGTCAGGATGTGTGTGTGTGTGTGTGTGTAGGTCTTTAGAGTTACTCACACTGGGCCTTTTTTCTTCTTCTTTTTTTTTATGGAACGAGCAATTTCCCCTGATAACAGCGCTCACATGTTTCACTGCCAGAACTGAAGACTCAGAAGGAGTATAAAGTCAAACAGCAATCCAAGCTGTGATGCTTCTGCAGTGACAAACATCGTAAATTTGGTTGTTTAATGCTCTGTAAGTTATTTTCCGACGTCACAGAGATTAACTTTGGTCTGCCCTTCTGTATGGGAGGTATGGGTTGGTTATTTCTTTAACAGCAGGGAGAGCACAATAGCTTGGTGTGTCATATCGCATGCAAGCTGTAGCTTTATTGCATTATGAAATATTGACGCTCAGGGATTTTTTGGATGTGCCTCCCCTTTGTTGAGCTGCATCCTGTGTGGTTGGTAAACCACAGTTCTTCCATGCTAAAGAGATCTTGATCTCGATGAGATTACCTGATTAAATAAAGGTTACAATAAACAAAGGTGAATCTGGAGAGAAAGCCGCTGCCCTTGAGAACTTGGCATTTAGTGTAGATGATTGAAGGGCCTGTGCGTTATATTGCATCAGAAATACCTTGACATTATGTGACATTACGTGCGTCATCTGCCTGTCTGAGAGAAACACAGCGCCAAACAACAAGATTAAAAAGGGTAAGGTTCATCATCATCTTTTTTACGACTTGCTGGATTTTCGCTGTAGTTTTCCTCATAATTTAACATTTTAGTTACACTGCCAATACATCTGCACTCACTCACAGCCACAGATGCTAATCCAACATGTCAAGTGTTGTGTGTTAAAGTCTTAAACACAGATAGACTTCGGTATAGTTCTCAAATGATTTTGTTTGAATATATGTAGGAAGTTTCAGCTTTCAGTTGTCATTAGTACTGACAGCTTTGTGTGTAACTATTCCTTTGATCCCCTAAATATCGTAAAAGTGTGTGATTTTGACCGCATCTGTGGTTTTTATTCCTATGCCAGTTAAAGTGATATTTGGTTTGAATTAATAACTTCAAAAGTCAGTGTGGTTCACTGCCTGCTCTCCTCCCCTGAGAGTCATCTTGTTCAAATCCTGTCAGGGGACTATTTGACCCTGAAAGACAGGAAGACGGAATGTCATGGAGAGTTAGTGCATGCGTGTTTGTTTTAGGTTATTGAACAAGTGCATATGTTTCAACTTGTATGTATCTGACTGCATCTGTGTACATCCCAGTTACCTATCGTGCTGCAGTTGAAATACCGAAATGCGTCAAGGATTTTGGAGAATTTGTTGATCCCCAATTCTCAAATACGTTCCACAGTGGGTCCAACAGCTGTTGGAAATACCAGATGGAGTCATGATTTATGGTCTCATTTGGATCATGTGATAGTGAGTAGAGTTATCCAAATCCAATGGATGCTGATGCCAAAGTGTTTCCTAAACGCTCTTTTTTTTTTTTTTTCACAGCTGAGTAAAGCTCTGCAGCTGATGCTCGTGATGTATTCTTAGTACCATGAGCACATTAACCTCTTCCCAGCAGAGGAGAGAATCCTCATGATTCACTGACAGTGCAGCCAGCACACTGGATACAAACCAGGGTGCTCTGTAGAACTGAGAAAAATGCTGTCTTATTCCCAGATTTGTCGTCAGATTTCCTTTAACTTTGTAAGGCTTCGGGGCTGTGTCTGTATCGTGTTTGTGTATTAGAGTATCAAAGCAAAAAAGTATGAGTGAAATTAATTGAGATTGATACTAGCTTAAAGCAAAATACGGCAAATACAGGATTACACTAGTTTGAAAGAAAAAAAGCAATAAATATATCAAATATAAGATATCGGAAAATCTCTCTGTCTGATCTCAGAAAGCAAATCTTATTAGGACTGGATTTTCCATTTTCATAAACCAAACCCCTGCAGTCGAGAAGCACATGTTGTGAGGGAATATTAAACTCTGCTGTGTTTTTTTTCTTTCAGCAGTCCCCTTGCATCCACAATATCTTCAAATATTAAAGATTAAACCAAGTGGATTAGATTTTTTATGAAATCGGGAGGTAAGCTTTGCTCCCATAAATTTACTCAGTGGGTTACTGGAATTAAATCCTCCAAAATATTCTGAATAAATCTGTGATTTTATTCTTTCATAACCGCATGCTGTTATTTTGAAATGTCATCGGTGCCCCTGTGGTCTCATTTCTGGTCCTTTGAAGTGACACTTTGTCCTCCATAAAGCACTAAATTATGACTAGTGGAAGGGTCCGTTTCTCCCTAGAGGGTTTTTTTTCACAGGCAATTGCTGGCCACTAGTGCTCTGAAGTGTGCTGTGGTCAGGGTACATAAAGTTGAGGTCATGTCAGAAGAATACACACCATGACATAAACTTATTTATTGCTGTTTGCATGAAGTTAATTATTCTGACAATGCACAGATTTGGACATGTGGCAAGACAACGTCTAACCAGATAAATATGTGACATACTGCAGTGTACATTAAGAATGTCCCAAGTCACAGGCCAAGCAGCACAAATAAAGAACACAGCTTTAGTTTTCCTTCTCCTAGTGTCTCAGTTTTAATTTGGTTAATGGTTACAGGTCCAGGGGGCACAATGAGTCTTTACAGTTACTGCATTTCCCTAAGTAGTGAACTTTAACGTTTCCTTCTTCTTTCCAATGAAAGTTTGCGTGTTGAGTATCTATACTGAAGGCACACGCACACAAACGTGCTTCGTGTGACCCCTGCGCGGCAGGAAAACAAACATGATTGGGAGCATTAATCTAGCGGAGGGAGGTAGCGCACGCACCCCACCCTTTCCCTTTCCACTTGTGGACCCCGACCACGATGACATAAAGTCCAGGAAGCGAGAGGCTGAGAGGACACATGTTCCACACTCTCCTTCCGACCATCACAAGAAAGAGCTATATCGCTGTCTGTTTGCTCAGGAGGCTAGAGTCAACTGCTGGAGGGAAGCAGGAGGAAGGTTTCAATCAAGATAATACATGAAAAGTTTGGACGTGTACCAACTTTTAATTATGAATTATTCCACTGGAAAAAGAAAAAGCAGAGCAGCACTGCCTCCAGTCCTGTTCCTATCTTCTACCACAGAGGTTAAAGGTCACATAAACCCAACTTATCCAAGGTTGCAGCTCGCATACTGCTGAATGCAAATGTACACATCTTGAAGAGCACTTAAAGCACACAGAGGAATTCCTTCCTATATCTAATCAACACACTGTTTCCCCTGCAGATAAACAACTGCAATATAGGAGGCTGTTGTTTCAGTGCGTGTTTTCATTAGGTAGGTCAGTAGGTGTGACTGAGCTTGCTATTGATTTACCAGGTAATTAATTCATAGTCTGTAAATGATGCACTTCAAAACAATGTTAAACAAGTTCAAACATGTTTGATACACGCTGTTGTGTTAGCTGTTAATTAGCCACCTGAAAAGGCTAAAACTAAACCTCCAGGGACACAATCGAAAGTGCTGATGAAGCCGTATGCCAACTTAATGAAAAAGTGCTGATACCTTGTGGGAACACACTGAGATGACGAAGAAATAAAAATGGCAACAGCTAATACAGATGAAAATGAACGCACATTCATTTAGTCTAGGCCGAGAATGGAAGCGATTAGTCTTCCACTTTTCAACAAAAGACTTTTTTTTAATTGTCTTCACAGATGACCGAGATCCAGGAATGCATGTAACAAGAAATCTTTCATCCACAAGCTCATTAGGAGCACACACTATGGATATGTATACTATATACACACACTTGCAGATTTTGTTCATCCAAATAAATTCAGAAAGTCTCGCCATTAAATCTGGAGGGGGCCAGACTTACACCTCTAGTAAGATGAGATTGTATTACAAAGACTTAAGGCTGCACTGATGGCTTTATTTATATTTCTACATAATGTGCAGAATATATAGAAAAGGATATGTATAGTTGAGTGCATGACAGCATGGGTGCTACCTTCAAGGTTTTGTTTAGAATTCATATTATTCCTCAAGTGTTTCCTACTTTATATGTAAATGTTATCCGGACACTGTGTGAATATATGTGACAGTACAGTACTGGTTATTCTGGAGTGGAGTGGTTAAATGTGTATGTGTCTGCAGTGAGCAGCAGAGAACAGCTTGAGAGCATCCTGAAAATGACTGCAAGTCACATTCCTGAGCTCCCTTCACTAAAACAAGAAAAGGTGTCTTTAATAGGGACCTCCAGTAAACAGAAGCCTATAGTTGGCTGAAATGATGTGCTTTGTATTTGAGCTGTTTACAGTAACTGTGAAGAATGTGTCTGCAGGAGAAAGAATGACCCCTCTTAAGACAAAACACAAATGCATCAACCCGATTGGTGCAATGCATCAACCTTGAGTACAACCGCTGTGGAATTAAATTATTTAACAACTCCAAAATGTCCATTTTGCTCAAAATAATGTTTCAGTTATCTTAGTTAGGAAGATAATTGTCATCTAATGAGCTGCAGGGAATCGCCCTTGGCTACCACATCAACCATGCTCCCAAGAACCGGAGACACCGCAAACTTTTGCATGCACAGACTTTTAAAACTCAGCCTCTTGCAGCTACAAAATGACTGTCAAAGCCTGAAGCTTATTTACTACCTTCCTCTGAGACTCTTGAGGCCCCGGTTCTTTGTGACGCCAACTTACTCCGTCTCAACCCCACTCAAAAAACGTATATATCATCTTCCTGTCGGCCAAGAGCACGCCGTGCCACCAACGTTTCCATCATTGCCACAGTAAGGCAAAACGTGGGTAAAACTCATAAATGTCAGGCTCTGTTTAGCCAGTCTGGGTATATGAGTGTGGCTCTTTGTGGGCTGAGCTTCAGCACAGCGCTGCAGAGGCTTTTTGAAACCTCAGCCATCTGCTTCTTATAAATCACAACAACTTACACACTCATCTGAAAAACTTTCATAGCATTTCAATGGACTGTGTCCATGATGATGGAGGTGAAAAAGAAATCAAGCAAAGAATAACTCGAACTAATGTGCAGTCAAGATTACTGAGAACTTTATCTCCGATGAGTCACACTGACACCAAACTGAAGAAGACAGAATATGCAATTATTATGAGACATCTGGGACTAATTTAAACATGCATATTCCTTATCAACGAATCATACCTTAAACATGACATGATCACGTATGTGACATGAATGGATAATTCAGGATTTAAGACTTAATACCTGCACTTTGTTCTTTTTTTTTTTTTTTTTTTTTGGCTTGCTCTGTCTCTGTTATTTGTTCATTTTTAAGTTGCTGTCAGGCAATATGGGACAGTCAATGCTTTTCCAATGGTGTGAGGCTGTCTGGTATTTTTTCATTTCTGTAAGAGGTTTAGGGAATAGATTCATCACAGGACTTTGGCAGACAATAGTAACCCCGCAGGGTAACCTGTTCTCCATCCATCCAACTGCTTGAATCAATAAAACCTATTTTTCTAAATCCCTGACAACTTTATATCATTAAATGCCTGTATCCTTACAGCACCTTACCGAGTGTGAAAAATATTTTTCTTCCGTGCAGCGATTAAACTATCTATTTAGTTGTACTGACACACTTATTTTAAGTGATGGCACAGCAAAATGAGAGACAGATGGAGGATGGTGGCTGACAAGAATAAGTCTGTGAAATCTTAGTGAGACGTACTGTAAAAAACACGAAATGAGTGGCCAGATACAGACAGAATATAGAAGCGAAGAGAAGAGAGCAGGCTGGATATTTTCAATTGAGAAAGGGTTTGGCAATTTTATACCTTTTACACAATTTTTTAAATGTGTCCCACATTACAAAACTATGTGTCCTACTAAACACAATACACCCATTGCACCCATATTACCCAACATCTTAGAAGAGGCTATTATTCTTTTTTTTTTTTAGAGTAGAAAGAACAATTGCAGTTTCACATGCAGGAATATGTTGCATCTAATTATTGTAAACATGCCACAAAAACGTTATGGTATAAAAAGTTCAACAACAAGTGTTGACACAGTTTTTTTGTGACATGAAGAGACAAGCTGAGAGGAGACATTACAACTGCAGTCTTCTCAAACAAAACCCAACTGTTGCTCACATGAAAGCCGAATGAGTTCATTACCCATATGAGATTTGTGCCATCTAGTGTCAAAAAGTTGGCAGTCTTATTTTGAAGGCGGACTTGTTAAGTTACTGACACTTAGGGTGATACCGGAAGTAAGTAAAATGTTGCTTTATAGAGAGAAGAAGAAAATATTTGATGAATTTACACAGAAGAACAGAAAATACAACTTATTAATATATATATATATATATATATATATATATATATATATATATATATATATATTATTTTGTAATAAATGATTGCTGCTACTACTATTACTACTGCTACTACTACTGCTACTGCTGCTACTATTACTACTACTACTGCTACTGCTACTACTGCTACTACTACTGCTACTACTACTACTGATACTACTACTGCTGCTACTGCTAAACTACTACTGCTACTACTACTACTGATGCTACTGCTACTACTACTACTACTGATACTACGGCTACTGCTACTACTACTACTACTACTAATGATACTACTGCTGCTACTACTACTGCTACTGCTACTACTACTACTACTACTGCTGATACTAATCCTGATACAAATCCTGATACTACTGGTATTGCTGCTACTACTACTTCTACTACTACTTCTACTACTGATACTGGTACTACTGCTGATACTACTACTGATACTACTGCTACTACTACTGGTAGCCCACCACTGCATTACTACTAATAAAATTGAATAGTTACGAAAAATGTATTTGCAAAGCACCTCTAAACAAGGAATAAAAATATAAAATAAATAATAAAGATTTTAAAAAAAATATTTGTCACATATGTCTGAAATATATTTGTAATAGCTACATTTTAACTGACGTCACATCTTGCTCGTCAGATTTGAGGAGGCAGTTTGAGGCGCCTTGTGTATTTTATTCTGAAAGGTTGTCAGCGGAAGTTGTCCTTGATGTTGTGGCTAACCTGTCATGGTGCTTGCATGCACACAGTAACAGCACCAACAGCAGCAGCAGCGGCAGCAGCATGGCTTACAGTGCGAAGATCGGTCCGTCCATCCTGAACAGCGACCTGTCCTGTTTGGGCAGCGAGTGCGTGCGGATGATGGAGTGCGGGGCGGACTACCTGCACCTGGACGTCATGGACGGGTCAGTCTGTTAGTGAGTTAGATAAGTTAGCATGCTAACGGCTAGCACGCCGAATGGGAAGTTCAGTGTGTGGGAGCTAAAGTTGGCTAACGTCAACAAGCTAAGATAGCATGCCAGAAGTTAAGCCAATATTTATGTAGCTGAATTTATCTGGCTTAAACATGGAAGTGAAGAGGCTTTTTATAACCAAGTAGTAACAACACACTTGTCCCTTCTTCCTGCTAAATTTAGATATTTGTATCTTCCTCTGCACTTATGCAAGACGTTGGTTAAAAGCTGTTTGTGCAAGATGAGAGTGTGTATGTCACCACAGCTGCAAGTTAAATGTCTGTTTTTGTTTCCCTTTGCAGGCATTTTGTCCCAAACCTCACATTTGGTCATCCCATGGTAGAGTGCCTGAGGAAGTCTGTAGGCCAAGACCCTTTTTTTGGTGAGAGTAAACCCTCACACACACACACACACACACATGGGAAAACCCTTAACTCAATTATCCCATTGAATTGAATTGAATCATGTATGCATCTGTGGTGGAGTGCAGCGTCGTGACAAGTGTTTTTATGTTGCAGACATGCACATGATGGTGTCTCGGCCGGAGCAGTGGGTGAAGCCGATGGCTGCAGCAGGAGCCAACCAGTACACATTCCACTTAGAGGCCACCACCAACCCTGGAAACCTCATCAAGGAGATAAAAGAGAGTGGCATGAAGGTGAGAAAACAGAGCTGCAAAACAACAAGCAGAAACGCTTCAGAGCTTCAGTTTGATCGGAGTAAAATGTCACTGATGAGTGAAATAAAAGTGTCATGAATCGTTAGATTTGTTTAAGAAACCACACATTGTGTAAGCTTGTATGAAAAGCATCAACATCAGCTACAAAAACATCTTCATACTAACACAGTTTGAGTTTTGCAGGTGGGTTTGGCCATAAAGCCTGGCACCACGGTTGAAGAGCTAGCACCCTGGGCTAACCAGATCGACATGGCTCTGGTGATGACGGTTGAACCTGGTTATGGAGGACAGAAATTCATGGAGGACATGATGCCCAAGGTAAGGATGAACAACAGGTAGAGTTAAAAAATACAACCACAGCAACACAAACTAGACTTTCAAAGAATCCTGTATGGTAAGTTGTTGCCAAAGTAGCAAACATTGAGCGTAATATACTACTGCATGGTGGACTAAATGCAGCCTACTGATTCAATGTTGTGCTGCAGTTAGATAGCTGCTAGTGTTAGAGAGATAAAGTTAAACAAGTCTTCATAATTGTAACCACCTGTATGGCAATAATTTCCTTTTTCCTAATGATTACCACATCCCCAAAAACTTTCAACAAAAGAGCACACACAAAATACGCAGCACGCTGACTAAATCGTGCTTTTTGCTGCTATGGAGAATACATAAACAAGTTGACCTTTGTGACAAAAAGAAATAAACCGCCGGGCCAACTCTCCGCGAGCCACCGCAATTACAGATGCATGCTCCGTTCACTGCATTGCAGTTGTTGTGCTGGAGACCACAGAGCTTAGACAGCTGGTAGGATCTGCAACCAAGATATGACGGGCCAAGCTGAGCTGCCGTCAGCCAGAATAATTGTGGGATAGAATGGACAAGTTGTACAAACAATAATTATGTCTCAACGAGGCCATTATTATGTATTTGTTGGACACGAGAGACTTATGTAAAAATGTAAAACGAACTATAGTTTCACTTTCTAGTCTTACAAGTCACACAAGGTTTATTTGGTTTCATTTCACAGCCCTACGAATGTCAGAGTATCGTGTTGCAGAAATGGTGTTATGCAGGTTTTGAGCTCTTTTATTTGCATGTGACCCAGGTGAGCTGGTTGAGGAGTCAGTTCCCTTCGTTAGACATTGAAGTAGATGGAGGAGTCGGCCCTGATACCATTCACAAGTGTGCAGAGGTAAGGAATCCCAACAAGCAATTCAGTCTAATAGAATAAGTTCAGTCAGATTTTGTGAGTGTCTCCTCCATGCTCGTGTTTGCTTCAGGCAGGAGCCAACATGATCGTGTCGGGCAGCGCTGTGATGAGCAGCGACGACCCCCGTTCCGTCATCGCTCTCCTGCGCACCGCCGTGTCCGAAGCAATCCAGAAACGTTCGCTGGACCGCTGAGGTGTTCGCTTTGTGACGCTCTGCCTGCCCCCCGCCCCCCCTGTCCCAGCAACTCAACAACACAGCAGCCAGTGGAACAGACATTTCTGGGGGTAGAGTTTGTGGGTGGGAGGGAGGGGGGTCACAGTCATAGCAGAGGGGGGCTTCTGTGGAGCTGACGGCCAAATCCAAATCCACTTTTGATGTGAACGAAGCTGCACAGTGCCTCTACGAAACTTTCTTTGAACTTCATCCTGTCCTGCCACAATCTCCTCTCTGAACAGATAACTCAAAGTGAGTCTCATCTCAGCATGAGGACGGTGGAGGTGACACTGATTTCATATCTGTAAACATTCCTGAATCATTTGATTTACACTGTAAGTTCCAAGTATAAACTAATTATGAAATAAAACAACCCGAGTAGCACTGTGTTTAGTACGTCTTAAGTTTTTAAGTCATTATTTGACTTAATCTGAAATCACGTTTCATACCTCATTAAACAGTTTTGGCTCTTTTTCACTGTTCTGTTGAAATGGACCATTAACAAACTACATGTTGGTTTGAAAGATTAAAAATAATTAAAGTGTGAATTCTGCAGTTTGACCTTCAGTGTGGTTCATACTATCAAATTGGAGTGTTGGCAAAGTACATATGGCACGGCACATGGCAAAAATAAATAGCAAATTAGTGAAAGAACATATTGTTTTATATTTAGGTTGGTAAAAGTAGAGTACAGGCTTCTGCTATTCTATGTGACGTGGTGACACTAGCTTACTTGTACTTTTATTATAAAGTTAAAATGTCATTTTATAAAGGGAGGGATACAGTATTTTGATACGTCCATTATCAATCTATTATGTGCAATTATGAGCACTTATCCTCATCAGGGTCGTGGTGGGGCTGGAGCTTATCCCAGCAAGTCACCAGCTCATCACAGGGCACAACCATTCACACTCACATTCACACCTACGTACAATTTAGAGTCACCAATTAGGTGCATGTCTTTGGACTGTGGGAGGAAGCCAGAGAGAACCCACACAGACACACTCCTCCAATGAACGACGTCTGGCTCTGCCACCCGTTTGCTCAAGGCAATCCAGACTTTTCTTGTCTTGTACCTTGTTGGTGGAATGCACTACCCGTTCAGACCAGAGCAGGGCCTTCCCTCTCTACAAAACTAGACATGCTAAATATATCCCCCTAGTACTGTCACAGTACTTATTGATGCACTAACATGTCCAAGTCACATTTTATCGTGATTGTTTCCCTTTTTGTAAGCCGCTTTGGATAGAAGCGTCTGCTAAATGACTAAATGTAAATGTAGGCACGGTGAGAACATGCAAACTCCACACAGAAAGGCCCCGGGCGAGGTTGCTGTGCTAACCACTGTACCATCGTGCCGCACATAAAGAGCAAACATGCATAAAAAAACAAACATTTACTCAAGTACTAAACTTAAATACAGTTTGGAGGCAGGTGTACTTTACCTGAGTATTTCCATTCTATGTTATTTTTTAAATGTATGTACTCCACTGTATTTCAGAAGGAATTATTGTACTTTTTATTCATCTAAAATGATAAAGTTACAGAGGAAACTAACATTTTATGTGGAAAACATATTTTAAAAGATGACACGTTGTGGGTTAAACTATTTAACAGTATATAAAGTGTTAAACTTTGCTCCACCTTGAGCAAATACATCAGGAAAATGTTCCTTATCAGTAATAACAATCTAATAATATAATCTATATATGACACTGCCATGAGTATATGTTACTCTTAATTCTTAAGTACTTTTACTTAAGCCTTTGATACTTTAATACTTAAACTACAAACCGAGCTGTGTTACTGGCTTTTCCTTTCTTGTTGTTTCCTTTTTCAGACACTAGGTGGCGAGTTTGGACAAAAATCTCCTGTAGTTGGGGGGGCTCCCTAGTCAGTTTAAGAAATAATACAGTATAATTAAATTGTAAGCATATAGTATTAATTTGTAAGCGTGACTGCATACTTTACACAGCTCTAGATTAGAAACAGTGCTGTAATCTCTAATGCATTCAACATGCTCAGTGTGAACAGTGGTACTGACTGTAGCGTGGTCCCCTGCTGAGAAAATAGCAAAATGTCTTTAAACTATACAATGTGTCTCGGTGCAAACTGACAGAGCTGTCTTAACTTTTGCCCTTTTCCTCAAAAGTTCTCACCCCCAGTACATTTAAATCAATACATTAATAAAGTTGTGGTGTCAGTCGAGTGAATCGTGCACAGTAGTGGCTGTTTAGTTGGAAGTATGTGAGCAGGGCCTCAAGATTTTTTTTTTTTTTTTTTGAGGACACCCACAAAGACTGAAGACACATCTACAGTATCTCTCATCTTTTTGTCTGTTGAAAGAATCCCTCCTGTCAATGAGAATCACCCATGACATACTTCAAACTGCAAGCAGCTCGCTCTCAATAATGCAGCGCGTGTCTTGGAGGCAATTCACAGACCCGTTGAAATATTGATGCCTAAAATCTGTATTTTCATTTCAACGTCACACATAATGGCAGATAATGGCATCACTTTTGCTCATCGGATCCTCGCGTGCATGTGTGCACGGAGCTTCATATAGAGCGCGTGCACGTGACAAGGGGGTTTTGTGTATAATAGATGCGTCTGCACGTCACGAGGGAATCTCTTGTGACCGATTTCTGTTCTAATGGATGATGACAGGCGTTTTGTATGCCTGTGTCACTGCCGCCTTGCAAAGACAAGGACGCAATTCAGTGTGAGGGAGTAGTCAGCACCTACACATGCTCCACACTCTTTAAGCCATGTCGCAGTCTCATAATCAGTTAATTGACAGTCCCCCTCCTTCCCTAGATTATCATGCACTGTTTACACGTCGTGTTTTTGATTTATTATGGAATTATAAATGCGGAAAGAGAAAATATGAGCACGGGCAGTGATATGGTATAGTCTATAGAGGATACAGCGGGAGAGACACACACATATCTCACATGCTGGGCCTTAACTTATACATCAAAGTCACTTATGAGAGATAGGCCACTCTGATGCCATGACAACCACCTCCACAGGTACTGTCATTCGCAGTTAAAAGCAGTAATAGGTGGTGGGGACAGAGAGTATATTGGTCAGATGTACATCAACACTTGGCCTTGACATAACAACACACACACACACACACACACAAATGGAAATGGTAGAGACGGAGCGAGTGCAGATATTTAAGGTTAAAGATTTACTCAAAAAAATGAGTCACAGACAGTCGACATGTACCGCTTTTGATCTTCATAGCGCTGCCGTGAGGGAATGCCTTTAGTCTCTGGCAGGGTACCACAGGGTGTAACAACCACATAGTGAAGGTGGTTAGATCACCAAACAGCATCCTCTCCCTGCTAAAGGCTTTTCTTGATGGACTGCAGGAGCCCACAGGAACACACCACCACCACCACCACCACTACAGGAAACAGCTACGCCTGGTTTGAGTAGGTGTAAAATCAACATGTGAAAATTTCACACCAGGGTCTCAAACATTCTGACACCAGTATCATTAACAACATTCATGATCGTTGGAGATGAATCACTAAATGAGGAAACCTTTGTATATTACATGCTGTCAAATTCGGCGGGCTCATCCAAAGATACCGTTTGAAGCAGATATTCGTCCCAGGGTAATACGGTTTTCATATTTCCTCCCTCCTTTTATCCCCCGCCCCCTTCTCTTGCACTTTTAGCTGCCATTTATTTTGTTCCATCTTTTCCCTGATGCTTTTCTCTCTGCCTCCATGACTCACCCTTCCCCCTTTCTGGGATCATTATATAGTAGAATTATTTCTCTTCTCTCCTCATCTTCAGCACTAAAGGCACATTAGTGAACTCGCTTTGCCTGTTCCTACTCATTCATAATTACTCGGCATCCCACAGGAGAACAAGATGCACATTGCTGATTAGCTCACTGTTGTTACCACCTTTACTTATGCAGCAAGGCCTCGTCTGATTGAGTTTGCATAGTCTTATTAACAATTAAAAACAACTTGTTTGTGATAATATTACAAAACATCTCTTTGCTTTGCCCTCCAGCAAGACATGTTGCTATATAGTATGTATCATAACTATCATGGATAAATGAGCTCTGATTCACAGAAGGATGGTGCAGGGTCACAGGGTAGCTGTTTGCCCTTGCTGTTTCTCAGCCCCTGATTACTATACTCTTGTGTAAAATGCCTAAAGGCATATACTGTGGGGTGACATTATGATCTTATCTTTTCTTACACGATAATTATTGATTTGCTTTTTTATATAGCCACCACTCTGCTTACTTGGTCTTCGATGGATTCAAGGAAATAGACGTCAGTACTTTGTTTTGTACAATAAATCAAAGCCATGTGTTTCACCATGCTTTTAAGGGAAGGCAGTGTCAGTTGGTCTGTCTGTCAACCACTCTGGTCCAGACTGAGAAGACAGTATGGTAGTACTCAAATTCGATGTTGGTCTTGAGACCAGACGCAAGATCACATTTTGTTAGCCTCGGTCTTGATTCAGCCTGAGACAAAGAGGACTCAGAGCTTATAGCATTGCTGTAGATTCTAAGGCGTGTTTTCAAAAAGCCTCAGGACCATGAGCTCTTCATACGCTCCTGTTCATTGCAGATACATCTGATGAATCCACCCTTGGACAGTGAAAAGTCATGCATGCACTGACCAAACACGAGATTGACTTTAGTAGGAAAGGTCAAGAGAAAATGGCCTTGACAAAATCTATCTAATAAATTATAAAATATCAGCAAACATCCCACCTATCAGGTATTTAAATGCTCATTTAAATTCTGAACGAAACAAATACAAACAAGTGATCGAAACAGTTCATTAGCTCGACGTGTGAATCTCCAGCCTTTCACAGAGCTTTAGAGAATAGAGAGACTAAATGCAGCACTCCCTGGGGAAGGTTGCCTAGTAGCAACCTTAGCATCGGTTTACTCCATCTTAGGCAGAGCAAGTGAAGAAGTACACACACAGTTTTAGTGTTTATCAATTATGGAAGAGATGAGAATATTCCAGCGTGCGTGTCGGTTTGTAAATTTGTGCGTGTTTTTAATCCATAATGAATGATGTGGGACCCTCAGTGTTTTTGTTGTTTAGATGTCAGTTGGTGTGTTCTGAGCTACATATGAATCATGAGTTTTTCGCCTGCAGTTTCCATAATAATCATCAGCAAACTCTAAACAGTTTTCCAATGAAGAGCCTTAACTAGCACGCCCGAGTATTGATTCATTTTTTCTTCCAGCAGATTTTAAACACATCGCACTGCCCTGGAGATTACGGGCCGCTGCTGATACATCAATAGCAAATTGTAGTGCCATTTTTCTGCAGTACAGGTGGTGCATCTGTTCTCCCACTCTTCGAACTCACTTACATTTCCCCTTTACTCAAAGTGGTGCACTACTTGAGATGTGAATGTTACAGTTTATGTATTAACACGATTTCTCCCTGTTCGCATTGACTCACACTTAAATCACAGTGACTCATACCACACAAAGCGGTGTGGTATACTAAGGTGAGTGCAACAAGCTGTGCACACGCCTCAAAAGACCAGTCACGCTCTGCAAGCTGTTAATTCTATAGCGCCTTATGCCTTCGCCACTTGCAACAGAACATATCTGTTCTGCTTATACATAGAGGATGCTGAGCTTGTGTGTGGGTCAGTCAACATGTTTTTGTACATAAGAAATAGTCCCTTCCCTTCACCTGTATGCTATTGATCTGTAACAATCTTCATGGATTTTTATCTCTGTCCTTGTTATGACGCGTCCCCATTCAACACAATGAAAGTGGGAAAACAAAAAAAAGTCCTGTCTTTGCGCTTCCTCTCTAACTGGTGACAGTTGCCTAACAGCTGCCCTGCTGCTCTGGATCATTAAGTACTGTCTGTCCATGTGTGCCCTCTGGTGTCTGCATCCTCAGCGAGGACTATGGATTCCTGAGCGTTGCTTACTTTTATGCAAAACAGATCTTTCCTCATAGGGTGTGTGTGTGTGCGCGCTTGAGAAAATGGAGACGGGAGAACAAAAAAAAAAAAAAACGAGGAGAAAAAGTGGGACAGGAAGACAGTCCTTAAAGGGGGAGTATTCAGTGTGTGTTTTTTTTTTTTTTTGCATCCTGTGAAGTTGTGATGGAGCTGGCTGACAATAACATCAGAAATATCAGTGTGCCTGCTATCAGCGCCAGCAGCATCAATAGATCTTTGAATGTGGGGGCTCTTTCAGTCGAGACAGATTGTTTTGTCAAGAGTCGACCAAAAGCTCTTGCAAAGAGAACCTGCATGCATCACAGCACCCAGGAAAGGATGCAGTGACTCAACTCCACAAGCAAACACAAACTATGATTTTTCTTGCACTGAATGCTGTTTTCCCTTTGTGACAACATGATTTATGGAATGGATGGCAGCATTTGTTCTTGGCTTCATTGGGTATGTGTGCATTAATATGAATTCATGGCAGAAGGAGTCAGAGAGAAGTTTATGAATAGCATGGACGGGTGGAGGACGTAGTCTTTACTCCTTGCGAGTTGTGTGTGTGAGAGTGAGAGAGAGAAAAACACACACACATACTTGAAGAGTGAGCGAGTCCATCTGCATTGGATGAGTTATGAATGGTGAGATGTGATTTGCTGAGGCTGTCAAAAAAGTGCCTGGTTAACTTGCAGGAGGCCCTCTAAGCATCATTTATCCTCTGACATGCTGACCTATTCCTTCTCTCCTCAACTCAAAACACACACACACACACACACACACACACACACACACACACACACACACACACACACACACACACACGCATGCATAGACCCAGCTGAACATGCAGAGTAAATAAACGTTGTTGAGGGGCTCAGAGGTCGAAAACCCACGCCGACTCAACAAGACAGCGCTGCCTGCAGGGCATTAACCTCGAGTATATGGTTAAAGCAGAACTAAATGGTTGGGAAGAGTGCTGGTAGTTGTTGTCAGAAAATTGGATCGATATGTTGTTTGAATAAGTAATCTCCAAATACTGCAAAATGCATATGGTTAAAAGGAAAACAGGAAGATGCACTGAATGTATTTTATTGCAATAAACTGACAATAGCAAAGTGCCTTTTTAATGGTCACGATGGCAACTATTCGATAGGATAACAAAAGAAAAAGAAAATAAACAAAAACAAACCATGGTCATATAAAAATACATCACTGAAAATAAAGCATCACTGGCTGAACTGAAAACATCACCACAAACTATTTTACACCTAAATCTGGAGCCAGCACACAGCCAATACATGCAGCCCTCAAAACGCAGCTACAACACTGTCAGGACGTCTGGAGGAATCTTGGGAGGCAGCGATGGATGGCATTAATATTATTACTACTAAAAAACACCATTCAGAGTGTATCAACTGTACAGCTCCGATGATAGCCGCACACTTCACGCCCTGCACTTCCTGGCTAGAAGTCTAGAAAGATGAAATTAATTTCACATGAATTAAATCTGATTATTTGATTTACAGTGGCACCATTTAAACAACCTGGGAATGTTCAAGATTTATAAAAGGCAATCATTCAACCAACAAAGAAGCTCATGTCGTTTTGCTCATGAAAAACTGAAATCGGCTCCCTATTAGCATTTACTGCCAATGCAAATGCAAGTCAATAAGATATGCAACCATTACTGTCAAATCACAGAAGACATTTCCAACAGCTCCATCAATTATTCCTGGTGATACCGGGGCCTGAAACTGCACAGAAGGGCTTTCCTGCGGTTTTGATATATATACCTTCGACTTGTATTAGCAAGTCACATCAAGTTGCAACAGGAGGCTAAAGACTGTTTATATTGGAAAAAGAGAGGTAGTCCATACGTTGAATATTGCAGTTTAATGAGGCAACATTTGGACCACCAGGGTCTTTGTTAGGCAAGCATCCATGTGTGAGGAAAACACGACAACTCCCCCTACAATGAGGAGTTAATTTAGCATGGTTTCCATGTGAGTTTATGTATATAGTGGTTTATACTTTCTGTCTTCTAGTCGGAGTTGTCACTTTGTTTTTCTCTAACGCAAAAGCTTGCCTGACACAGACTTTGCTGGTCGTTCCCTCCTTAACAACTTGGGAGCTTGAAGTTTTCAGTGTCTTTGTGTGTGTCTTTGTACTACTTATCCTTTTTCACTGTGTGTCACTTTTGTCCTTGTACCCAACTGAGGTTGGATGTGCAAACACTATCCTAATTGTCTGCTGAAGATGATTTATTCAAATCAATATCGCTACTGTGAAAACACTTGTAGACACAAGATTATAATGAGTGGACGGGCAGCTAATCGATGAGCCTGTTTTTTTTTTTTTTTGAAGACACTGTATACTCGAAATGGACTGGTTACCTTGAAAAACAGCGAAGGACAATCTCAGAACTCAGTGGCTTGTGTCAGTATCAGCTACGTACGTTTGGCTTTGACATAAATCTGTTTAATGAAGTGCTGCATAAAAGCAAAGCATTAAAAAGACAAATATGAGCAATAATATCAAACACAGTCTCCACAACACCCATTCTTGAAATAGATTACTTCACAGGTTCAAAGGGCATCTGGAATTGGCAGTCAAATATCGTAAATGACGAGGGAGCGGGCTTCGTGTTTGACTCTTGGCTCAGGAAGTCGGGGGCGGTGGCGGGGGTGTGGTGGGGGATATTTGGGCATTGCTCTGTCACACAAACACAATGCTCGAAGAGTTCAAAGTTTACAAAACATCAAAATTCCTCCTGCAGTATTGTCATGCAATATACATGTTGACACGATTGAGACAACAATGTCAAGTTTTTCAAGAGTTTTCATGTCCAGTCTGGCAGTGAAAGGGTTAGGACCAGGTTGGGTATAGAGAAGATTTCACACCTCTCCTGACAGTTGCATTCCAGGGAAGGTGACACAGATTTCCAACCCTTCTGCCTTGCGTCAGGGGAGCCGAGGAGGACGCCTTCAGCTAGAATCCATGATTAGAAGACGTTTCAACAGTCCAGCTTCAGCTGTCTTTGATCAAACATCCTACCTAGGTGTTACATCACATTTCACTAAATAAACGCGACTCAAGCAAAAAGCATTAAGTGAATTCATTTTTGTGACTTGTCTGTTCATCTATCATACATGTAAAGCCACAGTAATTTTCATTATAGTTATAGATATACAGTGTTCTGACACTGACCAAACTTGACAATCTGGTATGAAATGCTACAGACTGCAATGCGCAGGACAAATCTAGCATTTCTACATCTACCACATTGCCAACACACAGGCTATTGACATAATCTGCTTGGTGCAGTTGCCTGGCAACACAAGCAGCACAGTTCTTAGAGACTTTCAAAGCAAAAAAAGAAAAATCTTACAAAGCTATGCAAAGTAGTATAAAACAATAAATAGAAAAATCTTTAAAATAAAACACAAAAATCAAACATTTGCTCACGCCCATCAAATTTTGTTTTCTTATGATGTGAAGGTAACATTTTTAGTGTTTCACTCCACCTCTACACATTGGTAATCTTCAGTGTGGCCCTTAAATCAATTAGTTTATTAGTTTTTCAAACTAATACACATTTTTTTTTTTTTTTTGAGCTTCTGATATCTTTTAAAGACAGGACGGGTTGGTTATACTGGGCAACTTAAAAAAAAAAGAATGTGCAAGAATTTAATTTAAGTCAATAACCTACACTGTGTAATTTAAGCAGGACAATTCAACAGATTTAATATGAGTGTAAAAATTGCCCTTTTGCCCACAAGGCCCATAAACCCACAGCAGGAGGTGGGCAGACATATTTACAATCTGCCTCAAAACCAATCAGCTTTTCCTCCCCAGCCTCTCTCTCTCTCTTTAAAACTTCAAACACTAGCTGCGGAGGACACTAAAAAAAAAATCCCTTATGTTAAATTAAGTATATCTTCAGCAGGAGAGGACTGTTCATTTATTCTCCATCATTTCCTACGTTCCTCCCTCTCTTTCCCTCGCTGTCTCTTTTCAGAGAGGAGAAGGATAGAAGAGCGGAGCAGTCTCTCACTAAGGCCAGAATGTCTGGCAGTGTTTAAGTGGCGCACGAGGACCTGTTTCTGTCTGCCAAGGCAAATTCATTGTAGAGGCAGGTGGGCCAACACACATACACACATCCTCACTTAGGACACAGGCTTGTGTGTCCTTGCCTTTGTCTCTATGCAGGCTGGCAACCAAGTCATCAGCTACTGAGTCAGTGGGCGCAGAGAATCACTATGGCAACCAACATAGTGGGCCAGGCTGTGGCTGCTCTTGGATCAGTGCTGAGACTTTTTTGGCATCCACTCAGTGCCGGAGTCGATTAGATAGAGTTCCTTCTCTTAAATGTTCTTCCCGGACTGGCCGGTGATCTCCATGTGCGCAGTTTTTTGTTTTTTCTCTTTTGAAAAATAGACAAATATTCAGAGTAATAAAAATCAAAATGCAGCTATGAGATTATGTTTCACAGAAAACAAAAAATGTGAGAGGCTCGTGATTCTCTCTTGACCTTCAATTCACACTCGTACAATTAAATCGTGCTAACATGGCACACCGATTCTAGTCCACGCACACCCATACACACACAAACACACACTGTTGTTAACATAAAACAGGCAGCCACCAGGGTAGGAATTTTTAAACTGATCAACTGATTGACTAATTCAACACAGCAGTGAACGACAGTAAGGTCTGAAGGTGGAGTCCAGATCTGCTCCCTGGCATTGTGTTGGCTGTATCCGCGACGTACGCGAGGCAGGGGCGAGGGTGCGGCCCTCGCTTAGTCGACGGAGCCGGGGTGTAGGCTGAGCGCAGGTGGGTCCAGACAAGTGGGTGAGTAACTGAGGTGTGGTTCTTTAATCCACAGGAGCGGGGCGCCGTTCTTGCCTTCTTGGCTCTTGCTGTTGTTGCGGCTCTTGTAGCGCACTAGCAGCACGGCGATGAGGAGGATGCCGAAGATGGGGAAGGGGTAGAAGAAGACGAAGTAGAAGAGGGAGTCGTTGGAGCACACCACTGACTGGAGCGTGGACACTGTTGACGGGGAACAGACAGTTAGTAGTTTTTCACAGATGCAAAGAAAACCTACTACAGACTGAACTTGTACTCTGTTCTTTAGGACACTTTCAACATGTGGAATAAATAAAATCCATCTAGTTGTTGACACTTGTGGTGAATGTATTTGACATCTTAAGATCCAAGCACCGCTCTTGACCCCATTAATCACTCAGCTTTAGTGGGTGGCCCTCTCTCAGCTCTGCTTTTAACTTAGCTTGCTCCTATCTTAAAAATAAATGCTGCAACTGGAGAGGCAAGATCATGCAAGGCATTGAAGACATGTATCATATGTATCTGAGAGCTTCTTAATTGGCCTATAATATCCTCTAGTTACACGCGCTGACAATATGACAAGATATATACGGTGAGATAACATCCAAGAAGCTGCAGTTAATTACATCTTGTGCTATCTGTGAACATCTCTGGTCTTCAGTTTCAAGTAAAATATAAGAAGACAGCCACTGTTACAAGTACAGTGTGTAGTTTCACCTACAGAGAGAGCTTTGGTTAATTAAAGTCCTACCTTGTTGCACTACATTGACGGTAGTGAACCCAGAGTTGTTGGTGGTCAGGCGGTACCACGCATTGCGCGGGTTGAGTAGCCACTCCTCTACATGGCAGAAGTATCGGCCCGCATCGGTTGGCCGCGCGCCTTGAATGGTCAGGCTGTACTGGTCGGAGGTCATCCTCTCAAACTGCAGGCGGGAATTCGGCCCCGCCTCCTCCCTGGGGCTGCAGTTTCCATTCCCGAAAACGGCATCATGGCCGATGGAGAACACACACTCCCGCTCTTTTTCTTCGTCACTTGGCTGGTCCTCATCGTCCTCGTCGTCCGAGCGCTCCACATACCAGGAGACGGAGAAGCGGGAGTCTCGGGATGACTGGGAGGGAATGCTACAGCCCAATCGGATGGAGCCGGACTCCTCCACCGTCACGTTTGAA
This sequence comes from Sciaenops ocellatus, assembly GCA_033000465.1. Classification (NCBI taxonomy): domain Eukaryota; kingdom Metazoa; phylum Chordata; class Actinopteri; family Sciaenidae; genus Sciaenops; species Sciaenops ocellatus. Next base: position 7,820,295 of record CP136868.1, read on the forward strand.
TCCATTTCCTCCACCTGCAAACGAACCTCTGCAGAGGTCCAAGAAGATGAGAAAGAGAAACATGTGACATGAGTATTTCTTGTGGATTACAGACACAAAAGTCACAATGTTTAGTAAGAGAGAATCTATTTTAACTAGAGGTGAGATGATTAGTCAGTTCATGGATTTGAAAAGCAAACATGCCAAACTGGTTCAAGCTTCTTAAATGTGAGAATCTGAATATCTCTGTTGGCTTAAAATTGTGGCATTTTTCACCATTTTTTGACATTTTGTACACAAAGTAACTGAGAAAGCTAATAATCAGAATATTATTAGATGATTTAAATAACTGCTGGTTGCATTCCTAAATTGAAATATTCAAATGAACAGCCAGCAAATGATTCTGCACACAAACTTTCAAAATGTGCAAACCAAAAAGGCAGAAATAAATAAATCCCACAGCGCCGCCCACAGCTATCACCAGTCTTTGAGCTTTCCAGCCAGGTTAGATCCTGCCCCAAGGCTAGCGTGTCTATCTGTCTGTCTGTATGGGTATGCTTCAACCCTTCAGAGGTGGTACAATGACCCAGTTAAAAAAAGAATGACAGTAAAGACCTGTCTCGCTTGGGCTCCTCTCACACTGTTTGGAACGGTCTTCTTGTTAAAGCAAAACGAAAAGCAGAAAGGACAGCGGGAGAGCGAGAAAAAAATAAATAAATAAAAAAAAATCAGCCAGTACTGGCACACACAACTCCTCTCATCTTTCCTCCCGACAAGCAGATTTCTGGATGACTTCCTAGGTGAATGCATTTTTTAGCACCTTGATGAATATCCATGATGTTTATACAGCACTTTCTATTCATCTTATGTAGATGTTTATGTATCATTAAAATTCAAAACCTTTACGGCTATAAATAATAAACTTCACCTTACCGATTAAGTATTTAATAATAACCCAGTTCCCAGATGAGCCTCCGCACACAACCGCGTGTTAACTTTTTCGATCAAAGGTGAAACTTAACTGAAGCATGACAGTAATCGATGCCCTACACAAAGCACTCTAATCTAATCTAATCTAATCTAATCTAATCTAATCTAATCTAAAGTGCACATATTCTCTTTGTACGTGCTCAATTAAATGTTTGAGCAGCATCTATGTTCACCGTCTATGTTTTCTTCTGCCCTATTGGCTCGTGACCACACATTTTGATCCACACGTTCCGAGTTGGACAGATGCCATATCAGGGATTTCACTCTGCATTATAAACAGGACACCTTGCAGAAGAACACCTTCAGCCGGTGTGACAAATATATTCATACAACAAAAGGGCATGTCGAGGATGGATGGGCTGTTATTATCCATTTGCATTTGGGGGCATGGAGTTTGATTGCATGCAAGGAGAAGCAAGTTTGTGGTAAGAGAATATAGGCTGAGGGGAATATCAGGCAAGGAGAGGAAGAGGAGTATTCAAGATAACTGTCATGAGGTGGGATGTCAAAGTTTGGGTGGCAGTATATACATTAGGTACATAATGGCTCTGAACACTTTGAATTTTGGAGTACTACTCGAGAGGATTAGGTTCTATGTGTGAACCAGGCTCTGCCCTCTGGCATAGCATATGACAGCTGGCATGACTTCAACCCATTTTTTGCCACCTGAGCTCTGCCCGAGGCAGGTGTAAGGTCACGAGAGCGAGACGGCCTTGAGCAGAGCATGTGGGAAGAGGGAGGCAAGGTGACGCGTAATAGGAGGGGGTACTAGGTCAATAATGTACAGCAGGATAGCATGTGGGGCTAAAGAGGCAGCTGCTGCTTTCCTGCAGAGGGAATAAATAAGCATTTTGTTAAAGACAACAACACTTCTGACCGCTTGCTCACCTGGCTGTTTGACCAGAACCTGCGTGAACCCTGATGACTCCCTGGCGAGTCGATACCAGGCACCATCTGGATCACTCAGCCACTCTTCCACCAGGCAGTAATAAGTCCCAGAATCGCTGTTCTCCGCTCTGTTCAGCGTCAGCACATAGAGACGGGGTGACAACCTCTCGGCCTGCACTCTGCGTCGCAGCCTCTCCTCGTCTGCGTAGGCGCCATACTCGAATGCCCCCGAGCGTTCGATTCTCAGCAGAAGTTCGTCGGCCTCTGACCCGGTGGCGCGCCTCACGTACCACAGCACGGCGTGCTGGGAGTCCTGGCTGGTCTGAGAGGCAATGGAGCAGTTGATCCTGACACGGCTGTCCTCCAGGTACACCTGAGACTGGTTGGTCTTTTGCACTCGCAGCTTGCTCTCTGCAACAGATTTAAGAAAGAGGGGGTTCAGGAGGGAAGGAGAACGAGAAGACATACATTCCATTGGGTGCAGGAAAATGTGAGTGCTGGTGACAGGTACACAATGCAATCTGTATTTTGTGACAGACGACCTATAGCTGGGTTTATTTCTGGTGGCAGCAGGGCAAGAAAAGATAGTGGTGCGTGGGAAGGTAAGGCAGGTGACAAATAGAAAGGAGGAAGGAGGAAATGTCAGGCAAATCAAAGCCCAGTGGATGGGAGGTCTGTTGGTATCATGGTAGAAATGTAAGATAAGATGCAGAACAGTTGAAGCGATACTGGAAAGCAGGTCTGTGGATATAATTAAGTAACATACAAGACAAAAGCAGGGCAGGGGGTCTGTCAGTCTGCCAGGAAGGAAAGCAAAGAGAAGGAAGAGAGAATACATTTATAAAGTCAAACAAGGACGAGAAGAGAGCAGATAGGAAGAGGAGGAGACGATATAGAGGTGTGACTAAGATGTCAGGAAGGGAGCCGAGGCTGCCCTGAGTGCTCTGACAGGATTGGTTACAGCGACATCGGTTGTGGGATAGGATTAGCTGCAGGTACATCAGGTGTGACCGCGACCAGGGCCCCGCTGTCAAATGCTTGGGGGAAGGATTAGTTCATTTTTCATCCAATAAGACCTGCTGTTTTTTTAGATTCAACAGTATATATGACCACACGGCTACTTCAGGAGATCTTGAAACAGCTGAGATCAATATTAGATAATGAAGATTTGTCTCAAACAATCATAATTACAGAGGCATTTACCTGCACTCAAACAAATACCACACTGTACAAAAACTGCTCACAACACCTCTATCAGCAGCAATCTTGAGTGTAAGCAATAACAATTTGATTGGTAGCACTTTCGAGTGTTGGTACACGACTGACAACGTGCCAAGAGTTGTTTCTTGGCTAAGCCCAATTTAGGGAAACAAATTCCCTTAATTGAGCTCAGCAGCAGACATGCAACTGCAGGATGTCATTTTGCCGCCCCTTTCCACCAAAATGAGAGTGGAACACCTACTTCTGGATCAGAGAACAGATGTCTGCCAGAATGAACACACATATCAGATGATTTGTGAGCACACCTGACAACCAATAAATAAAGAGAGAGCTTTGTGGAAATGTAAATTTGGCAATAAAATGCAGTACATAAATTTGCAATGCAATCTAACTTTGCAAATACATACTGTATGTATCACAAGTATACAGTATCCATACGCTTCTTCACTTGTTCGTTCAAGACTAATCAAATTTCTGCCAATATGTAGACGTGTATATATTTTATTTAGGCAGAGTTCTCAGTGTTTTTGTACAGGCAATCCTTAAACAGGTTTTTGTAGAAAAGTATTTTCCGGTACCGAAACACAGGTATCATATTGGCACAAAAATTATCCAGCCCTGATCAGGAATACACAGTCGAATTAAGCAGGTTTTGTTAATAAGTTGTCATCAATCTTTCATTTTCCTCTCTATGCTTCTCCTGCATTCTTAAACAACCTTCTGCATCTCCAATTTCATGTACCCTCCCAGCTCACACTATGCTTTGCTATGACTGACTGACTGATTGACTGCCTAGGGTCACAGCCATCTGCCTAGAAAAACCTCACCATTATCCACAGATTGCCGTACGCCCTCAAATGTTCGCCTTGTTTGTGATTCTGCACGTTTGCACTGTACATACAGTGTACACACGTTGCGTTGCAAATGTCAAAAAGATGCATGGCTGCGAGGCGTCACCAGACCACCCCGCTGTGCAGCGGCATTTCGAGCTAGCATCTCAAATTAGTCATCATCGTTGCCTCTGTACCCACTAGAGACTTGGTAGGAAGCCTGACAATCTCCCCATCCGGAATTACTGCCGAGCCCTGCGGAATCCTGGCAATCATTTTTTTGTGGGAGAATTACCTCCGAACCTCCTGAAGTGGAACCATGCAGGATTGGATTGGCACAGGACAAAGCAATTCTGTGCTGCTCCTATTTGAAGTTTGAATCCGCAGCCAAAAGAAACTGGAGGCTTGAAAGCCTGTTGCCGTACATGACTGTTTGCAGAAATTCATTTTCAAAGCTAAAACAGGCTAATTAATCAAGCCCTATTAGGTAGCATCATGAGCTTTTACAAGTTATTATAACTACACTCACTCAAGCAGTGACAGGGGGACTAATAAAATTGAAGAGCAACTGGCAGAAAGGTGGAAAAGGAAATACTTTATATGCCCCAAAATAACCTTAAAGTCTCCACTCCTGAATCCTCTTGCTGTGAAATGTCTCAGTAAGAGAGCAGCCACTTCACAGACCAGCCTGTCACATCCTCAGACACGTGTCCATTTCCACCGAGAGTGAGGTTTCTTCCTCCAGCTAAGGCACAGCCGTCCTACCGCAGTTACATCGATGCATCCGCTGACACCAGCAGTCAAAAAAAAACAGGCTAAAAAAATTCTATATGATGTATGTATGCAGTGTTTTTGTATGTGCGCCATTGATGGGGGCCATATTCGATATGCTGTGGGAAGGAACTCCACTTCAATCATACATGATTAACAAGGCTGCTTGCCATGTATGTACATTAATTCCCTCAACAGCGTGAGCAGTGCTGTGTTTCTGTCTGTCAGCATGTCTGTCAATACTTATTTTAACATTTGATCACATGTTCTTTGCCACTTGTGTTTCTTTAATGAGCCTCAAGGGCGCATCCACAAAGTAAAACAAATCCATAATTGGAAACACTTGTTCACACTGCTCTGCATTAGTTCACGTGCCAGTCAAACGTGGCCTCAGTGAGAATGAAATTGAAGGCTCATTTTTATATATATGCACCAGACTAACTCCTATTTTCTAGTTTTGTTCTCCTTTTTTTGTTTATTTCCCCCCACAGGAAAATGTCCCTGTATAATCAGGCAGCAGATAAAAACTCATAAATTTGAAGTTAACCTTAAGCATAAATGTTGACAGCTTCTCCCACACTTTACCTGCCTCTGTGGTTTCCAGGGCAACTGTGTCTCCAATAACAACATGATATAGCTAGGATACCTTTAAGGACCTCACTAATCTTATCTTCCAGTAAAAAAAAAAAAAAACAGCGAAGAAAAGAAAAGAACGAGCAGACTCAATTAAACAAGGGCAGAGCCTTTTGTTTACATCACCCCGCATAAATTTAATTAAAAGTCAGATTCCTGTTCTACAAAGTGTGCGGAAAATATTTCATTGGGCTGAATAGAGATGTAATGATATGAGCTGTACCCAGACAGAGTGCCTCTTACCACACAACTATCTCAGCTCCACTGGAGATACTTGTTTCAGCAGTTTGCTGGGCATGTAGCGTCATTACAGTACACAAACAAATCCACACAGTGGAGTCACTAATTGGCTCATTGAACCCTTGTCTCACCCCCTTCCCATGTGTGCCCAATTTGTCTCGTTTAATAGCTACAGGAACGGCAGAGTTGAGACAAAGCTGTCTTTACTCCTTTTTTATTTATCAGTGGAGGTGAGTACACAGAGGCTACAAACAGCAGACCAGTTTTGATGAAGAAAAAAGGCAGAAAAGTGTACCCGAGCCCCAAAAGCTGCACTTACACAACCGCTGTCTATGAAGCAGAGCAGATGAAAACAAGTTTCAGTCCGGGGGGAGGAGAAGTGCACGGCTAAGGATGCCACTGTGGCATGTCAATGCACACAAACCACAGCTCCAAACGCACACATACATGCTTCGAACAAAATTTTAGGATAACTTCAAAGGAGCTTGGAAATTGCTTGGCCGAGTGTTCAGAGGAGGAGAATACAGCCAGAGATTGTAAATCAAAGAGTGTTATCCTTTATTCTTTGCCGAGAGAGGAAATTCAATTCAGTCTCTTGTTTTATGCCGCTGCCCCATGTGAAGCCTTTTAATAGAAGACTGGCTCTAAACGTCAGGGTTGAAATGTCCGCTTCACCCCTTTAATTTCCCCCCTCACCGCAGTCTTTGTTTTGACCAGTCATTACCTCTTCCCCCCCTTCTGTGTTACCATGATCTATGTCTCTCCTGATCACACTCTGCCTAATCACCTGACACTCGCATGAATATTCAGCAGCCTCACCTGTGGGTTCATGAATAATAATGAGGTTGAAATGAATTGCGAACACCAGAGGTGCCGGTGGGGTCTCTGACTAACATTTTGGCTCTTTTTAAATATAGTCTAATATGTACTTAATGACCACTGAGCTGACAACCTATCCGCTGGGCCACAGATGTAATGCTGCTTAGTTGAAGGAGGCCAGAGTGGGCAAGAGATGAGGAGAAAGAGATATAAAGAGATGAGAGGGATGAATTAAAGCAGAAAGAGAGGGATTGGATTTTTTTTTTTTTTTTTTTTTTTAAAGAAGACAGAATGAGAGAAAAGTGGGAGAGTTTAGGGATATATCACCAAACTGAACAGATATTCACAAGCACCTACCAACAGAGAGCGGGGGAGTGAGAGTGAGTGTGCAGAAGGAAGGAGAGAGCCCTGAGAAGATGAGAGAGATGTAAAAGACAGAAATTGTGAACATGCTCCTGAGGGGATTTTGGAAAGCGGCAGGCAGTCTCTCAAGCGCCACTCCTGAGGACTTATAGTCTTAAAGGCTGCCTGCTCCGCCTTTAGCGTTAGCATTAGCACAGCCATGGGCTAATCCATGGCCAGGACCCCAAGCATGTCAGGACTGAGGGCTTTAGACGCGCCCTGATCCCCTACAGAACAACTCACTTTGGCTTGCTGCTCCTCGCCAACATCTGCAACTGCAAAAACACACATGGACCGAGTGCTGCACACCCAGAGGCCCGAATGGACCTCTGTCACAGGGGGCATAGATCAGAGCAGGCAGCCAGTCAGAGGCAATGAGGGATGGGGTTCCCCTGACTTAAAAGTGGCTCCTCTGCTGAACTGGGAGCCTAATTTCTATGCTAATGACTGCGATGTATCTATGATCCCATTGTGTCAGAGGGATATTACCACTCCTCATTCCTCCTCCTTCCAGCTCTCCCTACAATACCATTAAGGCTGGACTAATTATGGGGATCTGTGCATGTAGCCCTGAACACACCCAGACAGAGCTGCACGCACATGCAACCTCCCCTCCCTATACATATTCCTATTCAGCATCAGTAGGAACACAATGATGCATTGACTGCACTCTCCCTCTTCCTGCCTGCCTGTCTGAGAGAGTGACTGCTGGACGCAGGCTGGCCTGACAGGGGAAACGGATGCACGGAAGGTGGGGGGGGGGGTAGCGGTGAGACAGTGGGTCAGTGGAGGGGAATTCTGGAAGATTTATGACCCAAAAGAAGCTGGCACAGAGTGGAGAGCATAAAGACATATCAGATTGAACTGTGCGCCTGTGTGCGTGCCAGTGCGTGCGTCTGAAACAGTTCCGCCAATAAGCATAAAACACATTATGCCCATTAAACCACAGAGAACAGTGGTCATTCAGTTAGTGCGGGCTACAGGCTGGTGTGCGTGCGTGCATTCGGGAGGCAGCACTGCTGAGCCTCTCTTGCTCTGCTCCTACTATTAGCCACTGATTTACATGGGGAGCAGCAGCACTGTAGCTAGCTCTGAGTTATGACTTCAATTACAGCAGCAGCAGGGCACACAAGCGTGCGAGCGTGCACACGTGTGCGCGCGCGCTCACACACACAGAGGCAGGTGGTTAAGAGAGATGGAAGGACACAACACAGAGAATCTCATTGTGTCTGCAGACTGGGATGAACAAGAAAATAAGGCCTAGATTGGATTGGATTTGACAGAAAAATGTGGCCTGTGTTCTTGCATGAGAGAGAGAGAGTGCAAGGGTTTGCTCTTGTGAGGAAGAAGACACAGGGAAGGAGCCTGACCTTGAATGTCTGAAACAGGCGTGATTAGTCAAAAGTCTTTTATGAAATTATTTTCTGTTTCAGTGCAGCCCTCGAAGGCTCTTCATTTATCACCCATTATGACCCCGTGCACTCGTGTGTGCGGCGGCAGCAAGTGCACTCTGATTATTTGTATATGCACTATGTAAACTGTGGGAGAGGTTGTGTGTTGCAACACAGAGTGCTGCCTCAGGTGAGCTTGTGGGCAAAACCCAAACTATATCTACTGCAGCTGAAACCGGGGCACAGATTTACAACCCTGGCACCGCCAATAACACTCTGACAACGCTGCCATTGTGTGCAAACAAGCACAGCTTCCACATTCTTATTATTTATGAAACACTGACTGGTGAAGAAGCTATTTGAAGAAAAATGTAAACATAATAGAGAGAATTATGAGGAGGAGGAGAGAAGCAGGGAATTATAAAATATTGAAAAATCACAAGAGTGAGGAAGAAGCTGGGGGCGTGCGTAGAGGGAAACATGCAGCTAAGTGCGAGTGAAGGGGAAAGAAGACATTAAAAGAGACTTATGGGGGGAGTGAGAACAAAATGTAGAAAGAGAAAGAGATGGAGCGAGAATGAGGAAGGAGGACATGAACGTGGTAGGCCAGGGCACTAATGAAGACAGACAGCTACTATCCATGCCCTGATAAGCAGGAATCTCCAATCACCGCAATGAAGCCACTGCTATCAATAACGACGAGGTGGCAAGTACTTTGCTGGCATGAAAGGGAGAGCCCATGCAACATCTGCTTGTGCCAGCCGTATTAAATGGGAATATACCCTCAAGAGCTATCAGTGAGAGAGACAGAGTGTACAAGGTAGCACAGGATAAAGTAGGAAGCATATATCCTCTAATTCAAAAGAGAGGAGCAAAACAGGAGAGGGGGATGATAATAAGCAAAAGCAGGCATCCATTCCTTCGTCGTGATGTTTGAACATGTGAGTGAGAGGTAGCCAGGCGAGCGTAGGTGTGCGAGGAGAGATGAGGAGAAACTCAAAGTGGGACAACCCCTCTCCCTCCCCTCTCCATCATCACCACCACCACCACCATCATCATTCCAGCTCAGCCAATAACCAGACGGTCTTAATATCTTACTGCGCGTGCCAGACACACACACGCACACAAAAGTGCACATGCACACACTCGAATGATGAGAAAAATGTATTGAACTCCCAAAACCATCATTAATCTAAACTCTGGTTCCATTAGGGAAGATTCAGTATAATTAGTTTTGCGTGTGTTCTGTGCGTGCATGTGTGTGTGTGTGTGTGTTGGGGAGATGAAGAGTGTGTGTTTTTGTACGTGTGTGTGTGTGTGGTGTGAGTTATGAGTAGATGATATTAGATTGCGTTGTAGAGACTGAGGCTTCCCTGGTGATCTGCCATGCTGAACATGTGTTTGCCATTATTGCATTTCAGGAAAAGACAAAGAGAAAACTCAATCAGGTGAAATCCAATATTACTGTATGTGGACCTATGTACTGTGTGTTTATGTTTTTGTGTGTTTGTGAAGATCCTACGCTGTGAGGACTAATATTGAATCGTGTTCTATCGTGCGATAATTACACTTTTGCTCTAGGAGGTATCCCCCCACCCTCCTCTCTCTGTCTCTCTCAGTGTGTATCCATGTACTGCATGGCTGTGTATACCCCTGGTTCAGTGTATCAAGCCTGTGGTGGAAAATTCAAGCCAAGCCGCTGCATAAAGTTGCCCTCACAAGGAACATAAAAATATTGTGTGTGTGTGTGTGTGTGTGTGTGTGTGTGTGTGTGTGTGTGTGAGCAGATAGGGTGGTGAACTCCTCTGATATGACCCGTGGGACTTGGATGCAGGCAGTGAGCTGCTAATGCGATCTGGAACAGGAAGTGGGCCTGGGTTGAGGCTACAGGCACTTCGCTCATTTGACGGAAACATCACGCTGACAGACTGACTGCTTCGATGTGCGTTTGGTTCAACTTTTATCTATATCCAACTTTTCGCTTCTGCTAATCTAAGATCTATGGATGTTGGATCAAGGGCACCATTTCTGATGCTAGTTTTCACTCTCCGCTTTTGAAACTCTACAATGATTTAATGAGGAATGCCATTCCGCAATTGCAAACCTTCTTACATTAGGCACTCACTCACTCACACACGTACATATGCGAGTGCCTTTCTACTGAATGCAAGATGCCAGTAATGGAGCATCCGAATGCTGAGAAAAACAGTTCTGCTGTTGTGTCGTGGGCATCGGGGGTGAGGGTAGGCTTCTGTATATATGCATAGTAAGCATATGAAAGCTTTCAGAAGCACATCACAAGAGAACCACGGTTGCAGGGGCATTCATGCAAGAACTTAGCCATGCACACAAGTATGTGTAATGCTGTGGCGGCAGCTCATGCATATTGAGCAGGTACCTATGGAAGCATGATTTAAAGTCTCTCAATTATGAATCTGGTCTGACGCTGTGTTTGTTCACACCTCATTACACACACACACACACACACTCCTCTTTATCCCACTTTTGAGAGAGGAACTGAAAACGCCAGGCGCTCATTTAGCCAGGAGTGGTTAACATTTTAGGAACAGAGACGGGGAAAAGCAGATGGAAAGGAGAGGCGTGAGGCAGAGAGAGGGAGAAAAAGAGAGACGTCCTACATTCTGACAAATGAATCATCAGTCTAAATGAAGGTCTGACTGCACAACCCCCCAAAAATTAATAATAATAAAGACAGGAGGTAGAGGAGACGGACACAGCATGACCAGGGACTGCGCCAGCCCTCGGCCCAGCCAATAAGATAAAGGAATTACTCACTCACCTTCCCGTGTGAGATAGTGTCCTTACACACAGAATGATTGCACCGTTATGGTTACTGATTGGCTTTCAGTCGGCAACTGATCACATCGTCACGGTTACTGGTGGCATTACCAAGGTAACTGATCACTTTGTCATGGAGATGCTGCAAGAAAACGGGCTGGGAGGCGGACCCCGGCATTCATTCCTTTGCAAAATGTGTGTGTGTGTGTTTTAAGATTTTTCTGGTTAAGGATGAACAGTGTAAACTGGAGGTGGGGGGGGGGGTAAACGAGCGTTCAGGATGATAAGTCGATTTCCAAATACCTCTTGAAGGGCCCGTGGACGCTGTGTGTTCTGCGTGAATGGTTAAGGTCAGAGCGCATTCAGTCAAGCAAGTGTAGCACTGTCACAGAGCTGCAGCATGTGTGTGTGTGTGTGTGTGAGAGAGAGAGTCTGTTTACATCAGTTTGCATTTGTGTGTGTATCTGAATCAATAGCAGCAGGGAATGAGAGACTAGATATACTGTACATGTGACTACATTCCACTCGCTCACTTTTAAAGCGTTATTGATCACCACAGTCTGCCTCTGAACTCAATACAGCATCTTACTTGCGCTCACCTGAACATGGAAGCAACACGAGCTTGTACACGTCTATTTACACGATCACAAATATAACATAACATACAAACATTTGGCATTTTGGAAGTTGAAAACCTTCTTTCCGTCCCACCCACCCACGTTTTTCATATTCATCACGACCAAATCTGGACCCAATTGGTACTTCAGCTTTCACAATTCTTTGTTGGACCGCTTTGAAAGCCAGATGGCGTTTTTTTTTTTGTTTTGTTTTTTATCAGCAGGATGAGTATTTGCCTCAGGCACCTTCACCTGAATAAATGAAGTATCATAGTGTAGAGGCACACCAGACTGGGCTAAATTGGGCCAATGTGTGTCTTGTGTGTCTGTGTGTCTGTGTGTTGTTTGCTGTTTGCGTTCAGCCACTAATTGGGCTGTGTCTGACTTGGTTGGTTTTTCTGTGTGTGTGTGTGTTAGTGTGTGGACCACAGTGGGCCAATGAGAGCAGCGTAGACAGTTTAATGCCTCCGCTGAGGAAAAAGGTTCAAGGACAGATCGCTCTTTATCACTCTCTTTCTCGCTCTTTCCCCCCCATCCTTTCCTTCCCAATATTCTACCTCTTTCACTCAGCTTTTCTCTTCCAGTGGGATATTTAGCAATCCATTCACTCCGCTCCATTAGGAGTCTCCACCCTGCCCTGCACACACACACACACACCCCTCCACACACACTCCAATTAGTGGCTAAACCAGAGACTAAGAGCAATTAGAGCAGGCAGAAATCCTCTAAGCTCTGCTGAATTCACTTGATGTGTATGTGTGTGACTGTGTGTGTGAACCTGTGTTTATCCCTGTTTGTGTGCTGGTCGGTGTCTGTTCCAATTAGGTGTGTGTCTGGCTGGCAAGCAGCCATGCAGCGTTACCTGGCTGTAGGACACTGATGCCAAGCAGGTTGGAAGTGCGGTTGGCTACTCTGCTCAAGCTGTTGTCGTAGTTCCTCCTCCACAGGACGGCGGTGCACTGGTACTTGCCCGCCTCGCGACGACCTGCCCGGGTCACTGACAGTCGAAAATTGGTGTTGGAGTGGGAGCGGTCCACCGTCGTGCGGGTGCCAAGCCCCAGCAGCTGCTCCCCCCACTGCAATGTGCCCTCGTGGGTGAAAGTCACCAGGTCTTTGAACTCTCCCTGATCCTCACCGTCCGTTCCTGTGCCAGACGGCATGAAGCGCCAGGTGACGGAGGTGGGCACGCGGGGGTTGTGACGAGGCTTCACCAGGCACAGGAGGTCAAAGGAGTCGCCGAAGGTGACTGATGGTGTCCGTGATGAGGCCGACACCATGAAGGAGGACTCTAGATGGTGGAAGAACAGGAGAGAGGATGTTAGGACATCAGATAGATAAAAGGCCTTTTTATTTGACTAATGATGGATCCTTGAAACACAAGAGTACTGCTGCTTCCATAGAATAGCAACAACACAGCCTGAGTCTGCTCTCTGAAAGTTTAAAGCTCAGCAAATGATGTAGGGGGTTCATAATTGTTTTCCTAGGAAGCAACTTTTCCTTTTAAGCATGGCCACCAAGAGGAACAAAGCCCCGTGCTGGAACAAAATACAGACAGTATTTACTTTAAGTGCACTGATGTCTTGGTAATGCAGTTATCAATCTCCACAAGCATTTTCCCTCCATCATTACGGCCAAAAGAACGCCATTTAGGTTATGCATGTGCATGTGTATGTATGTACTACTCTCTGCTTGTGTCTGAGTAGGAGTTTGTGTGCTTGGCTGTGAGACTGCGCTTCAAAATGAATGGGTGATGCAACAAAGAGAACCCAGGGGAGAGATTTCCTCTAAGCGCCGATGTTCGATCTACGCCCAACTTCTTGCCAAGCCTAAACTATCCTCATTACGCTAAAAACATTCACCCAACTCTATATATTATTGCCAAGATGCATCCACACTGGAAAGCAAGAGAGTCATGAGGGAGAGAGGGAGAGACTAGATAAAGAAAAATCCCCCCTTTCTCCACGGGCCTATAATAACCTGCCTATTTCGGGGCATTTCAATGAACATGAATGATTGAGCTCAAATATGGGAAAGACACAGATAAAAAAAGAAGAAGGAGGTGAAATGGGGAGATGTTGATGAAGTCTGTTTTTCTTTTTATTATCAGATAATTCATTTCCTTGAGACTTTGCAGATCTCTCCATTACGCTCATGTCAGCAGCTCCGTCACTTTCTCTCTCTGTCGCTCATCCTCTCTCTTCCTCTGACAGCCATCACCCCCGGTGTCCTTCAGGGTGTGTAATCAATGGCTTTCTGTCCAGACTTGGCTACTGCTGGGACAGCCGCCTGGGGCCATAATTCTCTAATAGACAATAACTCTCCCCCTCTCACTTTATCTCTCATCTGCCTGTGCCCCCACCCTCCATCCATCCATGTCCCTCATTGTCCGCCTGCCTCGGTGACAGAAAAGAGCGATCAGTTTTCCCCCATACAACTCAGCATTTTTGTTTGTGAGAACAAACATGAATGAGTTTGTTGCGTTGTGCTTGTGGCTGAGTGGGAGACTGTGTGTGTCTATAGGTTTCTTACTGGTACACTCAAGACACCCTGAGGGCCCCTTAAGCCAATCAGCTGGAAAGAAGACTCTCCACCATGCACCTTTGTCTTCACCGTGGTAACAAAAACATCAGGCTCCCTGAGGACGTCCCTCTCTCCCATCCCCTTCAGGTCTTGTCAGAAAGCACAGGCAGCGCATAAAAAGGAGGCTATGAACTAAATTAAGGTACAGTGACCATAGACAATATCTCGAGCGTCAGCCTGTAGACAGGTTCACTCAGAGGGCACGCCAGTGTGAAGCACAATCTGAGCTAAGAAGCAAACTGAAGCACAACTTTCCTTTTTTATTCAAGGACTAAAAAAGCGAAGGAAGAAAAAAAAATAGAAGAGAAGAAAGCTGAAACACAGAAAAAAGTTCTTTATCCGCATGGCAGGTTTAAGTCAAAAAAAAAAAAAAAAAGAGAAGAAGTAAAAAAAAAGAAAAACTGCAGTCGGGAGCTAAAGTGAGAAAAACGAGGTCCAAAACAAATCCGAGACAAAGTAAAACACATGCACTGACCGTCACACAACAGTACACATTCAGAAAATCCTTTGATCAACAAGCATGGAGGAGAGGGAGCCGAGATGTCGAGGAGTGTAACTGAAGAGACACGAGCAGCTTCGGACTTCTTGTCCCTGATTTGCATAATGTGTCCCTTGTTCCTCAAACTAATGTTTCTGTTGTTGCCCAAACTTAACAAATGGCCACTTAAAAACTGACATCTCTTCTCTGCAGCACCGCTGTGTGCTGCTGCAGGGAGCTAATCCGCCCTGTGTGTGTGTGTGTGTGTGTGTGTGTGTGTGTGTGTGTGTGTGTGTGTGTGTGTGTATATATATATATATATGTGTGTGTGTGTGTGTGTGTGTGTGTGTGTGTATGTGTGTATTGAGCACAGTGCTCCTGGCCTGCCAACTCCTCACTGCTCCGCTCCAGTGGCTTCCTCAGCCTGTACCGAGGATGTTCAGCTTAACTCGGTACTGACAGAGGAGACCCACAGACTGTGAAACACATTGCCGCTGCATTTCCATTCTAATAATTCTGCCTAATCCATATGGTAGTGTGCGCGTCGATGATGGGCGTCACTGTAGCACTGTTCGTGACGTGTGGCAGGTGGTGCAGGAGTGTGTGTGTGTGTCATAATAGCTCAGTCCCCAGGCGGTGCATGAATAAACCATGGTGTATTCTACTATGTGGACTGCATGTTCTACCCACGCCATTCATAAGACTTAAGGCAATGGAAAACTATATGCCTCTCTTTGAGCTGGCGTGCGTGTGAGTGTTTACTGAATGGATTTTCCATAAACAGGAGGGGATATGTGCGTTTTTTAAAATAAACAACTGGAAGATGTAGTAAATTAACTGTAGTTTAATATCATATTAGAGAAGGATAAACAATATGATAATTGAGGGTATTCAAATCTGCAACAAGCTCAACTGGTGCTCGACAAAGCTGCAACAACATAGATCTGCACGGAGCATTTGTTTCTGTTTCTTTACTTTCAAGGCTGATCGTGAGTTAATTGATGCTCTGTGCACAAAAAGGTATGCTGAGATTGAATCAACACCGGATTTACAGGATAAAATCAGCCAGGAAACATGAAAACAAGTGCACGCGGTGTCCCTTTTTTCACATATTGCTTATTTTCTAGTAAGTTTTCAGCCCTTTAAAATGTCATTTAATATTTTTACTGTATTTCACTGCGTCCAGTAGAGGGGACTGCAGCCCCTGCAGCACCAGAATATAATACACCAGAATATACACTATTTGGGGTTTATATTGCTATATCAGTTAGATTAAGCTGCAGTAACTTACCAACAGTTTTGACAGTGACGGTCTTAGTGGCTGACTTCTCTCCTATCTTCTCCCAGTTTAGCTCCAGTTCAGTGCCGGTCTGAAGCCACTCGGTGGCTATGCAGGAGTACTGGCCTTCGTCCCCAGGTAAGGCGTTATACAGGGACAGAGAGAATGTGTCGCCCCGCACCTTCTCCACACGTATCTCCCCATAGCTGGCACGCTCTCTGTAGGCCGGGCTGTGCCACACGGTGCCATCCCGATCCACGGAGGCCACCTCCTGCGCCGGCCCAGTCGCCTGCTTGTCTGTCCACTGCCAGACAACAGACAGGGGGCCTGTGGTGGATTGGACCGAGCAGGTCAACTGGATCACGTCGCCCTCTACGACCTCCGAGGAGTTACTGGACAATGTCGCCGTGATGTTGCTCTCTGAGAGGGAAGAGAACAGAAAGATAAAGAGAGAGACATGGGGGTGAGTATGACAAGAGATAAGACACATAAAAGGAATAGAGAAAAAGTTCCTCGAAATCTCAGCTCCTTCTCACGCCGAATCCCAGAGACAACAAGAATCACACTTTCTGTGTTAAAACATTCAGATAGTACAGGAGGCCAGGGGCAATAAAACAAATCGCTGAGCCCTGTTCCCCGGAGTATAACACACTTCTGTGCGAGTGCTGTGCATGTGTGTTTGCATGCTTATGTATGTTAGAGCACAATAGTGCGGCTTGGTAAGTGGCCTCGGGCACTTTAGAGTGGCAGCCAGAAGAAGGGACCCTGGTGAGATTGTGTGCGCGGGGCTGAGATTTTTCTTTGTGAACCCTGTGTGGCTTGTTGACCAAGTCCACGCGGGCACAGGAAAGAAGGCTTAGATCACAGGACTCAGCAGCACTTCAGAAGAGGAGGAGGAGAGGGAGGATAAAAGTCTTTACTGGCTCTTCTGTGCTGTTTTTATGCTATATCTCAACTCTCATCACTTCGATGTCCATGAGACATCATGGAGCTCTGGTTGACCCAAAAGCTCTCTTAGCTCTGCGGGGGCCAGTACTGCAGTCTTGTGGGGGTGTGGCTTAAGGTTTCTTTCTCACTTTTTTTTTTTTCTTTCTCTCCTCAGGCCAAGCTCTGCTGCTCCCCTCTGAGCTCCACAGCCCTCCTAATAAGCATGAGCTCTCTGTGAATAAGGAATAAACTCCCTGCTTGCTTCCATCACACTCAAATGAACAAAGGAAAAACTTGTCATCCTTTGTCTTTCATTGTAACAGCTTCATAGTTTTTCCAGAGCCAAAAACGTATTGTCTTCTATTAATTTTTCACAGTGAAACGTGAAGAAAGGATTGTTAGACAGTCATGAAAGTAGGTACACACACCTTTCTTCCCATAAAACCGTCTGGTTCCTGGACATCTTTGCCTTTCCCTTTTCATTCTCTTTTTTAAATGTTCATATTTTCCCCACTAGCTCCTTCTTCTTTGTTTTTTTGAACTACAAAATGCACTTTATCTCCATTACAATACACCCCCCTCTGTTTTTTCCCCCTAGCCTTGCATTTGTCCTTTCTATCACTATGATAGAGATTCAGGGTGGCATGTAAAGCTCTACCCTCCCTTTTCTCATTGCAAAGGTAAACTCATCCATCAACACTGATTTGTCAGAAGTGTTTACCTCTGTTTTTTTCCCCTTCGCTGTCACCCCTGCCTGCCTCTGACTCATCAACTTTAACCCCTGTCGCACCCTATTAGCAACTCTCACCCAATTCCCCCAATTAGAGTGATGAAGCGCGTCTTGAAATTGTGTTTGTGTGTGTTTGCAGTGAAGAGAAAGTAGACATAAGAGGAAAGTTTGTGTATGAAAGGCATGTCTGCCTGACCATGACTGCAGTGTTTCATGGAAGTTCTCCTCCAATAACCATAGCCATTATCCTGTGTAAACCCTATAAACATCCTTTATGGGGCATTAAGGTCTTTTGTTGGAAAAACAAAAGCACCCATACAGAGAGGTTCCCTGGAGACTGCCGTGAGCTCAAGGCCATTGTTTTAGGCTGATTTAGCAGGGGGTGCAGAGCGGTCAGGATAAGGTAGCGTTGGCTGCTTGAGAGCAGATACTGCTCTGTGGTTATTATGTTTTATTATGATGGGAGCAGCTGTCTCCACACACAGTTCCAGTCCTAAGAGACGTGGAGGTACATGGAGAAGAGGGGGTTGAAGCAAATGACCCAAACTGGTGGAGGGGTGTGTTTCCTGCTGCCACTGATGAGCGGATTGTGAGCAGGTTTTTAAAGGTTTGACTGTAAATTTGCATCCCCCAGCTGCAAGTCTGACACAACCCCACCGGCCAGCCCTGCTTAACCCTGCTGTAGAGATCTAGCCCCAGCAGAATACATCAATTTAACCTGGGGAACCACTTAGAGGGCCCTGGAGAGCTAGGCGCCTTTCTCTGCATCTTTTCTTTGTCCACGCTTTAATTTCATGGCTGTTAGCTCAGCCTCCTTGAGTCTGGACTCTTCTGCTCTCCATTATCCTACTAAAGTGTTACCCCCACCCTCCCCTCTCACAGCTAAGCCAAGGAAATAGGAAGGACCATAATGCTGCATTACCAATCCTTAGCAATCCACTCAAACAGAAAATACATCAGGCATAAGAGTAGCATTATCCTTTCCCCTCTTACTCACAGTTGACAATAGAGGCTGTGCAGCTATCTCTTATAGGCCACCTTGCAATGGAAATGGAGGGAGTGAGCAAGATAGAGAGGCTGGAGAGGAGCACAGCATGACATCTCATACTGCTTACATGAAGATAAAACTGTTATTATTAAAAGCTCATCATTCTTAGTGTAATTGACAACTAAGTCAGTGGCCTCATGAGCAGATTATTACTCACTGAGTGGCTGGACGGTGATCTGGACATTGCGCGACCTCTTGCTGCGGTCTATGAAATCTCCCGTGGGCGTCTTCTCCCTCTCTGTCACGCGGCAGATGTATTTCCCAGCATCCTCGGGGCGTAGGTGCTGCAGCTTGAGCAGGTGCACGCTGGTGCTCTCTTTACGCACGGTCATGTGACCGGCCGCCTCACGGGCGATGTAATCGGGTCCCAGGACAGGCACGGCACTCGGGCCCACCACGGCCACCGGTGAGCTGCTGAAGACCCACGACACCGAGAAGAAACGTTCCGGCACATTCTGTGCCTCGATGGTGCAGCGAAGCTCCAGCGGCTCACCGGCCGTGAAGGACCGTCGCTCCGTGCTCACCTGGATGCTGAAGTCCCGATCTAAGTGGAAAAAGAAAGGGGGGAAAGTAAAGGTTAAACAAATGCTAAGTAGAACTATCAGAAAAGTGGTATGGTGGCTGCAAGAATTTATGTATTGCATGGGAAACACTCAGTGATAGAACTCTGTGATTTATGGAACAAAAATGAGAATCCACCTCTGGCTTAGTAAGATTAGATAGTAAGAATTTTATCCAATACCAGTTAAAGTACAAAATCCTTGAATACAGCACTAGATTTTAAATAAAGCAGCAGAATGGAAAGAGTGTAAGTGTGGGAGGAGATCTCTTCAAGAAGGTGACATTTGGTACGTTACCAAACAGCTTGTTTCTGATGTCTAAAATAAGACTGATGTCTAAATATGGGCTACAATTGAAATTCATGACAATGCTACATTTTATTCAATATGCACAATATGGGATGTTTAAAGGATGAGAGGATTGAGGGGGTGGATGGTAGAGGTGGGGTTTAAGGTGGTCAAGGATGGGTGGGATAATAGAATAGCGTCAATTAGTGCCGGAGAGAGAGAGCGAGAGAGAGGGGGAGAGAGAATAGGAAGTGGAGAAGCTTGAGGTCACACAGTGCATCACTCCAGTAAAACGCTGATCTTTCAGAGAGCTCTGCTCTCTTCCCCCTTGGTTTCACCTCTGCAATAAAAAACACATCTAATTAAAATTCTCTTCAGCAGTCTGAATGAGAGTCAGGCGCTCTCCTCTTCCTCTTCCTTCTCCTCCTCCTTCTCCTCCTCCTCCTCCTCCTCCTGCACAGTCTAAGACAGAGCAGACAAAGTAAACACTGCTAGCTCTAGCCACGCCACGTTTGTTGTCTGCGCATGTGCAGCTGGGTTTTGTACGTGCGCGCATGGCTGTGTGTTCAGTCTTATTTGCTGTATTAATTTCCAGATGATGAGCGCGGCGTGTATCAAAGACGGCTGCTTCGCCTTCTCAGTGAGGTGGTAGCCCTGAGCTGTAATTACAAAGACTTTAAACAGACTTCCTGAGAAACACTCGTGGAAAAGTTCAAAGCCTGCCCTCGGTATAGAGCTCGTTATGCAGGAGAACATTATAGTGGGAGGGAGAGGGATATTGTTTACACACACAGTTTCTGTATTACTGTAGGTTGAATACCTATGTGTTGTGGACTGTTTTTTTTCACCGTATTTGACATTTCTCAGACTAAATGATGAACTGATTCATCAACAAAATAAAGACTGGAATAATCAGCGGTGAAATTATCATTACTTGCAGCAGTTGTGCACACATAAGTGCACATAATGGCAGGGGGTGAGGAGAACAGATAAAAGAGAAGCAAGGCATATATTCTTTCATGACATTTAAATGTGATTAATTGTGAAGCAAAGGGAACAAAGCTAAAAAGGGCCGTGACCTGCATTGACAAGAATTTGTCAGCACTCAGCATGGGGCTCTATTAAGCACCGTGTTTTACAGGAAGAGTTCAGCCGAGAGGATGCAGAGACTCGGGGTAGAAAACAGACTCACAGGTCCAGCATGTGTAAGTGTTTAGAGCTAATTAGATTTTTAGAAAAACGAAGAGTTTTAATTGCAAGTAACATAAGGAGTATGATGGAGGAAAAACTGAGGAAGGAGAAAGAAAAAAAAGCAGTGATGAGACACGACTGCAGAAAATGAGAGGTGATGTGAGAGCAAGGGAGGAGGTGGGAGAAAAGAGAAAGAGATGGTAAAAACTGAGAGCGAAAGGTACATTAGGATTCTGTCCGTTGCTTCTCTCTCTTCTGCTGAGGCTGTGGGTGATTAGCTAGTGATGGGGCTGTCTTGAGATCCACTCCATCTTTTATAATAGGAGTCTAATAGAGGAGCTGCTCCCTCTCTTTTCTAAATTCCTCTCTCTCTCGCTCTGTCAAATATGCACACGGACAGGTGCAACATCAAATACACAAATTCAGCCTGAAGGTGCGCGAGTTGTGCCTTCATCATGCAGTAATAAGTAAGCAGACAAGAAGAAATCAAAAATGAATCCACATATACTCAAGTTGGAGCACTCACACCCAGAGCCACACGCAACTCTGCTGTATTCTCTTTGTCACGCAACAACACCTCCATCCATTATAGATTACAGAGAAGAGAGAGAGTGACAAAGGGTGCTGAGAGGGGAGCTCTTTGTGCCTTTTGTCTCATCCCAGAAGTGGCAGGAACTCATTTGACAAACCTGCTTTACATCTGAGTTCCCACACTCCTCATCCACCATCCAGCACTATCTGGGGCACCATCAAGTTGTATTGGTCCAGAGCGGAGCTAATGCTTAATGGAGAATCTGCGAAACGACTCCACTTTGAAATGATTTACTGGCATGAGACACTCGCCACTGCGTGCTGCCTTGGTAATTGAGCTAATGTCAAAGCAGTTTATCACCCATCTCCGTGGCCCCATCTTGGAAGCACACAAAGGAGGAGATTCTTCATGAATGTGGAATACACGCTGCAGTGGGTGGGATGCGGTCGAGACGGGTGGGAGGTTACAAGTATGTGTGAGGAGTTGTAAAGCCGTCTTTCTTTCTGGTTTAAACTCTAGAGGATGACAGCTTATTAGATCATTATCATACAAGGCCTCCATCAGACACCCCAATGCACTCTTTGTTTCTCCCACATACTTCCGTCATGAACCTCTTGTTACTTTCTCAACCCTCCCTCTTCCTCTTCCTCCCTCCCAACAGCACTAAAGCACAGTTTTTCCCACTAATACACTCATGCTCAAACCAGACTGATGCAATTGTTGGCGACTTGTGATTGAAAAAGACATTTTTGGCCTCTAATCTTTGAGCCACCTGTTGCCTGGGAGATTTTGTATGTGGAATCTATAGGCCTCCCGTGTCAGACACCCACGCTGTTTAGCAGCTGGTTAAATTATTCTTGGATGTGCTTGTAATGTTGCCCATCAAACAGACACAAATACAAAAGTGGGGAGTCTGTGGAGGTTTAGTTAAGCCCTTTTTAGTAAGCTAATGGGCTTAGTGTGAGATACTGATCAGCAATCAGAGGAAGCCGGCCCACATGCTTGCATGTGTGTGTCTGTTAAAAGGACAGGGGGGACCTAAGAGCAGATCAGCATCTTTACCCCTCCCTCTCTCCTTTTTTTTCCTCTTCCCTTTACTCACCAGTGGGCTGAATGCGGAGCTGAGTCTTGTCGCTCTGCTTGCGGGTCATGGCAAACCAGCTGCTGTCTGGATCCTGAATCCACTCGGCAGCCTGACAGTAAAGCAGACCCTGGTCCACCGGCTGTAGCTTGTGAATGGTCAGCCTGTAGGCTGTAGCGCTGGTTTTATCCAGCCTCAGGTCCCCCGCTGCCATCCTCTGTCGGTACGGTCCCCCAGAGCGCAGAACAAAGTCCCTTGACAGGGTGACGAGCTCCTGAGGTGGGGCGGCCGCATCCTCTGGGGAACGCAGGTACCAGCCCACCGATAAGTGAGTGTGCTGCATTGTGATCCGAGACACCTCGCAGGTGAGCTGTAGTGTGTCGCCTTCTACCTTGGATAGAGTCTGAGCTGGAGCTGTGACTGTCAACGAGTCAGCGATGACTGCAAAAATAAAGACAGAGGGAGAAAATTAGCACTCAGAGTCAGGATATGTTTGAGATAACAGGACAGGTTGGAATTACTCATTTTAGAAACGTGCCATCCGGTCCCTTAAACATCATAAAAAACATCTACCTGTCTGAAAGAAACACTGTGCAATGTTGCCACAATAAAAAGGCTATTTTTGTTTACGCCTACTGTTATGGAAGTGAAAATAAACAGGTATTCTGCTATGGTTCAAAATCTTTTTTTGACTCCCTAGTGTAAGGAAAAGGTGTTAATGTAACCGAGCTTTTGTTCTGAGGTGACTGCCCTCTATTTCCTCTTCCAATACATGACTTTCACTTCATCTCATCTTATTCTCAGTCTCATACAGCTGGATGCATCTAGAGACCCCTCCGGCTCTCAATTCAGACTGATATTATCCTACATGGTTTGCTGTAACAAACATAACAGCTCCATATTGGGAGCATCTTACAGTCGCACTTCCTCTCACTAAACCTTCTTGATTTTTTTTTTTTTGTTGTGATCACACATACTATATATAGCAAGTTACTTGCTGTCTTGCTAAATTGCTGTAACAAATTCATCCCATCCTTTCCATCCACAACGCAGCTGAGAACAGAAGACGGACTTCAAGCCAGATGGTTGAGAACAGCAGAGATGAGAGTGTGGGACAGTCGAGTGCAGGTAGTAACAGAGACATCAAGCTGTAATCTTTTTTAACAGTCAGGTTGGAAACACTCCACGCATCGCTGAAAATAAACATCTATAGCTTTTAAAGGGAGCTAAAGGAATATTTTTGGATATGTACCAGGGCGCCGCTGTATATGAGTATGTACTGAAGAGAGAAAGAGACGGATAGATAGCACCAGACCTCCAAAAAGATTCCAAAAACCTCATGCATTAATGATAACCAAAGAAAGAAAGGTCGTGATAAAAAAAAAGCTAGTTATCCACAGCGTCAGCTGTTTCAGCTGTTTGGATGTGTGGCTGCGCATGCATGCTATCCTGCTTGCCCTTCTATCATTTACGTCGCTGGTTGAGCCTGCAAAAGCACATATATGGCGTAACCACACACACAAACGCATGCATGGGCACACGTATGCCACGCCTGAGAATACACAAAGAGTTCACAATGGACAACAGGCAGCGATTGAAGATGAGCCGTGATAAAATAAAATGCTGAAAAGCTGTCTTGCATTGGCATGTGGTGACTGTGAGCCCTTCTTAGAAGCCTGAAAATGGAAGTGCTTTGTTTGGGTTTATGCCGGTGGAGTGCTTTGTCAAGATGTTTGGCTATTCAGACTCCAAAGGGATTGTTGTTGTGAGGACTACAAATCAGCATGTTTGAGGTCTGTCATTCTCCTCAAATCACCTGCTCTGATGAAACATACAACCCACGTTTCCAAAAGCATTGACAAAGAATCTGATACCTGGGAATTTTTATTGTCTACGGTGCATAATATCATTAAAATATTCAGAGAATCAGAGAAATCTCTGTAGGGGCAAGACCAAAAAACAATATTGGATGGCTGCGATCTTCAGCACTGCATCAAAAACAGACACAAATCTGTTTGTGGATGTCCTGTATGGGCTGAGGAGTACTTTGAAGAAACCATTGTATGTGAACACAGTTCATACGCTGCCAAGCAGACAATGTCTTTTTCAGGGACGGCCTCGCTTATTCCAGCAAGACAATGCCAAACCGCATTCTGCACGTTTCACAGCATGGCTGTCACCTATTGAAAATGTTTGACGCATTATGAAATGTCAAACGCAACAAAGGAGACCCTGAACTGTTGAGCAGCTGAAATCCTACATCAAGAAAGAATGAGAACGCATTCCACTTTCAAGATAACAGAAATTGGTCTCTTCAGTTTGCAGAGTGTTGTAAAAAGAAGGGGTGATGCAACAGAGTGGTAAACATGACCCTGTCCCAACTTTTTTTTTTCTGAAACATGTTACTGCCATCAAATTCAAAATGGGCATATCACTTTCCAAAGCAATCATTTCTCAGTTTCAACTTTAAAAAAGTTGTCTTTGTGCCATTTTTAAATAAATATGTGACTTCAATATTTTGCACATCATCACGTTTCATTTTGATTTTACACAGCGTGCCAACTAGAGGCAGGAGAAAAAAAAGTACATAAAAAAGTACATAAACATGTCTGCACACACTGTGTGTGTGCGCTAGAGATTGGGGGATTGAGAGAATAGAGAAACCAACACCACTAATATAACAAACGGGGGGGGGGGGGGGGGGGGGCAAAGGAAGAGAGATCAGAGAAAAAAGATAGAGGAGGCAGAGAGACGAGGCTTGACATCTGGTTACTGGAGTTTAACAAGACACTCAAAGAAAGAGGCAACAATGAAAAGAGAAATGGGAGGAAAGGGAGTTATCAGGTTGGTCAGACACCCTGACACTACAAGTGCAGCATTTTGAGAGATATACAGAGTAAATAAAATAAAAACAGAAATAAAATAAAAACAGAAATAAAACAGTTTCCTGCATTTGTTTGAAGAAATCTTGAAAATACTGATGAGCAATCCACTTGTTACCTTGAGTGCTATCTATATCATAAAACACCATTAGGTGTTCCAGCTGAAGAAATTAAATATCATTTATATTACACAACCATCACAAATGTCTCATTCTGCTCCCTGAAGGACCTGGTGTTGTCTCTGACTCTCCAGTCAACACTGAGTGAACAGCAGCCTTGCATTGACACAATGTTGCCACAACAACACACCTACGCTACAACCTACCATTGCCATAGCAACCCTCCCACATGATGCTGAAGGCCTCCGAGAACAGCCGGTAGTTACTATAACAACCGCAACCCCTCCCCCATCCCAAAAAAAACACGAAGCCAGTGCTGAAACCTGTGGACCCACCTGGGGAACGGTGTGAAAACAACAAGCTGAAGCTTCTCTGCCTTTCTCACACAGACTTCATCTCAAAAGTCCTCTGGGCCAATCAGATCCCCGCACACAGATATGTCTGGGAGATAAAAACCAATCAGATGGCAACCAGCCATTCTCAGCAATTCCAAAGGTTGTAAACACACCAAGATCCTCAAATAGCCTCCAATGACCTCAATCTGGGAGGGATTAGGATGGGATGTATGTGATGGTATTCTCGGGCACAAACACACACAGACACACACAGACACACACTCACTGTGAGGAGATCATATTGATTTAATCTACCTTCCTAACTCCCTAACTGCTGTGTGCCAAATTACAACCATTACAGTAGCCTTAAAAGACAAATCTGTGTATATTTTATGTTTTTGATGAAGCGTAGTCATATACAGTCTGTAAACACCTCAAATCTTGTCCAAAACTATTACACATCAATGAGACATACCGTCACACTTTATTTTATGTCAGTCTCACACATCCAGTGTGTACCAATCCTGAAAACAGTCCAAAAGCACCATTTACTCATGTTTGACTAACATTTATATAAAAAAAATACTACAATGTTTTAGGAAATGGCTTGAATGCAACCTAAATGAAAATTTGTGGGACCAGTTTTTTGTGCTTACATTGAAGGTTAGTCACCACAGTGTTAACAGATTCTCTCACACACACACACACACACACACACACACACACACACACACACACACACACACACACACACACACACACACACACACACACACACACACACACACACACACACACACACACACACACCATAGGATGACTCTGTGTTAAAATGGCGTGCGGCCACTTTGCCAAGCCAAAAGCTGTGCAGCTGCAACATCTTCCCAGCTCATGTCCTGAAGTGTTACCATCGTGTTACCCAGGTGTAAACACAGACATAAAAATGTGCTCCTGATAGCAAAAGCCAGATATTATTCACATCTTTGAAGGTTTTAATAAAGAGATTTAATTTCCCCAACTAAACCCCTAGTGTGTAAAAAAAGTGTGTTGACGACGACAGGAATGAATCCTTTCAGTGCATTTTTGAAAATATTCAAAACATTTGGCGTGTTTGTCGATTTGTGCATTACAAAAAAAACACACTTATTGCACCGCAACTCAATTAGTCTTATTTACCATAAAATAAATGAATAATTTCAGGACTTCAAGAAGGATTTAGGATAATTTTCCCAATTTGGATCACATTCGTAGAGACTGGAATCTCAAAGTACTCGTGATTAAAAACCTTTTCAGTGATGAATCAGGTAATCTTTCGCATTTTGAGATGGAGGTGTGCGGATGTGAAGTAAAAATATGGCTGTTATTCTGCTATTTTGACTGACACAGGAGCTGTCAATCCTTTATAAATGTTTAAAACTACTCTCTTCCTGCTCTACCTCATCTGCAATTTTTTGCTTTCATCTGCCTCCATTCCAGATCTTCCCTTACTCTCTGAGCCCTCTGAAGTGAGCGACGGTTGTCATCCCTCAAGCTGGCCTTTTAAGTCCAGTCACACGGGGGAAAGAAGAGTGGGAGACACGAGGACACAAAAGCAAAAGAAAAGAGATTTCGCAAAGACAACACGAGGAGAAAAAGATGATAATTTATGAGGTCTGATCTGTACATTTTCCATGCACCCAAACTTAACATCTCTCTGCACTGTGTGGGCTTGTTATTGGAGTAGCAGGGACATAAAATAATACTTACAGGAAAAACATCAAGAAATCAAATATCACTGTTTGTGCTCTCTGCTGTGGTCTCATCGTGGGGGGGAAATGATGACAGGAGGAACTGGAGAGATTCACGTTGCCCTCTGGATGTTACCACTGCTACAAATGTTCTGGCTCACATAAGCACACACTCTCCCCTTTCAACAACATAAACACACACATGTATGCACCCACACAGATGTCATTTCATTGTGTTTCCCTGCATCTGCTTGCACATGTATGCATGTGTTTATGTGTATTTAAAGTGTTATGTGCAGCAGCTTCCTGGCTCTGTTTTTTTATTGGACTCAGAGTCTGGTAGTAGCTTTGCTTGTTAAATGTCAAAACTTTGCCTGGATATTCATAATGGAGTATATATCAAAGGTGACAATGATAATCTCCATAATGGAGCTTTTTTCTGACATATATTTAAATGTATTTATCCATGCTGGTACAGTAAATACTACAACACCAGCATGGTGAGGCAGTCAACAGAAACTCCTTAGAGTCTGACCCTAGCAACACTACACGGCTAAAAGTATGTAGACGCCTAAACAAGTTTATTATCCATGCTGTATGTGATTTTTATACATTTTACTCCACAACTATGGGCATTTTTCTGCAGCCATAACACTCTCTGCTCTGCTGGGATGGCGTTCCACAAGATTTTGGAAACTGGCTGCAGGGTTTTTGCTCCATTTCAGCTACAAAAGCATTAGCAAGGTCAGGCGCTGGTGTTGGGCGATAAGGTCTGGCTTACAGTCGGCGTTGCAATTCATACCAAAAATAACTTTGATAAGGTTGAGGTCAGGGCTCTGTGCAGGCTAGTCGGGTTTTTCCATACCAAACCTGCAAACCCCTGAGCTGAGTTCAGACCGATTCTAGCCCAGTGTAAAGTAAACACAGTCTGCTCGCTCACAGGGAGCCATTGAAGGGAACCAGACCGGAGGGGGTCAGGCAAAACACGGCAAAAAAGTTCAACAAGGTAACATCATCTGCCAAGACATTGCAGTGGTAATCATGTTTGTGCCAGCGCATATTCCTGAAGGATTATCTTGAAAAATGAACAGCATGTTTCTACTGTTTACCTCGCCCTGAACAGATAAATAGTTGCCGTTGTGACAACTTTCATTTGAGTTTGTCTGATAAGCCTTTAAACACATTCATCCGTTACTCCACCTGAATTTTCTGAGTCGGATTTCATTGTCTCACCTTCAAAAATAAAAAAAATACACCCCCACCCTCCACATACAGGATATAGTGTATAACGTTCACAATACTACTACATAACAGTGCAAATGCTCTGCCACAGCTGAAGTGGTTACTGCTTTTCCGTGTGTAATGGCCTTAAGTGTCTGTGTGTCTGTGTTTGTGTGTGTGTGTGTATTGCAAAGCAAATGGCCATTTGGCAAAGCCAGAAGGGTAATTATTGTTAATTACTCCGTGAAACTGAGAGTACTGCTGAGAGGGAAACAGAGCGAGTGGGCGATCTTCAGCTCCACTTCACGAGAGTCCAGCCTCATCGCTAAGCAGACGTCACTTACTGACCCAGGATGCCTGCATCGCAAGCGGGTGTATTGGGTAAATACAGAAACCATGCCTACACCTGTCTTTCTCATACTTATTACCCATTATCCTGCTCATTCACATCCTCCACTTCTTTGTTCTTCTCTGTGAGTGATGTTGATGAGTCAGAATGAGGGATGAAGTAGTTTAACTGGGAAATTTGGTGAGAGGAGAGAGCACGATTAAGTGGGAGGAAGTAGAGAAAAAAAGAAGTGAGGATGAAGACAAAGAGGAAAAGGAACGAAAGAGCAACGATGAAGAACAAAGAGGCAGTGCTCTCATCCCACGACCCACAACACACCAACTCCTCATGACTCCTGTGCAGGAAGTGCAAAAACTACTGCAGATAGATGATTATAATTCTGTTTGTAGTTTATATATAGTGTACTTGTCACTCTTACTTCAATACCCTAAAGGAATTAATAAACACATGGTAACAAACTCTTGCTCAACAACACACCGAGTGAACACTTTCTCACGAGGCTGGAAAATCAAGCAAGTCTTCAAACAGAACCCACGAGCAAACCAGTAAAGCAAACTGTGACGAACTGAGATCTACACACCATCCCCAAGAGCGTGTACGGTTAATAAAGACAGAACATGGAGTAAAAGAAGAAAAAAAAAGGGCAGAGTAAGGATCACGCCTCGGAGCCAGGAGAAAGACACGAGGGAGCCGTCTATATCAGAGAAGAAAGGGGTGAGACTGGATTTGAAGGCTGCGTTGTAGGATCTCGGTCCGCAGCAGGGGGTACATCCATAATACAACACACACGATCAGATGAGCTCGACACCTTATTGAGCCTAAAACACAGAGCACCAATCGTCTTGTCGGTTTCTGTGTCTTCCCGTGATTTATGTGTTATGTAATACAGGCATAAAAGATGTTGGGAATCATTATATATTCATTACGTTCATGTCAGAATGTTGTGTTTGTTAATATGATGATCTCCCGTGGATTTATGACAGTGTGTTGCTACAGCGCTGTCATTAGTGAGGCATGTTGTTTTTGTTTTTAAATCTAAAATCTACAATCCAATAGGTATTTTATGTTTTTGTTTAATCATTGTTGTGTTTCCTGCTGAAGGAAGCTCTGGCGGCCATTGGAGGTCACTATGAAGTGGATCCTGTGCTGACCACAGCTTAGAAAATCTAGTAGAAAGTGTAGGAAAAAAAACACATACTAACGTACTAAACTAAACTACTACTGCAACTGTACTTTTAGAGTCCTCATTGAGAATTTGAACTACTATTATTGAACTATTTCCCTCATTTTTAATGCCGTTACTACGGCCCCATGCACAGCACTTTGGCATGCAGAGGAAATCCAGAGCTAG
Source organism: Sciaenops ocellatus (assembly GCA_033000465.1). NCBI lineage: Eukaryota > Metazoa > Chordata > Actinopteri > Sciaenidae > Sciaenops > Sciaenops ocellatus. The sequence goes on from CP136868.1 coordinate 7,850,553, forward strand.
ACAGGCCTGCTGTGCGTGGTGATGGTTGCTAAGCTCTGATGAGACAACTGCTTTTCTGAGAGAGGGTTGGGGTGGGGTTGCCGGGGTGTTAGAAAACAACCAATGATGTATTATTGATTTTTTAAAATCCAATTTTCATCCATTTACAACAATCTAAATCACTGAAAAATAGAAAGAAAAATAAAAGTTTTGTTAAAACAAAAACCAAATCCAATGTGATTATTTAACTTTTTAAATTGCAGTCCATACGGCAAAGTTTTGATGACAGTGGTGTTGATGATGCATTGGGATACGGCCTATGCCTATTAAAGAGGAAAAAACAATGAGAAACAGAGCGGTACATTCATTAGTCTGCGTCTGTGTGGCACTGTGGACTCGCTCGCAATTATTTGTAACTAGCTGACAGCTGTCAGTTTGCAAAAGCTGTTAAAATATTTGACGTTGACACAGCTATGGTCTTCGTTAAGAGGCATAACTCATTTTCACAATGCTGAATACATTTTGGCATAATGAGTAAATGTTTCATTAACACATCACATTCATCTATTTAACAAAAGCAAAAAGGATCCAAGACTTCTTTCACTACCGAAAAATTACTGTTATGCAGAATGTAAGACCTTGATTACAGGAATTCTTATCTCAGAACTGTCAGAATAATCAGTTTGGTGGTGGAAGTTACCTCACAAATTTGCAGAATAATACGTTTTATTTTCCATCTGCGGATGAATCAGCGGTCAAAATCTTGAGTGTACTGGAGGGCTCAAGCAGATTTTTGGCTTGTCTGTCTGTGTTCACAGTCAACAGCTGTATGCAGTCAACATCTATGAATATTGAAGTCTAGCCAGAGAAGTTACTCTCCTTTTACAGTAATAATTACTAGTTTAATCTCCATAAAGCGGCCAGAAGATCATTCAAGCAGGGAAAAACATTTGTTTCTACATTTGCTGTAATCTTTAAACTATTATAAATCCCGCCAAAAACAGGCCAAATGCAAAGTTTTTTATTTGCCTTTCTGAGCTGAGAATGTGCAGAATAAATGAGGTCTTTATACATTATGAATGCATTGACAATTATTTATTATCAGGATCACAGGCCGTTGATGGAGAATAAACCCCAATCATGTAACCCCACAGCTTAAACAGCTTCATTTTGAGATTTTGTAAAAACAAAGTGAAAGTGAAATAAAAACAATAATTAAAGCCACAACAAGAATTTTAAATTAAGCACCAACAGTTCAACGTCTACCCACAATATCACATGTGATCAAAGAGGCTTCCACACTGTTCTATCATAACACACCACACATCCAATCTTCCGAAAATGTGAAGAGAGATAAAATAGGAATAAGGGCGGCATGGAGGAAATGGATGAGAGGATATGAGAGATCTTACAGATGCCGTTATGAGATTTTCGGTTAGGAGCTGTGAGGTCTTCTGCTAATGGAACATCAGCCAGAGAGGATGTGTGAGTGTAAGTGTGTGTCCTGTGCTACAGCAAAGAGGTCACAATGACTGAGAGAAAAAAACCCTCTTCATTTAATAAAAGGGGTCTTTGAGTCTGAAGCATCCTTTCCTGTCTCCTTACGCTGTCATACTTCTGGGCCTTGTCCCATTTTTCTAGCTTATATCCACACCCCCACCCCATTCACCATCCTACATCTCTCCCTCCCCTCTCTCCCCTCTTTCTGCCACGTTATCTGGCGAGTTTCCTTTTCGTTTGACTAGTTGCTTGTCAGCACCCAATTATCACTTTTTCTGTTTTTCTCGGCCTCCTTCCTTCCTCCAGCTTGTTCTCTTCATGACTGTCTCAGAGGCACTGGCAGGCACGTTTTATCGAGCGCTGATCCCTAACCAGCTCGTACTCTACATGTCAGTCAGACAATGACCCCATTGCACCCCCCCCCCCCCCCCCCCCCCCCTCTCTTTTCTTATCCAAGGGGGTCATAAAACTAGTAAAGGGAGTAACATCTGCTCTGTGTGAGATGGAGAGAGAAACAGAGCTAGGCCCCTGTGGCTATTACAGCTCATTATACCCAAAGGTAGCACGTCAAAATCAGGCAATCTCTCGCTCTCACACACACACACATGCACAAACACAAACACACACAGCTAGTCAACCCTGAGGGGACAGCTGCTCTCTGACACACAAAGAGTAGTATAAGTGACTGAGGTACTCCCCTTCGTTCCTCCAGAGCTGTGACTCAGCTGTACTCGTTATCACACACTGTCCTCAGACAACATGTTTTCAAAGTGTTTCATGCAGATGTACCACTTACTTAAAATTTCATTTTTAAATATTTCCATACTGCTCAATTTCACGGGTGCCTTATTTTCCTAATAATTCCCTGGCAACTTTCTGAATAACATAAGCCGAACTTCCCTCTGAGGACACAGAAGACACAAGGAGAATGGCTGAATCTCACAGCCTCGCAGTCATTTCAACAAGGAATATAATAAATTGTGATGAAGAAAGTCGACAGGTTAGCACTGGCGTCATTTATTAAAAATCGAATAGCCTAATTATTCCATTGGCTTTTGAGAAACTCCAAACTTGACCAGACCGGTTTTTAATCAATTTCTTTTACTAACATCACAACACACACTACACACACACACACACAGTGATGCGCAGGTCAGAGAGCTGTCAAAACCCTCTATTGCTCCCCCGCCCACAGCAGTGGGAAGATCTAGGCTAAATAAACAGACGAATGGTTCCAAATGTGTTCTTTATCGTTGAATAACAGCAAAACAATTCATTAAATAAGTGTACTCCCTCTCTCTCTTTCTCCCACATTCAAGGGCCATGTACACGAACGATGCATACTTCACATCTTAAGAATCTTCTTAACAAAAAAGTAGCCTACATGTGTATGTCTATACTGTATTTTTTGTGTTCGGCTGCACTATATAGAAAAAGTAATTGAGTCGACAGTTCCAGGATTTAACCTATTTCGATGCGCTTCAGAGCATCCAGCAGAGCTGAAAGCACAACGCTGGCTGCGCTCTCACCAGCATGCCTGTGCATTTGAGAGAGAGGAAACGAGTGACAGATAGAGGTGAAGAGAAGGTGGAAGTCGGACTACTGCACGCAATGTTTCTGCAACTTATTAATAACTTATTTGGGAACGCTGCTTTGTCACTTGAGCGCCCGTCAGAACCTGTGATATTTTTCTAGTAAGTTGAGCCGTGCATCACCGCTACACACACTTTCTGTCTCTGCACATTCCTATTTTATGGCCGCCCGCCAGTGTCTAGGTCAGCCTACACCAACTGTCGACATTAGCGGAGGGGCAAGGGGAGTACATAATCTAAAATGTCATCAGTTTGTACCCACAATGTTTTACCAAAGTGAGTGCCAATGTAGGTTAGACATGATAACGTGCTAACATGCTAAGGTTTAGCATATTAGGTTAATTCTCATCAATATTTTCATATTAATTTTATCTATGATGTGAAACACAAGAACTCAACACACCCTGCACTTCCCCTCGGCTTTACGGAGCATTTTAGCATCTTTCAGCTCCTTGTTTTGGTTTTTACAGCCAGCAACTAACTGTTTCGGTTCAGTTTCACCACTCTCATTAAGCAGCAGGTAGCTATTTTTATCTGCACACTACCTGTTCAATCACTAATCAGCAGACAGACACAGTTAGGAACTAGCTGGTGAAAACGGTGGAGCCAGATATTTCCCCTTGCGATTTGGTAGAGACCAAAAACAGAGATAAAAGAAAGTGAATATTGGACTTTTGTTTGCTCGTTGGCCAAAAACACAACTCCAACTCCTTGTCTGCTGGATGTGTAGCACATATAGGTACATTGATGTTGAGTTTAGAGCTGGATGAGCTGCTCCAAATCACTTAATTGCTGGAAATGAGAACAAAAATGTATAGAATACATATTAAAAACACTTTTGAACTTTCCTTCAGGTCTCAGTGGTCTGTTTTATTGAATTTATATGCATGTGGTTTCCTCACTGGACAGCACAAACAGAGAGGGAGAGGTATAACAAAAGGAGAAAGTAGGAGAAGAAAAGAAAAGAAAGATGGGCAGCGGAGCGAAGGAGTGGGCTTTGTTATTGTAGCAGGAGAATGGTGACGTGGCGTTTAAAAGGCTGAATGTTGCGATAAGAGAGGGATCCGTGGTGAGGAGTAGCTTTCAAATATGAGACGCGGTTTACACAAAGGCAGAAGAGGAGGATTTAACACTAACTAAGACACACGCAAACCCATATGGGCACACTCGCGCACGCTCACACACACACACACACACACACATATATACGTATACACACAATGTGACACAACCCCTCACTGAGGCCCAGCCAGGAAAGCCTGAGTGAGTGTGTTGGGAAGAAGATGGAGAGTAAGCGGGAGATTAAAAGGCGAGGCGTAAGAGGAGGGGTAGTCTGAAGAGAGGTGGGAGTATGAAAGACAAATCTTCCTAAGAGCATTTGAGAAGAGCTGTGTGTAAAGCTATCGTTGACTGAAATCCTTTACAGCATCAAAGATTTACTCGTCATGTCTAAACACATGAAATAACACACCCCACCCCCCTCCCCACCCTAGTATCACTCCCTCTGTGTCTTTCTTTCCCTACATTTCTCTTCTCATCTCCACCGACTTCAGACCCGCTTTCCCCATCGTTGCACCCGTCATATACTTTCTTTAGCGCTCTCTCCGTCTGCTCGTGTATCCACATAATATGAATTACAGAAAACACTCGCAGCTCAAGCAGAGAGAAATACATACAGACGCCACCCCTGTGTGTGTCTGTTTGTCTTCTCCATCGCTGCTGTCCTCAAGGTTGTTAGCACATGTGCAGGGTTTTTTGCTCCGTCTGCCAACATCAGCACAAACACAAACCCTAGAGTCATTATGACTTCTACACACACACACACACACACACACACACACACACACACACACGTCCACCTACAGACACGCATGAATGCACGCAGGCACACAATGACACGATGTGCAATCGTTCGCATTCACACACAAATACACCTTCCCACTTGCACCCTATAAACAGCATTTATCAAGTATATTATGATTCTTAGATTACTGGAGGTGCAAGTATTAAAACTAATAAGCTCCATCCCTGTGCTGCACTTACTGTTCCCCCTCCTACTTCTTCTACCCCTTACAGGAGCTCCCACCATTTCCCTTCATCCCTCCCTCGATCCGTCGCTTCAGCCCCAGATGGTAAAGCACTGTGACCAATTAAAGACTTCCCTGAGGATAGAACCAGTTATAGCCCTAGCCATCTGACCATTTCTGTGTGTGTGTGTGTGTGTGTGTGTGTGTGTGTGTGTGTGTGTGTGTGTGTGTGTGTGTGTGTGTGTGTACAAGTAAACCTCACAAAACATATCACTGTGTTTTAATCAGTGTACAAAGCCTTGTCTTTGGGCAAGTTCCACACGCCTTCTCCCCTAAAAAAAAAAAAAGGTATGTTGGCATGTGAGTCCGGGAACAGTCTTATCTAAAGCCTTTTGTATTGTGCATAAACATGCAATGACAAGATCTACAGTATCACTTTGTTACAGCACAGAGCTGAGATTGAGTGGAGCAGAATGTGGAAGCTGGCCAGAGGTGCAGAGTATTAGCAGGTGTGCGTGTGTTGTGTTGGTGTATGTGAAACAGTGTCTTTGAGGGAGAGAGGGGGAAAAAAAAACAAAACAAGTGTGGCTAAGGGAGGTGGGCAGCACTCAATCACCAGGCACCCATCCAGCAGGGCAGCAGATGAGGGAGCAACTGTCTGTCTAAGCTGCCAGCACTGAGGGGAATTAGGCATATGCCAACCCCTCCCAACCCCTCTCATTCATATACACCCACACACACTCACACCCATCTCTCTACCATCGTCCCAAGGTGGCTGCCCTGGCATGGGGGCACAGGTGGCAACATATGTCAGCTCTCTGTCCCTCAGTCAACTGAGAGGGGAGGGACCGGTCATGCCTCAATCTGTTTGTGTGTGCACATGTGTGCGTATTTGGAGTATTGTCTTTACACAAAGTCAAAAGTCCTTCTTACAGCTTTTAGAAATCTGTGAGTGTGTGCATTATTAGATTCTGCACTACAGATTTTAGATAGCGGTGAGTCCCTGAGACTGAGCTTGAGGGTCATCGCTTTGCTAGCCTTGGTGCTGCTTCACCGAAATGAGTTTTGCCTTTCTGCTTTTACTTTGCACTTCCACATCAGCACTCAAGCCTGAGGCTGCCTCTACAGCCCACCCTGAAATCCATTACATCCGACGTTTTAACTAAACCTCTGTTTCCCATTGCAAATAACAAGGCTGTGATGAGCATGCTAATGAGGTGGGTGCAATGCTAATCTTTAAACTGGTATCAGCAGCCCTTACTGACAGGCCCATGCCAGGAAAAGGATGAAGATGAGGCGCAAAGTATTGTTGCAACTGACCTCTGTGAGATAAAAAAGGTACATCTGCCAAGCCTCTGACCACACCAGCGATCATAGCTGGGTGTAGTCTGTCTGCACAGTGTTAGTTCAAGATGAGTGGATGTGGTTTCAACTCCATTTCACTTCATCACTTGAGCAGCAGGTAATACTGTGTGTACCAACACTACCATGTTGTGGCTAAATCCAAATGAGAAGGTACTGCAATGTCCTTGGCAACCGAAGCAATCCATAAAGGGATAGTACTCCAAGTTTACTGCTACATTTAAATGATAGATATTTAACATCACACTTGCTGGGTTTTCCACTCCTGCATACGTAACAATCATCAGGCTGGCACAGCCAAATGGAGTGCAGCTTATGTGCTTGTGACCACAGCCAGCTGCTTTGCACAAATGGCTAAATCACAGCCAACCACTAGTTGCCCAGGTGCAGTTATTCTTTAACAATGCCAGTTTTCTACCTCGCCACACACAAACACACACACACACACACACACACACAATACATTACTGAAAAGAGTGTCTCAGCATGTGGCTTGAATAACCAGCCTCGAGTGAGGGCGCGAGTGCCAATGTTCTAGCTCATATGAATGTGCGTAAATGGATTGTGTCCGTGTCAAACGAGGTTATCAGATATATATCTTATACCAGGAAAAACCTCCTGCCTCTCACATGCTCTCAGATAAAGCTTCAAAGCAGCCGCCGACATCAAACAATGCAGCAGCAGACTGAACGTCCTGGACCACACTCACATGAGTCCTGGAGGCTATTATAGCACAAGTTCCACTCTTTACTGACACACATTTTAACACCATGAACACAAACACTCGTTAGCATATCCAGTCACATCCATATTCATGCCGGATTCATATTCAGACTGTGGCTGTGTTTTGTTAATCTCGTGGAGAAGAGGCAGCAGGCCCCTGAGGGTTAGCGCTTAGCTAAGCTAATCAAATCAACTCCTGAAACAGTGGCGCATCTTTAGCCCATTATATAAACATTAATAAACATATACACTCAACACACACCAACACATACATGCACACACACACGTGTGTGTTTGTTAACATATTAAATCCTTTCTCATTATCCTGCTCTGTAGCGTGGGTGATCAGCTAAATACAGAGCATCTCTGACATCATTCATATTTTCGTAAGGGTAACAACCCAAATTTGCAAGACAGTATATGCTTGGAAGTGTGTCTGTAGGCTACGAGCGTTTAGAATTATGTTTAATGGCAACAGCTTCCTAATTAGTCCCACATACTACTGATATTTGGAGGAAGAGGCAGGTGCTACGCAGCCTCATCCAGGCGTTTTCAAGGGTGCACTTGATATCTATTGTTCAAGACCCGATTGGCTCAGGTCCAAATTATATTCAGCGTAATCGAATGGGGCAGGTCTGTGTGTGTAACACCTGAGTGAATGTGAGTGGATCCCTGTGTTCGTTGCAGGACAAAAATGTGTTTGTTTTTTGAGTGCTGAGCTCAGTAAAGACACTTTTTGACCAAGGCTGTTTGATAATTGGTAGCACATCCATGCTGCTGCCAGCACTGGTGTTCTCTCTGTTTATTTTCTGTTATTTGTCTGTTTGGAAGAAGAGAATTTTGGATCAGTTCCAATTATCCACCCGACTGTTTTCTGGTACCTCTTTTGCAGAGGATTTCAGGTTCTGGTAGGTTGTCCACATGTCTGTTTGGGATCGGATCTAAAACTTTGGACCTGGGAAGACCTGTAGCTTCATCACTGTGGTCCCCAACGCTGAACAACTGCTTTCTAGTCTATTCAGTCACTCGGTCCATTAACAGGACCTATGATTTAGCTATTTTTCTAATGAGCTTACACGTCTGTAGACAAATTTAAAATGTAGTTACTCCTCGAAAACACGTCCCTTCAAATTCGATTTCTTTTTTAATAAGGAGGCCCTCTGATGTGAGGATTAGAGTAAAAATTTCAAACGTTCAAACATTTTTCTCAACCACATTTAAGCCAAGAGCCACAGCATTGTACTGTACATACAGTAGAGGGAAGCTTGCCCTAATGGACTACACAGTATGAATGTGTCAGGGATTCCCTGTTCAACAGCACTGTTTTATTCACAGTGCTACATGTTATATTCAGCAGTTGTATTGTCTACCACAGTGATCCGCTGGGTTGTTAAAGCCCTCTTCAGTGATGTTCAGTAGAGAAAGGATGTCTTCCGATGGGAGCACTACAGCACCGTCTCTCTCAGACTCAATTATGGGTGCGACATCTGTCCTGACTGACAGCTCGCTACACTGTGTGACTGTGACTGTGTTGGTGTGTTTTTTTTTTCTTTTTCCATGTGTGTACGCGCGTGTCTGTGCCTGGTGGGTCCGAGTGGCAGTAATGTTATTGAGCAGGAAGGCCTGTCCGCTAAAGTAGATGAGATGTGCAAGGAAATGGCAAGCCAGACATAGTGATAAAATCTCCTACCATTTGGAGTCCTGCCTAGTCCGCAGCTTAGAGCCAGTATGTGTTAACACACACACACACACACACACACACGTACACACAAAAGCCAGAGAGGGGGAATGTATTTGTAAATGAAAGAGGGGTGACGGTAAGGCCAGAGAAAGGGAGAGCAGAGGAAGCTACAAGTTTCACTGCAAGGAGACACAAGGATGATGAAATGCTCCAGTCACACACAGACCTCTGCTCCCAATCAATACCAACAGACACCGAGGTACAACTTCTCTTGTTTATTCATCTACACTTTCTCTCCTCTATTCACCTTTTCCTCCAGTACATCGCACTATATCTTTCTTCGTCAACACAAGACTTCATCAGTATATGTGCCTTCCCTTAAAAAAACAACAAAAAAAACAACCTTCCTCTCTCCTTATTCAATTACTGGCTCCCTCCACAGTCTTGTGCTATGTGCTTCAATCACCCCTGTGCCTTTCTCCTGTGATGAAGCTCAACGAACAGCCGTATTGACAAAACCATATACCTGCATGACCAACACCAGCTGGGGGTTGAGGCGGTGGACCAGACTGAATCGACTCAGGACCTCTGGATTGATGGGAGTGAGCAGGATTCAGATGAGAGTGAAAGAGAGAGAGAGAAAGAGAGAGAGTGTGGGGCGGGGTCTCCATGTCACCCAGTGTAAAAGATAGAATGTGAGATGACATCTCCACATTCGGTCTATCTCATTAAGTGAAGTGGAGGAGTGCAACTTGGCAGCGCCGAATCCCTCGTGAAGAGAAAACGGCAAGGGGAGAGACGCAAATCAGACACGCACTCAGTCACTCACGCTGAGCTCAGCAGAAGCATGATTCAGCCACTCTTACTCTATATGTATGTTTAGCAGTGCTCAGTGCTCAGCTGTGGTAAGAAAAAAACAACACTCCCTTTTCTTTGCCCTCTTCAGGAACTTGCACACACAGAAACACACACACACACACACACACAAACTCCATTTTGACCTTGGGTAGGCATTGCTTCACAGATTTCTAGCTTATGGTTGGGCCACAGTTTCATCACATGAAAGCCTTTTTTCCACTAAAATCATGGCGGAGAATAAAATATAGGCCATAAATTTAATGAAAATGAAAAGTGTGACTGCAGAAATGTGGCATTTCACCGCGGTTTGTTCTCAAAATGATTCGCCAAACAGTTCCCTTCTGCCATAATTGAAATTTCCAGGTCTCATCTCTAGCCTTTTCCTTCTTCCTCTCTCTTGCTCCTCAATTTGTGCTGGCTAATTGCATTTAGAGCTTGTATGGCGGTTAGTAACTGCATTAACCTTAGGAGTCACATCAGGCAGAGACTATTTAAAACGCACCCCTATAGCGGCAGTTGTATTGTGGGTAATGCCTCGGGGAGGTGTAACCAATCACATTGGAGTCGAGAGGGAGAGCTCATCATTTATTGGTCACACACTCTATTCAGCATCGCCCCACTACCCATTTTCAGTACCGCCACTTCTGTCCCCATTCCTCTCCTTTCCAATTTCCTCATCTCTGCCTTTTTCGCACCATCCATCTCACTTTCTTTTCTTCAAAACCACTCACTGCCAAAATCTTTTACTCATGTCACACATCTGAAGATGAACCTTTTCTTCCTTTCTCTTGTGTGATGGCAATGAATAACAGAAAGAAACAAGAAAATTTGCAGAGGCTTTCGTTATCCAACTCTATTACTACATTACTACAGTACCGAGAATGGATGGCTACTGCCAAATGCGGAGGCTAGGGTCTGTTTATCTGCCAGCATGGTGACTCCTATGTGCTTTCTAGGACAGTGGGGGTATATGGGAGCTTCATAAGTAAGAGCAGTGTGATACTCGTCTCGGCGAGGGCTTGTTGTTCTGCTAGCTGTTGGACTCGCTCACACACAGGCTGGTGCGTAGGATAAGGACAACCATGATGGCCATGTCAGGCTGTTGTCCTTTTCTTCTGCAATCTGATGTGTAGGAGGAAGTCAAACAACCCCACACACACACACACACACACACACACACACACACACACACACACACACACACACACACACACACACACACACACACACACACACACACACACACACACACAAACTGTACATGCGCAAACAAGTACACAGAAACACACTGAAACGCAACATGCTGAGCTTAGTCAATCTTCAGGATCAGAGTATGGAGGAGTGTGCAGAGAAACCACATGTGTCCTTTGACCTCAAAGAGCGTCACGACACGCAGGTTAAACGCAAGCTTCGTGTAACTTTTAACCACCACAGAGCGGAGCAAAAACAACAGCACCCACTCCTGTTAAAAACACACAATCTATGAGACATAATAGCTTGAGAAAAAGAAATAAAACAGTTTGAATTGAACCATATTCATTCACCAAGAGGGACACGCTTCTCTCTACACAATCAGCCAAAATGCAGAGCCACTGCAGCAGGTAAAGGTTAATGAATAACATTGTAACTGTGTTATTTTAGGTTGCAAGGATGCAAGAACAAATCAAAATTTATACAAATTAATGCTTTAGAACTTCACTGTCGATCAAAAACACATAAAATACAGAAGAAACTGCCACACTGGTGCATTTACGTGGCATTTGGGAGTCAAATTTGATTTACTCTTTTCAGCTTGTCAGTCTAGTAAAGAAGTGTAAGCAACTACACAGATATGAGCTTTTAAATAATATTCATTCACAGTTGTTTTGTTTTTTTTGTGCTAAAAAAATCTGCATTAATTGCTTTTTGGACCACTTGGAGGCAAGCTGTAAAAACACTGTACGCACATATAATAAATCAACTTACAAAATCAATATGATGAACGTGTAAGCAGTCAATGATAGTAAGCAGCATTAGCATTTATGAAGTTGTATTTTTAGCCACTAGATGAAATCCAATATTCACCTTATTTTAGCTTCAATTTTTGGTTGCCACGAACTCCCCAGGGAAATATCTTACTCATTAGCTGCTAAATGCTATGTTCACCCCATAGTCACTAACTGTCTGTCTGCTGCTGAGCAGGTAGCGTACGGTGGGATTTTAGAGTTTTTTAACTGCCTACAGCTGCTGGAAACAAGGATGATGAGACCGGTGAGACTGAACCAAAACAATTCAGTAGTGGGCCGTAAAAACTACGAACTGAAGAGCACTATGAAGCTCCGTAAAACTGAGGGGAAATGCAGAGTTAGGTGATAATTCTCTGTGGGCATGGTCGCAGGGAGATTTTAGATTCATTCTTAATATAAATATATTAGTAATAGAAGCATTAAGCACATTATTTCTCTGATGTTTTGTTTTCCCATTTAAAGCTTTGGAGAAAATAACAATGGAAATGTCAAATGTAACCTTTCTCTGCGTTAAAGAATAATGATTCTCCTGCATCTCTGTATCACTCCATGATTTAGGGCCATGATGGCCAATTATTCGTTTCACGTGTGTAATATTATTGCGCCGCCTGAGGCAGTATCGGCATTTAGGGGGCTGAGCGGAGCTATATTTTGATTTATCTAAGTTTAGTATCACAGAGAGTAAAAAAAAAAGACACAAACACTTGCTCTCTGCTTATTCCCTGGAGAATAAAAAGGCATCATGGGCACACACAAAGAGAAGCGAGGATCATCTTTCCAGACAATTAACAACACACGGCTGAGGTGTCTGATTCTACGTGACAGACAATACAGCACGTGAAAACACAGCGTCACAGTATCAGGGAGAACGGTGTCCAGGTGCACTGCAGAAACTGCTCTCCTCCCGAGGCATCAGGTATTAAGTTTCCCGTTAAAGCCCTCCTGTGCTCTGCTTTGTACAGTGGATGAAACAGATGCCCGTGAGTAAGCCTTAATGCAGCACTTAGAGTACTACGTGGCCTTCTACCCCTACAATTAACCCAAACACCCCACCTCCAGACATATACACGCACTCACACAGACACAAACCTCCTGTCTGCCCTTCTATGTCACATCTGTACTCCCCATACTTCTTCCATAAAAATCCCCTGGTTGTGGTTGTCCTTTGACATCACCCTTGAAGCACATGTTCTCAAAGGCAGCATCAGCAAAGGTTTTTTTTTTTAATACAGCAGGGCAAGAGCAAATTAGAGAAAGAGGCCAGAGCTGAAGAGAGAAATGACAGAATGAAAGACAGGAGAATGATGAAGAGAAGAGGGATGAGAGTGCAAGGGTGAGTGAGGGGAGGTAGGACAATGTATTGTTTGTCCGCAACAGTCCAAGGAGGCGTGCAGCTGCTGAGGGTGGGGGGTGGGGTCACAGTGGGGCTGGAGATGGGAGAGACCCCGCCGCGTACCCCCGACCTCTGAAAGTGGGTTAAGAGGTTAAAGACACAGAAAGGCTCTGATAACAAAGTCCCTCAACACCTCCGCTCGCACACTCCAGCTCCCTCGCACGCATTTCTATAAATACTGTGTGCTATCAGCAGTGCTGTTTTAAAGTGGCCTGCGCCCAAGCCCTGACCCACATTCAGATCATACTGCTCATACTGGAAAACACAACCGCTGAGGTCCTGGTGATGACACGTATTCAATGAAAAACCAGAACCTATTGATCTGTGAAGTGAAAAATGACTTTTGTTTCTGCGGCCGGGCCTTAAAGTTGTCAGCTCACACTGGCACACTGGGAAAAACACACTTTAATTTTCTGTCAATAAGCATTCGGTTTGCACTTTGACCCTAAGAGGAAGGTCAACCCGCCGGGGATAAAGGCACGAAGTTATGAAGGGAATGGCATCCCAAACTATAGCAGCTGTGTCTTCAGTACTGCGGGCATGTTGGGTACTTATCTCTGGGAGAGAGAGAGAGCGAGAGGATCAGGAAGGAGTAGAAAACGGAAACTAGTGCTACTGTTTGAAACAGTGACACACCGCTCCAACACAAGGAAAGAAAACAGTCGATGTGGGAAGGATGGACGAGAGTTTGTGTGGGTGTGTGAGTGAGATTAGGAGAGATCGAGGAGAGCTTGGTTTTTCTCCGGTCAGAACAGATGGGACTTTGTGTAACTTCCTCTTACAGCGCTTCCAAAGGGTGCACAGATAACAGCTAGTTTTTAGACAGGGTCTGGTTTTCGTTCTTTATTTGTGATCCGCCTGGCTGTCAGTGATCTGATTGTGCTGCAAATTTTGCCTTGGTTTTACGTCGAACATATGACAACAAGAAATCACGTTCAAGTTCTCAGCACATGTGGGCAGGGCAGCTACTTGAGGCCCCCACACCCTCGTGGGGGCATGTCACTGTGAATTTGTTTGGAATAAGCAACACTGGTGCGCAAAATGCATTTTTACTGTGTTAAAGTTTAGTTTAAAACCCTTCAAATCTTAAATACTCCTAAATAAATGTATGTTTAATCAAATTGCTGGTGTCTTTTAGCACAATATAATTAAGATACACGATCAACTTTGCCCCAGGACCTTCTAGCAGGTTAATCTGGCCGTGTAAAAAAAAACGCCACATGCAACAGAACTTGATACCTCTGAACTGATGTAATCACAACACCACTGCAGAGACGAGTCTCTGCTGGATGTCAGTTTAATATATAGAATTGCATCACCATGTTTGGGTATCTGTATCGCATACGTGTATCACGTCACCAAAATACTTGTGCACCGAGTACATGCGTGTCCTCATTCTCTGCATTTGGAGCACCAGAGATAAACTACAGCTACTAACTATAGTACCAAACACTGCGCAGGGTACCCTTAAAGAACGGATAGGTAATTAGTTTGTGATGACCTATTCAGAGGCTGATTTATCAGTAAACACACATTGTTCATGTTCATACATACGGGAACCTTTAAGTAGGGTTGGCTCTGTGTTTTAACATCTTGATCAGCCTGGTGTATGTGTGTAATGTCACCACGCAAGCATCTGTTGTAACAATGTGTGCTTTATCTGTACGCACAGGTGGTTCATCTGAAGATTGACAGTGCATTTATATATGTGTGTGTGTGTGTGTGTGTGTGTGCTTAGAGACTTACCAGTGAGGTTTGTGCGTGCACTGTAGGATCCCAGGTACTGGCCGTCTGTGTTGGGTGTGTAACACTCAAACAGACCCTGGTCTTTGGCCAGCACTTTGGTGATGTGGAGCACAGCTGAGTCGCGGCTCAGCCTCTCCACATAGATCTCTTTGCTATTCACCCTCTGGGCATAAACGGAGTAGGCATAGTTTGGCTGAGCCGTGCTGACGATGCGGATCTCCCTGTCCGGAGCCGATGGTAGATACATGGACCACTCGAAGTCTTGTTCCACCCCGTCCTTGTAGCCCGTCACATTGCACCAGATTGTCACGTGAGAGCCCTCGGTCCGGATCAGCGGTCCACTTTGCACCGTTACCACTCTCTGAGCCACGGCAACACCGGCTACAGACGGAGGTGGGATGAGAGAGAGAAAAGAGAGAACACGGGTTACAAAGCTGTGGTTTAAATATTTAACACTGGCAGAGTTTATGCACCTTACATCTTCCAGAATATACAGAAACAACGTGACATGTGCAGCTGAGCATTCTGGAGAGTGCTTATGGAGGCTGAGGTGTGCACAGACACACTCTCTCACACAGTTTTTCAACACCACAAACCACTTGAAACATTCGCAGCGACTCTTTTTAACAGCTGAGATCCAATCACGCTCACTGCTATCACACGCACTCACATGTTAACCCTTCATCGCACGAACAGCGCCACAGCTCTACTACACTGAGGTGAGAGGCAGACATACGGGAGTTGACGTGAGAGGTCAGTGTGAGCTGGTTAAACACGACTCGGCAGGGTATAATCAGCGTGTCAGGCTGTACACGTACAGGTATTTTTGAAATATTTTTGTTTTGACACATCCATAATCTTTAGTCCTGAGTGAGGATGTACAGACTACAGATTAGAGCTAGACCGATAAACCAGCCGCGCTGATGCATTATTGTCAAATTATATCAATAGATAAATAGCACTTGTACGTCCAAATGGAAATATTGTTTGATTTCATATAAATGAAATGCCAGAATGCCCAGTTTAATCATATACATTTCAACACTGTGCTATCAGAGGTCAAACTGCAATCTGAAAAATATAGTAACTCAATAACTTACTGATTTATCCTGCCCTAGACTAGAAATACAAATTCAGTTTTGATCTCTGCTCCTTGTTAGTTTTATTTTCCATTCGAGGGAGTTCAATCATTTGCATTTTGTAAATACAAACTAAGGCTGTAGTAATCTAAGAAGGATAAACCTCAAACAATGTTTTAGCAGGTTTTATGTTTAAGATGAGAAACGTCTATTCCCACACTTTGTCCTCATTAAACAAAACATGCAATTGTTGGACTGAACCATGAATCACGTACAGAGAGCTGACTTACTGTTAAACCCCTCGTGTAGACTGATTACTATTCTGTACGTTGCTTTGTAGCCTATATTTAGGCAGACAGCATATGTGAATCCTGCCACAACCCCTTGCATACTCACACACATACACAAACACACACACACTCACACAAATGCACACACACCAAACACACACACAGCATTCACCATTCAGGGAACAACTACAAACATCTCTCTCATTGGGGCCAGAGACAACAGAGCACTTACACATACCCCCCCAAATCCAGACAGAGCGACAAGTACGATGTTTCCTGTCTGCACAAGCAACTGGGGATTGCAGCTGTGTTGTGTGTGTGTGTGTGTGTGTGTGTGTGTGTGTGTGTGTGTGTGTGTGTGTGTGTGTGTGTGAGAAAGTCTGTAAGATGCTGTGACTGTGGGCACAATGCTTGGCATTAATAATTCACCAAAACAGCTTTTTAACTTCAACATCCTCTCTCTTCTCATAGTAACTTTCTCTTACACTTACACTACAACCCACCTTTCATTTAAAGTGCACGTGCGTTTACACCAATGTGTGTATGACCGTGCGTGACTGTGTATGTGTATCATATGTCTTATTTCCTTCTTGTGCTTAAAGCTTCGGGTCTTTTGTTACTTTTTGAGACACATGAGCTTATGAAATCTGAACAAATCTATGATTTCTTCCTCACTTGGCACACCAAAGTGAAAACTCATTAGATCAATCAGTCTTTATGGCACAATTTCTTCTGAAACGGACCCCCGCTGGACTAATTAGGACATAAATTATAAAACTCCACTCATGAAAGCCACAACTTTAAAATACAGGCTTGATAACCTTGTTCATAAAGAAAAGGAAAAGGTTTTACTTTGCACACAAGTGGCGCAATTATCTTCCTCTAAGTTACAAAATGTAATTTCTATATAATTAGGTTAGGTTTAAAGTCTGTTAAACTCACTATAATGCCACTAAACCACACCAGATGTGCCCCTATAGGCAAATTATAGGGACACTATACAAGTCTATAAATAATAAAATAAGTCAACTAGTCCTCCAAATGTATTTTTGAATAATTCTGTACTTGATGTTTTCCATGTGCACACTGCTTACAATTTTCATGCAGTCCTGCTGCATAAAATTACACGTCTCTTGATGCTTTCTTTACACAAATATAATAAACATAATCAATAACAAACTAATCGTCTAAGCTAGTGGAAGAAGAACTGAATAAACGGCATATTCCTCCACAGATTTCTGTCGGTAGCTGGAAATATATATGATGTTTGCATCTGTACATTTTCTACATCGCCAATAAAGTTCTGTTAAACTGCAAGGAGGTTCATGTGAGTACTAGCTAATACGGCTAGTGCCTTCCCAGTCCCTTCGCACATTTCTTTCCCACCTGCACATACTGCTGTATCACACTGCTGTAAAAAAAAAAAAAAAACTAGAGCACGTAACCCGCTAAACATTTGGCCACTGGCATTTAAAAGAAGTCGGCTTCCACTGTGAGAAAAAACCAAACACCCTCGCCTTAAAAAAAAACTGAGATTGACAGAAAGCCTCTAGTGAAGTGTGCTGACTGACTGGCTGAGCATGTGATGGGATGCATTAGGTATGAGGCAGCCATCTATTCTGACTCAGGCCTTGGTTCCCTGTTTTTTTGTCAGTGTGCTAATCTGGCAGCACCCAGTCTACCCACATTCAGCTCAGATCAGGTCAGAGCTGTACGGCTGCATCACCGCTTCTCATGTTGCAGCTACTCATCTAGAACTGCTGGAAACATATTACTCATACATCCCTCCCCTCCAAAAAAAAACAAAAAAAAAAAAACATACTACTCATACTGTGTTGGTGCACTAAGAGCTTTCCTCCTCTCGCCTGTCTCCTGTCATCCTCCTGAAACAAGCTGCCTCCTTACTTCTGATTACTCTCACTCCCTTCCTCCCATCATCAATCCCCCCCCCCCTTCGTCCTGCCCCTCCACACTCACTCCCTCTCTCTCTCTCTGGATATTCCTGTCTCCTCTCTGTGCCTCGCGGTTCTCTGCGTCTTTTCAGGCAGGATTTAAGCAGCTCTGTGAAACTTCAAAGTGCCCATCGTTCTGCAGGCTGTTTAGAAAGGCTGACAATGACATACCAAACCCTGCAGACCTTCAACTGATCGCTCCATTCCACCAACCTTCCACAATAATCCTGTGCCCGCAAACCCCCCCCCCCCCCCCCCCCCCACCCCCCACTCCTTCACCTCTGGGCAGCGCTGCCTCGATCACCCGTGCCCATATTTTTCTCAACAAGGCCTCAGATTTTCTATTATTAACGTCGCTCATCTTCATCTCTGCATCCCGCTGATGTCTTGCTAACCCCCTCCTCCCCCCGCCCTCACCGTCTCTTGCCTTCCTGCTCGTGTGTCTCATCTCTCATCTTTGCTGCCGGTGGCTTCCCACACAGCTTGATGACTGGATACAGGAAAACACGCATCCCGCGTCAGATAGTGAGTGGCCATGGACAAGCTCTCTAACTGACCTTGCTGTTTGTCGGCGGAAGCACACAGAGCAATGGGAGCAGGACTCCAAACACACACACTCATGCACACACAGAGAAAGCTGCAAAGAGGATTATGCTAAGTGGAAGGGGGGTTAAACACTAATCCAATCATTTGTGGCCAGTGTCTTATTCTCAGTGGAAACAGCAGCAAGGCCACTAGCATTCAAGCCTACTCGTCACATCATCACTCTTCTATGACACAGGATAATTATACACCTAGAAAGGTGTATAATAAAAACTCTGCAGGGTGTAAATGATATAGAGGACATTCACAGCAGTGTAGAGATGTGCTAATTTGGAGATTTGAGCTGTCCATCACCTCTTCTCACTTTGCTTTCATTCCTAATTACACGCCACACACAGAAGTGGGGTACGTACACACAAAAGCAGGGGAAATCTAGAGATGACGTGCCAGCAAAGTGTGAGCAGATATTTTGCCTGAATAGGGTATGAACAACTCAAGTATCAAGTCTAGTACGACCAAAAATAAGTCTTGTGAAAAAGTATCTCTCCTCTCTTACCCACTTTTATTTAGAGAAGCGAAACTGTCTCTGAAAACAATGTTTCATTGTCATCTTCTTCATGCACACACTTCTTAGTGCATGCACTGTGATTTTCTGCTGCATGTATGAAGGGGTCACCTCGTTATCAAGTCATTAGACAAGTAAAACGTAATTTTTTGTTCGGCAAATTATTTGATGGGAACGAGCGATGGTTGGGCGACTGAATGTTGGCTATCACAATCCATCGCTGGTTGTTTTTTTGGGCTGATTTATTTGCTACTTTAATGGCCTGCCTCCCAAGAACAAATGAGCCCAACCCTTGAATGAACATATACAAAAGGGGCCAATTAATGATGCAGTCATCTCATAAATTGCGGCTTTTTTTTGTTGGATAGAAGATAAACCAATTTTTTTTAAATCACCCTAAAAATAAGTTTTTTCAACCAATCTTTGGCCAAATCTACCAACATTTCAGTCAAAATCTTATAGCAGATATATGATGTTTGCTCATGTTGCCAGGCAACAGTCAATCAAATGTGAATAAGCCACACCCACACAATCTTGGTGAGTGTTAAACTCTTAATTACCACTAACTAATAATGCCTTTTCTGAACTTTAACTCTATATTTTGGGTCTTTAATAAAGAAAAATATAGAGCTAACTATATCTATACTGTTGCTGGCCATCGGTATCCCTCAGTTTCAGATTAAGCTCCCAATTTTGTGGTGTTGCTCACCCCCTGATGGTGTGTGTGAACAGCAAGTCCTCATCCTCAAACTTTTCTACAAAAACTTTTGGGGAAAGTTGAAGAGCGGGGGAAGTGAAGCAACTCCAGCCAGTGAAATATGAATTAATTATGAACATGCTTGCTAGACGTAAAAAAAAAAAAAGGAAAAAGAGAGAAAGAAATGGACCTAGTCAATGTCCTACCTCACCCATGGGAGGTTCAGACTCATACTATAGATCTGAAATCTTGTGAAGCTTCCCAGACAGCGAGGTGGTGATGAGAAAACGAAAGGACAGCATGGTGAGAAGAGAGGCAAAAAAAGGGAAGACAGAGAAAGCTAAAGAGAAAATGACAGCTGCCTCCAGGGCGCTGAACACCACAAAAACGCACTGAACTAAGTGAATATACAAGCGAACCACTGACTTATGTGGTGCATATATACTGTATGTATGACAGAGAAATAAATGATGGAGAAAGATGAAGAGTATTTTTTTGCTTCTCAATGCTTCTCAGCACTGGTTAACCATTCTCCAAAATCACACTGAGTCTTTCTCCCTCTAGGCCCCTGAAAGCATTTGACCCTGTTAACATCATTACCAGAGAGAGCATGAGTGCCAGGGAGACAGAGGGATTCCAAGATGAGGGAAAACTGGAGGGAGAAAGATAAAAGAGGTAGAAAGAGGAGACATTTTCATGCAAGGGAGACAGTAACATTTAGAGAGGATAGGGGCATGGATCCAAACGCTTCCTAAAATTGTGCAACAATGCGCTTCATTATACTGCAGCCTACGCGACGACAATTTTTCTTTCATTTCCTCTCATCATCTACATCTCAATTTTACATAAGTGAATTTGTGCCTCTGCGGATGTTGGTGATATTGTACAAACTCACATTGTCCTCGGCTGTTCGCTCATTGTGCTGTGTACGCATGTTAGCCAAATGTAAACCATGTAATGGGGTGTAGCTTTCATAGCTTGCTCAGATTCTTGGATCTTTCATTGATGGCGTCCAAGCAGCACTAAATATTACAAATTCAGGACTCATTCTCTTGCCCTTTTTCCTACTACTCGTCCTTCCTGCTGTGATAATCACCATCTGAGTCAGAATGTAGAAATCAGTGTAGCACGGCTGTCATTAACAACCTCTGACCCTTTTGCCAGCTTCGTTAAGTCTCGACAAATCCCATATCCACTGCCAGATTTGCGAAATGAGATGTTTGAGGGAGACTGCATATTTATTCTGTACCGAAGAGATGGCTAAATGATTTTCGGTGTTCACGGGAAAACACTAGTAGCTGCTGGAAGCCCGTCCGCTGGGGAAACAGGTGTGAGTGTTTGACATTGAGAAGCACAGCGACAAAGAGAGACTAAGTGTTCCAACTTCGATTAGAGAGCCAGTTAGACAGGCCAGCCGGCCGCTGCAACAGCTGACAAACAGTTACAACAACTGCCCGGGCAGGTTTAATCAGAGAAAGAACAAAAGAGCATCAGAGCGTTCAGAGTAGAAGGATGAAGCAGATGTACCGTGCGTCACTACTTCATCTTTGTATGGCTCAAGTAAGTGAGCCAGCTGGTGTCGGTGAGGGACTGCGGGAGTTTTTGTAAGTTTGCAGTGTCGAGAAGGACTCCCCATCATACTTTTCACTTACTTTTTGGAAAGCAGGCAAAATAGCCGGAGGGCAACGAGAGAACCAAACATAAAGAAGCAGACATATACATGTATTCAGGCTACCTCGGAGACTCCCACTATCTCTAGCTGGAGTACAAGTAGTTCACATGCACATTCTGTATCTTAGCCTTCCTCTCTTTCTCCGACACGAATTACTATTTCTAAACGAGTTAATTTGATGTTTCAGGATATACAGTTATTGATTTTCTTGCTTTTCAGCTGGTTAGTTTAGCAGGCTTAGCAGGCAGCTTGGCAGGTGATCTGCCTACCAGCACCTTTAAACCTCATGAATTAAGATGTATGTTACAGAGGTTATGTGCTGTACTATTTCTTGGCTTCCAGCAGTAACTTAGTCTCCGGTGTTAACTTGGCAACCTCAACGAAACAAGACCTCTAGAAGTTGGTGGTCCCAGCCAAGAAACTGTTGTGTTAGCTTCAGAGGAGCCAGGCTAGCAGTTACCCCATTTTATTCATTTATGCTAAGCTCAGCTGACCGACTGCACACCTGTTCAGACAATGACGGTAGTTTAGGTTTTGGTTTTCATGTCGTATCAAGTTTTTAGGGTCCATGCCAAATTGTAAGTCTAATTTTTGTGACTCAGAACCTTGTGTCACACCTGGGTCATACTGTCCTCTGTTCTCGCTATGCTAACTAGTCCTGATTTATTGGCCCCTGTGGGCTACAACAGTCACGACCTCACCTGCGCTGTTGCTCATAACAGCTGGTGAAACCAGGATGGAAACAATGGGGGGGTGCAGGGGAATTTAAGGCCAATTCATACTTCTGTGTCAATGCGTTACTGTACACTGTGTCTGTGGCCGCTACACTGAAAATGTCAATACGCGTAGGGGCTCTGCTTGCTTAGCAGAAATGTGATTTTTTTATATGTGGGCTGATTCATATTTTTTTCTGATGCCGGTAGTCGATAGTGTCAACAACATGGAGCAGATCATAATCTATCCTTCACTGCTTAACAGCTGCCTCTTCATCCTCCCCTCCTACACAGTCAGCTGCTTCTCCTTCCTGTTTGACCAAGATGGAAAAATAGCTGTTGAGTTTTACTCTGTCATCCCGAGTGATCATTTGAAACACATAATCAAGCCTCTCTGAACCTTTCAAAAAACATTTTCATCAAATAATTTCAATCAAAACAGACTCTCTCATCTAGCAATGCTACCGTTTATCAAATTATGCTGCTTTATCGCTCTCGTCTCTCAACGTGAAGGTGATGGAATATAAACTATGGACTACTGTGGAACTTTATTAGAGAATGATTACATGACTCTGCGATGTAGCTTTGCAGCTGTGGAGGGAAAACCTATGCAGAGCTATAAATTCATCGTTACATATGGCGGAGTACGGTGACATCTTGATGAATAAACATAATTAAAGCCTAAAACTTGTGTGTGCATTTAAAGATAATTCCTTACCAACCCTATGATGAATAATTCAAAGACAGAAAGATGGCGAGATGGATAGGAGAGAAACTGCAGCTGGATTGCAATGTCTTTTTAGCCTCAGTCCAAATAACAACAGTACAAAAATAAAAAATAAAAGAAAATTTGCGTTTGCGCCGAACTCATTTGACTGAAGAACGCCTACAGCCATGAGGCTGAGCGATGCCATGCTGTGCCAGGACACACACACACACACACACTTATTCACAAATCAAAAATAAAACTAGAATATTATGCTATACTATATTTGATTCATACATCACTCAACCCAACAGTCAGAATGCGAGTAATCAATCAACAGCTGCATGTAAAGAAAATCCAGGACTGTATATACAGGAAGTAATTATACACTCCATCATTTTCCTCATAAACGACCCTGTCAACTTGCTTTTAAATTCTACCACATACATCACTGAATAGAGGCAATGAATTGAAGACACTTGACAAAAGGAGCAGCTTTAAAACCTACACTCCGTGTTTATCACCAACATTTGGAGAACATCCAAGTCGCGACATGGAAGATAAAGATAATTATATAAAAGTTTCAGTGCTACAGTTGCCATATTGTATAGACTATATGTGCCTATATGTACATGAATCTATAATTGTGTGGGTCACTCCGAGACTGGTAGACATTTACAGTGTGACAGATGGTTACAGTTCGTCTGTACGCGATGAACCAAAGATGTGGCAGCTCTATCTGTGTGAGCCACAAGGTTAGTAGTTAGAGGTGCCAATCATCCTTTCAATAAGAATACGGTTTATTTGTGTATAACAGTGCGGGAGACAAAAGGGTCAAGATGGGAGGACAGAGGCAAGTTGTCAAACTGGTTGTACCCACACACAACACACACAGTCACACACGCCCATCCAGTACATTAAGAGCCTCAATCTACTCCCATCCCCATATCCATTAACTCTGCAAGGACACCTGCTACCCTACTAACCTCATCTCCCCAACCCCCAGTCTTACCCGACCTCACCCCTCCCTCAAACACACACACACACACACAAACACATCCCCCACCCTGTTTGAATGACAAAGCACTGTGGTCTCAAATCCATCCCCAAACAAACCTTCGTCACACACTCGCAGATTAAAAAAAGAGCTAAACTTCGTAATACCCTGTCATGAGCGACTGTTACAGCGGAGTCGACTGAATGTTTGCGTTAATTGTTGTGAAAGAATGTGAGGCTATAAAAACACTCAGCTATCTTCGGTCATTATCCATCTTGTGCTTGTGCACAATTAAGCCTGACAGCTGTATCTACTTTATGTACAGTGGTTATTTTTTTTTTTTTTTTGTATGACTGGCAGCTTGCTATCAGTTCCCACGTTTACGCATTAAGCTGTAGATTGGAAAGGAAACTAATTAACTATTAATTAGTCTACTTCAAACAGACTTTTCTGCCATTGTCAGTCATTTTGCCTTTCAGGCAGTAAAAGACATGCGCTTGTAAATTCATGCATTTATGCATAAGCAATTAAACACAAACACACACACGCACACACACGCATACCTCTTCGGTTTTAGGTGTAAAGTGAAAAAAGAAAGCAGCGCATCAACAGAACATAACGGCAAAGTGAGTGAAGTGCTCTCCATCATTGCGTAAGGGGAAAAAACGTTTATACGTGTTGACATTTCGTGTGTGCGCACACACACACCTTTGGATGTGCATGTGCCACTGAATGTGGTGGATCATCGTTATGCAGGTGTGGAGCTGTCGCCATAGTTACGGCGCCTGGTGTGTATCCCACCAGCGTGGGATCTGCTTGGGTGGAGGATCAAACAGGGAGCAGGGGAGTGTGGCTGCGCTGAAGGACAGCAGCTCCGAGCACTGTGGGTGCTTGTGTGTGTGTGTGTGTGTGTGCACATGGAGGAGTAAAGTGGAATTCACTCGCCGGCCAGTCATCATCACTCCCAACACAGAACAGCAGAGGGGGGAGGAGCAGTCCAAATCTAAAAAGGCGAAGGGGGCTGGGATGGGCTATTAACTGTGCAAGGAAGGTGCTCGTAAACAGTCCAAGGTAGATGTGGCTGTTAAACACAGATTCCTCCTCTGACACTGTGAGGAAGATGAAAATATCTGGCTTGGATCACACTTGGGGGCAGTTTCTAATTAGTGCTCTTTGAAGAGAAGGTGGGCTGGCTTGGCATTGTTCAAAAAAAAAAAAGAGTGGGGGAGGGAGGTCAGGGGCTATTCACTGGCGGAGGAGGAGGAGGAGGCAGCTGGAGTACCTTCTGAGTGAGTAGAGGCAGAGATAATGCGAATCATCCCAAAAGAAACACTTAGAAGGTTTCCAAACTCAATGGCCAAAAGGTGTTGTTGGGTTGTTATCACAAAACACGAGATACGAGCTCAGGCGTGACAAGACGTGTAGTCCTGGCAGGGGGTTGAGATCTGGGAGAGTCCTGACAGTTAAACAGAGGCGCTGCTGCTGCTGCTGTTGCTGCTGCAGTCAAAATCAGACACAAAGCAGACGCTGCCTCTGCTCCGACTCCTGCTCCAGCCACTTTCCTGATTCATTGTGGCAGGCAGGAAGTCTCCCTCAAGAACTTTGCTTCACTTCACACAGTCACTCATCTCCCCAGGAGAACTGGGGAGAGACTACGGCTCAGATCTGGGTCACGGGGGAGGATCATCATTAAAATGAGAAGAAAAAACAGGAAAATCTGCACGAGAAGACTAGCTTTGATTATCCACAACTAACTTTGGAATTTGATTCATTGCTCTGCCGGCAGTTCAATCTCAAATTTTCCTTAATCTCTACTGAAAGCTCCATTGGAGGAAAAGTTGCTTTATTCCTTCGCACTAACTTTTCACCTCGGAGAGGACAGAGAGGGGAGGAAACCTTTTAACAGGGTACAGTGGTGTTGTAGTAAAACTGCAGTGGTAGTTGGGTGTGAGTTTCTGCAGCAGACTGCGAAGTCTGTATTACAGGGCAATTACTTGCCCTCTGGGTTAGGAGACACCGTAACTAGTATTTGACTTTAGGTGCACCACATGCAGAAAAACATGCTACTGCTAGCACGATCACACAGCCATCATCTAACGTGACCAATAAGCCATCTCAGTCCTGACACTGACCGACGGACCGTTTTCATTATGCATCTCAATGTTAATGAATATTTACTGAAACCTACCGCACAGCCGGTGGATGATAGCCAAGCTGACAGTCGTGTTTCTGCTTTTCTATTGTTTGCTTTTTGTCAGTTGAGTCAACACTGTTGTGATATGAAAAAACAATAGCACAAAAGGCGTCTTGTCATGGGTTTACACAAAAGATATGGGATTGCTTATGATGCAAACAAGCGTGCGCAGAAAATAACAAGGGGAGCAAACAAAAGTGCAAACAAACAGCTGCACAAGCCCGTATTTCCCCTATAAGAGAGAAACAGGTCCTCTGTTTCTGGTGGCAGGCAACAGGCAAGGAAATAATGAGTAACAAAACTTAGGACAGTCGCATGCACAAGCGCCAAACTTTTCCGTAGCATATACATAGCACTGCATCAGCTATACAAACAGCTAGACAGTGAGTTATTGCTTTTGGCCTCACTGTCTAGACAGTACTCTCTTCTAGTGTCAGCTGAGGCTTTCAAACACATGGTGAGCATTCTCAATGTGCCAACAGCTGATTCAAGATGCACAGCAGAAAGTAACATCGGCTTGACCACACACACAAGCTGAAATCCCCGTCATTTTGGTAGGGGTGGGAGGTTGCAGCTGCCATTCTTTTTTTGGGGACAGAGGAGAGGCTGGGGTGGACATCAGGGTGTGGCACTGAAAATTTTTTGAATCCTCACAAAGTTTGAAATGCCTGTGAGTTGACCTCAACATTCACATGAGCATAAAAGGTTAAAGCAAAAATAATTGTGACACGTGTACCTAATTTTTCTGCCCGTTTCCCCCATTTAATCTCCAAACTCTAAGAATGCAATGTTATATTTATGCTAACAGGGACATATTCTAATGTTTCCTTAAGAACCATATTTTAGAAAGTGCCATTCTCTTTTTTATATTATAAAAAGGTATTAAAGGTGCTATATAAATACTGTTATCAAGTATCAAAATGCTCAATCCACAGAGTTCAAATTTAAAAAAACTGTGCCTTTAAACAAGCAGTTAGGACTTCCATGAGGTTGTGATGTCACAAATATACAGTCACCACCTTCAGCCACGCCCCCACCGTGGCTCACCTGGATCCACCGCCTGCATGGGCTACAATGAATCCTGCGATTTGTTTGGACACGCGTCACTCAGAAAACAGTCAGCCAATCAGAAGAGAGGCTCATTAATATTAACGAGACAAAACAGACACAAAGGGACCCTGTTATTCCTCGAGCTCCAGAGGGAAGCGTGAGATGTAAAACTACACTGAGATGGTTTTAGGTAGTTAAAAGCACAAACAGATTTTCTTATGGATACCAAAACCTCAACACTGAATAGGTTTACAATATGAAACTAAACATAATATTGAAAAACTAGATGACAATGAGTTTATACAGTCGACTAGATTAAATCACATCCACATGACAGATTTCTTGTTTCTTTTGCTGTCAATTATACGCTTGTTTTACATTCACTAATGCACACATTTTAATGAGAATGTCTGAAGTGGAAAATGAGATTCTTCTATCTCTAACTACTTTCAAGATTTTGTGACAATTGTCACATCACCACACGGACGATCAAATTCATACTTAAGTGGATGAAAGTGCTGCCCTCCTTCAACTGTACAAATGTTTAAAAAAAAAAAAAAAAAGAAACACTAGTTATGCCTAAAATGGAAATGAGCTCTTAAGTACCTTCATGTTGTTTGATTGGGCCAATTATGGAAGGCCAGCTTTATACTCTGCTGATAAGCACAAAGTCTGATGGTGTTACTACAACTACTTAAAACTTTTCTCTCTTCCAAATCAATAGCAGCTGTAATGAGGCTACACTTCTCCCCTGACTGACAAAAATAGCATCAAAAATCTCACTAAAAGATGAGAATGACTGAAAGGAAACAAGAAGACAACTACAGCACACAGGGAGAAAAAGAAATAGAGGAGGATGACGGGTCATAACGCTGTTTTTGTTAGCTTTACTAAAAAGCGTTATGATACCAGGGCTGACCTTTTTTTCCCAAAAACGTTTTGAAATCATCTTTCCTCTCCAGACAGTCACTGGTTTTCGTCTATTTCTGTGTGTCAGAGTCTCGAGGTGTGTGCTCCATCACGACGAACATAGAGTCTGCTTTGTATTTATTCATTCCAGTTTCACTGCAGTTCCATTATTGTTGCGGTAATGCAGCTGATGCATGTTGAAAGCCTGCCATTATATTTTCATACCCTAGAGAAATAAATGGAAATCAAGGATGGGAGAAAAATGCTACAGCAGGATTTAGATTTAAATTATAGGCAGTGATTTATAGCGTTCATGGTTTAGAGCAAAGATGGAAAATTAAAAAATTTGAAATCATTGGTATGGTCCTTTAAGACTTGTGAAGATGCAGCTGTCAGCAGGATTCAGTGATGTTTTTTTAAAGCAGACGGTCACACCCTCTGCCACACCCCACTTTTAGCCACCCCTCATGAAAAATTTATCACATTTATGCCCACGACCAACCAACCAACCATCTGACATAAGATTGTGCAAATTCATTCATAACATGTTCGGATATTGCATGAACACGGTGTGGGGAAAAAAAGCCGTTCCCACTGAGTTGGCTGAGTTAATCAGGGTATATATAAATGTGTGAATAACTGCAGGTGGCAGAATGTGCATCTTGTCAGACATAAGCTTTGAGATTTGCCTCTGTACAATGCAAAGCTGCTCTGAGACCAGCTGATAAACAGGACCAGCGTCTGAACCTGATCATCTGCAGGCTGCTCTCCTGTCAGCCCCAGTAAATGGAAACCACTCAGGCATTTCACAGTTAAACCAGCCGGCCTCACACATATTAAATTTCAATTTAGTTATATAAACTGGGATGTCTTGAGTACCCCCCCTTTAAAAAAAAAAGCACACTATGTTACACCCCACACAGAAGAAACATGACATGATTCTCACTCTCTGTGGGGAAGAAGGAAGACATCCTGTTTTCTAAGCTAATAAACAGTCATTCCTTCAGGCGACTCTTTTTATACGCTTTGTATCATGAACCCCCCTGCCACAAATAAGCACACGCATGCACGCACGCTCACTCACACCTGGTTGCAAACTCAGCAGCATAAATAACCCAGATATAAGATTTGCCTGCCAAAACATTGTGTAAGCGGCACCTCTGGGTTTAACAAGGATGGATACAGTCTCCATCTTACACAGCTGCCATCCACCTTTATTTTCTTCTTCTCCTTCTTCTTCTTTTCTTCAAACAAACGCAAGTGCAAACACGTACAGGCGGCACACACATGTGGCCAAATCAGACAGCTGATCATCACACACAAAAGCACATCTTTCAACACAGATGCTCGAGCATGCACACTAGCAGAAGGATAAACAGTTGATATGGGAAGATATTGCCATGTTCTGTTCATATTCTGATGTGTTATTAATACACTAGCACAAACATTGCATCACTGAATAAGCATAATTTCATTCTTACTTGAGACGCTTTAAACCAGCCTTTCACCAGGGTGATATGATGGTTTTACACTATATTAAAATAGCATGCTGTTGCTGTATGTGTTAAAAACAAGCTGAGATTTGTGCAATGTTGGACGCAGCTTAATTCAAGTTGCATAACACTTTAAACTGAAAGCTTTTTAGTCGAATGAATAAAAATTATGGGGTTGCGTCTTGCTTCTGAGAGAGATCATTTTTCTATTTTAGAGAAAATGTTTGCCTCTTTTGATATTGTGATGAACAGCTGATCATTTTTGGGCTGCAACTAATGATTAATTAGTTCATTTGATCTATAAATAGTGACCGCTTGTCACAAGCTCCCAGAGCTCAAACCGACATCTTCAAATGTCTTGTTTTGTCTGACCAGCAGTCCAGATATTCAGTTTACTGTCACATTTGAGAAGCTTCAGCTGTCTTTGCTTACAGAATTACTAAAAAAAAAATAATTAGCAACATTGTTGCCAGTTAATTTTATGATCGACCAACAGATTTTCTAGCCCTGGAGGATTTATTTGCAACATACCGCTGTGTAGCAGAATTGCCAATATCAGTGATGATGCTGGCAACATGTCATAATCGCATTAGAAAACATCCTCTTGTGATCTGTGCCAATTATCCACACTTCATAAAACTAAAGCTACTTTTTCCCACTACCTGAAATGTACTTCACCACCTCTAACTGCCTCCCATTTAACATATGATTCATGATTATTATGTAACATGAAAACCCTCCTTTATCCAGCCTACACTGTACAGCAGATCTGTACTGTGACTGTGTGCAGTCCTCTCTACTGTACACAGAACAATACATCTCACACTGAGAGGAGGAGAAAGAAAAAGTCTTTTACAGCCTCAATCCCAGTGAGAAAGTGACTTGTGACGTGCTGAAAGGGGACGTGAAGCGAGGCGCAGACTGGTAATCCTCTTGGCCAAGTGGGGGCCTCCAGCGTGCCGACTTCCACTCCCACTCCCGCCCCCCCTCCTCTGTCCCCCGGCAGCGCTGACAGGCCTCCCCATCCAGGAACAGAAAAGCCATCTGGTGTTTGTTTGGGACAGTTCGCAGGCAGGCAGGCAGGATGTACCGTGTTGTGTTGTATGTGCATGCGTGTGTCTTTGTGTGTGTGTGTCAGCAATCATGACTGTATTGAACGTGTGTTATGTGTCATCAGGTGTTCACGCTTGAACTTGCATTTGTCTGTGAAACACAATAAACTGCAGGTAGCATGAAAAATGTGTCACACGGTGGCGTTACCTCCAGGGATGACATACTGTACAACAAAGCTTGTACTGGGTGTCTTAACACCCACTGGATGACTTCATACCCTGGGGGGTGTTGGGTCGTCTATGATATGTGTGTGTGTGTGTCTGTGTGTGTGTGTGTGTGTCCATAGACTACACTGTGTATTTAAACGTGTGTGTGGGTGAGTTAATTACAGACAAATCCAGGTTGTCTATGATCAGCTCTTGAACAGAGGAGGTCAGACTGTATAGGGTTAATCTGTGACTAAAGTCCAAATATCACATTAACCTAGTTCAGCACACACACACACACACACACACACACACACACACACACACACAGCTGTTCACATGTATCTGTCATTATTGCAGTGATTATCGATGTAGCCTACTTCCACCTGACTCATGATGACTAGTAGTTGTTCTCTAAACTAACCCTTTCTGATTCACGTGTGTCATACAGGTGTGCCTCGACTGACACACACACGCACGCACACACACGCACGCACACACACACAGCAGAGGCGGATTTACCTCGTTAATCTAAACAGAGTGGGAGCATTTCACGGCACAAATGAAAGGCTGAAAGCTTTCCCTGATGACTTACCGAGCAGCGCACAGGCAAGCAGGAGCGCACCGGTTGCCATTGTGTGTGTGTTGCCCCGCAGATTCACTTCCAATATTCCCTTTAGATGAAGAGGTGATGATGACTAGTCGGGTTTTTTGATAGTGTGGTTTAAAACCGCTGGTCCTAATCAGAGAGAAGAAGACTGAGGTGGAGGAGGAGATCTATGAATCCCGAGCGATAGAAGCGGCTGGGGCTTCCACAGCCGGTGAGTCCGGCGGTGTCCGACTCACCTCTCCGGTGTCCTCCTGCTTAGGGGGAGGGAGAGAGAGGAAAAAAAAGCCTGGGGTGTCTCTTCCCCTTGCTTTCACCCTCACCTATCTGCTTCTATCGCTGACGACGTGTGCGTATATGCCAGGCGCCTGGGCGACCCAACCCACTCCCGGTTTACTACGCATCCGAGACTGCGGAGGCGATTCACACTCGCCTCCTCGGTAAAAAAAAAAAAAAAAAAAAAAAAGTCCAGCGCGTATTTTGGAAGCCTGCTCACTCACAGGAGGCTAATTACGCACAAGGGGGTTGATGGATGTGAGAGTGCTGGCTTGAAATAAAGTCCTTGTTATGATTTTTTTTTTCTTGCCCTTCTCTCCTCTTTCCGTCACTGATGTGGGGAATCGCAGTCCAAGCAGGCAGGCAGGCAGGCTCTGGCGTCCTCCACGGAAATCCCGGAGACTATAATCAATCTCCCACTATCGCTCCGCAGAAAGCCCAATGGGCGGGCGCTCTAGATGAGGCAGACAGGGCTTTGTGCTCTGACACAATACATCATATTAATCAATGAATACTTCTCACTCCAAACGCCGACTCCTCACTTGCACCACCGATACACCTGAGCCGGTGTGTCCTAATTCTAAAACGCACCCGGATTTATCCAAGAAGGTTTTTTTTTAACAGACGCACATTTACATATAAACACTAACTGAGTTAGAATCTGTCTGACAAATGCAGCGCGTCTGGTCCCGAAGAGTCCACCGCGTTTCCGCCTCCAAGGTTATTTCCCTGTTTCCTGCTTTCCTCTAAAGCCACTTCTGTTTGCCTGGCACTTTTGAAAACTTACCAGCGTGCTGCTTGTCTTCTTGCCCCCACCCACTAAACAGAGACCACGCCCCGGCCGCGTGGGACACACCGTCCGTCCACACACTGTGGGGTTGAATTTGAATTATAGGGCATTCAAGGGTTTGAATAGGTTAAGCGAAGTGGATTATAATTAAGCCACAAAAGCTTTTTTATTATTATTTTGCAGGGTAGAGTTTAAACACCTCTTTGAGGCTGACATGAATCACATTATACTGCATATTAAGTGTATAATTATGGGGTGTTTCAAAGGAGGAAAAGAAATAAAATCCGAGTTTTGAAACTAGATTGTTCGTCTATGATTTATTTATGGTGTTTACTCATCACAGAAGTCACCTTCTCGCACACACACACACACACACACACACACACCACCTCCAACCCCACCCCCCTCTCTCTCCATACACACAACTGGCAATCAGCATAATGAGGTGTCACTCTGCTTGGGAACTGTGGGAAATATCAGAACAAACACTCCCCCCTCCCCCCACCCAAACACACACACACACACACACACACACACACAAACACACATCATCTTCCTTACAGAGGCTGCAAGTTTGCAAATACAACCTCTCTTTGTTTCAGATCATAAGTAGATAAACCTAACATTACTTTGACATATGTTTAGATTTTATTTATTCGTATGACTCTTCTGCCGCTGCTGCCGCTGCTGCTGCAATATTAGCAAGATCTCAAAATAGACAGGGTGAATGGGAGTTTGCAAGCAAACAGAAAATAGCACAATGAGATAATACGGCTTTGGTGTGAAGAAGAAGCTGTGAAAGAGCGTTGCTATCTGGAAGGGATAGAAATATAAATTCCAAAAAATCTCTAACTTAGTGAAACGCAAAGCTCCCTCCTGTGTAATACATAAAGAAATGAGCAGGTCTTTGCATGTGCATACAAAAAGTAATTGCAATGGACCCATCTGCTATTCTCTTTATCTACTGGGAATTGCAAGTTCCGAACACTGTCTGAATGCAACATGAATACCATTTTTTTTTTGGAAGCAGTAAAAGTGATTTTCCCTCCTTTGCTGGGCTCATGGATTTCATATTAGATAAAACTTCCTGAACAAGCAGCAAAATGTATCTGGACCCTGAGGCACCAACAGAAATGTTTACAGAATGCACTGTGTTAATAAAGCGTAACCCCGCATTTGAATAACAGTTTAACCGTTTTAACAGTTTAATTGGGAGAAAAAGATCTCTGTGTCCCTCCTTCTGTCTCAAACTGTGTCATGGTAAAGAGAGACAGATTTTTGCATGTTTACATAGAGAAAACAAGAGCTTTAGCGGCCAACAAAAGTAAGCCAGACTGAGATTAGACACTGATACGAAGCACATGGGCTATTGGTTCAGTTTCTTCAAAGGTCTATCCAGGTCCAGTGTAGCTGAATTAATATACAGCCAAACAGAGCTGGCTAGGTAGGCCATGTGCATTACACCTGGTCTACATATTGCAGCGCCTAAATTTAGCTCAGATCTCCACAGACTCCTTATTGCATAGACGAGTGATGGCACAGTTTGCACAGGCACAGGCAGCTAAGAGGCTACTTTAACGCTGTTTGAGCCAAGCTTCATGTACGCACAGAAGATGATCTCACCTTTGACCCCTCACGTTGTTTATTCAGAGAGGAAAAAAAAGGCTTCATGGGAATGTTTGCAAGTATAGTGGGCACTGGGGAAAACAATAGGTCTCCATGGAAACAGAGTAGTCTGAATTGTGTGCACTCTACAGGGTCCATCACCGAGATAAAGTCTTTTTTTTCCATCTGTGTCTTGTGTAATTGATCAGCATCGATTGAAGCTCCTACAGGCCCACTTGTTTTTTGTTTCAGTGCCCTTACAGTGCAATCTGTTGAGCTGGTGTCAGCAGGGTTACATGGGAGAGCTGTGAGAGGCTTGTTCACTTGTTTCATCATGCACACATTTTCATAGACCTTACCCAAAGTCAATGAATGATTTATCAGATTTCCCTGTGCATTTCTCCTGTAGTCTCACTTCAATATGTCAGTTTTACACATAAGAGTATTTAGATGCAATTCACACACAAACGCATGCACATACATGATCATAGGCATTCAAACATGCACATGCTGATGCAAGTGTCACTTCAAATTCCTCACTGAGACAAAATGGACGAGCACACGAAAACAAACCACACAAACGCTGACGAATCCCAGATGTAAGCTGGAGTGCACAAAGGATACAAGGAGCCCTGTTACATAAATGATCTCTGAAACAAAAAGAAAATGATAAATAAGTAAACAAAAGCTCTTTGTTGTGATGGAGTCAAAAAGCAATATACAAAAGCAAACTTTTGCAGCTACTTCCAGCCATATTTATTCTCAGCGGCTTCCCTAAAAGTAGAGAGAGGGATGGGGAAATAATCCAGATGGGGAAAGATAAACAGAGAAAGTGTAACATTTCATTGTCAAACAAAGTTATGTTGCAATATGTGGTTCCTCTGAATTAAACATGAGTACAAGTGGTAAAAAGGATTAAACGTTGTTTATAGAGAAAACAACTATTATGCAAAACTACGGACACGCTCACAATCAAAACAAACACTTCTCCTAATCCATATACATGTGGCAGGTTATTCTGCTCTGATCTTATAAAGCTTCTCTTAGGAGGCCATGAGGCTGTATCGTCACAGGTACCAATGTGACATATTGTGCATACCGTGGGTTTTGACAGTAAGCATACTGACAGACAGCAAGCAGAAGGCAACACTCCAGCTGGGACCAACCAGATTCAAGAGTGCCACTCTTCCATCTAGGATTTAATGTGAGCTGAGTCACTACACAGTCGAAGTAATACAGTCCAATTTCGCACGCCGCACTTCACATCAGCTCGGAAGATTGCACTCTGCATTGTCAGATAACCTTTGATTATCTACAGCTGAGGCCGGTGCAGTCAAATATGTAATTTTGCTTTTATGTTATAAACCAAGTGTCACGCACAAGATGTTTATTTTTTTTAAAGAGCTAAAAAATCAAGCGCAGTCATCTAAACCACAGTCCCGCATGACAAACTTGTGCTGTATACATTCACAGCCACAGTCACAGGGCTTTATTTTACATTGCATTAGCCTGCCAGGAGCACAAATTGCAACATTTTCCAGCAGATTAATTATTCATCTATGGGGTTCTTAATGTAGAATATTAATATGAAATGACTGTCAAGCTACAGTTCTTTTTCCTTTTTCATCCCTCGCCTGTGATAACCCTTTTCTCTCCCTGTCTTTGTCATTTCTGTGCAACATGCTACTCAGTCTTTTTTTTTTAACCTTCTACTTGAGAGCTCTGATGCTTCATTATTATATATATATATCTATACTTATGTATAGGCCTGAATGCATGTTCACCTTTGTATGTGCATGCATGTGTTTGTACTGCTTTTCTTTGGAGACTACTTTGCAGTAGATGT
The DNA here is from genome assembly GCA_033000465.1 of Sciaenops ocellatus. Taxonomy (NCBI): domain Eukaryota; kingdom Metazoa; phylum Chordata; class Actinopteri; family Sciaenidae; genus Sciaenops; species Sciaenops ocellatus. The sequence continues at coordinate 7,886,663 of CP136868.1, forward strand.
GTGTTTACATGCATGTAAGTATGTACACAGGATTTTAATAACACCCAGTGCACACAGGTTTTGCGGTAATTACTACACTTGAGTGAAAGCGTCCACTCTTTTCCTTGTACCTTCGCAGGTGGTTGTAATGACATTAGTATATGTTTATTACAGCTCCTTTGTTTTCAAATTACAGCAGAGCTGACACGGCAACAAGGACATGAGCATCACATGTAATTTTCATAATCATTAGCTGACAGGTGGTCGCAAGAAATGTCCTATATTTATTTATTTAATTGCAAATGATTACGGCGTCTGAATGTGACAATTAAAAGCTTTTGTGCCAAGTGAACAAATACTTGAACATCTGAGTAACAATAGAGCTTTTCACTCAGTCTGGATAGGCTTGCTATTATTACACTGTGATACACCAGGTGTTAATATACACATATTGTCAGCAGCAGAGCCACCGGGCCACGCTGCATAACAGAGTAAGTCAAGATACAATTATGAGTTTCTAGCAGCGGCGTGGAGAAAAACCTGTGTACACTTGTTCTTTCGTCACATGAGGCAGAACTAATTTTCTAAGATCTTCATTAAATATAATTTTAGTAAGGTTCATGCATTTGGATTGTGTTCATCTCTCCTCTTTCCTCTGTCTGTCTGTCTGTCTGTCTTTTGTCTTTCTTTCTCATCTTGATTATGTGGGTGTTGACTAAAGTGCGAGCACAGCTGACTGTCATACATTATTCATTTGCAGAGTACTGGACACGCACAAACAATCATGCACATGCACATCCACACACACACACACACAGAGAGACGCTGTACTCTTAGGAAATAGCTCATGATGGCAAGGGCATCAAGGTGAGCTCAGACACACGCTGTGGAGATTGTTCGACTTTATGCCCCAAAACACCAACCGCATTACACAACACACACGCATTTCATCATCATCCCTCACAGGTACAGGCTTGTCCTTTTTGCTGTTGGGTAACAACAACAAAGCAGATGCTATCTATCAACTCCAGGCTGAAAAACACAATTTGCTTTTTCATGGTCACACTTACTGGAGCCTTTACTTCGTGTATGCAGAACAAGGTAATTCGTTCCCACAGCACACCCCTGTAAAAACTGACATGAGTCACGGCTGTAAGAGGAAGCATGTGGGCAAAAGATGCTTTTGAAGGTGCAGCTAGTACACCACCAGATTACTGAATCACAGCGTTATCCACACTGATAACAAAGGTGGGGCACCGCTTGTGAAACACTCCCTATCAAGAACAAATCTACCGTGGCAGTCATAGTGAATTATAATACATTCATAAAGCTTTATGGCTACACACACTATGCTTTCTGATGTACTATATAAACAGTCATAAAGCATTATAGATATAACTTAATTAGAACCTGAAGTGCTCTTGACTAGTCATAAGTTAGAGGTTGACTGATGACACATTATGACTACCTATACTCACCTATACACACACCTCGACAATCAGCTGTAGCAAGAACTTATAGTGTGTTATAACAGTCCATACAGTGCCATAAGTTATCATTGCATGTTCTAAGTAAAGTGAAGTACACATTGGAGCATCTATAATAATGCATGCATCGTAACATTTTATTGTTGGTGCTAAGTAAAGGTAATACATTTTCATTAATTTAAAAGAACTTGTGCTTACTTGTGTTTATTATTATAGGTATAAAACATATATGGTGTCCTTGAAGTAAGTCCTAATTTATTATAAGTCACATCTATAATCCTATATATATATGAATGCTGATTTAGTGCACCAGAAAGCATTACGTGTGTTAGTCATAAAGCATTATGAATGCATTATAAATCACTATGAATGCCCCCATAACACACTTTAGATGTAGAAAATGTTACCCGTCCTTTACTTTTGCATTGTAGATTTGGCAACATAATTTCATTAATTTAAGTAATAAAGTGAGCAACATGGCATTAGTAAGTTCATTTCACTGAGGTGGCAGTCACGTCTGGAGAAATTACAGGGTAGTTCTCACTGTAATTGTAACATTTAGGAGGATTTCTGCAACCAGAAGATCTCAGATTCATTCTCCGCTTCACTCTCGTCTGTTACTCCCACTTCAGACGAACAAAACACAACCACAGCAACAACGTATTATCCAAACCGGGCACCCAACCCTGCTCCTGAACAATACTGAACACAGGTATGCTTAACTTTGTATGAAAGGCATTAAACAATAATAATAGGATTACTATATGCTTTTATTATTGGATTACTTTAACCTCAAGGGTAGAGAAGTAACAAATTCTACTGCCTTTGTAAAATTTAACAAAGGATGTATTCTTGTCCTCAGACAAAGGTGCAATTTTTATTCATTTAACCAAAGCTTTGTGCTACGATATTTCTCTACAGGCATTATTCTGTTTTAAAGCAACGTTGTGTAACTTCTACCATAAAATAACCGATTTTCACTTTGTGCTCCGGGTACATTCACCTGCACGTAACACTTTATGGCACTAAGTCACACACCACCAACTATTTCACTGATTTTAATGAAACTGGATCATGTTTTTTTCTCTCTGATGTCCTCTGACTGCTGCGCGTCAACTCTCTGTGATTTACAGAGTTTCCTGATGGACTGCTGTGAACTATAGCTGCTGTTAGCTCAGTTTGTTAGCTGTGAGCCCAGAGCACCAGGGGGGATGATTCTGTTTGTACCACAGGTGTTTAAGACCACTGTGCAGAGGAGGTCTTGTGGGCGAATGCTGACGCAAAGTGCAGCTGGCGTTGTGCCAGGACAACAATGTAACCAGGTTTAGCAGCCTCTATGAACATAATGGCAGGGACGAAAAAGACAGAAGAGGACGCCGATGGAGGAAGCCAAGAGAGAAAATGGAAAAGTGACCAAGCAAGAGGTCGTCAGACAAGAGTAAATCTGGGACTGCCTTATCGTTGGCGAAATAAAAGGCTGAGAGACAGACGCCGAGCTGGGCTTCTTGCTGTTGGACTACTAAGTATTAGCAAGCTTCTATGTCTTGTGTTGCTGTTGTTTGATGTTTGGCTGTTAGCAAAGTTGTTGACTTGCAAGTTTTTGATCATAAGTAAAAAATCATAATCATAATCATAATAAATAACAATGATACCAATTTCTACACAATGTTTTTGTTATTCTTATCTTCATAGTCATGTCAGTCAGTCAGCTTCTTTCATCTTTTCTCTATTGGCATAGTTTTACTGTTGGTTCTCCACTTTAATAAAGCTGATGCATTTAAATATTTTGGACTTTGGAATGATTCTGAATTTTCTCTCAGGCCTCATATTGATTTTACTGTCTAAGTAAAAAAACAGATTCAGACTGAAGTGTTATTATCGCTTATTGGATCCTAGTGTTCACACACTCTACACCCTTTTTTAAAATCGTGCTTAGTGCCTTTAAAGAAACTGGGAGACATGCTTTTAAGTTTAAAGCACCCTCAGACTGGAATAACTCAATCAGATCAATCATTCCTTTTCATGACTTCAAGACTTGTTTGCTTGCTCATCTCAAAAGAAATTTTAGTTTTTTACTGCATTTACGTTAATTTTTAGTTTATATATAGACTCACTACTTTGACATAATGTTTTTTTTTGTCTGGCAGTGTTCATTTGTTTTATTTCTTGTCAGTTTTGTGCAGATGACACGGAGAAGTTCTGTGAAGTTCGAGACTGTGAGATACGCGTGCTCTTGTTGATGTTCTTATTTAATTTGTTTGTGTCATTTTAATTTATGATTATTACTATTACTTACAGTCTACATTCATTATTTATATAAACATCTGTTAATTTCCTTTTTTTTTTTTGTCCCTGACGATCTCCTTGAAAACAGGGTAGTGTATCTCAAGGCGTTTATCCTTAAATAGAAATTTGAAATAAAATTACTTTGTCCTTGAGCAAGTTAGACCTCTGAAAATATGAAAAGCTACAAAGTGCAGTTGTGTGGTTATACTGGTGCATCAGCACTGAGAAAACTATGTGACATCATCGCTGACGGTGAAACCTGAGACGGGACAACTGAGTGTGCCACAGTCTCCAGGACACCAGTATTAAATCCTGTTAAAGGTCACATTGAGGTATTGATGGCGATGACAAAGAATAAGTCACACAATAAACAGTGCACAGCAAGTCACTCAGATGAAGGCCTGTTATGGAAGCACTTATTGTAGCTATGGCAATGTTACCACCAACGCCATCTATCTATCTATCTATCTATCTATCTATGTGTATTTGTTTTAACTAAGCTCAAACATGTACAGTGAAACTGACTAAATAGAAAATGTTCTTTTATTTCTATTTAGATCAAGGCAATCTGTGCTCTGATATTTAATCAAACCAGTCAGATGGAAGTTAACAAATAATGATTTTTGAGCACATTGTGTGTGTGTGTGTGTGTGTGTGTGTGTGTGTGTGTGTGTGTGTGTGTGTGTTGTTTTGCAGAGGTAAAGCCCAGGGCTTCTTAAATGAACAGGTCAGTCCAAGCTTATCTCTGCTGCCTGCCAAACAGAAGAAACATGAGCTGCCTGCCTACCTCGAGCTGAGTCATACACTTCACTCTCTTGAACAAACACACTTGCATATTCATCTGCCCGCATTCGCACAAAGACAAACACACACACACACACACACACACACACACACACAGATATACTGAGTACAGCACACACATACACCTGCTATGAAAAACACCGCCTCTGATGCAAGCACAATCTCATGCTTGCACTCCCATGCAAAACACTTCCTAACGTGTTTTTGAGCCTGCTCTCCCTTTTTTTTCATCTCACCAGCATTCATCAGTCACATTTATGTGGATTTTTCATGTCCTTTGACATTCATAAACAGAGGTACTCTGAGCTATATCTCTGCTCTTGGTGACTGACTGCTGGAAAAACACTGTTCTGAGGGAGAGAAGCTGAAGAATTTCAACATATGACCACATATGAACATGTGTGGACCTGCAGACTTGCGTACATGCGCACATGAAGGCTCATACTTTGACTGTGCACAAAATCTGATCTTGCCCAAACAAACTTTGACACACCTCAGGATCATGTACTTTGAGCGCTTGAGCAATAGAGAACCCTGAATGTTATGAATCATAACATACAACGCTTTGCACAAGTCTCGACATTCTCATCTTACATTATGAAGCCAGAAATAATTCTTGTAGGTCTGTATTGATTTCTGGGTCTGACCTTTAGCACCTAAAGCTACGGCTGAGTACAAATAATTACAGTTTGTTGTTTTACGGTAATGAGACTTTTAGTAGCGAAAAAAAGATATTAGATTTTTAAATAGCATATTTAGAGTCAACAGCGTCGAATCATATGATATTAGTTCAAGTATATTAAACATTCCAGGGGATATTATGCATGCACTTTGTAAATGCTACAGGAAGTTGAGGGTATTTATTAATCAGATTGTTGTTGACAGATTGCATGGCTGAGCATTAGCTGCATCATGATTCAGAACAATCAAAAATGGATTAAACCTTATTATGTTTATAGAATCACATTTCCCTTTTTGTCGGAGAAAAATACTGTGGCAACAACAAAGTCACTGTATATGCAATCATTTCTCAACATTGCAAATGCACTCATAAATTAGTTAAATGTAAACATCTGCAATGAAGAAGAAAAGACGCTGTATATGTCCTATGGGCAGCAGCTGTGGGCAGCACACAAATCCAGGACGTACTCTCACTCCTCAGGACTTCATATCTTCTCTCCACTTCTTGGTCCATATTCTTCAAATGACTGAGAGCGTTTGAGTTTGTTTGAGAGGGGATCGGGGGGAGGGATTAGTTTTCCTCTCTCTGAACCAAGCAGGGCTGTTAGCAAAAGCGTTTTAATTGATTTTGAAGTAGTAGCTGTTGGGAATGCCTCTCACCGTTAAAACATGCTTGACACACAGAAATCAAAACAGCTTATTACCACATCAAAGGGGCAACCACCCTTTGCCGTTTATGTAAACGAAACCGCCAATTTTGATGACACAGAACATTTTACCAAAAAAAATGTTAATTTATGAACTTCTCTTTAGCTGCGTCAGGGTCACCTTATTTGGTATTCTCTGGGTATTTAAGTGCAATTATCCTTCAGGGGAGGGATTGCTTCGTGCGTATCATCTACAGCAAAATTGAAAGGATGCATTTCTACATCATAGCAGGATGCGGAGCAAGCACCAAATCTCTGCCGACAAAACGTGTGATTGAATTGTGCTGGTAAAAGTATTTGAGTTTTCTCATCCTCGGAGGTGTTTATCTAAGTGATATGTGCTCACTGAACAGGTTCAGTCATATGTTCTCTGCCGCTCTGATATCAGTCTCCAGCACAGCGTGAGGCTCAGCTCCAGGATAAAGAAGCTGCTTACCAACAGAAATACCAATTACTGCACACTGCATCATGAAGCCTAATGGGCCTGCTGTGGCATAGAGACTCTCAGGATGAAAGCCTTGTAAGTTCTGTTATGGTAAAACCTGTATCTCAGCCCTCAGCAGCTTGTTTTAAGACAACTACCAGTGCAGGTTTTAAGGGCCTAATGTTGACACTATGTATTATAAAGCTTTATAATTGTATAGCTTTCCTCGCTCGCCTCACATTACAGAGCCGAATATGCTGTAGACAATACCAGGATCTAAACTCACATAAGCTGCTACACTTTCACACAGAATGATGAGTCTACACGCTAGTGATCTTCTGCTTGAGGTTTGCCTTTCATGTTTGGCTATTTCTCATGTAAACAGATTATCAAATGTGAAGAATGTCTGTTATTATTATTAATTTTTTCTTTAGGTGACCTTGAATAAAAACGAAATCATCTGAAGGCTGCAGCTGAAATGCTCACGGGTGGGTGTGAAGGCTGCTGCGCTCTTAGCCACACCCTGAACTGTGATCTGTTGCAAAGAAAAAAGAAAAAAAAAGAAAAGAAAATCATGGTTTTACATCTGTGATTGCAGTGTGAGCAGAGGTGCAAACTTCCATCTCACCAGCAATTTTCTGCCCTATTTCAATCAGTGCGGCTTTTTCTTTTGACTAGAAAGCAAGATAAACAGAGAAAGGACTGATTTACGATTCACAGTGAACTGTATATACAGTATATAGTCACCCCACAGTGACTATATATAAGCGCTGCATCAGTAGCATACATTTCAAATGCAGCTAAAACCACAAAATTGGCATAATATGCTCCTGCCTGCCTAATTCAAGGCTGAAAATCCAACATGAACTAAAAAAGAGAAGCTTCTGAGATGGCTGAATCCGTACTGTATGTAATTAGGCAGAGATTGGCACATGATGAATAAAAGAAAACGCTGCATTAAAGTATCATGGGACCTCTCATTACCTCTGTTATAACTTGGAGCCAGCCTCAGCTCTGGACTAGGAAAAAAAAAAAAAAAGAGAGAGATATACCTACAGGCGTAGACATGGACCAGACCATTTCTGTGCCCTCAAGGCCTTCTGTGTCACACTGTAAGACCCTGATGATGTGTGACAGTCCTGGTCTCCCTTTGTGTCACATCAACCAGCTGCTCAGAAACAGAAAAGCTGCACGTGTGAGTGAGTGTGTGTGAGAGAGAGAGAGGGAGAAAGACACACTGACAGATATAGACTTAAAGTCATTTAACTTAATATTTCTCCATATACTTACCTGACTTGACCAATGAGCCATGATGGACAGAAAACATCAATAACTATAATCAAAATAATGTAATACCAATTAATGTCAGTCATAACTGGTTCCTATACAATTATGAAAAGTTTCTCTTTTTTTCAGTTTCACTGTTAATACTCTCAAGGAGGTGGTTACCATGGTAGCCACAGGGTGATTTAAAAGGGGGGATGGTCATGATCATCTAGTTGAAATGATCACGTACACATTAAACATCACAGTGTATATTTACTGTCAAATTAAGGAAGGAACATATTATGAAATGCTAAAGAAGGTATGCTGAATGTTCAATGTGTGTTCTCATTAGGTAAAACATGATTAATTGCTTAAAAAAATATTTAATTTTATTCATTTATTTGCCTCATGTGAGAGTGCGTTCCTCTCTTGATCATACGCTTGCAGCTGTGCACATGTATCATAAAGAAGTGCAAGTGTGTGTGTGTGTGTGTGGTTGCAAATGCATACAAACATAAGTGCTGTAATTGCGCCAGGCCCATGGTCGAAGTGTACAGTGTTTGTCAGTTAATTAGCAACATGAGTTAGTGCGACAGCAGTTGGGGGGAGCGCCTCACATGCAGAGAAAGGCTGATGGGAGCTGATGGGCGCAGCAGAGCATCGTTGCTGGTGACTGAGGAAGAGGAGGGGGTGGTGACAGCGTCTAAACCACTGCTAATGAAGACATCAGCTCACTGGCACAGCTTATCTTAGTCGGCCGTCAAAACTGCCGTTATGGCGTGAATATATATTGCTCAGACAGCACAGAAGAACAGTCAGATGCTCACATGCCAGTGCAGAGAACTAAAACATTTGTGCCTGTGAACACACAATTATCTCACTCCAGTCGGGGATGGTGGTGTCCTGGTGGCTTTGTATAGCTAGTCAAATGTGCAGAAGTATACTAAAGAAAACAGCAAATACAATCAGATTGCCTCTGTTTGTCTGATGGATCTGTCAGATTTGAGTTGTACTTTTATTTTTTCTTACTGTATTTGCCTGCGTTATCTTGGCATGCAGGCAAATACAGTAATCCGCAAAGGCTGGAATAGAGTGGCTTAAAGCAGCAAAGGCAACTGAAAGTCTACATTTTAATTTCAGGTTGCTCTTATTATGGTGTTTCCATGACAATTTGAAGGCTATAGTACTAGAAAAAAGACTATATAGCTCTTAAATGTGTTTCACAGTGATGTAGGTGTACATAATGGAAGAAACTAATCATACGCAGCGAAAGAAAAAGAATTTCTGAATGCTAAAAGAAATCAAAATAACAATAAAAAAGCAGGACTGGGAATAAAAATGTAAAACAGAGATCAAATCAGTGGCATAGGAGATAATTAGATGAAAGCAACATCAGACAGAGAGGACAGTTTGCAAATAAAGTGTGGAGAAAGATGCAAAGACAGACACTACACGGGTTTATGCCGAATTTTCCCAGTAGCTGACAGCAAAACTGTGGCAGCAATCTCAGACTTGGTCTCATTCCACTGGTTCTCATTTGTTAAAGTCAAACTGACCATGACATTTCTCCCCTCTCTGCCCTCCAGGAAAACATTTTGGATCCGAGACCCTGATGGGCACGGGGTGTGAGGAGAAAGCCTTCAGTGCCATGGGCTGATATATTGGCTGATTTAGCAGCTTGCGTGGTCTCTGCTGATAGAGTCGCCTGATAGCCGCAGAGCTATATTTGTTGTCGGTGCTCTGAGATACCGATGAACGGATGTTTTGGAAGCAGCTGACATTTTCCTCTGCTCTCATTCCTCTGCTAAGAGGCCTCTTCTCTGCAGCAGCAGCTCTGTCAGTATCAAAATCAGATAACACCAAACTGTACACAGGCAGCGTTGAAGCAGATTAACCGTTGTTTTCCCATTTTTCTCACCCGGGAAAGTTCACGTCAACATCTTCAGTCGGGTAATCACAGTGGTGCTAAATTAAAAATCCCTGCTCTAGCTGACATCTCAGACTCTGTGTTACTTTTGTCTCCTTGGTGATGCTTGACTCAGATCGGCCTTGCCAGCACGTCAACTGCGAGCCAAATAGATGCACGGCAACTCCCACGGCATTAGTTGTGTTTGCCCTCAGTTATTCGCATTTGGCACATGTTGCTGTCACTGGAATATGTTTGATATAAATTCCCAATGATTTATTAAAGACAATTTCTGAATGATTCCAGCATGAATGATGACGGTCGAGAGTAGCTGCGAGGCTCGCACCACAGGAAAACAGTAGTCGCACAGTGAAAGCCCCTGAAGACCTATAAAGAATCATCAGCGGTGTGTTTGTTCATTTTATCAGCTCTATGTTGAGTTTAATCCCAAAATGAAATATCTATTTCTTGCTTGCCAGCGAGATGCAAAATGTTTTTGCGGTCTTGTTAAATGGAGTGGTTTGTGGAGAACAGGGGAGAAGGAATGACAATGGAGGAATATGCTCAATCAAGAGTCAGTTAAGATTCATTGTTTTATTCATGTGCCTATCCTCGCAATATTTATATATTTATATATACATATATTTTTTAAAGCAAACAAACAAAAGCAAGATTGATTTCATTTTGACACATGAATCAATACACGCTTCATGGTGTTGTTATAATAAAATCTGACTCTGTCATCATCCTCTCTTATTTTTTTTTTTTGGTCTGCCTTCTGTCAGGGGAGATGCACAGTAATATGGCACATAAGATGAAAGCTGGCTGCGACAGCGTAATGCACATCGTGTAGACAGACAACAAACATGAAAAGAAAGACACACGCATATCGGTGCGTTACATTATTGTAACAGGAGACACACAGACGAAGCAGCTTTGGGGAGGAGGGGGGGCGTTCATCCATGTAGTTCCAGCATGTGAGAGTACAGCTATGAAAGAAAAAAAAAATGGGAGCGTTGAGTTTCATGAGAGCTCCCTTGACAGGGAGCAGAACAGGCTATTACTTCATATTGCACCATTTAAGCTGTTTTTATTTTGGACTCCAACTCCTTCTACCAGCCGGCGCTGTCTCTGGGGATAACAATCAGGCCTCGACAAGAAAAGGCAGACAGCTCTTAACAGTTTAGAGAGTTGTGTACAGTTTGTGTGTCAATATATGTGTGTCGGTGCGTGGTTGGATAAATGAGGTAATTCTCCCATCGCGTTTGCGTAAAGAGAGACCGTGGCTGTCACTCATGCTGAGTTTGCTTCGGCTCTTCTCAAATGCTGCTATTCCCGGTGACAGTGTGTAGTCTGAGGTGTCGCCTTCACACCTCTGAGACATCATGTTGATTTCCAGCCTCTCCACCTGCATCTCTGTCCAACTTTGTAGGTTTTTTTTTTTTCCCTCCTGTATTCTCTCACACGAAAAGACAAAACACTCACCAGGCTCTGGGCATCCAGAGAGTTCATATCAACAAGTGAAGCCAGAGGCAGAAGTTTCAAAGTGTTAGATTCTCATATTGGGTGCTGCCATGACAAGCTCTGAAGCGCTCTGACTCAACCTTTTCTCTGTTAACCTGTTGACTACTTCAAGTCTCATGTCCTTTGGGCTAACAATAGCTCCCTCTAGTGCTGACAGATGATAAGACTGATGTGTAGAGACACAGAGAGACAGTAAAACCATGTAGGTTATGGTTCAGTGAAGAACAGAAAGCTGCTCTGTCAGGCCTGCGTCTTCTCCTTGTGAAAAAAGGGAATATCAAAGGGGAGGGGGAGCCATGAGGGAGTCAAGAGGAGTTGAGGGTATAACCAAAGAGTTTCGGTGAGCTGAGGTGAAGGAGGCAAAAAGTGCATCAGAGAAGACTTTCAGATTTCAGGAGAGCCGTTACGTAATTTGTGCAGATGGCAGTTTGAGTGTGTGTGTGTCGTCCCCCCCCCTCCCTTGTGTCACCACTACCTCTGCCAGGACACATTATCCTCTTGTTCAGGAGGTTTAGAGCTAACTTTGATCACTTGTGCTATGTTTGTGTGTGTCTGTGTGTGTGTGTGTATGTGTGTGTGAGTGAGTGTGAGAGAGAGATAGAGAGAGAGAGAGAGAGGGCACAGTTAAATACCAAATATGGGTAGTCTTTGCTCCTTTTGAGGAAGGCGGCGTGCATAGTAGATGCACATTAGACCACCAGAGACCTCTCTCCCTGAGGACATTTTGACTTCTCGTAACATAAAAAGTCTAAACCAGCTGCTAAATGTTGCAAATTTTCTTGCAGATGTAATGTTTACGCTACCATGTTCAACATCTGATGCTAATACTTGCTGTGCATTGCTGATAGGAGTGTTTATTCTTGCAGGTAGAAGGAATGAGAAATTTTAACTTGATGTTGGCACCAGATATAAAGTCAAGGGATCACTCAAGTTATTGCGATTCATTGTGAGGGGGACACGAATGTCTGCCCTATAAGTTCTTGACAAATGATCCAATAAATGGAGAATTTAAGTCTGTGCCAAGACAATCAACCTCATGGTGGCACTAGAGAAAATGTCAGGGAATTACAAAAGTACTACAGTGTGCTAGATTTTCCTATGCTTCTGTGTTGATTTCAGGGGAACGATAAAGGTACATCTTATCATAAATGTGGAGATATTTTACAAGCTATGTGAAGGAGGAGAAGTCAGGGGATCACCAAAGCCATCAGGAGCCATTTTCTGGGCATCATCAACATCTGCACGTACTTTTATTGAAATTCATCCGATAGTCATCCAGACATTTTACTAAAATAATTTAAAAAACGTCAACTTTATGGTCACACAAGAGGGAAAGTAAAAGCATCAACAAGGTGAAACTAATAACATTTATGATGGCAAGGTGCCATTTAGGTGTGCCGATAAACCTGACGGACAACTTGGTTGGTTGTTTTGCTTTCAGATCAGTAACTTTCTTTTTCGTGTCATTAATAACATTCACGTTCCTGCAGTGTACAGTGTTATGGAACAATGGCTACTTGGTTTCCATAATTCTAATCCTTTGACGGCACATGAAGGACAGAGCATCAAGCTGTGGCCAGATCAGATCTGGAATGAGATCATAGCAGTAGAGATAACCAGCTCACAGCATCCAGCTACATGCTGGCAAACTGGGAACCAAAATATCTTTATGCACTCCTTCCAATGTCAAAACAAAAACTGATGATATGACTGTTTAATATGTTAATGTTTAGACTTAATTACGACAAACAGCGAGATGAAGACGAGGGAGCTCGGGCATGGCTGCCGTTATTCACGCTAGTTTGTCCCTGTTACATCTAGTCTTTGGTGCATAGACACAAGCATTGATTTGCCTCCCAAATTCAATGCTTCTTTGTTTGCTCTGACAGCCATTGCCATGGAAACACAAGGGAGTGGAATTACAGTAAAGTTAAGAGGGAGGGGTGTATGAGGGAGCCAGTCCACCAGACTGTGAATTGCTGGTATAATTCAAGACCAAAGACAGTGCTAGATCATCTCTCAGGGGCTGAGAGGACTACAGGCATTGTTTGTCCATGTACTTTTAGCCTCTCACATCTTTCGGAAAGCTGCTGTTAGTTTTACCTCAAGTCGTACATGACTGGTATACACTCATCGGACAAGTGTCTTTCTCTGTATGGGAGTAATCTGGTGTCTAAGGATTGTTTCCTCAAAAGTGAAAGCAAGAAATGGATTCTATTCTTGTCTCTTACACAGATGGGGTGTTAAACATTGATAGGGCTGATGCAGGGAGAGAGGGAGAGAGACAGAGAGGCATTACAGTCTTTTTTCCTCAAGGTTTGACTTAATTATTCTCCAGCATCCAGTTGTGTTGAGTAGGAGCATGTGTTAAAAAACAACTCTTAGGGCAGAGATTCAGGATCCCGCATGCATTCGTGTGTAAACATATGCTATACAGGTACAGCGCGACCTGTGTCATTACTTTGAAGGTGCTTATACTCACATCAGTCACATTCATGTGGGATTTATAACCTTTTTAATGCACAGTGTCCCAATTTTAGATGTGAACATGTGAGATTGGTTGCAAATTTACTTACAATCAACGATTTCCTGAAGTGTACATCTCACAGACATCAACATCCATTTGCTAATGCTTTACTGAGCCTGTACTCTATCTTAACTTCTTTCTTCTATAGGTGGGTTTTACCGTCTGTCTGTCTGGAATTAAAAGACATACCCAGCTGATTTTATAGGTTATAGGCTTAGTAAGAATAAGTGGTGACTGAATGTGGCTGCTTCCGTTGCACTGTTGTAACCTCTTAAAGCTTGTCTCTGTCTGCGTAGATGCACGTCACAGTTACATTTCAACAGATTTACAGACCACACAGTCATCCTGTTCTCTTGCAGAACCACAGATCACTTCTTGGCTGACTTGTCGTTGTGTTACTTATAGAGAAAAGTTTCAAATCGTAACCACATTTCGTGCTTAGCTGCTCCCCCGAGCACAGAGACATGCTATGCCTCATCAAAGATATACTCTGGTATCAAGCTGCCTGCCATGTTGCTACATAAAAAGGAATCTGTCAGTGAGTGTATTTTGCTTTGTAGGTGGAGAGTCACAAAGTTGATCTGCTAGCTGCCTAGCTTAACTGTCCATTGAAGGCGGTAAGAAGCTGGTGATTATGCAAAGATGTTTTAGCCGTAAAATGAAAAGTGCCTGTTTAATTTCAAAGGTTTAATGAACTTCATTAATTCATAAAGGCAAAATTATTCCCAGCTGCACAGTAAAACATTGAAACAATTATTTTATGGAACATTATCAACAGATTAATTGAAACAAGAATTATTGAACTTTGAATAAAAATGAATAAAAAATATGTACAGTGGAATCTTTTTCATTATAAAACATGATTGCAGATATTAATAGCACATAAAAAAATACTATTTTCTTCTGCTATATGAGGTTCAGTCCTCTGCAATGGGTTTGGCCTTCAAAGGGTGTTGTTCTGCCCACAGAGATGGTTCCGACTTCTGTCCTCTCTTGCGAAATATCTTCACCACCACTATGGCTATGACCACTATTGTGCAGATGACAAAAGCTACGAGAATCCCGATCCACATACCAGACCTGCATTGTGGCTCAGAGCGGGCTTCAACGTCTCCTGCAAAGGAGAGGACACAAAGAAACTTGTTACTTGTGTCCACATACACACATTTCTATCCCGTCTGCAATCGCATCAAGATGTGTTTACCTTTTGCGTCGACGTGAACAGTCAGATATCCTGATGTTTCAACTGCAACCTTCCTCCACCCATGGGACAGAGATTGGAGCCACTCTTCGACCTCACAGAAATACAGGCCGCTGTGTTCAGGACTTGGCTTTATGACTTTAAGGCTGAATTGGTTTGGCAAAGGATGGCTAAATCTTAGCTGAACAGTATTCCCAGATCTGTCTTCTAGGGTGGAGTTTCGGTAAGCTGTGAATATGGGACTTTGTTTGTTTTCTGTGTCTTTCTGCCAAAACCACGTGACCTGGAACTCCGATTCATTGCTGGATTGTTTGGTGATATGACAGTCGACAGGGAAATCCTTGGACGTGCTCGTATTCAACTCCTTTTCTACCTTAAAAATGGACAGTTTTTTTCCTGTGAAAAAGCACACAGGCATTTTATTCATCTTTAATTTAACAAGACAAACCAATCGATGTTATTTGAAATTCCTAGTAGACCTATTGCATAAGGCAGAAACAGACAACACAACAGAATAAATACTGAAAGCGCAGAACAAATAGGACAGATGTACCTAACAAAGTAGAAATAGCAAAATGCATGAAACAGTCAACACCACTGCGAGAACTAAATATGACAGGCACCATTAGGGAAGTGGTTATTTTGCTGAGACAGTTTATGTCTGCGGTTGAAGCCGGAAAGCTGCATGCAGACAAACGTACATGTCATCACATGATGATGATGATGATGATATGTGTGGCAACTGTCAAGAGAATATTTAAAGAAATACACTTTCTTTTAGTGAGTTTAAAGACAGGATTAATACCACCCTCATGTCTGCACTGTAAATGTAAGCCAACTGCGAGAAGCTGGTTAGCCTATCTTAGCACAATACTAAACAAACAAGATGTGTTAATAGGCCATTCTCATGGCAGACATTTTGACTTTTCAAAGCAGGAGAAGGACCTGTGCAAATAATAACATTAACAATGGCTCCATTTCATTAAGCAGCCCAATTAATTGTGCAACTTAACTGCACAGTCATCTTTGGACAAAGCCAGGCTGTTTTCTCCTGTTTCCATTGTGCTAAGCTAAGCTAATGAGTGAACATTACCTTCACAAGTACCGTGCAAGAGTGGCATCGATCATCTTGTTTAACTCTTAGGTTAATTAGGAGGTGAAAATGTATCTCCCAAAATGTCAAACTATACCTCTAAACACCCATGCAAACACATTCATAAAGTGTGCGTCTAAAAGATGTGATCATACCTGCAAGATTTACAGTCACCGTGGTGGGGCCCCCGTTTTCTGAAGCCTTTTGCTGCCATTGACCTTCATGATCCAGCTGGTATTGTTCAACCCGGCACATGTAGGTCCCGCTATCCCCTTCACGGGCCCTCTGAATCCCTAAGTAGAAGCTGCTCTGGGTAGGTCTGGAGAGACGAAGCCGCCGCTGCAGGCCTCTGAGCCCCTGGTTCTCTGGGTAACTCAGCAGACCCGTGTGATCGAGCTCCACCAGCGTATTTGCGCCAGAAGAATTGTGCCCAGTGTAGAACCAAGTGACTTTGTAGAAAAAAGAAGGACTGGTTGCACCTGAGATGATGTTACACGTGACCTCCACCTCGTTTCCCTCCAAGGTAATCAGCGACTGCTCTATCTGTTCTACTCTAAGGTCATTGGCTGGAGAGAGAGTGGGCAGAGAAAAGAAAAATAAGTCGATTGAGAACTCAAATTGCTGAAATTATTTTAGTTTAAATCTCCTGAAAACTTTCACATATTAAGTATTCTTATATACTCATGATGAAATAAGTAATAATCAAAGTTCAGGGGGAATATTAACACTGCAGAGGACACCTTTGTATTGATGAACATTTAATTTCACTTTCACTAACACGGACTGATCACCTGTCAACCAACAGACAAAGCGCATAGGTACATTCATGAAACATGATGTCATTCATAGCAACGCGGTCAGCCCAGCCTCTTTCTCTTTTAGTTTAGGAGTGCTCTCAGTTCTTTACTAAAAGTCGCTCTCAGCACTTTTCTCAATTGGTCTTAAGACGTAACTCTTAGCCTGGAATGTTTAGTGGCATTTAGGCGGACTCCTTGTGGTAAGATAAGGACCTTTGTGAATACCGTCCCAGTAAAACCTTAGGGAGAGAGTTCGAGTAAGAGTTTTCTCCTCTAAAACTCATCTAAATTGCTTTTTCAGGACTGTGTGGTTGTGGTTTGATTAGAATTAATTGACAGTGCTGAAAACCGTGGACACATTTTAATTCAAATGTTGCTTACATGACATCACATTTTTCCAACTGAGCTACTTAAAATCAGCGAGAAAGGAAAGGACAAATATGGAAATCTCTCATTTGAAATATGCAAAACTGTTTGAACTTCTGCAGAAAATAATGTGTTCATGCAGGGCCTCATCACTTATAGTAAGAAGCTTGCTGAGAAAATAGATTTTCGGGGGCTTTAAAATGTTAAAGTCTACATGTTGATGACATTACGTGCTTAATAAAATTTGGAGAGTTTTTAGAGCTAATTAAAGAAACACAAACTTACCAGGCTCATTAAGAGTTATGTCTGTAGTTTTGGACACCTGTGAGAGCTGATACCAATCACCACGAGGATCTTGTAGCCACTCCACCACCTCACAAATGTATGAGCCTCTGTCTGAGATCTGAGTTTGTCGAATAGTCAGCTCAAAGCTGGGACCCTTAGTGCGCTTCATGCTGACTCGCTGTCTGACGCTCTGCTCTACCTGCGGTCCGAAAGTTATGAGGGCATCCCGGTCCGAGCTTATGATGGTCTTATTTTCTGCCCCTTGCTGGAGCAGCCAGGTGACAGCATAGCGAGAAGACACAGGGGTTTCTGAGGTAATGGAGCACTTTATTTCTATGTCGGTGTTGATATCACCTTTAAGGGCGGGGGTGGAGGTCACAGCAAGCTTGCTCACTAGAAGAAGGAGACAAAGTAAGGTCATATATGGTGGGAATTTCTGAAAATGTCAAACTATTCCTTTAAACACCCATGCAAACAGACAGCCACATTCATGAAGCTAAATGAAGGCAACTGAGAGTGCAGAATAAAGAAAACTAAGTCAATTGAGAACTCAGATTGCTGAAATTATTTTAGTTTAAACCCCTGAAAACATTCAAATGTTAAGCATTCCTGACAAAATCAACAAAAATCTAAGAAAAAAACAGTCCAGTGTTTCATAAAAAGAGTATAATGAACTTTTTAAAGCCATATTTTGATGGTTGCCAGTTAATAAGGATACAGTCAGCAAACTTACCAGGCTCAGTAACTGTTATCTTTGTAGTTTTGGACACTTGCGAGAGCTGAAACCATTCACCACGAGGATCTTGTAGCCACTCCACCACCTGACATATGTACGAGCCTTTGTCTGAGATCTCAGCTCGCCGAATAGTCAGCTCAAAGCTAGGACCCTTAGCGCGCCTCATGCTGATTCTCTGTCTGACGCTCTGCTCTACCTGGGGTCCAAATGTTATGAGGGCATCCCGGTCCGAGCTCATGATGGTCTTATTTTCTGCACCTTGCAGGAGCAGCCAGGTGACTGCATAGCGAGAAGACGGAGAGGTTTCTGCAATAACTGAGCATTTTATTTCTATGTCGGTGTTGACATTACTAGTCAAGGAGGGTGCGGTGGTCACAGAAAGCTTGCTCGCTAGGAGAAGGAGACAAAATTCAGGTGTATGTGGTGAGAAACAAAGAGAAACAAAATGCAGATTTCATCTAAAATAGCTCCAAAAATGGCATGCAGCCTTACAAATCTCAGCAGTACCTGGTTTCTGCACATTCACAGCGAGTTGGTTGGATGGAGGCAGTTTCTTGTGTACATTCTCCCGGAACACTGACACACTACACTGGTAGCTTCCCGACTCCCTTTGACTCGCCTCATTGATAAGAAGGTAGTGAACAACTTCATTCTCTCTGTTCTCTACTCTCAGCTGGTAGGTACTTTCATCTCCGAACCAGCTGATGCCACCATCGGAGTACAGCGTCAGGATGTTATCTAGGTTGGACGAGTCGCGCTGCAGGCTCCAAGTCAGTGTTATCGGTACACGTGGCCCTCTGACCCGGCACATCAACACCACACTTTCTCCTACAGCCACTACGCTGTTGCGACTTACAAGATTCACTTTCACGAACTTATCTGTGGGACAAATGCAAAATAGGAAGGAGAAGTTGGAGATCAAAACAACTGTCATGCAACCACGAGTGTTCAAAATAAAAAAAAGGATGTGTGTAACTATGTAAAAAAATGTCTTTTCTCAGTTCTCAGTCATTTCCTTTTTTTCATTACCAAGTAAAGTTTTCCTCATGCATTAAATGTCAAATATATATGGTGCTATAATATATAGCATTTCTATGTCAATATGTTTGTTTTCACATAAAACATAACAGATTTAACACTTCAGAAAATCAGTTTATCCTTATGCAAATATGCATATTCAGCGAGGCACTCCAAAGTCTATAGTTTGTGTTGTTTCAACGAATGCATGTTAACAGAACTTCAAGTCTAAAGCCCTAGAAGTGAACCTTGAGATATTTATCATACCCTTCAACACAAAAATATTGAACTTAAAAAGAAAACCATCCTGAAGATTTTGTTATTTTCTACTCGTAGCCGAGCTCAAAGTGCAAACTTTTCCAATTTTCCTCCTTGCAGCATGATTGAGGAGATGTCATGGTGACCTGCCTATCGGGGTTTGAAATGTCTTGAATACAAACTTTGACCTGAGGTGGCCGGTGGCCATGTGGTGCTGAACTGGAAAGGGTTCACCCTCTGTGGATCATGAATATACTCTGTACTAGGTTGAAATTAGATTTGCACCAAATATTTGCTAAAATATATTATAATCCACTTACTAGATATGTTGTACAGAAGCCTGTATACAAAACTATTTGAAAACATACTTTATTTTGTCCTCACTCAAAAATAGGAGGCCACTCAGTGACCTGCACTTTCTCAGGTCAGCTAGGTAGCTCATTCTTGTTTTTCCTGCTGTCAAAACATCACTATGATATGAATGACATGACATGTCTGAGAAACGTGAAGGTGCTTGTGACCCTGCAGCATCAAAAAATAAACTGTGGCTATATCGAGAGAGCTACTTTAACTTGGATTTACTGAAGGACAGGACAGGTCTTGGCCTGAATGTGCCATTTGTGGTGAGAAGCTAGCTAACAGACAAACAAACAAATAAAAACATCAATCCTAACCTGACATATCATTCTTTCGGTGTGTGTGTGTGTGTGTGTGTGTGAGTGTGCAGGTTGTTGTGGGGCTCGGCTTTTCTTATACAAGCAAGGGGTAAGAAACCCTGATATATGATATGAAATAATATGATAAAAGAAAAGAGGAACCTGTTGTGTCAATATGTAAGTTTGTCTTGCATAATTTGAACTACAAAGACAGATGGTGACATATCCTACCTGCAGGAGCCACTGTCACAGTGGCAGTCTGTGACTGGCTGTTGGTCTTGGTATCCGTTTTCCATTCAGACACAGTACACTGGTAGACTCCTGAATCAGCCAGTGTGACCTCATCAAACTCCAGGGTGAAGTTGTCAGCTGCTGGACGCGTTGCTCTTATTTTGCGACTCATGAACTCCTGCGCTTTCTCCATAACGCCCTCCTGGCTTAGGCTGATGACTCTGGTGAACGCGGCCGTTGCTGTGGATGACGCTTTGTGTTGCCATGTGACGGAAAGCAGACCTTTGACCCCTTGCACCGTACAGGTGAGATGCAGCCTGTCGCCTTCGTTAACACTCACGCTGCTTTGCATTGAGAGTGAGAGCCCACTTTCTGTGATGAGGAAAACAGACAGATGGTGTGAGGATAACAATAAAAAATATGAATTCATGCATCATTACAAATAATATATCTCTTTTGTAATCAATATTTAGAAGCCTCCTTTAAAGGAGATAAAACTTAAAGCCAGGGTAAGAAATCCTGAAAATGTGTGTGAGTGTTGCAGTCAGTTTGGGCTGACCTGTGGCCGAGATGCTGATAAGTTGGGGGCTGGAGTCTTGGGCTGCTCTCTGTGTAAATGCACCATCCTGGCCTCTATCATAAGGCCACGCTCTACAGAAATACTGTCCTTGGTCCTCGGTTCTGACAGGCTGCAATATGAGATGGTAATCTCTGCCCCCTGTCCGGGCTGCCCTGAGTTCTCCTTCTTTCGATCGCACGCTATAGCTGGGCCCCACAGACAAAATGCCTGTAGGGCCAATGCGAGCCAGCTCAACACTGTCCCTAAACCAGGCTACAGCGAAGAACTTTTCCTCCAGGTTCTGTGTGTCTACTGTGCAGGATAGCGACAGCTCTTGCCCCTCCTGCAGGGTTGTCTGCTGTGCTAAGATTTTCACCAGCAGAGACGACGTGTCTGGCACCACCTCTGCTTAGGGCAAAAAATAAGCACAGTGAGATACACACACACAGACACACATCCTGTCATGAAGCCAAAATGACTGTACAGGAAGAGAAAAGATATATGTGTCAGCTCATGAAGATGAGCTGATAAAATCTACTGAATAACAGCTGCGTCTAACCTCTGGCTTTAACAGTCAGGGTAGTTTCTTCTGCATTCTTCTGTACGATAGAGTACCAGGAGCGGTCGGGATCTTGGATCCACTCCTGAGCCTGGCAGTAGATCCTGCCTTGGTCTGACAGCTCCAGCTGAGCCATCTTTAGTTTGTATGTGGCATCTCCAACTTTATCTAACCTTATGAGTCCGGCTTGGTAACGGTCTTCAAACCCCCGGCCTGGGCTCAGCGTGAAATCTCTGTTCAGAGAAATGATAGGCTGAGCCTCGTCCTCGCCGTCTTTATGGAGATACCAGGCAAGAGACAGATGGGTGTGCTGGACGGTGTTGCTGGAGGCTTGGCATGTTAAAGTGAGAGCGTCACCCTCATTATAGCTCAGTGAGGTGGAGGCAGGTGATGAAACACTCAGGGAGTTGTCAATCACTAAAGCACCAAATCAGAAACAGACACAAAGACATGAAAGTTATTGTCACCTTATAATACAACAATGCAGTTAGACTGAAATGTCTTCAATTACTTCAATTAATCAATTACCTTTCACAGTTGTCTGAACACTGTAGATTCCATCATAACCAGCTTCTGTGTTGACTGCAGTACAGTCATATTCCCCCTCATCACCTTTCTGTAGCCTTTCTATCTTAAAGATGACCGAGTTTGGAGACACATGTGTCAAAGTGACTTCCTTGCTCCTCACACGGCTTGAAAACATTGAATAGCTGAAGCCTTGGTCATGGGTGCTGATAACGTTGATCTCTAATGTTGTTGCAGGCTTCTTGAAACGGAATTCAAATTCTTTTTCAGCATCGGCGTTGACAAAGCCGCTCACATTGCAGGTGATGGAGAGCAGGGAGTCCACCACACGATAAAGAGGCCCAGCCTGTACTTCAGTGTGCACTCTGGCTTCTGCTGAGTAAAGCACAGACAAGACACAGATGTTGAAGTCGTGTTTTAGAAGGGTGCAAGACTTCAGGGTCTAACATTTGCTTCAGTATTATAAAGCAAAGCTCTATAGCCTTTACTATGCACATTGCAATAAACACAAACACATATAAATATATGAGGACAAGTGCCTGCAAATAGTGGAAAGGGTCTGTTAGTTTCATGAAAATCATTTTTCAGTATTTAATCTGTATTTTTTGTTTGCATATATCAAATTAAACTGTAAGAAGGAGATATTAATATGATAATTATCAATTATAAATCATTCAGTTTAAGTTTTTACTGAATACAAAAAAGTTAACAGGAGCTTAGAGCACATTTTAGATTAATCAGATAAAATTCAGACATATTTGTAGTTATTATTAATATCTCCTGTTATTAATTAAACAGTATATTCAAGATGGACATAATGACAGATGCATAAATAACTAAGATCCCACTTAAAATGCACTCAACTAGAAGTTTCTTGTTTTTGTTCTATATATATATATATATATATATATATATATATATATATATATATATATATATATTACAAAATGAGCAGCTAATATTTTACCATATTTTCTCTCAGCATGATCCCTCACCAGAATCCAATCCAACTGCTGGAAATGAAATGTAGCCCACTACTTACCACAGCGCAGAAATAGGCCCAGACAGAGGAGCAAATTGGCCCTCCTAAAGGATTGCAGGGAACAGCTCATCCTGAACCCGCTTCAGAAGTGACACAGTGCTCGTACCAGTTGTGACCAAGTCCTTAGTCAGTCTCACTGTGTGGAAATCTTTTTGTGCTCTTACAGAGATATTGAGGTGGCTAATGCTTCCTGTAGGTACACCAAGAGGAAGTGTGACATATTTCCTGCATACTACACACATACGCGCGCACATGCGCGCGCGCGCGCGCGCACACACACACACACACACAGACCGCATACTGTACTAAATCTATCCTAACATGGTTTTTAAAATATGTAAATGTGTAAAAGTGGTTTGTGGTGGAGTTCTGGGAAGAATAAATAACACTGTCCTGCACAATGATTTTGTTTCAACCCTTAACTACGTCCGATATGATTTAGATTATACAACCGTGGTCGGAAAAATCTTTGTCCTCGTTAGTTCTCATATGCATCATGTGTGCTCCCATTTTGGCTCGACCAAAGGCTTCCTGAAATAATCTGATCTGATGCTATGCCGTTTTCTGCTCATGTCTCTGCTGCAGGCAGGTGAGGCACTCTATCAGCATCTTCACAGCTCCGCGCACACACCGCTGCGCGTCCGAACGTGTGGAACAAACACACCAAGCACGCGTTATTTACTTTTAATTACAGAATAAAACATGTGTGGTTTCATTTTTTTCCAGAATTCCATTGTTAATTTACAATTTTCCATAATCCAATCAAAAAAATCAAACATGAGATAAAGGGTCTATGGTTGAATTGCGTTGCTAGGTAACAGCTTTGGCCTAAGTCTGACCTATTTCGGCAAACAGTGAAACAGGAAATAAGTTTGTGCTCCTTTAGAGTCTGAATGAATAGTGCTGCAGACCAACCAATGGTGCAACAGTGCCACCCAGTGGAGAAGATGAAATCATGCACGTCTTTCACGTTTACATGTCAGACTGAGCTATTGATTGTGACTGGGTAAATAAATGCTGCGCAATTCGACGCATCTGTTCACAAGGGGTAAGCTGCAAGGGAGAAGATCTCCATAGAGAAAGGTGGGTCAAATAGAAAACTGTCTTTCTGTTTTATCTTGTTCTGTATGGTGTCAACTCAGCACCTATGCAACTCTGGAAGCCAAAATGCGTGAACTATTTATAAATATAGCTCTGTGGGTGTAATAATGATACTGATGAATAGTGCATATTTCCATAATCGCCTACCCGTATGATTGGTCAGTTAATCACAGGGCTGACACAAACAAACAACCACTCTCACCTACAGGCAATTGAGAGTCACCAGTTAGCCTGCATGTATTTGGACTGTGGGAGGAAGCCTGAGCATAACCAGAGAGAACCCATGAGGGGAGAACATGCAAACTCCTCACAGAAAGGCCGAGTTTGAACCATGAACCTTCTTGCTGTGAAACTAACCACTGCCCCACCTTGCATATAGTTAATATATAATAATATATGATAATATAGTTTTACATATAATATATGTGCAGTATATGTAATAAAGACACAAAAACAATAATTCAATTTATATTCAATTTTATTTATATAGTGCCAATTCATAACAAACGTTATCTCACGACACAGCAGGCTGTACTCTTTATAATATTATATACAAAGACTCAACAATTATACTTATTACTTATTGTTATATTATCATAACAGTAATACAGTTCTATATAATATAATAATATATATAGGAATGGAAATAGAAAATAATGCCAAGATATGGAGTATAATGGAATATAAAAATACAACAATTACAATAGAGTAGTAATATATTATTGTAATATAGAATGGTTGTATAATATATAAGTAATATAAAGCAATATAGTACAAATGACCTCCATGGTAATGATAAAAATAGTAATTTATTATATACTGGTGTAGACAGGATTTAATAAAAATGCTAATTTGCTACTATTTTTGGATACTTTTACGTCCTCTGGCACCTCCTCCTGTGTAAAGGGGGTCACGAGTAGACACTGCACCAGTTTAAGGGGTCACATAGGTCATAAACTACAGCATTAGAGGATAAGGGGCACCTCAGTTATGGTATTATGGAAAGGACAAAAGTTCCTGCTGGTTCTGGGATCAGCTCTCCTCGTCATCAGTGATCAGTTCTATCCCACTTATCCCACCATATCACAATTAAACAACATTTATCTGAAGCGGATACGATGCTGAGTGTTATCTGTTGCTATATTTATTTGTCTCTATTTGGTGCAGTCGAGTAAAAGAGGTCTAGATTTGTGGCTTTAACAAAATAGGACAATTGAGTAACGCAGAGGAACCAGACTCAAGAAGAGGAAGTATCTAGAAACAAGCATTGCTACGTACATTAGCACCTCTCTCTGAACAGGAATAGGAAGTATGAAGAGTACAGGAAAAAACAAATCCACATCTCAACGTGACTGAACTGCAAGCGTAAACCACAAAAGTCTTTTTACTGGTGCAGGTGCACCTAAAGGAGCTGCACGCCGTTTCTTCTGAGAGGAGCGAGATTTTAATCTAAAAGATGAGTGCCTCACTGGAGAGGACTACAGACTGTCCCTTGCCGCCTCTTGGAGAGGACTCGATCCAAGTCGAGGATAGAGAGAACCTGACAGGCTCAAATGAGTTTTGTTGGGAGGATGGAGGTCTACCAGTAGAGCTTCAGAGAGGGATGGAGACCCTACGAGTGAACAGAGAATTGACCGATGTGGTGCTTTGTGTTCAGGGACATGACTTCCCTTGCCACAGAGCCATACTTGCGGCTGCCAGTCAGTACTTCAGGTAAAAAAAAACGAGTATTGTCAAACTTCATTGTGATGGCTCTGCTGGTTTTACTGAATTCATGTGTTTCTGTGTAGGGCAATGTTTTGCAGTGGCCTAAAGGAGAGTTATGAGGAGCGTGTGGAAATAAAAGGCTTGGACAGTGGGACGATGTGCTCCCTCCTGGAGTATACCTACACCAGCCGAGCCCTCCTTACACACTCAAACGTCCAGAGGATACTAGAGGCTGCAAGTCAATTTCAGGTAAAAATACAATTACTTACAACAAGAATTAAGGACACTCGATTAGTTTAGTTTGCACAATTGCCATCTAATACACAGATACAGAGTTCCTTGTAAGTCTTGAACAACTTATCAGCAGTAGTCACATTTCTTTTTGTGATACACATCGATTGCCAGTAAGTATGCTACGTAATTTGGAGTGCGATTATCAAAAGAACTGATGTTTCATGATCACATGTCTGTCACAAAGCGTCACTGACTTAAAAAACCTAAGCATGAGCTAAAAAGAGTATCCCAAAAAAAATAAATCAATCAAGCGACAATGAAAGAGATTTTGTTTTTAACTTCATACATTTTTTTTATTTGAAATGGGTTTTTATCACATCTGCAACACTTTTGACTTTGACGTACGCGTGACCACATGAATGATCATGTGATTCTTCAGTGGAAGCAAAAGCACAGACTAGCACAATTAGTCATGTTCTTATTCCAGCAACGACAGTTTAATGCTTATAAATAGATGATATTCTCGGCAGTTTAATTCATTCTGGTTGAATTATTATCATCAAAGACGCAACAGAAGCCACAATTAGCTGCAGAAGATCAGCTCAATGACCATGCTGTAGTGTAGAGTTACATTTTAAATCCTCCAGATGCTCTGGTCTTCTCGCTTTAAACAGCTCTTCCCCAATTTGGGGAAACAAACATTCTACTGATTCAGAGACAGGGCTCTCTAAAAGGGAAGTGAAAGTTGCCTAGTTGTTTACACTCAGGATCAGTTTTCCATACAGGCTTAAATTAACTACACAGCTGTGCCATATGGCAGAGAAGACAGGTGTTTGTGTTTCTACACCTCTATTTTTTTTGTGACAAGCAATCTGAGTTTTTAGATTTTGAAGATAGAAAACTTTCAAGCACCCTCTTGGCACTTATTTCTTCAACAGGCTGTGTTATTTGTGAGGGCTTACGTAGTTTTGTTTTGATACAGAACTTTTCTAAATAGAGTTGGAGCATACAAAAAGATGCTGTGTTCATTATTTTTAAGCAAAGTTGTTTTGTTGTCTTGTCAATTTTAGTTCTGCATTCTTTTGAAATTCAAGTGCAGCTCATCTTAAATCTTTTAGTCTCTATCTTCTTATCAACAGCAGTACTGGGGCATCCTGTATATGTGCTTACTCATTTTTTATCATAAAAAGTCATGTCTGGCCTTATCTCTTGTAGTTCCTGCGTGTGGTGGAAGCATGTGCTGGCTTTCTGAGCAAGTCCCTGCACTTAGAGACTTGCATTGGGATCCTGAATCTTGCCGAAAGCCACGCCCTGCATGGCCTGAAGACCAGTGCTCAGGACTACATCACCTCTCAGTTCTCCCAGGTAGTCCAGCAGCAGGACTTCCTGGACCTGCCAGCAGAGTCGCTGGAGGCTGTCCTGCAGAGGGACGACCTTGACGTGAAGTGTGAGGAGTGTGTTTTCGAGGCGCTCATGTGCTGGGTGAGAGCCCGGCAGGATGAACGCTATCCTTTACTTGCCAGGTTGCTTTCACATGTGCGACTGCCGTTGCTGGAGCCTGCATACTTTGTAGAAAAAGTGGAGTCGGATGAACTGATTCGCCGCTGCAGTGAGGCTTTTCCTTTGTTGCAAGAAGCCCGCACTTATCACCTCTCTGGCAGGGAGGTCAGTAACAATGTGTAGTCATGGCTGACTCTGTATGTAACATTTAGTGGCACCTCACATTGTAGTTTCTGATAGATTCCTCACCCTCTCCTTCCTAGCGTGAAGTAAAAACAACATGGCGGACATGGTTCAACAGGGCGGACTCAGTGGAAGAGGACCCCCGGCATCTGTAGATCATTCAAATGTAACAAAAAACATAATGATTCTTGCATTATTCTTATTTTCAAGTGATTATACACTAATGAAAACATACTTATCATACATAGCCATGCATATTATACTACATTTCTGCCATGTTCTGTAAATAGAGCCCCTAAATGTTACACACTGGACCTTTAAAGTCCCAGTGTGTAACATTTAGAAGGATCTAATGGCAGAAATAGAATAAAATATTAATTCGCATATTTTCATCAGTGTACAATCATCTGAATATAAGAACAGTTGTTTTTTGTCATCTTAGTATAAGGAATGAGGTCTTAACATTTACAGAGAAAGCAGGTCCTCTTCTACAGAGTCTGACATGTTGCACTATCTTTTTTATACAGTAGCCCAGAACGGACAAACCAAACTGGCCGCGACCTCTATATTTTCTCCTACATGCTTGGAAGGGAATTGGTATTCAGTTAGTTGCAGTGCCACTAAATCTTACACACTGGACCTTTAAAAAGTTCCATTTTTTGAAGCCAGTTTGTAAGAGTAAAAATAATTTTTCAGTTACAGCTGTATTACATTGGCTAATGTGCGTTATGCATGTGAAACATGTTTACAGGTGGTCTCTGAACGAACCAAACCCCGCGTGCTGCACTTTGTGTCAGAGGTGTTCCTGATAATTGGAGGCTGCACTAAAGATGATCGCTTCGTTTCCACCGTCACCTGTTTGGACCCCCTTAGACGGAGCAGGCTGGAGGTTGCCAGGCTGCCATTCACAGAGATGGAGGATGAATCGCACAACAGAAAATGGGTGGAGTTCTCATGCATCACTTTCCGGAACGAAGTGTACATATCTGGTGAGATAAGTCACACATTCAGGCTTTTTGTGACCCTCTACAGTGCATGAAAGTGAAAGTTTGGCCTCTACTGATTATGTATTTGCTAAATGGTGGTTTCTATGTGTCAACTAATTAAGTATTCGTTTTTCTTACATCTCCATCACGTGAACAAGTTGTTGTAAATGTCTCTAGACTTCTCCTATTGAAATGTAATGTTCTTTCAAGCAGGGAATCTATAGAGCAGAACTCAAAACAACAGGAAGACGTGACATCATCTGCAGCAGCAGTTTTTGTGGTTTTAGGTGTTTCCCAAGTCTAACTGACACTTCAGCCATGGCTAACTATTCAGAGACGGTGTGAATGTTCATTCTGGGTCCAGAGACTTTGTATCTCTAATCTGTAGGAAAAGTGGGGGGTCCAAAGTAGAGCACAGAAACTGTAATTACTTCAGTTTTAGTGACATATGAGTGTTTTGGAATGAATGCTAGTCTGTACAGCAGGTGACAGGCTTCTCTAATGCTCCTGTTGTTGCAGGAGGTAAAGAGACACAGCATGACGTTTGGAAATATAATGGCGCTCTGGACAAGTGGATCCAGGTCGAGTCCCTGACACATGGACGCTGGAGACACAAGATGGCAGTTCATGAGGGGAAGGTGTATGCACTGGGTGGATTCGATGGAGTTCAGAGACTCTCTAGCGTAGAGGCTTATGATCCCTTTCACAATCGCTGGACACAGGTGAACATGCAAGAAGTCTATATAATATTATGCTTTTATTTAACTTAAAGGATCTGTCTAAACCCACAGAGGGTTATCACCTCACTGCAGTTCGCCTCAGTTCTACAAAGACGTTTTCAGTTCACTGTTTCAGCTTTACAGGCCACAACTTTATTTGTTCTGGTTCCTTCTCGCAGCTTTTTTTTTTTAGCATTGTTTCCACGCACAGCTATTTTCAGGAAGCTATTTATAAAATGCTCTAAAAACCCACTCTAAGCTTCCTGTCCAGCACCAAACGGCACAGAGACAAAGTTAGGGACTAGCTGATGAATATAGCTGAGCATTTAGCAGCCAAAGCACCAGATCCTTTCCTCAGATGACCAAAATAAACCTAAAAGGGGAATGAATGTTTGAATTTGATTTATCAGACAACAGCTTAAAGGACATCATTCACACATGTTTTACCCCTTTTTTGTCCTTTTATTTTACTATGCTATTTTCAGTTGTAACTCTGAATGAACTACCTAGTAGCTGTCATTAACTAGCTGCATGTTCAGCCTTGTTAAGCTAAATAAATGAAAAAATATGTCTTAATTACTGTACTGCACTGTACTGTACTGTACTATTATTGTGTATAGAAGGTGTCAAAACCTGTTACAGCCATCTGTTTGGCTGTACTTCATTATGTACTGTATGCTTACTTGGATGCTCTTTTGGCTGCACTTACAGGTGACACCTCTTGCAGTAGGTGTGAGCTCCTTTGCTGCTGCAAGCTTCGACAGATGGATCTACGTGATTGGTGGTGGGCCCAACGGAAAGCTGGCAACTGATCATGTCCAGTGCTGGGAACCTGGGACAGACTGCTGGGAACTACGGGCGCCCATTCCCATCGAAACCAAATGCACTAATGCAGTCACATTCAAGAACTGCATCTATATAGTTGGTAAGTTGGCAGTGGTGGATGGTAACTAAGTACATTAACTCGAGTAGGACACATTTAGCTTTACCTCATCCAACTAAAACAGTGAAATGCTCTTTATAGTTATAGTTACGCTTTTATAGGCTATTATGAGTACTTTTGATTTTGATATTTTAAGTATATTTATGCTAATATGTCCTTTTATCTTGTAGGATCGTTAACTTTGCTTAAATAAAACATCTTATTACCTCTTCCACAGCTGTACTTTAAGTTTGGAGTATACGTTTGTGTCTGTGTTTTTCATTATTAATATATATGAGTTCCATTTCACAATGAGATGACCACAGTGTGGGAAAAGTAGTGTAGCATTAAAATAGGCACATATGAATCAGTTACAGCTAAATGTGTGAACATATTTAATAACCTTAATGTCATAACTGTTCAATTGTCTGTCTGCTCCCAGGTGGAGCCATGCATGCCATGTACTGCTACTCGCCTTTGTCAGACTCCTGGTCCCTTGTGACCCGTCTTGGCGAGAGGGCAAGCTGCGCCATCGCTGCCTGTAACAACAAACTCTTCATCACTGGGGGACGGGATAACAAGAACCAAGTCATCTCCACAGTCATGTGCTGGGACGTTGGTCGAGGGGTTTTGACAGAGGAGTGCGTTTTACCGATGGGAGTGTCGCACCACGGCAGCGTGACGCTGATGAAGTCCTACACACACATACACAGAGTAACGCCTGCTTCAGAGTGCCAATGACACAGATTTCTGTGAACAGGACATTATTGTTATTGAGAAAATGGTTGAAAAGAAAATGTGTTTTTAAAAAGTATTCTTTGTGTGTGCGTGTGTGTGTGTTTGCATTATTATTGCATTGTGTTCCTTTTATGCCACTTTCAGGTACCAAGAGTCAATTAAACTTTAGCAGTACAGTTTTATATTGCAGCAGCAGCTGTTGACTTTATACTGATGAATGAATTAATATGAGTTTTTTAATACCAAGAAATATGTTGTTTTATGGCTTTTACAGTTAAATATTAGATTAGAAATTATGATTAAATAATAATAATTCTTAAAATTACACAAATGTGCCAAGCAATGAAACATTGTTGATAGAATTTAAAAAAATAATATGCATATTAATAACTAAAAATATACCCCATCATCACTAGGTGTGACTTTCATGGAGGAACTAAACCAAAGCCCTAGAGCACCTGTTGTTTTTTATATTGACATACATACACACACACACACACACACACACATACACACACACACACACATACACAAACCACTGTGCATGGCAAACCTGTCTGAAGAAGTTGCAAGCCTTTGTGACAAACAAACAAGAACAACTAGCTCACTGTATTTATTGACAGGATATCTTCTAATCTTGGTATTTTTGTTATCTTAGTATCTTCAGTGGTAGTAAACGTGAGTAAAAATGTTTTTTTTTTAAACAAGTACTTTTTAAATTATAATTTTTTTAAAACTTTACTCCTGTTCTTTACTTGAGAACATTTTGAGCCAGTTATCCACTCTTTACTTCGCTACATTTGCCGTTTATACCTTTGTTACATCTCTGCTGCCGTGGTGCATGGGGAAATGGGTATACCCTTAATTTATCACTCCATTTTGTGTGTGTCACAGTGTCACTTGTGCTGCTTGACTTCAGGGAGTAAGGATCATTATGAAATGAACATCATCCACAGAAGATGTGCCAATTTTGCAATACACACAGACCCACAGACGGATGAGACTGCATAATTATGAATTTTGAGTGAGTGAACTCTGTCCACTGACCTAAATTGGACAACTATGTCATGCCATCGCCATCATAGAAAAAATAAACAAACAGACAAAAGACTTCTGCCCAGCCAGGACACACTTCTTCCTTGCATGCTGCTGCAGCTGCTCTGATCTAACTGCCAGCAACTGTCTTAGCTAAAAATATTTCACAATAAAAGCCAAATGTTAACAAATGAGGAGAGTCTAACCACGGGAACGTTAGTGGGCTTTTATTTTGAAAGGCCTGTTACCTGAAACAACATGAAAAAACCCCCAAAACAAAACAAAACAAAAAAACAGGCTTCGAGACTCACACCTACTGCTGAGACAGGTATGCTGGTATGAGGTATGTCTGTAGTTTATCTAATGATCGTGGGAAAGATAGACTAAGTTTGGATTATTATTTAAGGTATAAAAAATAAAAAGTAAAACTCACAGTGAAGAACCTGAACACAAGTTATCCACAACACATATACACAACATACAATATATTAAAAGATATTAAAATATCAGGAAATCTCTGATTAATTGTACAGGTTATCAGCTGTTCTGTACTATTGGTATGCACTCACTTAGTCAGAGGTCATCAGTTTATAAGGAAAGAAGAATCACTGATCTATGATATCCTTGTTTGTTTGAATACCTGCTCTACTTTATTAAAAATAAATACATGTTCAAAAGTTTTATTTTTTGCCTTCACACCCTAAAATATTAAAGTGGAAAGTAACTTGTACTTTGAATAATTTATCAGAAATGTACTGTTTACTTTTACTTTTACTATCAAGTTTTTCAACATTTCTACATCAGTATCAGTATGAGAGTAATTATACTTTCACTTTGAGTGTGTGTGTGTGTGTGTGTGTGTGGTTACTATAGTGTAGAACTTTAAAAAGCATTTTTTTTTTTTAAAGAAAAGAGTCGAGCTTCCGGTATATATTCAAAATAAAATGTACTAACGTGACGGTGTCCAATAATCAAAGTTATACAGAATCGTGAAATCAATCAAACAAAGTTTATGTGGAAAGATGTCTTTGGTCACCTCAAGTATTTCTACACTGTGTAGTATTACTACTTTTAACTATTTCTTCCACCATATTTAGGTTGGGAAAATGTGAGGAACATGCATAGTGACTAAAGACTAAATCTCGTCCCTTAAGCAATTAAACCTTTCAGTAAAAGTGCATGAATGGGAGCAGCATGATAGACCCCCTGTCTGACAGATAAAGAGATACATTTGGTATAAACCTTGTTGTGAAGGGCAGGACCGACCGGGAGGCATCTGCATAGTCTTCCCTGGAAAATACTTTCGTTTTCCTGCGCAGGTTTTTTAAGCCTGTGCAAACTTGTTTGAGCAAAAAATACAACCCATTAGGCGGAAAGAACAACAGTTATTACCTGCAACACCTGTGTATGAAGTGAAAGTAACTGTAAGGCACAGACTGAATCCCTGTGATTTTTGTCTTTTCCTGAAATGGCTCATCGGTATGTTCTGGCCTGTGTCGTCTTTATCTTCTGCCGGGGTGAGTTTGAATGTGCTTGTGTTATTATTTCATGTTTGGCACATTTATGTCGATATAAATGACAGACTTCTTCGTGCACGACAAGTTAATGATCTACCTAAAAAGTAGTACAAAGTACATCTCACGGTAATTCAAGTTATGTTTATGGTGATAATGAGTGTGAACTAATGTACAAACTTTGGCTAAATTAATCAATTAAAACTGTTACAACGTTTAGTTCTGATGAAGTAATTTGATTTGACAAGAAGCTATGAGTGCCCATATAGGGCACGATGACACTGAGATTTTTCACTACAGGTAGTATCACTCCGCGTTACAGGTGATTTAATAACCGTCACATTAGCGTTATATTAACGTTACATCCGAGGTCTTCATCTGTTTTAGACTGTAACAAAGTTTGTCACGCAAAGATGAACTTACTGCTAAGTGTAATAGTGGCAGCTGCAGCCAGCAGCGGCGTTGTTCTGCCCCATATGCAGATACCAATGGCAGACAGACCGAGCATAAGCTGCCGCTGGAAGTTTATGAGCCATGTTTTATAAGTAGAACTTTCATGACGTGATTTTCGCATTAATTTGCAGTATTTCCTTGATTAATCTCTCAATACTTTTAAAGTTGAACTGTTTGGTATTCTTGATCAATGTTTATTAATCATTTATTAATATACATCTTAATAAACGCTGATAATGAAAGCCAACTAGTTTACCTTAAGACATATGGAGAGATCAGTCACATAAACCCTGAACCGTGTGCTATCATTTACTATTCGTCGCCAACTGTCATAAACTAGCTGTACACAGTACACAATCTTGAATATGAATATATATATATACATTCAAGATATATATATATATATATATATATATATATATATATATATATATATATATATATATATATATAAAATATCGCTTTGTGGATTTATAGCCCAACGTATTTTTATTAGTTGATACTGTGACTGGTTCTGTTGGTCAAAGTCACTTTCCCCCCTCAGTTTGTGTTTTCACTGAACCTTAACTTGTACTCAACCTAATGACAGCCTCATCACCTCAACCAGATGTTCCCTGAAATGTTTAATGCCAACGTGAACTTACTTGAAGTCAAGTCAAGGGCCTCATCTAACAGGTTATGTTTAAAATGTTAATGTTGAAAATATTTTCTGTACCTCTCTATTTTATGTTTCTAGTTGATGGAGAGTCTCTGTATGGACTGAAGGGGCTGAGTGTCAGCTTGAAGCCAGACATCCCTGGCGAACCTACGGACATCCTGTGGAAATATAATGGCAACAAATTGGTAGAGTTTAATGGCAAGGAGGAACATGTTTACGGCAAATTTAAAAACAGGATCACTCTTGACTGGCACACTGCAGAAATTGAAATCACTGACCTCAGATTTGAAGACAGCGGAAACTATCAGTTGGAAGTAACCATTAACAACATGTTTCACCCGTCATCTAAGACATTGGTGGTCATAGGTAAGTTTTTTTTTTCAGTTCAATTCAGTTTTATTTTTATAGCGCCAAAACATAACAAAAGTTATCTCATGACACTTTCCGTACAGAGCGGGTCTAGACTGTACTCTTTATAATATTATTTACAGAGACCCAATTTGATCATACTCAGAAAGTTTTATGACTCAATAGTGTAAAACAATAAATCGCTGTCATGGGGAATATTGTTATAGGCAGAGTACCTCTGGCAGAGACTGTGTTTAAAGTAGTGAATTCATCATGGTCGAGTGTTTATTGTGTCTATTCTGTTTTGAATCTTTTGGAAAATTGGCAATCAAGGAAGTTGTTGGTATTTGTAGTTTTTAAAAAGCCTAGCAAATCATTACTGTACTGTTAACTGACAAAACATTTTGCACTTTTCTGCTGTTGCTTTTACTCTGCTTTCTGGTCAAAAACTTCTTTGCTGATACGTTTCCTCACATACACTTAATTGAAGTACTGTAATTGGTATCAAAAATGTACCCATATTCTTTTGTGTTTAAGGGTTTCTGTGTTCAAGTCCATAGCTATATTAATATGTTATATTAATGTAGATACAATTATACAATTTGACCTCCATAGTGAGATTTGCAGCTTGTCAGTGTTAAAGCCATTCATATCATGTCCTATATCAATAGTCAGTGTTTGTCTCCTTTGTCCATGTCAGTATTCTTTCCCTTAAAGTTTTTAGTGCAGCCTTAGCCATACTGTGTCATGTTGAAAATGTTGTTGCATGAATATAATGTTTGGTATTATTCAAGTCAGTTCAATTTTATTTACATAGCATAAACTCAAACAGAAGTTACATCAGAACACGTTTTCCATAGAGCAGGTCTAGACTGTAATCAGTCAGGTGTGGGTGGAGGACAGAGAAGGAGATATGCTGTACAATACTAGTGTCAGGATTCTGAGGGGAACCCAGAAGCAGATCGGAACAAGAGTTTGAGTGTAAACAGTTTATTTGTCAAAGAGCGAATTCGTGAACAAAAAAAAAAAGGGAAGCTGGCAGGCGAGAGTGGGAGTCCAGAGGTGGGGGTGATCCAGAGAGTGGTCGGCTGGCAGGCTTGGAGGGTGGGGGTCCACACACCGGCTACATGAGGCGTAGGCTGAGTGGACTGGAATGATTCCTGAGGCAGAGAGACACGGTTAGTAGAGGACAAAAAAACAGACGGCAAGAGATTGCCTCAGGCAGGCAATAACAGGCAGCTAAAGGTTGCAAAGTAGAATTTCAGGCTTGAAGGCTGTAGCATATACTATACTTCACAACGATCCGGCGGATACTGGATGTGTGGCTGCTCCTTAAATACTGCAGACAGTTGATGAGGAGCAGGTGAGGTGATGACTCAGCCAGGTGTGTGAGTAGTCAGGTAGTGGCACGCCCCCTCAAGCACTGCCAGGAGAGTGAAACGAAACACCAGACAACAAAAACACAACAAGCACCCACACACAAACCATAGACAAACAAACAGTCATCCCGGCTGGGGATTCGTGACAACTAGTCAAAAGTTTGGACACACCTTCTCATTCAATGGCCTTTCTTTTATTACTTTCTACATCGTACATTAACCCTGAGGACATCAAACTAAGAATGCAGAGTGCGTGCATAGCTGTCATAGAAGTTGGCTACTTTGAAGAATCTAAAACACACATATTGACACAAATAACACATTTAGCTTTATTACACTTTTTTCTTCTTTGATACAATAAATAAAATAATAAATATAGCCATAAAATGAGAAGGTATGTCCAAACCTTTGACTGGTACTGTACAGGTAACATAATAGTAATACATTTATGTACAGTATTCACATTTTTATTTATTTGTTCATTTATGTCTTCATATAGACACGGTTCCCGAGCCCACCATATCCTGTAAGATGAACGATGGCAGCAAATCTGGAACGCTGGAATGCTCTGCAGAGTCCAAAGACAGTAAAACTCAATCCTTAATGAAGTTGGAGTGGGAATCACATGGAAAAGTGCAGCCTGGCCCACAGTTAACAATATCTCTGGGGAATGAACATGATGACCATGTATACACTTGTAATGTGAGCAACCCCAAGAGTAGTAATATAACTACATTTACTGCAAAGGATTGCTACCCTGGTAAGATTTCAAGCAAATGTACTTCATGACACTTCATGATATTATTAAAGTTTACCTACCATAACTAAGAAAATATACCTGTTCTGCTGCTGTAATAAATGAATTCATAGCATCAATACATCTCTTTAAAATGGAATCAATGTACTAAGAAGTTGTTGTTTGATTTTTGTGTTTCTGTGCAGGCAAAAGTTCATCTGTAGAATTGGCTGCCGGCCTAGTCATCCTCTTTTTGATAATTTTCGTGGTTTTGGGTATAGTTTTCTGCCACAAGACCCGTAAAGGTACAGTTGAAAAAATTACATCTTAACCAGAAAAATTGGTACCAAAATTATTTATTTTTCAGCCCTTAAGGAGTACTGTATGTATTCACTGATACAGTTAAATACAATAATATCATAAGTTCTATATGGGGAATGGTTCTTCATTTAGAGAACAACAGTATGCATAGAAATTGTGTAGTTTTATTGAACATAAGCAGCTGTTATTATTGACTCCAGTCTTCACAATGTATGTAACCAAAATGTACAGTTCATTTTCTTTTTTCTGCCCTCCAGCATGTTTTGCAGTAAGGGGAGATGATGAGGAAAAACAGTCTCCACCAGCAGAAAGTATGATATCTTATTTCTTTAGTGTCCAGTCGTGTATGTTTTTTGTTTTTTGTTTTATCATCAATTAATCTATGATCATAAATCAGTTTTTTGACTGTAAAACATCCAAATGAGACCATCCTCAGTTGAGTTCATCTTCAAGAGAAGCAAATACGTGCATTTAATTTTACACACAATGTAAGCTCATATCATAACCAGATATTGAAGCACAGGTGAAGGGTGAAGCATTTATATTTGTCTGGTGTTGACTGTTCATTGTCTACAGGGAGTGTTGCACAGTTAGAACTGATTCAAAGAGCACATACCTCCAAGGCTGCACAGTGCTTTAAATACAGTAAATAAATAAATTATAATAGAGCATGACATTTTGGATGGTTTGCATCTGGATCCATCATTAAACACACACTGTGATAGTAAATTATAAGATACATTTAACTGATTTTTTTCTCTCAAACGTATTGCCCTGCCTGGGTTCAAATCTGAACTGATTAACTTGTTCCTTCGTTCATAACTTAGTTTTCACCAAATTAAACTGCAATATGGATGATGGACTGAACCATGAACCAATGTAATTTACATCACTGAGTGAATTACATTATGTTTTGTATTTCAATCTGTTTCAGATGTTTCAGACAATCATGAGACGACTCCTCAGGTTGATGAAAGTCAGCCTCTTCTTCACACACCAGGGGCAAATCAGACATCTGACGTGACAGGTAATGGCTGCTGAAGTGTTTGCGTCTGTCTCTCTGTTTCTCTGTCTTAATTAATTAATTTATGGGTAATGGAGATAGCCAAAATGTTGATGGAGCCTATCAGCAAGGTGAGTTTGTGAATAAAGGTCATGGCTGCTAACTGCTAACTGATAACAGTATTCCTAATAATGCTAAAAAAAATATATGCGTTGTGTTGTTTTCTCAGTCTACAGTCTGTTGGTATTATTTACAAAACAAAAAAATGTCTGACATGTACATGTATTTAGGGAATCAGACAGTAATATCCTCTAACCTTGGGTATCATAGAAATGATCCGAATGGCACCTACTTTCCTAGGGTTAGGGTTAGTTAAATTCAACCCCTACAATGACCTCAAGACATACTGTACACTCAAAAAAAATTTGGCCAAAATGCAAGACTTATGCATTTAAATTACATAGAAATTGTCAAAAAAATAGAATGTCAAAAGATAGTGAAACATTCAGACATCTTCAAAGAATAGTTCTTTATAAAAATATATTAATATTACTATTAAATAATAATATTAAACTTTAATTTAATAGTAAAATAATGTTGACTACTTTTCTGTCTGTTCTATCAACTAATTTATTAATGAATGTATTGTTTCAGTGGCAATTGTTATAAACATTATATTGCTCTTTGAGTCACAATTTATAAGACTGTATGATTTAATCTCTTAACACGTTTTTTCTTTTTATTTAATTTCTTTTTCCAGGTTCAGATAGGAAAAGGAACAAAGGCAAGGCTCCTCCTGTCCGTCCACGTAGTGCATTGTCTCCAGAATCACTAAAGAAAGAGGGCCCAGCTGATGAACCAGCCGACTTACAGGAGGACAAAATGTCTGCTCCTGAAAAGCCAGGTTTGGAAACTACACTGTCTGAGTCAGGTATGAAGCTGCAGCATAAGAAGAACTTGCTAAGAAAGAGGTCCCACGGTGTGACCCCTCAGACTCTGAGAAGACGAATGAAATAGATGATGGACTGAACGGGAATCATCCACTGTTAAATCTCTGTTTCTATATTATATTGGTCCATTTTGATACAGTCCTTGGCTCTCATGTGAAAAGGATGTCAGTTTGTCATTTACATCACTCATTACTCTATAATGAACTGTTTTAACTATAAAGGTCATATCATACAAGATATTTTTTATCATAGATCTCTTTCTTTCTTAATGGTGAGTTACATTATGTTTTGTATTTCAATCTGTTTCAGGGTCAGATCAGACGACAGCTCAGGATGAGGAAAATAGCCCTCCTACTGACGAAGCAGCAGCAAGTCCACCACCTGATATGACAACAGGTAATGTCTGCTGAATGTTAGAGCTTCTGATGCGGGATGTTTTATGTACCCGATTAAAGCTGTAGGCAGATTAACTGCACAATATCTATCTATTGATTATTTTCTCTACTATTAAATATTAATATTAAACATTAATTAATTAGTTAAATGAATGTTGACAGATTTCCTGTCTGTAGTTTCAACTAATTCATTAATCCATGTATTGTTTCAGTAGTAATTGTTTTAAACATTATATTGCTCTTTGACTCACATTTTCTAAGACTGTCTGTATGATTTAATCTCTTAACACGTTTTTTTTTAAATTTAATTTCTCTTTCCAGGTTCAGATAGGAAAATGAACAAAGGCAAGGCTCCTCCTGTCCGTCCACGTAGTGCATTGTCTCGAGAATCAGCAAAGAAAGAGGGCCCAGCTGATGAACCAGCCGACTTACAGGAGGACAAAATGTCTCTTCAGGAATCCTCCACTGCTCCTGAAAAGCCAGGTTTGGAAACTACACTGTCTGAGTCAGGTATGAAGCTGTAGCATAAGAAGAACTTGCTAAGAAAGAGGTCCCACGGTGTGACCCCTCAGACTCTGAGAAGACAAATGAAATAGATGATGGACTGAACGTGAATCATCCACTGTTAAATCTCTGTTTCTATTTTGTATTGATGATGGATAACGATGGATATTCTGTGGTCCATTTTGATACAGTCCTTGGCTCTCATGTGAAAAGGATGTCAGTTTGTTATTTACATCACTCATTGCTCTATAATGAACTGTTTTAACTATAAAGGTCATATCATACAAGATATTTTTTATCATGGATCTCTTTCTTTCTTAATGGTGAGTTACATTATGTTTTATATTTCAATCTGTTTCAGAGTCAGATCAGACGACAGCTCAGGATGAGGAAAATAGCCCTCCTACTGACGAAGCAGCAGCAAGTCCACCACCTGATATGACAACAGGTAATGTCTGCTGAATGTTAGAGCTTCTGATGCGGGATGTTTTATGTACCTGATTAAAGCTGTAGGCAGATTAACTGCACAATATCTATCTATTGATTATTTTCTCTACTATTAAATATTAATATTAACATTAATTAATTAGTTAAATGAATGTTGACAGATTTCCTGTCTGTACTTTCAACTAATTCATTAATCCATGTATTGTTTCAGTAGTAATTGTTATAAACATTATATTGCTCTTTGACTCACATTTTCTAAGACTGTCTGTATGATTTAATCTATTAACATTTTTTTTTAAATTGAATTTCTTTTTCCAGGTTCAGATAGGAAAAGGAACAAAGGCAAGGCTCCTCCTGTCCGTCCACGTAGTGCATTATCTCGAGAATCAGCAAAGAAAGAGGGCCCAGCTGATGAACCAGCTAACTTACAGGAGGACAAAATGTCTGCTCCTGAAAAGCCAGGTTTGGAAACTACACTGTCTGAGTCAGGTATGAAGCTGCAGCATAAGAAGAACTTGCTAAGAAAGAGGTCCCACAGTGTGACCCCTCAGACTCTGAGAAGACGAATGAAATAGATGATGGACTGAACGTGAATCATCCACTGTTAAATCTCTGTTTCTATATTATATTGGTCCATTTTGATACAGTCCTTGGCTCTCATGTGAAAAGGATGTCAGTTTGTTATTTACATCACTCATTGCTCTATAATGAACTGTTTTAACTATAAAGGTCATATCATATAAGATATTTTTTATCATGGATCTCTTTCTTTCTTAATGGTGAGTTACATTATGTTTTATATTTCAATCTGTTTCAGGGTCAGATCAGACGACAGCTCAGGATGACGAAAATAACCCTCCTACTGACGAAGCAGCGGCAAGTCCACCACCTGATATGACAACAGGTAATGTCTGCTGAATGTTAGAGCTTCTGATGCGGGATGTTTTATGTACCCGATTAAAGCTGTAGGCAGATTAACTGCACAATATCTATCTATTGATTATTTTCTCTACTATTAAATATTAATATTAAACATTAATTAATTAGTTAAATGAATGTTGACAGATTTCCTGTCTGTACTTTCAACTAATTCATTAATCAATGTATTGTTTCAGTAGTAATTGTTATAAACATTACATTGCTCTTTGACTCACATTTTCTAAGACTGTCTGTATGATTTAATCTCTTAACACGTTTTTTCTTTTTATTTAATTTCTTTTTCCAGGTTCAGATAGGAAAATGAACAAAGGCAAGGCTCCTCCTGTCCCTCCACGTAGTGCATTGTCTCCAGAATCAGCAAAGAAAGAGGGCCCAGCTGATGAACCAGCCGACTTACAGGAGGACAAAATGTCTCTTCAGGAATCCTCCACTGCTCCTGAAAAGCCAGGTTTGGAAACTACACTGTCTGAGTCAGGTATGAAGCTGCAGCATAAGAAGAACTTGCTAAGAAAGAGGTCCCACGGTGTGACCCCTCAGACTCTGAGAAGACAAATGAAATAGATGATGGACTGAACGTGAATCATCCACTGTTAAATCTCTGTTTCTATTTTGTATTGATGATGGATAACGATGGATATTCTGTGGTCCATTTTGATACAGTCCTTGGCTCTCATGTGAAAAGGATGTCAGTTTGTTATTTACATCACTCATTGCTCTATAATGAACTGTTTTAACTATAAAGGTCATATCATATAAGATATTTTTTATCATGGATCTCTTTCTTTCTTAATGGTGAGTTACATTATGTTTTGTATTTCAATCTGTTTCAGGGTCAGATCAGACGACAGCTCAGGATGAGGAAAATAGCCCTCCTACTGACGAAGCAGCGGCAAGTCCACCACCTGATATGACAACAGGTAATGTCTGCTGAAAGTTAGAGCTTCTGATGCGGGATGTTTTATGTACCCGATTAAAGCTGTAGGCAGATTAACTGCACAATATCTATCTATTGATTATTTTCTCTACTATTAAATATTAATATTAAACATTAATTAATTAGTTAAATGAATGTTGACAGATTTCCTGTCTGTACTTTCAACTAATTCATTAATCCATGTATTGTTTCAGTAGTAATTGTTATAAACATTATATTGCTCTTTGACTCACATTTCTAAGACTGTCTGTATGATTTAATCTATTAACACGTTTTTTTTTAAATTTAATTTCTCTTTCCAGGTTCAGATAGGAAAATGAACAAAGGCAAGGCTCCTGCTGTCCTTCCACGTAGTGCATTGTCTCGAGAATCAGCAAAGAAAGAGGGCCCAGCTGATGAACCAGCCGACTTACAGGAGGACAAAATGTCTCTTCAGGAATCCTCCACTGCTCCTGAAAAGCCAGGTTTGGAAACTACACTGTCTGAGTCAGGTATGAAGCTGCAGCATAAGAAGAACTTGCTAAGAAAGAGGTCTCACGGTGTGACCCCTCAGACTCTGAGAAGACAAATGAAATAGATGATGGACTGAATGTGAATCATCCACTGTTAAATCTCTGTTTCTATTTTGTATTGATGATGGATAACGATGGATATTCTGTGGTCCATTTTGATACAGTCCTTGGCTCTCATGTGAAAAGGGTGTCAGTTTGTTATTTACATCACTCATTGCTCTATAATGAACTGTTTTAACTATAAAGGTCATATCATACAAGATATTTTTTATCATGGATCTCTTTCTTTCTTAATGGTGAGTTACATTATGTTTTATATTTCAATCTGTTTCAGGGT
The DNA here is from genome assembly GCA_033000465.1 of Sciaenops ocellatus. Classification (NCBI taxonomy): domain Eukaryota; kingdom Metazoa; phylum Chordata; class Actinopteri; family Sciaenidae; genus Sciaenops; species Sciaenops ocellatus. The sequence continues at coordinate 7,930,134 of CP136868.1, forward strand.
CAGATCAGACGACAGTTCAGGATGACGAAAATACTGACGATGCAACCACAGATCAGCAACCAGACAGGAAAAAAGGTAAAGGCTGCTGAATATTACACCTTCTGATGCAGGATGATTTATGTACTTGTTTAAAGCTATAGGCAGGTTAATCTTAACCTTTTACTGTTGTTAACAAAAGTGTTAAGTGTAAGTGTGTTAAAAGCAAACAGTTTTCCTAATGAAGTTCAAAGTTATGCATTGTGTGATTTTCTCTCTGACAGTCTGTCGTTAGTATTATCAGAAAAAAGTGAAAAAAGACAATAACAATAAAAGAGCCACTAGTATTTAGATTTTTTCTTTTATCCTCTCGCTTTACCTTTTAGGGCTTGTGCTTATATTTGTATTTGGGGGTATTTTGTACACAGTACACAATGATGAAATTAAGATTATTACAGGGCATGGCATGTGCCATAAATACATTATAATTATACAATTATAATTCATTGAAACTGTCATGGCACAGTAGGAAGCATTATTTGTTTAATTCCTGTCTGTCTTTTTATGATGATAATATGCTATAAAAGGTTACACTAACACAGATGTTATATTTTATAACTAGTATAGAGAGTGCTTTAAATTAATTTTGCTGGTTGTCACTGTCATTTTTTCCAGGTTATGTCAACTCAGTGAAAAGGAAGTTTGACCGAAAAAATGTTGAAAAAGGTACCTTTTCTTTACTAAGAAAATGGATTGTTGGCTAAGAGCTGCACCTAATGCTTATTTTCATGATAACTTCTATTGATTGACTAATCTATTGATTATCTTCTCTTTTAATTAATTAATCATTTTATTTATTTATATGTCAAAAAATAGTGAAACATTCCCAAAACTCAAGCTGACATCTTTAAAGACTTGTTTTGTTTGACCAACAACCTTTGGATTAGTCACAAACAAACATTCTTTTTGTCTTGTTATTTTAAGTAAAGTAAAAGTTGAATTTTTATACACTCTTTTATATTATGATTAATACTGCTATCACAATATGAAGCTACATATAGGTTTGGAAACTACACTGTCTGAGTCAGGTATGAAGCTGCAGCATAAGAAGAACTTGCTAAGAAAGAGGTCCCACGGTGTGACCCCTCAGACTCTGAGAAGACAAATGAAATAGATGATGGACTGAACGTGAATCATCCACTGTTAAATCTCTGTTTCTATTTTGTATTGATGATGGATAACGATGGATATTCTGTGGTCCATTTTGATACAGTCCTTGGCTCTCATGTGAAAAGGATGTCAGTTTGTTATTTACATCACTCATTGCTCTATAATGAACTGTTTTAACTATAAAGGTCATATCATATAAGATATTTTTTTTATCATGGATCTCTTTCTTTCTTAATGGTGAGTTACATTATGTTTTGTATTTCATTCTCTTTCAGAGTCAGATCAGACGACAGCAAATCCACCACCTGATATGACAACAGGTAATGTCTGCTGAATGTTAGAGCTTCTGATGCGGGATGTTTTATGTACCTGATTAAAGCTGTAGGCAGACTAATATGCGAACACCAAATAAATGGTTTATAACAAATTTTTATGTAAGTCGTATGAAGCTACAGCATAAGAAGAACTTAAGCAGTAAAGAGATGATATGCCATCAAAGGTTACACTAACACTCATGTTATTTTTTATAACTAGTATCAAATGCTATAAATTGATCTTAGCTGGTTGTCACTGAAGAAGTTTGATGGAAAAAGTGGTGAGAAAGGTATTCTTTTGTTCAAGAAAATGGATTGTTGGCTAACAGCTGCACCTAAAGCTTATTTTCATTATCACCTATATTGATTGATTCATCTGTTCATTGTTTTCTCTTTTAATTCATTAATTGATTAATCATTTTATTCATCATATATCAAAAACTCATATCATGAACTCAAGCTGACGTCTTCAAAGACTTCATTTTGCTTGATCAACAACCTTTGTTATTTTTGGTTCATGAAAATGTTTTTCATATTATAATATATAATAATATATAACATTATAATTACTTGCTATCAATAACAAAGGTGATACAGATGAAGACCAAGAAGTCTTACCCATCATCTAAGATGTCTTTTATCATGGATCTCTTTCTTTCTTAATGGTGAGTTACATTATGTTTTATATTTCAATCTGTTTCAGGGTCAGATCAGACGACAGCTCAGGATGACGAAAATACTGACGATGCAACCACAGATCAGCAACCAGACAGGAAAAAAGGTAAAGGCTGCTGAATATTACACCTTCTGATGCAGGATGATTTATGTACTTGTTTAAAGCTATAGGCAGGTTAATCTTAACCTTTTACTGTTGTTAACAAAAGTGTTAAGTGTAAGTGTGTTAAAAGCAAACAGTTTTCCTAATGAAGTTCAAAGTTATGCATTGTGTGATTTTCTCTCTGACAGTCTGTCGTTAGTATTATCAGAAAAAAGTGAAAAAAGACAATAACAATAAAAGAGCCACTAGTATTTAGATTTTTTCTTTTATCCTCTTGCTTTACCTTTTAGGGCTTGTGCTTATATTTGTATTTGGGGGTATTTTGTACACAGTACACAATGATGAAATTAAGATTATTTCAGGGCATGGCATGTGCCATAAATACATTATAATTATACAATTATAATTCATTAAAACTATCATGGCACAGTAGGAAGCATTATTTGTTTAATTCCTGTCTGTCTTTTTATGATGATAATATGCTATAAAAGGTTACGCTAACACAGATGTTATATTTTATAACTAGTATAGAGAGTGCTTTAAATTAATTTTGCCGGTTGTCACTGTCATTCTTTCCAGGTTATGTCAACTCAGTGAAAAGGAGGTTTCAGTGAAAAAATGTTGAAAAAGGTACCTTTTCTTTACTAAGAAAATGGATTGTTTTATTTTATTATTTATTGACTCATTATTAATTAATTTATGAAAAACACATGTTTACCACTGGGGGAGCTATATCTGATTTACTGTATTGCTTATTTTAATGCAGTCTCTTCCTTTCCTGTTTCTTTATTTTCAGAGTTAAAGAAGGAGGCAGAGAAGGATGAGGAAGCAAATGCTCCTTCAGATAGTGTCTCTCCTTCTGATAAGGCACCTTCGCCTTTAACCCAAAACTCTCCAAATGTGGCACCTGAGAACAGCGCTGGTGAACAGTCTCAGGACATGGACAAACCTGTTTCTACACCTGAAAATGAACAAGTGAGTGAAGAAATAGATAAGGAAAAGGATGGAGACACTTCTCAGCAGCCTCAGAGCCTTATCAAACCAAAAAACCAAACAACGAGCACACTAATACTTTGCACGAGTCTCCAGACGCTGCACACGAAACCCCAGATCAAAAGAAAATGGTCAAGACCACGCAGGACTCAGATGAGTCTAGTGAGGATGAAGATGAAACTGTCCAGTGTGTGACCAGAAGTGAAAGTCAGAGAACAGAAATTTATTTCATTCATACTTGTTTATACCTTTCTCTTAAGATTTCTCTGGTCTCAACACTTTAAACTGTTTACCTTTTTTAATACTAATAATTTGTAATATAATATTAATTTATTTTTATATTATTCATGTAATGAGTTTGGTTAACATCTTTACTGTACATTTAATGTACATCTCACTTCTTCGTACATCTAAACAAATCAGCTATTGACACTACATATATGTTTTATAAATCAAGCAACAAGACGTTATATATTTGATTCAGTTAAACAAGTTAACAGCACTTATGCACCACTTATGAATTTCATGCTATGAACTTTGACTTTACATATAAAACAGAAACCCCAGCATAATAATCCTATGAAACTCATATTTTGACCTTATTCATGAGGCAGACTTTATGGTACAAGGCAAGTATTGAAGCAAAATGCTTTATTCAAGAGTTAAAGTATTAAAATATCAATATACCTATACCTGTTGATAAAAGGTACTTTAAAATATGTTTCATGTTATATACGTAGTTATGTCAGAATATACAAACCTGATTCCAAAAATAGTGGGACACTCGAGACATCTGTGATTTAAAAAAAATAATTTCAAATGCCGACTCGTTAGACCACGGCACACTTTTCCACTTTCCGTCAGTCCATCTCAGACGAGCTCTGGCCCCTATACGCAGGGATTGTTAAGGAATTTTCTATCCTTTGGGTACACAGGGCCGCACATGGGCCTTGGGGTCATAGACGGTGACGGCATTAAGCCAGATCAGAGAAGACGCTCTCTCTTTGGCATGTAAGGCCGTTGTTTGGAGTGCGGGAGGAGTGCAGGTGCCAGCCTATCTCAGAGTTGCCTGGTGACCAGGGTCGAAGAAACTTAATGTAGACACAATAGATGGCTAACTGTTGACGTTCCATTAACATGAACAGACAACAGTGGCTCCAGACTATAATGTGCTGAAGGTGAACACTAACATGGGTAAATGCATTCCCTTTGACTGTTTTTGGGCATATAGTATTTGTGGCGTCATCTGTAAGGGTTTAAAGTCTGACCACCAGCATGAGTTGGGCAGAATAGAGACCGACTCATAGACATACCTGATTGTATGTGTGAATGTCTCTATCTCTCCTTGGCCAAGCTTCAAAAAATATTACAGCATAAGACATCAGAGGCTCCTGAACGCTTTCTTCCCTCCTGACCTGGTGCCATTGACTTTCAGCAATTTCTCCACAACAGGGATGAACTGTGTTTACCGAAAACAAATTTACAATTTTACAAAACAACAGTTTGTTCATCAATTTGAATATTAAATATCTTTTATTCATATTTGTATTTAGTTGAATATCAGTTGAAAAGGATCAAATCATTGGATTCTGTTTTTATTTACCTTTTATACAGTCCCAACCTTTTTGGAATCAGTGGCTGTAAAAGTAACCATCATACCCGTTGGTAAAGATGTATCATTGTCAGATATTTGTTCTTTCATGTACTTTTTGGACTTGTACTGTTTTGTGCACTTTTAGCAGCTTGTTTTTGTTACTTCATTGCTGTGATAATATTTAAGCTCAGGGTACATTTGTCAAGTTATTTTGTCATTTCCGTGCATCGCGCCACAACTATTTGAGTTTTGTTAAACTTTCTCTTGTGCTGTTCATGAATGTTTTGATAAAGGCAACACCAATGTGAGCAGTTTATTTCCAGTTTCTTCTATTTTTGTTATAATAAAAAACTAAAAAAGTAATAATAGCACCAGAATATTTATTGAGCAGGATCTTTCCGTCGGAAGCTGCGTGATGGAGTCAGTAAACTCAGGGAATTTATTTACAGGAGAAGCCGTTTATCAGGGGAGGAAATTGTTGAACTGAAATGCGATACACTTGCAATGAAATAAGAGAAAAAATTGTTAATAAACTGATGGTGAGCTGCTGTACCAGCAGCATGCATCATAATGTAATTACTGTGAAGCACCTGCCCTGTCAATGAGAAATTAAAACGTACTGACGTGACGGTGTGCAGTAAAGTAATAAATAATCGTGAAATCAAACAAAGTTCATGTGGAAAGATGTCTTTGGTCACCTCAAGTATTTCTACATTGTGTGGTATTACTACTTTTAACTTTTCCTAAGTTAATGCTATTTCTTCCACCATATTTAGGTTGGGAAAATGTGAGGAACATGCATGGTGACTAAAGACAAAATCTCGTCCCTTAAGCAATTAAACCTATCAGTAAAAGTGCAGACTGATAGAATGGGAGCAGCATGACAGACCCCTTGTCTAACAGATAAACAGATACATTTGGTATAAACCTTATTGTGAAGGGCAGGACCACAGGTGTTACGCATTAACTTGTGGCCACGTTAACTGGCGACCGTCAGCCAAATGCGTCTGTGTTTGTCGTAGATAGTACAGATGTTGAACACAGGAAAAAAGGACGTAGCTGTCCTTGTGGATGCCTCTTTGTTTTTACGGGATTCGAACATGTATCATTGTGACACAATGAGTGAAAGACAGAGAACTATTACAGCTCACTATGAGCACACTGAAGGTTCATAAAAAAAAACCCCATATACAGCAGACAGACTGCCGTCTCTTTTAAACACAGGATGGATGACCAGGTTAACCTGTGGTCACACCTGGCTCTGTTATTCTGTGATCACACTTGGCTCTGTTACCTCTGTGTAATTTGCTGATAGGGTTTCAAAATATAAATGATGTATGGTATCATTGTATGTTTGGCTGCTTATGGGTTAATTTGCTAAAGCATTGGTCAGTAAGTTTGCACCTACATTACTCTTTACTGTATTATGTGGACACACCAACTCAATGTGAAGCTCATGGTTTTTGAATAAAATGCAAAACAATTACATCTGTGTGAAATGTCATATGATGTTCATACATTTCTGGCCATACAGTGTATGTCTATAACTGATAATATACAATCTTGTCTTATGAATGAAGATTTAACATCTTATGTTTCTTGTATTTACACGTTTAAAGCAACATATGACTAACTCGGATTATCTTAGAAACAAACGTGTGTTAAACAGACGCAAGAATTCTTTCTTCGCGTTAAGAACATTTCAGTAGCATACAGTCTATGGTTGGATGTTGATTTTGCATTCTTGCAAACAATATAAACAGATCCAACAAGGCTATGTTGTCGATGAATAATATATAAATAAGATGAACCAAAAATATTAGTACATTTACATAATAAAGCAAATATTCAACGTAAAATGGGCGTAAACTGTCAAATGGCTTGTGTGGTCACAGACTAACTGAGCCAGGTGTGGTCACAAGTTAACCTGGTCATCCGTTCTGTGTTTAAAACTTGCTCGCTTCCTGTTTACAAACACGTTTAAAACCTGACGGAGTAGCTACATGATGCGTTCACACAAATGAGACTGCAAGGACGAGTCAGGTCTATTTTTTTGGACATTGTAACGTTAACGGGTAAGAAACTAAAACAAAGAGGCATCTACAAGGACAGCTACGTCCCTTTTTTTCCTTTTCAAGTTATTGCGTAACACCGGGAAGAATATTTTTCCTTGGAAAATACTTTCGCTTGGAGTTTGTTTTCCTGAACTCTACACGCACCCTGCACAGGTTTTAAGCCTGTCCGAACTTGTTTGAGGAAAAAATACGAGCCAGAACCAACAGTTAGAGTATACCTGCAACACCTGTGTATGAAGTGAAAGTAACTGTAAGGCACAGACTGAATCCCTGTGATTTTTGTCTTTTCCTGAAATGGCTCATCGGTATGTTCTGGCCTGTGTCGTCTTTATCTTCTGCCGGGGTGAGTTTGAATGTGCTTGTGCTATTACTTCATATTTGGCACTTTTATGTCGATATAAATGACAGACTTTTTCGTGCACGACAAGTTAATGATCTACCTAAAAAGTAGTACAAAGTACATACTTCTCACGGTAATTCAAGTTATGTTTATGGTGATAATGAGTGTGAACTAATGTACAAACTTTGGCTAAATTAATCAATTAAAACTGCTACAACAGTTAGCTCTGATGAAGTAATTTGATTTGACAAGAAACTATGAGTGCCCATATAGGGCACGATGACACTGAGATTTTTCACTACAGGTAGTATCACTCCGCGTTACAGGTGATTTAATAACCGTCACATTAGCGTTATATTAACGTTACATCCAAGGTCTTCATCTGTTTTAGATTGTAACGAAGTTTGTCACGCAAAGATGAACTTACTGCTAAGTGTAATAGTGGCAGCTGCAGCCAGCAGCGGCGTGGTTCTGCCCCATATGCAGATACCAATGGCAGACAGACACCGAGCATAAGCTGCTTATAAGTAGCACTTTCATGACGTGATTTTCGCATTAATTTGCAGTATTTCCTTGATTAATCTCTCAGTACTTTTTAAGTTGAACAATTTGGTATTCTTGTTATTTGTTTATTAATTATTTATCAATATACATCTTAATAAACGCTGATAATGAACGCCAAATACTTTACTTTAAGAAATATGGAGAGTTCAGAACTGCGGTAAAGTTGGAAAGATATTGGCAGATTCGAACTTCCGGGATCAATAACTCTCAAATGAAACGTTGTTAAAACACAAAACACGCATATTTTCAACTGTAGTAAGACAGACAACGAGCTACAACCTAACTTTCATCAAAACGAGACATCCTCGGAGCCACACCAACAACATTAGTGTTTACATGCAGCCAGCTGTGAGAGCAGCGCGCAGGGACCGTCTACAAAGTGCAACACCGAAAAGAGCCATTACAAAAAATATTCAATAACTTCACTATAATACAGTGTAGTGTCACCAAACTCACTACACACTTCATTGACCTCCTACAGATTACACTACAACACTTAGTATGAAAAATGCCTTTCTTTCAAACCAAGTTTGTAGTGTAATCTGTAGCAGACAAATTAAGTGTGTAGTGAGTTTGGTGACACTACACTGTATCATAGTGAAGTTATTGATTAATATTCCGATTAAAAATTCCCGGAAATTATGAAAAATGCCTTTCTTTCAAACCAAGTGTTGTAGTGTAATCTGTAGGGTATCAGTGAAGTGTGTAGTGATTTTGGTGACACTACATTGTATCATAGTGAAGTTATTGATTAATATTCCTAATAAAAATTCCCAGAAATGATGACAAATGCCTTATTTGCCCAAATAAGTGTTGTAGTGTAATCTGTAGGAGGTCAATGAAGTGTGTAGTGAGTTTGGTGACACTACACTGTATTATAGTGAAGTTATTGAATATTTTTTTGTAATGGCTCTTTTCGGTGTTGCCCTTTGTAGACGGTTCCTGCGCGCTGCTCTCACAGCTGGCTGCACGTAAACACTAATGTTGTTGGTGTGGCTCCGAGGATGTCTCATTTTGATGAAAGTTAGGTTGTAGCTCGTTGTCTATATTACTACGGTTGAAAATATGCGTGTTTTGTGTTTTAACGTTTCACTTGAGAGTTATTGATCCCGGATGTTCGAATCTGCCAATATCTTTCCAACTTTACCGCAGTGAGATAAGTCACATAAACCCTGAACAGTGTGCTATCATTTACTATTTGTTGCCAACTGTCATAAACTAGCTGTACACAATACACCATCACAGTCTTCAATGTTATATTGCTTTATGGATTTATAGCCCAACGTATTTTTTTTTCCAAATATTTTTATTGGAAAGACACATTATAATACTTCCAATCACAGAAATACAATTTACCTTTTCTGTTTTTTGTTTTTTTCTAAACATATGCATATGCACACGGTCACATATACACACATAAAAAACGAAGATAACCACACACACAAAAAAAACACTCTGATAAGAATGTAGAAGAAAATAATTAAATTAAATTACAGAGTACCGTGTAATAAACAATGAACAACCCCCCCACCCACGCCCCCACTCAGCTCATCACGACCAACACACATAGTACTGGTTATTTGTGCAAAATAAAGGATACAACAAAAACAGGCACACATTCAGTTGAGTAGTACCTCCAACTTAGTGAAATAGGAAATAAAGGGTTGCCATTTGTGGAAAAATTTGACTGTACATCCTCTCAACGTGTATTTAATTTTCTCAAGTTTTAAAAAAAACATGACGTCTTTGAGCTACCGGGAGATAGAAGGATATTTAGCAGACTTCCAATGTAACAGTAAGGAACGTCTTGCTAGTAAGGATGTGAAAGCTATAATGTCCTTTTGTGTAGGGTTAAGTGCAAGTGAGGGATCAGGAATCCCAAATATAGCAATCAGAGGACAAGGTTGGAGATTTACTCCAAGAACAGAGGACATAATAGTAAAATAACCCACCCAGAAACCTTTCAGATCAGGACAAAGAAAAAACAAGTGGCTAAGGTGACAAGGAGAGCCACGGCATTTATCACATTTGTCTTCCACTTCCGGATACAGTTCAGATAGTCTTGACTTGGAGAAATGTGCCCTGTATAAGACCTTAAATTGAATAAGTCCAAGATGAGCACAAGAGGTGGTAGATCGTATCCTCTCTATGGCCTGTTTCCAGGACTCCTCATGTAATTGTATTCCCAGTTCCCTTTCCCATGTACACTTAAGTTTAGCATTAGAGTGAGCCCAACGTATTTTTATTAGTTGATACTGTGACTGGTTCTGTTGGTCAAAGTCACTTTCCCCCCTCAGTTTGTGTTTTCACTGAACCTTAACTTGTACTCAACCTAATGACAGCCTCATCACCTCAACCAGATGTTCCCTGAAATGTGCCAACGTAAACTTACTTGAAGTCAAGTCAAGGGCTGTATGTAACAGTTTATGTTTAAAATGTTAATGTTTAAACTATTTTCTGAACCTCTCTATTTTGTGTTTCTAGTTGATGGAGAGTCTCTATATGGACTGAAGGGGCTGAGTGTCAGCTTGAAGCCAGTCATCCCTGGCAAACCTATGGACATCCTGTGGAAATATAATGGCAACAAATTGGTAGAGTTTAATGGCAAGGAGGAACATGTTTACGGCAAATTTAAAAACAGGATCACTCTTGACTGGCACACTGCAGAAATTAACATCACTGACCTCAGATTTGAAGACAGCGGAAACTATGAATTGGAAGTAGCCATTAACAACATGTTTCACCCGTCATCTAAGACATTGGTGGTCATAGGTAAGTTTTTTTTTTCAGTTCAATTCAGTTTTATTTTTTACAGCGGCAAAACATAACAAAAGTTATCTCATGACACTTTCCGTACAGAGCGGGTCTAGACTGTACTCTTTATAATATTATTTACAGAGACCCAATTTGATCATACTCAGAAAGTTTTATGACTCAATAGTGTAAAACAATAAATCGCTGTCATGGGGAATATTGTTATAGGCAGAGTACCTCTGGCAGAGACTGTGTTTAAAGTAGTGAATTCATCATGGTCGAGTGTTTATTGTGTCTTTTCTGTTTTTGAATCAATTCTGTTTTGAATCTTTTGGAAAATTGGCAATCAAGGAAGTTGTTGGTATTTGTAGTTTTTAAAAAGCCTAGCAAATCATTACTGTACTGTTAACTGACAAAACATTTTGCACTTTTCTGCTGTTGCTTTTACTTTCGCTTTCTGGTCAAAAACTTCTTTGCTGATACGTTTCCTCACATACACTTAATTGAAGTACTGTAATTGGTATCAAAAATGTACCCATATTATTTTGTGTTTAAGGGTTTCTGTGTTCAAGTCCATAGCTATATTAATATGTTATATTAATGTAGATACAATTATACAATTTGACCTCCATTTGGTGAGATTTGCAGCTTGCCTCACAGAGCATTCACACATTGACCTCTAATCACTGTCTGAGAAACATTTATCCTGGATTGCTCTCCCACACCCAACAGTGTAGTGAGGAGACCAAGAGTTCAAAATCAGTATTGTGTCTTATCTCTTATTCGGTCGGCTTTAAAATTCATTTTATAGTTGGTTGACTTTGCTTTATTATATCATGCCCTTGGTGAAGAGACTTTGGTGTCTCTAGTATAGTATTGTCTTTAAGTTTTTTACTACTGTGACCAATAACTGCAGCTTTCTTATTTTGCAGTAAAAGTCAGGATGGTGACATTAATATCATGTCCTATATAAGTAGTCACTGTTTGTCTCTTTGTCCATGTCAGTATTCTTTCCCTTAAAGTTTTTAGTGCAGCCTGAGCCATACTGTAACAATAATAATAACACTTTATGTGATTTATACCCTGTGTCATGTTGAAAATGTTGTTGCATGAATGTAATGTTTGGTATTATTCAAGTCAGTTCAATTTTATTTACATAGCATAAAACACAGCAGAAGTTACCTCAGAACATTTTTCCCAGAGCAGGTCTAGACTGTAATCAGTCAGGTGTGGGTGGAGGACAGAGAACATGCTGTACAATACTAGTCAAAAGTTTGGACACACCTTCTCATTCAATGGCCTTTCTTTTATTACTTTCTACATCGTACATTAACCCTGAGGACATCAAACTAAGAATGCAGGGTGCGTGCATAGCTGTCATAGAAGTTGGCTACTTTGAAGAATCTAAAACACACATATTGACACAAATAACACATTTTGCAACTTTTTTTCTTCTTTCTTTGATACAATAAATAAAATAATAAATATAGCCATAAAATGAGAAGGTATGTCCAAACCTTTGACTGGTACTGTACAGGTAACATAATAGTCATACATTTATGTACAGTATTCACATTTTTATTTATTTGTTCATTTATGTCTTCATATAGACACGGTTCCCGAGCCCACCATATCCTGTAAGATGAACGATAGCAGCAGCTCTAACAAATCTGGAACGCTGGAATGCTCTGCAGAGTCCAAAGACAGTCAAACTCAATCCTTAATGAAGTTGGAGTGGGAATCACATGGAAATGTGCAGCCTGGCCCACAGTTAACAATATCTCTGGGGAATGAACATGATGACCATGTATACACTTGTAATGTGAGCAACCCCATGAGTAGTAAAATAACTACATTTACTGCAAAGGATTGCTACCCTGGTAAGATTTCAAGCAAATGTACTTAATGACGGTTACGTAGGATATTATTAAAGTTTACCTACCATAAGTAAGAAAATATACCTGTTCTGCTGCTGTAATAAATTAATTCATAGCATCAATACATCTCTTTAAAATGGAATTAATGTAATAAGAAGTTGTTGTTTGATTTTTGTGTTTCTGTGCAGGCAAAAGTTCATCTGTAGCATTGGCTGCCGGCCTAGTCATCCTCTTTTTAATAATTTTTGTGGTTTTGGGTATAGTTTTCTGCCACAGGACCCGTAAAGGTACAGTTGAAAAAATTACATCTTAACCAGAAAAATTGGTACCAAAATTATTTATTTTTCAGCCCTTAAGGAGTACTGTATGTATTCACTGATACAGTTAAATACAATAATATCATAAGTTCTATATGGGGAATGGTTCTTCATTTAGAGAACAACAGTATGCATAGAAATTGTGTAGTTTTATTGAACATAAGCAGCTGTTATTATTGACTCCAGTCTTCACAATGTATGTAACTAAAATGTACAGTTCATTTTCTTTTTCTGCCCTCCAGCATGTTTTGCAGTAAGGGGAGATGATGAGGAAAAACAGTCTCCACTAGCAGAAAGTATGATATCTTATTTCTTTAGTGTCCAGTCTGTTTTTTGTTTTTTGTTTTATCATCAATTAATCTATGATCATAAATCAATTTTTTGACTGTAAAACATCCAAATGAGACCATCCTCAGTTGAGTTCATCTTCAAGAGAAGCAAATACGTGCATTTAATTTTACACACAATGTAAGCTCATATCATAACCAGATATTGAAGCACAGGTGAAGGGTGAAGCATTTATATATGTCTGGTGTTGACTGTTCATTGTCAGGCTGCACAGTGCTTTAAATACAGTAAATAAATAAATTATAATAGAGCATGGAATTTTTGATGGTTTGCATCTGGATCCATCATTAAACACACACTGTGATAGTAAATTATAAGATACATTTAACTGATTTTTTTTCTCAAACATATTGCCCTACCTGGGCTCAAATCTGAACTGATTAACTTGTTCCTTCGTTCATAACTTAGTTTTCACCAAATTAAACTGCAATATGGATGATGGACTGAACCATGAAGTATCCACTGTTAAATCTGTGTTTCTATTTCACTTTGTAATTTACGTCAGTCATTGCTCTTTAATGGAGTGATTCACCCAAAGGTAATTTCATCTAAGATGTCTTTTATCGTTGATCTCTTTCTTTCTTAATGATGACTTACATTATGTTTTGTATTTCAATCTGTTTCAGGTTTACATAAGACGACTGTTCAGGTTGAAGAAAGTAAGCCTCTTCTTGATAAAGCAGCAGCAGATCAGGCACCTAACAGAGCAGGTAACGGCTGCTGAAGTGTTTGTATTTTGACGTACATCTTCTGAAGTACCTATCTATCTGGGTATCTATCTGTCTGTCTGTCTGTCTGTCTGTGTCTGTCTGTCTGTCTGTCTGTCTGTCTGTCCGTCCGTCTTAATTAATAATTGAGATGATGTTGAAAAAAAAAAACATGTTGCTAAAGCATGTCAGTCAGGTGAGGTTGTGAAAATGGCTGCTAACTGCAAACTGATAACAGTATTCCTAATAATGGTAAAAAAAAAATATGCATTGTGTTATTTTCTCAGTCTACAGTCTGTTGGTATTATTTACAAAACAAAAAATGTCTGACACGAAACAAAACTACAAACAAAATGACTGAAAGACAGAAACTCTGACAGAGAGTGAAAAAAGACAACAGTAACAATAAAACAGAAGTATTTCGATTTTTTTATTCTCTCACTTTTTAGGGCTTAGATACACATCCATGAGAGAATTTATTTCAGGGATTGGCATGTGCCATAAATACATTATGATTATACAATTCTAATTAACTGAAACTATCGTGGCACAGTAGGAAGCATTATTTGTTGAATTCCTACCTTTTTCTCTGAGCATGATATGTTACCACAAGATTACTTATACAGTATATAGAACCTAAATGAATCTTGCTGTCACTGTCTCTCTTTTCATTTCCAGTCAAAGAAATGATAAAGATGTTTGAAGGAGAAAAAGGTATGTTTCTGTTTATTAAGAAAATGAATTGTCAGCTAACGGCTGCACCTGATGCTTTATTTTCTCTTTTAATTAATCAATTTATCACTTTATTCATCGTATGTCAAAAGATAGTGAAACATTCAGACATCTTCAAAGACTTGTTTTTTGGTATATAAAAATATATTAATATTGCTATTAAATAATGATATTAAACTTTAATTTATTAGACTCATTTTCTGTCTGTCCTATGAACTAATTCATTAATCCATGTAATGTTTTCGTAATAATTGTTATAAACATTATATTGCTCTTTGACTCACATTTTCTAAGACTGTCTGTATGATTTAATCTCTTAAAGCGTTTTTTGTTTTTATTTAATTTCTTTTTGCAGGTTCAGATAGGAAAAGGAACAAAGGCAAGGCTCCTCCTTTCTCTCCGCGTAGTGAATTTGTCAAAGGTGATGCAGATGCAGACCAGCTCAGAGAACCTGCAGAGGCTGCACAGAGTGAGCCCACAGACCCTGAGAATGCAAATAAAACAGGCCCAGCTGATGAGCCGGCCGACTTAGAGGATAAAAAGCCTCATCAGGAATCCTTCACTGCTCCTGAAGAGCCAGGTTTGGAAACTACACTGTCTGAGTCAAGTAAGCACAAAAATAAACTGACCAGAAGGAATAAGACAGAGCTTTAAGTGAAGTCCCCTTATTTGGCATTTATAAACAGTATACAAACACCAAATAAATGGTTTATAACTAACTATAATGTAGTTGTGCGCAGCTACAGCATAAGGAGGACTTAAGTCTGTGTTGTCATCTCTGGCTGGTCCACGTGTCCTCAGGCTAAAACCACAAATACTCTTTAACTCCATAAAATGACATACTCAGTGCATCTACAGTGTAAGATATTTGATAGTTATTATTAGACAGTTGTTTGATAGTCTACAAATAAGATGGTTAGTGGTCTGTTCAGTGGTCCAACATTGTTATCTGACTCTGTAGATGCTTCTACAAACCTGTTGTATTTAGGGACTCAGACAGTAATATCCTCAAGGAGAGAAGTCATTGTCTCTCAAAACCTAAGATTAAATGACCTCAAGACATACTGTATGCTTGACCCTGTGTAACCCCCATATGTGGCATGCTAGAATAGGAAATTCCCTCACAGTGTACAGGTACATAAAATGCCTGAAGCAGGTGGAACAAAAGTCTAACAGTGTGTGTGATTTAATCTCTTAAAGAATTATTTTCTTTTAATTTCTTTTTTCTGTATTTCAGGTTTAGAAAACAACAAAGACAAGCATGAGGAAACTGGAACTCCTCTTACATCTCCACGTAATGAGTCATCTTGTCTTCTGGATGTAGTTTATAACAAACTATAATGTAGTTTTATGCAGTTACAGTATAAGGAGGATTTAAATGTTTATTAGGAGAATGTTTATTGTCCTCTCTGGCTGGTCTGTATGCCCTCAAAATAATTCCACAAATATCTATGACTTATAATTTTACTTGTGCCTATATTTTCTTTTGCATTTTTTTATATACAGTGCACAATGTTGAAATTAAGATTTATTTTAGGGATTGGCATGCGTCATAAATACATTATAATTATACAATTATACCTTTTTCCTCTGAGCATGATATGTCACAGCAAGATTACTTATACAGTATATAGAACCTAAATGAATCTTGCTGTCACTGTCTCTCTTTTCAGTTCCAGTCAAAGAAATGATAAAGATGTTTGATGGAGAAAAAGGTATGTTTCTGTTTATTAAGAAAATGAATTGTCAGCTAACGGCTGCACCTGATGCTTTATTTAATCTTTTAATTAATCAATGAATCACTTTATTCATCGTATGTCAAAAGATAGTGAAACATTCAGACATCTTCAAAGACTTGTTTTGTTTGAGCTCTGTCATTTTTGGTATATAAAAATATATTAATATTACTATTAAATAATGATATTAAACTTTAATTTATTAGTTGACTAATTTTCTGTCTGTTCTATAAACTAATTCATTAATCCATGTATTGTTTTAGTAGTAATTGTTATGAACATTATATTGCTCTTCGACTCATATTTTCTAAGACTGCCTGTATGATTTAATCTCTTAAAGCGTTTTTTCTTTTTATTTAATTTCTTTTTCCAAATTCAGATGGAAAAATGAACGAAGACAAGGCCCCTCCTTCCTCCCTACATAGTGAATTTGACAAAGGTGATGCAGATGCAGACCAGCTCAGAGAACCTGCAGAGGCTGCACAGAGTGAGCCCACAGACCCTGAGAATGCAAATAAAACAGGCCCAGCTGATGAGCCGGCCGACTTAGAGGATAAAAAGCCTCATCAGGAATCCTTCACTGCTCCTGAGTCAGGCAAGTACAAAAATAAACTGACCAGAAGGAGGACTTAAGTCTGTGTTGTCATCTCTGGCTGGTCCACGTGTCCTCAGGCTAAAACCACAAATACTCTTTAACTCCATAAAATGACATACTCAATGCATCTACAGTGTAAGATATTTGACAGTTGTTTGATAGTCTACAAATAAGATGGTTAGTGGTCCAACATTGTTATCTGACTCTGTAGATGCTTCTACAAACCTGTTGTATTTAGGGAATCAGACAGTAATATCCTCTAACCTTGGCTATCATAGAAATGATCAGGATGGCACCTACTTTCCTCAAGACAGACATACATCTGTTCTGTGGCATGCTAGAATAGGAAATTCCCTCACAGTGTGCAGCTATGTAAAATGCCTGAAGCAGGTGGAACAAAAGTCTAACAGGATGTTAGACTTTTAGACGGGATGTTTTATGTACCTGATTAAAGCTGTAGGCAGATTAACTACACAGTATCTATCTATTGATTATTTTCTCTTTTAATTTAATTTTCTATTAATTATTAATATGAAACATTAATTAATTAGTAAAATGAATGTTGACAGATTTCCTGTCTGTTCTATCAACTAATTCATTAATCCATGTATTGTTTCAGTAGTAATTGTTACAAACATTGGCAATAGAAAATTGGTTTTGTACTAATTCAGTTGCACTTAATTAGTAGTATTAGTAGTATCAGTAGAAGAATTTGGGGGTGCTTTTCCTTAGTGTGATATTAAAGTGAGGGAATGGCATGTATTTTTTAATGTTAAATCAGATATAAAATTATTCTCTGCTGAACCATGGAGCACCTCAGTTTAAGCCTTAGTGTACAGTGCCACTGGATGAAACACTCAAGTTACCTTGAAATATGTGACACACAATACAAAGTGTGCAGCAGTAGGTTCATTTATTGACTCATTATTAATTACTTTATGAAAAACACATGGTTACCACTGGGGGAGCTATATTTTATTTACTGTATTGCTTATTTTAATGCAGTCTCTTCCTTTCCTTTTTTCTCTGTTTCTTTATTTTCAGAGTTAAAGAAGGAGGCAGAGAAGGATGAGGAAGCAAATGTTCCTTCAGATAGTGTCTCTCCTTCTGATAAGGCACCTTCGCCTTTAACCCAAAACTCTCCAAATGTGGCACCTGAGAACAGCGCTGGTGAACAGTCTCAGGACATGGACAAACCTGTTTCTACACCTGAAAATGAACCAGTGACGGAAGAAATAGATAAGGAAAAGGATCTGTATGGAGACACTTCTCAGCAGCCTCAGAGCCCTATCCAAACCAAAAAACCAAACAACGAGCACACCAATACTCTGCAAGAGTCTCCAGACACTCCACACAAAACCCCAGATCAAGAGAAAACGGTCAAGACCACGCAGGACTCAGATGAGTCTAGTGAGGATGAAGATGAAACTGTCCAGTGTGGCCCAAAAGAAGAAAAGCCAGACCAGTGAGAGCCTTAGTGTGGATGAAAGACAAAAGAAAGATGAAGTTGTTGCATATGCCATCATACAGTTTGGGAAAATGAAAAGAGAAATTTGAAGAAGGAAGCAGACAGTGAAATCAAAGTTATATATTTTAAAGACAACATAGCAGAAGGATAAGATCATTACAAACACATAAAGGGAGTGATGTGTGGCAAAGTTAAGTAGTGTGCAGACAAATATTTGCTGTGTTTGTAGGAAGAATGTGGAGAAACGGACAGACAGAAAGAGCCTTAGAGAGGAGGAGCAATAACCTGAGGTAGACTGAAAGCATACAGGTGTTTATTTTTATGAAGTAACTTTATATGAAAGGTATAACAGGATGCTAACAGCCATCGTACAACAGTCTCAGTGAGATGGCATCTACCTGAAATGACACTACAGAAATGACGATGTGACCAGAAGTGAAAGTCAGAGAACAGAAATTTATTTCATTCATACTTGTTTATACCTTTCTCTTAAGATTTCTCTGGTCTTAACATTTTAAACTGTTTTCCTTTTTAATACTAATAATTTGTAATATAATATTAATATATTTTTATATTATTCATGTAATGACTTTGGCTAACATCTTTACTGTACATTTAATGTACATCTTACTTCTTCATACATCTAAACGTAACCAGCTATTGACACTATATATATGTTTTTTAAATCAAGCAGCAAGACGTTATATATTTGATTCAGTTAAACAAATTAACAGCAGTTATGCAGCACATATGAATTTCATGTCATTTTCATTTCATTACATATACAACAGAAACCCCAGCATAACAGAAATAATCCTATGAAACTCATATTTTGACCTTATTCATGAGGTAGACTTTATGGTGCTAAGGAAGTATTGAATCGAAATGCTTTATTCAAGAGTTAAAGGTACAGTGTGTAGAATTTAGTTGCATTTAGTGGTCCAATCACTGCATTGCAATCTCCTCACATCACCCTCACCTTCCTAGTGTAAAGGAGAAACAACACTTTAAGGACCCTGTTTAGAGTCAGTATTTAGTTTGTCTGTTCTGGACTACTGTATAAATAAGGTGTTTCAAGATGGCGGCCTCCATGAAAGGGGACCCTCTCCCACTGTAGATATAAAAGCATATTTTTAAGTAACAAACATAAAAAGATTCTTATTTTCAGGTGATTATACATGCATGAAAACATAGTTATGAATATTATATTCCATGTTTGCCTTTTTCTGAAAATAGAGGCCCCAAATCTTACTGGACCTTTAAAGTATTAAATATCAAGATATATATCCCTATTGATAAAAACTACTTTAAAATATGTGTCATGTTATATATGTAGTTATGTCGAAGAAATTGTTTCTGTTAGTTCATTGCTGTGATAATATTTAAGCTTAGGATACATTTGTCATATTAGTTATTTTGTCATTTCCGCGCATCGCACCACAACTATTTGTATTTT
Source organism: Sciaenops ocellatus (assembly GCA_033000465.1). Taxonomy (NCBI): domain Eukaryota; kingdom Metazoa; phylum Chordata; class Actinopteri; family Sciaenidae; genus Sciaenops; species Sciaenops ocellatus. Next base: position 7,949,928 of record CP136868.1, read on the forward strand.
GTTAAACTTTCTCTTGTGCTGCTCATGTTTTAATAAAGGCAACACTAATGTGAGCAGTGTATTTCCAGTTTCTTCTATTTTTGTTATAATAACAAAACTCAGATCAGACTGTTTTTAGAGTAATAATAGCACCAGAATATTTATTGAGCAGGATCTTTCCTTTGGAAGCTGCGTGATGGAGCCAGTAAACTCAGGGAAATTATTTACAGGAGAAGCCATTTATCGGGCGAGGAAGTTGTTGAACTGAAATTTGCGATCCACTTGCAATGAAACAAGAGAAAAAATTGTTAATAAACTGATGGTGAGCTGCTGAGAAAAGAGTCGAGCTTCCGGTGTATTTTCAAATTAAAACGTACTGACGTGACGGTGTGCAGTAAAGTAATAAATAATCGTGAAATCAAACAAAGTTCATGTGGAAAGATGTCTTTGGTCACCTCAAGTATTTCTACACTGTGTAGTATTACTACTTTTAACGTTTACTAAGTTAATGCTATTTCTTCCACCATATTTAGGTTGGGAAAATGTGAGGAACATGCATGGTGACTAAAGACAAAATCTCGTCCCTTAAGCAATTAAACCTTTCAGTAAAAGTTCAGACTTATGGTCTGATAAGGATTTGCTTTACAGCATGAATGGGAGCAGCATGATAGACCCCCTGTCTGACAGATAAATAGATACATTTGGTATAAACCTTATTGTGAAGGGCAGGACCGGGAGGCACCTGCACATTGTTCCATGGAAAATACTTTCGCTTTCGCTGGAGGTAGTCTACCTGAACTCTACACACACTCTTGGTTTACCTGCGCAGGCTTTAAGCCTGTGCAAACTTGTTTGAGGAAAAAATACAAGCCATTAGGCGGTTAGAGTATACCTGCTACCTGCTATACCTGCTGCACCTGTGAACAAGTAAACATAAATGTAAGGCACAGGCTGCATACCTGTTTTTTTTTTGTTTTGTTTTTTTTTTTGTGTTTTTATTTTTTATTTTTTTCCTGAAATGGCTCATCGGTATGTTCTTGCCTGTGTCGTCTTTATCTTCTGCCGGGGTGAGTTTGAATGTGCTTGTGCTATTATTTCATGTTTGGCACTTTTATGTTGATATTAATGACAGATTTTTCGTGCACGTTAATGATCTACCTAAAAAGTAGTACAAAGTACATACTTCTTACAGCAATTAAAATTATGTTTATGGTGTTAATGAGTGTGAACTAATGTACAAGCTTTGGCTAAATGAATCAATTAAAACTGTTACAACAGTTAGTTCTGATGAAGTAATTTGATTTGGCAAGAAGCTATGAGTGATTTTTCACTACAGGTAGTATGTAAGTTTATGAACGTTAACAGTTTCCCCATGTTTTATAAGTAGCACTTCCATGATGTGATTTTCGCATTAATTTGCAATATTTCCTTGATCAATCTCGCAATATTTTTTAAGTTGAACTACTTGGTATTCTTTATCAGTGTTTATTAATCATTTATTAAGGTGTCCCTACAGTTATACTACAGTGTTTTTTCTGTTTTTCGATGCCTTCTTCAGTTTTCAGTTAACAGTTTCACTCAGAGAGTATCAGTGAAGTCACTGAAACTGATCATTATCAGTGACGTCACTGATATTCTCGTTGATTATAATTCATTTGTTGGCCTTGTTTGTAAAAGCACTGTTACATTTTACTGTATGAGGGAACTATAGCTAACTGCATACTTGGGACATAACCGTCAATAATGGCTAATCCTTCTCCAGGTACAGAAGCTGTTATTTTTCTAGTTTTGAGGGCCTAACCTGTTACAACACCTTAGCTGAGGTTGTAAGGACTAGGGCTGTTGGCAGTAGTTGTTGTTTTTGGTTAAATATTAAATATAAATTGTATTTTTTTATGGGTTATTGTTGTTGATGATTAAACTAAGATAGCTAGTTAGCTAACACAGTCAGTTAGCCGTTGCCAAGGCAACGGTGAATATTAGCTGATGAATGTGAATAGAGTGAAGCACTACATTGTAAACAGACAAGACATATGGCATCAAAATCAATCACCAATTTTGCTGAATTTAAATAAATAAAGGGCATTTCAGTGCAAATCTTCAGTACCTTTACTGGTAATTTCTGGGTGAAGTTGACTGAAGAAGACAGCGAGAGCCCACAGGATAACATTGTAGTATAACTCTACGAACACCTCATTTAATAAACGCTGACAATGAACGCCAGATACTTTACCGTAAGAAATATGAAGAGATTAGTCACATGAACCCTGAACAGTGTGCTATCACTTACTATTTGTTGTCAACTGTCATAAACTAGCTGTACACAGTACACCATCACAATCTTGAATGTTATATCGCTTTGTGGATTTATAGCCCAGCATATTTTTATTAGTTGATACTGTGACTGGTTCTGTTGGTCAAAGTCACTTTCCCCCCTCAGTTTGTGTTTTTACTGAACCTAAACTTGTACTCAACCTAATGACAGCCTCATCACCTCAACCAGTTGTTCCCTGAAACGTTTAATGTCAACGTAAACTTACTTTAAGTCAAGTCAACGGCTGCGTCTAACAGTTATTTTCATGATTGATTCATGCTGCTGATTTATTTTAATGGAGTTCATGGAAAAAAGTCAAGTCAACTTTATTGTCCATGCTGCCATATGTACAGGACATACAGAGAATTGAAATAGTGTTTCCCTCATATCCCTGGTGCAAACGACAATATACATGAAATATAAAATATAAAATATAAAAAATACATACAAGTTAAAAGATATCTAAGAAAAATATGGCAAATCTAAAAGGTAAACAGTATAAATATAGCAAGTGTCCAGAGTTTGGGGGCAAAGGGCAGAGAAAGAAGTGGAGGGGAGAGCTGGGAGGGAATTCAGCATCCTGACGGCCTGGTGGATAAAACTGTCTCTCAGTCTGCTTGTTCTCGCCTGGAGGCTCCCCATTCTCCTCCCGGAGGGCAGGAGGCTGAAGGGGCAGTGGTTGGGATGGGTGGAGTCACCTGCAATGCTGAGTGCTTTGCGGGCCAGGCATGTGTTGTAGATGTCCCGGAGGGAGGGTAAGGGGGCACCCATGATCTTCTCAGCTGCTCTCACCATGCGCTGCAGGGTCTTCCGGCAGGGTGCAGTGCAGCCGCCGTACCACACGTCTTTGAAGCTTAATGATAATGCCTAACACTCAAACAACAATTTTAGTTTTTGGATAAAGATTATTTTTGACATTTTTGTCATCTTTAGAATATTTTGTTAAATTATTTCCAAGGTCAAGGTTGAAGAAGGTTGAACACCGTTTTAACTACAACCTAAAACATGACAATGTTAGCTAACACTGAACAGTTGGATTTGAGCTGTCATAATAACCTTTAATGTTTAAACTACTTTCTGTACCTCTCTATTTTATGTTTCTAGTTGATGGAGAGTCTCTGTATGGACTGAAGGGGCTGAGTGTCAGCTTGAAGCCAGACATCCCTGACAAACCTACGGACATCCTGTGGAAACATAATAACAACATATTGGTAGAGTTAAATGGCAAGGAGGAACATGTTTACGGCAAATTTAAAAACAGGATCACTCTTGACTGGCACACCGCAGAAATTGAAATCACTGACCTCAGATTTGAAGACAGCGGAAACTATGAATTGGAAGTAACCATTAACAACATGTTTCACCCGTCATCTAAGACATTGGTGGTCATAGGTAAGTTTTTTTTTTCAGTTCAATTCAGTTTTATTTTTTACAGCGGCAAAACATAACAAAAGTTATCTCATGACACTTTCCGTACAGAGCGGGTCTAGACTGTACTCTTTATAATATTATTTACAGAGACCCAATTTGATCATACTCAGAAAGTTTTATGACTCAATAGTGTAAAACAATAAATCGCTGTCATGGGGAATATTGTTATAGGCAGAGTACCTCTGGCAGAGACTGTGTTTAAAGTAGTGAATTCATCATGGTCGAGGGTTTATTGTGTCTTTTCTGTTTTTGAATCAATTCTGTTTTGAATCTTTTGGAAAATTGGCAATCAAGGAAGTTGTTGGTATTTGTAGTTTTTAAAAAGCCTAGCAAATCATTACTGTACTGTTAACTGACAAAACATTTTGCACTTTTCTGCTGTTGCTTTTACTTTCGCTTTCTGGTCAAAAACTTCTTTGCTGATACGTTTCCTCACATACACTTAATTGAAGTACTGTAATTGGTATAAAAAATGTACCCATATTCTTTTGTGTTTAAGGGTTTCTGTGTTCAAGTCCATAGCTATATTAATATGTTATATTAATGTAGATACAATTATACAATTTGACCTCCATTTGGTGAGATTTGCAGCTTGCCTCACAGAGCATTCACACATTGACCTCTAATCACTGTCTGAGAAACATTTATCCTGGATTGCTCTCCCACACCCAACAGTGTAGTGAGGAGACCAAGAGTTCAAAATCAGTATTGTGTCTTATCTCTTATCTCTTATTCGGTCGGCTTTAAAATTCATTTTATAGTTGGTTGACTTTGCTTTATTATATCATGCCCTTGGTGAAGAGACTTTGGTGTCTCTAGTATAGTATTGGCTGTTTATTCAAACGGCTAAAGACAACATGTCTTTAAGTTTTTTACTACTGTGACCAATAACTGCAGCTTTCTTATTTTGCAGTAAAAGTCAGGATGGTGACATTAATATCATGTCCTATATAAGTAGTCACTGTTTGTCTCCTTTGTCCATGTCAGTATTCTTTCCCTTAAAGTTTTTAGTGCAGCCTTAGCCATACTGTAACAATAATAATAACACTTTATGTGATTTATACCCTGTGTCATGTTGAAAATGTTGTTGCATGAATGTAATGTTTGGTATTATTCAAGTCAGTTCAATTTTATTTTCATAGCATAAAACACATCAGAAGTTACCTCAGAACATTTTTCCCAGAGTAGGTCTAGACTGTAATCAGTCAGGTGTGGGTGGAGGACAGAGAAGGAGACATGCTGTACAATACTAGACAAAAGTTTGGACACACCTTCTCATTCAATGGCCTTTCTTTTATTACTTTCTACATCATACATTAACCCTGAGGACATCAAACTAAGAATGCAGGGTGCGTGCATAGCTGTCATAGAAGTTGGCTACTTTGAAGAATCTAAAACACACATATTGACACAAATAACACATTTTGCAACTTTTTTTCTTCTTTCTTTGATACAATAAATAAAATAATAAATATAGGCATAAAATGAGAAGGTATGTCCAAACCTTTGACTGGTACTGTACAGGTAACATAATAGTCATACATTTATGTACAGTATTCACATTTTTATTTATTTGTTCATTTATGTCTTCATATAGACACGGTTCCCGAGCCCACCATATCCTGTAAGATGAACGATGGCAGCAAATCTGGAACGCTGGAATGCTCTGCAGAGTCCAAAGACAGTCAGACTCAATCCTTAATGAAGTTTGAGTGGGAATCACATGGAAATGTGCAGCCTGGCCCACAGTTAACAATATCTCTGGGGAATGAACATGATGACCATGTATACACTTGTAATGTGAGCAACCCCATGAGTAGTAAAATAACTACATTTACTGCAAAGGATTGCTACCCTGGTAAGATTTCAAGCAAATGTACTTAATGACGGTTACGTAGGATATTATTAAAGTTTACCTACCATAAGTAAGAAAATATACCTGTTCTGCTGCTGTAATAAATTAATTCATAGCATCAATACATCTCTTCAAAATGGAATTAATGTAATAAGAAGTTGTTGTTTGATTTTTGTGTTTCTGTGCAGGCAAAAGTTCATCTGTAGCATTGGCTGCTGGCCTAGTCATCCTCTTTTTAATAATTTTCGTGGTTTTGAGTATAGTTTTCTGCCACAGGACCCGTAAAGGTACAGTTGAAAAAATTACATCTTAACCAGAAAAATTGGTACCAAAATTATTTATTTTTCAGCCCTTAAGGAGTACTGTATGTATTCACTGATACAGTTAAATACAATAATATCATAAGTTCTATATGGGGAATGGTTCTTCATTTAGAGAACAACAGTATGCATAGAAATTGTGTAGTTTTATTGAACATAAGCAGCTGTTATTATTGACTCCAGTCTTCACAATGTATGAAACTAAAATGTACAGTTCATTTTCTTTTTCTGCCCTCCAGCATGTTTTGCAGTAAGGGGAGATGATGAGGAAAAACAGTCTCCACTAGCAGAAAGTATGATATCTTATTTCTTTAGTGTCCAGTCTGTTTTTTGTTTTTTGTTTTATCATCAATTAATCTATTATCATAAATCAATTTTTTGACTGTAAAACATCCAAATGAGACCATCCTCAGTTGAGTTCATCTTCAAGAGAAGCAAATACGTGCATTTAATTTTACACACAATGTAAGCTCATATCATAACCAGATATTGAAGCACAGGTGAAGTGTGAAGCATTTATATATGTCTGGTGTTGACTGTTCCTTGTCTACAGGGAGTGTTGCACAGTTAGAACTGATTCAAAGAGCACATACCTCCAAGGCTACAGTGTTTTTTTTAGTAAATAAATAAATTATAATAGAGCATGGAATTTTTGATGGTTTGCATCTGGATCCATCATTAAACACACACTGTGATAGTAAATTATAAGATACATTTAACTGATTTTTTTCTCTCAAACGTATTGCCCTACCTGGGTTCAAATCTGAACTGATTAACTTGTTCCTTCATTCATAACTTAGTTTTCACCAAATTAAACTGCAATATGGATGATGGACTGAACCATGAAGTATCCACTGTTAAATCTGTGTTTCTATTTCACTTTGTAATTTACGTCAGTCATTGCTCTTTAATGGAGTGATTCACCCAAAGGTCATTTCATCTAAGATGTCTTTTATCGTTGATCTCTTTCTTTCTTAATGGTGACTTACATTATGTTTTGTATTTCAATCTGTTTCAGGTTTACATAAGACGACTGTTCAGGTTGAAGAAAGTAAGCCTCTTCTTGATAAAGCAGCAGCAGATCAGACACCTAACAGAACAGGTAACGGCTGCTGAAGTGTTTGTTTGAGGTGATGTTGAAAAAAAAAAAACATGTTGATAAAGCATGTCAGTCAGGTGAGGTTGTGAAAATGGCTGCTAACTGCAAACTGATAACAGTATTCCTAATAATGGTAAAAGAAAATATGCATTGTGTTATTTTCTCAGTCTACAGTCTGTTGGTATTATTTACAAAACAAAAAATGTCTGACACGAAACAAAACTACAAACAAAATGACCGAAAGACAGAAACTCTGACAGAGAGTGAAAAAAGACAACAATAACAATAAAACAGAAGTATTTCGATTTTTTTATTCTCTCACTTTTTAGGGCTTAGATACACATCCATGACTTGTGCTATATTTTTGTTTGGGGGTATTTTATATACAGTACACAATGCTTCTTTTCATGATCACCTATACTGATTGATTAATCTGTTGATTATCTTCTCTTTTAATGAATCAGTTTATCATTTTATTCATCATATGTCAAAAAATAGTCAAACATTCCCAAAACTAAGGTTGACATCTTCAAAGACTTGTTTTGTTTGACCAGCAACCTTTGTAATTTTTGCTTTATAAAAATATATTAATTTTACTTTTAAATAATAATATTAAACTTTAATTTGATAGTAAAATAATGTTGACTAATTTTCTGTCTGTTCTATCAGCTAATTCATTAATCCATGTATTGGTTCAGTAGTAATTGTTATAAACATTACATGACAATTTTCTGTGTTTCAGATGGGAAAATGAACAAAGGCAAGGCTCCTCCTGTCCGTCCACGTCGTGCATTGTCTCCAGAATCAGCAAAGAAAGAGGGCCCAGCTGATGAACCGGTCGACTTGGATGAGGACAAAATGCCTCATCAGGAATCCTCCACTGCTCCTGAAGAGCCAGGTTTGGAAACTACACTGTCTGAGTCAAGCAAGTACAAAAATAAACTGACCAGAAGGAATAAGACAGAGCTTTAAGTGAAGTCCCCATATTTGGCATTTATAAACAGTAGTTGTATGAAGCTGCAGCATAAGGAGGACTTCAGTCTTTATTGTCCTCTCTGGCTGGTCCATGTGTCCTCAAAATAATTCCACAAATATCTATGACTTATAATATGACTTGTGCCTATATTTTTGTATATCTATATATATTTTTTTAATATACAGTACACAGTGTTGAAATAAAATGCATTTCAGGGATTGGCATGTGCCATAAATACATTTTGATTCTACAAATATAATTAACTGAAACTATCGTGGCACAGTAGGAAGCATTATTTGTTAAATTCCTACCTTTTTCTCTGAGCATGATATGTCACAACAAGATTACTTATACAGTAAATAGAACCTAAATGAATCTTGCTGGTTGTCACTGTCTCTCTTTCCAGTTCCGTTTGAAGAAAAAATAAAGATGTTTGAAGGAAAAAAAGGTAAGGTACATTTTTGTTTATTAAAAAAATGAATTGTCAGCTATCGGCTTAACCTGATGCTTCTTTTCATGATCACCTATATTGATTGATTAATCTGTTGATTACCTTCTCTTTTAATGAATTAGTTTATCATTTTATTCATCATATGTCAAAAAATAGTGAAACATTCGCAAAACTAAGGTTGACATCTTCAAAGACTTGTTTTGTTTGACCAACAACCTTTGTAATTTTTGCTTTATAAAATATATTAATATTACTTTTAAATAATAATATTAAACTTTAATTTGATAGTAAAATAATGTTGATTCATTTTCTGTCTGTTCTATCAACTAATTCATTAATCCATGTATTGGTTCAGCAGTAATTGTTATAAACATTACATGACAATTTTCTGTGTTTCAGATGGGAAAATGAACAAAGGCAAGGCTCCTCCTGTCCGTCCACGTCGTGCATTGTCTCCAGAATCAGCAAAGAAAGAGGGCCCAGCTGATGAACCGGTCGACTTGGATGAGGACAAAATGCCTCATCAGGAATCCTTCACTGCTCCTGAAGAGCCAGGTTTGGAATCTACACTGTCTGAGTCAAGCAAGTACAAAAATAAACTGACCAGAAGGAATAAGACAGAGCTTTAAGTGAAGTCCCCTTATTTGGCATTTATAAACAGTAGTTGTATGAAGCTGCAGCATAAGGAGGACTTCAGTCTTTATTGTCCTCTCTGGCTGGTCCATGTGTCCTCAAAATAATTCCACAAATATCTATGACTTATAATATGACTTGTGCCTATATTTTTGTATATCTATATATATTTTTTTAATATACAGTACACAGTGTTGAAATAAAATGCATTTCAGGGATTGGCATGTGCCATAAATACATTTTGATTCTACAAATATAATTAACTGAAACTATCGTGGCACAGTAGGAAGCATTATTTGTTAAATTCCTACCTTTTTCTCTGAGCATGATATGTCACAACAAGATTACTTATACAGTAAATAGAACCTAAATGAATCTTGCTGGTTGTCACTGTCTCTCTTTCCAGTTCCGTTTGAAGAAAAAATAAAGATGTTTGAAGGAAAAAAAGGTAAGGTACATTTTTGTTTATTAAGAAAATGAATTGTCAGCTAACGGCTAAACCTGATGCTTCTTTTCATGATCACCTATATTGATTGATTAATCTGTTGATTATCTTCTCTTTTAATGAATCAGTTTATCATTTTATTCATCATACGTCAAAAAATAGTGAAACATTCGCAAAACTAAGGTTGACATCTTCAAAGACTTGTTTTGTTTGACCTTTGTAATGTTTGCTTTATAAAATATATTTTTTTTACTTTTAAATAATAATAAACTTTAATTTAATAGTAAAATGATGTTCTCTTTTAATTAATCAATTAATCACTTTATTCATCGTATGTCAAAAGATAGTGAAACATTCAGACATCTTCAGAGACTTGTTTTGTTTGACCAACAACCTCTGTCATTTTTGCTTTATAAAAATATATTAATATTACTATTAAATAATAATATTAAACTTTAATTTATTAGTTGACTAATTTTATGTCTGTTATATCAATTAATTCATTAATCCATGTATTGTTTTAGTAGTAATTGTTATAAACATTACATTGCTCTTTGACTCACATTTTCTAAGACTGTCTGTATGATTTAATCTCTTAAAGCGTTTTTTGTTTTTCTATTTAAATTCTTTTTCCAGGTTCAGATAGGAAAATGAACAAAGCCAAGGCTCCTCCTGTCCGTCCATGTAGTGCATTGTCTCGAGAATCAGCAAAGAAAGAGGGCCCAGCTGATGAGATGACCAACTTAGAGGAGGACAAAATGCCTCATCAGGAATCCTCCACTGCTCCTGAAAAGCCAGGTTTGGAAACTACACTGTCTGAGTCAGGTATGAAGCTGCAGCAATGATACTGTGGTGTTCACACAGATCAATCCCAGGTATTGTTTTCAAATTATATGTTGCATTTGGCTGGTTTGGCAATAGAAAAGTGGTTATATACTGATCTAATTGCACTTATTAATTAGTTGTATTAGTAGTATCAGTAGAAGTATTTTTGGGCAGATATGCTTTTCATTAGTGTGATATGAAAGTGTTAAATCAGATATAAAATTATTCTCTGCTGAACCATGGAGCACCTCAGTTTAAGCCTTAGTGTACAGTGCCACTGGATGAAACACTCAAGTTACCTTGAAATATGTGACACACAATACAAAGTGTGCAGCAGTAGGTTCATTTATTTATTCATTATTAATTACTTTATGAAAAACACATGGTTACCACTGGGGGAGCTATATCTTATTTACTGTATTGCTTATTTTAATGCAGTCTCTTCCTGTCCTTTTCTCTTTTTCTTTATTTTCAGAGTTAAAGAAGGAGGCAGAGAAGGATGAGGAAGCAAATGTTCCTTCAGATAGTGTCTCTCCTTCTGATAAGGCACTTTCGCCTTTAAACCGAAACTCTCCAAATGTGGCACCTGAGAACAGCGCTGGTGAACAGTCTCAGGACATGGACAAACCTGTTTCTACACCTGAAAATTAACCAGTGAGTGAAGAAATAGATAAGGAAAGTGATCTGTTTGGAGACACTTCTCAGCAGCCTCAGAGCCCTATCCAAACCAAAAAACCAAACAACGAGCACACTAATACTTTGCAAGAGTCTCCAGACACTCCACACAAAACCCCAGATCAAGAGAAAACGGTCAAGACCACGCAGGACTCAGATGAGTCTAGTGAGGATGAAGATGAAACTGTCCAGTGTGGCCCAAAAGAAGAAAAGCCAGACCAGTGAGAGCCTTAGTGTGGATAAAAGACAAAAGAAAGATGAAGTTGTTGCATATGCCATCATACAGTTTGGCAAAATGAAAAGAGAAATTTGAAGAAGGAAGCAGACAGTGAAATCAAAGTTATATATTTTAAAGACAACATAGCAGAAGGATAAGATCATTATGAACACATAAAGGCAGAGCAGTGTTTGTAGGAAGAATATGGAGAGATGGACAGACAGAAAGAGCCTTAGAGAGGAGGAGCAATAACCTGAGGTAGACTGAAAGCATACAGGTGTTTATTTTTGTGAAGTAACTTTATATGAAAGGTATAACAGGATGCTAACAGCCATCGTACAACAGTCTCAGTGAGATGGCATCTACCTGAAATGACACTACAGAAATGACGATGTGACCAGAAGTGAAAGTCAGAGAACAGAAATTTATTTCATTCATAGTTGTTTATACCTTTCTCTTAAGATTTCTCTGGTCTTAACATTTTAAACTGTTTTCCGTTTTTAATACTAATAATTTGTAATATAATATTAATATATTTTTATATTATTCATGTAATGAGTTTGGCTAACACCTGCACTGTACATTTAGTGTATATCTTACTTCTTCGTACATCTAAACGTAATCAGCTATTGACGCTATATATATGTTTTATAAATCAAGCAACAAAACGTTATATATTTGATTCAGTTAAACAAATTAACAGCAGTTATGCAGCACATATGAATTTCATGTCATTTTCATTTCATTACATATACAACAGAAACCCCAGCATAACAGAAATAATCCTATGAAACTCATATTTTGACCTTATTCATGAGGCAGACTTTATGGTGCTAAGGAAGTATTGAAGCAAAATGCTTTATTCAAGAGTTAAAGTATTAAAATATCAATATACCTATACCTGTTGATAAAAACTACTTTAAAATATGTTTCATGTTATATACGTAGTTATGTCAGAATATACAAACCTGATTCCAAAAATAGTGGGACACTCGAGACATCTGTGATTTAAAAAAAATAATTTCAAATGCCGACTCGTTAGACCACGGCACACTTTTCCACTTTCCGTCAGTCCATCTCAGACGAGCTCTGGCCCCTGTATACAGGGATGAACTGTGTTTACCAACAACATTGTTCCTGAGTGCATGTAGTAATACCCTTTATACAACCGTGTTGGTTTTTAATGCAGCGCTGTCTCAGAGGTCGAAGGTCACGGGCATTCAATGCTGTTCCCCATTCTCTGAATTTTTGATTATATCATGGGTTGTAGATGGTGAAATCCATACATTTCTTGCATTTATGCATTTAAATGGAGTTCTTCAACTGTTGAACTACTTGCACACATAGTTTCTCAAAGTGCTGAACCTTTCCTCATCCTTGCTTGTGAGCTTCGAGGATGCCCTTTTCATACACAATCATGATATAGTTACCAGTTAACCTGTTGAATGTTCCAAACTAGTGTTTTATTTTGTTTTTAACATCTTTCCCAGTGTTTTGTTGCTCCTGTTCCAACCTTTTGAATTGTGCTGCAGGGTTCAAATCATAATGAGTTTATATTTACAATTTTACAAAACAACAGTTTGTTCATCAATCTGAATATTAAATATCTTTTATTCATATTTGTATTTAGTTGAATATCAGTTGAAAAGGATCAAATCATTGGATTCTGTTTTTATTTACCTTTTATACAGTCCCAACCTTTTTGGAATCACTGGTTGTAAAAGTAACCATCATACCCGTTGGTAAAGTTGTATCATTGTCAGATATTTGTTCTGTCATGTACTTTTTGTACTTGTACTGTTTTTAGCAGCTTGTTTCTGTTAGTTCATTGCTGTGATAATATTTAAGCTCAGGATACATTTGTCATATTTGTTATTTTGTCATTTCCGCGCATCGCGCCACAACTATTTGAGTTTTGTTAAACTTTCTCTTGTGCTGTTCATGAATGTTTTGATAAAGGCAACACCAATGTGAGCAGTTCATTTCCAGTTTCTTCTATTTTTGTTATAATATAAAACTAAAAAAGTAATAATAGCACCAGAATATTTATTGAGCAGGATCTTTCCTTCGGAAGCTGCTTGATGGAGCCAAGTAAACTCAGGGAATTTATTTACAGGAGAAGCCGTTTATCAGGCGAGGAAATTGTTGAACTAAAATGCGATACACTTGCAATGAAACAAGAGAAAAATAAGTTAATAAACTGATGGTGTGTTTGACAGCTTAGCAGAGCAAATCTACATATAACCTACATTCATTCAGAGGAAAAAGTACTGAGACTGTCTGTGATACTAGTCAGTAACTGTAAGAACTCCTTTGTCTCAGTAGGGGGCAGTGTTTATTAGCTCTTACCTCCAGTCATGGACTGTTTTTTTTTTAGCTGTAGAGGCAAGCTCAACAAATACACAGCTGAAAAATGTGATGGTCAAATGTGGTTTCACAGGAATTCATTGCAGAACATTTATCCAAAATCTAAGACATGCAGATGTGTGATATTGCTTTGAGTTCAGGGCACGGTGTTGATGAGGAGCGATGTAAATCTAAATGTGTGAGACTCTGCAGAGTCAAAGATGTCATTCAGAAAAGTTCAGTGGAATTGTTGGTGCAGTTTAAAGAAATATGTGATGGACGGTTACATCACATTTTGGATGTTAAAGTGACCTTCGCAACTGAAGGTAAATTTAGTGAGAAACAGTAAACCAGCTGTCAAACCGACTAAAGTGTTCAGTGATGTCAGTGCATGAAAAGCAGGTTCACCCACTGCTGGATGACAAGCTGGTGTAGATTTCTGAAGGTACTGGTTGGGCCATGTGAGAAAGTCATGCATGATTAGTTTAACCTCTGAGTCACAGAGAAGTCTGTGATCTGCTACCACCTGACCTGTGGGTTCAGGGCACAAGCAGAGAATGAACACTATCGTATTTCTGTGGTCGCAACAAATACCAAGGGGATATTAGAGTATTGAATTATTTGTGGGGATCGGGGCTGTGCCTCCTCAGACGAGGGTCACAATGTGGTTCCACTGAGACGTCGCTGATGTGCTGATGGCAGCATGGACGCTCACATCCTGGCTCAGAGTCTTCCGCTGGAACAATAGTTTCTTCATGCCAACATATTTTTATACAAGCTTTTTTTCTGGGATGATTGTTATACCAAAGAGTTTTTTTCTTCAGTTTGGATCTAAAATTTTTAAAAAATGACGATGGCATGCCAGCCTGACAAGCCAGCGGATGCCTTTTAAAGCAAGAGTACTTGTTTCTTTTTCCACATCACATAGTTACATTACACTGGAGTGTAGTGTTCCTTCAGATACAGCCCCAATTACACTTTTCTCCCAAGATTGTTAAGGTCCTTTTTTAGCCTTGTTGCAAAAGCAAAGAAGGAAGAAAAAAAAAGAAGAAGAATGGGCCACCCTCCAGAACTGCCTTTTATACCAGGTTGATTAGCATGCTGGGTTGTTTAAATTGCCTCCTGGAGGGCTGACGTGAAATCGAACAATATCCTCTGGCTTTAGAGACTAGCCCCATAGCTTCTCATTTATTTTTATGCAGAGTTAGGACAGACCTTGGCACTACTCCACTGAGGAAGCTGAGCCCGGGGAGGCCAGGTCTGGGTAGGTCAGGACAAATCAATTAATATCAGCTCAATAAAAGTTCTTGGCTCTTTTCTGGGCCATACTTTACTGTGACAGTGCAACCTGGGCGCCCACCATAATTATGTGGATAAATTGTTAAGTGTGGTTGAGACATTATAATGATATAATATCCTTTTCCTATCTCTATAAAATACCTCTATTAAGGCCTGATTTGTCTTTGGACCCTGCTTTTTATGAGAAGTGATAGTAGAGCATTGTTTGTCATTGTTATTATTATACTATATTAAACAAGGCTTCTCTCTTGGGTGATGATGTTTATTACTGTATATGTGGTTCCAACTCAACCTCTATGCTCTTATTATTATTTTATTTTTGGTCATCATGTAAAATTCAAGTGTGCCCAAGGCAGAAAGATTATTATACCCATGGCAGCAACCAACACAGTGGAAACACTTATTAATATACTACTTACCTATAAAAGCTACAAATGGGACAGATAAAATAAGTGTATGGTACAAGATTGAAAGTTGTTTGACTGTCCTCTCTGAACCGAAAATGATCTCAGTAGTCAAAAAATAATTCAAGTAACCCGGTCAGATTTATGCAGCTATCATGTTGTGATGATGCCACTAATAAGGAACTTAATTAGAGGATGTCCTGGTTCTATTGTTTAGGGGGTCTATCAAACACAACACTGTTGCCATGTTCATATTTGGTGACCACAACATAAACACTGGTTATGAGGCCTCCAGGCTGAAGGAAGGTGTACACATGTTTGCGTGCAGTCTCATGGTGGATTCCTTAACATTAGGACAGCTTAAAGCTAATTACAGAGTCTCAGACATCTCCTCGGCCTTGCTGGAGCGCGGCATTCAGTCACATATTTGTGCCTGCATGCTTTCTCTGTCACACAATGTCTGGGCAATAATTTCCTACCGAAACATCAATTGTTAAGTCAATAAGTAAATATTTTCTTCTGCATGGCCAGGAAAAATCTTGGAGTATTTACATGCATTCATTATGGTTTCTCTTGGGCATTTGCTTTGGAGACGTTTTCATATTTGTGGCAGGACACATTGTGCATTTGATCTGCGAGCACACGGCTAGGCATGAGACAGAGACAAACAATACTTGGTGTAAAAAAAACAACAAAAAAAGGAGGCAGACATTAGAAAACAACAGCTTGACTGTAGCAGTGTAATGTATGTTGTTTTGAGGGATGTCAGTGTTGATCCAGATGGAACTATCTCAACAGCTATTGGATTGATTGCCATCATACATTATGCAGACTTCCACGATCCCCACAGATTGTAATGACTTTAGAGATCCTCTTTCAGACTTGTCCTCTTGTGTCACCAGCAGGATGACATTTATGAGTTTTGGTGACATAAGTTCTCACAACTTTTGGATGGAATTTAATTTTTACGTACTGTACTTGCAAAACTAATTCCCATCAGGCTCAAATGTTAGCACGGTAATATGCTAAACTAAGATGGTGAAAAAGGGAGAAAATACACCTGCAAAATAACAGCATGCCGTCATTGTAAGCATGTTAGCATGCTGACGTTACCATTTAGCTCAAGCGCTGATTTACCGATTGTAGCTACAGCCTCACGAAGCTGCAAACCTGGCCGTAGCCTCTTGTTCTGTGTTTTTTTGAAGTGCTTTATCAGTCATTAGCAATGAAATTCTTCTGCTCTCTGTCAAGAAAAGCAGCATGTCTTTTGCGCCAGAGTACAATTGAGACACATTTGTATTTTTGATTTACACACAGTATTCTCTTGCAATGAGTACCACTCATCATCTGGTTTCACACTCTCGTGTCTAAATCAACCAGCACCATATGATGCTATTTGTCAAAGATAAGCTCCACGCAAGTTGCTGAATACTCTTGACTTTTGCATAGGCAAGATCTGTCACAAAAGCTTATGTTTTCCATTTGCTCACATTTTTAAACTGCTCTGTAACCGTTTGTAATTAACTCTGGAGTGGAAAAAAGTATGCACAACCCTTTTCAACGATTTGAAATATATCCTTTCAGCACCATGGACAGACAGTTTCTGAGAACCAGCAGAGGGAATCACTTTGTTTTTGTTTTCTGTTGTCATGTGCATGTGTTTCTGTAAATACTTTTCTCAAGAGTCGAGCCGCTCAGTTCAGAGCTTTGTCAGTTCTTTATTTGAACAAGCTGCCTGTCAATGTGCCTCGCTGACGTATCTGCGCTTGTGCACTTGCAGAACCTGACACAATTCTCTTGTGGCAAAATGGAAAACACTTGCAGCATACCGCCTGCCTCATATTGTCTGATGGGAAGATTAAAGCCAATCCAAACAACATTCACTCTCTTCAACTCTGAGTTGGTCGATGGCGAGACCACCAGAGGGGAACAGCTCGCTCAACTATGTCATCAGATCACATTATCATTGATCTAAGTCTCCCAGCTCCTCCACTGTCTATCTTTGCCTTCCTGAGTCTGCCCTGTGCTTTCAGTAACATTTCTCATGGCTCGCTGTTGCCTCTTATCTCCTGAGTGTGATAAGAAATCATAATGACTTCACTAGAATAACATACTGCCTTTTGAGAGCACAGAGATGCACATATAACTGTTTTCTGTTGTCTCAGGCTTTCAATATAATCACCTTTACTTGACTCTGATACTTAACAACCTCTGTTAATAATGAGAGGAAACGCTGCGTTGGGACTACAGATAATTGTTGCCGGTCTGGTGGTGTATTTATGACTTTTGTCTCCACACCAAAACAATTGCACAACATATTTTATGGCGGATTCATCGAGAGCAGCGAGCATTGTTCACAGCAGTTGTTAAGTATACTCTGACATTAACTCAAGTCAAGATTTAGAGGCTAAAAAGTGTGACATGGAGTTCACCCACATTTTGAACTGTGCCTCGGTTAATTGGTTTACCGGAGTCCTCGTTAACTGAATAAATCTTTTCTGAACAATTAATATCTGACCCAGAAGACAGAAATTCCACTTTGAATTTGTGTTATGCAGAAAGAGAGTGACATGCTTTTCAGTTAAACCACATGTCCAAATGACAACAAATGGAGTCATAATGAATTTCAGTCATCCGTGAAAAAATTGTGAAAATAACAGATGAATAATGGAATTAAATGTGTTTCTTTTAGCAAAATAGATCCAGAATTTTGTGGACAATTGTGGCTATTTAAGATTTTTATGAAAATGAGATGTTACCAAAACAAGATGTACAACACTCTGTCTGGCTCTGTTGTGGTCGATGTGGAGTCTGAACATGTCCAAATGCTCTCCATATGTCTGGCAAATCCACTGACCCCTCTTACTTAAACATTGCCAGGGTGGATCTGTTCCTTGCTCGGCCACAATGTGCGATGATGTTGTTGTTTTACTTCATATGAGCATCACAGCAGTAAAAATTCCAGTGAAACCTAACAAGCAGAGATAAATCTTCTACTGTGACATGTCTAAATTTGGACTGGAGGAAGATTGCCACTGATTCAAATATTATTTCCAGCAGAGGAGTTTTTATGTTCTTCATAATGATGCATAGGTATACTGGGGGGGAAAGCCCTCCTGCTGTTGAAGCTCGCTCTGTAAGACAGAGAGTTACTGTATCTGAAAGCTAGTGTTGCAGCCAAATTTTATAATTGTTTATTTGTGTCTGTTCAGCTTGATGGCAGCGTGTCACTTTTGTTTCCCGGATCTGTCTGTGGGGGTATGATTCATGTGGACAGCGCCGCAGATTGTGCTGGTGATTACCCAAAATAGCCCTGGCATGCAGCATCGTACATGCGTAGAGGGGTGCATGTATGCCATTGAATGCGCATAAATGTTTTGTTCGTGTGTCTACGTCCGCATGAAACATGCCTCCTAGCGTGTGCGCATTCCTGCCTTCATGTGCATGTAGTCTGGGATCTGGCGAGTCCCTCTCCACCCATGGTGGGCCTCTCTCAGCCAGATGGATGGTCTCGGCCAGTGTCAGAGAGGTGACAGCTGGCTGGCCTGGCCTCTCCTGGCCAAGGGTCTGGATCCTGTCCTCTGACAGCTCCTGACAGCTCCTGATGGGTGACACATCTACCACTTCCCCCCCACCCATGAGCTTGCATCATGGAAACTCCTGGTTTACTAAGAAATCAATGATGTCTCACAGCGTGCTTTAATGAAATGTAAATGATATGAGCCACACCCCGGTGAGATGACGCCTGAAGTCTTAAGTGCTCTAAAGGAAGTAGCCACCCTCCTGATGATTGAATAATTAGGCCTTTTCAATGGCTGTAAAACATGTTTTACACAGGAAAAGAGTAATAGCGGCCCCACTCCAAACTGAAATAAGACAACAGGTCATGTTTCATACTGAAAAGCTATAAGAACTCATGTACCATGTCAAAAACCTCATTAGGTAAGCTACACAAGCTGTCACAAAATCTCTCATGAAAGTCATAAATTAGACTAAGCTACTTCTTTTACTTCACACAACACTCGGCTCTCCCTCCTGGCTCTCTTGTTCCCCACCGCTCTCAGCCTTAAGTGGCCTCAACATTACAGTCAACTCGTTAAGAGAGGCTGGAGGTCTACGCTGCAGCGACCTGGGGAGTGGTGCTGGAACTGGGGGACTGCGTACGGGGACTTTGTAATGTGCGTGAGTCATTATTTTCAGCTTCCATGCTGCACGCTGCAGGCTTCACCAGGACAGAGATGGGGCTACGCTAAACCAAGCCTGCTGGGTTGTGTGTTAATGAGACAGCACTGCAGGGATGAGAAGAACACACACAGAGCAACTCAGGAGACGTCTGCTGGCCTCCCAAAGGTAATTCCCTTAAATGAAAAGCAGACTGCATGCTAGTCATTGTTGCATCAAGGGGGTGAGGATGAATAGTGACGGGGTTGTATTTCAACACACCTCCCCATGCTCTTATTACGGAGGCTGAGCTGAGTGGAGGCAGGGGTACCTTGTTCAGACACTCCCTGCCGATGCTCTTTCTTACCCAATTATCCTTGACTAGAATGACTTGTGCAACACTGGCTGTGTCACGCAGCTTTGGAATGGATGTTTTATCCTATCAAGGCCTTTTCATTTTTCAGATTAAGACTCTCTCTTGCTTCCAACCAAGGACGCCAACAGGACTGAAGTACATCTGGGAGACATTAGAGACACATGGAAGAGGCTCATTTAAGGCTCTTGTTAGCTCACCTGGCGCTTTAAGTAGGACCATTAATATTGATCTACTTAAAATATGAACAACCTCGGTTCACACATCTGTTCGATGAGAAAGACACAGGGTCCCTCAGTGTGCACCAGCATGTCAATTCCAGACTCGCATCAGCCATCGCTATCAAACTGGCCCAAGCTGTGATTTGGAGCTAATAGTCTTTCCAGATGTTCTCCCTTGTATTTCATTGAATCCAACACCTCTGCAGGCCACTGTCCAGTCATAAATCACAGGCTGCGTGCTGCATGAAGAGAATAAGGGGATGTGGCTTGATGCATAAGTCACATGCTTGATTCATGAGCTCACTGTGAATATCTTCAGGACACAAGCGAAACAATTAACTGTTACCTTAACCCCGAGGCCACAAAGTCTCTTAAAGGGATTTAGTATCCCCTTTATAAGCTCCGAAGCCCCAGCTCAAAGCCGTGGGGACAGCAGAGCTTTATAAGAATGATTTGGTTTTATGTGGTATTCTTGGATGACAGTCCACCACGAGTCACTGTGCAGTGTTAGCAACAGTTCACGGCTTTATTTGGTTCAGCAAGCGAGCTTCAGTTCCAACTGTCTGAGATTAGTCGGGTTGAACAGATGTCTGATAAAATGTTCTGCTCTCATCCATCTAATGTAAATGTACTGTGTGACCAAGGTTGTTATTAATCTCTATAAAGCATCAGGAAATGTTTTCCTTCCGATAGCTGAGCCAGAAAAAGGTCCTGCTTAAAATTACATCTATACCAATATTCAGCATGTGGGCTGAACATTTATGCATAAACACAGTTTGCACATAATTGATCTCCCCATTGTGTAATTTGTTGATCCTCCTTAGCCATGCTATCTAATGAGCTTCTTAACCTTGAGCTGTATTCATCCATCTGAAATGTTATGAATCCATACACGGAACCAACCACACAAACTCCAAATGGATGTATTTCACTCTAAGTCTTCTCTCCAAATGCCTTTTGGTTACTGAGGCCTTGGGGAAATCGTGCCATTTTAAATCTTTCTCCTTCCTGAAAGGATGTCACCTCTATCCCACTTTTTTTTAGCCTTTAAAAATGACCGTTGGCGCGTCTGAAGTCTTTTAATGTGCAATCCATCTGCTCTTTGGCTCATAGAGAGGAAATGAGCAGATCCATAATCTTTACCTGCGCTGGCAAGTTGATCTGACATGGCGACGAAAATGATCGATCTGGTGTTAGGGTGTATCCCTCCATCAGATTTTTTCTTTTTTTTTTTTGTTTGGCTTAGATATCTCAGTGGAATCACTAGGTGAAAAGAAACATTCATAAAGCTGTTTGCTTCCACTATCTCAGCTCTCCAATATCGTGAATCATCAAACATAAAAAAAAAGAGAGAAAAAAATGCTGCTACAGACGCAAAACTTTATGATCCGTTACTTGCACGCTGTTAGACATTTCCCAAATAGTTCCCCGCCCTTCACGTGTGATGGTGTGTGAATTTGAAGTCATGTTTAACTATGTGAGTATTTTCACACTCAGATTTTACCCTTTGTACAGTTAAAGACCTCTGGATCGTATTGTTCCCATCGTTCAAACATACATACCCAAAAATTCTCCTCCTTCTTTGACATCTTTACATTTGTGGCCACCAATCTAAAGCTCACTGAAGAGAGTGAAACCATACAGATGTAAAAGTGGAATGACTCTCTCTCCACCATAAGGCCCTAATGCTAAAGAGTAATAGGTCTTGACAGCAGATAGCTAGTTTTTAAACTATTTAAAGCAACTAATCACTGAATGGCTGAGACTTTAATGTAACTGAGTCACTAGGAAACATCTGCACTGTCCAATAAAGAGCAATCAACCATGTAAACTGTTGCATAACACCCAAAACAGATTTAGAGAGGAGTCAAGTCATATTTTAATCTGTTTATCCAGTATATTTAAATATACATACTGTATATACACATATAAATTATAACAGCATGTTATTAAGTGTGTTTTGGTTCTTTTATCTCCACACTATAAACACGTCTTATTAGCAAGCTAATGTTTGCTTTGTCTTAGCTACGTAACTCCTGGAAGTTAGCTATCTTGTATGATGCAACTTGTTTTAATGTAGTGATGCATAAATTAATTTGAATTTACAAGGAGCTGGTGCAGCAGGCTCCAGGTCTCCACAGTGACAGCTCCAAGCCTGGCACTGTCGCCTCCAGAGAGCTGCCTGTTCGAAGCCAATAATAAAGCCCAGAGCAGCTGCACTGCACTGTCATAAGATCATCCTGTTATTCATTCTATACAAATGACTTGCATATGTTCAGCACTGCCTCGCCCTCTAGGTTAAAGCGATCATCTAAGCCGGAGGAGGATGTAGAGAGGACAGTTGGCAGAGAACGATAGATCTGCTCTCCGCTGTAGGCACTACATTGTTGTCTCCCGTTTCTCATCCACACCTCACGGCAAGGTCCAGGCATCGAGAGGAATGAGTTCCAGAGATGTTCATGCGAAATGTTCTGCTGATCCTTGGCCTGTTTGTGATCACACCTTTAGATTCAGATTAAAGTCAAATCAGAAGTAACTCGAGCGAGCACCTTCACATGGCAAACCATTACAATCAATGTCATTTGTCTGAGTCGAGCTGCCTGGTGTGATGGGAAGCGGAGAAGGTGATGAATTGTTTTGTTTCAATATCAAAGGAGAGCTCTTAGTTTCAGGATCACTGTACATCAATGGCATGTGGCGAAGTGTCTGGCTGAAAAATGAAGAAACTAATTAAAGGAAGTAGTCATGTGGAGCTACAAGACGGCTGGAGCTCGAGGTCCGGATGTCACGTCACCAGGTTTGTAACAAGGACCTGTCAGGATGCTCTGTGGTTGGTGTAGACACACTGGACACGCTGACATTATACCCCTACCCAGCAGCTTTTTATGTGAGAAGGTGAAGCCTGCAACAGCTATTCACACGCTTTCACCTTGTAACTGTCAGCACAGAAACTGCTGCAGACATGTTATGTAAATGAAGGTGCACCTAAACAAAAATAGGTCATTATTTGGATTCCTGTACAGTACTGTGGCCTCCTTCCTCAGTTACTGTTTAGTATCTTGGCTGTGCTGCTGCTCCGCTTGCGTAGCTTTGGCTAACGCGGAGGATCTATTTGTAATAGCCGCTTTTAATGTATTACACTAAGGTCATTTGTAGGAAATAAATCATAATCTTAACTTTGGTTGTGTACCAATTCAAAGGTAGCAAATGTCAATGACACCATGAACAATAGCACAGGCCGGGAACCAGCAATAACAAACACACTTTTATTTCTACTTCCGAGTTGAGTTCCAGGAAAATTTTATGGCATTTCAGGTCACTGGCAAAGTACGTTAGTGAACTTTTCATATTTAATAAAATATATTGATAGCAAAAGCCATTCAGGGGAAAAAAAGAAAAAAGAACCGGTGCAGATTTCCCTCTTAAAATCTGGGCTGTTCCACCGGGAATGGTATATCCACGTGTTCCTCTCCTTGACGTTCTCCTTTGCTTTTTAACAAGCTCGCAGTGACACGTAAAGCCCTCTTCCTCTTCGTCTATCCAGAGAACAAGGTTGATGCAACTCTTCTGAGCAGGGTCTCAGAGGAATTCTCCTTCCCCAAATGCAAATACAGACTGGAGGGGAAAAAAATAAACCATACGGTAAGCATAGTATCATGTACAGTGGCTTAAAAAGATTTTAAATGTCTATAAAGTGTGTGGGTTCAGACAAACCAGTCATACTTGTTATTATACAAACCAACTATCCACTAAATAGATGCTAATTTCATATTCCACCGTATCAAGTGTCACTAAATTCTAAAGTTTCTTTTGTTCTTTCATGTTTTGAAGCTCATTTCCTCATTGTAACATAATTCATAAATGCTGTACTGAGTAGGATGTAATGATTAAGATAAACACTTTGATGGTTTTCTTTTGTTTTGAAATATGGATCTATTATAAATGGGCTCATGACAAACAAACACATGCCTGGCTTCCTCCAGAAGTCCTCAGAGGCTTGCAAAGCTTAGACAGAAACAATGCCACAGGAATCATGAAAGGGAATTGCAAATCCTCTGCATGTCATGTGCTCTCACCATATCCATCAGCTTGAAAGAGCTGCTTTAAAAGGGGTGGACAAAATATACATACCCCTGGATTTGACATGGAATTATTTGAACCTCTGCAGGGGCATAAATCCACCCTATCCCTAATCCTGTGGTGACTTGTAAACAGTCTACTGCTCACATGACATACCTCATATCCACTCAAGTATTTTTCAGCGTCTTTCTTGTCTTACAATATGTCATGCTTTTAAAATCTGCTTCCACATAATTTCAATATAGACTCAATGGATTGTGGTTTTCGACGGTGCCGTCCTGCTGTTTCTCACAGGAGCGGTGCCAGAGGGGCTGAGAGGGGTGCCACCGCCCCCATGAAATCTGATTGAGTTTAATAGCCACTGTAGTTTCTCCTACACGCTTGGAAGGGATGCATGAGGCAGGCGGTGTTTCAGTTGGTTCCAATCTGCAACCTCATCATTAGACTAATGGTTTAATTGATGGAACACAGAATGGGCCGATCCAGGTCCTCTGGACCGGAAGCTCTGTATCAAGCTTCTTGTTTGAAACAAATAGGCACAAATCCACCACAAATCAACACAAGACAAGACATAAAACAACTAAAAAGAAACATAAAATGACTAAAGACACACAAAACGACTAAAAAGAGACACAATTTTAATAATAATAAGTTTATTCGTACAAAAACACAAGCTTTACATTCGGGTGCTAACACAATTATACTTTACAAAATCATGCCCCAGTCTGGCCCCTTCATTCAAAAGTTTCTAAACCCGCCCCTGGTCTCTCACAAAAACATGTGTTCAGTGCTGCTCTGAGAGGTGATTGCATGCTGCGTGGTGTCCAGACTCCTTGGCCCCGACCTTGGCTCCATTCATTTGAATCAGAAAGAGCTTTTCACTGGATGGTGTTGTAGTCACAGAGGAACTGGACTCAACTCTCCTCTCTCTTTCCTTGGACTTAACAATAACTCAGTGCCAAGGGACGAATATTCTTTTTTTTTTTTTTTTTTTTACTGCAAACCTTATATAAGCTTGCGCTAGGATAAATGATTTTCTTGCAAAAGTTAACGTATGCCTGACTTTTATGATTTGATCGGAAGCACATGTGGAACACCTATGATTATAAAGCCGTAGCTGTAAAGTGAAACAATGCGTGATGTGTTTTTTTGTGCGGTCACAGATAGATATGTCATGTTTTCAGTGACTTACTGAATTAATTTTGCATTCGGCTCTGTCGAATTTCAAACCTCTCGATCTCCATGAGAGATTCACAACAGAAAATGTGTCTGAAAATGACGAAAGCACAATGTCACTTCAGGCATGCTTTTTTTTTGCGAGAGTCCAAGGCTCAGATCAGCTGCATTGTACGCTTCTTCCTCAGTATATTGTACAGGCGTCATAGCACAGGCCCCTCTGCCCTCATAAACACATCCAGAAGGGAGTGATTATTTCTCAAGATGTGGAGATGGAGGACTTGCCAGTTCATGCCTCTTTATGAGTGTTTTGGCATGACGGCCTGTTCCGCTTCACAATGCTTTTGTTCCTCTTGTTAGAAGAGATGCTTAACCCAACCACCCTGTGGGCCATGTGTCTCTGTCACCTTGAGCTCAACGACGGGGCTGAGAGAACCAGCGCTGTGGGTTTTTTATGTTTGTTTCTCCCTCTAATGAAATGCACCATATCAAGTGTCCCCAAATTAGTAACAGTATTGCAGGTCATAAAACATGGCATCTCCTTTAATCCACAGTGACACGACCGTGCCCGCACTCTCTCATGTTGCAACATCAGGAATGCATTTTCATCTAATATGGGGCTTCTTAGCCATGTTCTTGCATTTTTGAGGAGACCAATTTGTCCCCAGATTGTGAAATTTGAAGACGTAATAAATCAGGACATTTAGCAGGGATATTATGAGTGGTTGAAGTGTGGGCTTTGGAAAAGGATAAAAAAAATATGTGCTCTGTCATAAGACAGTTTTTTAAATTTTTTTTATTTTCCCTTTCTTGGATAGGAGCTCTGAATGAATGCCAAGAAGCAAGTTTGTCATTAAAAAGGCACAGATAAGCTTTGATGAGTCATTTCTTAAAGCAGTAACGTCTTACTTCATCTTCTCCTCTTCAGATCTGCAGTTAGTGATCAAATCTCATTACCCTAATGCTTCCTACCCAACGCAAGAGAAATGTCACATCTTTTTACGATGCATTATTTCAGATTATTTCTTCATACGCACACCTCCGATTCAAATTATATTCGAATGGGAAAAAAATGGAAATTTGAACAGCCCTGGACTGCATGACAACTGGGCACACTCCATCCGCTGATGAAGATCATATGATATAATTGAAAGCTCCAAAACAGTTATTAAATGGACTTTGTGGTGATTGTTTTCTCAAATCCTAGAATAGCTTTAAATATGAGAAGGGTTTTCTTCTTTCCATTCATAAAACTGAAGGAAAACATTGACACTATAGGGTAAAAAAACATCCAGAAATCCATCAAATTATATTATTTATTTAAGCTAGCCCAGTGTTTATGTCAACCCTTGTGCCTGTATTACTCACGACACTGTAGTCTAATGTCTACGGTGTCTGGAGTCAACAGGACTGAATAATGAAATCATCACTTCTCCTCAAAGAGCAACTCATCTCCTGAATACCTATCACTTTAATTATATTGTAGAAATACTACTGGCTCTTTTCCCAGACCTATACGTAGAGAATCAGTCACACAAGATCGGGCTTGGCAAATGTTTATTTTCCCTCAATGCTAAATGGGACCCTGGGGATATTATGCTTCATTCCACTTTGTCTCTCACTTCAAAGACACTGCTGGGAACCCACTGACATATTTCACTGAGCTCACTTTGTCCTATGAACAACTAGAAGGAACAGAAAAGAGCACACTTTATAACATATTCGTCAGGGTATCGCTGATGACACGTCATTTTCAAAGGCGCTCTCCGTCATAATGGATAGAGCAAATCCCCACAATTTTTTACTTACAAAAGTAATAAAAACATAATTTCTGATTCAACTTAGGGATCTTTATTTCCCATGGCTGAGAATTATCCTTTAGCATCAGCATCAGGAAGGAATGTCCTGGCTTTATACCTACAGGCCTCATAAATTAAAATGTGTGGACAAATTACAAACGATGGAAAAAAAAAAAAAAAATTAGACGACAGAAATGTGAGCTGTGTATTTAGCAGCATGCTGTTTGACTCTCTGGCTCTATAAGAGGGTTTTTTATTATTGTGCTGCTTCCCGGTACTGCTCAAACAAACTCTCACACTCGTTTAATTAAATCCTCGATTGAAAATGTGTTTGTGGAAAGAAAGGAGATATTCCATGCAGAAAACACTTTTGCAGACAATTCATGGCCCTTTGTTTTCCCAACGACGGCTGCACTCACTCCAACCAAGATTGTGTCTGTGTTTGTTGGCTTATAAGTGGGTGAATTTATTTCCAATGAGGTTTTTTTTTTTCTTTTTCTTTTTCAGTGTCTTGCAAGGCTATGGTGGATTTTTGACACTGCTGTGTGCTGACAGTCAAACAGAGACCCCGGTCATACGAGCAATTAAAATACTGAAGGCATCCAGGATTCCATATCTGACATTGTGGTGAGAGTTTATGGCACTAATGAGGCATCGTTCTTACTCCGGTCAGGAGGTGTTTCCTTGGCAGCTTTCAACACCTCTAATGATTCATGTCTTCAAAATGGTTGTTTTTAAGAGCAAGGACAAAGTTTGTAATATCACCTCTGGTGATTTCTACTGCTTAGGATGAAAAGATTGTGTGTTCTGGTAATGAACCACCTTGAACCTGCACCTTATTTTGGAGGACAGCTGCTGGACATTAGTGTCTGTAAATGATTTCTCTCTTCCTTCTACTTTATCTGTCTTAGTTTATATTTAGCTTTCGTGCGGCTGTTAATGGTTTGGATGTCATCACATGCTAATGCAGGCTAAAATAATTGCCACTTGATATGAAGTTTAAAGGCGTTCCTCCTGTATTATCATACTGGGGCTTTGTTCCAAAGAGTGAAAAGCCACAGACTAAATCACGCATAATGCTGCTTTCTTGCACATGTTTCATGGTTTGGGATCATTCTGGCACACAGCAGACTGGGGAGTCTCTGATGTAGTAACAACAGGCCTGCTATGATTGACACATTTCAAGTGGGATTTGGTGGGATTGAAAGACCGTGAGTGCATTAGGAGTGGAGACATGGAGCCAAAGGCAACACCTGTAATATGAGTTGCGTGTTTCAAACAAAGTAGCATTACAGTCACTTTCGATCTGTGCTCTGCAAGAAAATTAAGCACAGCCAGTTAAATGCAGAGAAATCTAAATCTACCCTGTCATGCATGTTTCTGGTGATATTTACTTACCAAAACAGTGAGACGATGGGAAATTTGTCTTTTCATTCCATGCATTTAGGCTTGTCTTCAGAGGCCAAATACCCTCCGTTAGGTGGAGCCCAGTGGAGCGGAGAGCAGGAATGCAAGGAGGGATGGTAGCTCTGAGAGTGTATTTACTGTAATGAGAAGCAGACAGGAGGAACTCTGGGCTGCTATTGTTGCACACAGGTTTGCTTTGGATTCCTGTCTCACCCCTGCAGGCTACAGACCCATGAATATTTAAATAGGAAAGGGACTTCCTTTAAACATCAATCAAAATCCTATCTATTCAATTACAGGCCTCAAATCTGAGATGTTCAACCAACAGCAGCTTCTGATGAGAAGAAACTGCCTGTGGCAATGCCAGCCATGTGGACAATGGGTCAATTAAAAACAGCCCCTCAATAGCTGGCAGACCTTCAAGCGAGAAAAGTCAGCAGATATTTATTCAATGACACTGCACTTGGACGAAATTCATAAGAAGTTTTAGTAAATTGAACGAGGATCAGAATACAGAAGAAAAATTGCAATAAAGAAATACAATCCCCTTATCATCAAAAAAAAAAAAAAAACTTACCGAGTATGAAAGTTTAACTGAATTCAATATTTTCTCATAAAGTATTTTGAATAGGCTCAAATTCAAAGGCACTTTCTCTCTCTGAACACATTTCATCCTTGATAAATGCCAGAGGCTAACACTATTTCTTTTGTATGAAAAGACCGAGAGAAAGCAATACACAGCGAGTGTGTGTGGGTGTGTGAGAGAGTGGGAGGGTTGGACTGAGCCGGGATCAGATACACAAACAGAAACTTTAACAAAAAAAAAAAGAGTATAAAGAGTGATGAGAAAGAAAAACAATAGCTTTGGACACCTGTTCAAAGACCATCTGCAGGATTTCTGCCATGAGAGAGAGAAAAAAAGATGACTCCCACTGGCAGACGATCAGTTGATTAGAGGTGTGTCATTTAGCAGCTTCGACATCTCTGTCAGTGAGCGATTGCACACACACACACACACACACACGCACACACACACATAAACAGTCCCCGTGATCTTTTTTTTTCAAACCACAACAACAACAAGGCTCAGCCTGCAGAGAAGCCGTGCTTTGACACAAACCTATCCTCCGCTAACAAGAGCCAGACACATCAGCCAGAGTGCTATTCTTGGCAGTCAGCACTGGTCGTCTATGAAAGACAGATCGTGCAGCGAGGCCAGAGGACTACTAGAGGGATTTTGCAACAACCACTACAGTGGTTAGTTAATATAATGTTTGCTTTTTTTATTATCTTTACATATTGTGGCTTCCTCTTCTTGATTTGGTCATACTAATTGAGGTAATCAAGGACCGAGGAGTGTTGTGCCCTGCAGCGAATGTTTGATTTAGTTGATTTAGTCTGGTAAGCATAAAATAACAGAGGAATTCATAGAACAGCAAGCGAGAGCGCAGAAACACTGCATTAATTAAACACTGAGTTTTGATTAAAGGAATAGTTGGTTGGGAATTGTGGGGAATATTCGCTTTCATGCAGAGAGTTAGATAGATGGATCAATATTACTCTGGTATCAATCTTCTCATCTGATTCTCGGCAAGAGTGTATTTCCCAAAATGTCAAACTATCCCTTTACTTTGTTCTGGTAATTAGCCTGCCTTTGTCTTTGCCAGGGCTGAACAAAATAAGCACAGTTCACTGGTGAATGTCTCAACAACACTGATATGAGATCTGCTTTCACAGTGCTTCATATTCAGAAGTGTTTCATCAGCTGGATAATGGTATTAAACATAAAGTGTGTGATTGGGGGCTTAACCTAGAGGCACTATGAGCCAAGATACAGTGTTCTTTGTTTTCCACATACACTGCGTGTGTATGAGGCATTGGTGATCAAACGTTAGGTTGACTGTGTTTGAAACAAAGCATAATAAGTTTGCTCTTACTTAAGATTAATTGAAATGCAATCCAGAAAGCCACTAAAAAAAGATGATGGTAAAATATTGTCAGAGCTGAAGCTGAAGAATCTGCAACGCATTAAGAGCCTCGCTTGGAGGAGCAGATGAAAGGCGCTGCCCTTATATTAAAAGAACTGCCGGGGAGGTGAAGGATTCTCCTTCAGAGAAATCAAAAACACTCTTTTCCCACTGGCACACTGACAGTAACTCACCGGGCTGTCAATCCATTTTAATCAAATTACTGTGATGTTTCAGTCTATTTTAAAACTGGAATGACATAAGTCTGAGAGATTGCTAGTTTCGCATTATGAAAGCTGTTTCCAATCAGATCTGCACAATATTTCATTGTCTTTGGAGCTTCGCTTAAAAGGACTGTGAATATGAGAAGAGATGAGCACAGGGTTGAGTCGAGGGGGGGATCGTTGGCAACGCCGCGTAGTCGCGGGCGTGAGAAGAGAGATGGCTGGTAGACGCAGCACAAATCATGTGAAGCAACAGATCGGCCCGGAATTGAAAACAGAAAAAAAATGTTTGTTTGTTTAGCACATGTGGATCGTACTGGGACTGTGTGGTTTTCTCAGGAATCTTGAGGTGCACCAATTCAGCCAAATGACAGCTAATGTTTCATAAAACATTAGAGTAATTGAACATTAAGCAATTAAAAAAACCCAAAATACATCGCTGCAGTCATCAGATGTCAGTATAAAGGATTGAGGAGTGAACTGAGTTTCGGAAATGTGCTCTAGGTTTCTGTCATAAGTGATGAAAAGCAGATTGCCCCCTAAAAAAGTATCAGATAAAGTAGCTGATAATGTCATTTAGCCCAAAAGGTGAGACGTGGTTAACAGCCACTTACCATCAAAGGGCGGAAAAAGAGAGATAATCCCTCTTTTAGCAGTGCTGTGCAAACCTCCCTAACATGTATACCATATGTTTTTTTTTCCTCCTCTTGAGTGTCATAAACGTGTTACAGGCTGCACGGGCACAGTGGCCTGTCCTGACACTGAATCACAGGATTCCCTCAGCTCGCCTAAATCTTGGGTCCACTCAGCACCTCAACACAAACGGAAGTGTTGATGTTGCAAACAGGCTCCAAAACGTGCAACTTGCAACGTTGCATTTATGATCAAGATGTCACCGTTTTATTCCATACTGTAGATCCACCCACTGTCCTAAGATATTAACACCCAATACCTGCTAAGACTCATTAGTATCCCTTACGTGGTCTGAAATTTTGGTGAAATTTGGACCCTCGGACACTGACAAATGCTTCGCTGATGTGACTGAGATATACACCATCGCCCTCACCCTCTGAGACAAACAAGACCAGGCTGTGCCTTGAAGCATGCTGAGGCACAGGAAATGGTCAGCAATCACAGAGGTC
The DNA here is from genome assembly GCA_033000465.1 of Sciaenops ocellatus. Lineage (NCBI taxonomy): Eukaryota > Metazoa > Chordata > Actinopteri > Sciaenidae > Sciaenops > Sciaenops ocellatus. The sequence goes on from CP136868.1 coordinate 7,981,747, forward strand.
ATAAAATGAAGTCATGAAAGTATTAGATGTTGCTCAAACTGTGCTTTTTTTGTGTGTGTGATAAGGCGTACGTTTTAATAGTTTTGTTCACGGGTTATAATTAATTTAATCACCGTGCTTTATAAATGGCCTCACATAACTGGATTTTTGTGTTAATGTGCTGTTTTATGTGGAGAATTTTTTGTGGTTGTGGTTATTTTTTATTTTGTCTACCTGCCCAAATTAGCTGTTAGCTAACTCTGGTGCAATTACTTTTAATTGTGATATAATAAACAAATAAAATAAATAAATAGATCAGTACACGGCACCCAGTTCCGCATTAATAAGAACAAGCGCTTGTTATGGTAACATGACTGTAGACTGGATGTTTTATTGGTGAGTGAGTAAGCACTAAAGGGTTATTCCACCATGTTTTGGGGCCTTTTGATGCCATTATTGGATAGATGACAGCAGAAACACGACAGGAAACAAGGAGAGTGTGAGATGGGGAAATGACAACGCAATATACGTCTCCGGCTAGAAGGAAACCAGGAACTTTCAGTTCATAGCTGGTACCTTAACTTCTAGGCAACCATGATGAATTAAAGAACTAATTAAAAACAAAACAAATTATGCTTAATTTGCACAATTTGTTCTTAGAAATGATTACTCACTCATCTATAATGATTTATTAACCATTAAAAAAGCAACTTTTAACAAGTTTCTGGTTAGAAAACACTCAGATATATGAAATCAATATATGAATATGATTTTGTGTTTATATAGGCCCATTTGTGTAAGGTTTGCATAATTTCTGCCACACCTACAGCCATCATTCACTTGTTTTTTTTTGAGTCTTTGCAGGATATTACTGATCAAAGCCAAAATATCAAGTCCAGCAGGTCGAACATGCTCCCAGTGTGGCTGCGAGATGCAGACGACCACGAGAGCAAGAGAGGTTGACTTTCACCAGTCAGGCCCTCTGTTTGACATCATGTTTTTTTAATGAGAGCCAGCTGCCCCGCAACATCAGCATTCAACTTCATACCGGCATAAAAAAACATGAAAGTTGGTGCTTTAAACATGTCCAGATTCCTTTGTACGCCACGGGCAGAACTAGCCTGCTCGTCAGCATTACAATCAATGGTGCCTGTGATCATCAAGGGTGGAAATGAGCTCTTAGCCTTGGAGCACACACACATGCACACACACACACACACACACACACACACCCACACACACATATATGTATATATAGGGAGAAAGAGATGAAATACTGCTTATTCATTATATAAACATTGTGGTTTGCTGAGCTGTGTGCTGGCTTTGTTTTAATGTGTTTAGATCAACATCCTCATACAAAATAAAAACAAAAAATCATATTATCCTGCTGCTAATTTATCTGTGGAGTCAATTATTGTTCCATGTTTTGTTTTGTTTTTTTTGTTTTGTAGGGGGGCCTTTAAAAATCTTTTGCCTCTATAGCTGCAGTGATTGCTCATATAAGCTGTTCTTTTTACAGTGTAATCAATTTCATGCTCCCTTTTCGGCTCCTGCCTCATTTTGATTTTCTCAGGACAACAAATGGATTTAACAGAAATTTGGAAAACATATCTCAGTGCCTTCGTTGTGAGGAGTAATTACCTCTGATGCCCTGTTTCAATACATAAACAAACAGGTATATTTATGATTTTGGGAAACAAACCAGGAGTTGATCTTTCCATGGCAGACAAACACATGGATCTACTGTTTAAAAGATAGTCGTGGCCAATTAAGATGGAGACAGAGCAGATTTCCCACAGAGAAATCTGAAATTAAAATGTGCGAATGTGTTTGAGCTGCAGCAAGAATCTGATTTTTCTTGTTTATTGCAAAAAGTGCAAAATAAAGTACATGGACCTTAATCTCTAAACAACCCCTCAGAACACGTATTTTCACTGCTCTTTTCTCTGTCACGCAACTTTATCCCGACATAATGAGGAAGCAGAGGCGCTGAAGCATAGTGTTTACACATCAAATTATGCCTGCCATAATTTCCACTTGTACTGTAACTGCCACTTTGGAAGGCAGATGTATCATCTTATTAACACCTCTGAATTAGTGCTCAGAGCTGGGAGATGTGTTTACAGTCTCTGATTCTGCCTTGTGGAGTCTTAAGCGTCAGGCCAGCAGGAAAAAAAGTGGAGGAAGCTCTGCTCTCCCCTGACAATATCCATTTCAACATCCTCTGTGTGGATTCCGTCTGAACTCAACCTCTGACCCCTTTCCCTTGTCCCCGAGCCTGGTCCCTGCCCCTCACGCTGCCGTCCATCCTCCTGGGTACACGCTGACCTGTGAACTTTGCCTCGCCTCTGAGGCCCCGGCTACCGACCCCGCAAACTGACTTCACAGGAGAGAAGAACACAAGACGGAAAGTTGCTTCTCATCACTAGTCACGCCCCGGGGGTGTGTGTGTGTGTGTGTGTATTGTATTGTAGAGAGAGCTGACACCGGCTAGTGTCATTTTAAAAGAGTCAGCTGCTGTATTTTGAGTTATTACCTATAAACTGTGCCATTAGGAGCGCACTTTGCCTCACTATGAGCTCATGTAACACAGGGTTGACCACAGTGAATAGGTGATAGCATACCAAACTTCCTAACTTCATTAATTAGGAGCGGGTCACTCGGGTCAACATGTGTTTATTCTCAGGAAGGAGCATTAAGGGGATTAACACTAATCAGAGGGGATTATATGCAGCTATTACCCAGCTGGATGGTACTTTCCTGCCTGATCTCTTCACTTTGTACGCCTGTGGAGAGGGATGTTTGGTTTGGAAAGAGCGATCTGGATAATGATTCCACTGGTGACGTTTTCTTTGTAAACACAAACATGCTGGACCTCTCGCTTACCTTTGACCCAAACTCCAAAGAACGGCACGTCCTTTGAACAGAGTGTGTTTCGTGTCAGGGTAAGCGACAATGTATGTGAAATGTCGCATATTGCAGATGAAGTGGTTCAGGGTCAGATTAAGAGTTATTTACTGCAGACCACACATTGTGGAATACAAAAACAGACCTTGAGCACAAGCTAAGCCATAAAAAGAGGCAGAACATCACTGGTTTTCATACTATCCCTGGTTTGTCTGCAATAATACTATATGTTTGAGCACAGATGGATGTATTTCGGCAGGTACTTCTTTCTATTCTCAACATGGCGTGTTTTTATATTCAAACTAAACATGATATTCATCCCTCAGGCAGTTGGCATTACATAAATAGCTTTCGTACCTTCCTGTTATTTTAGAAATTCTGGGATTAGAAACTCGAAAATTACAAATAGCCATTGGCAAACCTCCTGTTTTCACAAAGTAGATGCTTTTCAAGTCCTCTCTCTTTACATTCACAATCTAAATCACATGATGGTACACTGCGGGAGCTGATCTTTGAACCTCTGCTCGACTGCTAGCGTCAATCATTTGATTTTATCACACGTCAGATCGATCCAAAGGTATGAGGAAGACACATTTGTCTAACAGTTGCTAAACAAATGTAATCTATGATGATAAGTTCCAGTGATATACAAATTAAATATATCTATTAGAAGATCAGCAGAGGGCTTGTGGAACTCGATACACCGAGCGACCACTTTATTTGGTAAATCTATATAATCTAGTACAACATCTCTGATTCAGAGATGAGTTGATTCAGCTGTAAAGCCATTTATGAGGCTGTAGATAGCATTGCTGCTGCATGATGCTGCATTATACCTGCACATTTAAGCACTGTACTGAAGTGCACTTTTAGGTACATGTACTTTAGCTTAATATTTTCATTTTATGCCACTTTATACCTCTACTCCACCACATTTCAATGATAAATGTTGTATCTTTTAAATTTATGTGGCAGCTTACAGTTACTAGTTACTTTATAGATTTTAAATTTTACATGCAAGACTGAGATTAGTTTCCAAAATATAGTATGAAACATTGTTATAATCTAAAAATATTCTACAACCTATATACAATATAATAATTAGCTGCAATAATAATAATAATATAGATAATAAACACCACTATGAAAAGGATTTTCATATTTTAAGTACATTTTTCTGATGATTCTGTACTTTTACCTCAGCAAAAGTTTGAATGCGTGACTTCTACTTGTGAGTATTTTCACAACGTGGCATTGACTCTTTTACTTTAAAGAAAGAAGAATAAACATCTTCCACCACTGATTATACTGAGAGTTGATTTAATATTTTCCTCCCACAACACAGCTCTCCATAATAGTACAATATATCTCCAGTACGAGCGCCACAAAATGACCACAAAGCTGAATCAACAGTTCTCCAACACGGTGTCAACAAAAATGAACGTTATGGGATTGAAGTTATTGGAGAGCTATTGAATTGGAGTGCATTTGATTGCACAGGTGTAGCTTATAAAGTGGTAACTTTGTTTATATGAAATAACTCTGTAGTGGTTATTATTATAGCAGCTCAGTCGCTGACTTGTACAACCCAAGATGGCACATCTTCCATTTCATCCAACATATACACACACACACGAAAGAAAAGCTTTTTCCAGGCACAGAGACTCGGAAATCAAGTTCCCCTGTGGAGTCACATGGGCAAAGGAAATTGTTCCTAAAATGAAAGTACAGTATCTGTCTGTCTCTGGATGTTTTCACTTCTGTGTCTTGGTAGTGTGCAGCCATTCGTTTTGTCAACCTTTAAAGAGCTGGAGAAGAATACTAAGCTTGTCATCGGCGTTGTAGCTCTAGTGCTTGTATAATGTGTGGCATGCATGTTCTCAGGTCTGTTCATGTGTTCTGGTCTTCATTAGACTTAGACTGAACATCTTTGCGGCCTGACAGAGAGATCCTTTCATGTGTCCCCTTGCCTGGTCCCACTCACCAGAGCCTAAGCAGAAACATGCCACTGCCCAGGGCAAGGTCAGATTTCTCACCATACCACACAGTATTAAAGCAACATTGCCTTTCCTAATGGAGGGGGGAAACACTCTAGTTATTTTTCATCAATCTCGCAGACAATATATTCCATCTCATCACATCGAAGGAGTACCAGCACAAATGGATGTCGTCCATGTGGTAGTAATCTGGAACGAAATGCCTGGCTCGACTCGATGATCTCACTGACCTGAAACTCACATGAGAGTAAAATTTCAAATTGTTCAGGTTACGATCGGTGTCATCTAAAAAAAGGGAACGCAGAGTGCGTCCATTTTATTTTTTGCTTCATCCTTCAAAGTCATGCTTGGATTGTACCTATCATCAAAACTCAAATTCCACCCATCCTTTAAGGAGTACTGTTACAACTATTGTAGGATGACCCATAAAAGTGGCTTAAATTTGATAAATAGCGATGCATGGCTCATTGCAATGGTAATCTGCAGAACGGGTGCTAAGGGGTCACAGGAAATGTGTGGGAGAAACAGCCTATCTTTGTTGCACTCCTCTCAATGGACTCACTGTGTTATTCTCAATTCTAATCAAATGAGGGCTAATGTCAACCAGAAGACGGGTAAATATTTAACTGACCGGGATTATTCGCAGAGCCAAATGAATAATACTGTTTTCAGAAATATGTGTTTAAATTTGAAAGAAATATCCCCTGCCTGACTTTCACAATAGGGATGTAATGTCATGCAAAGTGAATAAGCTCTCACTGGCCTTGTACCATCAGAGACAAAGCTTTTGTACTGACGACCGGCCTATTATTTAGTTGTTGCATTTTTTCCTTTCTTTTATGTCCTCGGAGACTTGGACGTCTTGCAACATGCCTCAAAAGAGGCTAGAGGCCCTTTTGTTTTGAGGTTTTCACACTTGAGGGCCATGGTATTTGGTGTGTGTAGGGAGAGACTGTGACAGCCTGAAAGGGAGAGGGGCTGGGCTGGCTCACACAGAAAGGAACCTTGGCTAAACACTGGCTCGGCTCCTGGAAAAGAGAGAGGGATTAGCGTGCACAGACCAAGAGGAACTAATCTCCTGTGACATAATAGAACTGTACATAAACAACATCCCTGAGAAGCGAGTGGCGAAGCATTGACTGACTTGAAGAGGCTGAGTGTGTGAAAACAAGGGGCTTCGAATTATTTGGTCTCTCGCTGTGGAAAATGGCGATGAGAGCAGACTTTGAATCTAAACATCTGGACGGCAACGTCTGTTCACAAACATCAGCTAACACAAATATACAAACACCCATTTCAGGCAGACACAAACATTACAGCGCACGGTCTCTAATTTTTCATTTAACGCTGACATATTTATACTCAAGTAACACTGAATAACCTCCAACAGCAGAATAGGAAACTATGACTTTGCTAGTAGAACACTGCAATAATATTTATCTATTTGGGAACACATATTTTCATTAAGTGTACCAAAGGTGAGGCAAATTACACTTGCAATATAAAACATAACCATAAGTCAGTGGGGTGAAAAAAACAAAGCTTATGAAAATGCATCGACTTGAAGCTCGGCAACAAACTGTCAGAATAACTGGAAAACTTAAAGGTCCAGTGTGTAGGATTTAGTTGCATTTAGTGGTGTAATTGCTGCACTGCAATCTCCTCACATCACCCTCGCCTACCTAGTGTAAAGGAGAAACATCACTCGACAGGCCCTGTCTGGAGTCAGTACTTAGTTTGTCTGTTCTGGGCTACTGTTTCCACATGGCAGCCTCCGTGGAAGACGATCCACTCCCCCTAGATACAAAAGGATCATTTTTAAGTAACAAAAACAGAAAGATTCTTATTTTTAGGTACATGCATGAAATCATAGTCATGAATATTATTTTCCATGCCTGCCTTAATCTAAAAATAAAGGCCCCTGATCTTACATACTGCACTGCAAGAACAATTACAGATAACAATTACTGCATTTATTTTGCTAGCACAAAGACAGTTTGATTTCTGTTCCTCTGTCACAAACGTTTCTGGTGACTGAGTTCATTTTACAGTTATGTTTATGATGATTTTTGGAAATATCATGATGAGGCAGAGATGACTTCTCATATTCAACAGGGGGAAAACAACAATGCAGAGATGTTTTTTGTTTGAAACAGTTATATCTGAAGTACCTATAACTAAGTATCTAACTAATAGAGACGTAAAAGATCTAGCACCAGTAAGAACTGAACCCAAAGTGTCCCAGCTGAGTCCTGCAGACGAGCTTCCAATATGGAATATTTTGACTTGGGCGTTGGGATCTGAAGATCTGAATTGAACTGAATCTTGGACAGAATGCAGAATTTATTTAATTGAATATTGAAAGACTGGAAATTAAATCCAACTACTAAATGATCCCTGCGTGTTGTCATTGTAACAAAAAAAGTTAGTGTCTTTTGAAGTAGTTTGGATGTCAAGCACAAAAACTGCACATGCAGTGGTTCGAATACTCTAATAAGGTAGCTTGAGGAAGTGAATGAGCGAATTATCAACTGATGCACATTAATGCAGTGCAAGACAACATCTTACAGAAGATAAATGCACTTCTTTGGTCCAAAACATCTGCGAAATGAACTTAAATGTAATGACAGAGGTCTCTGGTGTAAATAAAACTATCTCACTGAAGCCTGGATACTCATGATAACATATATTCACAGTATGCACTATTCAAGACTATTCTGCACGCACTCCTTTCATGATTATTGTTTGTCAGTGTATCCGCCGTACAAGAGAGTCACACACACTCCCCACAAATAGGCTTTACTCTCACAGTGTCACTCTTAGCTTTATTTTCTTGTAAACATTTCCACTTTTCATTTTACAGGGGTGAAAGGCTGCAGAGCAGAGGAGGGATTTAATGCTTCTCAAACACTCTGAGAAGCAGAGCATTATGCTGAGGGGTGCCCGACCTCGGCGATGGTAAATTCGCTCGGGCTGTTGAGCTAGATGACCTGTTTATTTGGACTTGCAGAGCGCATGTCTCAGGCTCCTGGGCTGATCAGTGAATATGCTGTACACCGTCTGCCGTGATGGGTTTTACAGCCAAAATAAGCAACACTAACTGCCAAATAGTTCAGCACGGAGGAGGAGAAGCATGTCTATTTACTCCTCACAGCAGCTTCAATTAAACAAACAGCAAAAAAAGGGGGATCTGGTTAAGGATTATTTTATTACTTAGCATTTTGTACAGTTTTCTACCATGGAAAAATAACATGTAACATAAGACTGTATTTACAATTCCATTTTTACAAAATGTCTTTACAAGATTTTTTGCCGGTTCAAAAACTTGAGACTAGAACACACAAAAAAAACATACACATTCACACACATCCAAACCAAACTTTGTAATACACACATAAATAAATATAGACATTCACTGACTGTTCCACGACAAATATTTCTACAGCCAAGAACATGTACAATTCATCATTTCCACACAAGTTATAATTTCATTAATAAACATTACATATTACTCCCAATATAATTCTTTGTTAATCTGTTAATGAAATATTGCTAACATATTGAAAAGAGGTAACACAGACATTATTTCATGCCAACAGAATGCTAACGGTTGTCATGCAAAACCATTACGAGCTTTCAATTTGAAGCAAGTAATTCATTTACAGTTCAAAAATCAAATGTACTACATGCAACATACTATGTGAAATATTCTGGGTTAGACAACAATGACTTTAGTTTAGTTACATCATCCATCAGTACTGACTGTATGCCTAAGCGCCTCTTTAATGGGTAACACAAAATAAATAGAGGGATTTATCCTTTTCTTTCTTCATGAATAAACGACTCAACCATCTTCAATCAAGTTGCCAAAGTAGTTGTTTTTCTTTAAACCGTGAACTAATTGCTCGACAAGAATCATCTGATCAAATCCAATTTAAATTTTCTATATAATATCTTGTTGCTGCATACAATGACAGCTTGTAGGCGTTTCCCGGGTCTTACTTTTAATATTTCAGAACTTCCTGATGAGGTGGGGGGACGTGGTTGGGGAAGCTGTGTGTGCGCTAACCAACGCAGAATATGAGACCTTTGCGGTATGAATTTCACTGTACAGACCAAACCCGTCCGGTGACGCGTATCAGTCAAGAGAGAGAGGGTTTAAGTAGGAATAGCTGATGTGTTTTGCGGAGCCTAGAGAGGATGGACCCATATTTCACGATCAGGGAGGGGTCAGTTCATGGTCTGGTGCGCTGTTTCTGTTTGGTTCCACACATTCCTTCCTTGTCAGACAGGAGCAGAGAGCCACTGGTACTTCTCCCTATGGGGTTCGCCTCCACTTGCAACTCAGTGCCTCTCTACTGATGGCTTCTGGTGGTGAGAGTGATGCTGCCGGAGTCTGGGTCCTAAAAAAAAAAAAGAGAGAGATCTGTCAGATGCCTCTTCAGAGACTCAGATTTTTGATTTCACACAGTACAAATGTGCTTGTTTCCAGCTTGTTCTGTGCAGATACACATCAGTGTTTAACCTCTTATCTAGGCCATAAATACTTTTTACATCCTCTCTTTTTGCTGAGATAAACACCCGGAGTTAAGCGTGTCTTTTCCGTTAAAAAATGCGGCGCTTAACACAAAGTAATCAGCATCTTTTCTTGCTGATTTTTTGGCAGCTTAGGGGGGCAATGGAAATCAGCTGACATCATTGACATATCATCCCCTTAAAGTTGATATGGTTAGCTATTTATACATCCAGCAGAACAACATTAGCATGTACTTAGAGTCGTGTTTTTGGCAACCGGATGAATGCAAGATCAATATCCACTTTCTTTTAAGCCTTGTCTTGCGCTACACCAATTCATTATGGAAATATCTGACACTTTAGCTGCTAAATGCTCCACTATTTATCTTGCTATTTGGCGCTGGGCAGGTAGTGTAAGAGAGGTTTCTAGAGATTCTTTTTTTTCATGCTGAAAACAGCTGCCTGCTGCATCTGGAAATGATGCTAAAGAGAGCACTGACAGTGAACCAAAACAGTAGAGTTGTGGGCTTGAAAACCAGAACAGTAGCTGAAAGACACTAAGACGATCCACAGCGCTGTGGGAAACTACTGTAATTTTTTGTGGGTTCATGACTTTGAGCAATCCCTTTCACATACAAGTAGGCATGAGATTCATTGCTGATTAAAATATGTATCTAGTGATCATATTTTTAAGGTATAGCTTTGGGAATTTGTTTTCTGGTGCATGAGCTTGCTAATTAATATCGTATATCTTATTTGTTTAAAACTCAAATATGAAAATTTGTTGTTTTATGTGCTGGACTATGTCTTTGCTCTGAGCAGAGGTACAGGTTGGTGGATTTTGTCACTGTTGGACAGAGCCAGACTAGCCAGAAAATAGTATCGATCTTCTCACTATCGCCAAAAGGGAAATAAACACATTAATTAAATGTCAAAATACCGCCTTAAGGATAAATGGAAGATCTGCAACAGCTGCCGACTGAAACAATAGTCCCAAAGCAAACAGATAAGTCAAAATAAAATACCACATTAGTGGGAAACGATGAAGCACCAGCAGATAATCGCTTAAACCGAGCCGACAGCAACTTTGCACTTACGGTGTTGAATGACTGGTAATATGTTCGGGGTCTGGAAGGTCTTGACCGTGGCAGGACCTTCTCCTCCAGTCGTTATGACCTGCACCTCCAGTCTGTAGTAGGTGGATGGTCGCAAGTTGGACACTACAAGCAAGTTATGATCCTGCCAAGAGAGGGAGGAGAGCAGCAGAAGACATGCAATCAGTTGAAATACAACAGAGCGTGCCTTTGAATTTGACAGGACTTGAATCTGAATGTGCTGCGAACCAAGGGAGTATCGACTGCGTAGCTGTCTTTGCACAAACCACAGACAAAAACAAAGACTTTGTTTTCATAAGGCTTGCTGTCTCCCTTTCTTGCTGCCAGCTTGATAAAGTGTGTGGTGGGTGGTTTTATTTATAGACAAGCTCCAGAGGCTGGGAGGTGCAGATAGGCGGAACGTGTTGTTGATGGAGAAGATTATGTCAAAGAGCGGCTTTTTCAGAACTCTCACGGAGGATGAAAGAGGAAGACGTGAAGGCAGATGAAAAGGTAGAGGAGGAGAACTTCCAGCAGGACACAACACTTCCTTTAGATCTATGCCCGTGTCTGTCTACACACCACAGCTTATCACAAGATTCATGCAAAGCGGCCACAACACTGTTATCCTCAAATCACCCTCACCTCTGACAGATGCCGTGAAATGAAATGCTGGAGACAGAACATACTTTGCTAAGGGAACGGGCACTTTACTGACAATGACAGAGCATTCTCCCCGTGCTTAATGGAAGCGTAATCTATCTGCGGCATTTGAAAACAGCCTGCACTTTATAGCTATTCGGAGAGTTAGAATAGAAAATCCTCCTTTAACGAAGACTTACTGGAGGCAGAATCTGGGACTGGGAGATGATGCTGTTGGGGAGGCTGTTTTGCCGGCTTTCGGTGGTGATCTCAGCCCAGGTGACCTGGAAGCCTGTGATTCGCTGATGGGGCGCCACCCTGGACACACGCCACAGGAAGTTGCCGGTGATGTTTCCCTCGTTGGTGGAGAAAGACGCCGTCAGGTTCTCCGGCTTAGCCAAGACCTTTGGAAGCCCCGGAGCTGTTGGGAGAAAGGTGGTCTCGGTCAGGAACAGTTCAACATTTTTGTTTTCTTGCTGAGAGTTAGATGATAAGATCAATGTGTCTCACATGTCTGTGTGCGTCGTATGTAGCTTCAGCAAGCAGCCACTTAGCACAAACTGCAAAAAAGGGGAAACAACGGGCTTGGCTCTGTCTAAATTCAACAAAAAATGCCAACCAGCACCTCTAAAACCGCTAATTAATGTTATTTCTTGTTTTATCTGTATAAAAACCAAAGTGTTCATTGGGGGTTATACGTTGGAATATATCTGAGCTGGGTGTGGTGACTTCCTGGAGTCTCTCAAGGTAACAACAAGACGACACGCGGGCTACAACGTGTTAAATAGTGAGTTTTAAAGCTGCAGGAGCAAGGCTACCCCCTGTTTCCAATCTTGCATCAAGCTAAGCTAACCTGCTGCTGGCTTTAACTTCATATTTAACACACAGACATGAGAGAAAATAAATGCATTTCCCAAAATGTCACACTCATGATATCTTATGTCTGATCATTGTGGCTGCACTGACACAAATCGATTTTAAAATGTCCTTTATGCGTCAAACAGCTAAACACTCACCTCCCTCCCCCGGGCAGGGGATGTGTTTGTGAGTCTTGCTCCGGATGGTGGCGCAGGATGGGGTGAGGAAGGTGGTGCTCTCGTCCTTGGAGCGTCTCTTGGACTTGAGCATGTGAACAGTGACTTTGTACTTGCAGGAGAACAGCAGGCCCGGGAGGTTGATGTAGTTCTCCTGAGCCAAGAAACACATTATTCAGCCCTGATGACTTTGACATGTCACCCAGGTCAGGTCCCATGGAGCTTCAGAGATAATTAAATACACAGCGCCAAGGCAGATCACATTCCCACTAAGACCTCAGGAACATGCCCCACATTACAGGACTACTTTGAACACTCACATGGTCGGGGTTAGACCACTATTCTTCTATTCAGCTTACAATATAAATGATTTTTTATCGCTTCCACATGCGGCAAAACACAAGAAGAACTTAATTAAGAAGCTGCAACCAAAGTGAATTCATATGTAATTTAAAAAGAGAATGGTCTGTAAATCCATGTTAATGAATTCAGACTTACACTCTATATGCTCATTTCAAACTTTAATCATCTATTGATCTTAGCAAAAAAAAAACAAAAAAACTCCTTTCTCATCTCTTATCGAGGAAACCAAAAAATTCATGCTGACTAGTGGATTTAGATCTTGCATTTGTAATAAAGAGGTTCTACGTTAATAGGCAGTCCCCTGAGAAAGGGTGTGTGTATATTCTCTCTGATATGGAACAGCTTTGATTAAAAGTGAATGAGGCGCTGTGCTCACATAAAAGCACAAGCCTGGAATCCTTCCCAGCGATCTATAGAAAATGGATGTATATTTCCTAGCAACCAGAGCGCCGGTCCCCAAAGAATGCGTTGATTGCCAGGCCTCTGCCACCCTGTATCAGCCTGAGCCCCAACAGTTAACCCCCACCCCGCCGCCCCCAGACTCTCCCAACGCCTACGCAGACCTTATTGCACCCTAAAAGAAAACCCCATGCAGGAGCATGGCTGGGGCTGTTGGAGGTGAATGAACCCCAATTCCGGGAAACATTGTTTAAGTAAATGCGTTTTATTGGCCAACACACCACATGCCTGACCACACGACTGACTCATAATATTCAAAACAACAGCCAGTGATTTGCCCAGTGCAAATCCAACGCAACAGGGCTTCGGCTCATTCAGTGGAGTTGTTTTCTTTAGCGGGAGCTGTCCTTTCTAAGCATCAGACAAAAGGTTAGGCACGTGCTTTGCATAGCGCGGAGCTGATGATCAAGCCATGGCTCTGAGCTCGCTGCACTCACTGCAATCGAACTCTCAGTTTGGAAGCTGTGCAGAGCCGGTTTGCCGGTTTGACTAACCTGCGTGACTGATTTCTCTGGTCCTCGGGTCTCGTTGTGGCTGCAGTACTCCGGCATCCACTGGACGTGGTAGCGACTCACGGAGGGATCTGAAACAAAGAGAGCATGAGAGAATGTCACACAACAAAGACAAAACTCAGTATTCAGATCTTTAAGAAATGTAAACTAGTATTATGAGCAAGATGTACTTGAGTATTAAACATAAAGTACTCATTAAGCAGCAGAATGTCCCTTGTCAGTGTTGTACTATTGTATAATATTTATTACTAGTATAAAAATGATTCATGTATCAACCGACAGCAATTTTAATGATCAATTCAGTCACGAAGCAAAATGATGTGAACATTTACTGCCTCAGAGTTCTTAAATATAATAATTTGCTGCTTTTCTCTTCATAGAACAAATTGTTTTTTTGGACTCCTGACTGACAAAACATGCTGGCTGAGCAGGTGTCTGTCATTATTTAATAATAAAGATATTCCTCAGTTTAATCAGTAATTATTGTTACTAATGCATCACCGTGTCAGGGGAAATTTAACTTTATGAAACAAGGTGGAGGTAATTCTTATTACTGTATATACACCGGAGTCTAAGTTCATCTAACTCTTAGTGTAATCATTGAGTTTATAAGAACAACTGTTCTCTAATTAATAGTAATAAGTAACAAGCGTCTGTATCTTATTTGAAATGATTCAGTCCCTGAGCGCCTGCCTTCACAAGCATCTTTTAGCAAAACACAAACTGCTCTCCATGTGTGCATAAAAGTTTAATTTGCTTTGGACAAACGCATCAAATGAATATTACAAACAAATGTAGTCAAGTAGAAAGAAAAACCCTTCAGCGCCTCGACATCTGAAATGCAGAACAGCATTAGACATCCTCAGACTGTACATTAGGACAGTGCTTGAGTGAATGAATGCAGTTATGTTACAGCACTGCATCCGCTGAACATTAATCTGATATCAAAAGACAGTCCAACAGGCTGAAATGATTAACTGATGGGTATCTCACAAATTACAACACTCCCTATCTGAGATCTGATATCGCTCTTCATCGATGATCACGATAACGTACGTCTCTGAAAATAACATGAAAGCGCTTCCCCCTTTTTGTCTTTGCATTAATTTATTAACATGATTTTCCTGTTACCGAAACGTTTCCGTTTGTTCGCTGAAGGCTCAGTTCCCAAAACCAACCAACTTCTCTGCTTCGACTTTAAGGATTTGCATTCTCCTCAGCGGACTGGCAGCCTTGGTCATGCTGGGACACACTAACTCTCTCAGCTGCGAGGTCCGGCAGCAGCAGAATTTCGCTTCATTACTGTACAGTAGCACCTCCTGAGCTCATCGGCAGTGTTTAGCCCATCACTTTCATATTATGTTACTGGATTTATTATTCATTCGACTGTGTCGCTTGAATATGTGAAATTCTTCTCCGATTAATAATTGAGTTATGCTATGTTCGCCCCTCGGCGCGGGCCTGGGTTGTAGTGGGGAGATAAAAGGGGTCCTTTGAAGGCTTAGACACAGATCTGGCACTAGGAGCCCCTGAGGTCTTTGGAAGCAGAAGAGAGGAATTACAGGGAACCGGGAAATCAGTAAAAAATAAACAAGATATGCTTAGCCAGGTCTGACGGAGAGGGGAAGCGGTATGTAAAACAAGAAACGGGACATGGAAATCAGGTAGAGAACAGAACCTCGGCAATGTTCGATAAATCACAACTGGAATCGTGCCTCAGAAGTGCCGCCACCGCCGGACTGCTGTCTATCGTCTGGGTGTTGGGCAGACAGCGATATATTATCTGAGCTGGTGTACAGTAAGGTTCTCTTTCGTCTGCTGGAGACAACCCAGAGGTCCGGGCTGTTTTGGATCACAGAGACAATGAGTGAGAGTTTAATCATGGTTCAGTTAACCTGCCCCTTTTGTCTGTCACACAAACCAGATGTCCAGAGACTCCAACTCTCCGGGCCATCTGCGTGTCTGTATGTTTACAGTAGTGGAACCCAGGTTGTCAAGAGTCAAAGCCAAGGTCATCCTTCAGACTAATGAGTGGCAGTGGCACATATACACACTGCAGACCAGCACCGCAAACAAGAGACAGAAAAAGAAGCTGGACCAGGATTAACTCTGCACTGCAACACTGCGATTCCCCAGCCATGCTTGATCCCCGTCAGCATCACTCAGCTCTCAGAGTGCAGGCCAACCTTGCTAACAGCTCTGGGCCAACTCTATCTTCCCCTGCTCTTACTCTCTCACTCTGATTCAGCAGTTGGTGTCTCACCAGGCCTCTCCTTCAGCCAGGGTTTGCATTCTTGACTCTAAGATGTGGAGTTTGGCTGAGGCGATGACATATATTAGTAACATAACATAGACCAGTGAATGGGACTTGACAGGTTACCCTGAGAGCATGGCTTTCAAGGTTTCCATATTTCCACTCTGGTATTAACAGAAGGGTTGGGGGAACGGACGCCGCTGGGACAGGCATTCCTATAGGCTTTAACCCCTTGCGGTGCTTCAACCCATGACCGTTCCTGTTCCCTATGACATCAGGTCTTGTAAAACAAAACGGGCCGCTTCAACGGCTAATACGAGGGAGAGGATCTATTAAATACAGCTGTCAATAAATCCTATCGCTCGGCTAAGCTCTGTGTGTTTATTGTTCCTTACTAAACAGTGGCTCTGCTCTCGGAGTCCGTGTGCAGGTTTACACCAATTTTGCCCGGCACTCACATTACCCAGCTCCAACAAAGACACACTGTTTCATTCATTTCATTTACACCATCTGATGCTGCATTTATAAACGGAATCATCCATTGTTTGAGCGACTGAGATTCAGTCATAACATTTTATTATGGCGTACACAGTGATTGATAGGCATAATGAGGTACTAATTGGATCCTGACAAAGCTATAAATCAATTCAATAGAGTGCATACCTCCCCGGTTCTTCCAGTAGACGCGGACCTGCAGCTGGCCGTCCTGGTAGAAGGGCGTGCCTACCTCCAGAGGGCCAGAAGGGCGTTTAGCCATGGTCGAACTAAGAGGCGATATCTCCTCCTTCTTTGACTTGAGCACTGATTTTGCTGGGAAGAGAAAGGGAGAAATGTTTGCTGCTGTAGCTAAGACACAACACTGACTGTGTTGTGGCAAACTCTCCAGCATGGTAACAGAAACACACAATTATTTCTTTGTAAGATCACAGCAGTTACAACACGCTCTTTATGCGTAAGTGTGGTGTAACTCGATGGGTACACGCAGCACTACAACTGCCAAGGTTAGAGGTTCAATTCCCACATGAGCCACACATGCTTAAAATGTACACACTCTGTAGCACTGAGGCTCGGTCTGTGTTTCCTAAACACACGGGAGCTTCGAATGAATGCAGATGTGCGTTCAGCCATTCCTGCTTTTTTTTTTTTTTTTTTTTTTAATTCTCATGATGATTGTTAGCCTGAAGACTCTCAGTAATTTAGGAAAACTTAAACTCTCAAGAGATACAAACAGACAGCAAGACGACTGCATTCTGCTAGGCTGATTCGGCCCAATCCCATGTGGAGCTGCAATCACAAAACTGCGGCTCCGTCCAGGTTTTGTGTTTGATTTGAGGCAGTGCGTGACGCTGCATGTGACTCTTAATCGCACCTACAATGCCTGTTTGGTTGCCACATAACCTCAGCTGCATCTGACCAAAACTAAAGGTTGTTTTTGCTAAAAGTACTCATCAAATGGCATTCACACAGTAAAAGAAGACCATGCGCAGCCATGCTAGCGACTCTGTGAACCTGTGCCCAGCGGTGATTTGAGCTAAACGCATTCACAGTCACAATCTCACATTAGCACATTAACTTGCTAGATCTGGGAATGTCATTAGTATGGCAGGGATTTAGTTATAAAAACACAATGTGAAATTTTGACCGAGACGAAAGAAGTGATTACGATTAATCCCGGTATGGGACGTGAATGTCTGTACCAAATTTTAGTTTTCGGCACTCCATCCAATTGCTGTCCAGATTTCCTTCAAAAGCCACATATGTGAACCTCATGGTGGTGCTAGAGGAGAAGTCAGAAGATCACCAAAGACGTTAGGATACATTGTCTAGGAACAATGAATGTCCATCCGTCCATCATCAGGGTCACGGTGGGACTGGAGCCTATCTCAGCTGATTTTGGGCGCATGGCACATAGAGACAAACAAACATTCACACTCACATTCACACCTACGGCCAATTTAGAGTCACCAATTAACCTGTTGAGTGCATGTCTTTGGACTGTGGGAGGAAGCCGGAGTACCTGGAGAGAACCCATGCAAACTCCACACAGAAAGGCTGCAGCCAGAGTTCAAAGGAACCTTCTTGCTGTGAGGCAACAATGAATGTGTGTAACAAATATTATGGCGATGCATCAAGTAGATTTTGACTCCAACCTTCAGTTAATGAGGATTCATCTTCTGGGGTCAACGAATGTTTGCACAACATTTCATGGCAATCAATTCAATCGTTGTTGAGATATTTCAGCCTGGACCAAAATAGTGAACTGACCAAGCATATAGTAGCAAAAGACAAGTCTGTCAGCTGGATGACCGACAGGAAATAAGCACCAGTGTTTACCTGACTCATTATTCTGGGAGGTGCTGAAGTGGAGAGAAGCCTTGGTGCTCTTCAGGCGCACCTGTCCCCAGTATGTGACAGCCTGCAGCTCCACGGTGTAACTGCTGTTTTGTTGCAGCCCCTCCAGATCCACCCAGCTCTGAGCCTGTGACAACAGAAAACACACGCACGTTGGCATTTCGTATGTTTCCACACTGTCACACATGAGGCCCCCTCTTTTCAAAGCCTTGTCATTGTCCCAGTCATAGTTCCAGCTCAGCTCAGCCTGGGCCGACTCGAGCCTGTGGGAAAAGCCCCTGTTTATTAAGAACACATGCGGAGCTGAGGAAGGTATCGTGGCGAGGAGATAGCCTTCAGGGGCTCGTGAGGGAGCCATGTTATCAGAGCCTCCCAGGGCTTCCTCACTGTGTTTGACTTGCAGCATTCCACCATCAGCATGAGCTTGATGAGTTCTTGTTATTGACTGTGCATGTTTTGACATTCCTCTACCAGCAGGCTGCTTTCAAAGCCCCGAGGTGCCAAAGTGGAAACCAGTAGTACATGTGTCAATAGGTGTCTGGTGTCTCCCACCTCTATCTCCTCTGTGCCACATCTGCTATGCATTTCATAAACTAATTCAGGAGAAGACTCTATAGAGGTGTGCGTGGACCGTCTAGACAATCTGTCTTTCTTTGCTCGAGTCTATAATGAAATGCTCTTCACAGATACTGAGCCACAGGTATGTCAGGTCACATGTTAGTGGATATATTGTGTAAATGCCAAATTTATTCAGTTATTCATACACGAGGCTGTGATTTATGAGGACAGACAATGATCTTGTCATATGATTTATCTACCAGGTCGATTCAATTCACATATGCTTATTGACCCATCGCATCAATCTTCGACGGTCCAGTCGAAGATTGCATACATAATTGTGTAATTTGTATGTAAAAACACATTTGTAATACTATGAAAATATTAGTCTGCGGCTTTCTGAGTTTTCCAAGCCAGGAAGTCCAACTTTGTTAGCTCTTAGCTCGCCTGTTTGTTTAAGCTTTTATAACCAAATTGTATTTATCTTTCTTTGTGATTGCAAGTGGGTTTTGTCTTTGTGACATCCCAGACAAGAGGCCATAAAACTCTTCTTTCTGGTCGAGCTGAATAGTTGAGAACGTTCCAGTATGGAAACTAAACAGTTCCAAGGAATTAACAGTAGGAATCAATGCTATTTTCCTTTAAACATGATATTATTAGAGAATGTTTCTCGCATGTTTTCAGCTCGTTTGTCCTGTTTTACAGCCTCCCTTGGTTTAAATACACTGTAAGAGATAATAATAGGAGATGGATTTTGAGTGTGGTTATGTAACCACTCGACTTTGAGAGATCTTTGTTAAAAATAAGACAGATAAATAAATAAATAAATAAAGCCATGTTCCACTTCAGAAATAGCTGAATTACACAATCATAAAAACCGAGTAGGAGAAAACGAGAGCTTCAAAAATACCAACAAAAAATGAGAACAACACAAATTGAGATATTGAAGAAACACAGACCTTGAAATCGTGATTTATCGCTTTAAAAAAGGCTATTTATCACACTTAATGTGTTTTCTTTCAAAGCTTAACGGTGCGTTTAAGGGTCCTTTCATCAGTATAAGAAATTAAAACAAAGAAGAACAGATTGTATCAATCTGTGTGTGATTGATAGCCTAGCATGTATATATAAATAAATTCAACCCCTACTCCATGTTTATCCTTTTTTTTCCCCCAATGCAGGCCAACGTGGATATTTACAGTGATGTGTTGAGGCCAGAGGAGAAGATGCTGAGATAATTCTGCACAAGAGTCTCAGAGATAGGCAAAAAAAAAAAGAGAGAGAAAGAGAAAGAACACATCACTAAGACATGGTGAGAAGATTACCCCGTTGGTGGTCTTTCTCCTTTTCTTCTTGGATGGCACCATGGACTTGGTGGGCACAGTCCAGCTCCAGAACACTTTGTAGTGATGTATGGGGATATCGGGCTCCTCCGGCAGGGTCCAGTTGAGGCGAGCGGTCACCAGGCCTTCGTCGCCGAGCGTCACGTTTGTGACGCGCAAGCTGGTCGGGCTGGGAGGAGCGGACGGATCTGAAGACATGGCAACAACAGAAACAACACTGTCAGCGCTCACAGATTTTAGTACATCTGTAGACATTTAGAGAGGAAGACAAAGAGGGCCTCTGGTTCTTGTATGTGACAAATCTTGAGCCAAGGCAGTTTTCTTGCACGTATAATTTCACGTTTCATGTACTACAGGCCAAGACACCTTTCACCACTTGATGGCTAGCTTTGCAGCTAGGAAGGGGGGGACCAGTATGACGCTGTGTAAAGTAATTAGTCCTCCACTGACAATCTGCCATGAGATGTTATGACAGGTGTCATGTCACGTCCATGACAGCGTTCAGCAGGACCGAGAGCGCCAGGTCAGAGGTTAACAAACACATGCTGCTCACTTTGGCTCCACACTCAACATTCCTGTAGTGGTTCTGCTGTGACCCAGCCTGCTGCTGCTGCTGCTGCCGGCTGCTGATGTCAGCCCACGGTGCGGGGAGAAGAGGCAGGGCCACATGCCAGACGCCAGACCGGAGGGAATAGCCCTTTTAATGAGAAAATGATTCACGCCACAGCCCGCTTGGCTCCCCTTCTTATCCTGCCCTATCCCACCTGAAACACATTTAATCCAGTCCGAAAACACGACTGGACACATCAGTTCTCCATACCAGCTGATTCTGGCTGCGCAAGATAAATAAGCCAGTCAGTTCTTACAAATTGCCCTAACAAAGTGTAGTAGTGCAAAATTGCAATCAGATGATATGGCTGTACTATATAAATAACAATGGCATGACAGAATCGCCAGGAGCTCATCAAATCTATGACAGCTCCCATCAATCTATCAACGTTCTGGCACTGATTGGCCTGATTGGAGATCGGTTTCCATCCCTGCAGCAGAATCCCTTTCCCACCTGGTGTCTGGCTCTGTCTGACAGCCATCCAGAACGCTCTGGGGAATAAATGTATGACGAAGGCTTGACAGGACAGGTCAACACACACACATACACACACACACCGCAGCACCACCAAACACGCTAATACTTTTTGTATTTGGCAGAGGTTTTGAGTATTTGGCAGAACATGGAAAGCACTTAGGACGTCTGCCAGCACACCACTACAAAATAGCTTCATGTATATTAATGAATAAATAACACAAGTTTGGTAAAGTACACTTATGTGCACTGTGCATTTTAAAAGATAAAAAAGATCAAAGTGGTCCACACAACGCAGACATGATTTTACGTGATATGCATTTAAAAAAGGCGCCGAACTCAAGGCTGTGTAAGGCTGAACCGGTGGCTCTGCCTCTACACGTCAAACAAACACGCTGTCTAGATGCAGAATCAGATTAGATTCAATCTAGACACAACCTGTAATCCCCGGGAACTGCACAATAATTGGCCGTTGCTTTAACAAATGCCATCTGCGGCACAACACTGCGATTTTTGTGTCATTCAACGTCCAAAGTGCAGAGTGGAGGAGTCGAGCGGCAACGCAGGAGGACTAATCTGTGACAAAGATCTGAAGCTCGCCTCGGTTACGTCAATCCCTCTGGAGGCAAGACAACACTTGCATTCATTTGAAACCTGCAATATCCTGACTAATTCAGACGTATTACATTTTATATGACTGTAAAGAGGGGGAAACCCCTCCTTTGAAGAATCGAAAATGAAGATCTGGTTGCAGCACAGAAAAGAAAATGTTCTGCGCACCCCAGTCCCTCCTCATTACTCCAAATCTACTTGGCGTCGGCATGAATTACCCTTTCCACTTAGCACATATTTACACATATTTACAACTCTGGTTTAACAAGTTAAACGCACGAAATCGAAGGTTTAATACCTGAGAACATTTTAAAACAAACAAATCTAAGCCGTGTTAGTCCAAAGTGTTCAATGTATGTTTTGCTTTAACAATCATTTCAGTCATAATTGGTTTGGTGCTGCTGTGCAGAACCCTGGGGTTGAACAACTCAGGAGTGAATCACACAAAAAAGGTAAACACGACTTCATTTCTCACTAAAAATATGTATTTTAATCCCCTAAAGAGATGCAAAGCACAGGTGAATAAAAGATGCATCTTTTTTCACAGCAAAATACACAATTTATTTGAGTCTGTGATAAAGCTTGGCTGAATATTCAGCACATGCACTTGGTTTGCATGCTCAGATAAGTCAAATCAGGTTTTAAAAGTCTTTCCCAAAGGCTCCACCTGTTCCAAGGTCTTAACGATAACAAATGGAGGGCAGTGGGTGTCAAACAGGAACTCAGTCACAAAGCAAGGCCACACACACACACACACACACACACACAAGCACACAAGTGCACACACACACGTACCTCTGGAGGAGCGGAAGTGTTTGCTTGGCGCAGTGAAGCCCCGGGTCCCGTGGACATTGACAGCAGCGACTCTGAACTGGTACCATCTGCTGGCTCTGATGTCGGCCAGTTGGACGCGCTCCTCTGCAGTCTGAGGGACAGATGAGGGGTGGGTGAGCAAACCGCAGGGGTCAGGGTTCACGCAGGGTCACAGCCCCATGTGAGTTTGCTGCCACATCAGTCATCTGTGTGTTTCTCTTTGCCAAACTTTCAAAGACACTGCGACTGCAAGGAATGTGCAACCGTGTGCAACAGTCTGTCAGCGCAGTGGAGCACTTTCACAGCTGTAGCATGTGGCACGCTGGGACATGTGAAGCTGAAATCTCTTAGTGACACAAATCCCATATGTCTGATCAAAAGAATCACTCACATAACGACATTTGATGGGATCTAAAGAGAAAAAAAATAAAGTTTCATCTTGCTGACATGCTTCAATATTTTGCACATATGGCGTGCTGATTCCTACCTGTGCCACAGTCTGCCACTCGGTGGCATCGTCCTCGCTAGGGTGGATGCCATAATTCCAGCGGCGCTGCACGACATAGAGGACAGGCTCCACGGAAATGTTGAACTTGGAAGACCAGCGGATCTCCAGCTGACCCGATGGCTGCTCCAAAAACACCAGCTCTTTCCTCGGCTTCAGTGGAACTCCTGAAAGCACACGCAAGGAAGATCATACACCGTGACGGGAGTTAATATCACTGCTGTGTGAAAGCTAGCAGGTGAACTTCCAACATGCAATTTTATTGTTTTCCTTTCTTGGTTGGAAAGATAAATGACACCATCAGAGTTGGACAGATACAGATTTGAAAATGAGACATGACCTCACCGCAGTAGATTTAATACACGCTGCGGGTCAACGGCATCGTCGTTCTACTGTGACGGATTGTGATATTTCCTGGCCAGAGTGACACGATTTGCTGCTCCTCTTAGAAATGATACACACAGTTTATATCTAGGTATGCAAGATGGCTCGGGTAACGTCACTCCCTCCCTCTCCCTCTCTCTCACTCTCTCTTTTTATTTTGCAGACACGAAATAGACCAGTGCAAACATACACACATACATGTAAAGTTCATCTGCATCACTGCGCTTCACATTCAGCCTTTCAGACGAGCTCAATGTGGCCATGTGCAATAAATTAGAGATTTATTAAGTGCAGGACTGGGCCAAATGTTCAGCCAAGTCAGACCGACTCTCTCAAGTGAATTTATTGCAGTGGAGACATAGTGAGTTGTTGATTGAGCGTCGGGCATAGTGATAATGAGATGGAGATTGGAAAAGCAAGTTTGGAAGTACGGGAGAAGGCTGAATACATCCCACAGTTCTCTATAAATCACCTAGCACTTCAGACCATTACGTTGGACCTCTGTTGCTGCTGAGCGGCCCACCAACGCTCCGCATTTATCAGCAGCATCAACACGCGCTCAAGGCTACTACGCTTCATGTCGGTAAACAACATAATCAAGATTGTGTTTTGTATGCAGAGTGCTTGATCTACTTATATCTCTATTCAGTCCTCATACAGGGCATGTAAAAATGATTGACTGATGTATATAAAACCCTGGAAGATGAAGGAGGGTCCTTGAGCCACATGCATATGGAGTCAGTACTTTGTTTTGTCCCACTGATAACAGCTTTCTGGATACTAACAGCTGGGGGTCGTTTTGCTGTGGTTTCACAGCTCCACAGTCGTGTGTGTGTGTGTGTGTGTGTGAGAACGTGTCACATTCCCTTCGCAATAATGAACACCAAGGTAACCACAGCATTCCTCTTCTCCCTGTGTCTTAGCTCATCTTCCCACAAAGTCACACACAAGTACTCCTGCAAAGCACAAACCACACTTAGACAAAAACACAAACACACACACACATCCTCTCTCTTCCGCAATATGTAGGAGGGCAACGAATACACTTTCCCTCAGCTTGCTCTTTCCAAAGATAACTTTTGGGCCAGGTTTGGTCCAAGAATCATACAGCGTTCATTTTTTCAATGGCCACACGCTTACTCCAAAATCATGATGTAACTGCTGCTGAGGCACGATCAAGAGCACGGCGTCCATTCATGTCTTAATCATGCCAGCAATTACACTCACAGGAATATAATTTTCAATACTCACGCACATACTGTCATAATGACGGCTCTAATTACGGGGGAGGCTGGGGAAAACACTGCAAATACTGCTTTGTAGCACAAGGACTTACCGTAAGCTGAGGATGGCTGATGGACCGATGCACCGACTGACTTGTTGTGACAGAGTGAGGATAACTCTCGCTCAACTTAATTTCGTTCTGACATCTACATTTTTCCACATATTGTTTGTTTAAACCACCCAGCAGCTCCTTTTTTCCCCCAGTTTCTCTCGCAGTGTAGTAAAGTTCTGCGTGCTGCTTTTGATCAGAAAACCCGCATAACAAGTTGTTTTGCATCACATGTGGCGCTATTTCTTCCACGGGGACTGAGAAAATGAGGGAACTGGAGATAAAGATATGAAAGTGCCTAATAAAGCACCTATTTCCATACGTGCACGGCATATTTCATCTGAGGAACACCTCTGTGAATGCACAGTGGATGATGTATAACTGCATCAAGCTCTATTGATGTAAAAAGAAAAAAGAAGAAGCGGCTTTGTTACGCATCAAAAGCCCAGCGGGGGTCCAGTGTCTCAGAGATCCTGAACATTGAAGTTTTCAGGGGATAAGTACACGGGCTGGGGACCCTAACCTGAAGACACACACACACACACACATCTGAGAGTGATCTCAGTGGGGGAAACGCTCCATTTCTCCCCGCTTGTGTTTGCTAATGGCTTCCAGCATCATGGCTCATCATGGCAAAGACTACATACACACTCGTGCACACATAGAAACAATTACACTCTTCAAACCATGAGCAGCTAATTAGACCTTTAACACTGAGTGCCGGGACGGGAATTCCATCCGGACTTTCACCAAAACGCTGAGTGTAATTCAGTGTAAATGCAGTGCTGACGGCGACCCGTCATGAGCTCAGTGTTTGGACTAAATCAGCGGGTATGCTGCTTGATTTGAAGGTCTCACAGTGCGGTGAATGGTTTTCATTGACTGGGTCACTGTATTGAAATTTTCAAGGTTACGCCTGCTTTCATCTTTCCCCAGATTAACGTGCTGTTCACCTTTTGAGCATGAAATCCGCCATGAAGTCCCTCAGGATTTTTTCCACATCAAATATAAAAATGTTAGCATGCTCATCTGTGTGCTCAAATTCAAAAAAATCACATGCCTCCTGCCTCCCTCAACTATATACAGTACGCACAGTAAAATGTGCCGTGTGATTCAAAGCATACACCGCTGCAGTCTATCGCTGCTGCAGTTCAAAGCTCGATTTAGACTCATCTTCCACTGCTCTTGCTTCAACATCTCCCCAACTTTGTTATGGCCTCAGGCTGCCAGCAATTGTGCGCTGATAGTGTATATAATGTAGTTCCAGCTCCCATCTCCAAGTTCAGAGGCTCTTGGTTCTCTCACAAAACGAGTCAGCACCCTCAAAACACCAGGGCGCCTTGGGCAGTGCTATTAAACTGTTTTACTGGAGCAAAGATTCTTGGGTACATCTGTGTCTGTGAAAGCCACAAGCGAGCTCATCCAGCAAATTCAAGACTGAGGATTTATTCCAGTTATAGATACAGTTATATAGAAAAAAGCATGAGGGCTGTGTGGGTGAAGGACAAAGCACAGAGATGAAATAAAGATTTTTGATTCTGAACAAGTTGTCAAGATAAAATTGTTCAGGATAATCTGCAATTTGCGTCATTGACATTTAAAAACAAGTGCTTGACAGGGAGGGATTAATTGGTTCAACAGTATTTCGGAAAATTATGCAAACACAACAGTTTAATCTCGTTAAAAACACGATGTTTGCAGTGAACCATTACCAGATATGAAACGCCGTTTAATGAATAAGATAAAGAGAGAGGGAGGGAGTATCTGTGATTTAGCTGACGAACCATGTTAATTTGGTCCCTCTTGGAAACAGAACTGAGCAATAATTAAATAAAGAGATGAGATGCTGGGTGCATGGACAATTAAGCAACTTTAACAGTGCGCACGGTCCAACGTTTAGACACTTTGTGCATCCGAGTCAACCTGTAGAGCTCCCTTCTTCATCTAATTAATACATTTAATGTTAATTTGTTAATTTTATTTTCATTTAAACCTGTGATAACTTTTGCAGGCCCCTTGTGACATAATAAACAAGTTGTGAACACAAAATTATCATCACCTTTTACAGTAATTTGTAATATGCATATCCAGTAGTTACAGAGAAATATTATCACTAATATGAAGGCATGTTTGTGTCCACTTGGTGAATATAAGTCCAATATTGATTCTCCTTTAACGCCGTCTGTAGTCAGTATCAAATCCTGAGGGAAATTTCTGTTTGTTGCTGAGCAGGTAGGTGTACAGTAGTTCCTTTGCTGAAAATAGCTGCCTCCTGTCGCTGAAAACAACGCTATGAGAGTCTCTATACAGCTCTGTAGAGAGGTTTTACTGTCCTGCTGGCGCTGCCTCATATTAGAAGAATTCAACTGGCAAAACACGACAGGCTTTTATTGTGGAGCAGCCACAGGAAATGCAATGTATCTGTCCCTGAAGTAAGCATGTACAAAACATTATATCATTTTTGGACAGTGGTCAGTTTTGACTTGGGCTGGACGGTAAAAATAAAACATGCTGGGAATATTCTGACAGATATTATGATTGTGCAATGATTCATGATGTGTGAATGATCAATTTTGCATCAAAAGTTTCATTTTAACTGAAAGCCATCACGTTGATGTGACATTTGTTGGGGTCAGTACCAAACATGCTTTTTTTTCCCATCTGGAGAATAAGATTTAGAGGCCGGGGCATCTCAGCAGTACTTCAGTATAACGCTGTTTTGTCACACCGTTTATCAAAAAAACTGCAGCTCCCACATTTTGGATAATATTTCAATCGATTGCGCAGCTCTAGTTTTAACCATTGTAGGTAGTAATGGAACACAGCGTGAGCTGTTGGACGAAGAGTTACAGTCGACAGCCTGCAAACCTCAAACTCCTCTGTGAGGTAACCAACTCCTTCTCCCATACCCTGCAGTTGTATGGAAAACTAATAAGATGATTGGTTGCACTGTAAACAGACACCCCACTTGCACCTCTGTTGTATTTCTGATAGAGAGTAGCTGCTCAAAAAGTGAGAGACTAGATCATCCAGGACTTAAATATTAAACAGTTGCGGCAAAATCACAAAATGATGCAAGATACGGTTGCAGTATTACCTTTGTAGAGGTTCTTAGGCAGCTGGCAGGTGTGGCCACAGCCGTTGGAGCAGCACTTTTTCACGGCTGAACACTCTCCATCCTCCTCGCAGCTCTCCACGCAGGCTGCTGCGAAGCCGCTGGCCTTCTCTGGGGCAGGACAGTCTCCTTGCTTCACTCCCTCTACTGACTTTAGGAACTCACAGCTCGTAAGACACTCATAGTGCTTCTTGGGAAAGAGGGGCTAAGGAGTACAGGGGAGGATGAGAAGGAGGAGGATGAAGAGGGGGGAGGAGGAGGAGGAGAGGGAAAAATATGTCAGATTACTTTTTAAGACCGACCTGCCTGGCCGCAAACAGGCAGCTCTGTGAGCTAACAGGGATCGTCCTGTTTACATTTCAGCTTATGACTCACTGGAGCGGCGAGTACATTAAACAGCTTTGATTCAACCTCACAGAGAGTCAGAGAGACGGTCGTTACGGTGCAGAAAGAGTTACTTCACACCCCTCTCAAACTTTCCTCTCGCTGAATTTTTTTCCCACTAAGTATGAAAAAGCTCCAATGCTCGCTGTCTGGGGCAGCCACTGCATTTGTGGTAGTGACATACCTCGCATAAATCCTGGCACTGGTTTTCCTTCAGGTCCCAGGATTCCTTGCACGGCTCCAGGCACTGTGAAAAGGAGAAGGGTGTCAGTTTCTTCAAAGCATCAGCCACATCAAAGAGACACTGCTGTGGAGATGGTGCTTTCTGTGCTCGGGCGCTGGCTGCCTGACAGGCACCTCACTCAGCCACTTCCTGTGCCGTTCACAACAGCCAGTCACATCAATTTTTGTTACAGATGCCCTGCATACCTTCAAAGGATGTAAACAATCTTCTGCAAAGCAAACATTGGGCAAAGGGGTTGTCGGCTGTGAGTAGACAGGCACACCCTTGCACTGTGTCTATAATGTGCTGATGCTTGGATGTACCCGGGCAGATTCCTTCTTCGTGCCTCAACACTGCTAGCCTCTCATTCCCGTCTACGCCTCACTCCCATGCTGCCGCTTTTCCTCCTCATGTCTGGGCCTGATAAACTCTAGCACTGGCACCAAACTCCCCTCTCTTTTACCAAGCTGAACAAAGAGCACTTAATAAGTGATACACTTGGTTTAATGTTCTTGGGATTCCCTTTTTTAACACGTGGAACAGATTTACCGAATGCTTGGCATAAGCATACGCGAGTCATTTTGCCAAACATAATGAGATGATAAAATTTAAAATGAAAGTTTACCAATCTAGTGAAAATCCTCTTGCTTTAAATACTACACCCTGAATGAATCAAATTCAATAAAAGCGAACGTAATATAACACAAAAGCTCATGCATGTCCAATAGAATCAGGCAGATGTTGCCGCAGGAAAGGGAATGTGTTCAGATGGGACCGAGCGAAGCCGGGGTCTTATATGCTCCTGTTGCTGGCCACTGAGAGCTGGTGTGAAAGAGAAGAGCAAGCTCAGTCAAACAGTCAAAACCACTGCCAGGCTGCTTCTGTGCTGCTCTGGGAGCAGCCCAAACCACACCAACCAGAGACCTGCCAAAGTCACTCATTCAACTCCATTTAATTTAGACTCCTGCACCAGCTACAGCACTGAGACAAGGCACAGCAGTAAAATTTCAACACATTCTTCATCTCGGATAGTCCAATATGTTCACTGTCAGTGGGAGAGTGAGATATGAAGAGATATGAAGAGGTCCGCTTTCTGCCAGGATAAGAGGCTCCTGAACAAACGATCGTCAGTGCAATACGCGGTGTTACGTAAGGTGAAACGCGGAAGAGTGGTTAAATGATGGGACCTACTGTAGAGACTATTGTATTTAACACAGTTGATGTAAGAAATTTCACATCTCAGTCAGGGGGCCAGGGTTGTATTTATGACTTTAATTCGCTCATTAGCCAACTCTGTCATTATTATGCCATTGCCAGTGAAAAGTTTATTTGCTTTTTATGGAGTGCGGTGGACGGGCGCATGATGAAACATAAACCTTGCTTCTGGAGGAACATGCTGCAATCAGGGCCGTGCACACGCCTGCCAGCGCTCAATTATACTCAGCTTCGGCTCTCTGCTCTGCCCAGCCTCGTCTCGGGCAACCGAGAAGCCCTTTGTGGACAGTGTGTTGAGTGTTAAACAGCTGGCTCCAGAGGGTGGAAGGAGGGGGAAGGTATTTTCTTAATTACTTCATAGCAATACAGATATCTCTCTCGTGATGATATAAAATATAATGTGCCAGAGGGAAAATTGGACACCTTGGAAGGAAAGCACGTAGTTATGACAGCTGAGAGCTCCAAAAGAAACTAATGTGGTTTCTACAGGGCTGATCAGGTGAAACCGCTGCAACACCTCGGAGATTTAAGATGACATATGAGCTCAATTGCACTGTCCAAGTTATGCCTCACCATCCAGACAGTCTGTGCAGTTTTATCATCATCTGCTATTAATAATATGGTGACCTTATATCATTAATTCTGTTCTCAATTGTGTCCTCGGAGAGCACAGCCTGCGGCGAAGACGGGCAGCAGCAGCAACCTCAGCATCCCAGCCTTCGACACAAGCACGGCGCTGGAACAATGAGGTGTTGAGGCAATAACCGTGTTCTGCACCAGTGTCTAAAGGACATTCTGGCAGTAGACGCGCATGTTAAAGCCCCCCAAATCCCTTCTACAAATCACTGAACATACACACATAAGCTAGGGGGATCAAGCTCATTTTACTCATTGAAAGATCTTGTGTGCACGGACTGAATACATTCCACTGGCTTTTCTTGAGAGGACGGATCTTTTTCTGGTTCAACACAATCGCAGCCATACAAGTGAAAATAGAATCATCGTTACCTCGAGATGCTCGGGCTTGCATGCCAAGCAGCATGAATTAACACAGCACATTGCGTACCAAGGATATTGCAACACAGATCAGAATGCTGGCTGGCTGTGTGTGTTTAGTGTTGTCTCACACTCCAAGTCTTCAAGGCAAAAAGTTCCCAACAAAAACTGCTGAATTCTTGTAAGGAAGTTCTTTTTTTTTTTTATCTGTTATTTTTGCTGAACTGGCGGATATATCATAAACGGCACTCTTAAAAAAAAGGATAAGCATTTGTGTGGAGGCAGTGAGAGCTCCCTGCAGGTGTGCTGAAAACTGACAATCTGTCAGCGTTTCTCCCCAGCCACACCCACAAAACTGACATTTAAGAAGGGAAGAGGAGGACCGACGACAGATGTCTTGCCAAAGCAAATAGGACGGCTGTATATAATTACAAAGGTGCTCTCATCAATCAAGTGCCTGATTCCTATTTACACAGTTTGGTGCTCAATCTAAACCATAGTACTGATGCCGCCAAAAAGTATGCTTGGGAGAGTGCCATAACATATTTTCTAATAAACTCTTGTGCAACTTTTTGGGGGGCCGTTGCCTCCAACCAATCGAGTGAAGATACACACCCTCGTCTTCCTGAAAACTTCTGGTTTCGTATGTCGAAATTTGAAAAATATGTTGGCCTTTGCGAGTTAAGAATTACCACCACTAATTTGCTAATTACAATAAACTAAAAAAGTGCTATTAGTAACACTTCCTGCACGCATGAATGGCACATAAATCTGACACTCTTCTATTAATAGGACCGCGTCAGGAGATATATGTGCTCCAACAGTTCGCTTAGAGGCTTGGAGGCCTCAAAACATTTTCACATCTTGCATCAACGATAGCTATGAGAGTGTTTGACTTCTTAGAACTAATCTGGGAAAACACACCATGGAACTGAAGTAGGGAACATGATTGAGCCGGACAAAGTGTATCTGCTGGGTTTGGGTGCCAATGTCTGGGTCTCCCTCGAGCAAATCTCTCCAGCTGGCAGCGCGGCTACCATCTGTTTGAATAGGGTAAGGAATGCATGTAATTATCCTATGTGATGTTAACATATTTCTGGACAAATTTCACCTAAAAAGACACAAATGGTTTTACTCTGAGAGGTAAACAAGAGCATGGGGTTGTTTCTATGGACTTGAGCTGTTAGTCTTAACAAAAGCATTTGAGCGGCTGATTTCCCCTTTGTCCTCTTATCTTCCTACCCAATAGTGACACATTCTGCATGGTTAAGTAGGAACATCCATAGCGGTCTTTCACTCCCCATTTCACGCTGTAATAAAA
Source organism: Sciaenops ocellatus (assembly GCA_033000465.1). Classification (NCBI taxonomy): domain Eukaryota; kingdom Metazoa; phylum Chordata; class Actinopteri; family Sciaenidae; genus Sciaenops; species Sciaenops ocellatus. The sequence continues at coordinate 8,013,744 of CP136868.1, forward strand.
CGCAGCAGTTGTTACTCTGGGGGACCCTGAAAGGCATTCTGTGGGGCCGATGAGAGAGTCAGGCTGAATGGCAGCCAATGCCACAGCCCATCCTCACTTTGTCATGGCTGGGACGAGCCAGAGGGAGTGAAGAAGGGAGGGGGGGGGGGGGAGAGAGGGAAGGGAACGAGACGGGGGGTTGGTTGCTGTGCACAGAACCGCCTTATCTCCACCCATCGTAAAAAAATGCTTATTGGCCCGAGTCGGTGCCTGCAATAATATAAACGATGAAAAAAGTGCCTATATAAAAATGTCACGGCAGTGTTTTGTTTTAGCTAATGAAGCATGAAGTGCTACCAGTCGAGATTGCCCCGGGCTTAATAATACACAGTGTGTACAAAATAAAAGATGGGCTGTAATTTATACTGATGTAGATGACATTATGCCAGAACTGTACAAATAGTCGTGGGGAGATGGGTGAGACAGCTACGACTGATCCTGTTATTTTGTAAATGAAATTTAGCAGACACAAAGCTGTACTTTCCCTGCATCTACGCAGACAGCTGAAATATGCACCCCCCTTGTATGTTTTCTCTCTGTTATTCCAAAAGCTTGGAAATGACATCTGGGAGCCGAACACATCGATCCTAGCGCTGGCGGTCAGCGTAAAGCTCGAGCAGCGCCAACGGATATTTACAAGGTGCCTTTGCTGCCCCTCGGGATGGAGCAGCTGCTTACTGCTTCTCTGGGCGACTCAGATATGGAGGAATCTCTGTTGTTGATCATACACATTGTAAATCTCACCTCCAATCTCATTGAGTTATGGCTATTTTCTGCTGCCCTGGTGCTTTTCACACTCTCAATGACCAGACTCAATTATTCCAGCAGCTCTCAGCTCCCGGCTCATATCTATCGACCCATCCAGGAGCAAGTCGCGAGGCCCTGCTCTCTCTCTCGCTCTCTCCTCTATTGGAACAGGCACTTACTCCACGTATTCACTCACTTCTCACTCTATTTCACTTTTATTTGGCTGTCGTCTCCTCTTGACTTCCCCAGTTTCTTCTCAGTTCTTATCTGCCTTTCATTTTCTTTTGCTTTCAAACCATGTCTGCTCTAATCCAGATAAATTTCAAAACTCATCTCTTTCTCTGTTTTGGCCTTCCATCTCCACTAAACCAGCATGATCATACTCAGAAGATGGATGTTTTCCAAAACTCTCTCCAAAGTAGATAGTTTTGAAAACACCAGGCTCACGTTGCAGCGAAGACAAAGAATGAGCTTTTTATCATGTGATATATCTTTCACAAACATTGCCAGTTCACTTTCACTTGCCAGCAATGTTATGAGTCCATGTTTCTTTAGCTTCCAACTTCTCCAATTTTTTTTTTTCCTGTGATCATTTTTCTGTGTGTTTTCCAAGCCTATAGCCAACCACACAATACAGGTGATGTCACTGACACATGTTTTGTGTCTGCTGTAAGACAACTGCACAAACACAAAAACCTCATTTAATGAAATATGCCAATCATAAACCGGAGGGGGGAAAAAAAAAAAATGGAACATCCTCAAGAGACATTTTGCAACCTGGATACGAGTTCAATGTTTTATGCAACCTCGGTTGTTGAAGGATCCAAAAAATACAAATTTGGTAAAAAGTGGAGGAAGGGTTGAGCTGGCATCAACAGCGCCACCATTGCTGACTGCAAGTAAGCAGTCACACCCCACATACCTTTAACATTTCATCAAAGATCCGGATTGTTTTTTTTTTTTAATGCATGCGTTCATCTTATGTACTAATGATGGCTGGGAGAGCTTCATACCCTTTTGAAGTGCTCCAACAAGCCAGTTACCTAACGCTGGCAACGCAGAAAGCGCTGCATGCCAAAAATAAGCACCACTGTTACAGGTGGGCTTAAACAGCACAAGATTTATGACAAATTTGTTTTTCATGCTGTACTTGTGTATTTATTTATTCTAACAGAACAGACCAAATTATGACCATTTGTGAGACACAAAACAAGCAAAACTAAGCTTGAAAAAGGTCTTCTGTGTAAGATTTCGGAGGCTTTATTTACAGAATGTGGCAGAAATTAAATATAATATGCATGACTATGTTTTTCATCCATGTATAATCACCTGAAACTAACAATCGTTGTGTTTTTATTAGCTTAGAAGGAGCCTTTTGTATCTACAGAGGGAGCAGATCCTCTTCCACGATGTCGACCATGTTGAGACGCCATGTTTCTATGGTACTCCAGACCAGACAAACTAAACACTGGCTCTACACTAGGCCACGTCTTTTTTACAGCCATCGTAGTTTCTCCTTCACGCCAGGAAGGAGTGGGCGAGGCAAGGAGGCTGCAAACAGCAATAAATCCAACAGAGTCATGCTTTAAAGCAGGAGAGCTACTAACCATTATTTTATTTATTCATTCATCTGCCAATTATTTTCTCAATTAGCTTTAATTAAATTAAAATCAACAAATTGCTTGCTTTATCTGACCGGCCACCAACAGAAAGAGATATTGAGCTAACTGTCATTCATGACCAGTGGCATCAAATACTCACATTTGAGAAGCTGAAACCAGAGAACGTTTGGCATTTCTGCTTTAAAAATTCATAGGCTAATTGATTAATTGTTTCATCTATCGTCTGTGCGTGTCACCACAGCCTATACAGAACATCCAACCTCATTTCTTTCCAAATTAATGTCAGTTTTTAAATAATGAAATACTGCACCACCACAGACATAAACAAGGAAGAAAAGGATGACTTCTGGCTTTTCGGTGTGGATGGCTACCATTTAGAGCACAGATGAAAACACTATGATAGATGAAAAACTTGAGACGCATCAACAATATTCAGATTTATCCAGAATACAGTCCGTCTGTCACTTCTCACCCTCAGTGCTCAGTGGAAAGCCACATTTAGGACCATTACTCTTGATGATTTTCCCGTTTCCTCCCTCATTCTCGTTCATGGCGGAGGTCTTACTTCAAGCTGCCTTGCAGAATCCAAAGTCAGCTTGATTTCCATTCAAAAAAACTAAAATCTTAAGTATTTGTCCTCCAGGTGATGCCCACAGAGACTATAATTGCAGGTTAACCAGGTTGAAACATATTTCATCAAGCGCCGGAGCTGTGATTTGAATGAGTGTAAAATCATATGCTAGCAAGGCTTTCCAATAAGTCTCTGACGTGCCATTAAAGGTTTCAAAGGACTGTAAAAATCTAGCGAGTAAATCAGGAAGAAGATATCCCCGACCTGAGCTGCTATGAAGTCTAGACGCACCATTTCCTCAACCTTACGTGACCTTATGGTGCGTTAAGTCCATGAGATATTGTGTATTTAATTTCTGCACAGCTGTAACGCTGCACAGGTGTGTGTTGAGCAGACAGTGGGGTGGATCAGGTAGATCAAAAAGATTAACGGCACGCTGACTTGAGATGCGAGTCTGCAACTCTATATGCAGCAAGCTCACAAGGGTGCTCATAAATATGGAATTAGATTTTCCAATGAGCAAGACGGCGGCTTATCTAAATGCCAAACTTATCAGGAAGGAAAAATGGGTGAGTATGTAATTTATAAATTGTATTGGAGCTCTTGGAATTATTCCCAGTGAAAGCTGATGTTTCATTTGCAACAGAAAAAGCTGCGTGAGTCGATTCAAATTCATTTCAAATAATCATACAAAGTTTTGATCCGATATTTCGGGGGGGTGCAAATAAAATTATACTGCAGTGGTTGCTTTAGGGTTTCCTATTCTGCAATTACATAAGCCTCTGCAAACTAACAGGAAACCCACATAGCAGAGGAGGATTATTGTAGTCGGTGCAAGAAAAGACAACAATTACAGCATGTTGGTACTCCCGCGCTTCATTTGCGCCCACTGCTGAAATCTTGGAGATCTTGTACATCATGCCTGTGCGGGTGTCAGGTAATCTATGTGTGTCTGGCAAATTGGTGGCTGTCTGCACTACTCTGTATCCCTACAAAAGTTGCAGGTAACCAAACTGTATGGAAATTTGGCATTAGGTGCAGTAGATGCCTATTTTCCATGTATCTGTTTATCACTTCTGTCACAGCCAGTCTGAGTAGGGACAAGCTGTCTGTAGCAATATAATGCCCTGCAGCAGCTGATAAATATATTATTGTCTAGGAATTGAAGGAGCTACAAGGCCGCACACAGCTTCCACTATTAGTACTGCTAAAATAACATTTCTCAATTATAAGTAATACAAGATACAGTTATGATAAGTATGCTAATTAATTCAGACTAAGATTGACACAACTCTGGAGTAATGACACATTTTCCGAATCTCCAAAGTGTTTTACAGCCCTGCTGTGAACGCTGCCAGCGTCATAACTCCTTCATATTTACAACCAACTAAAACACTGGAGTATTCCAGCTCCGGTGGGGTGAAGTGAAATGTATACGGCTCAAGACTTTCTATTTTGTTTCTGAAAACCCGGGCTCGGAGACAGTGAGTAACCTAGCAGGTGGTGTCACAGACCTTCTTTGAGCATCACTTTAATTATTAATTTAAATGCAGTTGAGGGTGCAGACAACAAAGAGCTGAAAAGGAATAGCTTGGCAGAAAGTGAGAAGAAAAAGAGGAGAAGTAGGAGGGGCAGTGCATGAATTATACATTTACCCCACAATCAGAGGTGCCTGCCTTATTTATGAGCATAAAGCCCGCACAGCTTAGCCAGAATTGTGTTTTGTATGCTGTGGAATGCAATAGCAGTTCACTTAATACTTAATGACTCTGAAGTTTCACCCAGATACCCCCCTCCTCTGTGCGGGCTCCTTCTCTTACAGGTCCTCTACCATCTCATGTTATGCTCTGCAGTGACAAGAGTCAAAAATACAGTGGCCGTAACTAGAGCCTCAGTTATCACCTACCTCTGGGCTCGGTTTACATTTCATGACAATTAGACTCAACAGGATGTATCCATCATGTGGGGTCAGATCGGTGATAAAGGGGGCCAGCTGTGACGTGGCATGGGAAAGCCAAAACCCCTCTCCTCTGTACTTTGTACTAAAAAAACCACGTCACATCTGCCCGACATATGATTTACTGTATTTACTCCCACACCATCACGCTGAATAATGTTACGATGACAGACGCAGTGGGAGCGGGGTTGAAAATGGGATCGCATGATAAAACATTTCCCTTTCCGCGCCAAGGCCATTCATTCAACCTGTTCGTACAGTTTGATTTACAGTGAGGATAATGAACGTGCGTTTTCCATGCGCGAGATGAAAAACGCATTTGTGTCATGACAGCATCAGTCACTGCAGATTGAGGAGATAGAAAACAAGATAAAAAAAAAAGGGTGTCGGCCCGTCTGGCTCGTCTGGCTTGTCTCTACAGTGACCACTCACGCCGTCTCAATCCCTCCTCATCTTGGATGAAATGAGACCTTGGAGATTCTGTCACAATGTAGGCCAACAACATGTAAAACATGACGCGCCGTTGAGGGGAGTAAAGCCGCCTTAATCCCACGCTGCAGTCACATTCCACCACTATCTCCACTTGTTTATTTGAGTCTCAAAAAACACTTGAAATTCACTAATCCTTCTTGCCCTCTCCAGCCTCCACTAACAGCTCCAACGCCAGCGGCTCTTTTCTTTTTTTGATTTTGTAGCACATAGAGATTGAGAAATAACAGTGGTATAACACATTCTATTTGCTTGGAGTGATGATTGATTTTCCTTTTATATTTATTACTAAAGCTGAGAACAAAGACTTTTACAAAGAGAGAGCAAATCTGGGTGCGCTGGGTGGAAATTTTTTTTGGATTTACATCAATGTAGAAAAAAAACAAAAGAGCTAAAGAAAAAAAAAGAAAAAGAAAAGAGGCGTCTGATTCATGTACAGTCTGGAAAACTTCAGTACAAATGACTGCGCTCGAGTAGTCATCTCCAAGTCAAAGGTTAAGAGAGCTGTCGATCAGTGAGCCGTTGACACACATTCTGCCTCTCCATCATCCTGAAAACTGTCACACAATCCATGGGATTTATCTGCAGCGTGTCGCAGCTTTGAGTGGAGCTGGAATAAATTGATAAGCCCACATCTACTAAGCACGTCAGCTTCTTATATCCTAATCTTCCCTTTCGTTGATGTGACTGTTGGCACGATTACTTTGCTAACGTCACATTAACGCGGACCACAAACAAAAGTCGCAGAGCGAGTTCTTTCTTTAGCGCCTCTCAACACGAGAGCTCGGGAGAGGAAAAGTCAGCATGAAAGGTGTGCTGTGATCTATGATATTCAGTCAGTGCATCCTCAGAATGAGAATACACACTTGGATGACAGCAGATTGTCTCAGTGTGACTGGTCATTATTGCTAAAAGAGGATTTCACAGCAGCTTTGATTACTTTAATCCTTCAAGAGAATAAAATCCCTTCTGACACAGAGAACATGTGAAATCAGGCTATCTGTGAAAGGTTGATTATCTCAGAGAATGAACGACTACTACTTAAAAAGAACAGGATGGTGTGAGATACTGAGCGTATTTCTTCGTCTGAGGGTTTCCTGGAGTGTTCATCATCGCGGAGAGCAGCTTTAGCCGTGAGCTTTGACTACTGAAGAAGTCTAAACTGCAGTTCCTCTTCGCCTCCTCTCCCGTGGCCACGTCTTTAGTTTTTTTTTTTTTTTTTTGCTGTGGGGGGTTTTCATTCTCTGCCACCCACCATGTGAATAATGAGCTCCACAGATAGCAGCCAATGAAGCGACCCCCCCACCACCACCACTACACCACCACCACCCCCAGCCCCCCTTTAGCCAATGAAACTTAACAACCATGTCCAGATCAGGTCCTTCCTGCTGGGACTGACCAGCCCTGCTTCGCACTCCTCCGCCACCCACACACACACACACACACACACACACACTGCCTCAAACTAGATAAAATACTAGAGCAAAGGCTTCGGAGAAACCAGAGATGTCTCTTTACGTGATCTCAGAATTCTCCCACGTACATATGAAATTAGAAAATCAATTAAGTCAGACTAGCAAGGACTGTTTCTCCAATTTTACACTCCGCAGTTACACTGACAGGCAATCCAGACATGCTGCCCACTTGACAGATTGATTTCTAGTCCAGCTTGCTTTGAGGTGTTGGTGCTGGTAATGTGGCTAACACGGGGAGGTGAGACCAACGTCTGGCCTCAACATGACCAAAAGGTGCTTTGAAGTCTAAGTCTAAGCACCTAACAATCCCAGCCATGCCCAGCCATAAACCTACACAACCGGCACCCACTTCATCACATCTTTTCAGAGCGCCTCAAAATATACTACCTACCGCCAAAGAAGAGATGACCACACAAAAGACTTGTAAACTGCATTGACACCCCCCCCAAAGCTTCAAGGGAAAATGATATTTGTGCAGAAAGGCAGAAGAATTTCATTTTATAGGTTCAACTGACCCTGAAAAAAAAAGAACAACTAAACTTTGAGCATTTTATTTTGGCGTGAGAAAATGTGGGGGTTGGTAGTGGAGGGGGGGTTGATGGTGGGCTTTGAAAGACACTTTTGAATGAGACATAGTAGCATTCCAGCGATTGTTATTCAGGCAAACCCCTCTAAAGCTTCAAACATGTGAAGACGAGGCCGCGTGTAATCCAAAAGAGTAAACACTTCTTATTCTTGTGTTTGTATGTACAGCTCGGGGTGTGATTGGAAAGGAAAGAGCGCTCCAAAAGAGCCACCTGGGATTACGTGAGGCATCTATGAAAGACATGCACGTCTCATTGCCGTCAAATGGCGAACAGACAATGTTGCCTTCTAAAGCTTTTCCCTCTGGAAGCTCTGGATAAATAAAAGGGCAGGGACGTGGCTGGTGCAGAGAAATGTAAGGCCAAGTCAACATCTCCCCGCTGAAAGACGTTCTTAAGCGACTGGCGTTTTAATTCTCCTCAGCTCAGTAATCACCACTCCCATCTAATACACTGAGAGATCCGTCTCAACAGAGGAAAAAGTATACCCATATTAAAAAATGTTCAGGATATGTTTACAAAAAAAATGTTACACTTTCTTCCTCGGGAACTATATGTGATGGACACGCTCCAATGACTCACCGCAGCCCAACTTATCCAGGCGTAATGCACATGTCCTTTCCACACTTCCTTCCCTGAGAGGAGTTTGAGTAATGAAGCGCACCGCTTTGTTGCAGATCAGCATTTAGCTGCCTTAAGACAATCCTAGCATTTGATATGAATCCTGGATCACACCCTCGGGGGAAAAGCAAACCCTGCTAATATCAGCCATGTTCTGAATGTGGAAAGCTTCTTGGCTGCTTCTTGCACAGTCTCCCATGTACACGTACAAAATCTATTTTCTTTGCACCAGCAGAAAAAGAGAACACCCTGGAGTTTTTTTTTCCCTAAACTTACAGGGAATACATCCAAACTTCTCAAGAGGAGGGCTCTAACAGTAGGGAGACAAAATGACAATGGCTTATAGAAATGCTGTTGCTGTCTGTTCTTCTGGCGTCTCCCCCTCTTGAATGGAGTTTGTCTGCTGGTCCAGCGTTATGGCGTGATAATGACTCCCCAGCTCTTCAAATGCCACCTCGCTGTGCTCTGAAGAGAGGGGCAAGCAGGTTAATTACCATGACAATGGGGATGCTGAGAGCGAGGGGGGCCGACTCTGGACACAGCATACGAGATGACCGAGATGACTTTCTCATCACAAATGGAAACGGGAGGCTTTGATTTCCAAAGATGCAGACAGATGGACGGGGGTCACAGCATCTTTGTCCAAATTATTAGCCAGCCCCTTCCTTGCATTTTCCTTCACAGGCAGGGAGGCTCTTTAACAGAGCTCTGAGTGGACAGGCCTTCTGCCCTAACGCACTCCCCGGGAGCCACTGCCTTTGTCTCTCTGTTTGAGTGTGTGCTGTTCATGAAGTGAAGAGGCTAATCAGCGGCTGTAGAGCCATTCACGGGGTACCACTGTACAGCATGGGCCCATTTGGTACAATTGTTAAGAGTCGCCACAATAGCTCTGTGTTTTGACACACTACACACAGGCCCTGAGTGTGCCCTTGAGTCATTGATGTGAATGTGAAGTGTGGTGATGTTTGCTACCAAAATATTGACTTCTGGCCACAAATTAAACTTCAGCACCGTGCCCTGGCTGACATCCTGAATGGCTGAACCAAAACCTAGGATACAATTAAACTAATTAAATTCAGAGAGCCCTTGAAACTATTTGGAATGGCAGCGTGGCAGAGCAACAGAGTAACAGAGCAGCAACACAAGCACATCATTATTTTTAGTGGGCTTACATCAAATCCAGCCTCATTTATTTACAGCCTACAAGTAGGATAAAGAAGTGCTAACTGACATTCTTGTTATAGCGAGGAGAACAAGAAGTCCATTAAAGGGTTTTTTGGACATTTGCAGAGTTTTCAGCAATGTTAGCTGGTTGATTATGAAAACAGTATGCTGTGCCTGGACTCACAGCCAGCAAAAGCCTTTTTTAAACATAAAACTCTGCCGAATGACTGGGGAACGGCTGTTGCCAAAAGCCAATGTTGGCCATCACAGTGGAAAGGAGAGAAACAAGTTTCACGGCAATATAGTGAAAACAAAAGAAGGTTTGCCTTCTTGAGTGCCTATACTTTAACTTTATGTCACAGAAGGTTTAAAAATAACACGAAAGATATATTCTTCAGATTTAAGGGACAATTAGACGAGCTTAAGTCAATTGTGCTTTGCACTGAGGTGCTTAAATTACCACATGAGGGTCGACAATGGCACTAAATAATAAAGAAGTAACACTATATAACGACTTAAACTATTTAAACCCAGATTAGGACACATTCAGTGGTGTGACAGGACAACATGTTGTAAACATCTGCTAATTTGGGGAAAGGAAATAACCTATAGATTTGCAGATGTAGGAGAAAGCCCAAAGCACAATAGCTCTGCTGTGTGTCCCAGGCAAATGCAAATTGCCAAGGAAACAATTTGAAATTCAAAAAAAAAAGGAATTTAGAAATCAAACACAAAGGGTCGTTTTGTGAAGCAGTTGATACTAGACACTGATTGTGATTAATACATACACCAAATGTAAGGCCGTGTTAAGTAAGCATACGGGAAAAAAAAAAAAAGAGGAACTCTGCATTTTCCCGAATTTCCAATTAATCACCATCACTGCAGCACTTTGATTCGCCCAAATCCTCACTATGCATTCCTCGATAAGCACAACAAAGTCTGTGAGCTGTTGAAAGAACAAATACATACAAGGGCTACATCTAATTTATCATCACCTGGACAATAACATCCTTCCTGTGTTTTATGTAGACAATAAATATGCATTGTCTCTGTCCTATTTCAGGTCCTTGTGGGCTAACGGCATTAAATCCTGGTTTCACGGTCTGTGTGCGAGGAGATGAGAGCATTGGACAGCCACAGAGAGCATTGTTCAGATTTCCACTTAGACCAACCTCTGTTAGCGTATCATCCCTCTTATTTCAGCTCCATAGTGTTCTCTGTCTACAGTCTATATAGCACATCTCCGAGGGCCTTGTCAACAGCTCCGGGAGAATCTGATAGAGTATGTCAGCGCCATCTTTTCCAGAGGAGCCTGTCAACACCAGCTTTGTATCAACCCTCTTTGGGACAGGGCACGAAACACAAACAAGCCCTGCGGGAGGCTCACCGTAACGCATCCTACTGAAATTCCTAATGGCATGAGTGGGGAAAAACAACTATTACTCCGCTCTGATAAATCGACAGGCATTTAACCTCTTTAAATCTGATGTAATTGTATTTAATTGTGTCCCGTTCACACGAGCAAATGACTATCAATGAAAGCAGAAGACATCTAGTGAGGACTGGCTGAAAAGAAAAGAGTTTTTCTCGTGATAGACTATGTCAACAGCTCTCGAAGGCTCTCTTCCTGCAGGCATGACTAAACTAGTCGTGTCGTGACTCGTACACTTTATGTTGTATTATCCCCTGATAATGAGGCATGTATGTGGCATGCGTCTCGTTCACGAAACAAGTGAAACCGCACTACCTTGGAGCACTGCTTGTGATTCTGGCACCACACCAAGGATCCATTATTCTGCAAAAGAGAAGGAAAAATATCATCAGAGATTATGAAAAGACATTTATAATAATCAATTCATCAAATGAATATGCAGCCTTGACCTTATACGCTCCTACAGTTATACATTTTAATGCCACTTTCCATAAGTCATGGCCTTTCTAAGCAGCAATTTTGTAACAGTAGACAAATTTCAAAGACGGACTTTGAGTCAGCTCTGCGCATCGAGTGCTGGAAACCTAAGCAGGAAGCAGGGTCACCGGCACTAGGGCCAGGGCAAGCCTCTGGTCAGTTTCAGCAGAGCACGTTGACCTCGGGCTCTGTTTGATCTCTCAACAGAAGTCCCCAAGGCCACTGAGGTGGGAACTGATGTCAGCACTCCTGCGTAGACTGCAGATACTGCCAATTTCCCCTAATTGCTGTGGAAGTGCCACCTTCTGCGTTCCGACGAGGCAAACATTTGGTCCTAATAGTGCCGTGTATTTATAAACCCTCTATGTGTAAATATGAGAGCTGTTGAGTGAAGGGCCAGTGGGGGTAAATGGTTTGCTCAAGTGGTCATTTCCTGAATACCATTAGTGCGGAGAATTATGTTGTCATCCTCGGCAAACACAATTGTGCTTTGATGGCAAGTGCAAGGCTAGTTCTTCACAATAAATGAACAGTTGATCAACGTATAACGTTTGAATGTGATGTGTGTTAGAAGGTCGTTTAGGTCAATGCTTGAAACCTGCAATAACCTGCAGGAAGGGCAGGAGGCAGGTACATATCATCACCTTTTAATTTAATGTATAACCTCTTGGCAGTTGCTTGTTTTAACATGATTTTTGAGTCCAGAGTCCAAAATTCATTCTTCTTTTAGCTCTGTTTTTGGTCTGTACTCTCTCCAGCGGGACATATCCGGTTCTTTAGCTGCACAGAGCTAAGAGGAAGTGCAGACCCGGTTGTTAATTCTCTGCAGGTTCATCAGCACAAGCAACATTTGTCAAATTACACATCGTAATCTGATCCAGAGTCAAAAATATTGATTATAGCCTCTTTACGTCCGACTCCCTCCCTGTTTTCCACACCTCTGGATATGTGATCAATCTAACGCAAATATTCTCAATGGAGGTTTTGAGTTAATAGTTTCATTGATGTAATTCATTCTTCTCAGTGACCTGAATCTAAACCGTACTTTTGGATGTTCCCTGGCCTGCACTTCATAATGAAAGTAATGAAGCGGTAGGATTGAGCCAAACTTTAGGGGTCTGAAGGCAAAAAAGTCTGCTTAAGTTCAATGTCAAGTTCAAAGCCTTTTCCCACAATGTAATCCAGAAGAAATTTCCCATGAGACCATAGGAGAGAACTTATCATTAAAGGGTTTAATTTGACATCCAGTACCAGTAAGTGCTGTGCTTTTAGTGTCAAGGATAATGGTCAAATGGCTTCAAAGGAATCCATGATTGTATGGTCATGTCTTAGGAGAATCTCCTCAACAAAAAAATTAAAAGATAAGAGTGAAAAATATGAGTCCGAACGCCAAGGAGACCCTGAAAACTTGTTTGATTTTGTTACCAAATGGAGTAGAAAGGAGTGCTAAGTTGGCTGAGAAGTTCAGTGTGCATCAGCAAGTTTTCTGCCCTTTTCTCTGCGATAGAGCACCTTCACTCTTTGCCGAATGAGGATTAAAATATGAATTATTTCTACACTACATCATTTTCTACAGTTACAAATTATTAAAATCCTTGTGGAGTTTGCTTAGAACTCGTATAAAATGATCAATCCGAGCATGCCAAACACCCCGTTGGTAACACACCATAAATAAAACCTTGACATTTACATGGGCAGCCAGTGCCTCAGGATAATTTATACAGATTGTCACAACTCTAGACCATGTTCTAAATCATCAATCCTGTTTTTGACACCTTTCTTCGCCCATCCATCAACGGCGACAGGGCCAGATCCACAGAGGGGCTAATTTTGCTGTGTGACAGCATCCCTGTAGCAGAGAAGCTCAGCAGGATGTTGCCCCAGCTGTCCAGGCCTGACCCCACCATGTCAGGGACCAACGGGGGAATAATTATAGGTCAGGACTTCATCCCTTTGACTCACCATGACATTCCTCTGCAGTCTGAACATTATGCAGTGCCGAGGACCGTCAAGGACTCCAGCGAATGAATGCTTTCCAGATATCTTCCTGAGTTACCGGGGTCAAGGAGAGGAGACCAGACAGTGGTCTATGAGTGTGTGGCTAAGGTGAACTCTGCTGCTGCTTTGTCACTGACACTGGTGGAGTCATGTAAACAGGGAATTTATCACAGAGATACATTATAGCTGTTGTCAACTGAGAAGTCAGAGCAGGTGGCCAGGGGCGTGTTGTATTGTCTAGACAACTGAGGGGAACATGGACAAAACCCCTTTTATCTTTGAGGATAGCATTCCACCTTTTGAAAATGGAAATCCTTTGTTTCCTATGAGCCTCTGATTTGGATTAAGTGGATCTCAGCTTACACTGATGAATTGCTTTTGAATTGTATTCACTCTTGAGTATATGTTTTCCAGCATTACACTACTGGGAAATACTGTTGAGGTTATGGAGGCCTCGTACATTTCTAGCCAAGTTAACAGGAGACAGGACTTCAAAGGACAGGCTGTGCTGTGTCCTTTGACAGCCTAGGGGTCCTCGGGCAACACCAAAATAACTGATCCTTAAGGGCATGTACGCAGCGCTAAAATAAAAAGGCCTCAAGATTTAGTCTTTGACTTGAGTGGGTGTGAGGGCTGTGGTCATTCTGCTCATCAATTATTGACTTTATAGGAATTATTTGACAGGGGCTCTGAAAGTGAGCTAATGCGTTCAGCGCACATCCAATGTTAACATAAAAGGGTGTTTCAGAAATCTCAAACAACACTGGTGTAAAGTTGTCTGCACTTTAGGAATGAAGGCTATTTGTCAAATGAGGTAGCTCAGGGTGTAGCAGCACTGGGGGCTGAGATTTACAGACGGGACTGTCATGGTTTAAAAGCACTTACAGAGAGGTGAGGCCAAGCTACATAGACCCCTATTCATCCGCTGTCTTCACTAATGAAAAACTCCACACATGAGAAGAGCACTGGCTGTGGTTTGATTCCACCACAGGTTATTTAATATCAAAGGCAAAAACAAGGGGGACACGGAAAAACTACTTTCCAATGTTTTTCCTTCCCTTTGCTTAAAACACAAATCTCTCAAGTAAGATGCTTAGACTTTACTGTTGCATTAGAAATGAATGAGCGAATTTAAAAATGTTAGATTTTTATTGCTTTCAATGTAATAACAAGACCTCATGGACACACCTTGTTTTTGGCTTCGCAGGTCCCCACATAAATAATCCACTACAAGGCTGATGCTTTCAGAATACATTATTGCACAGGGCTCCCAGCTCGCTCTTAATATTTTAAAGTGTCCGAGGCTAATATTTATGGTTGGGTGTTCCCCTCTGTCTATTGTACTGGGGTGACAACTTCCCCAAATGTGATGTAAAATGTCAATAAATCTGTATTTGGAAATACTATTACATCAATAAATCTACAGTTGCTATAAATCTGACAACCAATGGACGACCCATGGGTTTCCTAACTCTGCAACTCCATGCTTGTTTCCATTTCACACTAATTCATAATTGCGAGAATTAAAACAAAGTCTCTGATTTGTCCTCCGATTCAGCCACATAAAAAGGAAAAACCGCGTGGGTGTTCATAACATCTGCAAGTGCTAAATTCTCCAAGTATCATTCCAGTATTCACAGAATGATCATATTAAAGCTGATATGAAAAACAGGGTTTTTAAAAATTCCAGCTGCAGAATGTGTTAAGGAGGACAAATTGTCTCTTGTATCATAACCAAAATAAGTAGTGGTCCATATAGATTACTAGATATCGAGTAGACACAGTAAAATATTAAGAAACAGTAGGCAAAAGTCATAGCTTTGACATACAGCCCAGACATTTCATTTCCATTAAAATGGAAAGTGTTGTATGTCTTGGTTTTCCTATCGAGTATTAAATGACCCCTGAAGGATGTCCGAGTTGAATTAAGAGGTCTGTCGTCTCAATCACTGGAGTGGAGCACCGAGCTGTCGCCGTAATAAGATCTGCCAGAGGAAGCAGATCCACCTGTAGGTTGTGCTGACTGAGCATGCTCCAGTGTTGTGGCAACAGCACATTAGAGATTATCACATTTAGCACAATTGGACGCCGGGCGTTTAGCAGGAAGGTGACCTCGGCGGAGCAGCATCGGTAGCTCAGTGTGTATCCTCTGCATGCCTATGAGGTGTGATGCTGGCATTTATTGGCAGGGCCAAGGGGTAGAGGGCAGCGAGGGTGGGGGTGGAGAGAGGGAGCCATATGTTTTTGCAGCTGACCAGACCCCCCATTTTCACATGAAAGGACTGTTGAGAACACAGTGCATGAGACAGTCCTCGCAGATTATCAACAATTGCCTTCTATTCTTAGACCCGCACGCTTGCTCAAGCAACCTTGCTTATCACTAACCACAAAAATGCTCCTCTCTTTAGACAAATACCTCCCTCTCATTTTCCCCTCACTGAGTAAGGCTGCCTCAGACTCCGAGGCTCTGCAGTCAATTATATAGACTATTAGCTGTTCATTAAAGGTGAGGCTTCCATCACTTATTTGACTTCTTAGTCAGCTGGTGACTAATTTAATTCCCAAACTTTGCAACCCGGGGCAGCAATATAACCTTGGAGTCTTTTCAAAACAAGTCCACGGCACTACTTTGCCAACTTGTGAATTAACAAACACTGTTTTCAATCTGTGTCCCCTGGAAGCTCAGCGCTGCTATTTTCTGTAAAGCCAGGATATTCATTCCAGTTAACGACATTCATCCCTCACCCCAGGTATATATTCTCTCTAATAAAATTGTTAGAATGAATCGCAGTCGGTTTTTCTGTGTCCCATGGACTTCCAGAACTGCTACACCGGATCAATAAGTGCTTTGAAAGTAATTGGTGACAAAGAAAGAAGCAATCTGTTGATTCATTAGACCAATTTACTAATTTACCTTGCTCCACAGAGTTTCCTGACGATTAGGGATTCATTAATGCACCTTGAGAAAGACAGGCCTTTGCAAATGCAAATTGAGTTAAGTATAAAAAAGGCGGTCACCAGAGATAGATAGCTGGTGAAAAGGAGCAGAGGGGAGAAGGATCAGTGACCAGTCCTTTTCTCTGGAGTACTGGGAGAGAACAGTGTGTCCAGTGGAGGGTGAAAAACAACTTCTGACACCACATACCAAATCAGCCAAAAGGAATACAGCTAATTTATAGCAACTTCAAACAAGGTCTGCACTGCAGGAGCAGACACTAATATATAAAAATCTCACTGTGAATATATAAAGGCAGTGGAGGACAAGAAAATAGCAGTGTATAGAGCCATTACAGGAGTTAAACCCAGCACATTTGCACTAAAAGAAATCTAATTTTCCACTAATTAGCAAGTAATGAATGGAAACTGGCTCCAGTGTAAGGCGTCCATCATGTCTCAAAAAAAAAAATACTGCAATGTGTTAATTGGGTAGATCTGAAAGCGTCTCAGTCCACACACACACACACACACACACACACTGAGGCGACCAGTGATATACTGTATGTGACAACTTTACAATCAAGTCAACCATTTCATATAGATCCTGACATCTGCTTATTTTGGTGACACTTGTCTGTCTGGAAACGTCCAGTGGCGATCAGTGATCATTCCTGACAGAAGACACGTCTGAGAAAGTATTTCAGCACCATTAAGTGACCTGCTGCTGTCTACTCACAATGAGCTCAAGAGAAACAGGTTTGACTTCACGTGAGAAGGATCCGACTGGCACATATTCATTCATTAAAACAACACATCACTGCGTTTATTTGTTAACTGTGAGAAGTTGGGAGTGAGTCTGCGGCCGCATGCTCGTACCTGAGAGTGCTTAAAGAAAGCAGAGATGCGAGTGATGTGCAGACTGAGGCATCTCGAGGCGCATCTTGCTCGGTAAATGCTGGCAGTGAAGAAAGAGTCGTCCTGCTTCCTCGCGCACACACTTCCCGTGCTCATTAACGCCGTAATCCACAAACACAGGGTCACGCACGCGTTCAGCCTCCCAGAAAACATGGTCCCGCGGTTGTGTATTTAATCCCTCCACGGATCGGACAATACTGCGTGCAGGCTCCGCCGGAGAAACTAAAGAAACTTCAATTATACACTGGGGAGGAGTCACGGGGCTCACGTGCCCTGCGATTGGACGATCCCACGGTGACTGACAGCCACGAGGAGCATTAAAGCAGGTAGACTGCTGCATAGTCCCGCACACTATTCATCCAGCCAGGAGCAGGTTGTTCAGAGAGCAGGAAGGAAAACTGTCTATAATCAGAGCAGATAAGTCATCATTATGTTAATTAGATGTTAATCTACACAAGATAAATCCAGCACCTTCCTGTGCACTATTCAGTCTCTTATTCTGGGTTAAGTTTATGTATTTATTATTTTAGTCAGATGTTTGTTGCATTTGCTTCCTCCCTAAGTCTCCGTCACCTATCTATCTATCACCCATGCACATGACCAAGAAGTGGAAGATAACCAATCTGACTCTACACAATTAAAGGTGTATTTCACATCCATAAAGTTGGGGGACACACGCAAAAGATGGATTAAAGGAGGAGTCGAAGCAGCAGAGGCCAAGATATCCTGACCTTTTAGTCCCCTTGTAGTATGGGAATCCTACATTTCCTACAATGCAACTCGATATAAAATAAAAGCCCATATAAAAGTCCAGTGATGACTCTGATGACATCATCAGGGTTATTATTATTATTTTGAAATGTTGGAAAGTTCCTTCCAGAGCCACAGACGTGTGTACCGTTTGTACAAACGTTCATTCACAAGTTTTAGTTAAAGGTAAATAACACACACACATATTTTTACAAGAAAATTATTCTTGCCCCGAGGAACATGGAAGGAAAATGCAGATTTGTGCTTATTTATTCATTTCTTTTATTTGCTTCCTTCCTTTCATTTATGAATTAAGTTATTTGGCTTTGTACCCTCTTTTGCTTTCATAAAATGCCCTAACAATATATCCAAACATCATGGAAACGCACCTGTCTACCCTAATATGAGAAGGAGGGTTTAGACCTTCCGCCGTTTACTGATGACACAACTCATCAGAAATGTGGAGAAGCCAGCTCTTCAGTTTCAAACCCTCACATATGGCCTGGGTGAAGCTTGCCAACATCCCAGGGAAGCCCTTTCCCCTCAGCTCTCGCTTCCCAGTTTAACAGTAGCTTGGAAAAACAATTCTGCTTGGAAAACTATTAAAACCATCCTGACTAAATTCCTCAAGATGGACTCCCAACTTTTGGCATAATTTCATCGCCTCAGGTATGGAGAAAATATGACATGTAGGAAAAGCTTGAAATCCTTGCTATTTATTGGAGTTAAAGAGTGAGTATTTAATTAAAAAGTTCCCTCGAGGGGTTTACAAGACACTCCTGCTTTTGTCAGCTCATGGAGTACTTCCCTGAACCCCATTACAGCAGCAACATAATGAACTTTTATAGGTGTTGCTCTTAAACTGTGTGCAGAGTGGGAGTGAACACACACTTACACACCATCATTAGATTTGGCTTAAGTCGCCATCATGCCTTGGGCCAATTACGGATTGTGCCAAATAGTCTGACCCACACCTCTCTGCTGAAATGGTAACATGCCCCTATTAGCACATCCTGCAGCACACACCGATGGAAATCATGAAATCAAACTAAAAGATCCCATCCGACACGAATTCCCATTCGTCATTCGTGAATACTCAACATCCTGTTTGGTGAGAGTAAGCAGACAGCTGTAATGAGAGCAACGGCCTGTTATAGTTTTGCAAAAGTATGACTGTGTATCATACAAATCATCTCACAGCTCTCTAATGATAAGATGGATGTGCATTTGTTTCCCTGGTGGTCTCAGACATACAATGTAACTTGGAGTGAGAGATCCCTTGCTACTCTTAAAACATTTAAACGCGGATGTCTGTGTACCTTAAAAACAGTATAATGGCTTAATTTGTTGGCTTATTACAGCCATGTGTGGTGGGGTGGTTTTATGGTGTGCAGTGAAGGAAACAAACTGTCTGTGTGCGGTCCTGATGTCTCCTGCAGCCTGTGGGACACGTATCCCTCCGACGCCATGCTTTCATTGACTGGGAAAAGCCTCAGCCAATTGTGAACTCAAGACTATAAAGATATCTAGAGAGGTCATGCTCGTCTGACTGGATTTCATCTCTAACACATGTAACTGCATTCATTCACACCTTTATTTACAAGTAGTTACCTAACAACATGTGTTTACCTATGTAAATAGACTTGCGTGTACATAAACCGGACCATGATCCAATAAAACATGTACGTAACAAAGTGTTTTCTTCCTGCATGGTGCATCCAGTCTTGTTGTTATTCATGTGATTGGTTAAGAGGATGTTGCTCAAATTTGCAGCCAGTAACTGATATTTGAGCACAAAGCAGTGGCTCAACACTGTCTATCTCCATTATTCTCAAGTTTCAAGGTCAGTTTGTCCCCTCTCACAAAATTACCTCAACAATATCAGTGTAAAGCAGCCAATCAATATCCCCACTTTCGTTTCTAAGCAGAAAGCTTGTAGTATTTTTAGTCTACATATAATCATAGCTGTGAGCTTAGGTTCAAGGGCCCTCTTGGTTACACTGCAGCATCTATGCTCCTTCTTTAGTTTGTATTCTCAAAGATGACTGGAAGATATGCCGGTGCGGTGAAGGACTGGCTGCAGGCCTAGAGCTGCGGAAAAAAAATGTGGGTTTCTGATCTGACAAAAGGAATCTCAAAAGACAACACGTCGCTATCGGTTTTCAGCCTGCATTCTCACGAAAAAGGAAGGCGTTTGGCGATCAAACAATTGAGCATCTTTGATCCTTAAAGGTGCAGGTGGACTCATGGTTCGCACCTTTGATGAGAGGCCACCCGGATCAGAGGAGGCCGCCTTTTGTTGTGAACAATAGCAAACAAAAGAAGGGGAAGGAGATTAGTTCAGATGGAGGCAGTGTTCCAACATGGATAAGTGAAGGTGCAGTATGTAATGATACAGACATTTTGTGTGTTTCTTAATTAAACAGTGGCTTTGTTTTAATTGTTGACACAAGCAGAAGGCCTCACAGAATAAAAAAAATCCAAACAGTGTTTCATATGTGAGATTATATAATACTGTTTTCAGAGTTTTAACACCTGCTGCAGAACAGGTTGATACCTGCTGACAGACAAGACAGAAAGTTCAAAGGTTTTTCCATTTGATGACTCAAAACACTGTCTATTATTCCACCACGCATGGAAGTATCGCTGCTTAATCTGCACAGGCTATGACTTACTTCTCTGAGAGATACTAATACTAAGAAAACAGCTTCAGGCAAATCAGCAGCCAATGTTAAATTAAAAAAAACATGAAATCTATCTCTAAGAACAAGCTACAACAGTGACATCATTGCAACACATCTTCTACAATGTTTATCCACCAGGTAGAGGCAGAAAACAGTGAAATCTTGCCTCAGTACTCGCAGTGCTAATGTTTGATTAAACACCTTTCATCACGTGCCAAGTTAAGAAATCTCTGTTCTACATCTTTTGTTCCTCTTACAGAGTCAAATAACGTGTTATGGCAAGACGCGGACTCACTAGCAGGCTTCAAATGAAGGCAGTATATTAAAAAGTTCAGTCCACATTTGTCATGCTCCTGTCATTTTATTTGACATAACTGGACCAAGTTGATTTGCATCGCTAGATTGTTAATTATTCCAGTAGCAGAGAGTATTGATGTGTAAGCCACAGGGAAGATAGTTGTGCGCATCTCTACGAATGAGAGAGAGGCTAATATTGATTTACAGTGTGCTTCATAATTTGGATTTATATGCATGATCGTGATAGTGTTGCTCTTTTATTTTGAGTCATTCCTTTATGTCTGTACACTGCTGTCCTTTCAGGTGAACCATGAGTGGGCGCTTATGTCTCGCAACTAATAAAATATAGTACGTGGAAAATATTTTTCTCTCTAAATAGTCTGTCTCGTTGATAAAACTCCTTCACCTCTACAGTCCTTCTTTTGTCTATTCATAATTTCAAGTCTATTCACTCCTGGTGTGTTCACAGGAATTTCTAACATTCCCAGTGAAAATATTTGCGCTTGTATATGAGGTTGGAAAAACCTACTTGGCATAGAAGACTAAATGGATGTCCTGCATGAAACATTTTTTTCTCCTTTCACCACATCCCAAAACAATGCAGCGTTGTGTAATGTTGGGGGATGATAGTCCAGCACAAGCTGTGATTCACGTGTGAACCCCCAACTCAGAGCTTAAGTTACATTTTGGTTTCAGTTTAGACAGTGATGGTTGACTGACAGCTGAGTATCCCTCAGTGGTTGTTAGCAGGCTGCGCTTTTTTACGGAGTGTGGTGGTGTTTATTTTAAGATTGGATATAATAGACAAAGAGGAGACGGGATGAAGAGGACAGGGTTATGAAATGGCACTGAAAAAAAAAATTAAGACAGAAAACATGTTATCCAAATGAGGATGATCTCAGTGCTTATTAACATGCAGTGTACCATTTTGTACCACTAGATGGCAATGTGTCCACAGACAAATTTTCAGTCCAGACAAGTGCTTTGACACCTCTGCCTCTCTCTTTCTCACATTATTTTCCAGGAGATGATCCAGCATTAATACCCAACAATGGGGAATTTATCAGGATTTTTGTTCTCTCGTCTGAGGCAAACAATTATCAGATATGATGGGGGGGGGGGGGACACATTTTGAAACTCAATGTAATCTCTTTTTCTCTGTGTCAGTCACGCACACGTGCATGCACATTCACTGCCACATTCAAATGATTTTACACCCAAATGCATACACACAAGTTCAAACAGTGCAGCAGGGTTTATCCATGTTTTAGAACCTAATTTGGTAGGTAAATGTTAACAGGTGGCAAAGCCCTCTGAATCCTTTCATTTTACATATCAGATCACGAGGTGCTTAACATCTCCACGTGAATGACTTCAAAACACGGTTTGTTCTTTCCTATCTGCTAAACAATCCCATGATTCTCAGCCACATGTAAATCTCCATGCTCCTCTTCATCATCGTCGTTTATTTCCAAGGGGAGAACGAGGAGAACCACGACAGCCTTCTCCAAATGTCATCTCCTGAACTTGGAGGTCAAGAGAGTGATTATATAGACTGACATGTCACAGTGCTGTATTGGGTGTCTAGCTGAGTGGAGGCCTATTACGCAGCATTATGTTGCTATGACAAAGCAGGAGGCTGAAACCACTGATCCACTGCACAGCAGACATGCCCATCCCCCAGCCTCTGAGCTAACAATACAATGTCACACTGAGAGATCACATCTCCTGTGAGATTCTCCTGGCTACAAATCATACAGTAGGACTGTTTCAAAACACCCTTGGGTTGTATACTGAAATAACAACACCCTATATTTTCGAGAAAACTATCCAACCTTGTTTCTATAGATCTACTTTACATTTAGAATATGGAATCAAAGAAATAAGTTCAGCTGTAATTTCAGGTAAACAAATAGCATAATTATTTGGACATATTTTGAGTTTTGCATGGTCCATTTGACTTCACAACAAAAAGCTAGACACGTTAGTGTAACACGTGAAAGTGGTTGGTTTTATTATCAGTGAATCAGGGAGATTAAATGATTGTAGATAAAGGTTTTCATTGCACAACTCCACCATCGTGCCATCTAAATCGACTGCTAATTGAATACACTGCGATAGGCCCAACCTAGCAAGAATATTTTCCTCAGTGCATAACATCTCAATATTGCAACTCATACAATGGTCTCCATGGAAACCCATCAGAGACGTTTGTCCTGCTGACAACCATTCAACATCAGCATCAACCATTTTTAACACACTGGAGGTCCAAATTATATGATGTAACAGACAAACTGCTCAACATAGCTTGCAAATTAGTTAGATCTGATCTGGATTTGTGCATAAATATGTTATGTAGCTAGGGCCAGCTACCTTAGCAATATGCTTATAAAAAGGGCAAACAGCTAACCTGGTTCTGTCCAAAGGTAACAAAATCAGTCTTCCAACACGTCTAAAGTTCAATAATTAACATGTTATATGTCATTTATTTAATATGTACAAAAACTGAGGTGTATAAATTATATTTCTTTCAGTTGTAGAGGGCGTTTTGAGCCTGATCTCTTTCTTGGCTGGAAGCATTTGAAAGGCAATCAGTGTTTTATACAAAGAGATATAAAATGTTAATTAGCGAGCTTCAGAGGTGCTGGTAGGCTGATTTTGTTACCTTCGGTCAAAGATAGGCTAGTTGTTTCCCCCTGTTTCCATTCTTTACGCTAAGCTAACTGGCTTCAGCTGTATTTACCATGCAAATATTAAAGTAGTATCAAGGTTCTCCTCTAACCTTTCGCATAGAAGTGAATTTCCTAAAATATTCATACTTTGACACACTATTCTTTTAAAGTCATATAGAAATGTTTATTTTATTTAAAGCATTTAGTTGGATTTTAGCATCTAATACCTACAAAGGATAAAAAAACTACTG
This sequence comes from Sciaenops ocellatus, assembly GCA_033000465.1. Lineage (NCBI taxonomy): Eukaryota > Metazoa > Chordata > Actinopteri > Sciaenidae > Sciaenops > Sciaenops ocellatus. The sequence continues at coordinate 8,037,426 of CP136868.1, forward strand.
ATTAACTGGCCAATCTACAACTTGAGAGGGAATTTCAAAACTGTGTAGCTAAAAGATTTAAATGTCACTGTAAGAAAAAGGCATTGTAAAGTCAATGACTGCCATTATGCCGGAGGGGGAGGAAAGGGAAGGCGAGTCTGTTGGATGGCCAGGTCACCAACCCTTGACCTCTGTCCCCGACCCTTGAATCTATGACATCTGTCTGCTTTTCCCGCCTTCTCTCCCTCCCCCTGTTCTGTCAAAGGAATTTGATTGAGGCGGGGGGAGGAATGTGGCTTCATAAAGTCACACATTTTTTTAAACACAGATGTTTACTGAAGTGTAATATACAGTATAAACCGAACAGCATACAGTTAATCGGACCTATTTTTTTCTTCTTGCCTCGTCTTTGCTAGCGTGAAAACAAAACATTTGCCTCCGAAAAACAGAGACGTTTTGTTTTTCTTTTATTAGGCTTTGCTCTGTCTGGAAAATAGGTCTGTAGGCTATGACATAACAGTGTACCACAGAAAGCCTTCTGCATCTCTGGCCGGTGTGGATGGTTGCAGAGGGGGGGAGGGGAGGAAGACCGTGGGGGTGGTGTTGTACAGTGAGTACACAAGGCTTGCTTTTTCTCTCCAGTACCACACACTTGTATGTGCACACACCCACACACACACAGACAGACGCACACACACAAATAGTGAAGCCTTTTCCTCCAGACTGGCTCTGATTGCCTGGCCCCTATGCTCCTATTCTCTTTACAGTGTAAATAAAGCAGCAGGGCTTAGGGAACTACATTCAATATGTCAATGGACACCGGCGCACAATGAGGAATAGATACCCAACTGGATATTCCCCCTGCTACAGACTGAGCTTCCCAAGCGCTTCCCCAGCCTAATAACGACACAACAAGAGTCGTGTGACTCGCGGCACCCTTCCCCCACCCATACATATTACCACTGCTCCTCAGTGCTGTCTAGAAAGGTCATGTGACCCTCATCAGCTTCCCGGGTTGGGGGAGGGGAGGCAGATTGAACCTGTTCTTTGTTAGGAGGTCAGTCCCAGCTCTATGGCAGGAAGCACTCCTGCCATACAGCATGTAATAGAAGTGCAGAAGGCTGTGTGTGTGCAGGGTTTAGCAAGCATGGCTCACAATAGCGCAGCGCTATGCAAGGCTTGCCTGACAAACGCAGCTCCAGTGGTTTTAAAAATGGGACTGGGCTGATGTAACAGAGAGAAAAATAAGTGGAACACTTTTAAACCCAAGCTCTGTTATTATTAGCAAGGGCTTGGATGTCTGCATACAATTAATATAAGCATGACATTAGAACTGCTGTTTGTGTGAGGAGATGTAGCTCAAAGGTTAACAGCTGGACGGGGCCAAACAAATTCAAGCAGGGATATTTGGTTTTTTAAATAAATGGAAGCAATAATGGAGGGGTAGTATTCCTTCAGGGGGGAAACAGCTACAAAAGCTGCACAGCAAATATTAAAAAATTTCAGTGCATCTCTACTGTGTTCAGATGATGTCGTCTGTCTGGATTCATCAGACTACAACCTCAGGCAGTTCATTGCATGTTACGGGGTTGGGATCAGGATCAGTACTTTTAAAATTCAGAGCAATGGGTTGTTGTTTTTTTAAGAAAAAAAGTAGCATAGGCCTACTTAATAGGAAGGAGTAGAAAGGACTTTACTAAGTATAGACAATATAAAACATAAATTTCCAAAGAGCTGATGTGAAGCTCTGAAAGAAGGTGATTTTTGGCCACCGCCATCTTGGCTGTGCTGCCGCCTCCGGGCTGATCTAAAAATGGGCAAAGACATGGAGTTTAGGTGGAGTTGAGATGGGCTGAATCAAGTCTGGTTGCTCAAACAAGCCACCTGTAACGGCACTCAGCTGCCAGTGGCCATACTCTTAATTATGCATAACTTTAAACCTTAATATCATTTCAATTGGTAAATTCTAAAAAAAAATCACCCTCAGTACAGCTGTCATGATGGGTAAATTAGCTATAGAGACCAAAACTGTTTTTTGTACCAGGCTGTAAACATGTTTATTTCTGCTGTGAAGTTGGACATTTTAACATGGGGGCTTATGGAGACTGACTTGTTCTGCAGCCGACCTCAAGTAGACGTTTGAAGAACTGCAGTTTTCGGCACTTCAGTGTTGGTTTCACTTCACAGCCACAGAGCTAGCCGTTTGGTGAAGGAAGTGGAGTAATTCAGGTACATTAGTCATGAGTGATGGTACATTCAGATAGAGATCAGCAGCAGTATGAAGCAGTGCTAAGAAACAAAGGTTTCACTTCTCACTTACCTGCACAATCTTGATTTTTTTCAGATCCCATAATGGCACAAGCTTTGAGTTCTGACTGAATCAGAGAGGGTGAGTACTGGACGATTTGTTACATACAATCTAGAAATGTTATTTCCAAATGTTGGTGAAAAAAAAAGAGTGTAATTAAGCAACAAATCCCACTTACAGAAAATGAACAGATCAAATAAAAAAATTTATTTTAAGATTTTTTTTTTGTTGTTGTTGTTGAAATTGTCAGAGGTCATACAAATGGATAGTAATTTTATATTATATTTATATTTATATTTATATTTATTCAGTGTTGGTGAGGGTGTAGTCGTTCGTTTTTGCGCCACACTTGACAGACAGTCACTTTCACAAGTGGTGATCCTCTTGTGACATCCTTTAGAGCAGACACACTGATGATAGGTACTCAACTGTTTGTTACTCATCTTCATCTTGTGTCACCTTTAGTCACTTTGTGAATGACTTGTTGCAAACACCACAAATGTATTTAACAAGGGGGCATTCTAAAAGTTATTATAATTAGTATGGTAGTGATCTAATTAGTAAGATTTAAGGGGCCTCTATTCACAGAATATGGCAGAAAGGGAATATAATATGCATGACTATGTTTTCATTATACCATCATCACCTGATAATATGAACTGTTATGTTATATTATCTTAGAAGAATAGAACCTTATGAGTATAGACAGGCAAAGTATTGACTGAACATAGAGTGTGGTTTAAAATGCAGATGTGTCGTATATAAATATAGAGCCGGATGTATGAATGGAGTGAATTTCTAATTTGACATTTTCTGGAAATTAGATGTTTCACTTCCTCACTAACGATAGATAACAATTTACCGTCAAGAAAGGGACCTGAAACTTTTTTTTTCTCCGTCAGCAGACCAGAACCAACAGTGATTTAGTCCCACTGGCATTACATGTGTAGCCACAGCCTCTTATAGTTCCTCTGTGTCACAGCCCTACATTGACTTGTGAAATAGCATAACTGAGCTACATCGTTGCACTTTAAAGATTCAGATCTTCAGTAGGAAGGAACCAGTATCATGCAATAGCTTAGTCATATAATGTACCTCTGACCTGTAGAGACATAACAGCTTAGAGGAAGAGTTAGATAATGACCATTGCCCAAGATATAAGTAAAAGGTAGATCCTTTGTCCATGGAGAGCTGTTAACTTCCTCAAATGAAAAATCGCTGCAATAACCCAGTCTATCTTCCAACAGGGAGTTCCCTTCTAGTGCTATTTAATATTGACCTCAAAGACTTCATAACATCTTCAAGTATCTCTTATCTCCTTTGGTGTGGAGGTGAGATAGTGATATAATTTTAGTCCCACATTTACGGGGTGTTGCTGTGATGTATTGATAATAATATGCATCATTTTTAGGTTGCTTGTCCATGGTCTAATATTGCAGTTTTCCATTTTCAAACTGTAGCCTTCATTGTGACTTTTAAGTACATAATCAGGGCCTTTAGAAATAGTCATGAATCCAAGTCCGACCAACACACCCTGCACTCCTCTTGGAAATGTTATAACAGACACTAAAAGAAAGTCTCTAAAATAGATTTTTCAGATTTTACGAGGGACAGGACCTTTAACTGTTAAATAATATTTTTTATGGATATTATTTCTCAACAACAAGGTCTAAACACTGCTCCAAGGCCTTCTCCACACTGCCAGGAAAAAGAATGTTGATACTGAATCCTAATTTCTTTGTTTGCGTAGCCTGAAAGTAGTCCAAGGCAGTAGTCCTGGATCATATTTTATGGAGAAAATGTTTTCTGGTTTCCCCCCTTGATGTCCTCTGGCTGCTCTGCACCAACTCTCAGTGATTTACAGTGTTTCCTGATGGACAGTAAAGTAAATTGCTGCAAACTATAGCTGCTAACTATTAGCTATGTTAGCTCAGTTTATTAGCCAGGGAGCTCGGGGCACCAGGGTAGTGTTAGTTTACAAAGTAGTTTTGGTCCTCCGGGAAGAGGAGGTTTCCAGGCCCAGGGCACAAGGGAATGCAGATAGGAACTGGAGCTGGGCAAGTGGACGATGTAGCTGGCCTCAGCAGACTTTATGGACATAATGGCAGAGGTGAAGAGGACATTGATGGAGGAAGCCAGGAAAAGAAAAGGAGAGAGTGACCGGCCATTGGACAAGAATAAATCTGGGACATACATAGGACGAGCTGGACTTCTTGCTGTTGAACACAATAATATTTGCTGGCTGCTGTTTCGTGTTGTTGCACTTGCTTGACGTTGAAAAGTTGTCGACTTGCTAGTTTTTGATCATAAGTAATGTAATCATATCAAATACATATTTATGACAGTGTTATTGCAAGTGGGGGTGCTAAAAAGCAAAAATATGGAATAAAAGGAAAAAATACCAATTTCTACACAAAATATTGAGTCTAAAACTACTGAAATAAGCCCGGAAAACAGATATCACGTGTATTCTTTAACTATCTTTTTGATTAACAAAACCCCTCTGACGTCAACTATTTACAATGAGATCAAGTCAACTTTATTGTCAATGCTGCCATATGTACAGGACATACAGAGAATTGAAACAGTGTTTCCCTCATACCCCTAGTGCAAACAGCAATATACATGAAATATAAAATATATGCAAGTTTAAAAATATCTAAGAAAAATACAGCAAATCTAAAATATATAAACATATATAAATATGGCAAATATAGAAAGATATCTACTAATAGTGTAGATTTTCAATACATTTTTTTCTCTTGGATACAACATTATATGCACATATTGTTACACTTTATGGCTCTGCAACTTGAAGGACATAATAATAATAAAAAAACATTGCAACTTAAAGGTCCAGTGTGTAGGATTTAGTTGCCTAAAGTGGTGTAATCGCTGCATTGCAATCTCCTCACATCACCTTCAGCTCCCTAGTGTAAAGGAGAAACAACATTTAAAGGGCCCTCTCTATAGTCAGTATTTAGTTTGTCTGTTCTGGGCTACTGTAGAAACACCATGTTTCAACATGGCGGCCTCCATGGTAGAGGACCCGCTCCCAGTGTAGATATAATGTGGATATGTAGATTCTTATTTTCAGGTGATTATACATGCATGAAAACGTAGTTATGAATAGTATATTCCATGTATGCCTTATTCTGAAAATAGAGGCTCTAAATCTTACACACTGGACCTTTAAGCTGGGGGGGCAGTTGTGGCTTGGAAGCATGGAATATGTGGTGCGCACGTATTGCAGCATTTACGGTAACCAAAGGAATGTGTCACACCAGTGTAGAGCCGTAATGATGTCAACTTGTTATTTACTTTCCAAATCTGAATGACTGAGCAAGGCGAAAGGAGGATTAATCAACCGCTGTGTGACCAGGCAGGCGAAAAATAGTCGAGCGTGTGGGGGAGGGGAAGCAAGCTCAGAGGCCAGATAGGCAACATGCTCGACTGTATCTTGTGAGACTGAGCCTACTGCCTACACTAAAAACAAAATATCAAAGTAATAACACACTTTAGCGCTTGTTTTCGACCGTGTGCTACTATAACGGTGTAAGCTGAGTGTGTTTTGGGTCAAATCTGACCTCCATTTTAGGCTACACACTGAAGCTACAGTAGCTTTTGTAGTAACGGCTCACGCAGCCGTTGAAACGATTTCTGTGGCGACGAGATACGTTTATCTCGTAATGTAGCGCAGATAGCTTAGCATATGTTTACAAACTGGCGTTTATATTAGCGTGTAATCTACCAAAATTTAGGCAGCGAGATAAAGGAGATATAATACCATTAGTGTGTTTAATTTAATTAAGCTCCATCGTGTTTTCATTATTCAGGTTTAAGGTCAGTTAGCCTTCATCCCCCCCCCCCCCCCCACCTCACCACCACCACCACCCCTCTCTCTCCTATTCTCTGTCTACGTCTCTCTCTCCCGCTGCCGATCAGCGCCTGCTGCTGTCTCTTTATGTTACTGTTCCCAGTGAACGGTGAAACTCCACAGAGTAGCCTGCAGCCCTTCAGCCACAGAAACTCGGCTTTTTTTCCCCCCCTTCTCCTTCTTCTTCCAACTTTACCGCCAGTTGTAAGTGTGTCTGAGCGCTTTTTTTTTTTTTTTTTTACGCTTTTGTTAGCCCACCAAATTAGCCGACAGTGAGTCATACGAAGGCAGCGGTCGGAACTTGAAATATGACGATAAGCAAAATGGGAGGAAAGTCATTGCTAGCTTGCTGAAGTTGGAGGTTCTCCTTGTGGAAGAGGAAGAGGTGGCGGCGGCGGACACCACGAGTTCACTCTCACAATAAAAGGTAAGCCAGTAGAAGTCGAGTGGTTGGCATGGGTTTTTAGACTGCACTGCATTCAAGCTGCCTCTTGTGTTTGTGTGTGGGTTATAAGCGAAGAGGATAATGACTTTCAGAAATTGGTGATTATGGCGTTGATTATGAGGTACACCGGCACATAGCTTAGTCACCCCTTTGGCTCCACACGTGTGTTGAATTTCCTGCTAGTGTCTTTTAATTTTCTCTCTGTCGGTGTTAGTTAGCCAAACAACCTACTTTTTTTGATACTATGTTTTTTTCCACACACTCACAGTAGCTGAGCTGTGGACTACTTAACAAAAAACATCTTGGAAAAAGAAAAGTTTTAGAGGTTAAAGGTTGACCCTTTTTTTGGTGAATTATTAGCATATCCACTTTGCCCTTTATAGCACACTAGAAAACCTCCACCACATGAAGTTGCACCGGTCATTTTGTCCAAGCTGAAGTATGAATGATACATATTTGTATTGCCATGCAGAAATAGGAAGCGCATGAGTGAGAGAGAGAGAGAGGGGGAGAGGGGGGAGACATTCACTCATACTAGACATTGCCACCAGTTTTCAAGGGACAGTTCATGTTACTGTACAGCTACAATGTGACTCTGTATCAGCTGTAGAAGAGATACCAAAAAGAAAACCCTGAAGCTTGAAGGCACGGCGCGTTCATGTGTCAACAGAACACTGTATAAAATCAGTTTACTTTCATGTGGAGATTAAGCAATGTTGTGTGACCTATATTTTCCTCTTATTTTGCAGTTAGTAGCCCTGTGCCGTTCCCTGTAGTTGATGGAATAATGGGACAGAGCATGTACAGACACAGTTAAGATGTCTCACCTAACCCCTGAGCATCAAAGTGTTCATTATCTCTTATTAAAGCAAGACATGAGAAGGATCAGGAGGCAAATAGCAGCCATAACACACTGCTGTTTGAATGCTATCTTAACCTGATTCTACTTCAGTGGCCCAAATAATTGATGCCCCCATTTTCTTGCTGACCTACTGGCTGCTGTATATTCACAATATCAGTCAATGTTGTTTGGCTACTGAAATCAGATGGAGGCTATTTAACAAAGACGTTGCATTGGGGAGAACCTCTCGAGTTTTTTGAAGTGTAAGTCATAGGTTGCCACTGGATGACACTCGGTACTCGTCACTAATGTCAACATCACATAGACACCATAATATTGTCATTTTTAACATTTTTTTGTAGAGAATGACAAACGGACAAAATAACAAAAGACAGTGTTTTTGGAAGAGTTCAAAAAACAATATTTGGTTGAACAACCCTGATTTTCAGTCAGAGCTTTCAGGTGTCTGGGCATGCTCTCAACCAGTCTTTCATATTGCTGTTGGGTGACTTTATGCCACACATGCCACTAAAAGTCAAGCAGCACGACTTTATTTGAAGCTTGTGAACATCCATCTTCCCATTGATCACAATCTAAAGGTTTTCAGTGGGGTTCAGATCTAGAGATTGGGCCCACCATGATGGGGTCTTGATCTGGTGGTCCTCCATACGCACCTTAATTGACCTGGCTGTGTGGTATAGAGCATTGCTCTGCTGGAAAACCCAAGCCTCAGAGTTGGGTAACATTGTCAGAGCAAGCTTTCCCTCAGAATAACTTTGTACGTTGTACATTGAGTCATGTGTCCTTCACAAAGACAAATCTGCACCTTGCTGAAGCCCCCCTGGATCATCACTGATCCTCAAAACAGTAAATGGAAGACACTGTGGCTTGTAGGTCTCTCCTGGGGTCCTTGTAACCATTAAATGGCCAAGTGTTGAGCTAAACTGAAAATTGGAGTCTTTACTCTAGTCCTCTATGGTCCAATACTAATGGTCTTTTGTAAACCTCAGCCTTTTCTTCTCATTGTTGACAGACTTTTTTCTAGATTTGTACAACTTCAACCCGGCCCTTAGGAGTCTGTTTCAAACTGTCCTTGCCGTGCACTTCACCACAGCCGCCATTTGCCATTCTTGTTGTTAGTCACTTGATTTCATCCTGCGGTTGTTGAGTGACTTTCAAATAAGTTAGCAGACCATCCATTCAATGGAGAGTTGGTTTCGCTCTCTGTTGGTCTGTAGCCCTGTCGTCTGCACTTTCTGTAGCTTCAACTTGTTCTCATGAACCGCCAGTTTTGAAATTTTTAGGATGGAAGCAACCCTAAGCCAACTGTATCCCTCAAATATAAGTGACTTTCCAATCACGTAATGTTATTGTTTTACCAATCTCTGAACCCATCGGCATTTGCGCCATTTGACGCCTAGGCTTCCTCTGCAATACGATTGCCAACGTCATACGAGAGAATGACTCATCCCCATAAACACGTATCTATATGAATGTAGATAATTAAAAAAAAAAAAAAAAAATTGACATTTTGACAAAAATTGACAAAATTGACATTAGACATTAGCTGATGGCTTCCAAGATTGTATTTTAGCCAATTTGGTCCTCCTCTTTTGCTCTCCAGACGCTTCCAATGCCAAAATCTTGGTAACTCGCCTACAGATCAGACATTAATAGGCATTTCTGTTTCTAGGGATTAATGTTCTGTCTTACAAATGAATTATTCTAAGCAAACTGTAGATTTAAGGTAACAAGATGTGTTTTTGTTCTGCAAGTTGTGCTGCATGAATGTTGGGCACAGTGCCTCAAACTGAACAAGGTTTGATTGTGTTATGTAATTTTTGTTTACAATTCCACATCTGTTTCAATCAGAATAAGTTTCTTATTAACATTGTGATATTGATTTTAAGCCGCATTGCCATGCCCTGCCATTGTGTTTACATCTTTTGTTACCAGACCCTGCCAGAGACTTGCAATCAACCCTAATTGCAGCGGTTACAAAAACAGGTTTAGTGCCACCTATTTAAAGAACAAAAGGAGTTTTATTATGTCTTAATTACATGTTTCAGACCACTTTACGTTTTCAGTTTATAGATCCCTAAATATGTTAGCGCCATCGTCTTAGTACCTCTTACTGATAGCTCTGGAAGAAGCTCATTTTTAAACAGTGATTATCTGTAACATTTCTCCATGCATCTTACTTTGAGTCATCTTTAGCCAACATTTTGTTCATTGGGTGTTTCAGTAGGTGGACACGGTTATCTCTGTACAGAGTCCTCAGAGTGCATGAATGAATAATGTTGTTGGCCTACAGGTTATTGTCTGTCTGCCTCTTGTTCAGTGATAGGATTTGAGATGAGACCTATTGTCTTTGGTATCAGTGCTCTGTGCGCTCACTGGACTGGAAATAGTGGCTGGGCTACAATATGTGAAGAATCATAACTCATTAATCTGATGGTTTGTAGTCATTTAGCTCTCAATAGATATTTGATAAGTCATTCAAATGTAACTTCTAAGGACTCAGTGAACCGAGGCACGGAGGATACAACACATTGGCCGTGTGTTCCAAACAGAAATGTATCTTCGGCTCATAAGTAGAGCAAGGAAGTCCCTGAGAAAGCCTATGTCAGCCTTGTGGAACTGTAAAGCTCTGTATCGGGCTGTCCAAATATTTCTGTAGCAGTATTTATTTATGATAGGCCGGGGGGTGGGGGCATTTTCTCCCTCCAAAAGAGACATACAGTGTGCATGGGCTGCCAGCCAACTGGCAGACCAGTGGTTACTCTGAAATAACACCCATACAAGTACTGGCTAGTTCAAAGCTATAGTTATTTATTTGGATTTATTTTGGATTTGTTTATCGCTGGGCGAACTTGTGTCTGTTGCACCTCGACTCTTCTGTGTATTTAATTTAAAACAAGTGGGAGGAAACCACATGCCTTAAAGGGTGTGTGAAATGTTCAACTGCTGCAATGTCTAGCAGCTAATCAGTTTCTATTTCTATTGTGTCTGAGCCCACCATAGCTAATGATTCAGAGGCCTTTTTTAAAGGCTTGATGAATTGTTAATGGCACTCGCTCGCTTTGTAGCACACACTTCTCAGTGACTACATACATACTTACATAATTTCTTCTTTTAAATGCCGGCCTGTACAAACAGGAAAGCCACTTTCTTAATGTTGACTAAAAGTGATGTAAGAAAGGTGGACCTGTTGCCATTGTTCTAGCGTAGACCTACAATCTTTAACTCGTTTTTCAGTAGGAAGGTATTTGGAGCGCTATTACTACGGGTGGATGACTGTTAAGGAAGTTGTGCAAGCACATGCATGCCAGGGTTAGAAACCTTTTTTGCTAAAGGGAGTATTGTTTTTTTTTTTTTTCTCCACTTAGTTCACCTCTTCACCCTTTACTGAATCAGCGATCGGTAATCAAGTTGTTCATCTTTTCTACTGGTGATTCAGTCAAAAGAGTTTCAGTATGATGATCTGCAGTGTATTACGCTACGTTGCAGTGTACTGAGAAACTATAGCTGGCTAGCTACCTCATTAACATAGCAAACATGTGATTGATAAGAGGGACATTTTGAGAGTATTTTAGCGACAGCCCTTATTTCCCATCAACTCTTGTCTGAGTTGTATAATAGTTTGCTGTTTTATGTTCCAAAATGTAAATGTTGTTGTCTTGTCTCTGTTTAATTTGCCATAAAGTCTCATAATGACTAATGCTGGTTCAGTCGGTTTGCATGAATTCACAGTTTGGCCTTTTACACCGGGCTGGACTGGCAAAACTGGAAACCGACCCAACCCTATATACGAGCCATGAAAGTGCCCCACATGTCAGTTACCTAGCGTTGTCTTTAGAGAAAATAACTTGATACTTTAATGCCTATGAAAATATTGTAATATTTATATTTAGACATTGCTACAGTGTTGCAACATTTCTCGTATATAATTCAAAGTAAGGTTGGGTGATGATACACCAGAGCTTCTCAAAGTGCGGTAAGTCAATACAGATCCACCCCGTACTGCGTGTTATGAATACGATACATTACAGAGCGTAACTGTTTGTATTTTATAATTTTTTGGTCTTTTATTAGTTCAGAAGGAGCAGGCCCTCTCACAGAGTGTGCCAAGTTTGTACAGTAGCCCAAAATGGACAAATAGAGCTTTCTGCAGTCACCTTTTTCGTGGTAGGAAGGAGAGGTGAGGTGAAGTACCTTGATTTGTCAGGTGTTTTATTCACTGAGTCAGCACTAGTTATATTATCTTTAATTTGTCATTTGTTTTACAGCACGGTGAGTCTCTTTCCACACCTTCAAGCATGAGTGCATGTTACTAAACTGACATTAAATGGCAGTCGCTCACTTGCATAATAGCCAGTAAATTTCTTTTCATAGGCCTGAAATACATAGATATGTGAAGGTTTGTTATTAACGTACTCAGGTTATCTGTGCATAGCTTTGACCTTTCACTGAGTGGTAAGAGTATGTTTCAGGAAAACTGTGAATTGCGGTTTTGCACACACTGCTGCGGAAACGAAACGACCATCTGTAGAATGCCAGTGAAAGTCTCATGTTTGCTGCTGCGTAGTTTTGTTTTTTTGTGTGTGTGTGATTTCCTATTCCTTGTAATTTGAAACTTGTCAACGTTAAACCACAGTCTGCTCCTACCTTTGGTGAATGTGTGTTTTTAAAAAAAAAAAAAAAAAGCATCCTTTAAGGCAAATGTGGGTGCATGCATTTATTAAACGTAGTTTAAAGACAGGTTTATCACTGTACACACTGATAGCCCCATGCAATTACACAAAGAGTTGATTAATGATTAATAATTGAAGCCATATTTACATAATTTGTCTTTGTTTCTTGACCAGGAATCTGTGAAATATTACGAGGTCAGGTCAGTGGTGTATTTATGGCCTCCTAAAAAGACTATATTTTTGGTCCAGTGTCATATAGATGGAAATATACTTCACTTTCTTAATTTCTAAATGAACAAATTGAGATAACTGTGCGTTTAACCAGAGGTGTGTGCTCTCTTAAGTTCTTTCTGCTTACACAAAGGGAAGCATTTGGAAACATTTCCGAACTTTTTATTGCATGTGTCAATTGCTTAGCAGGATGGGCAGCGTGTAAGGACACACACACGCACACACACACTACGAATGGAAATCTTTGGCATGCAGCGTCGGTGTCGTACTGTGTAAATGCTAGGAAAAGAAACAGTCAGGGGATGGGTTAGAAAGAGAAGATCAGTATTTCAGCTCACTTGTCTGCCTTGTTTGTTTGACCCTAATGTCAGATGGAAGGAAAGCTCAAGGAGAATGGAGGGGGGGGGTATTTAGGGTGGCATGAGCAGCTGTTGACAGAGAAGCAAGATCCTCTGGTCACCATAGCAACACTTGTATTGCCCACACTGGTGTGTCTCTGTTTACAGCTTATTTGTGCAATCCTCATCCTGCTGAAAAAGGAATTGCCAGGCTGAGGCCTCTGTGTTGACTATTACGATGTCAAGGACACTTAATTCTCGCTTACTGTTGAATGAATGTAGAGATATATGTTTACTCTATCCAATAAAATGCGAAAATCTTATGTTTGTTTTTCTTTTGCTCTTTCGGTGAACCGGTGCTTACATAAAACCTTGCAAAGACGTACTGTACATTTCATAAAGATGTAGCCTAATAGTTTCAGTTCCTGTGGAAAACCCAGTGGAGACTACGGCTGCATATACAGTGTCAACACAGCCAGAAACCGCACAAAATGTTCTCTGCACTATTTATCGTTTTTGATCAAGTGTACAGTTCATTTACTATTCACTTTCAGATGTATTTCACAGGAACTTGTGGCTCTTTATCATATCATATGCAACATAAAGGCACAAAGTACACACTGGCCTAGATTTTAAATTATAAATGTGTCATTGCTGCACAGTGAAATATATATATGTTAATGTAATGTTAAGCTGCTCATTCTGCGTCTTGGTGAGTTGAAATGGTAACAGAAATCTTGCACAAATTTGTACATGCAGTGATGCAAGCTCAGAGTATTCAGTGAAAGGTTGTTGTTTCTAAGTATGGATGCCTTTTAAGCTGGTTTATCTCCTCTATTCTTTTAGTAAGGTGGAGATTTTTTTTCCCTGTATGTGTGCTGCACTGAGCATCAAAAGACAATCTCCTCCACACAATGTATTTACTTGCCACCCACCCTCACACAGCCATATACACATGCATGCCTTACAGCGACCAGGTTCCTTGTGTGCTTACATGCAGACATGTAACCAGGTTATTTGGAGAAACCAGATTAATGCAGAAAGTCGACGTGTTGACGTGCCCCGACATAACCTGGTTACTGTCGAAACATGCAGCTGGTCAACAATCCGCTTGTTTTTTTTCCTCCCCCGTGCTGTATCTTTTAACCAAGGCTGGGATATTTAAGACTTGCATGACAAAATGGGTCATCTGTCTCTGCCAAAATGGCCGATGTGACCGTTCCAAAAATGACTCTTCTGAGTGTGCTCTGATCTGCCGAATCTATGATTAGTTCATCTTTAAAGGGGAACTCCCATTAGTTTAGATTACAGGTCTTTGGGCGAACTACTGTATATTTACAATTATGTTATACATAGAGCTGCAACAATTGATAATGAAAATAATCGTTTGTTGCAGCCCTCGCTGTGTAAAGCATTCTCAGAAATTGGCTCTAGTGATGTCAAAGATGAAGATTGCAAGTCTGAAAATCTGATGTTGTGAAGTGAGGTAAAAAAATATATATATAGTTATCAGTATGAAAATAAAAAAATGGCAAAGATCTGCATCAGTGTGTGCCTGTTGCTACAGGTACAGGGGGAAATACAATCCAGGAGGATTGGTTGTAATAATGAATCGATTAGTTTTGAGGCTCATGAGATGCTGCAGCACTGTACAATACAATAATTCTGTGGCGAGGTGAGCTGTGGTGTAAAACGTCTCATTTACACAAATTTAGCTTTAATTTTCAGTTGTGGTTTTGACTCTTGATTTAATTATTTTGGATAGAGGATTGCATCGCTGCAAGTAATGATCTGTCCTTCAGTCCCTCTCTTTGTGGTTTTCTGTAAAAGATTATAATGGTATTGCTCCTTCCACTCTCTGACAATAGCTTTATTGTTTCAGTTCTCATTTCATCAGTTTAATTGTTCTGATATGTTCCTTTTTACGTACGCGATTATTGTCCACATCAATAGGAAAAACAACCCAGGAGTTCTCGTTTTTTTTTTTTTGTTTTTTTTTCCAACAATGTTACACTGCTGATATTGTTTCATGTGCTACAGAGAATACTAAATGACACCAGCGGGCAAGTGGGAGTTGTCATTTTTATTTGATGCTAATGGGTTCAGCATGAGGGTGGATCTTAGGTCCTGACGCTCCTGATTAGAAGCCATCATGATGAATCCTTTCAGTGATCCTCGCTGTCTGTTCCCATCCCCCATTCTTTCCCCCCGGGGAGACAATATACTTGACGGTGGCGCCTGTGAATGTGAGATCCTCCATTGAAAGAGAAAAACGCACACCTAACACGTTATTGCTGCGAATCTATCAAAGCGTACCACATCGGCGACTTGACCCGTTGTGATTTGGGTAATTCATAGCACAGGAGCATGCTCGCAGCACCAGTGGCTGGAGTTGCACTAATGCGTTATCTCAGTGACCTTTTTTTCATTGTTAACCACTGAAACAACCAGTAGGTTAGGCCCACTCATTCCAGGGGGTGGCAAACCATGTGCACGCAGAGCCAACGACCTGCAGGTCTTCATTTCAGCTGATCACCTCGGCAGGTAATTTCACACTCGACTCCTTCCCCCTCTACTTAAAGGAGTGTTAATCAGCGGGTAGAGTCTTTTGGTTGGAGTGGAAAACCTGCAGCATGTTGTCTGTGATGGCACACGGTTGGCCACCCCTGGTAAACATTAAAAAGTGTTGCCACCCATAGGAAGCATGGGAGAAGTGTTTCCCCTGGAGACCGAAGGCTTCCATCCCCCACTGTTTGCCGACCTACATTGGCCGTCGCTAAGTGACTCATTGGGAGAGGCAAAGAATAATGCACAAATGGTTGTTGTGATTACCTGTGTGGAGATCATTATTTATCACCCTGCTCCCTTTCCACCACCACCAACTCCCCCCTTTCTCCGATTCCCCTCCCCCACCGTCTCTCTCTCTCTCTCTCTCTCTCTCTCTCTCTCTCTCTCTCTCTCTCTCTCTCTCTCTCTCTCTCACACTCACTCCCCTCCCCCCCTCAAGACTGCAGCCCAACCAGAAGCTTCAAAGGCGGGTTTTACTCAGCAGAGCAGTTCAAGAGAAAATGGCTGCTGTTTCCAGGTCTTGTTTGCACATCTGTCAGGAGGTGACTGTTCAGGAGAAAATGGGGTCCCGGGTGTGCTGGTTTTCAACATCATTCTTTAAAACAAAAAAAAAACCTGCGTGTCTAGGAGATGGCTGATTGTGTGTAGTCTCATTGCTCCATTATTTCTGCGTTCAGATGTTTATGCTCAGAAAGCATTTTATTTGTCTCGGTGATGGATAGGTGCTTTTACATGACAGGCCTCATTTAGAGGGAATTATTTGCAGTGGCATGTTTGTTTTAACCAGAGCAGCTGAAATGGAACAAATGGTGTTTGAGGTGGCTTACAGCGTGCTTAAAAATGAATGCTTTATGTGGTCTATATATAGAATATCAGTTATGTATCTTTGGGATCTATATTAAGACAGATTAGATTAGGATAAATCTGTAAACAGCTCTTTTTATTGCATATTAGCTACAATAAATTTGCCTTAGGCTTAGTCAGGTCCATAAAAATGAATCATAATTCATGCTCCCAGCATGTTTTGGTCCTCTTTCTAAAAACCTATATTCATCCTTAGATATTGCAAGCAACAGAATATGTTTTCTTTTCTTATTTTTTAGCCAAAGACACACTTTCCTCTCTTAACTCTGAATGATATCAAAGCTGAATTTGCAGCCGACTTTACATCTACGCAGTGAAAGCAGCAGTCGTCTCTGTTATTATCTACACTAGACACACTCAGAAGTGACTGCACTTATCGCACAATACACAATCCAAATATTTACACAAGCAAGTTGTGAGAAAATGCAACTCGCTTGCTTTATGTCGCAATTATGTGATTGAGAGTGAGAGTAACTGCATAGCTCATCAGACGTGCTCTGAAACATGGTTGTTGGAGCATGAAGTCCCTCTCGACTGTGGATGAAGCTGGTGGTGTAGTTTACATTGTCGTGTAATTGCAGTAAACACCCTAATGAGCCTGATGACTGCAGCAGGGGTTCTCATCATTGGACTTTATTAGGGGTATTTTAGGGTTTCTAGTTGTCTATGCCATCTATTGTGTTTTCCTTTGTGCAGTCACCTGTTTGCATTAGGAAATGTTAAAACATTATGTACATTATATACATCGAAATGTGTCAGTTGCTGTCACTATTGTTGGTTTGTACTTGTTTTCAACTTTGCTTCAGGGATCAGAGAAGAGTTTTTTTTTTTTTTTTTGTGACTGTTTTTGTCACACCAAGAGAAAATGCTCGTCTCTTGGTGTTAATGTGTGATTGACAAGTCGTTAGTCTAATGTGCTAGTTGAGAGAACTAACAACAGTGACTATCAAAGGAGAGACCTGTTCATTTGGCAGGATCATTTAATATAAAACTTCAGTGGGTAAAAGAAGCAAAAATGATTTATTTTATTTTTTCAGTTTTATGATTTATATTTTATATGCGCTGAGAGAACCCCAAACTGGACTGGGAAAATGAGATGTAGTGCCGAGCGTGGTGCTGCGGCTCCATTGTTGGAATTTTGTGGGTGACGTTTTGTTCAAATGAATCGACACGTGTTGTATTTTGCTGCTGCAGCGCCGGGTAAATGTGTAATGTTAAACAGCCTGTAAACAGCGTGTTAAATTACCCTCTTTGCCTCACACGCACACACAGTAAGAATAATACCTTATTTTGCCATCGATGGGATTGAATCGATTTGGCGCATGTGTCGCATCATCATTCCTCAGATGCTGTTTTCAGTGTTCAGCATTAACACACCTTTTAATGTGGTTTCTATCTGGGTTGAGACTTGCCACTGTGCCGCATGATATTTATTACCATTACCACATAGAGAAGTTGTTGTGTAGTGGTTGGAGGTTGCCAACACTTACTAATATCATACTCAAACTGTCCTGCAGATCTTACTTTCATGAGAGTTTTTATGTTGAGTTTTAGTTGTTTGTTAAAGAGAGATGTCGAGTTTAGAGTATAAGAAACACCTTTTTCAAGCCGTAATATCAAATTATTACAACTAGAAGGGCTCTCGTAGAGTGCAGACCTCCATTAAGGCCAATAGTCCAGTCTTCTATGACATGCATATCTTCATATAATTCAATTTATTAGTTATGATGGGTTAGCTGGGCTTCATATCTGGTATTCTGGATGAATTGTTTGTGACGTTTTCTTCTCTAGCCGTTCAATTGAATGAAACCAAACGAAAAACAGTACGTGTATCTGCCACGAGATAGTCCACGAGTCTTCGAATCTTGTCCGAAATTCAACGGGTTCTTCTTTGGCCCATGCTATACACAAAGTTTGATGAACATCTGTAAACCTGCTGAACAAACAAAACAGCATGGTAATTATAGATGTGTCAAGATTATATCTACTGTACGTATCTCTGACTTCTGTGGTAGATCTGTGCTCGGTGAACTTTCTGTGGTAGCAGCCTCATAAACGAGTGTTTTTGCTTTTCCTTTGTAACATCTTCCTTTTTTTTTTTTTCAGAGGGATCATATGTTTTAGACTTTCACTCCACTTATCACTTCAGTGGATAAACCCCAGAGCCAGGTTACCATTTTGTCTGCTTTTCCGGAAAGCTTATTGTTTGGTCAAAGGAGGCTTGGATACCCAGGGAGTTGTGTAATGGATGGTGGCATCATGGGCCCATCTGATAGAGGGATTACTGCGTCTGCCCTGCACCGATGGGACCTGAGCCCCTCTGGGCTGCCTGTTAATTACGTTTCCAGTTGTTTGGTATGTAGCCGTAGCTGCCTTTGGGGGCCAGTGGCTGCCTTGCTTTGATGTGGGCCCCCCCCCTCTTCTTAGACCTACATGTAAGTTGAAGACATACATGGTGACAGTGGTCAAACCGGGCCACGGTGGCTAAGGTAGATGAGCTTAGTGTTGTTGTGTCACTTAGGAAGAATCTGCTTTGCAACGGAAGGCTATATTCTGCACATTAGTTTCACCACATACTCAATTTCGGTGAGCATCAGTGAATGCAAACACAACTTTTGTTTGTTTACAAGAAAACTCCAGAGGACACCTTTTAATAGCATCTCTTTTTGTGCTGGGAAAATATAAAAGAATCATTTTGTGGCTTGCACCAGTTGCGGAGGTTGTTAGAATTCCAGCCTGTAGTACGTCTGCTGCGGTACAATAAAGGCAGACTCCATCTGAAAGAATATACCAAGGTGAAAGAGTGAATAATTCATGTTGAGTAACATGTTCAACCCCTCTGGCTGTATGCCCACTGGTAATTGGGACAACACCATTCTCTGTCTATTTTGCTCGATCTCTCTTGTTGCTATGCTACCAAAGGGGAACTTGAGTGGGCCTGGACAGTGTTTGGAATGAAAGTTGGACAGCCATGCAGTCTTCATACCTGACACCACCCCCTTTTATTTCAGTATTTTGTTCTCAAGCCACATATCAGTCCCTTTATCTCCCAGTGGGAGAACAGGAAATGGGTATGTAGTTGATATATATAGTTTGTCATAACTCATTCTTAGGTTGTAGTGTTTTTTTTCTAACCTGAATCTGCTTATAGACCACTCTTTCTCTTTATATTTGTGTGTGTTTACATTATGTGTGTGGGTGTACAGGCAGTGTTGTTCCATTTCTTCCAGAGCCACAAGTAAATTATGAACGCCACAGTATTTTTGCAGTGTTCATCAGCCCAAGGACAAAAACATGATGGAATTAAAAAAAAAAAAAAGTCATCTTTTAGTTTCTTCAGTTTCTCAATTGAAATGTTAACATAAGCTCCGTTAAACACTCCGTGTTTGTGGAAAATAAGTCAGAAGAGAAGGTCAGGCTGGCTGCTATGAATAATTTGCCTCTTGCTCTCTTCTGTAATTCACTAAATGGGTCGGTAGACAGGCATTTAATATCCTTACTGCTTTATCAGGGTTCTTTCCATCGAGATGGTTGGCCAGGTCACTAATGGGAAGCACCACTGAGTTCTCAGTGAAAGCCAAATGGATATAGACACCCCCATTAGGCCTGAGAAGAGAGGGCTTGAAATACTTACATTCAGAACCAGACAAGGATTCACAGGTTAAGCGACCCAGCCATTGGCACTGTCAAAGGAAGGAATCATGCAGCGGGCAAGACGAGAGTGAGCAGTTACTGAGGCTGGATGTCAGTACAGCCCTTTGTGTCTTGTCTGTAAAAAATAAGTTGGCACATCGCTGCATCATTCAACAAGGATCGGGACAGACTCGTGCAGTGTGAAGAATTTGTACCTATTTTTATCAGAATGTGATCGAGAGATGATTTGTCAGACTGTGTCATACGCTAGACCACCGACCTAAATGTTAATCTCAACCCCCATTTTGAATTCTATTTTCAGGAGTGAACCCAGCCTTCCAACATACCTCCTCCCTTTCATTGGGCTAAGATGAGTATTACCAGTGACGAAGTGAACTTCTTGGTCTACAGATACCTCCAAGAATCAGGTTTGTGTCACTAATATCTGCTAAAACACGCTGATACTGTGTTATGCTGACAATAAATTTACTTGAATTGCTTGTATTGTTGTTTTTTTTCCAGTGTTGCAGAGTTTTGCTAACCGTGCACATCTTATTTGACCATTGTCTAGAAAATGCACTTCTCATGCAGAAGCAATTTTCTAAAGACAAAGCACATAATATGCAGCTATTTTTAATGTCATGCATGGCCAGACACTGCATGCTCACTTACACAGAGATATTTCCCCCTCAGCTCATAGTGGGAAATAATTCACCACCTGTATAACGTGATTGCACAAAATATTGTCTCGCTTTTTATGTCGATAGTATTTGGATCAATGACTGAAATCCAAGCTGCTGTTTTTTTATTTTTTTTTATTACTGTTTATTGAAACTGCTGCTGAAGCCATCTGGCAGAATACAACCTACTAGCAGCCATGAGAGGTCAACACTGACTCTGGCATGCCTTGTTATGCTCTCAAATGTCATACTTGTAATGCCATTTGTTTTTTTTCGTATTCGATTACCGTTCGCTTTGTTTGGACCTTTCTTTGAATATTTGTGTTGTTTGTGCACATCCTGTGCTTTGGCACTCTCCCGTTAATGAATGTGAATGGTGCTCTGTTTTCAGGTTTCTCCCACTCAGCATTCACCTTTGGCATCGAGAGCCACATCAGCCAATCCAACATCAATGGAACACTAGTGCCCCCTGCAGCCCTCATCTCCATCCTGCAGAAAGGGCTTCAGTATGTGGAGGCGGAAATCAGCATCAATGAGGTGAGGGCGAGGACCCGCTGTCACCGACTCCCACAGATGTTTGCTATTTGTTAATGATGCAAAGACAGACTTTGATCTCTATGACAACACACAGCAAGCTAACGGCAGATGCTCGTATCATTGTCATACTGGAAGAAAAATGCTCATAGAAGAATGCCAATTAGGAAACACTCTTCACCTCTGTAATTGATCATTAGCAGGAAACATGACAGGCCACTAATTAAAAATCCCATGGACTCATGATGTTTCATTAACTGCTGCTGTCGTGACAGGATGGCACGGTCTTCGACGGTCGGCCAATCGAGTCTCTGTCGCTCATCGACGCGGTTATGCCAGATGTGGTGCAGACGCGGCAGCAGGCTTTCCGCGACAAGTTAGCCCAGCAGCAGGCGGCCTGTGCCATGGCGGCTTCGACCTCTGGAAACCAGTCCAACGCACCAAAGAACGGAGAAGCCACTGTAAACGGGGAGGAGAACGGAACTCACAACATGAGTACGTGGAGTCTCGTAAATACCGGTGTCCCTGACGTACTCTTGTTAAATATTTATGTGATCAAATGGTAATCGAGAAGGCAGACACATCTATCTGTCACGAAAGTTTCTAGACTCTTTAAAGAGTTTTTATTTTTAATGAATATAAAGAAGATTCCTGGCAAAAACAGTCAAGAATGAACCTTAAAGTTCAAAATAAAACAGCTGCTTTCTTATTTGTAGTCGCATCATATTTTGTTTCTTCACTTTTAACCCAAATTTTTTATGGCCTAGCAAAATTTTAATGTTGAATCTTAGTGCATGCTTTATTTAAAGCAAAAACAGAGCATTACTAACTACATTAATGTTTCAAAAAGCTGTTACATCTGCCACTTATCAGACATGGCAGGCAGGAGTTGCTTCTAACACTGCGTTTTGTCTCAGGCTGACGCAAGGAACACCTAGTAGTTGAATTATTAAGACCAAATCATCAGTTTTTCAGCTGCAGATGACCCGTCAAAATAATCAGTTTTACACAAGAGAAACAACAACAACAACAACTGCAGCCATGTGGCTTCCACATAATGCGATATCATTAGCAGCTGTGCAGCTTCCCCTGTGAGTGAAACCAGAGAGGTGAGGATCAGGTGGAGCTCGAGATAAGGGGGAAGAGGAGTCGTTGTTTGTTTCAGCACGTCCTCCCCCCGCATAAATTTAATTTGAAGGTGTGGATGGCAACAGGAAGAGTCGGGTGTGAGGAAAGGTTTCACTGTCTGAGGATACAGTGAAGCTTTCACATCCTTTACTGTGACGTGGTTCTCATTATGCTGCGGTAATTGTGTGCTCTCCAAGTAGGTCAGTCATTTCAGACTGAGGTAAATAAAAATAGCGCTGGCAAACACATTATTGATTTCTTCCTGTTATTCTAAAGTCATGATGACAATTAATATTCATTAGATGTAAAGTTAGCCGCATTATATTTATTCTACGCGTAAGCTTGCATGCATGTGTTAATGCGTGTGTGTATCTGTCCATCTGTGTGTGCGCCCACTCTCCTTAGATAACCACAGCAGCGAGCCCATGGAGATGGATGTGGATGTAGAGATACCAGCCAGTAAAGCCACGGTGCTCCGAGGCCACGAGTCTGAAGTGTTCATCTGCGCCTGGAACCCTGTCAGCGATCTGCTGGCCTCGGGGTGAGTCTCTGTCTGTGCTGAAACGGATCTTGATTCATGCTGGATGAGTCACGCTATATTGTATGCATGCTTTGGCTTTTATTTTGGAAGAAATATGGCTTCATAAGATCCACCGCTGACAGCTTATATTCCAACCCCTCTATATTTTGACCCCCCGAACCCTCCTGCTGCGTTGGTATTCTGTTCAGCTCGGGGGACTCCACCGCCAGGATCTGGAACCTGAACGAGAATAATAACTCCAACTCCACCCAGCTGGTGCTGCGCCACTGTATCCGAGAAGGTGGCCAGGATGTCCCCAGCAACAAAGACGTCACCTCACTAGACTGGAATGTAGGTTCACGATCATGCGTCCACGTCTCCCCTCCTCTACTTTTACCGCGTGTTAAATAGACTGTGCAGCTGAGGACGGTTAAGTAACGGGTTTGTTATCTTTCCATCCAACAGAGCGACGGGACTCTCCTGGCAACGGGCTCATATGATGGATTTGCCAGGATATGGACAAAGGATGGTATGTCCTCCATCATTCCAGCATGGTGTTGTTTTCCTTAGTCATTAGCTTTATGCCATTGTTACTGTGAATAATGCAACATCTGTGACAATTTTTTGAAGGATCTTTTCTAAAAGAAATGGATATGGCTCTTATCCATTAGGAAATCTGGCAAGCACCTTGGGGCAGCACAAAGGGCCCATATTTGCACTCAAGTGGAACAAGAAGGGGAACTCTATTCTCAGTGCTGGTGTAGATAAGGTATGTCATACATTTTATGTGTCTTTTTAATAATATCCTCATGTTTCTTTTTTTACCAGTCCAAGGGCTTGAAAAGAATTCTTTCGCCGGCTACGTCTGTAACACAATTTTTCTTTTGGTATGTCTTACCCCCAAATTCCCACCTGCCACGGATGCTACACATTCCGTGTATGCCGCGGCTGCTGGAGCTATACGTGGCCGATCTAGTCAATGTTTCAAACCCCACCAGAGGCGCCACAGTCCGTTTCAGAAGCAGGGAATAAGCGGCTGTTTGATATTTGACGATTTTTGAAGAGCAGCTTAAGCTGGCCGACAGAGAAACAGCAAGAGAATCCGGTCAATTCTCAAAATAGAACACCCTGCGCAAACTGCCGGTTTTAAAACAGTCAGAAGGGAAACAAAGTAACTACGTAGCATATTTACGCATATTTAGAAGCACCTGAACCAAGAAAAATGACCAAATCTGAGCAAGTAAACAAAGTCTGGAGCGCGAAATGCTTCTGAAACGCTCCCGGTGAGGTTTGAAGTTGCACAGAGGACAGACCAAAACAGCGTGAAGGCCGCGACGTGACTGAGACATGTCCAGTGGTTTTGGGGTTACATAGATTATTAGATATTTATATTATAAAGTCATTGTAGCATATAAACAAATGTAATTAAATTCATTAATACGTTAATTGAAACAAAAAAATCTTCATAATATCACAAGTTATTCACATTGAGTTGAGTTTTTTTTGTGCTAGAGTGACTTGAACTGCAGATATGGTTATATTGTGGATTATTCTTTGAAAATAAAGCTGCAGGCAGAGAAAAGAAATTCAAAAAAGCACTCACCAAGGATAATGACTACGACACTAGTGCCATCACTGTTATTTTTTTTTTTTTTACCGTGCCTATCCTCATGTATGGTGGAATGGCGAGGGTTTATTTCAAGCCATGGCAGTTTTGAAAATGCTTTCTATATAATGATGCATTCAGAAATGCTTCATCTGTGGTTTGAAAAGCTCATTTTCATTTTCCAGACGACAATCATTTGGGACGCACACACAGGAGAAGCCAAGCAGCAGTTCCCGTTCCACTCAGGTAAAGCGAGCTCACTGATAAATAGGATATTAAGTGTTCCCTGCTCAGTTGTGGTTGCATTGTGGGCTCATAAACCCCCTCCCCGCCCCTTAATGAACACAAACCCGTGCGTTCAAATATCCCACAGCCCCGGCACTGGATGTCGACTGGCAGAACAACGCCACCTTCGCCTCCTGCAGCACAGACATGTGCATTCACGTGTGTCGCCTTGGCAGCGACCGGCCCCTCAAGACCTTCCAGGGCCACACGGTAAACAGCTTTTTCTATGTTGCTCATCTGAACTTGCGCCGCGCTCGCTCCCCTGACAGTCACGCTAACGAGTTTTGTGTTCTGCAGAATGAAGTTAACGCCATTAAGTGGGATCCGTCGGGTATGCTGCTCGCCTCCTGCTCAGACGACATGACCTTAAAGGTAAAACTAGTCCTCAGTCTTGGAGGTTAAAGACAAACAAGCTTGAGTGGTGATTTGTACTCAGTCTTATTTTGCTGTTGCTGCTTCCTTCACTCGCAGATTTGGAGTATGAAGCAGGAGTCCTGCGTCCACGACCTCCAGGCTCACAGTAAAGAGATCTACACTATCAAATGGAGCCCCACAGGCCCCGGCACAAGCAACCCCAACTCCAACATCATGCTCGCCAGGTGGGAAATCTCACATTTAGTAGCAGACAAGACAACCACCCACTGCGTTTTAAAAAGTTTGTGTGCTCAGAACAAACTCTAAGTTTGTGTGTGTATGGGAACGGGACACTTGTCATAGCCTGGCATTCAGAAGAAACCATGTTCCAGGCAAAATCCCAGTGCTTGTTATTGTCAGTGGCCCACAGCCCTAAACCCTGACCCAGATGTGCAGGCATGTGTAAATGTTCTAGTTCAAATACCACAGGAATTTACAGCCCTTACTGACAACCCAGCATGCTTATAATTCACACTAGAAATAAAACTGCCATTATCGCCACTGCTTGGAAGGAGCTTCACAATCTTAAGCAGATGCCACCGTTGAATGGTACACGTACAGCACATATTTAATTGACTGTTTTGCTCCCTTTATAATATCTTCCTGTGTTTGCTTTCATGGGTTGTCAAGGGCACCCATCTGGGATTAGCCCTGTCTATTTATACCTGGGTGAGAAGAAGACATGTTAATTGAAATCTGCCTCCTTTCTATCATCATTTGTTTTCAACAGTCTTTCAGTTTTAGAGCAGATGCACAGAGTTTGTCACTGTTTTTTCAAAGGTTCACACACATTGCATAGTATCAAAGTGTGAACCACCAACAAGTTATTAATGATGTTTTCAAGATTTCTTTTTACATGTTAGTGTTGTGAAATCGTGTTAATGCTGTTTATGAGCTTTTGGAGTTCATAAATCTTTGGAAATGATGAACTATGCTGTTGCAGGCACAAATTTTATGACTAGCATCATCTTTTATATAAATATATACAAGATGAAGCACTCTGAAAATTGCTAATCTTTAGTGCTGCTCTAATATCTGATTTCCACCCACAGCGCCTCTTTCGACTCGACAGTACGACTGTGGGATGTCGAGCGAGGGGTTTGCATTCACACACTGACCAAGCACCAGGAACCCGTCTACAGTGTGGCCTTCAGCCCCGACGGCAAGCACCTGGCTAGCGGCTCCTTCGATAAGTGCGTCCACATTTGGAACACCACGGTAAGCGTCTGATTTATACCGGAGAAGATTCATTGTGATTGCAAAATCTCAACGGAGTCTTTGATTTGTTGTTTGCACTCTCGTTTCAGACTGGAGCCTTGGTGCACAGCTACAGGGGCACCGGTGGTATTTTCGAGGTGTGCTGGAACAGCACTGGGGACAAAGTTGGTGCGAGCGCGTCAGATGGCTCGGTAAGCCATGATCATTGTGATTTATTCACCTTTTTTTGGTTTTGTTCACATAAAATAGGCCAAATAAACACAATGAATTAATAATGCTACTCCATTCTTTACCTTCCAGGTATGTGTTCTTGATCTCCGAAAATAGCAGACTTCAGACTTTGATGATGAATCCTGGAATGTGCAGCAAATTGCCTTCTTCTGACATCAGCAAACAGACCTGTCATGGCTCGAGAAGAGCTGTAAGGTGGAGTGAAACGAAAACCTCTCACAGGAAGTAACACCAGTTTACTGCAGCAGCTGCTGAGGAGCCAACACCAACTGACTTCAGTGCACCTTACAGTTTGTTGATGTGTGTTTTAATGATACGCCTATTTGAAACACAACGGAATCCGGTTAAGAGATCCCCAAGACTGGACTGAATCCAACACCCTGGGTGCATCCATGTTTTAAAAGGTTTCTAATGAGGAAGTGCTGTGATCCCTCCGGGCCACTGGTCCAGCTGTTATCGGGTTGAAAGGGTGGAAACGCAAAGATGAGTTTTATAAAAAAAAAAAGAAAAAAAAAAAAAGAGCAAAGTGTTAATGAGACACGTGTTTGGCTGTGAAAGGCAACAAATTATGAAAGAAAGGTTGTGGTTTTAGAATCCCTCTGAGCGAATGTTACTTCGTGTCCGAGTGAACTAACTGCGGGACGTGATGAAAGTAACACGGATACCGAAGCACTGCTAGTGTCTGTTGACAGGGTGCCGAACTTCTTCTCAGCGGAGAATAGTTTGTTTCGAGAGTACTTCTTGCTTCACACATGGACTTTTTTGAAAATCAAAAAATTCCATGTGCCGCTACAAGGTTAGTTCTTAGCTCGCGTTTAACATCAGGTCGACAAAAAGGAAAACCTGCCAAGAAAACAGCCCTGCGCTCCTAAAATGACCTGCTCAACTCACTCAAGATTAGAAAATGTCATTTTGTGGACAAGATGTGAAAAGTGTGGTTTACAAAGAGAATTTTCTCCCTTTTTTTGGATGTAAATTTAAGAATGTAAAGATATGTAAATTAGATTAATACACAGACTTATATACTGTGTATATATGTTTATATACAGTACACTTTATTGCCATCCTGTAGGGGCTCATTAATGGCTAGAGCTGTCACATCTCTGCTGACCAGACCTCTTTTAAATGAAGTGCATGTCTCATCAGCTTCTTTTTTTAATAGTCTTTTTTCTTTTTTTTTTCTTTTTTTTTTTTTTTTTTTTTTTCCAACTGGGCCAATCACATCCAGTGCATCGAGTTATCTTTGTTTTTCAGCGAGTCGCAGATGCGTTTAAGCAGCTTTGCTTTCCACTATTGATCCCTGAAAGCCATGGAAGAAATGTACACCTCATTTAGCTGCATTCATAAAACAAAAAAACAATTCTCTGGTCAACTTTAACGGGAGGGAACAGTCATCACAGTCCTTTTCTTGGTTTCTGCTTTAACTTTGTATTGTATGTGGAACATAAACCGAATCGACGTTCATGCAGGAAGACGGGGGGAAAACAACTACAGCTTTAGTTAGCATTACCGTGGTTTCTCTTTGGCACTTTCCTCTGAACAATCTACTGACAATTCAGAGCACATTTTGGCCAGAAGGTGGAGGTCGAGCAAAAGTCCTGCTGTTGCTTAATTACAAAAAAAAACATAAAAAGGAAAAAGACAAAAAAAAAAAAAAAAGAGCTATGATCGGTCTGATGCTGCCTGCTGATCAGATTTTGGTCAGATTTGAAATGCCTGTACCGTGGGCCGAGCTTCAATAGTGTGCAGTAAGTCCGCCTGCCTGTAAAAGACAATATCTTCAGACTAACTTGCCACCACCTTGGTTTGCCTTTTTTTTTTTTTTTTTTTCCCCTCTCTCTCTCTGGTCACTTTCCCTTTCAGTCAACTTCTGCTAGAGCAACGGTGAAGTGCACTTTTTTTTTTTTTAAATCGTCTAATGGGTGGTTCAGCAAATGTTCAGATTTTGCTGAAAGTGAAGGGCCAACGTTTTATTTTTGTCTTTTTCCCTCTTTTTTTTTTTTTTTTTTTAAATGTCACATGGATGTTAATGGGTGGTTCATTGTTTTCTGACTTTTTTTTTTTTTTCATTTGAGAGCCATTATTGTCTGTGTCAGACTGAGAATTGGGCTGTGGTTTGGTGGCCATTCTTGGCATGCTAAGGAGCCCAGTATGGAATAAGTGCTGTGACAGCTACTATCTCTACTCGCACCCTGGTCCAGGGTGCTGTCACCTGTTTCCAAGACAAAACGTTGAAGTCATTCAGTGTCTCAAATAAATCACTCTATTTTGATATCAGAAACCATGGAGACTGTGTCTTCTTACGCTCATCTTTGGGTTATTTTGTCAGAAATTATTATATAGTGCTTTACAAAAGAGTGTCACCAACGAAACCTTAAGAAATATTTTTGATATTTAATAAAGTATAAAACAGATGTGTGCAAAATACAAGACAGAAAAACACTCACGTCACCTTACATCGTGTTGTGCTTTGGGAGCTTAATTGCAAGAGTACATATCACAAAACCAGTGTACATCAAATCCAATAAATCTGCCTGGATAAATATTTCCGCAAGCACTAACGGCACTTTTAAAAGTCAGCCTGCGAGTTATTAATAAGAAAATGTCATGTTTGTTCTGACTGACTGCTACAAGAGACTGTGTAGTAGCTTTGGGACTGTTCAGCTGCTGTACAGTTGATTTAACACTTCGCCGTACAACAGATTTAAAAAGCTTAGGAAGAAATAAAAGGCTCGGAATGAAGAATTATTCTCGTACCAACTAATGAAATCTCATGACCAGTTAATATCGGGAATAACGGGATAATAAAGGCTAAGAGGAGACCATCTAAAACAAAACTATCTAAAAAGAACAATGTCACGCAGGAAGTGTAGAGGGAAGCGGGTTGTTGATCACCCCAGCTAGTGCCTCACAGAGTTCTCCATGGATTCTCCGTCAGCGTCTACATCCTCATAGTCTTGTAGCTCGCTGGAAATGTGGATTTCAACTGTACTAGACTCTGAACCTAGCAAGACAAAATAGGGGTAGATTACTGCACACGACAGCTCACAGCTTACCCAGTGAGATATTCATAAATCCCTTCATATCAAATGTATTTTGGGAATTTTACTAGTGCTGCATTTGCAGCCTTTCAATGTGGATATTTTTAATGTATTTCACTTCAGAATCGAGTCATATGTTTTTTATCTTTACCTCCATTCGCCCGAAAAACTTGCTTGAAGGTTACATAAATGAATAAAAAACATCAAACCTTTAAAAGATTAACTTTATTTCTAAAGACTTTGTCATTTCAACGGTGACACAAAACATTTGAACAGCCTTTGTACATGATCCACATGGTGCACGAACACAACTATAAAGGTATAAAACTCTTTACAAAAATCATCCCAAAATACATTTAATAGTATCTTCACAGTCAGACAGATTTTGACTTGTCATAGCAGGAAAAAGTGTCGCTAATAACATTACAATGGCTCTGTTGTATTCAAATGTCTCAGTGAGCCAGCGCGCACAAAAGTAGCTCCCTGAAACTGATGCAATCAGATGGAATTAACTGGACTATGTACATGTATCCTTCTCCTACTGTGACATGTCAAAATGGTGTGTAAAATCCCATCATATCACGAGAATAAAAGTGTAAATATTGATATTCTCTGGTAAAAGCTCAGCAGTGTTCAAACTACACTCACATAGCCACACCTAAAGTGGTCAAATACAACAGTCCTGCAGTAAATCCTGCTGTGAACGTTAAAAATTTCATATCAGTGAGGGTGAGCTAAATGTCAGAGACGCCTCTCAGTATAATTCAAACCAGTTAAACGGCACAAAAACTGAATTCCATGAAGATTTACTGCTCGACTGTTTTGTAGGACTGCATTAAGTTTAGCTAGGTGCATCCAATAAACTGCCGATCGAGTGTACTTTAGCTGATTCATCTACATATTTAACAGCTTGGCCATTGCTCGCTGCATATCATCTTATGCATATCTATAATAATAAGAGCTCCATGTGATAACTTAGCAGCTTTTAACAGAATTTGCACGCATTATGAGGTTGCACATTTAAAAAAAACAAAAAAAAAACATGTCCTGCCACGCTGGATTAACAAACACATGCAGAGTGATAGCAGCACTGCCTTATCTGTAACAGAAATGTGATTTCATGCTATATTTCTGCAGGGTGGTCCACAGCTCTGCATGCTTCATCGCTGCATCCAGCAGCAGCCGGCTACAACTCTAGTTAAAAAAGTATTTTCATCACAGAGAGCTTCTCCTGAGCTTTCCCACTGAAGCTAATTTAATCACAGTGATAAAAAACCTCTGAGTGGCTGATGTCATGCTATAATGGTGTCCTCCCAAAGAAAATACACACTTATAAATATGGAATAAAGACGACACGGTTCAGCCATAGCACCAGGAGAGCCGGCTTTACAGCTTCACCAGCCCTGATAAACAGGTGAGCTGTTATTGGTACTGAAAACCCTATTACCTTCTGAGAGGATACTGATGCCGTCAGAGTGGTGCTGTCCGTTGCCCATCATGTTCTTCTTGGCTTCCTGGACATGACTCTGGTAGAGCAGAGTGGTTCCCACAATGGGATTATGGCCTCCTGCGGTAGGCACTGAAGTAGAAGCAGAGTCCCAGGCCAGCTCCCTCCTCTGCTGCAGGCTGAGGTCGACGTTGAAGCCCGTCCAGCCGTGAAAGGCCAGCGTGTTGAGGAAAGCTTGCATGGGGTTCAGGATACCCTGAAAGAGTAAAAAAATACAGAATAATGTCAAGGTGATATTGTTAAAATTAGTGCTCCATTCTGTGTGCTGATATTTTTAAACTCACCATGATAAACCATGTGATGAGGGCTGCGTTTTTGATATTCCTGAAACTGCCGTCATTGATGTCTGTCTGCATCTCCAGGTAGAAGAGGAGGCTCTCATTGATGATGTTGGGAGCCCAGCTGAAGCATCAGAGATGAAAAACAATATGTCTGAATCAGAGACAGCTGTAAATGAATACATCTTTAAATAAATCATCAAATTAATATGCAGCTGAGCTGATATCCAGCTCTTATTATGATGAAATAGCTGTGGGAAACAATCATTACTTTGTTTGGTCATACAGTATCAGGGAGAGTTTTCATTAATTTGCCTTGTGAGAGTCACATTACACAGTTACACCACAGCAAGGCGGCTCCCTGAGAAAAAATCACTGACATACATGTAAATGTCAAATTCATAAAATCTACAACGTGTACAACATGTTTTGGCCCATTTATAACAATCCACATCGCTGTTTTCTTCTGCTGTTGCATGCATCTATTTTAACTCATCGCCGTACAAATATTTAAATCTTTTAGCAGACTTCTGTTTGTTTAATCCGTCACACATCATCTGTCTGTCTGTACCTTAAATATTATGAAAGTTACCTTATCTTGACGGGGTGATTCAACACAAATGTTATCACCAGAAATAGCTTTAATAATAACAATGACTGAAAGGAATGCAGCTCTAATATTTGAAGTAATAGATTACACAGTTCAAGCGCGTCTCAAGTGTCTGCCTATTGACTTTCTTATTGAATTGAAAGAAAATTAGTGAATGGATTGGACACAAAATAATACGTTATTAAAATACAGTTTGTGTAGCCTGGATTCAAAATGACTCTTCATAAATATGCTCTCACATGATTGGCAGCAGATTGATTGACACGTGGGTAGCACCACACTTTGGAAAATATTCTTATTGAAAAAAAAAGTGTAAAAACAACATGTTGCGGTTTTACGGGGGCTTATGTGGCTCATTATTTCCTGGCCCGGGTGCTGCAACTTCCTGTCTTGTTGCCATGAGGTTGCCTGGCAACCGGCAAACTAAAGACTATGGGAATTTACTGTGCCTGGCCAGAGATAGTCTGGCACACAACACCCCGTATAAACCACAACGTGTTGTTTTTACACTTTGGTTCTTGCGCAGATTAAACAAACAAGATATGACATGTTAATAAGTGAGCTTTAGAGGTGCTGTTAGGTGGATTTCATTATCTTTGGACAGAACCAGGCTAGAACCCCCTGTTTTCAGGCAAGCGTGAGAGTGGTATCAATCTTCTCACCTAACTCTCGGCAAGAAAGCAAATAATGTCCCAAAGTGTCAAACTCCGCCTTTAAGTTTATCCCTTTGATAAAGAATGGTAACATACCAAATGAAGAACACCAGCATTATTTTAAAGAAACGGATTTTTATGTCATTGGCCAGCCTTCTCTCATTTTCTGTGTAGATTCCTTGTCGTCCTTTTAGTAAAGATGTCACTAGATGGGAAATGGACAAAGAAAGGTGGTTATTAAAGCCAACGTGCGTGTGTTAGAAAGTATTTGACATCAGATGCGCCGGGAACCGACCTGCAGATATGGTCCGATTAAAGAAGACAGGATTGGCCACGAGGACGAGCAGCATCGGTGCGTACGTGGTGACATAGTGAGGGATGGCGTGCTGGAGGCCTTGCTCGCAACTGCACAGGAATGCAAGAATAAAATTAGAAGCATTGGAAGTCACAGATGTGCAGTGATGTTGGGGCAACAACAGGAGCATGTACTGCAACACATAAATACTAACTAAAGCGTTTAGGCACAGTTAAACCTCCTTATCTGTTTGACCTTTTCCTGATAACATGGCTGCTCTTGACACACACAAAACTTAGTGTTCTTTGTTTATCTCCTGATAAGATGAATGCTGAAAGGTGTCGGATGGGGTATCTAAAGGAGACAATAAAAAGTCTTACTCTGAGATGGATGGATAGTAGAGCATGGCCACTCCTTCGACACACAACAGCACAGCCAGACCCCATGTAATCATGTGGTAGAGGATAATGGTGCTGATAGGGAAAGAAACAAGTCATGAGACTGAGCTCTGTATCTTGAGCCTTTTGAAACACAAAGAAGCACATTTAAAACAAAGCAAGCTCTATACAACAAACTTGTCAGGCTGGAGTAATGAAAGGCGAAGCATTAAATCTACAGTAGACAGTGAAGGAGAAGTGAGAGCAGGACTTATTTGCACGTTGTCGACTCAGTTTAAATCTTTGCGCTTGTGATGTCGAGGTGATAATGAATTGTGGTAGACGGAAGGTGAGGCTCAGAGCACCTGATTCCTGCAGATGTTTTCACCACCAGGAAGACGTCAACGGCATAACAAAAGGTCCACCAAAAAGAGGCGCTGAAAAACAACTGGATCCACATCTGCAGCACATAAATTAGATACAATATTCTTATTATACATGATGATAAGAAGTATGAGAAACTGTGTCTTGCTTTTGAGATTAGAGTTATCAAAACATGCACTGTAACAGATATTTTACCTGTGCACATGTTTTTGATCATGCATTAAATCATTTAGCAGGACAAAATCAGGATTTTTCTGGAACTTTAATGGAGCAGTTTGATTATCAGACAGGGTGAATCCATCGAACATACCGCACTGCCGACACAGAAGACCTCTGGCCAAACATCAGTGCTGTTGGCCACTGAGATTTGGTCAATGATGTTTGGCAGGCCCAGCCAGACAGATGACCTCACGATGATACCTGAGGATGAGAAAAACAACACGTGGTTGACCAAATTAAGATAATTCCTGCTTTGTCCAGGAAGAGGAAGAAATAAATGGCAGAGAATGAACAGGGGATGTTAAATTTAAGTTCTTTTTTTCACTGGGTATTATTAAGTGTGTTTATTAATTAGATTCAGACATGGAGTCCTTTTAATAGCAGCTTTATATCATGGAAATATGAACTGCCTTCAGGTGTGTTTTATAAGGGTGTTTCCATTTCCTACAAGCTCACTGTGGAACGGAAAAATTGGAGCTCTACCACAGTCTTAATGTGATGCAGACTACACGCTGGTGTGTATTTTATTTGAAATTGTGCTTCAAGCTGTTAGTTTGCAGCAGTGAATGAACCTCACCGGGCACTAAATACACACACCTACACCTACACAAACATACACACACACACACACACACACACATGACCTCATCTGCCTTCACAGAGTGCAGCAGCAAAGTCATGAAAGAACAGCTGAGGTGTGTGATGATGATCTTCAGCCTTTAAGAACAATGCTGCATTCAAATCAACATATGCCAACAGACGTTTGCAGTTGTTATGAGTCATTACTCACATGAGAGGACAATGATTCATTTGTATTGTTTTGTAACACACTGCTTCATAACTAAAGAATTTAAATTCCTTTTATACAAACAATCTGAGCTGAGATTTGCATTTTTACAGTTCAATGGACTCAAAATGTTGCAGAAACGCACGCAGGATCATTGTTTTTCTTCAGAAAAATGATATTTCTTTGTCTTTTTCTGCATATAAATAACATTTCTCATAACTCTACAACAGTTATGTTTAATGTTTTCAATAAGGAATGTCATATGTTGCAGATTTAGTCCAACAAAGGGGTTAAAAACAAAATATTTCCGTGCGTAATTAAACCCAGCAGGCAACATCATGCACTCGCCTTTTCTTTGTTTTATCTGAGGTATAACAAAAAAGTAGGCCTATACTTGGAGTCTGTCTTTACCTGCGCATCCCAGTATGTCACATACACTGATGATGAACAGTATCCTGGAGGAGGACGCAGGCCTTGGCAGCGGATACTGTCCCAGTCTCCTGTATCCTTTGCGTTTCGGTAGAAGTTGTAAAACAGCAAACAAGAGGCTCACAGCGGCGCTCCCCAGACTTAACGCCCCGAACAGGACGGGCTGGAAGGTGACCACAAACTCGGTCGCTGCGTCCCGATTTGGGCAGCAAAAAGTCTCCAGCCGAGGGGATGCCATGACGGACTGGAGATCCGAAAAAGGGAGAGAGGAAAGAGGGAGAGAGGGAGGGAGAGAGAAGTGGGCTACAAGACGAAAAAGACAAGAAAAGGAGAGGAAATGATTGTGTACATGACCCAACTCTGTGAGAAATCACGGGGTTGAATCATCATGTGCTTCCATTTAATCCCTGCAGTTGTAGCTTAACTGTGCCACAATGCGAGAAGCCGACAAAGGACTGTTGTGTGGTAGAAAGAGACTTAAAGTCTTAAAGTTTGGTGAGTTCAGCGAGCTACTGTTCTTATTCATTTATTCATGTGTAGGATTGTGCTGCTTTCACAGGATAAAAATACACTCAAATCAAATGAGAATAGAACATTTTGATTTGATACTTTGTTCAACCCCTGAGGGAAACTGCTGATTTATTACAAACCATTAAACTCCATGCAGTAAATCATAACTCAATCAAGATGGAAGACAAGAACCTGCATATTGAAGCAATAATAATAATGATAAAAACAAAAAATAGATAATATATCTTGGATTTACAACTGTAAATGTAGACAATTAATATATTTAAAGGTCCGGTGTGTAAGATTTACAGGTCTTCGTTTACAGAATATGGCAAATATAACATAACTTCATTATAGTTACTTTAGAATGAGACTTATATATCTACAGATGTGCGGGTCCTCTTCTATGTAGCCCACCATGTTGATCCGCCACAGTATAAAGAATGGACAGAGTGTTAGCTGTACAGCTTCTTCAGCCTCCTGTCTTATCTAAATATCATTAAAGACGTGGATCATGGACGGACCTAAGGCGGGACGAATGACTCTGGGGTGCTCTAATTAGCCATCTGTACCTGTCAATCAAAGTGGTGACACTGTTAATTTTGTATAACTTCAAGCTTTAATATCATTTGAACAGGTGAGTTGTATAAAAATTTACCCTCAGTACAGTTGTCATGAACGAGGAAACTAGCTATAGAGACCAAAACTGTTTTTTGTACCAGGCTGTAAACATGTTTATTTCTGCTGTGAAGTTGGACATTTTAACATGGGGGCTTATGGAGACTGACTCACTTCCGGAGCCAGCCTCTTTGAGGAATTACAGTTTTTAGCACTTCCGCATTGGCTTCATTTCCCAGCCATGGAGGTTGCTGCTTGGTTTCTACAGGAGGCCAGAATGGACAAATTAAACATTGGCTCTAAATAACTTGTTTTTCAGGGCCACTGTAGAAAGGAAAGACATGGTGAGACAAGGGGGTTGTAATCAGCAGTGGGAGATGGCACTAAATTGTATAGGCTGCTCCTTTATTTATAGCAACACCATGGATCAATAAATGATTCAATCACTTTACTAAAAACATATGAACACGTAAATACAAAACAAATATGAGGAAAAACAAACATGTTTAATCGATGAAAGAATAACTCAAGTTATCAATAAAAAACAAGACTTTGAGTCTCAACCAAAGTGGAAAAAAAGTAGTATGATGTATATTTGATGTTGAGTCTTCCATCACTCGAGCCTAAAATTACTGACACAGTTTCTTAGCCGATGAACGAGCTGATTAAAGTCCATCCATCTGTCCCATGAGCCTCACTGTGTGGGTGGTTGTAAATTTACGATGTCATAGCATTAATGTGGAGCCTTCTGGGGCCGATGGGAGGCCCACATGATAACCCCGGAGGCATTTGTGACCGGTGAATGGTCTATACCTATTAGTTGTGCTGCCTGTGGGTTGAGTTCTTATGACTACAGGAGTGATCTTCTGCATAGTGTTTCAAATGGATTACAGCATAAATTATTATGCGTTCTGCAGTGATAAACATGTACAAACAGATGTCAAAGAATGACCATAGAGTGACTATGTTTAATCCAGCGTGCAGCTTGTTTTATCAGACTTATGAAACAGTTGATATGCAGCGGACGTTCACCACATTCAGATGCAGGAGAGGTCACGGCAGCTGCTGATCTGGCTGCTTTGGAAAGAGATCTGAGGAAGCGGGTGGACATTTGAAGCAGATTTATTTGGGAAACAAAGCATCAAGGCCTTTCATTATTCAGAACTACAGAGAGGGCATTCATTGAGTTTGTACAATGGCATTCTAATCCATATGCACCTTCACTGACAAGGCACAAAGTCAATTGTATGGCAAGCTTGTAGCCTGCTGCCAAGGATTAACTACTCCCTGAGGAATACAGTTAGTATTGACTTGCTGTTTAAACGTCTGCTCTCTGTTGCTGCCCTCTGCTGGTCTGCACACAGTGTGTCGCTCTCAAAACACAATAGATATGGCTGGTACTGTTCATTTGGGAATAGCTGTGTGTGAAACCATTCATATTATAGTGTGATATCTATAGCAGCCTAAATCAATAATTACACCGGTGTATCCCGTAACACAGCTGCTGGCTGCACGTCAAACTGGATTCATTTCATCGTCAAGATACAGATGTTGGGTGGGAACTTCATTAAACTCTGTAAGGAAATTATCTGTCAGGTTGTTCCCGTCAGAGGTCAGGTTTGTCTGAGCTGCTAGGGATTCAGTGTTTTACTGAAAATATCTCCATTCCACGGTATGTTTAAATACCGTTGTTACGACCAGCCTAAGGGGTACAAGGAAGTAACATAAAACCAGGTGGAAATGGTTAATAAACAAAGGTATTTATTAAATGAAAGTTCAAATTGTTTTTTAACAAAAGGAGGTGAGGCAAAAGGGAACAAAGGGCGAGCGAGTGCTG
Organism: Sciaenops ocellatus; assembly: GCA_033000465.1. NCBI lineage: Eukaryota > Metazoa > Chordata > Actinopteri > Sciaenidae > Sciaenops > Sciaenops ocellatus. The sequence goes on from CP136868.1 coordinate 8,075,365, forward strand.
TTCAAAATAACAAAGAAATATAACATAAAGAGAACTCTAAACAGAGCCTGAACTATTCTTATGTAAAACAAAACGAGAAACAAAAACCTCACTATCTAATGTATTTAGCCATAACAAAAAACACGTCAGGGAACAGCACCCCTAAACTAGTGTGTCTAACAAGAGCAATCCTATGGGTGAAATCAGTAAAACAACAAAATCTAACCCTAGCCCAGTCCCAACAAACACACCACCAACCTCCACAATTTCCAAACAAGTCTTTCTTAATTCAGATCGAGGCGAGCTCACAACACACACAGAACAAAAGCCGCCCGGATGCTTTGGCGCTCCCGGTTTAAATGCCCGTGATGCTGGCAATTGGGCCCCGCTGATTGGCGGTGCGTGGAGGCTGCTACGCCAATCCCGGCCCTGCACATCCCGGTGACGTGTTGCCGAATATGACCCCGCCTCCTCCAGTTGGGGCCAATCAGCAAACGGAAGCAGCACACCTGGATTTGCACACAAAAACACTATGCACAAGAAAATTACCGGGGCGAGACGGCAACGGCCCTAACAACCGTGGAATGGAGATATTTTTAATGCTTGCAATGTGCCAAAAAATGTAATAACCATCACAAAAAAGTTTTATTTAAGGGTGCTTATTTTGTCATTAACGCTTGATTTATTGAAACACATTTAAAGACAGTTAAATTTTGAAAGTTTTAACCAGAAAGATCCTTTCACCCTCTCCGTTTAGGCCTCCCACCTAAACACATTTTCACGTGCAAAGAGTGTGTGCAGGTGGGAGACTTATTACAGGTCTGTGAGAGCCATAGAACAGTTTTTTTTCACAGCATTTAATTCAATATTTGCTCTCGGGACATAAAGATGATATCAAGAAATATCACGCTGCATTTTGCATCAAAATATGCTCTGTGATAATAACAAGATGTGAGGTATTTGTGAAAAAGACATCTCAAAATCACATAAAGGTGAATAATAATTTGACGTGCATGTTGCTTCCACGCAAAAAAATGATTTAGAAAAAGTATTTACAAATTCTTAAAAGCACATCTACTTGTTTTCCTTAGCTGTGTATATGATGTATGAATATGACATAAGAATATGCAAATATTCAGACTTGTATAAACTTGCTCCATATCACACGTGTGTGTGTGTGTGCAGACTCAGGTGTGCGAAAAGGAAACGTCCCCCTGCAGTAGGTTGGTGAGAAAACAGTCTTTTGGTGTCAAACTCTGCACGAACAACATTCTGCATAGTTAATGTCAAACATCCAAGTGAAGCAACAATGATCAAAACACATTTTTGAGAAAATCTGGAAATAAAAATATTCAGTGGCAGCCATGTCAATGTCACACACACACACAGACTTGTCTAACAATAAATATAAATAAATAAAAATAACAATTTGAAGTATAATAACTGCTTTTTATGAGATAGCATTTTTTCATAAACTCTCGCCAAGGCATAAAAGAAATAAATAAAAACAGACGTTATATCTTTAAATGTAGCAACTCATTATGAGTTACTGTGTAAGTATTTAGACTAATAATTACACAATGTCTTTACAGTGGAGCTGAACCTTATGCATGTAGTCGTTTCCCTTCATTATACTCTTAAAACCGCCCATCTCCTGCTGGAGAGGATGGGTGTGGATGCACAGTGTCAAGTTACACACAAATTACTGACCTGCTCAACTGGCTCCTCTCCCACAGAGCTATAGCTCTGCTCTCCCACTCTCTCTCTGCCCCTCCATTGGCTGAAACCCAAACAGCCACATTCAACCAGCCTGTTTCCTGCATGGCAAATACTTTTTGTGTGTGTGTGTGTGTGTGTGTGAGAGAGAGAGGAAATGACATCACAGGACTTTGAGACCTGCAACAAACGCAGTGGAAAACAGATGAGGACCAAACGGCTTTCAGATGGGTTTTGACAACAGATCAGCTTCTATAACAAGGAGAAACTTCCAGACTAGAGAACAGGTTTTGGAGCCAGCCACTGTGAACAATGTCTGCTGGACATGGAGAGACTCGGCGGGACTCTACATGTCAAAGTGGGGCTGTTTTTTTCTCAAACCCTTTGATGAGTGGTGAGTAGCTGCTGGCAGGAGTATATTTACTGCTTCACACAGAACGTTTCACCATAAACATCAATGCATTTTAAGCCATTTGAGAGTATTACGCTGACTAAAATGTGATTGTTTTTAATATCTACACCTAGATGTTGAATCGGACTGGTCTCCTATTCATGATGCTGCCTTTAATGGACGGACCCTCGCCCTGCAAAGACTCATTGCACAGGTATAGTTGTTATACTGCAGAGAGACTCTGTAAGTTTGTTGTGCATATGTGCATCTACAGCATTTCAGTGATTTTATATGTTGTTCACAGGGTGTATGTGTAAATTTGAACACGCTGAACCAGGTTTCTCCCCTCCACGGAGCGTGCGTCCAAGGCCATGTGGCTTGTGTCAAGCTTCTGGTGGAAAATGGGGCAAATGTTAGTAAGGCATCATCATCTAGTTATGCTTTTATTTTTATTTTTTTTTATCAAAATAACTAATTTAAGATGACCACAAATGAAAACAGTGTGTTTTGTGCCTGTCTTTAAAACAACCGTGTCAATTATTGCAGGGTTTAACTTTGTGTTGCTGCATGTTAGTAAGAAATTAACCAAACACACACACACACCCATGCATGCACAATAACGTATTAATAAACCTTAATCTGCAGATACAAAGTCTAACTTGTCAAACCACCACAGTGCACTGTAGATCTGCAGTAAATGTGGTGTAAATATAATCAGTGGAGGATTTTCTGCTGCGTTAAAGCTTCTCCTTTGTCGACTTTTAATTAAAACTCTGTGGATAATTTCAGGTGAAATGTTCTAAAAAAAAAAAAAATGCATTCTCATTACAGGTAAACAGTTCAACAGTGGATGGACAAACTCCCCTGTCAGAAGCTTGCGCCCGGGGCCATGTGACCTGCGTATCGTTGCTCCTTCAACATGGAGCGACTCCCTCAGGGACCAGCCAGTCCAGCTCTCCAATCCACAGGGCCGCAGCAAAAGGTTAGAGGTCACATTCCACTGCATACGCACGGATAATCTATGCTGAACCAGTATAATCAGTCACTACAAAATGCACGGAGTGCCAAAACACATCTGAAAAATGCATAATGTATTCAAAAATAGTGTGTGTTGTTGCCTACAAAGTAAAACGACCGCCAAGGATTCAAAGTGCAAACAGATTTCAAAGCGCATCCTTTCAAGTCGTCACTTCTGATTGTGATGATTCTGGTAAACTCCGTCTAGGTCACACAGAGTGCATGGAGCCTCTCGTTCAGTACGGCGCAGATGTGGATCAGTATATCGACCAGTCAGGTTTACCTCTCCATGTTGCCTGCTCCAATCAGCATCTGAGCACTGTGAAGAAACTGCTGCAGCTCGGTAAGAGTAACTTTAACTTTTAACCTCTCCAGTAAATGTTATTGTTTCAGGTTGAAGAGGGGGGACTGTCAACTGAATAATGTCTAACAGGTGGATAGACATCTCTGGGCTCTAACTGACCTTAGTAACATAACGTAACTCTGTGGAGAGACACTGTAGATTTCTGTTTGACTTTTTGGCAAACAAATGTAAATCACATTTCTTCATGCACCATCGTTATAACCTAAAACTAGACACATTTTCTTTTTTGGTGTGATAAAATACATTTCCACATATTGGGTTTTGATATGGTCAGAAGAAAATAAGTTAAGTATTTACAGGAAAACATTTAGCAGCTATTATTATTATTATTATTTTTACACATGCAACAGGGGAGTCCTGAAAGGTGAGTGAGTAAAGACGATGTTACCATAACACAAGGGCTCAATAATATTGCTGCTAAAGAACTACGACAACTTGTTGCCAGTGGTGGAAGAAGTGCACAGATCATTTACTTACCATGCATTGAGACATGAATGTTTACAGATGGAGATGTAGAGGGAGAGGGGGGAAGAGAAGAGCTCAGTGCATCATGGGAAGCCCCTCCCCCGGCAGTCTAGTCCTATAGCAGCATAACTAAAGGACGACCTGAGCCAGCCCTAACTATAAGCTCTATCAAAAATGTAAGTCTTAAGCCGACTCTTAAACGCGTTGACCGTGTCTGCCTCCCGAACGCAAAATGGGAGTTTGTTCCACAGAAGAAGAGCTTGGTAGCTGAAAGCTCTGGCTCCCAGTATACTTTTGGAGACTAAAGGAACCACAAGGAACCCGGCATTCTGAGAGCGCAGTGTTCTAGAGGGGTAGTAAGGTACTATGAGCTCTTTAAGATATGATGGTGCCTGACCATGAAGAGCTTTGTAGGTATATGTGTGTAGAAATGTTGGGGAACAGGGTTGTTTTGTTGGATGTTATGAGTACTTTTACTTTTCATACTTTAAGCACATTTTGCTGATACTCACATACTCACATACTACGTGACATTTTTAATCCAGGACTTTTACTTTTAATGGATTATTTTTCCTATATAATAAACTGAAATCTGTTGGATCAAAAGAAGAATATTAAGCACAAGCACCTCAAGCCTTTATACAATTAACGCTCTGTTTTGCATGAAGTCAAATAAATCATTTTTGGGGCTTGCTGATTTGAATATTCATGACTTAAGTAAGTGCAGTCTAGCTTGGAAATGGCCTTTTATATAAGCAATAAAGAGGATAAATGGTGTTGTGTGCTCTGCTGTGGAAAAAGACAACCTTTAACTGAACTGCCCTCACCAGTTATGTAATGTGAGGACATCATACCTCATTAGTCTCTGCTCTCCTTCAGGTGCGAGTGTGAACAGCAGCGTGTCCGGTCAAAGTGTGTCTGGGGACTCGCCGCTGCACATCGCCACTCGTCTGTCCAGCCCTGAGTTGGTGTCTGTCCTGCTCGACCACGGGGCCAATCACTCCCTCAGGAACTCAGAGGGCAAACAGCCGCTGGACCTCGCACCTCCCAGCAGCCTGGTGGAGAGGTTGTTGAGACAAGCAGGAGGTATTCAACCCAAACTAACCAAGTAGCCTCACTGTGGGGTAATTCCATGACTTTTGCATTAATCAAAACATCTCTCTATCATGGCTCCCGCTTCTCCCCCTGATGCCTGCGCAGGAGTCTCTTCTCTGATGCAGCTGTGTCGGCTGCACATCAGGAAAACTGTGGGCAAGCAGAGGCTGGATGGGATTCACGACCTTCACCTTCCCACAGAAGTGAAACGGTATCTTTTCTACCAGTCAGACCCGAGGGGAGAGCGAATGCACCGAGTAACACAGACCATGAATAGTGGAGGATTTCACTGCTAGGTCAGCAGGGGGTGTACTTGCATAATCTTGGTGGTGAGAAGACGACATAGTGGTTTATAGTTGGGATAGTAATTAACTGTAATTTTCCTTTGTGACAGACCTCTGTAAACAAGCTGATACTCTTGGAGAAATCTTGAAGCAAGTGTCATTAAATATTCATTAACAATAAGCATTTAAAACGAGGATATGGGCTCATAAGGTCGAATAAATGTTGCAAAATTGAGGTTTAATAAAGTTTGATATAATAAAATATCTCTTTAATTACACAAGTCTCCACATTTAAATAAAAACATGTTTTTTTGATGCTGAGATGTTTTCCTTTAGACTTACAGTACATTAAAATCTCATATCCGAACTTCCTCACGTCCCGTACACGTCGTCCCCACAGAATTCCTGGAAATGGTTTAATGGCACATATTCAAATTTTTCCAAGAGGAAAAACAGATAACGGATACAGATGACAGATATAGTCATCTCCATTTCAGTCATTATCAAACTGTCTCTGATGGTGAAAACTCTACTGTATAAATGTCAACTGGAAGTTGGATGAACGTGACATGATCGACTGAACAAATGTGTTTGTTTACTCTGTAATTATCATGACTAAATAGCAAAAATAAAGCTACGTAGCTGCTTCATTTTCTAATAATTCCAAACATCTTCTGAGTCAGGATACCTAGTAATGCACCCAATATACACACAAACCTCGCAGATTATTTTCCTTTCTTTGTTTTTTTGTGGATGTAATATGTTTGTAATGTACTGTATGTCTACACGCTGTATTGTTTGCTGACAGATTATGTTTGGAAAGAAATAAAACATTTCATATAAAACATTTTTCTGCATATGAACTGTGACAAAAACATGCCTGTAAAATTGTCTCATTTTTTAACTCACCGTAAAAACATAAGAAAAAACATAACGTTACAGGTTCGTGCTTGTACGCAGGGTGTGTGGATATATTATGCAAATGATTCCGTGGGGAAAAAAAATCCCTAGAGTCTAAAGAGTATATTAAAGTATGCAGCATAAGGATCACACGCAAAGACCCCGAGCATTAAGTGAACAATGAATGCAAACAGAAAAAAAAGATGATATATAAAAGTGACACTGATGTATTCATTGTAAGAAATAATATGATATAACCCAATTCAGTTGAGAAGAGCCATGAGGATAACCTACGTCGGAGAAATGGAGCTTTGCAGATGTTTAAGTGAAGAATCAAGCACGCATTAGCTTCTTGTGGTGCTGTAATACGTATTATAACAACCTGAGGAGGAGAGAGGCCACAGCAGCAAAGATGAAGCAGCAATGTATATCATTTTTATTCCCATTAATTCAGATGAACACAATGTGTTATTTAGGTCACTAGCTCTCTTCATTGCCCTAATCTATTATTTACAATGTGCCGGCTGATTTCATGGTAATCACTAGGTTATCCACCGCCTGAAGCGAGAACATGCAATGCAAAATAGATCCATCTTTTCTTCCTGATTCTCTCAATAGTTTTGTCCACACACACAAGTCACATGAATACTGAGCGTGTGCGTGTCACCATCCTGACCCGAAACTCTTAGAAGGCCCCGCTGACCTCTGACCTGTGTGTTTGTCTGTGCATACAGCCAATCAGTACAAGGAGGGGAAGCAGAAACCGGGCTTCTGAATAGGATGGAGTGTCATGAGTGTTGATTTCAATCAGTTATTTACAGAGATGATTAATAGGGCAGGGTGTGGTACTGTAGTTCACCCTGAACTCTCCGTGGCAACAAAAGCAACAAGTGTGGCTCCTATCAACCCAGATCTTCTCATTAACTCCACAATCAATCCATCCGTGTCCCAATTCACCACTTGAACCAAATCATCATCCCCTCAAACACTGCATGAGTGCCCGGGGAGGGTGAGCGGGAAGGCCACACATTGAATCGGGTTTCGATTTAACTGGTGTTTAATGTTAAATCAATACTGCGGGGGAGCTTCTCACTCCTCACGTACAATATCCAATGCCTGTAATGAGCAGAATATAGACAATGGGGTGAAACGTGTGTCTGGTAATCAGTGTCAGATGACTGCCCAGATTATTTTCCACTACAACCATCTTGGACGTTTTGGCCTGTGCAGTGCAGGTTCAGTCTGTTGTGGCACTCAGATGCACTTAAAAATCAACCCACCTATGTGTGATAGCAAAGCTTTTACTTTTATTCTCCAGAGGAAATCACTCCATTAACCCCCATTTTTTTCTTCTTTTTTTAGGTGCATAGGCACTTTCTACCCAAATGGCGCAAAGGGAAGTGGAAACACGTAACGCAAGTTTCACACCCAGTGCACATGCTCACTTAAAGAACCATCCTGTTCCTTCTACAAACAGCTATTAATGGAGAGGTTTTTAAAAGACAAAGAGTTAAAATAGAATGAGGTACAAAACAAGCGACACCGTGCACATCTTCAAGGAATAAACCACTGTTTATAATCAACGTAGGATTAGTTTACTCGTTATTGCATGAGTCATTCTAATCATCCCCCCCTTCGCATGCGAGCAGCCGCCACCTACTGCGAGTGAGCTGCAAATGTTGATGCCAGACAACCCTTATGTGCACACATCTAATAACCCAGTTGTGATCATTCCTTGTGCGACTGCTCACATCCTGATTGCTCTGAGCTGGATCTTGTTATAGATATCAGCCTTTCCTACTAAGCTACAAGTGGGTTGAGCCATGTCCTTGTACTCGCCAGTAATTGCTTTGGTATTTTTAGTTTGCCAGTGTCGGGGTAATTAAAACAAATAGGGGGGGATAGTGGAGACGGGAGCTCTCCTGTGGCTCCTTGGTCTGAGCGAGGAGAGGTTTAGTAAGGTCAGACACTGCAATGTTTTCAATTAGGCACCTCTGTACTAATGAGGGTTTATTAGAGTGTGAATACTTATGCTAAACACGACTACAGAGTGACCAAAACATCTACATCTGAGGATGAAGGCGGTGTGCAGATGTTCTTTTTAGCTACACTAGTCCATCTGTACCTGCACTGACTATACAAGGAGAAAAGAAGCATCAGCAAAATGATTGACAAAAGTGTTTATTTTATATTATGTAGATTTATACAATATAAAAAAAATTATACATCATGATCACAAAAATAACTGTGACTTTTTCAATAAATACACATTTATTTTTCCATGATCAGTCTTAAAAAATAACATTACTGATTTCATGTCACATTGTTAAAAGTGTCTCTGTTGTATTTACTCTCAAGTGCATGAGAAGAGATGAGTACAATCTCTTCGTATAACAACTCATATGTCCCTAAAGCAGCCCTCCTCGCCTCCATGACAGCAGCCTCTGAGGGCGGCGGAGGAGGCTAAGAGGAGGAGGAGGAGGAGGAAGAGGAGGCGGTGGAGGACGAGGGGAGAGTCCCAGATGACTGTCCCTCAGACGGTCGACTGTGGTCCCGCTGGAACCTGGTCTGTGGTTGACAGATGCAGGCGGAGGGAGCAGGGTCAGGACTGCCGCTGTGAAGCACCCAGCATGAAGAGACACAGCAGGTTCAGCGCCACAAGGACCAGCACCAACCCAATGAGAACCTTCTGCACCCACAGACACGTGTTCAGCTTCTGCTCCAACCGTGAGTTGCAGGCCATCACTCGCATGAGCTGGTGGGATTAAAAGAAAACGGTCACTGAGCTGGTTTATCAATCTAAAACAACCTTGGAATGAAAGTGAATTTCACATGTTGGGAAACACATTTATTCGATATCTTGCCATGAGTTAGATGATGGCTCTGGAGTGCAGAGTCTTGTCGTCACTGTAATTGTGAGGCGATCAGCAGAGAGGTGACACTCAAGTGCTGGGCGGACGTTTAAAAAAGTAGTTTCATCAAGAAACTTCAGCACATAACTTAAAGGTGGTGCAGTGTGTATATATTTCTAACACTAGATAGAGCCAGGCTAACGGTTTCCCCCTGTTTCCAGTCTTTATGCTAAGCTACGCTAACTGCATCCCTGTTTTAGCTCCATAGTTCACACGTAGACACGACAGTGGTTAAGATTTTCTCATCCAGCTCTCCGCAAGAAAACAAATAAGTATATTTCCCAATAGGTACAAACATAAATAAACTAGGTAGTTGTAACTAGCATTACACACTTAACCTACATATTATACTCACCAACATGAAATTTAAGTTATGATCCACTGCCTGCATGTACGTTTTTGGAGATAAACTGTTAGATCTTTATTGGTTTCAAGTCTATAACTTTTAAAATAAGTGTTAGATTCATACAGAAATATTGACAGACACGTGTTTTAAAGTCATTCTCCGTGAACAAATAAATTAACTTAAAGATAGTATTGTAGGGGAACAAGCTTTCCCTTACTCACCGCTGTGCTTAGTTCCTGCTGCCCGCTGGTCGCTGTCTCCACAGGGCTGTCCCTGAGAGGACTCGCTGCAGGCTTTTGGCTCTCCAGAACATGACAGCGCAATCTGCGGGAAAGTCACAATCTAATGAGCAGAGGCCATCAGGGCGATATGCAGCCTACGAGTCCACTGTCACAACTGTAATGAGAACTAGTGTGGCAAACAGACCAACGGACCGAGAATGCACAAATTCTTCCGCACACACTTGCTGACATGTCTAAAGTGGATGTGTACCTGTGTTCCATGATTTTTGTTTTCGGTACATCTTTCCAGAACTGTGCAAGTTCTTGTGAGCCAGCGTTCTCCATCTCTGCAGCCATAATCAAAAATCTGTCCTGCGGAGAGGCTTGAGAACCTGCAAAGAAACCCCATAAAAATTCATGCAAGCCAGTACAATGTTGCTGCTGTTTGTAGATCTTAAATCATTGATGGATTTTTCGTAAGAAAATATAGATTTTTTTTCAATCTGATTTCATAAAAACAGAGTTAGGGAGGGTTATTTTTCTTTCCCAGTGTCAAAGAAGAATTTAAAATGCTGTTTAAATCAATAACAAAACCAAGGTAGCTGACTCAGAAACAGAAAAAAGATTTAGTGCCAGCATAAAAGCTCAGGGGGAAAAAAAGCAACCCTGAAATAGGTAGGGCTGATTCCTCTCAGTTATATGCAGCACATCATAACCTGCAGCTGACATTTCAGTGCTTTGAAGGCCGCAAAATGTTTTTAACTTGCGCAGCACTGACGGCCGTCTGATGGTTTGTTTTGGGGGAGATGATTCTTTTATCACTCGTGAAATATGCATGCCAGGCAAAGAAAACTGGCTGCCGGCACTTTGGGGAAAGGTAAGAGGCCGGACCGGATTTGATTATTCTGAAGTTCAGCATTTGGAAAGTGGAGTAGAGTGCGGAGCTAAAGTGCAGTACCTCCATGTAAGGACACCACTATATCTACTGATGCTCCTGGTTCACAGCAGCTGCTGCTGGGCTTCACTCTGTACTTCTCAGGTGCTGTGGTCCGGACCTGTGGACACGACAGAGGCACTGTGAGACTATGAAATGTCGGAAAACAGGGACAGACGGCCATCACAATTTCACAGCACATGTGACGCGCATGATTTGTCTACCAGCCTAACAGTTTAAAACCATAAAAGATTCAAGTTGCAATCTAATCTAATTCGATCTAATCTAATCCAATCATTTCATCATGCATTCATTACAGCAGTAAAGCAGTCGTTCACACAAACCACACAAGTCATTCACACTCACCTTGAAGGCCACTTGATTTTTGGTCACATTGCTCAGGATAATGAGGCATTTCTTCTCTGTGTCCCCAGAACCGAAGCTGAGCTCCTCTGCAGGGCTGCATGGAGAGAGAGAGAGAGAGAGAGAGAGAGAGAGAGAGAGAGAGAGAGAGAGAAGAAAGAAAACACACACTGTGAAACAGGAGCTACATTAAAAAGCTATCTGGGTGGAAACTAGAGGGCCAGGTCTTAAAAATACCATAATTTTGGGCTATAAAGTGTCTATTTGTGCACTTCAATATGGATGCAACTGCTAGATGCAGACAGGAGTTTCTATTTGCTACACAGCATGTTTTAGTTTCTCTCTTATGTGTCTTATTAATACAGACTGGGCCGCTGTGATTCCTCTGCCTCGCTGTCTGCAGCATACTTTCAAATACAGGATTTCTGTCGAGCGTGTTTACTTTAATCTAGATGTTTCAAAACGTTCTCAGGGAACAAAATTAAGTTGGTGTTTGCACAACAAACAGGTGGTCAAGACTTCTTGGTGGAGGTGGTGGTAGTGGTGGTGGTAATTTTATTTTTTCATTTTATTTAGAAGAATGCATCGCATACAATTTTTCCACCCATCTACAAGCCAGGTAATAATGCCTGCCTCAACAGCTTCATCATTCCAGTTGATAATATGCGTCTGCGGTGCATTTTCCCACATATTTACAATTACTCATATCACCACAAACCAACTGACACAAAATTAATACGGAGCTGGGGCAATTAGTCGGTTAGATGATGGACCAGATCGGCCAGTTTCAGTCTTCAGCGGAGTAAACATGTTGTGATTTGCAGATTTCAAGAGAGATTCATCTGCAGCTCTAAACTTTAGTTCTTCCTCTGTCAACAACGTCTGTTATTGTTCATATTTTTATTGCTAATAATCAGTAATACTATATCAGAGATACTCCTTTGCTGTCTCAGTGGCTGTGTTTGACTGACAGTCCCTGGCAGGCTGAGCACCGGCAGGATAACAAGAGAAAAAGTGAACAAACATACACTGTAGCAAGTCATGGAGATGGTGTGAGTGGTACTGAAGAGTGAAGACCACAACGGCATCTAAATGGTCCAGAGTGACATTTGCAGGCATGTTTACACTCTGTTTAATGAGCTGCAGATGACCAGCTAGCTCAAGCCCCCAGGAGCGCTGGGCTTTGAAGTCAATCTGACGTAGTAGCCAAACAATGTAATGGCAGCAAAGTCGGCTGTCACATGACGCACATGGGTCCCAAAACACTTTTACCACAAGCATTAATTGTGAAAGAAGCTGAGTGTCACAACCACTGCGCAGGATGACTTGTTTCACTATCTGTAACATTTGGAAAGTCAACAAGAGCTAAAGTAAAGAGCGGAAGTTAGCAGCTCTGCCAGTGGCAGTCACGTACACTTGCTGTGTGGGCCACACAATGTGGAAACATATTTGAAAGATCCGGTTACTTTTATTCTTTTGGCTTCACGTGCCACTGAGCAGCTTCCATAAGAATGAACGGAGTCCTGCCTCCAAAGCTGCATCCACTTCTCTTTATATATCCATGAAGTAGCTAATAAACTACCTAGACTGCAAACTGACATCAGTGTGCACTTTTCCCCTGTGAATATTCTGCGGCTTATTCAACAAGTCAAGGTGCAGGACGAGACATGTGCTCATGTTTGTAAGTCAGATAGGAAGGAGACTTTACGGGACAAGCTACTGTGGGTCGTTGAAAGTCTGTGTGACCGTCTGCCTGCTTTATGCAAATATTGGTGTTGTAAATAAGTGCTTTTCTTTCTGGCTATAGAAATGAATGCAAAAAATAAAATGCGGCGGCGCCATCGTGACATAAAAACAAATTTCTGCCTTTTGGTTTCTGTTTTGGTCTCAAAAGTAGAACACATTTATTTTCAGCTGGAGCATCAAAGCTGTGAAATCTAGAATGAAAGCAAATTTTGTGACGTCAAACGAGGGAAAATCCACGGAATATCCGAACCTGGAACAAGTTCTCACTGAACTTTGGTAAAAAAAAAAAAACAAAAACGTGCAAGTTCGCGCTAACAACGAGTGTCAAGTAAAGTCCATGGATTTTGGAACTTCCAAACACTAAACAGTGTCTGATTTGATGACTTCAGCCTCAGTGAACAGTGAATATTTATTGCATTGGGCGGGCATAAAATTGGCCAAGGGGAAAGTAGAAAATGGATTATAATATTTGGTGTATGTATGTATAAAGCTTTTATTGATGCAGCTTGGCTATATTTCATGGACGAACACTCCTAAGAACAAAGATTTTTTCTTTCTAATGCCTTCATGTGCTCTTTTTCCCCAGTAAAAACAGCTGTAGAGTCTGGCACTCGCTTGAACTCAGAGTTAGTCTTCGGGCTCTGGAAACCTTTTGGCAAACACAAGATCAAAGCCCCCCCCAAACTCCCCTCTTTAATCCCACGGCCTCGATTTAAGGCTAACACAGCTCAGAAACATAATTGCATTTAAGGCTCATTTAAATCTGTTTATCACTATAATTCACAGCCCTGAGCTGTCAAAATCCTCACATCAAAGCAGTTACTGAGTAAAAACACAGCTCAGCGGACGATATTCATGAAAACGAGGAGCAATACAAAGTGTGGAACCCCGAGAACCAAACAGATCATTGTGTTATTGCTGTACTCCTTTCAAAGTCGATGCTTTCAGTTCAATGAACGCTCAGTTAGATGCGTTTCATGACACGTGCGTGAGGTGACGAGTGCTCCTTTCTTAATATTCGATTGATCATTGACCAGCGACTCTCACTGAACAGTTGATTGGTAGCATCCTTAATTCCTGCCCACGAGTGACCAGATCAATCGGGCTGTAAATGTACAAACACATCAATAATGGCTTTAGGCTCTGAGCCAAAACGCAAGAGAAGATTTTTGTCAATATGTACAAGACAAATTAAATTTTGTCCATTGGCTCCTTGATGAAAATGCACTTAGTTGCCAGTTCATTAGGTACACCCAGCTAAAATTCAGCAGACTCAATACAATAGTCCTGCAATATATCGATATATCATATATATAATGATCAGTTTTTCTTCAATGTATATTTATTCAGAAGGGGAAGGGATTAAAGTCAGCCACAAGTGTGCAGAGAACTTCTTGTTTTCCTCTCTAACGGCTATGTGATCGGCTGTAAGTGAAGTGCAGGCTGAAAACAAGATGGAGGGAGGCGCGAGCAGGATGACCTACCTAATATCTAGCAGAGGGCCTTTGAAGGTAGTCAACGGCTTCCTGGCTCCTTTGGTCCTGGTGCCTGCGTCTGCTCTATCATTGTCCTCTGACCTCAAACTGTCTTCCAGGAAATTCACCTGAAACAACAACAAAGAGCACTTAATTAGAAACGAGACTCCAAGTGCAGATAGTGGAAATCATGTGACCCTTTATCTGGTTCCCTCCGTGAAAATGAAATGCTTGACCTTTGGCCCTTCATGCGGAGAAAGCTATCAGTTAATGAAGTTCTTGACAGTTGTCTGTTATGATTAAATGGTAGTGTTTTGTTATCACAATAGAATCTTTCTTTCCTTTAACTCAGAAACCCTCCCATGATGACCCTGACCCTTCTTCCCGTTCCATAAAAAACAAACAGCATGTCCAATGCAACGAAAATAACCCATGATCTCATGACTTTTGACAAAACAGAGAACCGTGATCGAGAGTAGTTTAACCAGACCAGAAGTCATAGTATCACTCATTCATGGAGAGTTTCACTTCAGCAAAACATCCACAAACTCTGACCTAAATCATCAGCAGACAGATCAGAAGACCGTTCAACAGCTGACAGGATAGAAATTGTGAAACGTCTCCATAATGTTGGATATTATAGATAAAAGTAGTTGGGGGGGGGGTGGATGCTTTCACAATGTTGCTGGCACCAAGTATTGTGTAAAACACACGGGGAGGGAAAGGGGGCAAAGGTGAGGGGGCTTCGCATGTGATGGGTACATTTGTGACTCATAGGGGGGAGGAGGAGGAAGAGGAAGTGTGTCATTTGCTGTGATAAGCACGTCAACATGTTAATTTAATGGCTGACTGTCATGAAACGGCCACAATGAAGACATGAAGAGATAATCAGCTGCTGATGAAATGTCTCTATTTATTTGTCATTTTTAAAAAGAGCAAGCTCAACACAAACTGGGTAATACTGTGATTCGAGAAAAAAAAAAAAAAAAAAAAAAAAAAAAGGTAAAACATGCTCAAGTGTTAATTAAAAATCAAACTTTGAAATCGTAGGCCGGGTCATACAAATTTATGATTAACAGTACAGTGTCTTTGTCATATTGAAATTACATTATAGATTAACAAAGAACAAAAAAATCAATTTATTTTAAGACAAAATAATAAAAAAACAAAAAACAAAAAACAAACACTATAATGCAAAAAAAAAAGAAATAAAATAGACCATAATAAAACATCTTCGCTATGATTTCTACACATCATGTGTAAGATATGAAATTTAAAGACAAAGAAATCATTAAAGATTTTATATTATCCTAACGGAGATTAGTGAAATGCTCGTTAAAGGAGTGTCTACTGATTACACAGTACATATTAAAAAAGGCACAGTACATGATACATGATAAGCACTCTCCAGAGTCACAGACTCTGGTAAAAGATGTTAGAGGACAAGGCACAGAGGGCTTCGGATAAAAAACCTGCCTCAGAGGCAGGCGAGGATAAAGACGTAGTGCTGAGGGGTTAATAACTTAGTCTGCTGTAATATAACAATAATTACCTTCATAGTTTTTTAATCTGAGGCGAGAAGGTAAGACTGTTCATTGGCAGGAGTGTTCTACTGTTCTCTCTGAGCTGATTAGAGTGTGAAATGTGAGTGTTTCGCGCCGTTCAGTGTTTACATATTGTGCAAAAGGTAGGCTACTTCATTTAGCCTACATCCATTGAGAACAAAGTCAGAAAAATGTTGTGGACAGTGCAATGCAATCTAGAGGGTCAAATTGAAAAGTGTGAGGTCCAGGACGGGTCAAGGGACGAACATGTGGTGACGGCATCAGTCCACTGTGAGGGGAGGTGCACTCACAGTAATTTAGAGACATGTGAGTACACCTGTCTTTCCAGCAATGGCGATATCTTCTGGACTCTGAGCTCCGTGTGTGGGTGTGATCCTACACTTGCCTTACCACCTCCAGCCCTTGTTTCAAAACAGAGGAGAAAGGCAATTAGCTTCCTGAGGCCATCGAGTTGTCAGCGCGGTGCCGGCTGGAACCCAGAAGAATTCAGGTCGGGATGGGAGGGGGAAGGGGTGGGGTGGGAAGCCTCTTTGTTTATTTAGACAAGCTGCGGAAAAGCCGGGCACCAGTACTGTGGAATGCGTTCAGGCGGGTTTAAAAAGTGTTGAGAAGCTGGTATATTAACACAGTGTCACGGGTTCAGTCACGGAAATGCAGTCTGATTCATAAAAGCTGAATAAAACGACTTCAGTCTGTGCGAGCTGAAGAAGAGCTGAAGATTTCAAAGCATATGAATCAACAGTAGACACCACTAATAAACCTGTTAGAACAATTACAAATGTCACTCATCCCCTTGTGGTTCTTTGTGTTGCATCTGTTTAAGATGATATTTATTTTTGGTGAACGTCCAACCCCAAAGCCTTCAACGGATGAATGATCCTTCGGCCAAAGGGTGGGGTTCCTTCAGTTTCCTGACTTCAGTTATAATTAGTGTGGCAGTGGCAGTATAAGAAGTCAAATGAACGACATTCATTTGAGTAACTATACAATTCAAGGTTAGAGTAAACTGAATATTCCTCAACAAACTCATTTGGTTTCACTCATATTCACGTGTGCTTATATTTTACACACTCGCTGTGTGTGTCACAACACGATGGTTGTTTAACTAGTTTCTCTGTCTAACCTGAAAAGTACCTTTCTCTTTCCAACAGAGCTGACTCAAATGTTTTGATATGCAACACCCCAGAGGAGTGTAGCGCTTGTTAAAACTGCATGTTGTGTTTAGTATCTAGAGATGAAATTAGGCGACGATGCTATACACCTTTTCTCTGGGGTTAGTGTCTCAGTCCGTGCCGCTCGCGTCAAAAAAATATGCCACAAGGAGTGCGAGGTGATTCACACCAGGGACCTTAACAAACTCCAAACTTAGACTTAACTGTAGATCATTACTGAGGCTGGCTGATTTGCATATCTCCTCTTTGCAAATCTAAAAGCTGTTGTGCATGACCAATGTGGTGTTTATTAACACTGTTTGTTTGTTGGGGCTTAGCAGACTCATGGGAATAGCTTTGGGTGATGCAGCACTGTTAGGTTTCTCCAGCGGGAACAGTTTGTGTGCTTAAAAAAAAAAAAAAAAACCCTAAATAGCTTCTATAAACTACATCGCAGTTATGTCCTAGTCTTCACATCGAATGTAGGTTAAGCTCAAGTCTGCTGCTCCCTGTCTGAGGCAGCAAAACAACAAGATATGTCAGTAACAGCTACAATACAGTCACAACAGCATGCATACAAGTCATCAATAGGCATTCCCTTATCCCGGGCCTGAGATGACCCCTTTAATGCCCTCCATCCATTTCCATGCAGGCTTTCTCTGCGTACAGCTAGCCAGAAAAGAAGCTAAATAGATTATGATGCGGGGGCCGCTTTGTCCTGTAGGGAGTGTGTGACATGCACTGCAGTCTTCATTGCAAGTAGGTCAAAATCTGGTGACACCAGAGTGAGGGGGCGGTTGACATATTCATCGTCTCAGTGATGGCGCTACGCTGGGGCTGTGTGGCGGGAAAAGGAATCTAGCTACAGCAGCAGGGAAGAGCTTAAATAACTTTGACTCTGTGGACCATACGAGGAGCTGAGAGGATGAGAGAAGCTGGGTGTGATGCATGGGCCTTCTTGGTGGGATTTAATTGTGGCCAAAGACATTAGGAGTCACCTTCACAGTGACAATGAGCAAGAGCTTAATGTCTTCCAAATCAGGGCATTACTTGCCACTTAATTCACAGTTGTCTCTACGGAGTGGCTCCATTACACGTTGTAATCTCAGCGAGCGAAAGAAGAAACAGGATGTCACGTCTTTAAGAGATGGACGCCGCTGCCTGAAACGCCAGGATCAGACTTTATCGTGATTCAATCACTCTCAGCTCATGTTACACATGAGAGTGGTTACACTGATGTCATCAGAAACGGTAGTTTAGTTTTAACATCATCAATATTTAATTGAGTGAATTCACCTGACTTATCTACATTCTGACAGACAATGGGATCAAACAAAGTGTCCTGCCAAAGTGACTTACAAAGCACACAAGGAGCAGTCCTGCTTTATATTGTAGAGAAATGAACTGGTGATGAAGACATGTTTCAATTTAAGTTAAGCTTAACTAAACTTTAAAAAAAAATTATAAAATAATAATAAAATTTACCTTTTTGGGCTTTACCGCAACCTCAGAGTTGAAGCTGGACTCGAGTGCATCTTTGCCCTCCATTTCACTTTCTTTGCTCTCCGTCTCGTCCTCGCTAACAATGGGTCCATTGTCACAGATGGGCGTTTGGAAGTCGTCGTCGGGAAGAGGTGGGTAGCTGTATTTGAAGGGGTCCTGGAAGGTGGCCAGATAAGTCATATTACTACATGCATGGTTTTGGCACATAAATTTAAATGAATCATCCTGAATGTCTTACAAAGTCCCATGACTCGGATAGGAATAAAAATAATCGTATCGCTTATGAAAAGGAAATTCTGCTAAATAAATCAAAGTGATGTTTATCGTTGGAGGAGTGATGAAGTTTCTGTTATTGTGATCTGACAAACCTGATCAACGTTTCTTTCATGTAGTGTCTACAACCATAAACACGTAAATTGCTGATAAAATATTAAAGATTTGAATGTGGCACAAACACTACTCGAGATGATAAAAAACTATTTCTTAAAACATAATTGTGTATCACACCGACACTACAATATGATCCCAATAAAAGATGATTGATATTATTGAATATTTGACCGGTTTTAATGAATGCTGCATCTTTTATTAACTGTCTGACATTTATTAATGCAGGAGGTAAGGCTATTTCGGAAATGTTGAATATAACACAGAAAGACATAATAGCATACCGTTCCACCCATGTGAGGTGGCAGGTACTCGGGGCCTATGAATGTCTGGATCTCAGATCTGGATGCAAACTTGAGCTTGCTGATTGCCTCAGGACCCAGCCATGACTTCACAATCTTCCATGCAGCTGAAACAGAGACATGTTTACGCTCAAGCCTTCAGAATCACATCAATATTTAAAAAAGAGTTCTGCAAGAACACAAGCTCATTCTCACCATTCATGATCCAAGGCATATCCACGATGATCATTTTGGCTGAAATTATACAAAAAGGACATTTATCAATGAGAATTATGTTCAAAAATTCCCAGGTTTGACCTGAAAGCGATGAATGATTGGCTAAAATGTGAATGTGGATAAATGTGTTTTTGTTACTTACATAAAAACTTTGGATAATACACTTTGAAGCAATTGATAATGTACTTCACGAACTCCATGTCCTGAAACACAAAGTGGGGAAAAAACAGATATAAATAGCAGAACCACGCAGTTGAAGCTGCTTCAACTATAAAAGACGCTTTATGGATTTTCAACAGGGAGAATGTTTGTTCACACTTAGCCACCTCTAGATCTGCAGTGACCCACTTAACAGGAAATGAAAATTCATTACAAGCTCCTCTGAATGATCCCCTGCCCAATCCCTCTCAAATCCTTTGTCTGAGAGGGACTTGAGGAGGTTAATTCGCAAAGTTTTGAACTCGCTGTTCTGCGCCGTTTTGTCACCATTTCATTGCACCACGTATATCTAACAACTTTTATCATTTCAAGGTGACAATCCTGCGAGGGTTCACAATAAATGGGTTAGACTTTAATGCATTTTCTCCACGTGAATAAAAGGGCTTTGGACTCAAACGGATAATTTTAGCTGTGCTTTAGTAAATCTAATGGCTAACAAATAATATAAAAGATATCGAGGTGAAAGGTTCTACCTCCATTTTTTAAAGGTAAAAATGATGAATGTTTTATGTTAATCACGATCATCAGACAAACAGCAGACATGTCAATAGATACAGCCTTACTACCCTGGCCAGGCTCCATAATTGGCTGGAAGCCTCATTGATATGCAGGAGACTCACTCCCGAGGCTTAATGAGATCATACTGGCTACCCTTGCTCTAGCTCGTACTGCGGTTCAACTGCTTTCCAAAATGATCTTCTAATCTACTCATTTCATATTAGAGCTGCACAGCTATTTATCCTTTTTGCCTTGCTCGTGTTGGTTTATTTGTATTTAATTGAGACATTTCTCCAGGAGAGAGCCCTAACCAATGAAACGGCGACGAAGCTCTCTTTGCTGAGAGAGGGAGAGAGAGAGAGAGAGCTTCGTCGCCTGTGACACAGTGAGTCTGACGGATTAGACTGTCCACTCGAATTGACCAACGGGATTTAAAGGTTACTTTAATCTCCAAAGTGTAAAACCATTGAAGAGCATCAGTCCCTGCAAGACCACAGCTCAAACGGCAAGAAATATGAGGACGCTCAGAAGCATTTAAATGACAGCAAGGAAACTGACATAAGAGTGAAGCTTATTCAACATGGAGGGAATGAAAATGTAAAATAAGTTTTGGCTCATTTGATAAAAAGAAAAGAAGCTACATTATAACCTGAATTACAGCATGACACATGAATAAAATAAGATGACGGTGTGTCATGGACTTACTATATTGCTGAGGCCAGACTCTGCCATGTCAAACACAACAGTGAGTGGCATCCCAGGCTCTTTCTTCGCATACCGCTCTAACCAAAAGGCGACATACTTCTTCTTGTCCATGATTGTTTTTGTATCCTTCACGTGTAGCTTCACTTTGAACCAGACTAAACACAGTAAACAGAAAATGAATAATTAATATATAGGTGCATAATTTGTTAGAACATGTATGTTAGAATATGCTGTAAGTAGGTCTGTAATAGACCAACTACATACAGAGCTTGTTGCCCTCTTTGTCATATCCATGGAGATAAACGGCACCAGTCTCAAACATCCATTTGGGAATGCTGCTCTCAGTGAGATCTGAAATACACAGGAAGACACACATTACACTGTTATCTGGTGTCTGTGTTATTATATAATATAATAATATTATAATAATCTAACTATTATCTGTACAGAACATGGAAGCCAAGGGCTGAGGTTGCTTGTAAGGTTCCTACAGACTATTTCAATCTTAAACTGAACTACATAAAGGTGCAAAATAAATAAAAAATGTTCATTGTTTTTCATAGTTTTATTATTTTTATTTATCATCATAGATTATCAAAGCCACCTTGCTATGTTCCTCGAGATGAGTCATTACAAACACAAATATAACTAAAAGTAGTCTACAGCGACTGAAACTGAAACTATTTAAAACAAATCACATGCATGTAGTATGTTTTATGGTTTCTCTTAAATGGTCAGCTGTATTTTCCCCGAGTATCTAGAGGAAGTCTCTCACTTCAGTTGCCATTATCTAACAGTCTGACTGAACCTTCTGCTGAGGAGCCCAGTTTCCTGAAAACTAAAACCGCTCGAGCTGACAGAAAATAACACACTTCTCATCAACTGTGGTAAAAAAAAGACTAATAAAAAGGAACTAACAACCCATGGCCCCAGGACACTAATGACTTGTACAAATCAAATTTCTTAAAAACAACCGCTTGACAAATTCAATTTGCTGGATTAAAGACTAACAAACAGGAACATCAAATTCCTCAGAATACAGAAACAGTGCTGATTGTTCTCGGGGGTCAGCCTATGCATGGAGATATGGGTGTTTAACGCACAATGACACACTGTCTCGGTTCATCCCAGTTCAGCACAAAGAAAACTACTGATCTGTGTTGCAAGCTTGCAAACATCTAAATACGGCAGTGTCAACATTTCTACTTTTAGGCGGACTGAATATTGAACTTGAATATTTGCTTTGGTAGAGATGACATTGTGCCTGTAGGACCATCTATCGTCAACTGTCATGTACCGAAAGCTGGCTAAGGACTGGTTAGAGTGATTATTCCTCTGCTAAATGCTATGAGCCTAATTTAATTGTGTATAGTTTTTTTTAAATCTCTATTTGTAGTTCTATTTCTAATTTCTATAAAAGCTTTATTTTTATTTCTATTTTTAGATTTTCTATTTGTAGCACAGGTTTAATTTAAATGCAGATTTATCTTATAGGTTAACTTTAACGTATGTTTACTGTTGTATAGGTTAATTCTAATGTGTGTCTACTGTATCCCATGCTGCTACTGGATGTTTGAATTTCCCTCAGGATCAATAAAGTATCTATCTGTCATCTATCTATCTATCTATCTATCTATCTATCTATCTATCTATCTGTGTATCATCTTGTTTACTTACTTTCTGAACTTGTAGCTCTTGATTTAAATGACTGTTTTATTTAGGAAAAGTTCCTGAACTACACTAAATGTTTGAGAACTTTGGCATCTTTTGTTTAGTGAACAGAAGGATTTGTCAAAGCATGAAATGGGAGAAAAAAAGATTGTTTCGGTATCACTTTAGTATCAAAAAGATGCATAGCTCTACTTTCTGGTGCACATATCACATTACAAACCATTCGGCATGACTCCTTACCATTCAGACCAAACTCTTTTCTCCACTGGAGACTTTCATCAATCATTTTCAAGGCATCGTCGATGGCAAAAAGCCTCCACGTCAGGTAGCCTTCCACCAGAGCATCATCGGTTTGAAGCCTTTCCACATCTCTGGAGTCATATTTTTCTGTTGAGTCTGTAAACACAGCAAACAAAGGCTGAATCACATGGTGGTGAAATACAAAGAGGTCACTTTGACCCACTTTCCTATATTTAAAAATGCTGTTAAAGCCATAAAGATCACACTGTGCTATCAAAGTCAAATAAAGTCCATCTGGAGGCCAGTCTAAACTAGTACATGTGGCCATGAAGGGCTAACGTTGGCTAGTCATCTGCTGGAGCTTATCTGGGCATTTAGGTCATGATGTCACCAACATGACAAAGTAAACAGCTAACTAGAACTAGTGCACAATTAACCTTCAATATGTCACATTATGTAGACGACAAATACCAGAAATCAATGCAAAAAGCAAAGTAACTGTGAAGAGAGAGCAAGCCAAAAGCAGCTTATCCTTAATAACTTGTTACCTTGGAGGAACTCATTCTTAAATCTCTCTCTCGTCTCCTCAATTTTCTTCTCAATGTCCTGCGAAAAAAAAAAAAAAAAAGAGTAAACTCACGTCAGAAAACGTCGCTCGTTTCAACTTGTAAATAAAAATAACATCTCGAATGCGGTCTAACGGTTATATACGATACCTGCTCTCCTTCGTGCTGGTCAAGTTCGGCCATATTCAACACTGTTTCCTTCTCTGTACTCGGGTTAGTTCCTTATTGGGCTAAGCTAGTTAGCTTAGGAGACAGGAATCACAGTGCGGTAGTAGCGTGAAACTGGCGTCCCCTCTCCTCCCTGTCGCTGCCATTTTGGCTCCGGCCGTGGCCACACCTCTCCCCCCCACCCCCCCTTGTGTTGTGTTGTGTTGTGTTGTGTTGTTTTGTTTGTGGGCAGCAGCAGCAGCAGCAGCAGAGAGGAAGTGTTTGGATTGTATTCAAAGATCACAAGAAAGTCGTTAATCAACTCATTTTTGTAGACGTGATTCGTTTAAAATTTAGATTAGCTTCAATGCTAACTCACGACCGTTACTGTTTACCCGTGATGCACCGGGTCTGACGTGTTTAA
This sequence comes from Sciaenops ocellatus, assembly GCA_033000465.1. Taxonomy (NCBI): domain Eukaryota; kingdom Metazoa; phylum Chordata; class Actinopteri; family Sciaenidae; genus Sciaenops; species Sciaenops ocellatus. Next base: position 8,099,167 of record CP136868.1, read on the forward strand.
TTTCAGTTGGCGCGCCGCTTCGAGTGGCTAACGGTCGATACGAGGCGTTAAAAACGGCTAAATTCCTCTCTTATAAGTATGTTTAGCAATAAGTCGTCTATTTGTACACCTTGGCGAGACTTTTGTCGCGAAAGTGACCGCTCCCAAGTTAGAAATAACGTTAACTGAAGCTGTCAGTAAGGAGGGATCGAACCCGTGTAGGTAGGCACTACATATTGCATAATGGAGCAAACGCCGTTGGGAGATTTGTATCAAAATCCCCACCGGCTTTCCTTCTCTGGAGATGTAATGTTATTTAACTGCAAGCGAGCTTCACTTCCAAATGACAGAAGTGAGTTAGTGTACTGCAGCTTTTCATATGAACAGGGCGGCAACGCGTTCGTGAAGGCAGCACATGGAGCTGCTGTCATCAGCAGCAGCAGCAGCAAAACAACATCAGCCCTTTTTGATATTGTGAAGTGCAAATGTGCCATAAATGTTCAGAGGAGAGTCTCCACCCCGTGTGTTTTAGTGACAAAAAAGAGTGAGAAGAAAGACAGCTTCCAGTATAGTCTCCTCACACTGAGCAGCTCAAACAGACTAGAGCCCTGCATTGAGTTCAAACTCCCTTATCACATAAGAGAGAGTGTGTCTATACTCCACGGCCCCACTGTGTTGTGGACCCACGCTGGTCATGTCTTCTATACGTCCCCACAGGCCGGAGAGGTGAGACAGATACCCATCCAGCTGTCCCACAGTGTTGCCGGAGAACTCCCCCTCCACAAGGAGAGAAAAGTGTTTGTTCTTGGACAGTCCACAAACCAAACCCTGGGTTATTTTGTCGAGAGCGGACACGTGTTTGACGGCAGTGTGATTTTGCCTCATCCCTACGTTTGCGTCACACGGTGCATGCTGGTGCTCTCGGCTGACCAGGTGGATGGCGATGGGGTGCTGAAATCTGAGGTGGTCGCAGCAACTTCTAATCAGCAGCTTGTTTATTTTGAGGATGGCATTGTGAAGGACGTGTGTCAGCTGCCCTTTGAACAACCTGAGGATATTCAGGTGATCAATACAGGAAGAAACGGCTGCCTGTTTGTTATATCCTTTCATCAGGGGCATGTGTGCGCTGTGTGGAAGGAAACCTTTCAGGTATGTTAAAATGGGGTTTCAGTATCTATGGACTCTTCTATATTCACTTCACAAGTCTGATTTGTTAACCTCTTTTCTCCAGATAGCCTCCCAATGGTCAGGTGTCAGCTCGGTCCACGTGGATGACTTCTTAAGATGTGGATCAGACCAGATGCTGTTGGTTTTTAAAGATCAAAGCGCCAGAGGACAGCCGCTGGAAGAATTCCTCCTCACTGACCTCTGTGGCATTTCATACGCTGTAAGGCATCATTTTCCATCACGGTTACATTTATCTGTGACAGAAGCGAGAGTGACTAATAGAAAATACATGTTTAGCGTTGTCAGGACGGTGAAGCAACACAGACGTCTCCTCCTCCATCAGAGAACTATCTCCTCACTCTTCGAGCATTAGAGTCTAGACTACAGGTGAGCATTTATTATACAGCACTGATATGTCATTTGACTTTATGCTGAAGGGGGCTAGACCATAATTTATGGTTTAAGATTACGATTCAAAGCAAAAATGAACAAATCGAGCACACACAAATACACTGCTAATCCTGTATGATCTGTCATTTAGAGTGGATTGAGCGTGCTGCAGGAGCTTCAAAGGGAAGTGAGAGTGAAGGAAAGAGTTCTACAGCAGTCGGTCCAAACTCTCACTGATGTCGTCTCAGAAAGAGAACCTACTCTCACACAGCCTGAGCAGGTACTGTTCATGTAAACAAATATATAAACATGACATTCTGCAAAAACAGCCTGTTATCAGTCATGGTAATTGAACCATCAACTACTGATCACAGCACAAGTTATAGAAATTGTACTTTTGTTATAGTGCTGGGACAGGACGTCAGGATATTTTAAGACATGGTGATGGCTCAGGAGGTAGAGCGGGTCGTTCACTAATCAGAAGATCAGTGGTTCGATCTCCAGTCTCCACTCTGCATGTCGAAGTGTCCCCAAATTGCTCCTGAAGGCCGCGGCATCAGTGTTTGAATGTGATTAGTTCCTTAGTTCCTTCATTGTGCATGAATGTGTGTATAAATGGGTGAATGTGATGCGTAGTATAAAAGTGGTCGGAAGACTAAAAAGCCATTTACAACACTGTGATTCTGATATCAGCTGTTGTAATGCATTTCCATTTTCATAATGAAATGCCTCTAACGCTGACATGAATTTATTTAAAGCTTCAAAAGGAGAAACGTTTTCACGTCCTAAATGGACTTTAAAGATATTCAACTTGTTTCCTTTATGCAGTGAGATATATCATTGCTAGTCCCACCCTCCTCTCCTTCAATCAGCACTTGTCACTCACTTGTCATATTGGAAATGGCAGCTCGAATGAGGCTGAGGCAGTCAGCGTTTCTAATGCTGTCACTGGCTTTAATGAAGCAGGAGCAAATGTGAGCAATGAAGACAGATGCCACGAAGGCTTCCTTGTCTGTTTACTTTGTTGCTTATGGTGCAATTTTAAAAAAATTCTCAATCCTTAACCTAGCTCACTGGTGGCCTAAGTGCTAACTTTTTGAAAAGCAAATTACAGATAAGAGTAATTTTACTGCGTTTTGACAGAAAGTATCACCGCAACAACTCTTTGTTTTTTAGATAACATTTAAAAAGTCCACTACATGTGCACCTAATATGCTGTTGCTCAAATTGAAATGTCATGACATAAACTGCTATTGCTGTCACCGCTGTCACACACTTGTCATTGCTGATTATAGTCTTGGCACTTTCTGTCCAGGAAGGCCTCATTGCTCTGTGGGACTGTGATGATGAGTCAAAGCAAGGGGCCTCGGATGACAAGACACAAGACATGCCAGCAGTGTCTTCAAGACCTCATGTTGACAAGCTGTGGCATCGCATCGCTGAGGACCGAATGGTTGTAGGAGTGGTGCTAACTACTGACGGCTCATTGTAAACATGATTTACTTTTTAATTGATTTTATGTATTTCTCTTTTATGAAACATGGCCCATTGAATGTTACGTTATCTAAACATTAAAAAAAAAAACGTCTGTCCACTTGATGTCTCATCAAGCATAATGAGGTCATCTGGTTGAGTGGATCCATGTGTGTATGGTAAAGATACCGGCAGAGAATTAATATGCACTACCAGTGAGAAGTACTGCTGTCCAGCTGTCAGACTGTATCATTGCTGCCTGATTAGATTTGTGAGAATTAAAACATGCTTCCTTCTGATCTGGACGGATCATGTTGAGTAGAACACGTCTGTGAGGTGAAATGGACGTCACAAACTGATTAAGGACTGTTTTTTACCTCTTTGACTGCCTCCCAACCATCTGAGTTTCACCAAGGCAGATGCAGTTGTGGCTAGGTGGTCACCATGGCAACGCATTTTTAATAAGCCACCAAGCTCCGTTAGAGTGAACAAGATCAGATTCATCCATCGACCTGGAAAACTACTTCTGTGTCCACATATTGTTGTTTTGATCGGTGCACTTGTCCAGCTGATGTAACTTCACCACCTCAGAGATGTGTGTGTTGTTAATCTGTTCACACACACACTTTGTATTTTTGTGTATGATTTCCAGTCTGATTACCTACTGTCCATGTGATATCTGATTGCTACTGATGTGTTATTTTTGTTCCAGACCAGTGGCCAATGTGAGCTTATCCATCCTGACAGAGACGGGCCAGAGCTCAACGCCTGCAGTCATCCAAACCCAGAGCCAAGTGCTCTGGCTTCCTGCACCCTGCTCCGCATCATCATCATCCTCCTCCTCTGCCTCCACGTTCGCAGAGCCCGCAGCCAAAAGAAGCAAGCAGCACAACGCCGGCAGACCCAATGATCTCAACACATGCAGACTGGCTGTGACTGCTGTGACCAGACTGACACCTCTGTTGAACTCTGGCTGTGTCAAGTGCTGTGTCATGCTCCATTACGTCCAGAGACGAAACGCTTTTGCCCTCGTGAGCAACCCGACACCGGTTGTCCTGCATTGTGGTCAAGTTGCTTTCGATATCCACGGTGATTTCCAAACCCCACTGTTGAAAAACCCCGAACTCAAAACAGGTACAAATCACAAATGCACGACTTGAGATTTAAAGTTTAACACATGGATGTTTGATTATTGTCTTCTGTTTGTGCCCAGATGAGGTTAAAGAGGACTTGCTGAGCCTGATGGCGGTGCTGGATCGCTGGGTCTTCCACGTAAACTCTCCCGATCACAGCTTAGGTGATGTAGACGGCTGGATTCAGAAAAGAGTGGGCTGTAAGAGGATAGAAGTGAGCCCTCAGTATCTACTGTTAAATTCTTCAGGACCATCTGCTCTCATGCTGCTGCGCTGGCATCAGATAAACCCTTTCCAGGGGGAACTGTCTGTCCACTCCAGGTAAATGATTTTTATTTATAGATACCAGTAAGATAGCTGTACCTGTACCTTACTGACCTTAGTTGTGGGTGCTGATAATATTGAGCTTTGGCCATTATTATCAGTCTATAAAGTAAACACATAAAATGTATTTTTTATCTTCAAGTTGTAAACAAACATTCTTTTTACAAAGTTGATTTTTGGAATAATTTGAAACCTGCACTGTTTGCATCTGTGTTTCCTCATTATGAGTCTTATTCTTTCCTTTCTTTGTTGGCGCATGACAACCACCTGTAGTTGGACTAGTTTAAAATCATTGGCAGGAGTATTTATTGCCTCAAAAACACAAAACTGGGACCAAACTCATTAAAATGATACTCTGTGCAGTTTTTCTGAGTCCTAATTTGACCTTTTTCTCTCCCTATTGTCTGACATTTTCGTGTTCTTTTGTTAAGAGCTTCCCTAATTTGAAATGTTGTACGCCGCTAATTTGATAGTCATGTAAAGTCAAAAAGACACAGAGTAATTTGTCTGACGGAGAGATTTTCTATTCACTTTGCAAGCTGTGATATTACTGATCTTTGTATTGGTTCAAACTCTCAACTCTCTTGAATTATTCAGTTTTATTTAAAAGAACTAAGGAAGGTAGCTTCACAAGTAGAAGTGGGCAATTCTCAATTTATATTAATGGATTCAAAGTTGACAAGGCTTTGAAGTTGACTAGGATCTATGTCGGTGAGATACTCCACTGAATATCAAAGCGCTTAGGATTCTTTGGCAAGAAGAGCACTTAAAATGACAAACTCTGAACACGTAGGTTGGTGTGAAGCAGCTGAGAAATGACAAACAAAGACATCAAGAAATCTTCTATATTAACATGTAAACTCTGTTCCTTTGCAGCCAGTTACAGATGCTCCAGTTCCTGGACTCGCTGTTGGTGTTCCTCCCTGAGTCCTGCTCCATCCATCCTGTCAAGGGTACAAATGGGCAGGGTGTAGCTCAAATATTGTCTTTGGCATTGGAGAAAGAGGCGGCGTCACTCAAAGAGTGTGTGTCATCGCTGCTTTGTGAAGAGGAGGAGGAGAAGGAGGAGGAGGAGAGGAAGGGCCTTGGACACGAGGAGACACCTGAGCCGGCTTCTGTAAAAGGGCTCCAGAGGTGTAGAGAGGTGTGGCAGCAGGACGTGGAGAGGAGGAGGATGATGTTGAGCCCCCTGGTGGACTTAGGGAGGTATCGTAGGCTCACCCAAAGCATGTGTCAAGTCCGGCTCGACGGGGATTTGGCAGCTCTCTTAGACACTCAGAGAACTTTGCTCAGCTAATGTGCTGCACACAAGATTATTGTTGAAAATACCATCGCTAAGTCTGTTTTCCTGGACAAACAGTTGGTATTAACAGGAAAAAACAAAAGCTTTTAATAGTGCATTGTGTCAAGTGTAATCCCTTGTATTCATTGCATGTTTCACCTGTAGTGAGAGCTCCCCCCTCTCTGTGCTGTACTCTGTGTCCCCGTCTGTCTCAGACAGCCTCTTGGGATTTATATCTGCCTTGTGTCTGTTGCTGCACAGTCTCAGCCTGTTTCCATTGGTTCACCTCGTGGATTTCACAGCCTTAATCTGATGCCGCTTCTGCTTCAAGTCCCTTTAGACTCTCTGTGTTCAAAAACGCTCTTTAATGTCTGTTACTGTCGTGTGCTGTTCAGCAGGAGACAGGCACCACTTTCATCCTGGAGGGAGAAACTGTTTGTGTTATGAATAAAGACATGGTAGAGCAAGGGGGTTATACATCTGCTCAGTGGCTGGAGTTGACTGAAAGCTTTTAGTGGTACTTTCTCCTCATGGTTCAGTTATTTTCCAGCGAAATGATGTAAATATATATTTTAAAAAAAGTGGATGCTGTTTCTCCTGTGATGCTGCACAAGCTGTTGGCACAGTTGGTTAAAATACCATTTCATCCAAATAAACATCAAACATTACTTAAAAGGACCTCAGCTTTGCTGGATACACAAGGTCTGTGGCAGTTTGACCAGTAGTGTTTGTTAAAATGGCTGGTGAGGGTGTGTGTTTTTTGTGTGTTTTATGTTTATTTTCCTCCCAGTGGGGGCTGAAAAAGGAGGATGTGCAATTTGTTTGTTCCGGGAGCTACTCCATCCGCTTGTAGTACTCCGTCTGAGGCGAGATAAACTCCCCCCTTTAATGTCTCTGCCTCACTTCACTGCAAGTAACAGCTTCCACTGGACTTGCTGCCACAGGACTTCCCTGAACGTGATGACTTCAAAGCTTCCAGTTTTCATGAGCGATTCCGAATGTGTTACTTTATGATGGTAATGCCGCTGTGAGTTAATGATATGTTACAGAAGTATGAAATCTATTTTTGTCAGTTAATTTTTCCTGTTTTAATCTGAACAGCTCAACTTCAGCCACCATGCAAGTTCGTCACCCACATCAACACCTTGTTTTTCTCACTCAATTCCTCACTTTCAGAAAGGCTGCAAGACACCTCTCCCTGTCACTTGTAGCATCGAAGAAGAATTGTGAACTCCACAGTAAATAATACCAGCAAAGGGATCACATGTGAAAACGAAAATTCAATTTTATTGGTTGTTCTCTTAAAGCCCTGACTGCCACCCAGGGTAAAATATATGGTTTGTCATCCCATTATTGCCTGTTAACTTCTATTAACTCTGAGTGGTGGAAGAAGGCTGCAGGGTTTTCTACACTCTGCTGAAGTCCCCTCACTTTAATGGGAAATGAAAACGTGGTAGATGAATGATGTTGCTTCTGTTATGAAACAGCTCAACACATGGAGAAACCAAGACCCCATCTAGCTTATTAATATGACTTGCAGGCAAATTCACAATTGACGTCCCTGCATCTTTTGACACCTTTGTGGATGCCAACCATCGACTGTCACTTTAGTATGGAAGCCCAGCTGTGCCAGGGAAAGACTTTTAAAATGTTCATGGTAAGTAAAAGTTATCAGATAAAAACATTATTTACTGTCAGTTTAATTAATGATAAATTATATTATTCCTTTTTGATTAAACTCCATACTTACCATGAGCGTTTTTATTTTTATCATGACTAACTTTTCATCTATTTGTTTTCCTGGCAGAAATGGGATGCTACTTTTGTTTTGTTACACTTTATTTGGATAATTCGCCTCTAGAGTGTATAGTATTTGTAATATTTCAACTGTTTTGCTTTTTATCTGTGACAATTCAATGATGAACATACCTTATCCAAGATGTATTTTATCCCTAAATCTAACCAAACTTCAACCACAGTGGTGTAATATCAGAAAATTGTTATATTTGTGAAACAGTTTAATTGTTTGTTAAATCTTAACCAATAAGCTGTTGAAATGTTACAAATAAACTATCCATTGGTGGACTAACCAAATAAACTGTTATAATGTTTTGTATTTAATTAGAATAATGAAATATTTGAAAACCACGGCCCTATTATATTGACCATAATGTTTCTTAAATATAAACTTTTAAAGGTCCCGTGTGTAGAATTTAGTCGCATCTAGTGGACTAATCGCTGCATTGCAATCTCCTCACATCACCCTCACCTTCTTAGTGTAAAGGAGACACAAACATTTTGAGGGCTCTGTCTAGAGTCACTATTTAGTTTAGTCTGTAGAAACATGGTGTTTCAATATGGCGGCCTCCATGAAAGAGGACCCACTCCCACTGTAGATATAAAAGGAGAATTTTTAAATAACAAAAATAAAAAGATTCTTATTCTCAGATGTTTATACATGCATGAAAACCTAGTTATGAATATTATATTCCATGTCTGCCTTATTCTGAAAATAAAGGCCCCAAATCTTACACACTGCACCTTTAATAATTCATTGAAACCGCTATACTGATCATATATGACTATTTCACTGCTGTGTTCACAAATATGACAGACGTAAACAAACATCTCACAGCCTCAGGAAGAATTATTGAGTTAAATTTAGTTTCATTTGTTTGTTAGTGACAACCACGTCCAATATTGGGTCCACCGCTTTGTTTCCACTTGAATCACAGATTGTGCCTTTTAATAATATCACCTTGAGACATCCATAATGATGAATGGGGCTGCTAAGCTATGTTAAATTGATGTCAGGGTATGAGTACTGAGTCTGTTCTTTGCCTGCAGTCCAGTGTTATTGATCGGGGTCAGAGGGTTTCTCCTCCTGACTCTGGAACTCAGTGGTTGAACTGAACAAAATGTACAGCAACGTACACGATTCTGTTGGCGCTCTGGTTTAAAAAGAGAAAAACCTTGTGAGTTAGCAAAATTGTTTCCATATTTAAGTTATTTAAGCCAAAAGCGTAATTGTTTTAGGACATCTCACAGTCGCATTGGTTGAGTTCCTCAACACAAAATCCACTTATTTTGTATTTAAAGCTTTCAACCAGATCTCATGGTCTTCTTCAGCAGACAAAGTTGTGGTTTTTATATGCTGCTGCATTTTAAAATGACCTTTTAAAATGTTTTTTTATTATTAATGTAGACACCAGATATAAAACAAAAAATGCAGATATCTCATACATAACATGGACTATCTCTCATACACAGTGTCTGTTTTATAGTTTGAAGATGACAGAAAATAGCAGAATTTTCTTTAATTGTTACAGAAGAAATGTTTAATTTAGTGTAGTTTAATGTTCAGGCATAAGAGACACTTTTTGGTAAAATCATGCACCAGTGTTCTTAACTTCATTAATTTCCTGCTTTTCTCCCACACTGGCCCTCTCAATTGCTGTGCAGTTGCTATGGCAACCCTCATCTCATCTCTCTCTCTCTCTCTCTGTCTCTCTCTCTCTCTCTCTCTCTCTCTCTCTCAGACCTCACAAAGCAGCCTCCCTAAACCTTAATGAATGATGGAAAGTTGTTTCCATCTTAAACACAATTATAAGCTGCAAATAATTTTCCTTTCATATGCCGTCACACCGAATTGATTGCGCGAGGGCCTCTCACAGCCTTGCATATTGAAATAGCAATAACAATAGACGGCGATGCAAGGCTGTGTTGGTGAAATGGATGGTGTTTCCATGTGAGGATTAGTATTATTGATTAGTTTATAATCCCTGTGTGTTGTGCAATAAAAAAAAAAAAAAAGTCGGATGATTCAGGCACCCTGTTCAGTAAACCTACCTCTGGCTATGTGTTTACATTCAAGACAAAGTTGATGGATCCTGGCATTATTTTTATGAATGTAATTATTAGTAGGATAATGTAATATCAGGATATTCATCTGCAGACGAAGAGCTGATGGTCACACTCTCTTTTAGGATGACATATTGGGGTTATTCGTGGATTCACGTGAGCTCACATGCAGTAACAACAGATGGAAACTTTTTAAGAAGTGTATTTATTTGCCTGTATAAACATCTAATACAGTACAGTCCCCCTTCCATTCAACTGGTCGGTTGCAGCTGATGGAATCTACACCACACTACAGTGTGAAGTCCATTATCATGCATTAATGGAAACCCACTGTCAGATCATATCTGTGTCACCGCAGGCCACCAAGCTATCTGTGGTGTGTGTCATCACCCTGAGGAGAAGAGACCGTGTTTGTCGTTTTCTTTGATCTGATCTGCAATCGAGCGCAAAAAGCATTTTCGCATGTTTGTGCCTTCTTTTGTCCTTCATATCTTTTTTTCGTCTTGGAAGGCGTCCGACTCTCCGTTTCTTATATGAAAAGAAGGCAATATCGAGTTTAATCTCATCAACAAATGCATGAGAAGATAAAACAAAGTCATCTTCCACCTTATACATGACAGGAGGAGTGGAAATAAAGTATATGTTGGTGCACAGTCAGTTTTATTGATGTACAGGCCAGTAAAATATCTTTTTTTTTCAGGAATAGCATTCAAGAAAGGAGTTCTTCAACACAGTATGTCAGGAGTGTGAGGACCGTTAGCTGCTCTGTACCATAAATGTTATGCAGATCTGTCCTTCACTGTTGGATCCAGCTCCAAACATATGCTACCGTCCAGCAACAAACACGCCAAGTGAAGAGAAACAGTCCACAGCGTAGTTGAAGAAGTATACAGAAAGTTCTTTTTTCCTTTTAATAAACATAACCTTTCCTCTATTACAATAAATATTTCATCAGACTAACTCTACAAAAACATAGTCTCGGACTCTAAAACCATATCTAAGATACCTGGAGTATTTACCTGGAATATAAATGAATTCATGTGGATATGGGCATATGACAACATTGAGTAATGCAGTGCATGTTCACAGTTTGTAGGCTTACCTATACACTTGCTCAAAATTGGCAGATATACTTTTATAAACCTATAGCCCGTGAAATATATGACAGTTTATTTAACAAATTATTTTAGAATGAAAAGGAACAACTTGTGACTTTAATCTGAAAAAACTTACATTAATTTTAAGTGACATCAGTTGTTCATGAATGTGATTTAGGTATAATACACTCAGAGATAAAGGAAGCAACCAACAAGTACCTTTGGATGTCTGGCCACAGGTAAAAAGAAAGAAGATCAAACGATGCATTCGGCTCTAGATAGACCGCTAAACAAGAGGAGATGCTTGAAAAGAGGTGGGGGGAAAAAAAGCGAAGCACAGCACTTCATCTCACCAAATCTCTGATATCTAAGGCCTCAGGTATTTCATAAAAATGCAGTATCCAATTCCAGATTCCAGATTTTCATCGGCTTTGTTCACGGTCATGCCTGCAACATGTGCTGCCTAAAGTCCGGAGGATGCATCTGTATGTGCTTTGTGCCTGTATATTTTATACATTTGCTGCTTTAGTTTGTATAAACAGAGATATAGTGCCATGACAATAGTACAATATAAAACAGTCCTAAACATCCTCAATAAGAAATACCCTTTTTTTTCAATCACAAAGGGTCTCGCTAAGCTACCTTACAGTTACAAATCCAAATGGAATGTTTCTTTGTTCCTTGTTTGACGTCAAGGCAGGATTGATTCAAAAATAATTTTGGTCCGTCTTCTCCAGCATATTACTAAGCCTTGAGTTAAAACCATTTCCCCAGATATGTCAGGAAATATTATGCAGCAGTACAACGACAACAAAAAAAGCATCTGTGTCTCAAGAGCTGTTCACGTTATCAGAACATGAGCATTACTGTATGAGGCATGAACATTACACATTATCCCTGAAAGAACACCGCCATCATCAACATGGTGTCTCTCAATGCACGGTCTTCCACCTCATCTCACTGTGCTTTACACGCATTTCTCAATCTGAGAAATGAAAAATAAATTGTTATTTGCCAAGTCTCTACTTTTTGTGGATGTCCTCGTGCCTGATGATCTTGTAGGTGACCCAGTAGAAGACGTTGAAGATGAGGAACGCCAAAGGAAAGGCGGCCCTGGAGATAGTGTCTATCCTCTTGGCTCTGTCCACAAACTTCTTCCTCATGGTGTCTATGTCCTTGGGGATTGATGGTTGAGGGTTCGGAGCCGGGGCAGCGTTCTTAACAGCTGAGCCATCCTTCGTTGGCAGACACTGACTCATATTGTAGCCAGCAAAATTAAAGCGGCCTTCACGCATGTCATCATCCTGAAAAACAGACACGCACATGTGGACAGAATGAACTGACTTGATCTTTTTTGAGGGCTACAGCTCAGATTTTATGGTTTTGTTCCCAATGGGCCCTGGCACAGTGTCCCTGCAGCACTGTGAACTTACATGAACATTAATTGTGTGATATTACAAACACTTTTAAATTGAAAACTCCCAAAGATAAACTCATGTACTTTAATGATAAACCACCGCTCAGGGGATGAATCTTAATTCAGGCAAATTATAATTACTACAATATCCCAACAATGCTCTGCAGCAATGATAGAAGCTTGAGTTAGCATGCCAACATTTGTACATACAGCTGAGGTTGATGGAAATGTCTTTTTACAGGTTTTTTTCAGGTAAAATTTGGGCAAATTAAAACTTGGACCTAATCTATTGCATGTCTGTCCACCTTCAAGGTTGCACTACCAGAGGTTTCTTCCTTTGTCCCCCATTAAAGGTTCTATGAAGGTGTTTTTCCTGTAATAATTTGCAGTTTGTCTTTTCCCCTTGTGTTTCTGTCTGTCTTGTCTGTCAGTTTCCGGTTCATCCTTCCAGATGTGGCCAGTTCATTGTTATAACCCTTGTGGCGACAACCCGACTGGCTAGCTCTAAAAAACTCTTTGGACTTCAACGTCTACTTTTTGCTTTGTCCTCCAGCCCGGCCACGCTCGCCTGCTCTGTGTTTGTTCACCATTCATCTCCCTCATGTGCTGGATCACACCTCTGGACCTCGCCGTCACTCTTCCCCCACAGCTGCATTGTTTGTTGCACTAATAAACCTTCTAACCTGATTTCTCTTTTCTCTGCCTGGTGTCTGCATTGTGGGTTCAGTAGTCTGACAAAGCTTACGCGTAACACCACGAATGTTTGTACCAAATTTCATGGCAATCCTTCCAATTGAAGGTCAACCTTGTGGTGACCAAGGGATCACCAAAGTTATTAGGATACATAATCTGGGAGGCATGGATGTCTGTGCCAATTTACCCAGCAGGTGTTGAGATCTCGACCAAAGTAATTAGGATCCATCCTCTGGGTACCATGAATGTCTGTACAAAAGCTAATAGCAATCCATCCAATAGTTGCCATGAGACAGTCTGGACCAAAGTGGTGGAGCTGACCTAGAGCAACACAACTAGTGTGGCTAAAAAGTTTGACAGCCAAACAGCAACCTTGTAAAGACTTTGAAAGCTTACCTTGTGATTCCTCCTTTGTCTTCGCCTCAGGCGAAGAAACTCTTTCTGTTGCCTGGAGACAAAATTAACCCCAGCATATTCTAGCAATGCAGCAAATACAAAGAGCAGACACACAGCCATCCAGATATCAATGGCTTTCACGTAAGAGACCTGGGAGAGAAAACAGATTTCCTTTGTTAGATCCTCTAAGGTGACAGCATCAACTAACAGTTCAAATACAGTATGAATTTGTCCTTTTCCTACATTCCTATATTTATTTTGAGTCCTAGATGGTGATCTGATTTTCTCCCTTGATCTTGCACATTATGTCAGTTAACTGGGAGGTATAAATGACTGTAATTAAAGGTAATGTTTGCTAACAAATGAATCAGAGCTGACAGTAATGTCAGTAATTGCACAGCCAAAAACAGTGGGAAATAAATCCTGCTTTAATTACCAATAAAAAGAGGACTGTAGTATTAGCTTGTACCTTTAGCTCTGGTTTTGATCTGTTTCCTTTGAGAGTTTGGGGATGAAGCTGAAAGCCTTTACTGCTCATCAGTGTGACCACCTATCTTCATGACAGCTGATTAGCATGCGAAGAAAACAACTCAGCTTTTTGAAGACACATAAGGCATACTGAGTTATTGTTTCCTTGAATCGAAGCGCTCAAAGGCTTCCCTTTAAATATTTATCAGTATACGCGTCTTTTATGTAAGAAATCTCAGACGTAGCGGAGAGCTTTGGTGCTCGTGCAGACTGATGTATGAAGAGTGATTGATCATCATGATCTGACTCTCAGTGCTTGTAGTACCCTTCACAACACGTGCATGGCAATTTAGCCTGATTGGAAATAATCTGCCAAAGACTGCTGTCGGTAACATACACATGCTTCAGATGACAACATTTTCACTGCTGTGACAAACGTCTTGAATGCTGTGAGTTAAAAAAAAGCTGCACAGTTATGACTGAATCATCTTTATAATAATGTGATTCTTATTTGCTGGAGTAATACAGAGTCACTCTCAATCATTTCATTCATTGCTGGTTCTTGCATTGTCTTTTTGTCTGGATTGTTAATTTGTCTTCATATTTGCCTGGTTATGAATCAATATCTGTCTCAAACAACTGCAAAATATCGCCGCCAGGCATGCAGTTAAAATACAGTTGGGTCTTTAATTCCCCATAAAAACTTTTTAATTAATCATCAACGCATAGTATCATACGTCATAATGGAGGTTATTCAAGTCTCCTGCAATTTTTTCAGAATGTGTGTATGTGAATATTTAAACATGTTTTCCAGCAATTACATGAAGGTGCCACCACTAGAAACAACATGGTCACTTGGTATACAGACTAGCTTTTTATCCAAATCCTGACCTGAACTTGCACCATTTGTTAAATCTTAATCACAGTTTAGTTTAAGACTTCCATTAATGAACCTCACACAGAGTCTGAAAACCAAAAACCAAATGTTTAACTACATCTGTAACCTTGACAAAAGTAGCAGCCATACGTCAAAGCCAAAATGCTTTTCAAGTATGAAATAGTGGCCTGTCCTACTGGTGATGTTGTCACAAAACAATGTTTACACTCGAAGGTATTATTGAAAAAATAAAAAAAGGATTTGTTTAGTCTTGGGGCTGGTTGATATCAGAGATCTATCTTTCCATTTTTTGACACATAAAAATAACACCATTTGCAGCGTGCCATTCAGAACCGCAGAAGAACAGTTTCTTCCTCTATCTCAGCAAAACACCCAGCAAAACTCTTTTTACCACAGGATTCTGATTACTGCAACAGTTTGACCTTTGCAATAACATACCGGACGAGTAAGAACCCATGTATAGTTAATTAATGTCTAAACATCTGAGTGGCCAAACTTTTGCTTCTGCAAATTAGTTTATTTCCAAGTATTTCTATACACATGCATCATTGATGTAAGTCTTTGTGTTATGTTCTACCTACAGGAGTGTTTGATATGTATCAGACCTGCCAGTTTGAAACCGATGCTGCTGAGGCAACTAACTAAGGTTTACCTTTGGAAGAGAAGCTCTGGAGCCGGAGCTTTGGGTAGTCATGGTAAGCACAGTGGTGATGCCCAGCGCCACTCTGGCAGGAGCAGCATCCATATTGATCCAAAAAGACACCCACGAGAGGATGACGATGAGGAGGGAAGGGATGTACATCTGAATCAGGTAGTATCCCATCTGTCGCTCCAGATGAAATTTAACTTCTATACATGTGAATTTACCTGTTCAACAGCAAGAAACACACATGCAATTCAGCTCCCAAAACCCAGGAGAAGTGTCTAACTGTTGGAAAATATGTGTGTCCTCTGACCGGTGTTGTAGTGTTTTGTACAGTAGCCCAGCTCCTTCTCTTCCCTCATAATGAACTGCGGCAGTGTGAGCCCATCTGACACCTGCACTGCACCATTCTCCAGCCACTCGAAGATCAAGTCATTCATGGTGTAGCCGACTGGAGACAGAAAATACACGAGTCAAACTTTGGAAACAGTAGGTAAAAAAAAAAGTGAAGCAACAAAACAAGAAAAAAATCCAGTGCTTACAACTTTCCAGCTGCATCGTACAAGTTTGGACGTCCATTGGAAAGTTCTTCAGATCCATCGGGCAGGACAGAATGAGAGTCAACCTACGATGCGAGACAAAGTCGTACAGTGAGATATAGCAAGCGGACTACACCAATGAATGTATTTGAAGAAATATATTTATTAAACCTTGAACTAGTGGGTTGACAATCTCTGTATTGTGTGCTTCTTTCTCCTGTGTGATAGCCTCTAACATACAGTATCATGTAGGATTCCCTCCAGCAGGTTCCTATCACACTTTCATTACTGCAACTTATTGTCTCTGTGATTCATTGTGGTCCGCAGTCCTCTCACTCTGTCATTTCTCTCATGAATGGAGAGAGTGGCTAACCACCTTTCATCTCTCCCCTTGACCCACTCTGCCTCCACACCTGAGCACCGCTCAGCCTCGAGCTGCTCCCCTTAAATGGACTTAAAATCGATCTGCTTCAGATCCCGAAAGAAAATTGAATGCTGTGTGTGAGCGAAGGCTGTATTGAAATGAAATGACGCATATTTTAATATCTTGTACGGGGTTTTGCTCACATTTTGGGCTGATGGGCCTTTAAAATGCCACTCATCCTGACTGAGTCTTCAGCAGAGCTTTTATTTTTAAAAATATCTGCATGCAGAGGGACCAACACGAAGAAGAATTCCCATTTTTGTATTCGCTTCCTCAACAATGCCCCCGAGATTAGCTTGCCCTCTTGCAATCAGCGTTCCTTTATTGAAAATCTACATTGCACATGGGGATGTACAGTAATTCAGTGAATTATACTATTTCAAAGCAGTGATCATAACGAGATAAAATCCATTTAAAATTGTATCTTATAGATTGACAGTCTTTGATGTTTGAGAGAAAATGTAAGAAAAGCAATAAGTGAACATGTCCTGAGGTAATCTATGCATCAGAGCATTTGGATCTCTGCTGTATAATTTTTCACTCAGCACTGTTTCCCACCTCAGCTACAGACCCACAATGCCAGATGGTGTAAACCAGTGCTTCAACTAACAATTATTGTCATAATTTTTTATTATTTTGTGTGACTGACAAGCCAAATCCCAACAATTTCACTTTATTATCATAGAAGACAAAGAAAACTGGACTTGAAGCTGGAACCATTATTTCTTTGTTATTTTGCACACTTCTTTATTCTTAACCAATAACTGATTATCAAAATAGTTGCAGATTCTTTTTTCTCTGTAATCTCCTTTTTAATTCAGCTTTCTAAACCTCTGTCTTTGATTCTTGAGTCATTTTTCATACCGCTCTACCTGATACTGTAGAGGACGGTTCCATCCTTGAAGATCCGCAGCAGCTTGTTGTCTGTGGTGACATCATGAAAGTTGGCACCTTTCTCGTTGGCGAAGAAGAGGTCGGGCTTCCATATGGAGTCCAACATGGACGGGTCCAGGTCGAGGGAGGAATCTGGGTATTTACTATACGCCAGCCGAGGATCATTCCACTTCTGCCGCAGAAAGATGTTCACTCTGTAATCCTGCAGAGATCACAAGAGGCTTTGCATATTTTATAGTACAGTGATTGGGGTTATGAATAAGGTATCGATTTTATTGTTTTAAACATGTAAAATAATATTTAATAAATCCTCATTTTGATGAGGTTATTAGAAAACTGTTATATTATTCAATGCAGATCTTATGTCTTAAGTGGTAGGATGTGAGCACATTTACTCAAGTGCAACTCTGAGTATTTTCCAATTTGTGCTACTTCTACTTCACTATTTCAGAGGGACCAATGTTGTATTGTTTTACTTAACTGTGTTAATATGACAGCAATTCTGTAGTTACCTCACAAAACATATGATCAGCCTCAAAAATCGCATATGAAGTCGTCAAAATGATCTCCACTTTGACCAACTTCAGTGTTAGAATGCTGTTTACACATTAATAATCATATAGAATATTATATGATATATAACAGTGATGCAATTCAGCATAATGAGTCCTCTTTAAGTGAAAGATTTGTATACTTCTTCCACCGCTGATTTTCTTGCTACTTCCATATTGTCATATTCACTCAATTACAACTGTTCATAAAACAAAACATTTAAAAAACACTCCTGTAATATAAATAACAACATGTAACAAATGATAAAATGGATGATGAGCAAAGAAATGAATTTAAATGGACAGAATATACAGGATATCATTCAGCAGCACTATCATCAAAGTCTTAAATTTCATACATGTGTTCACATGACCGGCTTGCTGAGTGTTGCAAGTTTACAAAACACTGACCTTATAATAACTTTTCTTAGCAGTCATGAGTGTGTAAGAGAAGCTAATGATGGATTTATAAGATGAGTAAAAACTCTGACAGTGCAGTTAGCAGTAGACTGAGTGCCACAGAGCTCAGTTGCTCAGAGTAATTGATATGTCATGATGATGAGGGACCCTTATGTTGTTTGACATTTCATCAGCATATTGGCGGTTCCAAATATTTGCATGCACGTCTAGAGCTGTGTAATTCCCTGGCAATCTTCTGAGCTTCGGCTCCAACATCCTTCATTCATGATCTAAGTAGTTATTATCAGTCATTATGAATCCTTTGATCGTGATGAGATTCAATGCAGCCTCGCAGGTTTTTATATTTTTAGCCCTTTGGCACATCACATGTTGCGGATCAGCTTGTTTGAAAGCCCCCCAGCCCCTCACCCACACTTACTGGCTGCACTTTAAGTGTTTTGGATTTATTGTATGAATTATTAAACTAACATGTGTACAAGGGCAGAAACCAATACTTATTTGGATTGCCAGAGAAGAAATGTATAATGTCTGCACCTCAAGGACCCGCCAATAGACTCTTTGATGGCAAAAACAAAGTCTTTTTGTGAATACATGGACACAGCTTGCATGGTGAATGTTCTTTAAAAAGTTGGATTAGGTAGGTAAAAGAAAAACAAGATGATTCAGTCTTAACTCCTGAGCAGAGGTCAACGCTCAACTCACCATTGTAGTTTCTGCTATAGAACCAAAGCTGTTGATAAATATGTTGCAGGTAACATTAACTGGTGGACCTGCAAGTTGAGGGATAGATAGCACATTGACACATTGTAGAAATCAGCCAAAATACCAGAGGGAACTCACCATGGTTGTCTCTGTGATAGAGCCGAAACTGTTGATAAAAATATTGCATGTAACGTTTACGGGGGGACCTGTGAAATGGAATGACAATGACACGACAGGAAAAAGCCTTAAACCAGATCATTGAGGAACGGCTGGGTTTGGAGCGGCGGAGATGTTTCATCAGGAAATTGGAGTGTGTTGCTTCACAAAATGCTGTTTCACTGAGTTTGTCAACATGCATTAATACCAACAAGCATGTTTTTATATATGTATATATATATATATATATATTTCATAGGACCTTCAGGAGTGGATGATGACACATTTCATGCTTTGTTAAACCGGATGCAAAAGATCACATAAAACATGAGAGAACCCTCTAGCAGAGATTATAATGATGTTTTCCACATTTTGCTGAATGATGTTAAAATGCAATCATACCCAAGCTAAATAGAATAAAGAGCAGCGACACTGAACTGTGTCAGCTTATTATAATCTTATAGAATTATGTAATGTCTCTTGTATGGTGATCTTTTGTGGTTAACATACTGCAAACACATTTTTTTCCCCCTCCCTACATCCTGTCTTTACAAATCCAGCATGATTCATTCAGCAGGATGCATGCACACATAGACAAATGCATGCACACACACAAGCAGTAATGTAGACCTGCTACGATTACCCAAATAACCGATTAGTCAGTCGACAGACTCAACTATTCTGATAATCGATTAATCGTTCATGTGATTTTTTGAGTCAAAAATGCCAAAATAATCGCTGTTTCTGGATTTTAAAATGTAAATATTTTCTCCACCTTCTCTGACATGAAGCTAAATATCTGTGTTGGTTGGAAATAGCTATTGGAAAATGTTGAATTTGACTATCTTTTAATATTATCCACTATTTTTTTCACTAAACGATTAATCAATGAATCTAGAGAGTGTTGTACAGATTATTCGATAATGAACCATCATTTGCAGCCCCTACAGTAAGTAGTAAGTATCAGTTCAGAGCATTTTTCATTCAATTCTGTGAGTAAAAAGTACCCAGCATGCTCTAATGAGTAGTGTCATTTTTACTCCACAGAGTTGCCAGAACTGAAATCTCTCTGCGAGGCTCGGCAGGTTTTTTTTTTTGCCATTTAAAGTCACAGCAAATCTCTTTTTTTCTCTATCTGATAAGTGAAGTTGTAAGCCCTTCCCAGTGCCCTTCCCTTATGCTTTCCTCATCAATATTGCATGACACTTGGTATTAATATTTGCTTCGGTCTGTCATCAGGTAGCTACATTTAACAACAGAGGCAGAAAAATACCTCAGTACCTCCTCACAACAAACTCAGGAAGGGAATCTAGGTCAGCCTTCAGTAATACAGTTCAACACTCACTTCAAAGTATGACTAGCAGGTTCGCAACCCAAATCATCTGTTTACATCGCAGGGGGTTCGTGCAAGAGTGTTTGTTTTCTAACTATAAGAAGCTTGATTGTGTGCGAGACAGAGAGCTTTGTCTGCAAAAAAATGCTGAGAGAATACAAATATAACCGGCAACATTAAACTCATGCTCTCTGCCTTCACGCTCATCATCTAGAAACAGTTGCCTTCACTTCATCCCTCCCTCCTGAAAATGCCAGCCGGTGTTAAACAGCCTGTCCTCCTCCCATCTTAAGTCCATCTCAGCAATCTTGTCAACATTCCTCCCAGATGGAGAGGCAAGGATCTGGGCCATGTGTTTCTGAATCCCGCTGATCAATCCCTCCCCCGTGCTGCACTGTTTGGCTGCCTCAACAACTGGAATCCCCAAACCCCCCCAACAAATCCCGGCCCACCTGACACCAGCCTGGAGTGGGCTTGAGCCCCCTAGAAGGCCGGTCTCTTCCTCACTCAGCTCGGTTCCCAGTGACAGATGCCGTGTCTGTCCCCGGCATCACAGCAGCAACAACAGAGGAAGTCAGTAGCCTGCAGCCTTGCCACGAGGGCACCATCCATCATTTGGCTTGTCATGGTGGCATCCCTGTCTACAACTGTGACTGTGACATTTACAAGCCTTTTCTTTTTTGGTTTCCAAATTATTATTTAATAGAGATACAGATTCTATCTGACATTGTTTCACAAAACAAGCGTGCAATGAGGGGTTAGTTTATGATTGAATACAAGCCAGAACAACCATGTTACTGTCAAGCAATTTAAGTGATTGATTGTTCTTATCAAAGAGCTGGCAGCACAGTATCTTGGCATCAGATAACAGCCAGTGGATCTGCAGATAAGTAATAACGTCACAGTCTGGAGTGTTTACATTCACAATGTAAGTGTTTCAGGGGGATGGGTATGTGTATTCTACAGGCAACAATACTCCATGTGCATCACATGTTGGCAAAAAGGTGTTGTATGTGTGGTTTTGGGGGGTAAAAGTAAAAGTGAAGTGTGTGAAGATTCCCAAAAGACGGTGATGAACAAACCTTTAAAATTCGGTCTTATACGTGCATCATAACCAGACGTGCGACCCATGAGTGAGTCCAGAAAGTCTGATGGAGACATGTTGGAGGATGATCTGGAATCGTGCTCCTTGGCATGCACAACTCTGCAACAGACACACATAAATAAATAAAAAATGATACTTTATCAGACAGAAGAGTC
The DNA here is from genome assembly GCA_033000465.1 of Sciaenops ocellatus. Lineage (NCBI taxonomy): Eukaryota > Metazoa > Chordata > Actinopteri > Sciaenidae > Sciaenops > Sciaenops ocellatus. The sequence continues at coordinate 8,120,667 of CP136868.1, forward strand.
GTGTTTGAAAACCAGGAGTTAAACCTTATCTGTCGCCTAGCAGCTGCCTGAGAGTGATAGTCAAGCGCATGGGAACTAGAAAATGCGTTAGAGCACACACGTATCAGACCAATCTTGTGTGATTTCGACGTCGTGGGCATCTCCTTCAAACGAGAAAGAGCTTTAAATGTGTCACATCATGTCAGATTACTACGCAAATATCACAACATGCTGTAATTTCATATAAAACATAAAAGGAATATTGTTATGACCCCATAAGAGAATGAAAAATGGCACAATTACGTGCGTAAATGTGCATTTTTTAAGATTTTAGGGGACGAAAACATTGCAAACTGTTGAAAATACAGAGTAACTTTGAATCCTAATCACAGCAGCACTGAAGCAATTAACAACTTGGAAAAGTCACTGTCCAATCCACATTCTTTCTTTAATTAATCCCACGATTACTTCAGTGAATTAAATTATTGTCATCATAACTTTAGTGAAGTGAGAAAAAAATAGATGAATAAATTGGCCTACCTGAAGTTGTTTGTCTCCATGAAATATGTGAATAAAGCTGCCAAAACCCTAATGAAGGAGCGATTCATTCCTGGTGGTTTTCCCATGTGCTCACTTTTTAAAAAATATATTATTATTATTATTTCTTCCGTATGTTTACATTGGTCAAACACATAATCCAAATAGGGGTGCCGCTTTCTTCCTGACCAAGTCGTGGGTGTTTGGGTGTTCTTGTGTCACACAAAAATACAGGTGACATTCCTCAACGCAGCCACAGATCATAGTTTAGTTTCACGAAACTCCCCAAAACAGATTTCTCGGTGCGGTGGTGTGAAGAAACATCAGTGCTGCGGACAGACGCCGAGATGGTTAAAACAAACTCCCCCCTCTCAAAGAAAAAAAAAAAACGCTTTCTGCTTGTTCTCTGGATCAGATCTCACAGCTCGCTCTGTGTGGAGACAGCCCCGCTGGCCTGTGTTTGTTACTTATGAAGTGAAATCTTCTCGCAGGTGGAGGACCCGTCCTCTGTTGAGGAATGGGAGTGGAACGCCTTTTTTTCCCCCCTCTCTCCTCTCGTTTCAGCACTTGGATAGCTCCCGGTTCCGTTACGCGCAAGCGCAAGGCTTAAAAATTGGCGAACGTGAGTTGGTTTTCAATAAGACAAATAAACGAGGGAGGTAATCACGAGAAACACACTCAAACATTGTTCTTCAGTTACATAACGAAAGGTGTCATTAAAAAAAAAAAATGTTACACATTGGGAGAGTGCGCGCAGCTGCGCATCAGGATCAACTGGCTTTAGGAGCGTTTCATGCTTCCAGTGGCCTGATAGTAAACACATCCTGTAGTGAAAATATGAGTTGAAAGCTGCACTTGCAGTGTTGCACAATTCTATAATTATTCAGGGATGCAAATCAGAAAAAAAAAAACACATTTAATGTGCGCAAGAGTTTCTCTGCCATCATCATTGGCTGTATTTGTGCGTACGCAATGTGCCTTTCTTTTTTGGGGGGGGTCCCTTCCTTGTCTGTTTAGAGCAACCTACATCCCCACACAGATATGGAAAGTGTAAACAAAGGACGCACCAGCGAGAAGCCACTGGGAGAATATTTGGTACCCCGGTTGCCCTGGAAACAGATTTCCGAGGCACATCATTGGAAATGTTGAAGGTTGGCCTCCCAGAGCGAGACGGAAGAGAGCTGACTGACAGACACAGAGAGACACAGACGGAGACGGCAAGAAATGTACTACAGGTTGGCCAAAAGCCCAAGGGGTGGAGGAACGGAGGTTTAGTAGGCCGCCACACAGATTCAGTCATTATTATTCAATATATATGTATATAAGCTCTTGGTATTGATAAAGAGGCTGCATGGGAACCTGGGAGGATGTGAGTGGGCTGTGAGGCTTCATGAATGACTCACTCCACACGAACACACACAGGCATGTGTTGTGCAGCTAAACTTAGTGAGGAAAGGATATAAAGTATTTCATTCACATCAGGCCAACCACAGGCAATGTGTTTGGAGATGGACATCACATGCCTCAACTGTGTGACACGCTCGGGGACATATTACACCTTAGTCAGACTCTTTGGTCACTGACCAGTTTCCAAATCATCTTGGACTCCCTCAGCCTGAGGACAAGTCATCCTTGTTCTCCTCTTTTAATGCTGAAATCCAAATTAAAAGTGTCACATTGTGGTTGGGAATGTATGGCTTTGCTCTGGTCTGGGGATTTGTTCTTAGAGGTCTTGTGCACGACATGTTTTTATAGGCTGTTCGCCTCCATAAATACTGAATGCCCTGTATGAATTATTTACCATCAGGCACATGTACTAAATATCCACAGTTTGTTTTGTTTTTTGTCAACAAAGGGAAAGAAACAAACTTTATCTTGCATGTGTCAGGATGAGCACTAGTCACAGTGCCTGATCCAAGGCAAAAAAAATAAATAACATCTATAAAATCAGATTTTTTATGAAGTTTCTTTAATGAATACATTTCTTACTGGTAAGGGCCAAAATTCTCTTTGCACTCTTTGTCATTTACTTCCCATCTCTGAGACAGCTGCAGTTGGCTTGTCTGTGTAATGAAAACCAACCACAGCTTCAATTGGCCATTAGTTTCCATAAGGAAAAGACTTTGGGCCAGGTGGGTCACGTAATTAAAGGAGAACAAGTCAGATCTGCGTGTCATTAAGGGGAGAGAGAGATGTAGTGTGCCTCTCTCCGTCCCTCGCTCCGTGAAGAAGGAAAAGAATAAAACAGAACAATCCCTTTTGACTAGAACTGTCTGTCTGGCTCATTTATCCAGCAGTTTCCACGCAGCCATTAAAATTACAGACTCAAGACAGGCGAAGGCGCTATTTTAAAGCTGCCCACACACAACAAAGATTGGTCGCTACTGCCCGTTATTCTATGGGGAATTAAGGGGTTTTTACATCATCTGGTTTATTGTGTTGTCTAAAAGGATTTGCAGCTCAATTTATAACTTTAAAACCAAATCCTCTTTTGTAATCTCTCTGTTGTGATATTACACCTCAAAATAACATGCACATCAGTTCAGCCTTTTGTGATATTTGCATCTATATTTGTGCAGAGAAGCCTTTTTTTTTTTTAAGAAGGTTGAAGGAAGCTCAGTGTAGTGTGGGTATGTTGCTGTCATTGATCTCCCTCAATAGCTGAGGAGTTGTGGACTGGCTGGTGAGCTCACCTGGAAACAACCAGCAGGCTTTACCACCCTGATGCTCATGTGCACTGGACTGGAGACAATTGAGAGCTGCATAGTATCTATTGCTCCATCGATTCCCTGTATCTTTATCCCACTTAATGACTTTTTCGCTCTATAATTCAACTCATGGAGCTGATCCGGGGGCCTAGCCAGGATACAGAGAAGTAACTTGTGGTGGGAGCTACTTTGCTGAGACAAGGCAACATGCCGGAGGAGGAGTGCAAAGGATTTAATGAGTGGATTCTTGAGGAGAAGGAAGGATTTGTGAATTCTCTAGTGCCACAACACTCAACACACTTATCATAATCTCTATATACGAAACTATTTTGGGCGTCTATAGGGCAAATAGGAAAAAAATAACATGTGACACAGACATGTGGATATGTATTTAAATACTACTCTCTAGTATAGGAGCTATGTGAACCTAAATACCCACGAGGATTTTACTTCTTAGGTCATGTTGTTCCTCAGGCCAAGTGAAGAGAGCAGTGCTGGCCCTCACTAAGACTCATCTGTCAATCACAGCTTTCCTTCATCAGTGGGAGCAACCTGACAGCCACAGAGCCTTTCCCCATCACTGAGCACAGAAAACCCGCTGATCCCCCAGTCTAGACCCCCCTGTACATGCTCCACAGTCACTCTGTCTCTGCACATCCAAACAGCTGGATAAAATCGCTTTTACAGGATGTATACATCACACTGAACACCGAGGACTGTGTGCAGTTTGTCAGGCAATTGCTCTTCAAGTGAACAAGTGAATCCATCATGTTTTCACTCAGATCTGCATGTAAGGATGTCTCCCATGAGTGGCAGTTTCTGTGCAGTCACCCGAACCCTAAACAGCATACATACACGTACTTTTCCCTGGCCAGTGTCTGCTGCGTGTTGACACTGGCTCACAATTTATCTATTTCTAGCTCGCAGGCTTGTCTCACAGAGCGTTGTCACTGGAGTTGAGCAGCTGTCACAGTGATGCAAGAATAGATTGAAGATTGAATGCAATTTCAATTGCTGAAATGGTTTACATCAGGTTTTTTTCCCCCTTTCAGCGCCGCTTAGATGTACGTTAAGGGACCAATTACCCACGAGAGGGACACTGGCAGAGTGTCAACACTCTTTCCCTGGCTTTTTTAAAATGTATTTATAGGGAAACTAATCTGTTTTATGCCGATGTCATGCGTTGAATATTAATGTGTGTTGATATTCCACCCTAATGTGCCCATTTTTAAACTCTTGGAAAATGCCTGTGGCAGGGAATCCTGTCGAAAGCAGCCAGTTGCAACATCTCTGTCAGAAGAAACAGGGAAAGTTATCATTGTTGTCATATAGCTGAGTATGTGCAGGTATACAGTTAAAGACTCACTGTTAGACTACAAGACATGATGTGCTTGCACAAACATGGCTTCATAAAAGTGACTAGCATGCAGCCTGTCAAATAGAAGAGCACATTAAAGTTGACGGACTGTCAGAGTCAAATCCAGTTCTATAGAAGCGAGCAGCGTATTGCACCGAGGGAGGATTATCTATGTTGTTTTCTGTCACAGTCGTGCATTTAAATTTAAATGCCACCTACAGGTAAAGAATTACACGTTTGGCTTGTGAGCTTGAGCTGCTGTGTGTGTGTTATCCTGAAGTTAAAGGATGGCTGGCATCCCACAGAGACACTCTTCTGTATCATCAAGCATCAGTGTCTTCTTGAATGGACACTCGCCATGTCTCTTCTCCCATTCATCATGTTTGTGTTGCTTTAAAGTGTCTGGAAGTTACTATCCTCACAGCTGTGTCGTACACGTATTTACTTTCTCTTCAAAACTGAAATTGTTTTTTCATCATGAATCTGACATTGTTTTTCTTCACTTAATTGTTCAACGGCTCTCAAAATGGCATGGTGTCTTTCAGGTGTTCAGCTTTAGTATTTCATATTCTTAGTTCCTATGTTAGTTTACAGGGATAGGTGCTTGAATGTCATTAGTATTCACATCGTAGCTCACACCTTAGACTTTTTTTTAAACTCATCAGAGCTCGACTGGCTTTCTTGCGCGCACTGTTAAAAATGTACAAATAAGATTTCCACAATAAAATCCTGAAGGAGAAAATTCAAGAAAAATGATGTTGTCAAATCATTTTGTGAGTTAGGACATACAGAGCCACACCGATATACACCATATGCAAATATACCACCACTGACTGACTAAAGAATGCACGAGTTACTGAAGACATTTTCATGTTGAGCTCATTGCATAATCCACATATCACTTCAATTAATCTTCATCTCCTCCTCTGTGAGTGTGTACTTCATGAAAAGATATGAGATACAGTGTGAAGCATGTAGCCACCGACTGGTTAAAGTTCATAGTTAATTCAAAATCATAGAAATATCAAAGATGTTGCTCACTAAAAAAACAGCTCGGACATCGGAAACCTAAATATTTTGTTCTAAAATGCCAGATTTAACTAAAAGTGTTGCTTATAGATGATTTATAACTAGATGGTGGTCCTAATGTACTTAATGTAAAATGTTCAAAAACAATAAACAAATAACGTCAGTTTGGTCATTATTAGCTCAGATTTAACAAGAGAAGTTACGTTTTGATGTCCTCACTTCATCAGACTGTCACATATTTTCCAATAAAATGGTGCAGGTCTCATTTTTGAATAAAAAGTCTCTGGTTCTGGTCGGTGTAGTGGACACGGTGTGGAGCCGTCAAATCATCCAGTGGTGAGAGACGTTCAAAGTACCTGCCAGCTTCAAGGGCTCATAAGTGTCTTTGGAACAGCTCCACTTTCATTACTGTAAGTCAAAGGTTGACTGAACTGGAGCTCTGACCAGTTAGACGCTCTGTTAGTGGTCTGAACTTTGAATAATTTAATAAGAACTCACAGCTTTTTCTGTCATTCATTCACACCCGTGAATCACACGAGGCCTCACGGTGTCGAATGACCTTTCATTTACCAGCCAGTTCTGCTTTGTAACAAATTAAATATTTATGGAAAAAATGGATCACAGATTTACAGGAAGTTTAAAGAAGCTTTCCAGAAGTTTAATTAGTGAAAGAGAACACTAATGAATCTCATAATCAAATAGCTTGGAACAGGAAACAAAAGAAACTCCGGCCATTAAGATCATACGTGAGAGGAACGATTTTTAGAAGTTCAATAAAAGTTCTTTCACATTGATCACTTTGAAATGATATGAGAGCTTTATTGAATCCCAGCCTTCTTCCAGTGATAGTGAAATCCTTCTTTAAACCTGATGAATGCAAAATGAGTCCCTCCAAGCTGATTGCCATGTGAACAGAGCTGTAACTGTCTCCTTCATCTAAGCCAGTTAATAATTGTCTTCTTCAAAAGACATCTGATAGCATTCACTGACTGAGAGACTACTGTAACAATACTGTGCGGAGAATAAGATACAATACTTTAGATAATGACGAGATAATTGTGGATAAAAGTGGAGTTTTTTTTGTGTGCTTTCTTTCATCTTTTGAAAATTTCAATCAGGTCCTCCACCTTCAAGTGAACGCACAGATGGAGAATAATCAGTAGATTGAGATGAGGAGGGCGCTTTCACATCTGTCTAAGCAGACACATAATCAGACTCACAAAAGATTTTCTCGTGGCATAAAAGAAAATATCTCAGTGTGTCCAGTTTTGGGTAATGTTCCAACAAAAAACCTCATATTATAAAAAGAGGGAAGAGAAATAATGGCATTAGTTAGCCTTTTTAATTCCACTATTTGGACTTCACACTGAGCATAGATTGCCACAAGGTCAACCTCAATTTCTAATTCGCCCCTATCTAAATTGTGCTCATCAGCTAACATATTCAGCACCTCTCCAGAGCAGCCTGCAAGACTTATGGAGAGCGGTAGGAAGGAAAGAAAAGGAGGCATACAGAGAGAAGAGAGAGAGAGAGAGAGAGAGAGGGAAAGATATTTTTAATTTGTCTTTAAGTAAGGAGAGAGACTGAAAAATGCAAAAAATTTGCCTCTTAGAATGTTAAATATGAACATTTTAGATGCTAAAAGTGCGTATAAAGAACGTATAAATGGTTTATGCATTGAAATTCGACTTATTACAATGTCAATCATTGTCATTGTCCATCACATCTTTGCACTGCTTTCACTAGTCTGGCACCGTTATCACTTTGGAACCATTTTTAGAACACTGTGGGGCAGTAAACACAGTTTCCATGGAAACATCACCGACACACACATTGATAAGCGGATTGGAGCAGCTGTATTTCTCTGATGACGAATGAAACCTCAAAAGCTGAGAGGGTTTCAGCTGGCGAACACAATTAAACACTGCCAATATATTCGTGGGGAAAGAGGGATCCACGTATAAGCAGAGGAATCTGTTTGATTTCTCATTATGAGGCAGATAACAAACGACTCTTATCTGCTTTTCGCCAAAAGCACCCTTTGGCTTTGCCTGTCTGCCTGCCAGCGGGTCTGCCTCTGTGTCTGAGAGCAGTCACAAAATGGGCAACAATTTCCAATTAGATTTTACTTTACAAATGGATATATTGATCTGGTGCAGCTGTTCTCATCAAGCTGGAGAGAAACAATCAGGCACAGTTTAATTTGGCATCAGTCAATAGTCTTAAGCAGATGAAGACGAAGACAGAGAAAGGTCAGGCTCGTTTTTTAATGTGCAATCCAAAAATTCACATGCTGGACCATTTTAAGGAAGCGTTAATTTGTTCTATTAATAATTTGAATAAAGCGTAAAATATTATTCTGTAGCAGACATGCAAAAATGTGTCCTTCTTATTGTTATTTCAGTTGAGACTTTCTTCTTGTGTCCAAGAGTTAAACTTTTGAAATGAGCAACATTTGCATAGGAGAAGAACAAGATAATCAAACTTTTTTGTGGACAAATCTGACACAAAATGATTATTCCTGGTGTTTTTTAATCATATTTAATGCTGTACGCTGGAGATTTGAAACCAGAAGCCTATATTTACACTGTGTCCTAAGTTTTCCAGGGTTATGGGCTGAGACTCAGCTGCTGGGAGGACACGCAGAGCCTGATGATGTCGTGAGAGATGCTTTGCCTGAGAAGCAGCACATCTCTCCCCTCTGTGACTTTCATGGTCCTAAAAGGGCTGCACAGACAGAACGAGATCACTGACCTAAAAAAAAACAAAAAAAACAGACTTTTCCAAACATCTGAGAACAGACAGATACATCAACGGCGTGCTGATTCATGGAGTGCATAAGAAGCACCGGTGAACCAGATGGTGAAATCCCAACGCCAACAATCATGAACTGCCCTGGGTAAGGTAGTGAAAGTAAGCTAAACTGGTGCACAGGTGATGTGTGTAACCGCAGTTTTTTACTTAACACAGAACTTGTTTTGTCTGAAAAGCTGTGGTAAAACACACACACACACACACACACACACACACACACACACACAAACATAAACACACACACCTCAGAGGTTTACATTTCTCATTCTGTTGTGGATCGATGCGGGTGAGGCTTACTGATGAACTTGTTCCCCGCTGGCAGTCTGATAGGTCTGTTTTCTAATGAAACACAGCCTCCAGAGAATATAATGACACTCTGCTGGCCTCTGTCAGCGACTAGACTCCAGCCACGTTTCTCTCTCTTTGCACAGTGGATACTATGAGCATAAAATACACCTATAATTAATGATACACAGGTGCAAAACAGTGGGGAAAGTGAGAAGTAAAATGAGATAATATAATAATAATAAGTCCATATTGTAAATTTCCATATCTAAAGCACAGAAATTTGGGTCAAAATGGTCCAATGTGTCAAATCAGTGCAGCGTTTAAAAGCTTCAGTGAGCCAATGGTAAAATAATTGGAAGGGGTAATGAATGTCGGCTATTACCAGGTCAGCAAAAGATGATCTACCTTTATGTTCACCATATAAAAGCCTAATTTCCCTTGATACAGAGGAGCTGCAGGGAAGAATCCATCAACAATAACATCAACAGAAACATAAATAGATATTATTAAGGCAAATGTGATTATAAAGAATGAGAACAGCTTTCTAACTTAATAGGTTTGTCTGTGTCACACTGGCATAAATGTGGCGGACTCCACCAATTTTCACCGTGCCGAGTCTGCTGTTTTCCAGGCAGAGAACAAGAACTGTGAAAGCACCAGGGAGAGCATGTAGATAAAATCCATTTGGCAAATAAGTAATTACTCGAAACAATGCGAGGAGCCCACAGTCTGCTGTGTATTAATGTGTGATTCAGAGTGCTAATGGCTTCTCGGAGGAAATCATGTCCTGTTTGTCAAAGTAACCACACTGAAACATGGCCATTTAGAGGTCACCAAACCTGTAAATGAATAAGATATGAGACGATACATTTATCTCTAATTAGTATTGACATTGTGTTTGGGAAAGACACGGCAGGGAAATAATGTTCAAGGCTGGTGGAGAGTAATTAGCCTGCAAATGGACGCTATGATGCATTACTTCAATATAAAACTTGAGCGATGCTACTATTCAATTTGACATAATTGCCTTTGGGAATAGTAATTTCAAAGATAACAAATGTTTACAGAACAACTATTGACGGTTATCCATACACAGAGCTGGTCAATATATTGATTTGTTGACGTGTCTACATCCATATACAGTAAGAACACATCATTTGAATGAGGAGCGAAACCTCAAAGATGCACTTACAGAGCTGAAACAGAGAAGAATCTGCAGTGATAATAAAAGATGTAAAAGGAATAACACCTAAGGGAATAAATTAATTTTAAAAAATCAAATCAGTTCAGCAGCAGATGGCATCAGATGCAACAGTTAATGTTCTATTTTAAGCATCTGAATCGTGTCAACACTATCACCTCCTTCACTCAATCCTTGAAAGGATTCGGCTTTTATTTGTATTTATTTAGATTTTTATGAACATTTCTGCAAAAACTAACTTTCTAACTCTGCTGCCATGTTGCGCTCATGAAATAACAATGTTTATTTGAAAGGTTACAGAGATGTACTGTATGCTAGCAAATCTATGAGGCTGCTTTGAGCTAAACGCTAAGATGCTAATGTTAATGCAGTGGTTTAATGGTCAGCAGGTACAGCAGTTTTCAAAGTTAGTCTGGTGTGTCAGCATGCTGACATACGTTACATTGTTTTTGGGATATTTTACTCATTTTCATTGAATGTTTTCCTGATTTTATTCCCTGATATTTAACTAATATTTTCAGGATTTTTAAAATATATATATATATCTTTCAGAAATTGAATGTTTTTTGAATATTTTCCTAACATTAGACAGCAGTATCAGTAACACATACGCAAAATGTTCACAAAATATCCCAAAAATTGCATTAAAATATCAGACAAAAATATGTTATATACCCCTAAAAATATCATTTAGGTCTCCAAGAAAATATTAGTAAAAATACAACAAAGTGTATTAAAATATCATTACAATCACTGAAAAAAAAGAAATGTATAAAATAGTAAAATATATGACAAAAAATTGTTACATATTTGAGAAAATATCTGTGAAATATGAGTAACATATCTGACAAAAATTAGAAATAAATCCTAGCAAGCTTCTCTTAATCCAGCAATCAACACTCCATGAACCTTCAATTTTCTAATTTAAAAAAAATGTAAATCAGCACGAAAAAGGACAGAGATGTAGAGCACACACACACACACACACACACACACACACACACACACACACACACACACACACACACACGTGCACACACAAGACTACATGCTTTCATTTCAGACTCAGGAGAGTCAACAGGAGAGCAGCTGCTTGGAGGTGATACCATTCAAACAACATAAGTCGCCTGTCATCCAATGAGTTGATAATTTCCCTCAGGTAAACTCGAGCGCACCACTTTCTTAATCTGTCAAGTAACATAACAGGAGTCCTCTGGAGAAATTTGACTTTCAACATTTGTGATAGGAAGAAAAAAAAATCGCATTAATGCCATTTGTTAATTGAAAATATCTGCTGACAAACGTACAGTAAGAGCCATTTGTGCTACAGCCGTCTACTTCTGTCAAGGCCGATCCAAGCTGACTATTGAGTGAGACTGTCCTGTGAATGTCTGGGTTGAACAAAGATGATTTCTGTCTATAGAAACATTAGTGTCTGGTTAATTTGAAATTAACACATTTCATCGTTCTACTTTACATCTTCCACAGGTTTCACTCTTATTAACACTTCTCCTCTGGTGTGCTGCATTGTCATGGAAATGAATTCACTGTAAGTGAGAGATAACAAATGTCACCCAAACAATACAGTGGCCTTGATATACAAAGCACAGCAGCGGTGGATAAAATAAAACACGTAATCAAATCAGGTAACACAGCCACAGAGAGATAGATAGAGTACTTAATCACTCCCAGAGGGAAAATGAAGTGTTACGGCAGCCAAGTTGCACATGACTCACAAAACAAACAGCACGAGGACACACAAAGAGGTTATCAACAAAACAGAATAAAAACTGAACTAAAACTAAAAATTAGGACCACAGTATGAACATATAGTGCCTGCTAATACTTTGAAACTGTACTGTAAATTCATTATTAATAGGCTTTTTTCACAGCAGCCATTTTGACATGAAGTAGTAGGGTCAACGCAGGTGTTACCAGTGATACTAATTAGCCAACGTGCACCACAGCTGCACCCTGACTCTGTTTGACCCGAATGGAACGGACCCTTAATTAGCATCATTGGTAACACCTGTGTTTACCTACTATTTCATGTCAAAATGGCCGCTGTGAAAAAGGTTTGCAAGAAAAGTGACATTACAGGCAAGACAGCAGCATTTTTAAAAAATTGGGACGCTGCGTTGGGCAACTTCAGGTGCAACTTTCTCCAACTTGTGTTGTCTTCTTGAAGGTCTTCAAACAATCAACAAAATCTCATAAAAACAAAGTGAAAAAAAAAAAGAAGAAAAGTCTTGACTGAAGGAAAAGACAAACAAGTTTCTGCTCCACACCTTGCCTGTCGGTTACATCAGAGCAGAGATTTTCTGTGATACCGTAATCTTCTCAGTCAAACATCTCGGATGAAACAGCTTTAAATGTTAAACAATTGCATTTCACCCTCGCACGACTTCACTGATGTCATCACATATCAGGTCCATGACCTCTGTGTATACGTGTGCACTACATTTAGTGTTTGTAAACTTCCCATCATCGGGGCGAATTCCTTCCTCGGAGGCGTGGAGACTATTTTGGAAGATAAACTGTTGATGTTCTTGGATGAGTTTTAGGAATGAGAGACTCTCCTGAACTTACTGTCTGATGCAGCCTCATTTTGTCGAATGTGAAACTATGACGAAAACTCCTCCGTACATTTTCTCAAAGGCCTTTTTTCACAGCATACATTCTGACTTGTCAAACTGCTACAAGTGTTACAAGTGTCCCAGTAAGTCATGACTGTGTGAAAGTGACTCAGCGTGCACGATAGCAGGATCCAGAAGCTGAAAAATGGAATTCAAACATCATTCATCTTGTTATTAACACACTATTGTGAGATTTCAAAGTGACATCTCACACATGCATGATTTACTGCTGCATATTCTTCTCTTTTTTTTTTTTTAGAAGTAACTTTAGACTCTTTACTCAGTCAAAGTTGGATCTATTTTACCTCTTCAGGGAGAGATGAAGGCTCTATCTACAGGGGGAACTTTTGTGAGCAGACTCAAGAGTCTAAATTGAAATCTGCACATATTTTGCTGTGTGTTTTTGTGCGTTGCACCTCAGTGCCACCCTAAAATACTCCACTAGATGGTAGCATAGTATAGACTAGTGTTCTGTTGTCTAAGCTGTCATCAGTTCAGTTACAGTAACAATACATTTAAAGGGTTCTTTTCCAACTAAGACACAGACAACAACAAACAACATGAATAATAAAGCCTAAAACACACTTTGATTTGCTCAAGTGAATTATTTACTGCTTCTTTACTGCTATTTCTTTATTTACCTCTGCTACCAGACAGCCAACAAGTGATGGGAGTGGTGGAGGAATTCATCAGTAGTTTATATCAGTATTGGGGTAATATTGGCTTTAGAGAGTATCCAACAATTCTGAGAGTCAGCTTCCTTCCTGTCATATTTCTTGTTTCACATGTGCAGGAATCAAATCTGAGCATTCAACACACAGCTGATAGTTTCTTAATGATGCACCCTATATACCGTAGAGAGTAACAGAGCGGAAGTGACCCAATTATCTCTGGAGGCAGAGTCACGAGGGCGTGCAAAGTTGCTCTTTGTTTTTCCATTCCCAGAATCAAGTCTGTTTGAGTCCTCCAAATCTGGCCACTCCCAACTCTTTTCACTCTTAACACCACCACCACCACCACCAGAAATCAAGGGCAGCACATGTAACACAAGCAGCCGCTCTGTTACACCGCAGCTGGACCCTTCTCAATTCATATCACACACTAGATTTTGAGTATATCTACCCACAGGATGTTGTTTTTTTATTCTCTCATTTTACACATTAGCTTGAGGAGATAACTAGCCTGGATGTAACTTCTGCCCAGCCCCCAGCTGTGTGTGGAGCTGTTTTTTTTTTGACTGCCTTATGCCTGGGGCCTCGGGGGCGATAAATTACATGAGCTCAGCTCTGCTTACATGTTCATCACTCCCCTTGACCTGCTGGACTCAATCACCACGACTTCACCGCAGTCTGTTATGACTCATAAGCGCTGGGGATGCGTTGTGTTTGCTGAACCTCCAGCAAAGGGTGACACCCTTCCAAGACACGACAGTTTTTTGGTCAAACCCATTTGAGATGTTGATAAATCAGAGGCCAATTGTATGATCCAATAAAAATGGACATAGTCAGAAATAACAAGTCAAGTCGGTGATTGGTGCAGAAAAACACTGGATAAAAAATTCAGTCTCAAAAACATTTTGTCCCTAAGTGGCATATGTTTTCAACTTGTATGCAGGATTTAGTTTTAATGGCAAGTTGAATAGATGACGCTCTTTTGATGGCCTTTTGTGGTAAACAATATTTTTCCCTGAGATGGCAATGAACCATTATTTTCCACTTCTTCTCAAATACTAAACCAGATGTTAATTCCACACTAAACCTCATATGTTGTTCACTTCACTACAAGGTCAGAAATATTCTCTGTTTTCAAAGGGATTTGATTTTGCACATAAATACAATTGTAGTTATTCACATTCTCCCTAATTTTCCAATTTGCGTATATTCAAATAAACAATTTTGTTCATCTGTTCAAGGTTTTGAAGGTTTTATGAGGTAGGAATGATCTCAAACCATCGAGGGGCAACTAATCCTTCAACTTATCTTAAAAAGCAATGTTGGAGACATGTCATAAAGACAAGCAATAAAATGACACAATGTCTCTGAGACAAAGAATAAACACACAAAAAGCACAAAGACATACTGCATATACAAGAAAACTTTATCTGTGTTTGCTGAATTGTGGCTTTTCTGGGAAAACGGTCCCATGTGTCCAAGTGTAATGAGCGCCCACAGATAAAGCCACAAAACATTTGAGCTGAGGGAGGTTGTCTGCACTAACCTCAATGAGTCTTTTCACTAAACGTGTGCAGTGACTGGATGTTTGCTGCCACATTTCTCAACATCTGTTTACCCTAAAAAAAGGTATTTGGAAAAACTGAAGCAATCAATTAAATTATCTTTAGCGCACATGCAATACTGGATTGCACATCTTCGGGAATTTTGTATTATTTTCAGACTTATTTCTGAACTTATTTCATCACCAATATAAGCATAATCCTTCAATATTGTCATTCGGGTTCTGCTATGCCACATTATGAGCTGTTGCATTGAGGAACACTTTGCAGGACAGAGTTGTCCAACCACGTCATGTAGCATTCGATCTGATACCAACTTCGCTCTGAGTGCGCCTTGAGCTGCCTCTCATTTTGAGCCCATTCACAGTGTCTGCCATTTTCTCAGTGGTT
This sequence comes from Sciaenops ocellatus, assembly GCA_033000465.1. Taxonomy (NCBI): domain Eukaryota; kingdom Metazoa; phylum Chordata; class Actinopteri; family Sciaenidae; genus Sciaenops; species Sciaenops ocellatus. The sequence goes on from CP136868.1 coordinate 8,135,839, forward strand.
TGTAACCATGGTGGCTGTTGTGTTTGGTACAGCGCTTCAACAGCTTTTCTTTATTTGCAATTAGACGCTGCAGGATTACCTCAATTTGCCTCTACTGCCTGCCATCATTCCTGTTTCAGTGTGCTTATTCTTAATTAGAAACATCACTAGAACTAGAATTAGAGAAGAAATTGCCTCAAGAAACGTTTGATCTTCAGCTAAAACTTAAATTTTACCTCTGCAGTAGTAAAGAAAAACAGACAGAATTACTGTATCTGATACTTTGCCCATGACTGGACTTGAGATATTCATTCGCACCAATGAAACGCTCATTAAATCAGTAGGCTGACAGCTCCAAACAGCTTTGTCCAGGGCATGATTCAGTGCTGGACAGCAAAATCTGCCCATTTTTACTCACAAAATATATCTAGGATAAAATTAAAATGGACATTTACAGTGTTTTATTTAATTACTAATATACTAGATGGCAATAATAAAAAGGGATTGGGGTGATAAAGCTTCTTGCCTTACAACCACAGCCTTAATAATTAAAAAAAAGTAATTTTACAAACTAATGACTAACCAAATAAAGATTTAAGGCTCTCTGCAGAATACATCATCCACCAATTAAGCAAATTGCCATGTCCCGGGTGTATTTCTCTATAGTATAAGTGACACGGCCATATGTGCTGTCTAATGTCAGATAAAAAGGCTTTGTCTGATGTGTTTTGTTTTGCTATAGTCCACCCTAATAACAGTTGCATGCCTGCTGTCTGCCAGCTGCCATGCCTGCTGTAACAGCCAGCGCAGTGCTGGAATGTTCCCATGCAGATCCTCTATTCACACTGACGTGCAGCTCCTGTACACCGAGGGAGAGAAAGTCAGAAGGCAAACCTGAGTATGCATGCTTGCTGTATGTGATTTATGACACAGAAGGACGCTTACAGAACTGAAACTGAATGATAAAACAAGCTTTGATAAATACAGATTATAATATACTTCTTTATCATAGTCGCCATGTTGACGGCTCGCTCAGATTTAGGTCATATTATGTTTAGGGAACATATCTGCAGGAATTGCAGATCTGTATTGTTGTTGTTGGCATGCACACAAGCAGATTCACAGACCGAAGAAACACAAATGCGAAAAAGAAAACCTGACTCACTGACACACAAACAAAAAAGAATAAATCAATGTGCACAGTGGATTAAAAATAAAATATAGATTTAGGAAAAGAGGATGATATTTTCTTTGTAACGCTGAAGTTGACCAGTTCAATATTTGCCTTTCCGAGGCTTTTGTGTTTGCCATGTTGGGCAGATGCCCTGTTTGGCCATGAAACAACCCATTGAGACTTGCCACTTGGCCACCAGTGAATAGGCTGGATTGGATTAGGGGGTGCTCAGAACTCCTTGGATACCGGATACCAGCACACTGGATTGATGGTGATTGGCATTGTTTCTGTGAAGGCCTCATCTTTGTGAGAGACTGCGATTTATTCCGCACTTCACAGAAGTAATGTAATAAATCTTTTAAAACCAGACAGCTTATGCACCCATGCATACATAGGTATCCAAAAAAGGGGTTAGATGTATGCATTTACAAGTGTAGATTGCTTTGGGTCCCCTAAAAGTCCCTTTTGACTCATTTCAAGCATTCAGAGGACAGCAGAATTATTATGACCTCCGTTTTTTAGGTTCTCATTCATATTGAAGTCACAAAGCAAAGCATCTGTGACTTGAAAAATAAAATCCTCATTGATGTTTAAAAAAAAAACCCAGAAGGTCATTTAACAATTACCGCTGTCCTGAAGGTATATCCAGAATTCTTAAAAACTCTTCTAACCATCTGGATAATAAAAATATGATATAAAACTGTTGCACAACAAAAAAAAATGCAACTGTAGTTCTAGGAAGTCAAAATAGAAATATGAGTTTATGCTCAATGTGCTCTAACAAAATCAAAAAGCTTTATGTTTGTATATACTGATGTTACACTAGATTCTTATTTAAAGGTCCAGTGTGTAGGATTTAGTGACACCTAGCGGTGAAGTTGCAGATTGCAACAAAATGAATACTCTCCCACGTCTCACCCTCTCCTTCCAAACTTGTAGGAAAAACTCTGGCTGCAAAATTCACATAAAAAGCAAAAGGCAATATCTAGACCAGTTGTAGTTTGTCTGTTCTGAGCTACTGTAGAAAAATGGCAGTTCAAAATGGCGGACTCCATGGAAGAGGACCCGCTCCCACTGTAGATATAAAGGGCTCATTTTAAGACAATGAAAACACAACGGTTTAATATTATTCAGGTTATTATACACTCATGAAACATACTAATGACTATTGTATTCAGTTCCTGCAAAGGAATACTCCCAAATCTTACACGCTGGACCTTTAAAATAAGAATGATATGACATTTTCTGGCTCTGTTGAATCTTGATTGATGAGTATTTGAGGACTTGAGGAGATCACTGGTCATTTATCTATTTTTTGATAAACAAGTGCCTAGATAGACTTGAATGATGGCCTCTGACCTGTGATAAAAACCTAATCTGCCTGTTGTCAGTTTGACGCAGCTGACTTTGTCCCCGGCACTGACTTTGTGGTGAACAACAGTACAAAGAAAAGCTGCTTGGGTTGCATCTTGATTGGAATCAGTTTATTTGATCGTCTTTCTGATAATGCCTGATAATCCTTGCATATCACTCTATATATCTCGTGTTTACTGAAGGACTTTGTGCGCACGATTACAGGAATTCTTCAAGATAAAGTGGCTCATGATGAGCTGAGTGACTAATGAAGGGCTGAGGAAGTTTGAAGAGGAGGAGGAGGGAGAGCTCCGTCCTCCCATCAGTAATCCCCTCTGTTGTGACGTCACGCAGGCTGTCTCCAAAGGGACGCAGCGTTGAGTGTTTGAGCAGCCAGGCGGCCAGTGTGCATCCCAGGACGCAACATCAGTGTAGCCGGGGCTCAACTTTCAGCTGATCGCTTCACTTCGGACGCTTTGGAAACAAAAACATACAAAAATGGGTAAGTTCATCTCTTTTTTTGTAACGCATGCTCCAGTGTGGCTGCAGGACGGATATAAATATCGTCATGACAGCATGCTTTCTCCCTTTTTTTTTTTGTTATTGTCGCTCCAACTTTCGGGGCGCGCCGATTGTTTTTAATCTGCATTTCAAACTTGTGCTGCTAGCGCTGCAGAAGCAGGCTGTTTACCTGACCCGGTTTCATGAGAATCGGTATTAGAGCAGCCTGCTGAAGCAACTTGAGGAAAGCGATTAGAGAGATTAAGTCTATCAGGATTCCTGCAGTCAACTCTGTGCGAGGTGTTAAGTCCAGATCAACTCGCTGCCTCCACTGTCTCTCTTAAACTCCTGCTTCTATGATCAAAACTTTTATGTTTTTAACTCGTCTTTCATTATCAGTCTTTTATGATCAGCTGATGGTGTTGTACTGGTGAAGGGTTGGTTGTGGTGGTGGTGCTGGTGGTGGTATTTCCTAACCAAACTGCACAGTATTTTGCTGGTAAAGAATGACAGAAAGTTACTGGAAAAAAACTTAACAGGCAACATATTGTGTTAGTCAGATGCTCCACAGCTGAAACCCTCATTCTGTTTGTGTGTTATTCCAAAGCTTGTAATTGCTATCTCAGGGGCTGAGCTGAGACTTTCCCATCTTTAAATCAATCCCAAGTGTTGGCCATCTGTGCTCCTAACCTGAGGGAGATGCACGGGAAGAGTGAGGCACTCATGCTCGTGGATGTTTAGTAACTTCTTGCCAACTTTTAAGGCTTGAAGAGCGATAACTTGTAGAGCAGATGGGATAGTAGATAGGAAAAAAAACATTCCCAACTGTTCTCACCCTGCACAGGACTAAATATTTGACAGTAAACATGATGGATGGAGTAGTTTCAGTTCTACCATTCTGAGTGGGTTGCTTGAGTTTTGCGATGGTTTCGGTGCAGCATTTATTGGCTTGTGTTGTTTGCCGTGGTGCAGCTGAGGCCAGGGAAGAACACTGTGTGCGAATGTGTATCAATGCTCATTAATTCGCTCTGAAGCTCCTCACAGAGGCGTCTTTGTCCTCCTAATTTGGAGCTGCTCCTTTGTGCGACTTCAGTGGCTCTTAATGTAGAGAGAGAAGTTCACTGAATCGCAAGTTTCAGAGCGGATACCCTGTGAACTAATTCCCCACAGACCCTCTTTCACTGTCTCATAGAGGATATTACTCTGCATGGCAATCGACCTTTGTGCATTGTCCACTCGCTAAAGCACCCATTTTATATTCAAAGATTCTCCATGGCCCTTTCAGGAGACATAGTAGAGCCTGTTGTTGTGTGCATGAGGAGATTAATTTAGAGACTTGTTAGTTGCTGTAAAAGTCGCCTTTTGTTGTGTCACACAAAACGGATATCATACTGCTGCGCTGTGATTTGCTGCGTTTCATGTGGAAAGGCAAAAAAAAAAAATGGATTTACTGTGTTCACAGAGCCGCTCAAGCCCAAAATAAACAGGATGTCTCGGAGCTGATTGTGTGTGGAGCTGCGAAGTGAAGATGTCATTCATTGGTTATATAACTGATGTCTGATTTGATTTTACAGTGACCTTCACCTCGCAGAGGGGCCACATGTTTTTCAGAGAGATTCTCCTCCTGTCCTTGCGGTGAACGATTTAACAGTGTGTTGGCCTGTGTGAAGGATGTGGGAGGATAACTTGGCGCCCGTCCACTGAGCTCAGTTCTGGGGAAGACAGCAAGTCGTTTTCGACAAATACCTAGTTAGGTTCTTGGTGTTAGTCCTGTGACAATTATCAACCTGAAAGTATCTGGTTGCCAAGAGCCTCCTTGATAACTAAACACCCTGGAGAACAATGTGGTTACAGTTCTACCTCATTATGTGAAGAGAAAGCATTGGCCTGAAGTTACAAATGATCTTTCTCGCATGTGAATGCTCATTTTAGCAAGAAACGCATGACACTGAACCGCATAGAAAGCATCATAAATTGTCCTTGCTGTGAATTGTAGCCCCAAAGATAAGAAATCTGTCAAACATGAGCAAAGTTTTAAGGCACAAAAACAGCTCCAAAGCTCTCATACAGTGTGGAAAATTAACCATTTCTTCAATTTATGTCTTTTGTGGATACAGTTGAATGTGTTTAACATCTAAATTTATCTCACGACAGGAGATTCCACTAATCAAATACAGCAAATTACGGACTCGTCTGTGTCTGTTCTTCTTGGAGCCAAAAAAAAAAAAAAGTGGAAAGATTGTTTTTCCTTATGGAAACTCGCGATCCTTCTAGTCGGAGTGTTTTGTATCCAGCATGGTGGGCTTGTGGAAAAGGCCACAGAGGCTGGATGCAAACCAGATCCAAATGTTATGTCACTGTTTTTGAGTAACTCAAAAAGAAAAAATCAAGTTAACCTCAACTGACAGGCTGAATATGTGTTTAATTAAACAATTTAGGAGTTCAACAACTCAGCTGTTACTGACTCAGTTTGCCTAAACCTGGTGTCAAATGTTTAATCTCTTGATTATAGTGAAGACGTCATGATAAAATCTTCTGACTGATTCCGTTCTTCAGTGATACACAAACACCGGAGTTGGACGGTATCCTTCATAATCATTTTTACACGTGTGTCTGTGAAGTGTCTCCGAGGTGACGGCCATCTCGCGCCCTTAAAATGTTGCATATGCATTCCTCCTCCGTCTGAACTAGGATGTCTGGAAAGTATCTGATTATTTAGCTCACACATCAGCAGCGATCACTGTCACAGATACATGCGGTGGACTGTGTGTGTGTGCTGTGACCTCGCATCCTGATGCGGAGGAGAGGAAAGACCCGTGACAGCGTATGCTGTGCCAGCGGAGGTGTTTTTCTTTTTTATGCTTTTGGAGTCAACAAGTTGTCAACTTATGGCAGAGCAATAACAGAAAGTCAGATAATTCCCCTACTGCTTTTAGTTGACTCATGACAATAGTGTCCTCAGAGGCAAGCTCTAGGTCAGGCACATGCTTCTGTTTCCAAGAGGAAAAACACAAGACTGCAAGAATGAGTCACTGCAGAGATGGTCAAAGGCTGCTGAGAGCAAAACTGAACTTTGCTGTTTTGGGTTTGTTTGTTTGGATCAAAGCATTCTCTTGTTAACTCCAAAAATCAGTTTTTTTCTGAGTCTAAAATGTGGTTCTTCTAAATAAAGCATGCGCTAACCTTTTTATGACTAATCCCAAATTTTCTATCATCTCTAAATTGCTTTTCGTCTTCGGTTTGCAATCATTAATCACACCGAATATCCTTCGTAATGAGGTAGTTCCTGTCATAGTTACATGATTTCTGGGCTTCCTTCCATTTGGCATAAGATATAACAGAGCATCTTCAGTAATTATACAGCAGATGACGCCCCTACAGTACTTTTTTGCAACTGTGCAGCACTAAAAAAGAGACCCCTTTTTACTTAGTTCAATCAAGACTTCATTCATCTCCTGCTTCCCTTCCTGCTCCACTTTGTTTCCTCTGAAATCTCCCTCATATCTCTCTCTGGGTTTCCTTTCCTCCCTCATCTCCACTGCTTCTCTCCAGCGCTGCAGGTCTGCCAGAGCAGTCATGTTAATTTGTTGAGCTTAATAACTCCTCCGACAACAAAGAGAGCCATTGAGTATTGTGACATGAAATGATAGGAAAAGAAGTTCCTGAGTGGGGAAGCTTGCTCAAGCATGTGCCTCGGCCGTCACTTTTACTAAAAGCCTATTCACAGTTGAACAGAAGGGATGCAAGTGGGTGCGTGGGTGACTCTGTGTGATTGTGTGTGTGTGTGTGTGTGTGCAAGTTCACCCTTGTTGAGAGAGATGTCACAGTCGCACTAGAATAGGATGAAATTTAAATATCTGAAAATACCCTATATGCAAAAGACCACAGGGTTTCAGATATGCGCAGGCAGCTGAACCCTAAAATATGCCAAAGATACAATCTGGCCTTTATCTCATCTGCAAGACTTCATAAAAAAACACGATTTTCAAGGTTAAACTGCCAAATACATGCATAATAAGATCTATTTCTTTCTCCAGTTTTACAATATGTTGGCATCAGTGCATGTACATAGAGTGCAGAGGTGATATTTGCCAGCGGAGCAGCAATCTGTATCAGTGTTTTGTTCACAGTCAGATGATTGTTCCAGAAGGCCTCTGGGAAATAATAGGATGGTGAAAGCAAAAAGCCCCTGCGGCTGATGAACATGCACTCACTCATTCAACAGGCATTCAGTCCAGCTGCTATCTACAGTAAACCATATTACGGCACTTTGTATGACTACATTTGCTCCGGGAACCAAAACCACTACACATACCTTGATTCACTCCATCACATGAGCAGGAGTCATTGATTAAATAGTCAATGTTTTCCCCCCCGAATGACCTATTTTCTCTCCGTTTTTGTGTAAGCAAGCAAATAGATCAAAATGCAGTCATCGATCAGCTGTGGCAGAGAGACCTATGCTAGCTAATGCCTCTGCTCTGTGCTGGCCACTGCTGATCTGGGCCAGAGGATTAGAGCTATGGGGTGACCACCAGGGCTAAATGTCGCAGGAGTTGCACTCTAAAGTCTCACTGCGTGGAAAAAGTTCAGCCTCCTCGTTAACTTGAATGAGGTCAGTCCAGCGAATTAGCTGGTGTACTAAAGTAGAGGCGTTCGGTGAAAAAGTTGAACCTGGCTTGACTGCTTTGGCATCCGAGCCTTAAAACTCACTAATCTGTTACTCAAGCTGGACTTCCTGGATCATATTTCATGTCTGACTGGTACAGGAAGCAATATGCCCCCACCAACACAGAGCTGGTTTTGGTTTTAACACCTTCTTAAGCTGTCCATAAATCTGCCAAAGTGCTTGCTGGATGGTCAAACAGCGTCTGAAACTCACACCTTGTCTTACAAATACAGTTGGGTCATTTTCTAAAACTCTTTAACTCTAAAGACTTTTCCGAAAGCCCTTATTCCCACTTGCATTATTTCCACCTTGTCTTCGAGAGTGGCCATTCGGAAGATGAACACTTTTGCCTTCGTACAAACTAGTTTGTTTTGTGCACCCCGGCCTTAAGGTTCACAAAAAGTCTGACTTAAAACAAGTCAGGTGCACATATGAACAGAGTTGAAACACTGTGACCTGATCCTTTAAGGACCTCTACATGTTTGCCAACTTTTTGAAACTTCTTTTAGAGAAATATTGCTCGGTTAGTGAGATGGTAAAACTAAAAGACAAGTAGGCTATGTTTGGACGTGCAGCCAAGTGGTGTTTGTAGGTGTATTGTCCTCCCTCAGTTACATCGTTTTTGTTCAACTTTAAAATCTTTGATTTAACCGGCAAGTTGTAAACCTTCAAAAACTCCCTTCAGACACCTATTGGAGTTGTCAAAGATGCCACGTTAATGTTTTTCCGCACTATAATCAGAAACGAAGGGGAGGACGTGTGTCAGCTGAGATGTTTGGTTGTTTCAACATGATGTATTTGCTTTTGTTGTTTTGGGCGAAAGTGCAAGTCCAAGTATTGTTTCTAAGTTTAAAAAAAAACCGACTTATTTAATTATTTAAAAGCTCCATGTGACCAGAGCTCAGATGTGAAAGTAGTTCGGTGAAATGAGAAGAAATAATAGGGCCTCCAGCTAATTTCCCTGTAAGATCATCTGTGAGGAGTGAGAGCAGAATGCATTTGTCTGCTTTTCAACTGTGGGAGCCTGTAGGGTTGAGCTGTTGGCTGTGTGCCCACTCAGTGTATTCAACCCTCCACAGATAGGTCTTTGTCCTCGGCACTTTTACGCAGCTGCTAAACAACCGAAAGACAAAAGCATCTGGGGTACCCCAGCACACCAAGGAGAAATGTTCACCATATGAGGAGCCGTGCCAGACAGCCTGAGACCATTTGGATGTGGCCAAATGCTACGCTTGGGATGAATTAAGGAGGAATTTAAATGAATACCCATGTAACCTCTTATGACTTTTTCTTTGCCTCTGTGTTAAAGATTGTGTGTAAAATCCTATTTAAGATATTCAAAGATGTTTTGTGATGATACTGTCCCCAAAACAACACAAACTTGTTGCATTACTCATCTAAGATGTTGCTGGAAATGCACATGACTCCTCTTTGCCCATGTTGTTATGATGTGGCGCTGCATGTGACACACTGAGATGAGTTGGAGGCCGCTGGACACACACTCTCTCTCATGCCAGGAATCACTTTCCTTTTGCCTGAAGAAAAGGTTTCCAAAGGAGAGTTTTTCATTGTCTGCTTATTATCCTCCAGAGAAAGACTTGATCGGCAGGAAGAGACACTTCTGCCAAGCAGATGAAAATCTGCAATAGCTGAGCTTTAATAAAACGACAGCTGCAGGAAACCCAATAGCTGAGGGAGAGTGTTTGGGGAGACTGTGTACTTCACAGACAGACTGTTTGGGGGTTTAAGAAGATGGATTTCAATTTGACTAAGTTGTTGAAGTGAAAAAAAATAATTATTCAACCCACACAACTGAGTCATTTATCCCGGCGTGATGCTTTTACCATTTGCACACTTCATGGTTTTTTAAGATTTTTGTGTCACTGTAAGTTCACTTCGAAGAAAAGGAGTGAAATACCAGCTAACGGCAGCTACAGGGGAGAGGAAATCCCAGATGTTTCTGTCTGAAAAACAACTTGACCCCGTAGCCACACGCAGACCAGAGGAGAGATCAGTTAGCGGTGTTAATATTAAAGCTACACCACTGAGCAGCCTCATAAGTCATCTTAGCTTTTGACCTGTACTCTATGGGAAAACAATACTGTAACAATAGAGTGGCCGCAGCTGAAAATGGAAAAGTAAGGTTGTTATAGGAACGGAGCATCTCGGATGTACAGAAAAGTGTGTGAAAGCTTGTAGATGTGTGTATAATGTGCCTTAGGTTTGCAAGTCTGCAATCTGAGGTGTAGAGAACCCTCCACCTGGAGAGTGTCTATAGATTGCCTCTTGTTTGTTGCAATCTGAATTTGAAGTTCCTTAAAGTCCGTGTAAAGTAAGAATAAATATGACACACTTTGAGCGAGATGAATTAATCTCTGTCTCTCTGCTAGGGGTGCAGGGGCATGCTCAGGGTGACCTCAGCGTGTCATCGAGCCACCCTTTAGGACCGCCCCCAAAAAAAAAAAAAATTTAGGGTTGAAGCTCCGATTTAAGAAACACGACTCTGTGGTGGCTCTGTGTGCAGCATGCATCATCATTTCCATCTACGGAGGCGTCCACATCATTTGAATGACGGAGTGTGCACAGAATACATTCCTGAAAGTGTAAATGTTTAGACACTGATGATGATGTAGCGACTACTGTATATAACATCAGCTCGTACCATAAATGGGTTCTGCTTTGCACAGTAGATGCTTTACAATATCCAGTATGATGGACAAACTGTCATTACATCGTCCCTGCTGTTGGAAAACTGCCTCAGTGCAAGCAATAAAGTAATGGATTGACCCACTATCGCAGAGGTCAGCCAGGGGGAGAGTATACCAACCACTAGAGAGATTAGCTTCCATCGTTCTCTTGCCGTGAACTGTTTTTTTTTTTTCCCCCCACTTATTGTTAAGCACTTAGTCCACATCTGCTTCCATCGCGAATCTCGGAACAAACACGTCTCTGCAGGGGTGGAAGTGTCAGGTTCAGGTTACGGCCGACTCTGTCCTTCCAGGATCCACCCGCAGGATGCAGGGCTTTCAGACACGAGAAGAGAGCGCCGTGGAACAATGGCATTAAAGTGATCCCCGTGTCATCTGCTCTGTTGTCATAGCGTTGACGATGAATCCCGACGCAGTGGGATCTGACTGGCCGGTCTGTTGAGTAGCACCGGCTGGAGCTAAAAGGAGGTGGTTTCTGCTTTCCATCTAATGAGGGTTGGGGTGGGTGGGTGGGGGAACTGTGCTGGAGGGTTTGAAAAGGGTAAAGTCTTGGGTCAGGGGTGAGAGGTTGGCAGCATGAGGCGGAGGACAATAGGGCCGACGGGAGCGTCGGAGAGAAAGAAATCCCAGCAGCTGGGACAGACACAGGGGAGAGTGGGGGCTGTTCATGGGAAGCAACCCTAAGATTAGCTGGAGAGTCTCGTCTGATGTCTCATGTCTCTGTGCTTCATTATGTCTCTATTGTGTGTGTGTGTGTGTGTGTGTGTGTGTTCACATGCTTATGCCCTGTGCAACAAGTAGGAAAGTGAAAGACAGACTCCAGCCCTGTGTTATTTGCTGTCCCAGCAGCTGAAGTGTGAGAACGTTTGAGCTGTGGAGGTCCTCATGAATGTAAGAATGACATATGTGTGAGACGTTAAATTAGAAATCTCTCGCTTTCACACAGTTTCCAGGCCTCCTGACATGACATGCCAGATTTTTCTTATAAACATCCTCATGAATTTAGTGCTACATTTGATGAGCTTCAGCATTTTGCGCTTACGTCTCAACCATTACGTCTAATACCATCAATGAATTCGTGAGCCTTCATGATTCATTTTACAGGAGCAGGTTGTTCATGTTTGATGTTTGATTCTCAGGGCTAGGATGCATGCTTGAGTTGCTTCATTAGCCAACAAAATATTCATAATTAAATCAACATTTGATGTGCACATCTGTGCTACGTGATAAAACAGATCACCTGCTAATGTCCTTATGAATCCGACCGACTGCTGTCCGGTCAATCAAGTAGCATAAAAGGCAACTTGTTTAGCTCTTTGTGTTGAGCTAAATATAAAAATGCTTACTGTCATAGGTATTGTATTTAAAGGATTAACACACTAAGGGAACTCCCCGTGGGATTTATTTGTACTCTCTGTGCAGTTTAATGGATCGTTTCAAATGGCTTTGGGAGGTGTCGAAATGGCCGCAGGGTGGGTGCAGCTTGCAGTTAATGTGTGCAGATAAATAAAGCGAGCAGACAAATTAAATCAGATTAGATGGACATCTCCACCTTAGGGGCGGGCATGATTACACAAAGGAGCCGCTATAATCACTATTAATTAACAACAGATCAAGTAGCATATGAAAGACGTCGCTCGCGCACAGAACATAATCACTTGGGTTTGTAGTTCTGCTTTATAGCATCTTCCAGCTCATCGTTTTGGTTTTCGTTGAGCTCTTTTCAGTGAAACAGTTCACTGTATGCCTTCTGTCCAGCACAAACGACAGATGGAGAAAGTTAGTGACTAGCTGGTGAACGTAGCGGAGCATTTGGGACCTCAACAACTAGAGTGTGCTAGACGTGTAAATATACAACTTTTTGCCAGCATGTTTATGAACTCCTGTGACTCGACTATTCCAGAGAAACTTCTGAATTATTTTACCATTTTGGGAAATGGGAAGAATGTGTTTCAAACCCCCAAAGTTTCCTTACAGGCAAATAATTGAGGGGTAGTTGGGTATTTTCATTACCCTCCACTTCTTGGCAAAGTATTATTGCAATATATATTGAAAAGACAAGAGGTTATTATGTAGCATTATTCTAACAAGATAATAGAGAGGTGTTTGCTTGCAGTACCTCTTGGCCGGTTCATTGGCTCCATAATGTAAGCTTGGCAGACCACAAAGACAGCCAGGCCTCCTCCAGACCAGCGTCATTAAAATATTTAGTGCACACCGAAAGAAATAACAAACAATTATGCAGAGATCTGTACTTTTGTCTTAAATGGCAGAAGTTCATGGCCTGTATGGAGGGTTGTGTGGTACGACTTACTATAAACGCCTCCTCGTTCTCACTCTGTATTACTTTCTCTTTCACTCTTTTCCAGGTTTCTGTTTCCTGGCATTGCTTTGTTCTTTTGACTCCAGACTGAAATTATGAAATTCTTTAGGCTTTGAGTTTTGATATTGCGTTGGTTTTCTGTCCGGCCAAGCCATGGTGGCAGTTTCCAAGGTACTGTAAGCTAGCGAGCCCGGATAATACGAAGCATCTGTGTGTCTCACTCTCCCTTGTAACCACATTGGCTGTGGAGGTGCCAGAGAGCCAGGGCTGTGAAGTCATTTTTAGAGGGGAAAAATGGCTGCCAGGCATCACTGAGTGAGTGTTGCTCCATTTCCAGACCTAACACGATAGTAGCACAAACATGTAATTAGAAAAGTGCTGAGTCAAATACCATGGGTATTGTTTGGTCAAACACTTGTAATTACACTGGAGGGAAAAATGCAATCTGGGACTTGTACAATGGAAGAAACACCACACAGAGTACATCTCTATTAGAAATGGTTGAAATTGAATAACACGCTTGGATTTCCGCTGCAATAATTTATGTGTTCTTTCTCAGCATGAAGAACAATGTGTTGGTCAATGGGATGATATTTTGCACCACAAACGGATGCAGGGGTTGACTGTATGATTTTTATATTCGAGGTTTGAGGATAGCAGGTCATAAGGACAAATAAATATCTGGAAACTCTCAGCTGGGTGAGCGAACAATCTTCAACCCACAACTAGAATTTAGATGAGTGAGTATCAGCTTCAATAACAGCTGGTAAAAATATGAATATCATTTAAAAGTCTGGTCAGTGTTTTGAATTAGATTACAGCACATTTTTGATTTCTAGACATCGTGGGTCTATTGAGGATTTTCTCATGTGGTAGAACACCAACATCTTTGTGTTTATGACTGTTGGTCAAAGCCTGGTCTTTCCGAAACTGTGATTTTTCAGAGTTGTCTGACATTTTGTAGAACGCTGACTTGATTAATCAAGAAAATAATAAGAAGACAAATTGATAATGAAAATATTCATCACCATCCTTAGTTGTAGCAGCAACAAATTCTCTTTCGAGTTAAAGATGAACTTTACTGATTTGTGTTTACAAGTCTTGAGGAGTCATCTTCTCAAGAAATGATTGTAACAATGTGATTTAATCTTGATAGATAAAATGTATCTTCTCAAAACTTTATGATAAATCTCTTCCAAACATATCACAGTGAAAATTAAACCACAATTAACCTGATGTGTATAAATAGGAATGAAAAAAAGGAAAACAAAATTATTCAACTTTATGGGTGTATGTGAAAAACGTTGTCTAAAGCCGTTTGTGGTTCCAGAGAGAGCTGTGTGAAGTCTGATTAAAACATGCTTCTAGTGATGCCACTTGAGTCAGCGATGATCATGGCTGAATAATGTCTAAAAATAAAAAATATTCTGGGGATGCTGAGTTAGAAAGAAGCAAGTTTACCTCTGTAGCCCATGTCTGGAAGCATGAAGCTACATTAGCTGCTGCTAGCATAACACAGTTGAATATGAGATTGAACTTTCAGAAGTCAAGTTGCATTGTAGGTGCCAAGTCATGCTACATTGATGTTGGTACTTGTTGTATTAAACCGTCCAGTCCAACAAAGTTACAGGAGAGCAGTGCTGAAGAGTGGAGAGCCCTTTTAAGGAACCTGCAATAAAACAGAAACATCCAAGACACGAGTTCAAGTTCAAGTATAAAGGTTGTAAAGCCTTTGTTTAAGTACTGTATGATACCATAAGTATCTTTTTAACGTTCACTTTGCGCAAACATTCAGTGTATTGGAGTTTCCTCGTGTGATGTTTTTTACTGCTATGTACACAGTGATGTCAGATAAAAGGGACTTTTCTTCTTCTTTTTATAGCTTCCTGACGGAGCCAAAAGAAAGCACAGGGCTCATTATAAGTCAGCCCCATTGTGGTTTTTCCTCTCGCCCTCCAGATATTTTGCTATAACGAATTAAGACAGTTAAGCAGATTCATTTTTTCCATTGCAGAGAGTTTTTCTCTCAGGAAATGGGAATGCAAATCAAAAACTCATGTTGGTTTGATTGGTTAGCCTAATCACTGCTTCGAAGCATAAGCTGTTCTTGTAGGATGAATTTGAGGCATTAATATTGATGTATTGACTCTTAATCATACTGAGTTGTTCAGCAAACTCCATATAGAAGTTGTAATGCTATAGTTTTCTATAGGCTTCCATAGGAAAAATGGGTCAGCAGACAAGTGAATGGATCTGTGTAATGGGTTTGTCGTGCAACAACCGATCAATGACTTGGACTCAGCACAGCAAGCATGATAGCAGACATACAGATTGATCTATGAAGATGTCCTGCATTTAAATCTAGGTCAGTAATGCCACCACGGTACGTAGGAATGATTCACTGAGTGCAACAAATGGCCAAAACAATGTTTACAAGATCCTCAGTCCCCAATGTTGTAATCACTGTCAAATACAAGAAGGGGAATGTTATAGCTTTTTCCATTAAGGCAGCAGAAATATTCAGGGATGTTTACATAATCAGTCTTCGGTCAGTCATTCCTCATATGGGCCACTCCACACACCCATTTGGCTTCATCTGTCCTCCCCTGCTCTGGTGTGGTGGAGCCTGTTTTCTCAGGCTGTTGTTAGTGTCTGTAAGTGGTGCTTGGGCCTGGGCACAGACCTTCATCCCTGAGAACTCCTTCCTCAGTGTGAATCAAGCAGGGTGCAGGTCTTCACGGGTGACTGAACACTGAGGAGCATTCAGGGCCCCCAAGTCTCAGCGTGAAAGGTTGACCCACAATGAAGCCTCCTTCATTTGTATTGAGCTTCATCATCATTCAGATTGTGTCCTCAAGTATGGGAGTGTCGCTGTCTCAACGCTGAAGTTTAACACGCAGCGTTCTGGCTTTGCCTCCTACATTCACATGATTATTCCCACAGCCACTCAGCCTGTCACGTTATTTTTTATTTTTTTTCCAGCCAACTCTGCAGCTTTAGACAAAATGTAGGATTTTCTAACTTGTTATTTTAATTTAAGGTCACTGCATTTACTGTATTTTTTTTAGTTTTTCTGCTCAAAATCAACCTTCAGTAAACATACAAAATACTACCTGTGCAGAAAGTTCAACATTTAACTGCTTAAAGACCGGGATAGTTCCCTCATGGGTTGGTGGAGAGCTCAAAGAAGATTGTATGTTGGACTTGCATTCATCAGGTGGCCAAAAACTCAACTTTTAAATGAATGTTAAATTTGGGTCTTCTTCTTAATACATATATTTGAGACTAAATGCAGCTAAATACACTTCACACAAATAGTTCTGATAATATATCTTATCAGCATCTAAGTGATATCACGATATGAGAGAAATACTTACTGCTTCACTGGCTCATTCATCAGCTGCTTGGCTATCAGCTGACAAGTAATGTTCAGTCGTGCTCATACAGGTGTACTGTACAGCACAGCCTTTTAAAACTGCTCTACTGATACCTTTATGCTGATGCTGTTTGCTGTGGCAGTTCATCTACCATTTTATCCTCCCTCCTATGTTCTAAAATCTAGATTTTGTTGATGTTGGTTCCTGTTTGTGTTTATTAAGTAGGAATTACTCCTCCAGCAGATTCATCATTTCCTCTTGAAGTCTCCCTCAAAGAGCAGAGCCCCCCAATCTAACTAAGTAACCACCAGGAGTCAAGACTAAGGTTGAGGATATCTTTAATACTCACTGGTTTGTCCATATCTTAACATAGAGTACTTCTGCTTTGACTTTGTCAAGCCAACTAATCTACGATGCCTTCAAATGCACACAGAAGCAACATATTGAGAACTTCTAGTTACATTAAAATGAAAAAGTAATAGAAGTAATTGTAACATTTCTTCCTAGCTTGATCCCAGAGCCAGGAAAACATTATTTTAATTGCAGCGTCATTATTTCCAATCAAAAGCACAAGTTTGTTTATACGAGAATCCAGTTTATTAAAGTTGGTCTGAAAACACAATTTGACAAGGCCTGATCACATGTTTTGAATTTTCCTTCACGTGTTTCACATTTTGTTGTTCGTACACTTTTAAAGAGCCACAGATGGATCACTGGTTTGTTTTGAATTCAATGTACTCAGTAACTTGGAAGTGCCTCTGTGTGGTTAAGTTGGGATACGTTCAGTCGTGTGTATCAAGTACAGTACTTTTGAAGCTTCACTTGAGCTCCTTAGTGCAATTAAAGGGGAAATCACAAGCGCAGTTACCCCGAAATCAGCTGTAGTCTCACATGTAAAGAGTTCAAGCAACCATCACTTCTACATATGGGCCGAAGTCTCTCTGTTCCCCACTTCACAAGGATGTCAGTTCTCCTGGCGCTTTACAGGGCTGACGGTGAAAAAGCTTTAAGATTAGCGCGGCATTTGTTGTTGTGGGATCCCCGCTAAGTTCACTTCCCTGACCCCTGAGGCTGCCCCTCCCCTGCTGATCCCCCTGCCTCTCTGAGGTCTGGTATCCGTGAGAAGACCCTACTCCAGCTCTGCTCCAGCAGGGCTCTCCCCCCACCGCTGAAAGGCCTTTCTCTCATTAGCATGCCCCTGGGGCTCCTCGGCCTGCTGTTGCCAAACAAACACAGCCAAGATCTTCTTCCCTGTCTCCCTCACAGTCTGTTTCTCTGGTTGCCTCTCGCTATCAGTCTTCCTCCATCTCTTATTTTTAACAAGTTGTTTCTCACTGTAACATCCTCTTAGCTTTCACTTGTTTCTCTCTCCTTTATCAGCCCCTTCACCCCCTCTTAAAGTCTTCATATTTCATCCCACTTTCACAAGCTGTTTCCTCTGTTGTTTGTATCAGCCCAGAGGACGCTCTGTCTCCTTGTTTAGGAAATGTAAAACTGCCCTTCTTTCCTGTGTCCCTTTTTTTTATGTGAGTTACAAGCCACCAGATGGAGGGAAGACAGCGGTCAGAGGTTGCTAATGCATGCTGCAGGAGCAGAGGGCATATGGTGCAAATCAGAAGATGAAGGGCTAACCCCCCGCCCCAAACACACCACACCACCACTGCACACAATCCCCCCTTTTTCCTGAACTGAGGCAATTGTGTCCCTATACTCTTTCTGTCCCAGCCTATAAAGCACAGAGTGGGATTTTCACCCACTCAGTCAACTAAAGTAGGGGTCCCTACTTGTCCATATGCAACCCCCTCTCTTATATAACAAACCTGTTCTCACCGAGCTGCTTGGTCTGAATTGCTATTCAGGGTTTCTGCTACAGTTTCAGACAGGGACGCCTGAGAGGAGGGAGTCTGTTCAAGGTATGGGCAAGGATTTGTGTGTGATTAGGTGGACAAATTATTTTGAGTACAGAACAGAATAGATGCACATTTTGCCTGTGAAAGTGAGTGAGCGCGGGGCATGCATTAAGCTCAAATAAATCACCAAATTGTGATGTACGGCGGAGCGGCGTCTACGTGAGACAAGACGAGACGAAAAGAGCGAACGTGGAGGGAGAGGGCAAGAGAGAGAGGGAGACAGCCGAAAACGTGCAGGAAGGAGAGGGAGCGAGAGAGTAAAGGGGGGAGAAAGGAAGAGAGAATTTGCTGAAAGGAAGCATTTTTGTTGGATGGGAGAAAAACAACCATGGAAACTCCATCAGAAGAAAACCAAGACCAGAGGCAGGACAAAAGAGGTACCAATGAGCGCTCACAAAGAGCCAGTTCAGTTCTTTTCACTGCTGTGTTTACTAGGGCTTTAACCTACTCCAGCCTGCTTGGTTTCTCTCTGCACAATAGTTGGGCAGATTCTAGCCCAGCGGGGACTTTTAATGTCAGCACAGCATCCTTGTTTCAGTGTTTGCATGTGTGCATAATAGTTAATATTCCCTTTACAGATTGTGCATCACTGCCTCTGCAAAATTGTCGTCTCTATTATGCTTCCAGTGTGTTTTTTTTTTTTTTTCCTGTGCTTGTTTTATGATCTAATTAATTTAAGTATGTGGGATGTTTTCAGCAGACCTCACTCCTGCAGGAGGAGGGATGCTGTGTTGCCGCTGGTCATCGTGATGCTAGTGTCACTTTTAAGGACAATGAGCCTGTTGCAGAATCAACAGCCAATCAATCAAACCTCAGGGTGCGTCTGAGTTGTTCTTTCAGGGAGGGGGTGAGCAGATGATTAATGAGGTGGATGAGGGGCTGGCAAGGACAAAGATAAATGAGCCAGACATTACCAGTCTCACAAATAGACAGCCGTGAGGAGTGCGTACACTGAAGAGAGAGAAAGTTATTAACTTGCTCACCTCCCTCTTGATGGAATCAGCAGGAATCATTGATTCAATCATTTTCTATCGCTCTGTGCTCTGAACATTTAATTTCCAGGTAAAATATTGCACGTTCAGACGAGTACTTTTCCCGAGAATGGTTGTGGCGTCTCTCAGGGGGCTTAATAATCTTAATACTCTGCAAAACATACCCCGTTTGCGATAGTTAACAATCTTAATCTTTGTAGAGTTTAAAAAAACTGAAAAGCAAAGCAGCAACTCCTCACATTAGAGAACCAGATAACGTTTCATATTTTTGTTGGATGACTTAAAAGATTAACAGATTGTACAATAATTGCGATCTGAGAGAAGATTTGTGTATTCCCACCCCAACCATGTGATCTGTGTTATTTTGAAATTGTAAAATCTGTATTTGCACATCAGTGATGCTGTGAAGGATTTCTACAGCCAGTACTACCGCTGTTGGCACAGAGTACAGAGGGGAGCAGTACACACATTTAGTACTATTTTTCTACTAGGACTTTTCTACACGGTTCAACAGTTCTGAGTTTATGGATCTCTTAGATTAGATTTGTATCATTAGTGCAAGACCTATTATAGTTATTGTAGATTATAATCCCAATTTTATGCCCATTAAATGTTAAACTGTTTATTTTCTGTAAGTGCTGGTTTTCACTTACAGCTCTGATTACTGTACACGGCCAACCAGCCATGGATTTTTTATTTTTATTTGTGCAAAGGTTTTGGGCTCCCAGATGCCTTTTTCTCTCTAAACAGAGCTGTTCAAAAGTTTAATCTGAGTCACAAATCTGTGGGCCTGTAAAGCCCATTGAGACACTGTATGTAATATTGACCTATAAATAGAGTTGACTTGACATGACACTCCCATCATTTACTCACACAACATTACACAACTCATAGTCACATATTTACTCCTCTACTGTACCCAAATGCCATCATTGCCTCTCGCTGTCATTTAATACACACACACACACACACACACACACACAGCCATGGGTGAGCTGCTGTCAGCAGCTATTAGCTGACAGAGTACAAGTTTCCACTGTTCGATAAGTAAACATTGAGACCACTTTTGTCGAATTTGCCGGCTCAGATCTCTCCCGTCCCTCGAGGATGGCCATTATAGCCATTATGGCATTTTTTTTTTTTTTTTTTTTTTTTTTTTTTTTTAAGTATCGCTCCTCTCGGAGTGGAGTGTGGAAAATGAGACCGTTTCTCATAAATGGTGCTTTGGCAGCTCGCCTCAATGAAGCAACAAACAACACTTAGCATTAGCTGTAAACAGACACATCTGTTCGCAATGAGGCTAGATTAAAACTGCATTGCGTTTTTTTGACGGGCGCTGAAAGCCACTTTGTTGTTCAGGACTCGGGGGTTGAGATGGAAGAGTTTCGATGTCTTCATCACAAATTGTGTGTGTCGAAGTGTTTATTTGTGCGAGGGGGGGTTGTTTGTATCTGATATTCATAGTCTCCTTATGTGCATGTTATTATGCGGTGCTTATTTGCATGTGATTCTTTGTTTGCATAGGTGTGGTTGTGTCTGCGTTTGGGTTTTGGTATGAACATCAAATTAAACAACGTTTCTCAAAATGTCTGCTGCTCACTTGATCACATCCACTTGGTATTCTTCTACGCAATCAGGCGAATTTACACATTTTTTTCCACTGAGAGACCCAGCTGTTGGAAAGTTTCAGCTTTTGTGGTGTCAACACGTGATGTCGGTTGTTGATGGATGGAGGGTGGCTGATAAAGCAGAGCCAGCTGCAGGGGTTAGTGTGATGAGTCTGAGCTCATCCAAACTCTGGTGATGCATGGCTGTATTAACCTGTTTGGAGGCACCGGGGCAAACATTTGCTATCTGGCCTCTCGTACCCATCAAGTACAGAGCATACAATGCCATTATAGATAGCAGTATCTTTTCAAAGTAAGTACTCTCCGGATTAGGGCTGCTATTTTTTAGATTAATAGATTAATTGTCTGTGCCCTTGTCTGTTTGCGGGTCTCTATGCCAGCTTGCCTGAGACTCATGTCGGCCCTAATGAGCCATCTCATTCACACATTGGATGATTTGAGCTGTTTTGACAAACAGGATCCTCCTGGAGTGTGAAGTGGCTGCTATGGCCCATTGTGGCTGAGCGATGTGCAGTGCTGGAGGGACACACAGGATGGAGCTCAGCGGTGGGCTTGTCCTGGGCCTCAAGCCTGTGGGCCGGAAGAGCGGGACCGTGGTTCACTTCCATTCTGAATGGCCCCTGAGAGTCCAGCGTGATGGACAGTCTAGGACTGCACACACTGGCTCTTTGTGTCAGGGTTTCTTGGACTCACTCTCTGTCTCTATTTTTTTCTGTCTCTCTCACACAATGTTATACATGCAGAGCGTCTTTTTTTTTTTTTCTTTTTTTTTTGCCTCCCTCGTGATCCCGATGTGGCAAATCCAAGCTCTGCTGTAAGGCCTGACATTGTCATCACAAACAGTCACTAACTTGTCTGCGTTTCTCTCTCTCACTCTATTTTTCATTCTGTCTTTCCTCCTCTCATTCATGTCCTGTAGCAATGAGTCGGAGAGTCTTGAAGTGGTCTAACCAGGAGTATTTGTCAGGGACTTGGGAGCATGTGAAAGTCATCAGAAGGAAAAAGGCTCAACGTGATTTTCATTTATGGTGCTCCACTTAGAACAAGCCAGCAGGATCCATTTAGTACAAGCTTGTTGTTTAAAGAGTCACCAGCTCCTACTGTTATTCCCTGTGGAGGAGGATGATTTGAGCTAAAGTCTGCCATGCAATATCCTGTACAGGATGAGATCCCACACAGAACACTCAGAGAAAACATTCTGTACTTTGCAGTGTGGTAGGTTCATTGAAACTGGCTGTGTATCTTAAAACTCTCAAATAGAACAGCCTCTATAAATTTTAGTGTTTAGCAGTCTGTATAATTGCAGAATCCTCTTTGAATTTGACTTTTGAATTTAAAGGTCTGTTGACTTGGAGAAGACAAGCTCATCTGATAAAAGATGTTTGCTTTTGGGATTATTTTTTCTACTCTCATTTGCTCCCCTGCTGAGAGTTAGACGAGAAGATTGCAACCGATCTCATATCCGTCAGATGAATACAGTAAGAAGCTCCAGGAGTCTTGTTGACAACCTTGAGGTTGCCAGGCAACCAGCAGAAACTCCAGGAAGTCACTGAGCCTGGCCCCACACATAAACCCCCCCTAAAACCATAAATTGTAGCGTTTATAATATCTCTGATTAAACGAGATATTACGTGTTAATCAGTGAGCTTAAGAGGTGCTGCATACTAGATTGTGTTACCTGATGGAGCCAAGATGGCTCTTTCCAGTCTTAACGCTAAGCTAAACTAACCAACTCCTGGCTGTAGCTCTGTGTTTAACCAAGAAATTAGGAGTGATATCGATCAGCGCAACTAATTCTATGTAATAGAATAAGTGAATTTCCCAAAATGTCACATTATTCCTTTAACCTAAGAGTCCACCTCCCCTAAAAAAAAAGGGGGAAAAACATAAAGCTGGTTTTCAAGGACTTATTCTGAAACATGCAGCCTTTTACTAAGTGTTAGATTTCACAAAGAAACTCAAAGTCCTACCTCTGCTTTGAATCCATCAACTGAAGGAAACGGACTATACTCTGGCAGACTGCTGTCCCTGTGGTAGTTAGTGCAGGACTGCATAAAAGTGGTGCTTGGTTTTGATGTCATTTCTGTCTCCCCTCATGTCTAATACCAAGACTAAAGCTTTTCACAGAGGCCCTTTGTGAACAGAGTAGTATTCCTGGGGTTGCTAATAGTTGAACCATGTCAGTGGGTCTGTGCTTGTGCCAGTGTTTCTCCAGTCAGCCAGAACAGACTTACACTAACCTGCCAACATGTCAAGTCCAGCTGTAAAAACACCACCTTGGATTTATTGTGTTATTAAGCATAACAACCAGTAAGGTTTCTCCACTGAGTGAGAGAGAGAGACCAACGTTCTCAGTCTGGATGGAGAGATGCTTCAAAAGCGAACCACTCCCCCGTGGAACAACACTAATCAAACAGATGGCTTATCGATCCGATTGGTGGCTTTCAAACATAATGTACATTTTCTCTCTCTAAGTGCTCGGAGTTAGACAAGCATGGCAGATGCAGACATGTCAGACTGACCTTCTCCGTGACGAGCTTCAGGGGAGGGTGGTTTCATGGTCAATGTGACCTTTTTAAAAGAATGCATGGAAACAGTTCTTATAGGTTTAAACCTCCCTGTCTGTGTCCTTGATATTATCAGATCCAGTGAAGTTGAGGCAATCAAGGCAGACTTACTGTCATGATGGTATCACAGCACGCAGCACCGTGCTATCAGCTTTAAGACACTTCTCATGGGAATTGTGATGTACTTCAATCCAGGGTTTGATACCCAACAGACACTTGATGCGTCAGGAAGTCATGCTGATTTTCATGTCACATTTGATCTCAATCAAATGGATTCGTAATAAGTTGGTGTGTCTGTTGTTACTGGATCTGTCACACATTTAATATGAGAGGCTTGGTAAGGGAGATAAACCCTAAACATATCATCTCTTTTCATATGGAAACATTCTTCTCTTCAGCAGGATGAACTGTGACAGCTAGTTGATTTATAGCAGCGATACAGTCTGTTGTTAGATCAGAATCACCTGAAAGTGACATCCAGCACAAGAGCAGCTCTTCCTTTTCAAATGGACTATATTTACTTTGCAGCTGGGCTCAATATCCTGTTGAGCTCTGAGCTCTGACTCCCAGCAGCTCACTCATCCTCCACAACGCATTCATCGGAGAAATGTGGCCTGCGGTACAAGTTAGCGACTCTGCTGTGGGCACACTCATTGAGTTGTGGTTAACATTGCTGCCATGGCAACTCCCCTTCACCCACCATGGGATAAAAATGTTTTTTATCTCCCCGTACTACACAAACAGTCAGGATGAAGCGTCTGACTGCAAGAGTATTGGCCCAGCAGCAGTATATCTGTTTTAATTTCCTTCGTCACGGCAAAGAGCACAAACACAGATGAACTTTCAGGATTCTCGCCTCATGGAAGAGGCAAGTAAGCAGAAAAGAATTTGGTCGTCTGTTCTCTTCAAGAAAAACACACATTTGTGTTGAGCTGAGATAAGATAAGACTCCCAAGTCATTTTTCTTCTATCCTTCTAAGAAAAACATTTGAATGTGTGAGATTAGAGAGAAAATCTAAACAGTATATAAGTTGTAAACCTCTACTTAGGCTCACAAAATTACAGTATTTACTGACAGACCGTAACACCACAGATTATGCATAAAATGGTATCTTACACTGTTGGTATGGAGAAGAATGTGCTCAGATTTATACGGAAACTTTTGTCTGACAAGTTCTTGTTCATATTTCATTGCCTGTGCTTTGGTAATGAGCTTAATTTATTACAGGACTCTTTAACCCTGCAGTAACCGATGTTTTGGTCACTCACACTAAACTTGTTTAACTTATTTAAATATCCAGAAGAGGCGAAATAACATAAATCTGTGTGTTTGTATGCATCTGATGTATGCAAGTCCAAAATTATCTCTGTTTTGATCTCCACCAACTGTTGAAAGGACGTCTTTGCCGATATCTTCGTCTTTGATAGCGGCGGCCAGCGCTGCATATTTTCAGCGCACCAGAAAACTGTGGGTGATGTCACTCAGGCTCTGTCCATTCTTTATACTGTCACTGGAGTGAACCCAAACAGTGAAACCGTGAAACGGTAACATTGTGACCAAAACCAAAACAATGAGCTTAAAGAGGTTAAAATGCTCCGTAGAGTCGGTTCGTCACGACAAACAACTTCTGTCACGTACACACAGTGGTATGATCCAAATATTGATTATAGCAGCTCTAAATACTTTGGTTTCAAGTGTGACATCAGGCACATGTGAGAGCTTTAAAACATTAACATCCATTGACCTGGATGTCCTATGACTCTACAACATCCTGTCAGCCACATGTGGATCTGATTGGAAGCACACTGTGGTTTGTTTGCATGCATCCACAGACAGTGCATTGTGGCGACTGGTCTCCATTTCACAAAGCAGATGAACACATTGCATGAGGCAGATCCATCTGGGTCACTTCATTCCCTTGTTGTGAGTTGTCATTGATTTCCATTACGGCTTGGCAGCAGACACCCGTTGCTCTGACCTGCTGGATGCTCATTAGTGCCCTTTTTAAGTGTAGTGATGAATTGTCAAATGAAACATTTAAAGTAAAGGAAGTCTGTAGAACCTCAGCCTTGCACTGCAAACTGCACTGTTTCCGTTGGCACTTTACATCCCAGAGGCCTTTAAAAGGAAGTTTGCTGCATTGAACATAACCACAGGCAGATTTTATATTTTCTGTTTTGAATACACTTGTCTGCTGTGTCAGTATCAGTTTCTTTGCTGCATTGAAAAGTGGAAGTGAGTATATGTCAAATGAGTCCTGATGAGTGACAAAACACCACTTGGTGTAATTAAAATGAATCATATTACCCTGTGATAGACCGGTGATCTGTCCGGGGTGTGCCCCAGCTATCGCCTGCGATCTGAGATGATTCATATGAATATTCATCTCATACTTCATTCCCCTGAGATCACTTCTTGTCCTGCAAGTAAAAAACAATCCCTTATATGGAGTTAGGAGCTGATGTTGTCATAGGATTTACCATGTGTTTTTTTTTTTTTAGTAAAACAATGTGGTACGAAACACTGATATCTAATTTCTTTTTTTTGTCTTTCTACAGGCTGCTTTGAGTGCTGCATCAAATGTTTAGGCGGGGTGCCGTACGCGTCGCTGGTGGCTACAATCCTCTGCTTCTCTGGCGTTGCCCTGTTCTGTGGATGTGGCCATGTGGCTCTCACTGGCACCGTGACCATCCTGGAAACCCACTTCTCCAAGGTCGCCAGTGATCACGCCATGCTGACTGATGTGTAAGTGTCCCCCGTAAAGTTTGTATGCACGACATGGCTGCAAGTATCTGAACTAACTAACTCTAATCGCACAGTAGGATCTATTACACAATGTGCTCAGTGTGTCCTTACATAACCATCATAATAAAGAGAGGCATAAACATAGGAGATAACACTTGTAATGAAGTTGACTTTATCAAAGGCTGTTTTTAGCTGAAAACGTCTCCCACGTTCACTTTATCCTGAAGAACAGTCCTAAAATGGACCCTTGTTTTTTTGTTTTTTTTTTACAGTGCATCCATTAGTCCGGACAATAAAAGAGGAATGACATAGACAGGACTGCACATATGTTTTATGTTGCCGTATATTTGGAGCGCACTGTTTAATTTAAGATGTCTACAGAGGCAGCCCTTCTCTTGGCAGATGGTTCCCAGAGACGTGCATCACCTGTTATCTCCACATTTGGGCTTAGCGTCTCTCTTCATCTGTGTCTCAGGGAAAGCAGAGCCACTCTCTCAATCATAACCATCTGTTCATGATTAGTCATGTTTTAAAGATCGCATACAGGAAAAAAAAAAAAAAAAAGTAGAGAGATGAATGATTGTAAGCAGCTATTTTCCACATCAGACTGCGGTACATCATGCTCTTACTTTACCTGACATTTTTAGATGCTGTCTCCAGGTGTTATGTTTGGAGGCTCGCTGATTTGTGTCGACTCTTGTTTTTTTTTAAACCTACTGGCACAACTAAAGCTTATGTGTGACTTTGCTCTTTAACAGAATACAGCTGATGCAGTATGTCATCTATGGCATTGCTTCGTTTTTCTTCCTGTACGGGATCATTCTGCTGGCTGAGGGCTTCTACACAACCAGCGCAGTCAAGGAACTGCACAGCGAGTTCAAGACCACCATCTGTGGACGCTGCATCAGTGGAATGGTATGCTAACACAATGTGATGCTTAAACACAGTGCTTTTTAAAGAAGGTGATTGTGATTGAGGTATGATTATAATGATCATAACGAGGTGTCCCCTCTTGTGTTCCTCAGTTTGTGTTCCTCACGTACATCCTGGGTGTGGCCTGGCTCGGCGTGTTTGGCTTCTCCGCTGTGCCAGTATTCCTCTTCTACAACATGTGGTCTACCTGTGCCACCATGAGGACTCCTATGGCCAACCTCACCAACATTGACTCCATCTGTGTGGACGTTCGTCAGTATGGTAAGAGAATAGCACTTTGTCTTGTTTGGCATCATTAACTTCGATATAACAAACACACTTTAACCCACACTGCACACACTGAGGACTCCTGACATTTTTAGGTTAAAATTAAAATGAGAATTATTTTTATTAAATTAGACTGAACGGAATAAAAAGTCCAAAGATGTAAAAATATCCGTCATTTCACAAGAAAACTGCAAAGCTAAGCGGAAAGTCTATGGCAAAACTATATATAATAATATATCTATAATAATATAAATATTTATGTATCTTTTCTGCATCTTGCCACCCTTTATATTTGTTTTGGTTCCTCTAGTGGACTTTCCAACCGCCCAGATTGGAAACCACAGTTATGCTTTATTTCTCTTTTTCACTTCCATCTTTAGTATCACCATTAAAAGTACAAGAAGTCAAATGTTCATTGGGATTTTTTTTTGCTGCGTTTCTTAAAGAAGAACATCTTACTGTTGCACTTTCATGAAGTTTGGGAACTTCCAAGCAACGGATTAAAATAAAATAAGTCGAAACAGCAAAGTTCCTCCAAAACCAAAAAAGATTTCTATTAATAATATATATATATATATATATATATATATATATATATATATATATATATATATGTAGAATGGTATAATTATTTATATTTTTATATATATAACTGTTTCAGTCTTTGGAGTCTTAGACTAGGAGTACTCATGATGTGTAAAGTCGGTGAGGTGTCCCTTTAAATCTTAGCTTATTAGACATTTTAGCCAGAAAACAAAGAACAGATCATTTTGTCTTCCGTACCCAGTGGACTCAATTCATAGCACCTGCTAGATCTGATCATTATTCACATGGTACAATGAGATTAAGTGTATATAAAAACCTTTAAATGTCGTGGCTACAGGAATTATCCCATGGAATGCCACACCAGGCAAGGCCTGTGGATCTACGCTAGGAGAAATCTGCAACACCAGTGAGGTAAGAGGCTGTCTTCTATCCACACACATTCACATCAACAGAGAGGGAGCACAACATCACGAAATCACCTCGTTTTAACTGAATAGTAATCAGCGCTGCTTGTCTTTTCACAGTTCTACCTGTCTTATCACCTGTACATCGTAGCGTGCGCCGGTGCCGGAGCCACTGTGATCGCTCTGGTAAGCTTCCCTTCAGTCTCTCCATCCTCTCCCTTTAGTCCGTCCATCTTTGCACGGTTTGTATCAGCAGATCATGTGTCAAGTGCTCCTCTTCTCATTCCCATACGGTTTATGTAACCGCACCAAGAAAGATTGCGGCTTTTCCTCAGCTCCAGTTCCATTTGCTGTTTACCATCTGCTTAGACGCACACGGCCCTGTGTTTTGTTTTTTTTTTTTAGTTTAGGATGGATGGAAGAGAGTGGAGTTTGGGCTAAAAATCACAAGCATGAGTTTGAACCACAAAATCACAAGCAGGATATTGTTAAATGATGGTCTTTAACATTTTATTCATTTTACTTTTTTAACGTTTTGAAAAGATGATTGGTCACTTCACTAATTTGTTACAGTATTAGTGACGAGGAAGTCACCGGCATGTTCTCTTACAACCTTTTCTGTTCTCTTCCACCAGCTGATCTACATGATGGCTACCACTTATAACTTTGCTGTTTTGAAGTTTAAGAGTCGAGAAGACTGCTGCACTAAGTTTTAAACTGTTTTAAAGAGCACAGCACATCATTCGAGGCTGTACTGAGTAGAGACAGTTGCCACTGACAACATATGAACTAAAAAAAACAACAAAAAAAAACAAAACCTGAGAATAGAAAAATCAACATCTCTCGATTAGTGTAAATAGCTGATTGTACGCTTCCTTTAGCAGTTGGTATCCAGGGATATTGCTTGTCTGAGGACACCTGGTGAAAGTTGTCTTCAGATTGGGGTGGTGTTTAGTAGACTGGTTTGTTCTGCTTTCTTTGGCACTCACTTACAGAATCTTGTCACCATCGCATTTTATAGAAATGAGCACAGCTAGAAATCCACAACAGTGTTATTTATATACGTAACGTGTAAAGCTGATTTTGACCTGCACAAAAGCATCAACTGCACGAGTATTTCAGATTTATTTAAAAAGAAAAAAACTACAGTATTTAGCATGCAGTACCTCACATTGAATAACAGGACGAGCATCAGTTGACTGTAAGTCAGAGCTGAAATGCGAGTTGGTGCACAAATTCCTGAGACATAAATGTAAGATACCTGTGCAGGTTCTAACGTGTAATTTAAAAAAAATTATCTAAATTTTAGGTCTGACACACACTGCACCAAGCCAATGTAGATGTACAGTATAAAGCTCTGAATGAGTGGACATCTGATGACAAATATAATAAAGGTGTTCTCAGGCTTTATGTTTATAATTACCAGAAGATGAATTATAGTGACACATTTGTAAAAAAAAAAAAAAGGACCAGCTACAGTGGCAAAGTAGCAGCGGCCGAGTGCCTCGTCCTTTGTATTACTTTGGTTTCTTTGCTTAGCCTTAAAATTTTGGTGCAGACCCATGAAACCACCAAGTGTTATATGGAAAATATTCAGTATTATTTCTTCTTTTCACAAGTTAGATTCTAAACTGAACTAAAAACCTTGCATCAACTGTATAATGCTGATGAGTATTATGGTGACCAGTGGTGTTTATCGTAGATTTCAACGTAACTGCACATACCTAGCACAGCACAATATGAAGGGTTAGGCCAGTACCAGGGGTATACTTCTGCATGAGGCCCTAAGCCTCACTTTAATTTCATGTATTTTATAAAAAATAAAAAAAAGAAATTCTCTTATTTTAGAGTAGAGTAAATGTATTTTTTTCTATGAGGGCTGACGCTGGTATAGCCTCAGCTATGACATTTGATGTTTTGTTTCATACATTTTCCTTTTATTCTTTCTCAAAGTGCCATTAAAGAGCCATTTGTTTTTATCTTAACACTGAGCCCGCATGCTTACATTTTTCAGATTCTTTGATCTGTTTATAGTTACTTATACTACATATTTCATATATTTAATTTTCTCTTTAAGTTTTTCAAGACTGTAGCTTTTACTTTCTATATAAAATAAACAATCTTTGTTTACAAAAGTATCCCTACTTGGTCTATTTCTTATAAAAAGCAATACAACACAGAACTGTGTATGGAACAGGGTCAGACTCACATAATACTAAATACTCATGCTTTGCACTAACCTCAAGCTTTTACAGCTGCATAACACGTGCATGCACAAACTCTGGCTCTCTTTCTCTTCCCATTCTTACAACCTAAAAGTGTCATTTCTGTAGTATTGTGCATAGCAAGATAGTAACGCCAGTATTAGTCATGATTGTAACAGCAGTGTTACAATAATTGTTAAGTCTTTTTCAGTAATCTTTTGTCACCCTTGTGTGTTAAGTCTTTTTCTTAAAAAAAAGCTTAACTTTATGTTTGTGTATGTCTGTGATGTAGCTCTGACTCCTGTAGCTTGCTTTGCATCTTTGACATGCTCACCGGCCATCCACCTCACCCTTCTCTTCCAGATCCACTTCCTCATGATTCTCTCAGCAAACTGGGCCTACCTTAAGGATGCCAGTCAAATGCATGCCTACCAAGACATCAAAATGAAGGAAGAGCGGGAGCTGCAGGACATCACCTCACGTTCAAAGGAATGCCTCAATTCTTACACATAAGGAAATTACCTGCTCACAATCCACACACACATACACACACACACACACACAACACTGTGGCCAACCACTATGGCCCCTTTGGACCAAGACAATGCTCAGCTAAAATAACCTGCCAACTGCTGTGATGCTGTGCTAACCAGGCTCCTAACAAACTAATGCATCAGTGCTGCTTTCTGCACTAACTCACCAACAAGTGTTTTGGAACTGCTACTCCAAATTTCATTTATTTCATTGCTGTTCTGTTTTTTTTTAATTTTCTATTTTTCTGAAGGAAAATTCTGATATTCATGTAGTGTTTGATTTTCTCCAGCCCTTTTTTATAACCAGTTTTTGCTGGTGAAGCTTGAGACATTGCACTATTCTTATACAACACATGACAGTTTGTTTCACAGTCTTTGCTCTGTCTTTCTTTTTTTTTTTTTGAGCTGTGGTGGCCAGTTTTCAGCAAGGGAATGTAACATTTTATTTGTTTGCTCTTTTTCAATCAAAATCTGCAGATGAACTATTACACAACATGAAAAGCCTTACATCCAATATGAGTCCACGTGCCACTTTCCAGATGGCATCAATTATATGATAGTCTGATACAAGACTTTGGGCGTGTCACAAGATGTTTTGCTTTCTGAATTCGCAGTACGGAAAAGTATTTAACTGCATCTTAATCCTAGTGATGATCAAAGTGTTAATAATTGGTTCTAGATTCTAATTTTCAATGTACAGCTACTGAAAAGTCACTCAGAACATTCATGGCCTACATTAACACTACCTCAGATGTGCACTAGAGCCTATAGGACAATTTAATTAGATCAAACTTCTCTCTTGTAAAACTGCAGTTTAATGTAAAGAAAAGATCCCTCAGACACACAGGATGTTATGCACATCAGGAGCTCCTCTATGTCACAGTATCATAGGATTTAATTTGTATGCATAACGCCATAAGAACAACTTGCTAAATGTGAACTCTGCCAATAATGAGACTGAAGGATATTCAGTATGTATTTAATATCTTTAAAAGTTTGGTCAGTGTGGATTTGTTTATCCAAATGGGGAAAAAAAAAGACAAGCTCGCCAACAAAGAGAGCCCATTGTCTATTGTAATATCTGATCATATATTGTAATTTATGATCCAAATTTACTTGATTTTCAAAACTCTTCTCAGAAAACAGGTGTAACTACGTCCCATGTGCAATGGTACTATGGCAAACCTACAGATTTAAAGAACTTCAAGTGTGAAAAATGTAAACTTGTGAGAATTTTTAGTGTTTTGTTAAGATAAAACCACTCTTCCCCTTCCTTATTTTCTATAATTGCACCGCTTTTTGACGTGCAATTGTCATAATGCTGACATAATTACTCATGTAATCTTCTATTTCTATTAGTTGAGTTACAGGGATAACTTGATGTTTCTTTGTTGCATGAAGAAAAACTGTTTCTGCAGTGACACACGTGATGTACAGTCATGTATACTGACATCAGTAGTAGGCAGTGTTTGCCTGTTTCCTTTTTTTTCTAACTGAATATGAATTAATCCATTTATGTAGCTGATAGTTATAGTTGTTTTTTAGGTTCTTTTATTCAAGTCAAATGTATGAGTCTTATATTATTTTGTTGCTTGATAGTATACCTGTATTTTCTATGAATGTCAAGGGCTTCCACGTGAATTACTGATGCTTAACTCTTAATTCAACTCTCAAATAACAATCAGTTGCAACAGCAGTCATTTATAAAAATTGTACGGCAATCTAAATGGTAAATCTAGCCAAAGTGTGAATGCCATTGTGACTCTGCCCAGTGTTTTACACAGTATGTGTGAGATCTTGTAGTACAAAACCTGCTTAGTGCAGGACTAATAGCCGCAGGTGCACAGCGACCAAGGAGAAAGATGAAAGATGTGCATGAAGCCGATGTACAGCTCATCTTTGTATGCCGTGTTTCCTGTTGAACGAACCAAAAACTAAAGAATAAAGGCTGCCTATCAATCACCAGGAGGACAACAATCCAGCATCCTGTCTGACTGGAAACCCCTTTATGACATTACTCAACTGGCCTGTTGACTGTTTTTATGAAAATGAAGAATAAAATGAGACAAACCTCTCGGTTGTGGTGTTTTTTTTGTTTTTTTTTTCCCATCTCATTTGGTTGCGGTAATCCAAAAGAATAAAACAATCATGGTTTATTTATACACAAGAAGTTGATGTAAAAAGATGGTGTCAAATATACAAAAATAAAATGGTACACATTTAACAATACAATTCCCCAGATGCTTGCATAATTCATCAGTTTCATCAGCACTCTGGGACACACAGCTTCACCAGAAATCATCATCTTCATCCTTCGGTGAATATGCTGCAATGCTGGGAAAACAGAAATCAAGTAATTAGTAAGAGCCTCAAGGGACAGAAAAAAAGCTAAACCAAAAATAGTTAAATATTTATCAATGAACTCATCCTTAAGACAACATAATGAGAGATGAGAAACCACAGAAGAAAATACATGTTTTTGGATTATGTGGTTGATTGTGTATTTATTAAACTTATGTTGTTTTATTTAGAAGTAAATCCATTAATCTTTTCATCTATTCTGCACCCGGCCAAACAACTGTTTTTAGTTACCTTTCGTTTTTCTCCTCAGACAAGCTCTTGGCCTCTGGGCTCGTATGTCCTGCTTCTTCTCTTCCAGGACTCTGAGAAAAAAAAAAAAAAAAAAAAAAAGAAGACGGAAAACAGGGTTACACATAAGGCAGCTGCTACAAGTCAAGTCACAAAAGCAAAGTTCTCCAGGATTCTCACCTGTGCATGCTGCTTCTCTCTTGCCTCCAGCACCATCTTCATGTATTTCTCCAGTGGATTTTCCCCTTTAGACTCCTCCTTGCCATTATCTGTCTCTTGCTTCTGTTCTTCATCTTCTCCTTTCTTAATTTCAGTTTCTTCTTCTTCCTTTTCCTCCTCTTGTCCTGGTTGCTCCGCATCTTGCAAAAGCTGGTTAGACATAGATACTGTCAATATTCATTTCATCAGGAAGGTCAGAAAGAGTTTTAGAAGAATTATTACCATCTCTTTCTCCAGTCTTTCAAGTTCTTGCAGCTCCCTCTCTCTGGCTTCCTCCTGCTCCCTTTGCCTTCGTTCTAGCCTTTCCGTTCGCTCTCTTTCCCACCTCTGCTCCTCATCCTCTTCATCCTCTTCCCTAGCAGATTCACCTGAGGTTTGCGGGACTTCTATAAAACATATGGATTGGCACGAGTCAAATTAGTCGTCAGTTTGTAGCTAAAACACGAGTGAATTATCAGAGATTCACACAATCAGACTGATTGTGTACAGTAGAAGGTGGCCATTCTTGTCAATGGGGTCAACCAACATTATGCGCCAGTAACAAGGGGGACTAACGACTCACCCGCTTGGCCCTGCAAGTCTACCGGGTCTTCTGGGAGGTCCGGTGGGCGGGGGACAGCGGGGCCGTCAGGGGCCTCCTCAGAGAGAGGGACAGCAGTGTCCAGGAGAAGCTCTGGAATGTGGCCGGGCTCTGGAGGGAGACATGCACAAAGAGATCTTTTATGCTCCACCATAATGCAACAGGGCCACAGGACCGGCACAGAATACATAATCAGCTGCCCTTCATCTTCGCCATTGTGCGGGGCCACTGAAAGGACACTTTGGAGGCCAGTCACACACTCATTAAAAAACAGCCTTTCCAAAATCCAAAACCTCCGCACCGGATATACTCCATTTTGTTCCCTGGATTTTGTTTAAGTTTGTGATAAAATATGGAAAAAAACTAAATTAATGAATCACCATGAAAAAAAAAACAATGATTTTCAACTATTGCATGGACACACAAACGATCACATCACACTTTTTTGCACCACTGACATACACACAACGGTCTTCAATGTAAAACTAAATTAACAATATCTAATAAACTCATAATCAATGTATGGCTGTTCATCCCAGGATACATAGATACAATCACTGCATTCCTTATCAGCTGATGGACACCCATCGAGGGTATCCTGCGATGCCCAGGAGACAATGGCTTCAAGGGAGGGTCTGATGACACCCTGATGATCCTGGGTCAGGGTAAAGATTTCCTAGCTTCCTTGTGTCGAGTGCATACGTTTCTATAAGTGCCAGTAGCCTCTCCTCAGTGACGTAAAATTACAGATTGAGTGTGACTAAGTCAGCTTGACCTAGACTCTGCAGCAAAAGTATACCTGCAGCTTAAACATTATCTAGCAACTATAACAACTATTACATATAAAAAAGGTAGCTGTCATTAAGCAGAGTGTTTTCATCAAGTATTCTTACAATCAAGCCAGTTTGGATGCTAGCAGAAAGACAATGGGGAAGACTTTGGGAGGAAGACAGTTAGCAGACAGCAGATATACCTTAATACCTTCGTTCCAGGCCATAGCATAAATTTAAGACTAAAACTTCTGATATAAGGGAGTGTTAATCAGGCTGGTCTGTACTGGAGTGTCTGGGTAACAAGCGAAATCTCTAAGCACAACAGGACAACCTTTAAATTGTGCTTTTGGATTGGACACGTAGAGGTGGCTCATCATATCTGCTCCATGACAGTAAAAAGATGAAACAGAACTACTTTATGTGCCAAGCACAATGGCACCATCAACCATGTTGTATGTGCAAACCAGAACAAAAATGGGTCTCATTATGAGAAGAAAGCTGCAGTGTATTAAAGATTAAAAAAAAAACACAACAAATACTAGTTTAGAGTACCTGATAAAATCCCTGTGAGATCTTCAAGGCTTATTTTCTCTGGCTCTGGGGAAGACTCCAAGCTGGAGATGATAGGCTGAAGCTTCGGTGGACTGACAGAAATGGGGGGGCAAACATGAGGGCAGTTAGTGTTCACTGTCACTCTGTGAAAAGTGCATTAAAAAAAATATAAGTCATGTCCTTGCCAAGGATGCCAGATGGTACCTGGTCTGGTCTCGTGCTGTGCTCTTGAGCTGAGGACTCTGCGGTGGACTGAGCTCAGGGGAGAAGTCACCTGAGGTCTCCACTTTGTCGTGGGGGGCATGAGGAAGCTGTCTGTCAAACGACAGCTCCGGGAACGCCATCGGAGACGCAACTGCTTCTAATAGGGGGGCAAAGACTTCACGTTAGGCAACATGAGACTATTCCTTGACCGGTAAGAGAGGTTGGCACATCTAATCCCTTTTTTAGTGTTTTTACAGGATAGGCTTTTATTTATTTATGCATTTATTTTTTAAAAGGTACCTTCTGAAATCTCTCTTTGAAGTGTTTTCCTGGAGGAAGAGTGTGGCGTGGAGGGAAGACGTCTGGATGGAGGACCATTACTTCCATCCTGTGCGTGTCCATCTCTCAGAGATGGAGATTCAGTCAATGAATGAAGACTGTGGTCAGTGAAATCTGTGGACTGGGGTTGATTACGGTTTTCTGAAAAGGTCACCCTCTGTTGTGCAGGTGGCACGGTGTTTCTGGTGTCATATGGTGCCGAGGAGGAGGTTCTGGTATTTTGCGGAGACAGCGGTCTGTGTGAGCGCTTTGATTTGCGGGGTGAGTGGGGGGTGTGTGAATGGTGAGAGATTTGTCTTCTTCGAGGAGAGTCAGGACGATGTGAAAGATGTGCTCCTTGCGGGGAGAGAGGTCTTGGGGGAAGCATGTGCGAGACGTTGGAGAGCACCGCCCTCTGCTGGTAGTTCCTGTAGGCTTCCTCCAAGGTCTCGGCCTCCTTCTGCAGCTCCTGGATCCGAGCCTTGGCTTCAGCCACCAGCTCCATGTCGGAATCTGGAGAGTCGCCCCAAGGCGGCAACTTGTGTCCTCGCACGGGCCCACCTGCTTCACAAACATCATCATAACCCACCCTGGACCTCAGCAGAGCTCTGTCCATATAGATGTCGGGGGGAACCAGCTTGTCAGCACTCAGCTCCAGTGCTGAGCGGTCAACAAGAGAGGGCTTGGGGTTACGCAGCACTTCATTTTCAAGAGCTGCCATCATCACATGGATGACACAAAGGAAAGGGAAAGAGGAAAAAAAAGGAAAAGCACACAAGAGGAGGATGAACACTAATACAGAAGGACCAACCACCATTTAAGAGCACAAATCAGAAAAAAAGGTTGCTACAACTAATTTTCAAGAAATCTGTGTTATGGAACACGGCGTCCTTTCTTGTTTTTGCTAAATTCTATTACAGTAATTGGATCTGAAGTCTTTTTGCTAAATATTTTCCCTTTCCAGATTTAATGGTGAATAGAATAACATGATCCAAGAAAGGAAGCCAATCTTTGGAAAGCAGAAATCTAAGTGACTAATCACACGATGACGCGGCGGACATGCACGCCGTGTCATGGGGTACCTTGTTGAGTTTGGCGAAGCTGCGTCTTAATGTCCTCCATGTGGTTAGTCATCCACTGTGATTTCTCCTCGCACTCTATCAACTGGGCGCTGAGCTGAGCGCAACGCTCCACCTGCAGGAAGCCGCAGACAACAGGACGTCGCACAAGAAGTTAATTTACGGGTCACAGGAAACAAACCACGTTTACACAAAGTGAGACATGAAAAAAAGAAAGAAAGAAAGAAAAGCTGACCACATAGTTTCCCACACTCAGCGTGAGAGGCTGTGATGTGACTGACCTCACTCTGGAGCTGTGCCTGCAGCACCTGTTTCTGGTTGTCAAACTCTTCCTCATCCAGCCTGCGAGCACTCTGCAGCCTCTGTAGCTCCATCTGCAAGGCCAGCTGCTCTTTGGACGGCTTGCCCAAATCTGAGAGAGGGGAGAGGGGTTTATCAGAGTCAAACCATGATCTAAAAGTGCATCCTTTCTGCCAGTCCAGTGTCTATTTCAGTGTCAGGGTGTCATTTTGAAATGCTGTATCGATCTGACTACCATGAGTGTACAGCACACAGGGCTTAGCACCATGTTTTGCAATAAGGAGAGAGGCCGCCTATCCTCAAACAGCAAGAATACTGTATTCCTCAGAGAGAGGTAAAATTTTGGTTTGTCTCCCATGGGTAAAAGAAGCCCTCTGTCTCTGCTCACTGTGCCCTCCACTCCCATTCACTCCGCTCCTCTCCCCCCCCCACCCATTCCCTCACTGGTTCCTTTTTAGAGATCTGTCTGCAGAGCTACAAACACAGCACAGAGGGCCCCGCATTGGCAGCCAAGACACATTCAAAAAGACTCAGCGGAGCCAGAAGCAGTGGGACAGACTAACATGAATGCTTCACAGTACACTGCATCTCCCACAGCTCACAATGAGCCCAGCAGTCTGAATGCAACATAGGCTCTTGGATTTATCTCAGTCATAAAAAACAGACCACAAACATTCAGAGGACTGGTTTTCTAGATTTACATATTATAAGCTATAATAAGAAATGTGTTGTACATCATTACAGAAAATTAGAACGCGATCATTCTCTCGTGATAAACTTGATAAGTAAATTGCAGCATGCTAAAACTCCTTGGAGATACTTGGGAACAGCAGCCAGTCCTCACCTGCGTAGAGAAGCCGATTCTCCTCTTGGGCCTCCTCCAGCTGTTTCTTTAGAAGCCGCAGCTGGCTCTGCAGCTCTGCTTTCTCGCTTTTCAAGCTGGCGTAGTCACTCACAGTCTCCAGTCTCTCTCTTAAAAGATCCTTCTGCTGAGTCAGCAGAGAAATCTGCTGCTGTGCTGTGTCTAGCTCAACCTGGAAAACAGCAGAAGAGACAATGAAAAGAGCTGGCAAAGTGAGGCTGGAGACTTAATTACTCCTTTACATTGTGCAGGATATAAATATTAGAGAATCAGGTCACACTGGCTGAGTGGAAGGTTTGTCTGAACACAAGAGTTCTGTTCTGTAGTAGGGCTGAACTATTGGGTAAAGTTAACACTGTTTGATGACTGGGGTTGTGTTGTTTACCTGTAGCCGCCTCAGCTCTGAGCACGCTCTAATGTGCTCCTCTAATTTGCCATCAATTACAGCTGCCTCCTTTTGGATACGAGCGGTTTCCACTGGGAAATAAAAAGAAGGTAAACGCGATCAAAACACGGGAAATAGCTGCCCAGTCAGCAAACCTGCATACATGTAAAATACTCACTTTTGTTTCTGTTCTCGTTCTCGGTCAGTTTTTCTGTTCTCTTGATGAACTCCTCTTTTAACTCGAGCTGATAACTAATTTTATAAAAGACAAAAGAACAATCAAAAAGAAATCTGAAAGCAAATCAACACAAAATATCTTAAAAATGTGTGTGTCCTTTTACTGTTAAACCAAACCAGCTACCATACAAAGACTTGTTAAAGCAACGTATCATTAGGTCAAGTGGACGATCAGGTGCCCTGTTTCATGTTACTCCATAGTCACAGCTGCTGACAATACATGTAATAGTTTGATGTAATAACAAATAATAAGCATATTCACAGGTGGAGCAAAACATTTTGCTGTAGAATGAAATACATCTACATTAAAGTTTTCAAAGACACATTTTCAGTCCACATTGTACACAATCTGTACTGTTTTTACTGTAAAGCTCTGAAACAGTGACATCCTCTGGTCACACAATGACAACAGAATGACCATAGGATATTGGATAAGGATAAATAGTCTAAACTTGAGAGGTAAGAGGATGGGGAGAAGACCAAATGCCAGATAGAAACTATACAAATGAGATCTCTGTTAAAATACCTCGAAAGTTCATTCTTCAGCCTTTGGTCATATGTGTCCTCCATAGTCTTCACTGCCAGTTCTCTCCTCCTCAGCAGCTCTTCAGTGGTTTTGACCTTCTCCTCATGAATTTGACAAGTCCTATCATGATACAAAGATCACGGTGGGCACAATGGAACTATAGCACCCATTTATTAAGATGAATGGTAAAAACAAAGTTCTTACTTTTCAAAAGCCTCCATTCTCATCCTCAGTTCAGTTTCTCTGTTACGCAGAGTTTCAATTTCTTTCAGGACTGACTGTCTCTGCATGTACACGTTTTTTTCTTCAATCTAATCGAAAAGAAAAGAAAAATACAAATAACAGCATCAATGACAACGTTAAGCAAACTGAAATTAAGAACATTGCGCATCATATGAGCAGTGAACTACCTCTTGTTGCTTTTGTAACCGTTCAATGGCATTTTTCTCCCGGTCCATCAACGCCTTCGCCTTCATTTCATAAGTCCTCTCCAGCTCTTGCTTCAGTTTATCAAATTCTTTATGAAATTTTGCTTTTTCTTCCATCCTCACCTTGGCAACTTCAACATCTTTAAAATGTTGCATCTTAAGAAACAAAAGACATAATGTCACATAAACAGCAGGAAAACTCGAGATGATCACATATTAGTCACTCAAAAAACATAAAGAGTATCTATACATTTTAAAACATTCGTGGATATGAGAAAGCAGCTGTGCCTCATGCAGGTTTCGATTCATTAACGTTGGAGAAAAATATATGTACCTTTGTGTTCATTTCTGCTTGCATCTGTGCCTCAATTTCTTTTCTATATGCAGCCAGTTTTGATTGGAAGGAAAATGTTCTGTCACCGCTGAAACTGAAGCTCTCATATTCCTTATCAATCATTTTCATCTTGTCAACTGTGCATGGAAGAAAGAAAACATCAAAAACCATGTGTTGAAAGGCACGTGTGTGGAAGATAATTTAAGACGTTATTTCTTCATACCCAGAGACTCTCCATAGCTTGCTATGCTGGTTGTCTGAGTGTCAGCATCATTGCACCAGCCTCGAGTAGAATGGTGTGTTAGCTGTGATAGAAGGTTAATCAGGAACCCTGAGAGAGATATCAAATATATCAGGCACAGGTCTTAGGGGCAAAATAATTGTATTAAAGAGAACTTAATGCTGCACATACCTTTATCATCTTTGTTTGAAGACTGTAAAAAATGAAAAACATAACATTGTTATTAATATTTCTTATGTCTCATCATTTCAAGGACATTATTTTGCATGCTAAATCATATTATTAATTACCAGAGATCTGTACAGGGCTGATTCAGGACTCATTTTAAGGAGCTGAAGAAGTTCTCCTTTCGTGGAAACCTGCCGAAATGGTTCAGAGACCAAAATCTTCATTAATAATGATGTCCTTTACACTTTAAGCTAAAAGTACACAAGACGAATGTGGAATATGCTCACCTTGTCTTTGCACAGGCCGCTCTCGGGGTAGAATACAGAAAGGGTGTACTCGTATCCAGAGCTGCGGAGATGATCGGCCACTATGCTGTTACATGCCGAGACCAAATGGGGTTCAGCTTTCACGGGCACCTGTCTGGGAACCGGTTGTCCTCCAGTCAGAGGTGGATGTTTCAGCTCCTGGATGAGCTGATTCCTGAGCTGTGTCTGCATCAGAGCAGAACAGTGAAAGACAACAAGAGGGATGAAACAACAGTCAGTCAGTCTATCTATCTATCTATCTATCTATCTATCTATCTATCTATGGCATGGGCAACAAGAATCAACAACGTTACTAGTACGACTTACTTTGAGGGTATCAAGCACTCCTTTACTTTTAAAAGTCTGATAGAGTCTCTTCCTCAGCTCGTCTGGAGACAACGCGTCTTCCCTGGCTGAGGACATAACTGTCGAGAGTTGTTTTGGTCCTTGACAGAAGACAAACAAGCAACAAGACAACAACACGGGAAACTTAGCGCTAACACAGCAAGCGAGTGAACAAAAACCTCCCGTTTTTAACGAGTCTTAAAGTATTCTTACTCGGTGTTGGACTGTTATCCTTCTGTCCTTCTTAACAGTTGATAAAATAAGAGAATAACGTCTGTAGTTACCAGCTTAACGACCACAAAGCGTCTCGGCGTCTCGAGGAGGAGGTGTGCCTGCATTTAAATCCGTCAACGGTTATGACGTCACCAAAATATGAGTTTGTTTGTTTATCATTATTATTATTCTATTATTAAAGAATTTATAATATTTCTAATTTTATAATTATTTATATGAAGCTAAGTTAGCAGCAGAAATATATAAGAGATAAATTATTTATATATATATATATATATATATTTGTCTGCTTCCACCGTGTCGTCATCTTCTTGCGACAGCTCTCGCTCCTCTCTCCAGGAAGTTAAATTAACAGGTAAACAAACGTCGATTAAATCCAAAATAATACGATTTATTTAATTTATGTGCATCTCATTCTCATCAGCTTAAGTTTTAAAATGTATATTTTAAGGTGACAACTATCACGTAAAGACGTAAATGACGCAGAGCGTCTCTGTGGCGCGGCGGCTAACGTTAGCTCGCTCGAGTTAAATTGTTGTTGTTGGTTTGGGTTGTCTTCAGGACGGTTTGGCGTCGCTAAGAAGGAAGAAAAAACGATGTCTGGAAGCTTTTACTTCGTCATGGTCGGTCATCAAGACAACCCCGTGTTTGAGATGGAGTTCCTGCCATCAGGGAAGCCTGAATCAAAGGTAAACATTCATTCAGCTGCCAGGATTTATGACATATGAAGCACACGTTCAAAGCCTTTACAGTAACTAATATGAAATGATTATGTCTGATCTTGTTTGATAATATTCTATTTACATGTTTATATTCATAGTATATTATTTATAGTATGTATATCTTGTATAGTCAAGTATTTATTTTCGCATATATATTATACATATACTATATATCATATCATACCTGCGTATATATCCATATATTTATACATGTGTACATATTATATATTGCAGTTATGTATGTATGCACACCTTGCACAGGCTAA
Source organism: Sciaenops ocellatus (assembly GCA_033000465.1). NCBI lineage: Eukaryota > Metazoa > Chordata > Actinopteri > Sciaenidae > Sciaenops > Sciaenops ocellatus. The sequence goes on from CP136868.1 coordinate 8,178,320, forward strand.
TGACACATTTTTATGTCTATCTATCTATCTATCTTCTGTCACTGACCACAGGATGACCACCGTCACCTGAACCAGTTCATTGCACATGCAGCTCTGGACCTGGTGGATGAAAACATGTGGCTGTCCAACAATATGTACCTGAAAACTGTGGACAAGTTCAACGAGTGGTTTGTGTCTGCCTTTGTCACTGCAGGACATATCCTTTTTTTCCGTTCTTCATGTTCCCCCGCAGAATACTTGATTGAAGACTATATATTTATTAATTGCGGCAATAGCGGTGATGAAATGTTGCCATAACTAATTTTAGTGGTGTACATCTGTAGTTCAGATATAAAGATGCGGTCAATTTAGGCCTTAAAAATTAAGGCTTGCTTATCTTGGTGTATATTGAACTTTAAGTTGTAGAATGTTTTTTTGCCTAACATTTTATAGATTACACAATTAATAGAGAGAAATAATCAACAGATTAATTGATAGCCTGACACCTTAAATAATTGTTAGCCATAGTTAATTTGTATGGAAGTCTTAAGCGACCATGCATTCATACATTCTATTTCCTCTGTTTTCTTGAGATAGTGACAAAATTAATTCGACATCTCAAGATGATCAAATGTGATAGGCTTGAGATTTCCATCACACATCATGCCACGATAACCCGATGTCCGGCTGACCTCCTGCTCCTCTGACAGTGCTAGACTAATTTCTGTCCTGCATTAATTTAATATACTAGACTTTCCTTTTGTTTTCTTGAGCGCTCGTATTAATTATGTTGTTATCTTCAGAAAACAGAGTTTCATTATCTCAAGATCTCAAGAAAATTATCCCGTTATCTGGGGATTACATTTGTTATTTCAAGATATTGACATGAATAACGAGATCTTGAGAAAACAAATGAAATTAACTCGTCATCAAGAGAAAACGGGAGATAAAATGTATCAATGCATGAACGCTTAGGACTTCCGTAACTTTGCAGTATAATGTGATTTTGTGTCATTTTTTATAATCATATTCAAGGAATGTATCACCTGTGCTTTATTTTCTTTAATTATTTGCTGCACATATAAGATTAATCATGCTGCACGATGTGCGACAAGAAGATGGAATCAAAAACTTTTTTAATGACGTGTATGATTTATACATCAAGGTAAGTTCTCGTCCATGTGATTAGAGTAACACGAGGTAACGTCTGGTCTGTTTTTTCTCCTTCGGTGTTTGATTTAATCATTTATTGTGCCTTCCAGTTTGCAATGAATCCATTCTATGAAATCAACGCACCAATCCGCTCGACAGCCTTTGAGAGGAAAGTCCAGTTTCTCGGGAAGAAGCATCTCCTCAGTTAGTCGTGGATTTGAATGTGTCTATTTGTTGTTTATGTACTTAACACACTTCATTGATGTCTGTATGTTTGTCTTTTCCTGTTTAAACACATGTAAAATGAATCCAACACACATTTCTAGAAAACGGATTCTTGTCAGATCTGTTTTTTAGATCGCTTGTGTCTTATTTCTTGCATACGATGAGCTGTGTGTACGGTTACTGTGTGTTGATTATCAACATCAGACTTTAAGGCATAAAAACGTAATGTACTGGTGTAGGCATTATATCAGAGTGGTAATATTCAGTTTAGTTCACATCTTGGGATAATAAACCAAGTTTTCAGGCTATAAAACATGCTTTCAGAGACGATTCTCAGGGGGTTTATTTATCGTTTGGCATACCAGTAGTACAACTCTGAATATAAATAAAATCTGAATGAAGAGTTATGGTAGATGAATGGTTCACCCTTTTAAATATGAAGCAGGGAGGAAAGATTTTCAACAAAGTAAGACAAAATGTGAACAGAGTTCTTTAAAGATCAAAATCATCTAAAACAATAAACCCAACGATGACGAAAAAGATTTACACAATCATGGCTGCTATTTCAGGACATCACCCTCATGAAAAAAAAAACAATTCAGTGATTTTTAAGGTTAAAAACTGTTTAAAAAATACAAAACGGTTCCAGAAACTTAAATACACCATATGCCATGCATGTTATCTTTGCTTTAATATGTATCTTCTGTTAGGGGGATCTCATCCCTTGGTGCTTCCAGCACATAGCCATAATCTAATCACTATGCAGAATGTGCACAAACAAGAACTAAAGGTGCAATAATCACGACAAGCCTGAATTTGTTAGTTACACAAAGTAGTGTCTTAGCTACTTTATAATCCTCAGAAATAAGGTTATTGGGTTGTGTAAATTATTAATATTTATGCAGTTATTTTCTGAATATAAACATAAAGGCAATCACTCTGTTTCCATTATTACATTTGAAAGTTGAAGTTCAGATGATCACACTCCCAAAGTAGTACACATCGACACATGTTTGAACTCACGGAGTAGAACATTTAAAGAGGGAAGTGAAACTTGTCAAACATATTGCTTCAGTTCCATCATAACATATTTTTAATTCCCCACAGGTAGTCCTTCAACACAAAGTATAGTTTGTTTTTCCGCCACCCCCTCCAAAGCTCAACTTTTGATTTGAGTGAGTGATTCAGCGACTTCTCGTTTATTCGTGATTAGCTGGGGGTCAATTTAGTGTTTCCGCTCTTTCTCTTCACACCAGGAGTCCAACTATTAACATTATCAAACGATCAGCAGTACAGTATAACAAATCATAAAGCGAGTAGCGTCATTTGCTTAAATAAGATGTCACTACAGCATTGTGCACCTACAGCCTCATCACATAACAGGCATAACAGCAAATCAATGTTAGTGGGAACTCCTGGATGTTATGAACAGCAAGTGGCAGCAGAGCGAGGCTTTCTGTGCAGCTTGACTGTGTCTGTGGGGATGAGGTGGTCCGTTCTTTCATCCAATGCCAATACTCTGCGCACTGCCTCCTCGAAAGCCACCGCAACATTGGTGGCATCCTTGGCGCTGGTCTCATAATACGGGTAGTCGCCGTTCTCCTGGCACCATTGCTGAGCCTCCTCAGTGGACACCTGCCGCTCCGTCACGTCCAGTTTGTTGCCCAACACTACGAACGGGAACTTCTCTGGCTCCTTGACATCTGCGTAGTAGATGAACTCCTTCTTCCAGTTGCCTAAGTTGAGAAAACTCTGGCTGTCGTCCACGCTGAAGGTGAGCAAGCAGCAGTCAGAGCCACGATAGAAAGGAGTCCTCAGGCTGCGGAAGCGCTCCTGGCCGGCAGTGTCCCAGATCTGTAGTGTGACCTGGTGGCCGTCTACCTCCAGCTCCTTGTTGAGGAACTCGACGCCGATGGTGTGGAAAAGGTGTGCGTCAAACTTGTTGGTGACATAACGATTCATGAGGGAGCTTTTCCCTACACCGCCGTCACCCAGCAGGATAACTTTGAGCAGGGACGTCTTTGTTGTCATGGCTATTCACTCCAAACCAACCACTTTGAAATGATTTACCTAAGAGGGACATACAACATGCAAAAGATAGTTTTTATTAGATAGATAGATAGATAGATAGATACTTTATTGATCCTGAAGGAAATTCAAGCATCCAGTAGCAGCATGCAAACATACATTAAACATACATTAGAATTAACCTATAACACAGTATCCATACTTTAAAATTAACCTGAGATAGATCTAAATTTAAATATGTACAGATTAAACATTTGCAGAGAAATTAAACATTTGCATAGGATTTAAATATGTGCAGATGAATTAAAAATGTGCAGAGGAGTTAAACATTTATATAGAAAATAAATAACTGTGTTAGGAAGTTAACTCGTGCTAAACATCTATACAAAAACTATATAAAAGAATAGAAAGTGACCGTAGAAATAAAAATGTTTTATAAAAACATGAGCAAGAACTACAAATGGGGATAAAGGACTGTGTACAATTAAATTAGGCTGTAAACGGATGAATGGATAAGGTATTATCCATACAACACCATAAAATCAGTTTGCACCACTTCACATTTGACTTGCAGAAACAACTTTGATGGATGTTTTTGTTTTTTTGTCTCACCCCTGGGTTGATTTTTGGCCTCCTCCTCCTCTTTTCCAGATCATGTGCTTGTACAGTACACCCCTGTTGTTCTTGGTCACATGCTCATTTGTTTAATGTTGATGTGAGCAGCCATGTAGGTAGAGTTCAACCAGCTGTAAAACAGTAACAAACAATCAGTTTCCTGATAACCAGATGGCCCAGGACAGCAGATATAGCTCAGAAGCACCCTTTACAATAACACTATAATATGCTACCAAACGTCCAAGCAATACACCGTTTATTCACCCTCTGACAAGACAAAAATATTTAGCTTGTGACACAATATTAAACGAATAGCTGCAAAGAGTCTGAACGTGTGTTTTCAGCTGGCCTAAGCAGCTGTAGCTGTAACACAGTAGCTGCAGTTAGGTTGATGAAAAACACTAAATTCGCTAGCTCGGGGTTTACCTTACAGTTTAGGCCAAGCCGCTGCTGAGTGAACGAGAAATAAAACACTAAAATAACTGAAATTATATCAGCACATATGTTTGACAGCTCCTTCTTCTCTCTTCTTGGCGTTGCTCGAGTTAACGTCAGGTCGTTTCCTGGTGGTGAACAACTCCAACGGCTCCAACGGCGCTAACGCAGCTAGCTGCTAACAGGCTAAACGAGACAGACCTCGGATCATGTGATCTGAGTTGCCCAGACAGAAACAACCAACGGGCGATGAGGTAACGTTTAATACACCTTTAATTTATACAGTATTATTTAAAGTATATGTTATATCATTCTTATTTAATAATAATTCAGTATTTACTTTTATAAGTGAGACTTTTAATCGTCTTTGTGTGTTAGCTCTCATCATCGCTAACTATAATTCTCTGTGTATTGCTCATGCACGTCCACCAGAGGGCGACATTTAGCTGTTATCCTGTTGAGATGTCATCCTAGAGCTCAGGGGTGTCCAAAGTATGGCCCGGGGGCCCGAAGCTTCATTTTTATGATATATTATTTATGGCCTGCTAGCTGCAGCTGTATGACAGGAAGATGTGGCTTTTTTCTTGGTTGACATAACGAAGCATTTGAACCTTTAAGGACATAACTGCTGGTGTTATATATCTGTAGATGTGACACAAAATATTATATACTTTCTGAATGATTTTGTTAAAGACAGGAGCAAGAGTGATACGTTTTAAACTTAAATGTTAACAGACTTTGCATTACTCATAATAAGTCATGTTTAGAATGAACATGAGGTTCAGATTTGTATCAACTTCATGCAAGTTTAACATATTCCATGCAATTTATTCTTTGTTATCTGATTCCAGATGTGAAAGAAAGGAAGAACTGGTGCTTAGATTTGTTCACGCCTGATTGGCTTAGATTTGGTTACATTGTCATTTAAAAGAAAAAAAAAAGATAATTGTGACAATGAAAACAAAATTGTTACAGAACATTTGTATGAAACTTTTATTGGTAATTTTTTCATTTTTAAAATGTCAGTATTGGCCCCCAGGCATCTTCACATTGTCAAATTATCAAAGTCCACTCAACCTTACAGAAAACACTGAATTACCACCTAGCAAATGTACTGCTTTGTAACCAGAATTGTACTGACATCTCCCGTGAAGGTGTATAAGGAAATATACACCACATAACATACTCAAAAGTTATTTTAAAAAAAAGTGTTACTCCTTTTTTATTCTCGCCAGACAAACATGCAGCCATTCTCTCAACAGCTGTCTCCAAGATTGTTACTCTAAACAATCCTCTTTCCCCCTTTTTGACATGGATATCTATCATTTCATATATTATCATCAAATCATACTTTTCTCATTGACGTTAGGTGTTATTAACTACCACAAAAAATGTTAAAATACCAGCCCTGGCATCCATAAATGTATGATTCATTTGTGGTGGCATTTCTTAAGTCAGCAGACTGAATTTTCCCCCAAATTACTCCATGTTTTTGTCATATTACGCTGGATTTTTGTCTGCACTGTAACACAATCTCATGACACCACCATTACCAGATTAGCACAGGTGATGACAGATTTCTGTCTGCGTAAAACCCGCAGTAAACGTGACATGATCAAGAGTAATAAGATATGTGGACAAACAAAATGAATGACAGAGTTAGAAAACAAAAAAACAGATTTAATGCAATAGTACAGTATAGTATGAAAGCAAAATTTACAGCAGATATGCACTGATATCTTTTATCATATGAACTAACCAGCCTTCAAAAACGTTAATCATCTAAGATTAAATTTCAGATATAATTCACCTAAAAGTTCACATTACATGTCATAGATTATTTTCAGTTAACTTCAGCAATGCACTATCACATACACGACAAAGGACTAAGCACAATACTGTTAAACCTAACGGACAAAGTAAGCATTTCCACGTATTCCTGAGAGTTATCTGTATCGTAAGAGACTACTTTGAAAATCACGATAGAGAACGTAGCAGGATGTATCGATGTAGCAGCATGGTGATAAAGTAATCATGCATGCGCTGATTGTACGTAATCTTCCCTCGAGGCCGCGTGTCTGTATGTTTATGTGGGTGTCCTGTGGCTAAGCCGTGAGAAAATATTCCCCACAGGGAAGAGATCATAATACGGACAGGAAGCAGGAATCTTTGACATGTGTCAGTTAGAGCAAATTTTCAAGGTGTAGATCTCCTGGGTGGAGATTCTTAAAAGATGGGGCCGACGTCTTCTTGACAGGGCCCTGAGGTCAGCACAACATTGTCCAGGGCGATCTCCCCTCCAACACCTTTCCCACGCTGACCTTCAAAGATAACCTGCAAGACATTCAATGCATCTTTAGGTTGCACATTCCAGTAGTGAGCTAACAATAGGGTTTGTATTTAAAACACACTGTAAACCAAAAGAATTTAATTATAGCTCATCACATAAGTACTGCATAGACTTATGGTACGGCACTTATGCTGTTACATCTCCTTTGTTATTATAGACATCATTGTTATTAGCAGTTACTGCACTAGTTTGACATCCATCTCATAAAATGTAAAAAATGACTCACAGATTCTGGGGCCACCTCCTTCCAGGCCACAGTGAGGAGCTCTGTCTGCCAGCCTTGGTCTCTGCTTTGGCTCTGCTCCCATACAGGGTAAGCATTGTTATCCAGCAGCACCCTGAGAGTTCCCACATTGTGGCCCACAACGCGGTAGTCATAGGTGAGACAGAAGCTGCCCTGCTGCGTCCGGTCACTGAGGAGCAACTTCAGCTTGGCTACATCGTCCTGTTCCCCTACGAGCCCACTCATGGCCATGTAGTACTCACCACCTGAGTGAGTTTGTAGCGCTTATATGAATGCATGAAATCAATCTTAAATAACTTGAAAGAAAAATATTAATAATTCTGTTACCATCACGGTGGTAGGCCACACTCCAGTCCAAATCATCGGCCTTGTCTTGGACCCACTCACATGCTCCCTGGTCAAAGTTGCAATCCATGATAAACTCTAGAGGGTAAAACGATAGGAGCGCATTAGCAAATTATCACATAAACAGTCATTACAACAATGGCACATAAACAGATATTGAATTACCTTCCCGAACTGGTGTTATTTGGATTTCTTTGACTTCTGTGCCAGGGCCGAACACCGATTCAAAGTCCTCTGATACTGTGTTTAGAGATTAAAAGAAGAGAACAGTGTAAATTCATGAATTTTCACCTAAATACATACACACTTCCTAGTGTATTATTATCTAGCTTAAATTTGCAATCTTAAGCAACATTCCTGCAATAAAAACTATTTTTAACAAAGTTACAATGGTCAGTTTCAACAAAAAACATAGCTAAGATTGATTGCAGGACTGGTAAACATTTGTTTTAGCAAGGTGTGTCTATTAAACTGGCACCAGATTGTGTAATATTTCAGCTAAATGTCATAAAAGCTGTATCACAAATACACTCTTACAAAAGTCTCACAAAAAGCTGCCTCCTATACGTCGTCTCATAAAAATGACAAAGAACATTTTGTCTATGAATTCCTTTAAAAGAATGTGAACATAAAAAACTTTCCAAAATTATGCACCAAAGAGACTTTCCACGATGAAACAAAAGCCAGAAAGGGTCTTTTTAACCGACAGGTGTAGACCTGCCCTGCTGTCACTCATGTCTTCAGATGGATCTACAACTTTAGGATACAACCCCCCTCAAGTATTTTAAAGCTCTTGAAGCAACACAGTGACAGCTGGGGTTATTGAACCTGCTCAGCCGGAGTGGGCTAGTGTTAGAGAGGTCTAGAGTGCTGATGACAGACTTTCCTACTAGGAGTCAAGTCTGTTTGCACAACAGCTGTTTTGGGGAAAACATAATAAAAGGCTTGGAGGCTTCTTAACCTCCCTCCCTTTCTCACCCTGCTCCTAAGAGATGGGAGGCAGGCCCGGGATGACTTGTATCCCTGGGCTCTCACATGCCGACAGAAGAAAAATTCCTCCCCGGAGGTGATGGATGTCTTGGGGCCTGTCTCCTCTTGCTATGTGATTTCTTACACAGACTTGGGGGGTTTCCATAAAGATCAAGATTAGTGGTGAAAGGTAACCTCATTTATGGGTTTTTTTTCACTGAGGTGCATACCTCTGCTTGACCACACTGCCCACTCTTCACCTTTTTATCTGATGATTGGGCCTACACACATGACTCAGGTGTAAACAACATGTGCTAGAGGTCACCAAGTCTCATGATCGATACACTGATCTTCATGTATTTGATTTGTTTTCAGCCAATGGGTTGATATTTGAGTGAGTTAAGCTTACAGGATTTTGACAGTAATAATGCTTTGGAGTTCTTTGCCAAAGTAATCAGCGCAACTGTGGCATCTCTGACTGATTAGATTCAATGTGTCTTAGCACGTTGTTAAGAGAAAGAAGAGTCCAACGAAAGCCTTCTAAGAAGAGTTACGCAGGTCTCGGAGGAGTTAGAGGTCGACAGGGGACATGAAGCAACAAGCCCCTCTCCTTTCTGATCAAGGTTTTAGACCTGATCGGCTAACTTATACTTATTTCAGCTGCCTACTGAAAAATTCAATCGATAATCGTATTCAGATGCCGTGTAGAAAAATCACTGTAGAAACACACTGAGTTTGTTTAGTCTGTGTATGGTTAATACATTGTGGACCACCCAGATTGCCAGAAACAGAAGTGCTGCATGGGAGCCAAAACGAAAAAGGACGCTTACTGAAAACATCTCCTCTTGGATTGAGCTGGTTCTCTTCCTCTTCCTCATCCTCTTCTTCCTCAGGAAACGCTTCCTCCTGTTCCCCAGTCTGGGGGCCAACGTAGACCTCTCCCTCGTAGTCAAAAGGCTGCTGACGGATTTTGGGAGGCGGCGTCGCAGCTGGTTCGGGAATAACGTTTTTGATGTCCTCGTTGTCCAGCTTACCTCCCAGAATCACGGGCTTGACTTGGGAGTCTGGGATTGCTGCAGACAGGAAGAGGCATCAGATTGGACATGTGGAATGGCAATCACGAGTGGAAGTTGCAGTATTTTACCAGCTTTCGGATGCGTTTGTTGGTTGCTGTCATGTATTTTGCAGCCGCTGCTCTTGTTCTACTCCATGCAGCATGAAGCATGACAGCGACATTCATTTGCGCAGAACTTTTAAGCATTTTATCGCATACATTATGTGAGGGGGGAGGGTCATGCTGGGGGAACTCCAGGTCTTATATAAAGCTGTGTGTGCTGTGGACGTACAACATTTCCAGCCATGAGCAAGAGAAAGAGTTTGAGGAGGTGCTGGGGTTGCAGGGCGGGGAGTGAACAGCGGAAGCAGCATCTTGGATTCCACACAATCTCACCATTGAGGAAATCATCTGCACTGCCTTTGTCTCCGTCCCACGACCTCTGATAAAATGGCTTAACTACAAAAAAATAAAGGCATCTTCATTTACTCTCAATCCCTTGGCTATGTGAGGCTTCACCTGTTATTATCTGGGCCTGGTTCAAAGTACAACACAACCTGTCTTTCTCCTTCCTCTTCAGATGGCTGGCTACCATTCAATGTTGTATTTACACAGGTGTGTTTTCAATCTGTGGCTCTCTCGTGCTATAACATCTGTAAAGAGGAGTGGAGTCTCGAAGCAGGAAACTAGCCTTGGCAGGAGTGTTGTTTGCTGATGTTTAAAGAGTCCAAATGAAATATGTGGCTGTAAACTGCCCTTGTCCTCTCTGACTGACTGCCCTCACATGGACCTGAGACATGGGTTTTTGAAACCTGTTGTGAACGTACTTATTTATTACATAAATAAAAGGCATCCCTAAAACGAGATAGGTCTTAGATCTCACCAGAGCATTCAAAGCCATTGCCTCTGAAGCCAGACTTGCACCTGCACTTGTAGGATCCTCGAGTGTTCAGACAGTCAGCATGGTGGCTGCACTTGTGGGTGTCAGCTGCACACTCATCATGGTCTGGAATTGGAAGAAGCCTATTTGTACCTTCAGGAGCAGAATTGATCAGAAATGTTTCCCCCGTAATGAACTCGTATACCTTACCTACACAGTCATATTTGCCGTCAACATATTTCAGGTCGTAGCCGTCCTGGCACTTGCAGTAGTAGCTGCCAAAGGTGTTCACACATTGTCTGTTGTATGGGCAGAGGTTCTTCCCAGTTACACATTCATCGATATCTGAAGGGAAAGAAAACAGGAGAAAAATAAAGGGCCTATGATTAATAAAGTTTGGATTATTCTTTTTAAATAAAACCAAGCAGAGTTGTAACTAGTAGAAAATCCTGTTGCCGCGACACTGCCCTATATAAAAGAGCAAAAATGGAGACGGAGAATCATTAAACATTTTTGTTTTTGTAATGTTTTTTCCTTGACAATGCTGATGGGCTTCCTGGTTTGGGTGTAGACCACCATATGCTTCCTCTCATTCACACGGAGTCATTGGCAGCTGTTTTTCATTTGCCCGCAGGGAGTTTTACCACCTTCGGTGTACTGAGTGCATCACACCATCCCGTGATCCCTCACTGGCTTCCCACTAGCCATCACTGCTAATTTGTGTATGATTTGGCGCCCAGACAAGCAAGAAACAGAGCTTCCGCAGTGCAATAACTGAGATATTGATATATTGTTGATGCAAATAACTATTTAACACAAAAGGGAAGTGTGTACAGTTTAGGTTCAGTTTATTTGTGACATATAATCATACACAGTCATAGCAGCTAGCCTATTGCTGTAGAGATAATAATTGAATCATGTCATTGTGTTATTTTACTTATATTTATCTACCAGTATTCATGTTTACAGATGTTTCTATTTATTGTGGGGGTTCATTATTAGTCTGCAAGTACAGTACATCTGGAAAAAATGTACATTTTCACAGTAAAAGTCTACTTCTGCTGTACCTCTTCAGTGTATCCATGGTAATACTGAGTTTTAATGCTCTAGAACCTGTGTGATCTGTATGTCAGATGGGCTCTGTCAAAGCTTGAGCAGTTTTGTGGAAAGAAATATAACATAATTGCATCCATCTGATTTACTAGTCAAGCATGCAAAAGCCACATAATAGATTCATTACTGAATTGTTCCACTGTGCAGAAAAATCCCAATCCATGAGATGGAAACAAGCCAAAGTCAATAATTTTTCACTCTGTATTTTATATTTAGATAATAGCTCTCCTCTTGCTTAGGCCTGTCTCTAATTGTGTATCATATTTGACATTGATTTTCACTGCACGACCTCATATGCACATTTAATCACTGTGTTTGCGTGAGTGTGGTCTCTCACCTACACAAGTCCTCTCATCCTGTCCAAGTTGCAGCCCCGCAGATGGGCAGAGGCAGCGAATCTCCCCCTGAACTTCCTCACAGCCATACTGACAGTGAGCCAGAGAGCATGTCCTGGAATCTACATGCATGCAAATACACAAATTTAACAAACATGCAAACTTGGCAACTTTATTTTTTTGTATGTATGGATAGTAGCAAGACATTACTCACTGGCACAAGATCCATCTGGCATTAAGGTGTAACCATTGAGACAGTAGCACTTGTAACTTCCATGGCTGTTCATGCAGCGATGTTCACAGGGACGAGGTTTCAAGCCACACTCATTCAAATCTAAAAACAAGATACATTCTTTTCTGAAGTATTTATTGAAACACAGTTGCTAAAAATTAGCTTGAAGCAAAACATTAGTAACTTGAGCAATCAGCTGGAAATTAGATTATCCTGTACCCAGTTTGACCCATGTTTTCCAGACCCCCTTCACTGACCCAAATTAAAATACCCACCTTGATTGCACGTCTTTCCGGTGTATCCTGGGAAACACTTGCATTTGTTGGGGCCAACGCACTCTCCGTGCTTGCAGCCATGCTCACATTGAGCTGGTAAAACATTTAACATGGAGAAAATACCATGAGAAATATCAGTGGTTTGAAAATGATAGATCGTAGTCAAACCACACATTTCTGTTATGCAGGCAAGGTTTTTCAATCAACATTGTCGTTTCCTCCAAAATTTCTGGGTTAGGAAAATACCATTCATGAAAAGAATAACAGTTGTTAGGACATTGTGTATTATGGCAGTAAATTTTCTCTCTCTCAAAATATCTGATATGTTCATTCAGAAAACATTGTAAAAATTGGAATTAGCATCTGGAGGCGGATATTAAATGAATGATATATGGCATATATGAAAAGTATGATTATTATGTGTCATAAATAATCTCTGAATCACTCTTACCCTCACACAGTCCTTTACTGTTTTTCTTCCAGCCATAGCAACACTCCAGTCTCCTGCCATAGCGACACACACCCGCTTGGTTTCCAGTAAGGACTTGTCGGTAGTGCCTTTGTAGGAGAGGAGTAGGAGGTAAGATGTAATTTTACTTGTCTTAGCAAAATTTATAGTCCACTCGGGTTAATGCATCAAATAGCAAATTTGGCAAATCACAGTAACGACTATAAAACACTGATGACAAGTTTAGGTTATCACACAGCACACCCACAGTCTCACTGAGTCTCCCCCAGTTTCAGATTTTCAGCCATCCTTTTCTCTTGGTAGTCGCGTTAAAAAACAAACACCCTTAATAAAGTGTCCCCTCGCTGATTTGCTTGGTGATAAAAGTGGGGCTCCCTGTGGAGCCAAAGCCAGCTGACAGGATGTAGGCTACAGATGAAGAAAAACAAACTAATCAGACACTTCCTGCGTTGCCTATTGATTCCTTATGCGCAAACATATGTCCTCCTTTTTTTTTTTTTTTACTCCACCTTGACTCCAATTTCTGGAGTCAGATAAGAATTTACTGTAAAGTTATTCTCAGTTGCCGCCGGCGGGTCAGCATCGTATTTAAAATAACCTGCACTGCATATAGATTATATTGCATGTGTGTATTATTAACCTGTAAATTAACTTAAGATGTTATGATGCTATTGACTTAGAGAATAAATAAATGAATGTTAAAATCTCACAATCAAATCTGCCTTCATAGTTTTCAGCATCATTATCTCCACTTTTAACCTCTAATATCCCAGATGTTTGGGTGTCACAGGGGCAGCATCCTATAAGCAGCCTCGGCTCCAGTGGGACTGGAGGAATCTGAGACTTGATAGAAATCAACCAGAATAGCCCACAGGAGAGGGGCTCCTAAGTGTGACAGGTGCTCTTCATTTATTAACAGTTGCTCGGTGCCGCATTTAGCTGACACACTGTCATAGCTCTCATAGCAGGGACGGCAGTGTGTACATACCATCTAAAACAACAGTTTTCCCAGTAAAGATTTAAAGTGCATAGTTCAGTGCAAAATAAGGGGGTTCGTGTTACTCATTAAACTCTCTCTTAAAATAAAAGCATGCGGAGGAACTAGCAGTTAAAATGGCAGTAATTCCTTTTTTTGGCTAGAGGAAGTCGGCCAAATTATATATTACCAGTGCTGGTTGTGACATTTTTCTGTTTATTATTGGTGTCAGTGTATTTGAGAGTTATTGCAATCTGATAAAAGCTTCATAATACATAAAAAAAAAAATCTATCTGGCATAATCCTGGAAGGTCTTTTTTAGTTCTTGACTGAGTAAATATGAGAGTAAAGCTTACACCTGCTGCAGGTCTCAGGGTAAAAACCCACCACACGACATCAAACGCTGTAGTTCAATGACTTACCTATGAGCTTCTGCACTCTTAGAGGAGATGTGGAGCAGGAGAAAAAGAGCACCGACAAAGGTGAACGGCTGCATGTCTGTGACCGTGAGCAGCCGGAGAGCTTTGTTTCCCACGGGGCTGACTTTGGTTTGCTGTGAGTTCTGATTATTCCTCCTGGGGGCTTCCGCTTTGCTAAAATGCTTAGACAGGAGCAGATCTTAGTCGCACAAGGCACATGTATTTCCAGAGCACAAAGTCAAAGTCTCCTCCAGGGGAAACAAAAAAAAAAATCTGTCTCTCACTCTCTTCAATGCTGCACCTATGCTCTACGTCCCATAATTTCCTTCCTCTTCTTCTCTGAAATTCCAGAGGTGGGTTGACACTCTGGCAAATGACACTGCACGGTGAGGGATAGGTTGTGACTTCTGGAGGTAGGAGTGGGTTTGTAAAGGGGGGTGGGGATTATGTTTAGGGGTGCTGCACTCTTCACTGAAACCCTATACAAGGCCACATGGGAGTCCTGTGTGGATCACCAGTAGAAAAAAACATAGTGCTGTAAAGATGTCAAATGCAGTGCAGCCTATTGATTTTATTTTGTGTCTTTTCTGGGAGCTGTACATGCATTTGTTGCTTGACAGTCTTTCCTTGCTGTATTCCTTTTTTTGAGGGGGTGGGGTGGCCAATAATTAGCTGTATCGGCTAATTGTTGGAACTCAGACATGCATAGGCCTGTCATTAGCCGCTCCAGTGCTCTTTGATGTCTTTCTCACAGGTAGCGCATAAAGCTTTGCTCTCTCACACATGCTAACTCCAAGTTCAGCCATAAAACTCATTTAATGAGTTTTCACGCTTTCATAGTCAGCTCCGACATCTGGTCCTGATCCTCTAAGCCTTGGAAATAGACAGGTGATGTTTCTCTGGAAGCTTTAGGATTCAGTTTAAAATCCCATGTTTTGTATGACAGATGCACTCAATTCACTTGCATTGTATGGCATTGTCCAGGGAGGTTCCAAATGTCGATTTGAACACTGCAATGGGAAAAAGCTTTCAGATGTGAAGGAAGTCTGCAGTTAAACACTGTAGTTGAGCTCAACAATACAAGTCTGTTATTATTTTTGCCAGACATTCAGGACTCATGTCAGGAAGCAGAAATGTTTCGGCTCGTTAAACGTTGGTTACATCTCATTTTGTTTATAGAGCGAGAAGTCAAAACAAATTGAGTCTGGACACTCCCGTCGTTGTACCCATTTATTGCAAAAATAATACACATTTGAGTTTGGCGTGGCTTAATCCAATCAGTTCATCTTAGGTCCTGAACTCACAAACACTCCTTGACAGAGCGGGGGGATACGCGACCACAATTAAGATGAACTTCATCTCGTATTGGTGAATCCACATGCAGCAATTCCTGAAAATGCTTATTCAGGAGGACGTCGGAGGGGGTGGAAGTTTGGTTGCTGGGGAGCAAGCAGTGGTTGCTGTAAATATGCAGAACCGAGTAGCGGTGTTGGCAGAAAGTAATAGCTCTTGATAAGGGAGCAAATATTCTGGCACACCCCGTGGACAATTAACATATTTTCAGACCTTAACCGTAAGTCTTTCGTTCACCACAGCTTAACTGCATAGTTTAGTTTTCATGACCATAATCCAAGTAGTTTTACTTTCTGAGGCGTAACCATGCTACCTTTGGAGAGATCAGTTGGCCATATGGTTCCAAGAGGTTTAGACCACCTAGTTGTGAGAGTCAGTTTGTATTTATACAGTATACAGTATAATTAAAAGGTGTTTGGAACTAATTAAAAGGTGTTTTGAACTTGCAACACCAAATCAATTTTGTGTTTAGCTCCAAGTGTGGTGACTAATCCTGTCGTCTCGGATGAACGTCTACTTTAAGAGGTCACTTTGAGGGTTTGGAGAACCTTCACCAGATGTCAACAACGTTTTAAAACTTTCATTGAACTTTTTGAAGAGAACGCAAGCAATGTTCTTCTCTGCTAAATTATGTGGGAGCAACAATACCTCCATTCTTTCAATTCTTCCCTGACACATACTTGCTTGATTTTGGTTTACAGCAAAAAAAAAGTATGGCGTGTGATAGACTGATAATGTAGGCAATGAAATAAGAGAACAAACAAAGGCTTGTTGTGTTGTTTACTGTACAGTCTCAGACTCGAGTCTTATTGCATAAAATAAGAAAGTAATTGTTCTATAATCATTAGTCCCCATTTATTTCACGCTTGGTGTCTTTACCACCTCTGACTGTCCAAGAAAAGAGCTCTCGTGCTACAGAAACACACACACACACACACACACACACACATTCCCCTGTGCGTCCCGTTTCAGGTCTGCAACCTGACTCTATATGACTGACATCTCAAGCATGTAGGCCATGCACATTATTAGAGCTGTTTCCTTGGTGCTGCTCTGTCTGCGGCTCTGTGGGCGCTGTGCTAGGGGTAGGTGTTGGGTGAACCTGATGAAACCATTATTCTCGCAACAACACAACAACACAGCAACACAACAACAGCACCATCTTCTGTCAGGGAGAGAGAGCCCTGGGATTTAGACCCCACGGCTCGAACTTTCATCAAACAGGATTCCTGTGCAGCTCACAGGCTTTGGTGCAGCTTAGAGACTTCTCAGTTAGCAAGTATGGAAATATTCTCAGCTGAAATATGTGAATATATTTTAAATGACTGAAAAAACATTAGACAAGGATTGTTTAATTTGTTGTAGTTATGAAGCATACCGTTCTGTATGTATATACAAGTTTGGCCTGACATATTTAGCTGTGTTTTAAGTGCCAGTATTCAAAAATAATTTCTTTTTAACATCACAAGTATATATAATTCACCATCTACTATTAGTCTAGTATAAATTTAGAGTCTGCTTTGCACCTTGTATAAATGAATCTACACCAAGACCACAGATGAGTCTCTGTCTGTGTCCTGTGTTCTTCCAGGAGGGGGAGACACAGATCAACACTTACCAACACATTTAGAGTAGACAAAAGGCTTTGTGTTGCTAAATACTTTGCCTGTAATCTACATGTAATTGAGTTTCCTCTTCATAATGACAAAATCCAGCTGTTCTATCACCTGGTTTGTGGATGCGTTTTAACGTGGCAGGTCTGTCTTATCGTGATGTGTAGTTTAATGCGTTCTGCTTAGATCTCAGCTGATCTCAGCTGTTGGCGAGTGGAATTTTACCAGCACTTTTGAGTTTTTGTGTGCTCTCTCTCTTTTCTCTCACCAGAGGTCCCCGTCTGTCTGCATATATTTTGTGTTTCACTTGAGTAAGCTGCATCATATCCTGAATGAGTGTACAAGTTGAAGCACTTTATAAAGAGAAGTGCTTATTGATGGCTAAGTGGTCTACTTTGTTGTCTCCTATAGCCATTGGCATTAAGTTCTGAGCAGTGAAGGGTTAGTTTTATTATAGTTTTGTTAGTTTTTTAGGGCATGTGTTAGATCTAGACATGAATTCACACTATTTCATGTATGGTGTTAAGATATTCTGTATATACTCTTGTTTCTTTGACTCCTTATGTTTTAAAACTGGCTGCAAGTATTGCAGCACTCTGATGAGGCACATTCAGGAAGTGTGCCTCCCCACATCCTGGCATTGGCTCAGGCCAATACTCTCCTCTTACTTAAATCGACTCCCAGCTCGCAGACACAAGTCGATAAAGTTATAATTTGATAATGCATCTGTTACCGGGATTAGCAGACTCCAGTAACTCCCATTTCACTGCCCTTTGCAAGGTGCAGGCTTCCTTTTTTAATAGAAATCAGTGGCCCCTACGTGGGCACATTTACTCATCCACTCTGAGGCCCTTATCAAGGGCCACGGAGAGCAAAGCTTTTACTATAAAAGGAGAGACAAGGCTGTTGAGAAGTTATTTTGAAAGGGATGTGTGCACACAACCACATCCTGCCCTGAGTGGGAGATGAAATGAGCAATGAATGCACTGCAAAGAATACTGACTGCTGTGAAAATGGGCCACTGCTCATCAAAGATGATTGTGGTGTACTATTCAAGGTACTGTGCTTAAATACAGTGCTGTCTAGATTTGACAAACTCATATAACATGCAAAAGGCTTTGTGAAACAATCATTGGTGCACTTTTATTGAAATTTGGTTAAATATTAGAAATAAAATTGGCAATCTTGCTTCAAAACTTCATTCTCCATATAAGTTTAATTGCAGTGTGATCTGTTTCTTTCTAAAACACTCGAAGCTGATCAGTTGTGCATTAGAACTGTGCAAGAATATCTGTGCAACAGTGCAGGGAGGGAACTGTGACTTCCCCTTGCAATAATAGATGTGACCTTGAGAAATCTTCTTGACTGAGTGTGTACAACTCAGTTTGGCATATCTTCTGTGCCCACCTCTGTGTCCAAGTGCCACGTGGCAGCTTTGAGCGTTTTCCCACAATTTGTGTCCAAACGAAGCATCTGATACTTCATGTGTCATTTTTGGAGTTTTGGTTGTAACTTTATAGCTTTGTCCTTTACTTGACCCAACAGATACCTCCTGTAATTCTTATAAATCCAGGTGCTCCTCCTTGAACATCTGCTGCCCACAGATTACACAATGACAGGCTGCTGCTAAGTGAAGCTGAACCCAGCGCACCCAAAGAGAGACGGACCCTAGGGGCTTCAGGCTGTCTGCGAGATCACACAGATGCATTTTGCCCTCCTCAACGTGACGGGTGAGACTGGCTAAACGCAGGCTTCGGCCTCAGCTGGACGCCTCCCGTCCTCCTTTCATTAATAATGCAGCAGCAGCAGCAGCAGCAGCAGGAGCAGACACAGTTGTGCCATGCTGTGAGGGTGGCTTGATGGGGGAAGCACCAGACATCTCAAGAGGGTTTATGTGTTGCTCACCATTATTTATTAATGAGCTTGCCTGGTCAGAGACATTACAGTGGCCTATTAAATCTGTCACAGTCTCAAAGAAAGCTTGTGTGTTGCCCACTCTGCTGCAGAACTGATGATATAGCTTCACAGACGTAACACTGAACTTAAAATTAGAGTTTCTAGTAATTTTGGAAGAAATACTGATGAAATTTTGAATGCTGGAGGCTGAAAATCTGAGGTTAAACTGAATTACAGGCTTAACTTTGCATGAAGACGATGAAGGAGAGTTGTAAATGTCTTCCTGTATCAGAGGCGACCAGCCTTTTCCTGCTTCATTAATGCTGACTTTTCAATAATCCGGGTGATGAAATAACACAATGTTTTCTCGAGATTTATTCTCCGTGGTGGATCCTGACTAGACCTCACACACCATTAAACAACATCACATATACAGCATACATATATATCTAAAGAAGTTGCAGTGCGTTTTTGACTTCTATCTCTTCAAATCGGTGGCAAACTTCCCCAGTGCACTTCCTGCCACATGACTGTATCTAAATTCATGACAGCTTCTTTTATTAATTATTTATTCTTTTCAGATGAAGTTGAGCTTTAATATTTGACAGCATTATGTTCTTTCTTCCTGTTTGTTCTCTCTTTTTGTCACTAATGCTCCATCGTGCTTACATGACAACAGTTTGTAGTTAAAGCCACAATTTGTTCACTTAGTTCTGGGAGCCATGATAGATTTTGTATGTTTTCTAGGTGTAATACAAAACATACCTCCCAAAACTGCTCTTGTCTCATGATTCAGATGTATACTGCAGCTACAATCTGCATTGTTCCTTGATGTCTGCAGGGGTTCAATTTGCCATTTAACCCTTTTAAAGTACCAAGACCTCAAAGGTCAGAGTTTAAACCTGCCCTTTATTCTTTTTAACTTGGGAGGTGCATGCTGGGTATAATTACACAACTATGTACCCTAAGAAAAGAAGAAGAAGAAAAAAAAAAACACTCCACCTTACTGCAGCGATCACGTAAAGTGCATGCCTAACAGGATAAGACATGCTGCAGTATCACTTTTAACTCTGACCATGTGTGTACAAAAGAGTTGTAATGTGACTGCCCTGTTGTGAGGATTATTGGCTTCTAACAATACATGTAAAAATGTCTTTGCTGTTATTACGGACTTGTGTGGTTATCAGCACAATGAAAACAACCCGATTTCATTTCCTGTTTGCCTTTGTGTAACTACTCAGGGGCACACACACAAAATACAGGGATAAAAATAGAAAAAAAACATTAGTAATGAACTGTTTGGGGTTGTATATAGTGTATTATTAAACTTTAATATATAACTAAACCACATAAAAGTTGTTTTTAATATAGTACACACTATATGTAGGTATGGTTTTTACCCCAACAATTATGTAACACTCTGCTTAGTTCATATTTGCCTAATTACATAATGTTTAAGATCAGGGAAGACGGGAATGAGGCATGTATGATACACCTACATGTTCCTCTGTGGCAGAGCACAGCATGAAGTAGAAACAGCCTGCCACAAAAGGAAGAGAGAGAATGTCATAAATAGCCGAAGTCGGAAGTTACAGTTCAAAAGCAGAAGCAGGCTTTTGTCTCGACGACTTCCACGGGCCCAAGCTGCACACACACACACACACACATACACACAAATCTCAAAGTGCTTATCCACATTAATTAAGGGGAGATCAAACCATTCTTGGACCTAATCTGAATGCCATAGCTTTATTCGCCTTGTTTCACAACAAGCTTTTTAGACTCCTGCAAACACAGGCTGCAGAACACATTAGATGGATGCAATGGGAGTTTGTGTGCTTGACTTTACTATCATAAATGGTTCGCTAATATACCGTCAAGACATGCCGTATGTGGCCGGGACTGCTGGAGCTCTGATAGCTAAGCACATTCCTCAGACTGTTTTCATCAAACTGTCTGAATCCACCACCAGGTTTAATGTGTTTCTGTCAGAAGAGGTACCTACGTTCAGTTACCCTGACTAAAAGTACGAGGTGAAGCTTTTGGCAGGGTGTACTGACACATTAATCATACTGTTCTGTGCATTGTGCAATTTGCACACAATGTTCCTTACCACCGTCTGACATTTCAGTTTATGCTCATCGTCATATGACAGGCATGCATCCTGAAGACAACACTGTAAGCGACTTCAAGCCTCTACAACTTTATTTACCTACTCCTTATGTGAATAGCCCTGAGCTGCTGTTACAGTAAGCACAGTCAAAAATTACATAAGAACATATTTTTTTTTCTACATCATGAGTGAATTTAAGTGTAAAATGATCTTCTTCTCTTCCTGACTTTCCTGCAAACAAGAATGTCTAATCAGGTCAGGTTTTATTGAAACACTACGCCAGTCTATAGTCCACCGGCACAGTTAATTTAACAGTGGAGTTTTGCGTCTACAGTATGGCACTGCAGCTCTTTAACCACATCCTGTTGCACACCTTTGCAACTTCTGAATTCAGACTAATTCACAAACTATCTTCTGCAATATTCAGTGACTCTGTGAATTGCACAAAGTGAGTTGTGAAGGAAATGTAACAGTCAAGGGAATGATATCAACACTGGAGTTGTCAACATATACTAAATGCCATATGTTTTGCCATATTATGCACAAATACTGGCACAAGTGCTTTAAAAAATAAACTGGCACATTATAAGTGCCCAAAAAAGTCAGTATATATGGTCTCAGAGAGATGCTAATCTTTTGCAGACAGTGTAATAAGCAGTCTTGAAAGCTGTACTGTTAAGTTAGAGACACATCTGTGTTACTACGCAAGTAGGAGGAGGAGTTGACACATCGTGGAGCGCTGGGGATTTGTCAAGAGCATCCTGTTCTGGTATGATAATGTTTACAAGCCAAACTACAGAGCAAAATTGTTAGTAGAGCTTTGGCTCTTTGTGACCAGTAACAACAATCACGATGATGTATCAATGCCTCCTCCATTTTTATTATGAAGACAATATCTGAAAAAAACAAACCAAAGCTGTATTGATTATATTTTATGTGTCATGTGTGTAGCTTTCTTCAGGTAGGTAGAGTTCAAACTCAACTTTAATCAGTCTCCTTTCTTCAGATTTAACTTGTGACCGTGACAAAGCATCATCATAGCGAAACTACCGTGGTGACCAAAGAGTTGATCGAAAAGACAGCACAGGAAAGACAACTGCACTAGATAAGAGCCATGAAATAGAAAAAGCCATATCTTAATTCATTTGCCTATTGTCTTCTTAACTGCGTGTCCCTGCGGAGGTTGTGGTCATTCATTTATATGGAAATGTGCGGCCCACGCTGCCAAGGGAAAGGACCACTTACTCAGCATCTGAGGCAGAAGGACGAAGCGTGAAATGACTGCTTAGACACGTCAGTGTTTGCATTTTCCATTTTAACCTTTCGAAAATTCGTGTTCAGATAAAGATATTCAACATGTATTCCTCATTATATTATCTTTTTTAAAGTTATGTCTCTAAACGTGGATCAACCATGATGGATATATGACTTAAAGACTCATCTGAACACTCTTAAAATCTCTCTCCAGATGTCAGATATTTCACTCAACTTTCAGGCAGCCTGACACTCTGAGTATCTGCTTTTCCTCCCAACTCTGCCCAAAGGCCTTAAAAACACACACTTCCAGTGTTTCCATCACATGATTACAGCCACACAACCTCTTTCTCCCCCTTAAAACACATTGCACTCTGGCGTCTCACTTCACACTCACTCCTCTCACTTCCTGTCACACATGATCACTGTTATCGTGCTGGCTCAAACCCTCACCTTGTTCTCTGTGCTACATCCTGTGTGTGCGACGCAGGTTGTAGCTCAGCTCATGTAACGTACAACGCTGTGAATTCTTACAGGTGATGCATATGCACTGTACACGAGGACACCGGTGCGCGCCACAATGATTCTTAAAGGTTGCATGCACATGTCACATTAGCTTTCGTCTGTCAGTGCGCTCGAGTCACGTCTGTCAGGTTCCAAAAATTTAGTGTGTAACTGCCCTTTAAGTTTTCTCACTTCCTTATAAGGCTGGTGCTACAGCAGTGTGTTTTTCCAAGAACCAGCTGTTCTCTTGAAATGGTTTGAAGTAAAAAGTACTATGTGAGGATGATACAGCTGTTGACGTGTTGCATTTTTTCCAGTTGCTACCTGGTGGTGTAGAGAAATACATTTATATGAATCAATAAAGTTTAAATGTTGATTTTTCATGTTCATTTTGTCAGGTGGACGGGGTTGCGCTGAAGGACTATGGCTTGAAAAAATCCAGGCCTACTTTCATGCCTGGTTAGTTTCATAAATTTTACTTGTTCCTGTTTTTCAGTTCAGTTTATGTGTGTTTGTTGTGACTTGGTGGATTTGTGGTATGCTCTTGACACATTCAATAATCTTCCAGCTTTTGTGTCCATACATCTTGTAAAAGTGGACTGCTGATTGCAAGACTGCTTTTACACTTCAGGCAAATTGGCTTTCTGATCAAGTGTGAAGGAAATACTAGGTTTAATGGGGTATCTCCATTATTTTTTTTCTTCTTCCTGTATATTGTTACATCTTATTGCTGTATCATGTTACTCTGAGAACACAATCCTCCCTCTGGTGCTTTTTAACTGTTCTCAGAATTTGTTATGAGGTATTGTATGACACATTTTTATCTACTTCTGCTGTAGTTGGGGAGGACGTATGTTTCACATGATGGCACATGAGCCCTTTTGGCTGCTGCCCTGGCTGCATAATTCTGTAGGAATGACACGGTAAATGCAAGGTGCATTGTCTGCTAAGTAGAGGTTTTCTGTTCATTACTCTAACTAAAGGTTAATGGCCCTCAGAGAATAGGAAACAGGACAAGCAACTCTTGTCTTTGTATTTACTCTGCCTTTCATATTTGCTCTTGTTTATCAGGTTTCAAATAGATTTTAAACAGACATACATATCTCACACATCTTTTGCAGACTTTCCCCATTAAAATATGCACACGGATAAATATTTGTGATCAGTTTGTCAGCCAGAAAAAGACGTAAATAACTCCATTCTGCCACAAATCTTAAGATAGCGCAAGACATGTATCTGGGAGTTTCTTTGTCACACATAGCAACCATTATGGTGTGTCACTGGATTGGCCAGCTCACACCCTCTGCTTTTGTGTCTACCTATCACACAATAGCTGCACTGCTTTTTCCCACCATGGCTATGATAAAGAAGACAAAGATGAATTGTCCTTTCTTTGGTGCACTCTGAATTAAGAACATAAAGACGCTGGACCTCCCTACACAGATGAATAAACGTTTTTGTCCCAGCTCCAGCTTTTCATCACACCTATGATTAATGTTGATAGTTCTTATATAGTTCTTTATGCTTCTGTACTATGAGTGAATATTGTTGATAACATCCCATAGCGTTCCTCTTCCAAATGTATCAATACATATTTGTGCTTATTCTGTTATAGTAGCTAACTAGACACATCTGGTGACATCAAGATTTGTTTTAAATTGACTCCTACAATAACTGCTTCATTATTTTTATCATGTCTTCTGTTATAGTTTCAGGAAGCAGACATGTCCCACTGGGCTGAAATGTACATTTCTGCCAGATATGAATGTAAAATAGCATAAAAGTCAAGAAATACTCAGCGCTCTATGTGAGTTTTTCCTTTCCCCATAAAAAAATAAGGATGGAAACATTCTTCCGTATGATGCAAACACTCATAGCTTCTTCCCTGTAACACATTTAATAGGAAGAGTGTAAAAGCATGTGTTATGCCTCATAAAAACATTCAGAAAATGTTTCTTTCATTCTAGTTGGTGCCGTACACGCCAGTAAACCGCTTGCTGGTTGTACTGAGCATGCTGGGGCTGTGATTTAGTCACAATAATGCATTAGGCGTTCCATTAGGACACAGCCAATTGCTCAACAACATTTGTGCCATGCAGCATACTTAAACCCTCTTTCAAAATACAGAGCTGTGCCTATAGACCTGAGATACATGCTTGAACAGGTAGACAGTTTTCCCAGAGGGTGTGAAGAGTATCAAACATTCCTTTGACTTGCACAAGTGTGAAGCCAACCGGCAGAAAACAGTCCACTTGGTGGAGTTTTTCTAGTTTTAGTCTACGTAGCAGCTTCTCCCAGCAGATAGAGCCTCTATACGTTTATTTTTATAGTTGGAGATTTGTTTTCCACAGCAACATCCCGTCTTAATTGATAGCACACCTAGAAAGAACATTAAAACCCTAAAGAGGAAAATAGGACAGAATGTTCTGCCAAAAAGTATTGTGGAAGAAAAACTACATACAGCAAAGCCGCCATACTTCGTAAGAAGGGAAGTGGAGGCTTAAACTCCTTATATCATGAAAGTACTTGAATGCATTTAAAGCACTGAACAATACTGCAGTCTCTGATCATGTGTCGAAAATCTCCTGTCTGCTACCATGGAAACAGGGCGCAAGAAAGATGGAACCGGGTGTTTATGTTTTAGGCTGAACATGAGGAAGGAGCGGAGACACAGAGATGAGTTTCACTGTGCTGCTGCAAGCAGCTGTGAGATCCTGTCACTTCCTCCTGCATGTAAAAATAATGACATATTAGAACAAGCTGTGTTTTTTTTTTCTTTTGGCCCTGTAGCAAAAAAAAAAAAAAAAAAAAAAAAAAAAAAAGGGGGGTCAGTTTATTTGTATCAGCAAAGCAGAATCATCCCACATGTCAAACTACAGATGAATCCACAAGTTATTTTTGAGTCAGTCGGTTAAAATAACAGTACAACGTGGTTGTTGATGTACAGTATAATTTTGGGGAGAAGCATTCCCAGTGTGGTTTCATTCTCAAAGCGCATTACGTAGCCATGGGCAATCTCAGAGGCATCTGTGTTCTTGGTAGTGGGCTGCAGTCAGTCCGAGCTACAGCCGGTCCAGAGGGTGCCCGTCACAACACAGGCAGATGGTCTCTTGTTGCCTCAAGCCAAGCTCACCACAATCGGCCCTTAGTATCATTTTAGTGTCATTAGCATGCGTTTTCATGGACTGTCCCCCTATAAGCAACATTAGTAAAACTCCCAGTATGATACAGTAAATATTTAGATTTTTGCTCTGTCTTTGAGCAAGATGCTGAACCCCTCGAGCTGCACTCATGTCGTCAAGTTGTCAGGATAAATCTGTCTGAGCCTCCATATATCATTCATCAGTATAACGACGTGTGGAGAGAGTGTAACAGGAGACAGCAGTGTCTTGTAATGTGTAGTATTGGCTTGTGTTTTCACCAAAAGCACACATTGTTATTGGACACTGAGGAGCTCTTGTGTGACCAGACTGCACATAAGGATGGTAGAGGACTTAAGAGTTGGGAGGGTCTGGCATTCCAGATGTGTGTCCAGAGTATAAATGTTGTTGCCTTTTGGTGCTTCTTAAAAGGGCAAATTAAAAAAAATAAAAAAAAGTCCTTTTTCCCATGCTAAAAATGACTTTAGATTAAATGCAGCCTCATGGGAAAGAGGATGAACGTGGACTTGTGCCAATCCCTCAGCAGAGCCTATTGTTGTTGTAACAGCACAGCTGTTATGATCCATAGACCCGTTGCAGTTACGTAATTTCTCTCCCCCTCTCTCTTTCTCTTTCTCTCTCTCTCTCTACCCACAAGAGATACAGCTGTGTTGTCCCCGTGCAGCAGAATGAGGTAGAACAGGTTCTCATTTTTTTTCTTGGTGACAGCCTCCAAATAATGCACTTTTAAAGACTGAGGCACTCATTTACATCGTTACTTTACTAATTATCACAGCCATAGGCAATTAAATTAGTTGTTATCTAGTTATGAAAGTATCAACTTTTTCTTTTCAGCATTTTCTTTGATAAAACTTCATGGCAACAAGCTCTTTAGAGAAGAGAAGCTGAGCTATACTGCTCCTGTCTTATGTGTTTGAGCTCATGCGACCTCAGCTCAACCCAGTTTAGGTACAGGCTGTTCGGTGTGTGTGTGCGTCACCTGATTAAAGTACACAGCACCAGGGGACACACAGCTGACAGCATACACGGGTAATTCTCAATTAATTTTTTGTAACATAGCCTAACATTATGTTTTCTTTCATACTACAGCATTTATTTGCATGTATAAGTATGTGTTTGTTTGTATGTATATACAATTAGTGCTCTTAAGGCTGAGCTGACCGGTTCTTCTCGTCCCAGCACATTTCGTTGTATTATTGTTCTTGTGTTTACCCGCACATGACAAATAAACCTGAACAACTCGAACTATTTTAAACTATTTTAAAGTGATTCTGCTGCAGCTGCTGATTAAAAACTAACTGGACATTTAAAAAAAACCAACACAACACTAAACCCCAATCCAGTGGTTCTCAAACTTTTTCTGGCATGTCAAAAAAAGAAATTTTAGTTAAAGGCCAGCACAATAGCATCAACATACCCTTCCCCCATAGATCATATTCGACCTAGTTTCATTCGGTATTTTTCCCCTGGTCATCCATGCCTCCTCGTCCAGTTTATCCAACACCTGAATTCCACTCGAGGAGATGTGACTCGTCTTGTCTGCCTCTTTGGTGTTTCACAGTAGGAAGCTGCTGTAGCTACAGCTGGAGGCACGGAGGAAACTGGAAGAACTTTTAAGTGCGCAAAATAGGATTAGACAAGACTAGAGGACTGGGGCCGGTCTACTTTAAAGGATTTTCTCCTGAGTGATGTAAATACCTGCAAGTTTGTTCAGCTACAATCATCTCAGGATCTGAGCAAATGTCAGGCTTCAATCATACGTGTCATTCGAGAGACTATTGAAAGACAAGCTGCGTGTGCAAATATCAAAGTGTCTGTTCCTGTTCAGTTCCCCCCCTTTACATTTGGTGTAAAGAGAATCTATATTCCAGTCTACTCCTGAAGTGCGCTCAGTTGAGTCTAGAAATACAAATTTCTGTGGGAAGCATGGTTTAAAAAGTAAGCTGTTCAGGATTTAGCAGTGAGGATTGTGTGCACTTTGTGGGTCAGTTGGTACCTTTTGCTGTGCCAGCACTAAAGACAGATGCAATGCCTATGGTGTGCTTCCATGCCGTCACAGCTGCTTCAGTGTAAAAACCCAGAAACATAATCAGGACACATTAAAGTCAATTTACATTTTTTATTTTTGCATATTTAACAAACTTGTGCATTCCAGATTTTTACAAAAAACCCAAACACATTGCTTGCTTTGTTAGCATTTCACAAGTGGCATGAGTAGGGCTGCAACAAATCAAAGTGCAGGTCCCCTCAGATGTTTTCATGACGCGCCTGCTCTTCAACACCACACCAGAGATGCAGCCACAGCAACAGATTAGCAGGAAACCATGCTTAAGTCAGACACTTCCACTGTACAGCGAGACATCAAGGCAAGTGAGTGGGGTTTGAGGGGGGAGGAGTTGTACAGCCATTGCTTTGTCAATTTGTAAGTACTTCAACTTGGGATACATGATAGAAAAGGTTGGAAAAAAAAAAGGCAAGGCATGTGGAATGTACAGTGCATAGGAGTGCTGGTCCGCATTACGATGTCTTCTCCTGTTCGATGACTGCAAAAAAGAGGAACAAAGTTTGCATCATTAGTTCCAAAGGCTGTGAACCATGGCAGCTTAAATATTCTGGGTTAAGGCAGTTTGTGAAATACTTACCCTCCTTGGTTGGCAATGTGTTTTTCTCCTGTGTCTCGGTCTTCTTCAGTTTGGACTTGTCAAAGCTGATGACTTCTGTGACGTCAGGTTTGTCACCCATGTCTGCAGAGGCTCTGAAAAGAGACAACCAAGAGACTTAATACAGGTTTTCCAACAGTTAAATAAGAAATCAAAATTAAGTTTAATTTACATAAGTTTCATGTAAAAGTGACTTTAGGGGGTTGAGAACACTGACCCTTATTCAAATTTCCCTGGTGTGCCTATCAGTGCCTGACTTGAGAACAGTCAGTTGGTGAGTGTGTGCAGCTGTGGGACCACCGCCCAGATGAGTAAACTGCCTTCAACTATTGCCTCTGAACAACTACTCACTTTAAAAATTGAGCACATGCCGTCTAATGCAAGTTAAAAGGCGTCGAGTTAAATATGTTAAAGTAACGGAAACAGCATGAAGTCTTTGTTGAGACGTCGAAGTTTCACAGAGTAGACAAAGCAACGACGTTTTGTCGCTATCGGTCGTTCTTTTGCGTTTCTTTTTTTAACTACGTCACATTTTGGCCATTTTCTTATTAATTCTGGTGGCTTTGAACGCATCCTGCGCAGCTGACGCCGTTTTATACTGAGGCAGGACGCTTAATCGATGAAAATACACGAAATAAATTAACATTCACTCAACAGCGGGTCTAAAAAAAATAATAATAAAAAAACAGGCTCGAAATAAAGTAGCATATGTTCGAAAAAACATTCAAACACACTTACCAAGGTTTCAGGCAGAGAAATAACTAGGTGCACGTCTCGCTGGAGCAGGGACACAGTGGTAACTTGAGCGTCAATCCCACAATAAATACTGCGCGGTATGCAAATGAGCCTCTGGCGTCACGCCCACTGCCTCTAAAGCCTGCTTTTGTACAAATATGTTTATTTTTCCATTAATGCCAAGAGCCAAACACTGCACATACCATCACCATATTTTACATTTTGTCAAATCTGTGTATTTATTTAAAGAGAAACTATCTGCGTTTAGTCAGCTGTGACCACATACATCAGATTATGGGTGTAATCAGTTCATCAGTGGTCTCTTTACAGAAGTCTTTGTGATCAAATCGATCCAGGTGTAATCCAGGTGTTTGTTCAATGCCACAAAGCGACCAAAACGCACGATATAAAGTGGTTTACGAGTGAGACGTTGAGTTAATTAGCTTAGGTTTAACTTGCACACTATTCAAAACTGCATTGGGGACGACACCTTGTGGGCAAATTAAGGAATAACCAGGAAATAATGCAATAGGAAATTCACCATGAGGAAGTGGGACTTCATTTAGGGTAGTTTATCTTATGATTATTTTTTAAAAATCGAGCAATAATCACCTGAAATAACTGAGATTGTAGTGCATTTTGTTCTTATAATAAATGACCACTTTACTGGTTAAACTTAAAGATATTTTCTAGGTTAATTGGAGATCAGATAACAGACATGCACAGGTTTGAAATGGTTTGATTTATTCACACAAGTGTACTATCTGCACACAAATCACATTCAGTATCATTGTATCAGCAAACTATCATGAAATAAAGTCTTTAATTGTCTTCTTTTTAGCTCCAGGTGATGAAAGTTGTGAAGGAATGCATCAGTTATGATATAAAGCAATGATTTGAAAACAAGCTTTCAGGTATTATTGTCCACTAAAGTTACAGTTCATCTCCAGACACTTTATCCAGCTTCTGCCCTCTGTTGATGCTTCATTTGCTGGTGAAGTACTTTGAATAAGCCTTGTTGTACATGGCCTGATTGTCTACTCTGACCACATTCCTCAGGTTTTGCCAAAACCAGGGCTCTGCAGCCGCTGTTCTCGGCCACTCCACGACACTTTTCCCACACAGCCTCCTCCTCAGGCGCAGGAAGTGAGAGTGCTGCAGCACGGGCTCCAACATCAGCAGCACGATCACATCCACGTTTTCATCAAGCAGTCTTTGGTGGGCCAGATGCATGGCCAGCTTGAAAACCCCGGTCTTGACATAGCCCTCCGTTAAGACAAACAGCGTCTTGTGGCTGTATCGGATGCTCTGAGTGAGGTTATCCACCATCGGGACTCCAGGAGGCCAATCCCTCTCCTCCAGACACAGAGGAAGACACTTCTCTCCTTCCTCTTCTAGTTTCACTCGCAGATCCCTCATCACCCACTCAGAAACATGCGGGTCTGTGGTGTCGTAAGTCACAAAGACATCATAAGCACTGTCTGTCGAGCTCAAGGGGCTGTATCCCTTCATCTTAGCTTTCATATAGTGCAGGACATAGGAGGCATCCCAGTAAAACAAGTGAGCAACAGTTGTCACAAACATAAAAATACCAATGAAGGCATGTGTGAGAATGTAGATCAAAAACGCCTCACTGTCATTTACACACTGGTTAATGTCAAAACTTATCAGAGCTTGACCCCTCCAGTTTTCTGGTGTGATACATGTCACTTCAGTGGTCAGTCTAGGGATCTTTACATCACTGTTTTCAATCCAGAGTATGAAATCTAATGAATCGCAGGTACACTGGAACGGGTTTCTCTGCAAGTACAAAGTCTTAATCTGATTCTGTGGTCCCGGTTGGAAGGTGGATTGATTGATGATGGTCAGGTTGTTGTAGCTAAGGCTAAGAGCCTTAAGGTTTTTTAAATGGTTAAAAAATCCATTGTCCAAGTGGAGAATTTTATTATGACTCAGGTCAAGGAATGTCAAACTAGTGTCGGTGAAGTTTAAGTTTATACCTCTCACATGTC
Organism: Sciaenops ocellatus; assembly: GCA_033000465.1. Lineage (NCBI taxonomy): Eukaryota > Metazoa > Chordata > Actinopteri > Sciaenidae > Sciaenops > Sciaenops ocellatus. The sequence continues at coordinate 8,209,716 of CP136868.1, forward strand.
GCAACGAATTGAAGCTCAGGTCTAAAGTTTGAAGTTGATGGAAAAACTTCAGATAGTCCCATTTAAAGTCATTAAGGGAGTTGTGATTTATGTATAGTTTGGTAAGATTACGTGGCAAATATTTATAAATGTTGTCCGGGATCTTTGCTATGCCGTTGTAGGATATATCTAAAATGGTCAAATTAGTAAGATTAGTAAAAAGCATCTTATATGAGCCATCTCTTTCTTTCCAAAGAATCCCGAGCTTATTATTCGAAAACCGAAGCTCAGTTAATGATTCGCTGTACATCTGTTTTGTCGATAATCTGGAAATGGAGTTATGACTCATATTCAGCGCTCTCAGGACGGGCAGATTTTTTGTAAAATTTAAATTATTGGTTACCCCAAACGCTTTAAAGTAGTGAGAATTATGACTGAGGTCTAGTACTTCTAGTTTCTTTAGTTCTGTGAAGGCGTAGTCATAGGCCAAATCAATCTTATTGCATGACAGGTCCAGGTATGTCAGATTAGGCATCAAGGAGAAGTCTGTTCCATTAAGTGCTGAGCTGAATCCATTTCCTGAGAGGTTAAGACATGCAATATCTCCGTAGCCGTCAAATTGCTTCGGAGAAATGAAGAAGAGATTATTTGAGCTGAGGATTAGCACTCGTCCAGCGTTGAAGCACTCTGCACTGACAAAGCTGTGTGATACCTTAAAAGAGAAATCTTTTGAACTGGGTTTCATGTGCGGTGAAATAGAAAGGTCTGACCTCTGATTGTATCCCTCACTTGGATGTGGGGGATTCTTCACTGGTATGGGATACAGCCTGTTTTCTGCGAGGTATATCATTTTCAATTTGGAGAATTTACTGAATACGGTGGAATCGGACTGAATAATGAAGTTAGTCCCTAAATTCAGTACAGACAGATTTTTGAGCTCATACAGAGGACTGAGCGTGTCTGGTCCAATACTCTGGAAGACCAAACCCTCTAAATGCAAAGTCCTAAGTGACACTAGTTTTGAAAACTCTTTTGAGAGATTTACCGTCTTGGGATAGTACTTGAGGGCAAAGTTGAACGAGAGATCGAGTTTTTCAAGGTGGGGAAGGTAACTTAGAAATTTTGCCTCCTCAGTAATTGGTTTTAGTAAGAAGTTAAATGCCAGGAACAATTCTTTAAGATTGGTCAGCCTCTCAAACCAGGAAGGATTCAGTTGGTTCAGTGAGTTTCCTCCCATGTTCAGTGTCTCAAGCTTTGTCAAATTGTGAAATGCATTGGGATGGATGCCAAGAGAAATGTTTTTGCAAGGAACACAGGGAAATGGAGCATTTTGACATCTTGGACAGCTCCCATGTATTTTTAGGACTTTCAAAAGTGTTAGCCCGTGAAAATCATCTTCAAATATGTTCTCTATGTGGTTATCACCAAGCATTAACATCTGTAATGACTTGGGTAATCCTTTGGGAACTTTAGTTAAGTTGTTAAAGGACAAGTCCAGAACCTGCAGTTTGGTCATAACTGCAAAACTTTTGTCCATAATCTCAACAGACTTCTCACAAGGATTCCAGATGTAGCAGTTTCTGGATAACCATAAATGTGTCACGTTTGTTATACCAGCGAGGCTCCCGTTATCCAATGACGTAATTTTGTTATTATTTAGACTAAGCTTTCTCACACTGTGAGGGAGATTGTCAGGGATTTTCGTCAGACAATTGCCATTTAGACTCAGTTCATACAGTTTTGTCAGATTGTTGAATGCGTTCACGTCAATGATCACTGGTTTCTTCTTGTTTGCCCAGCTGAGATTGAGCTGAGTTAGATTCAGCAGTTCAGGAAATGAATGAAACGAAATATTATGAATGAAATTTTCTGACAAGTCGAGCTCAGTTGCGTTATGAGTTATCCCGTAGGGTACTCTATGCAGGCGACGACCTTTGCAGTCAAACAGGATCTTAGAGGTATTGTAGGCCTCGACATCACAAGGGAACTGCGGCATCATCCATGCAGGTTTACAAGCAGCAGGCTGGATGTCATAATGGCACCACAGTGACAACAGCAGTAAGTGCATCCAACATGTGACGGCCTGTAGATAAATGATAAAATAAGTTAAATGGAGGAACTTTAGGTCATCAGTTTTAAAGAAAATGTTCACAGTGCTTAAAGCACTAGTCAGGTGCACATATGAACCTTGAAACCTTTTTTGCTTGTTGTAATCACTCCTAGTTATACTGGACATGTAACGAGATCCCTTCCTAATGCATTTCCAATCTACATTCTTTATTCTGTGCAAAAAAAATGCAATTCCAACGTTTATCTGAAGCCAATATGTGACTTTAGTAGAGTTAGACAAATCAAATGGAAATCTTTTCAGAATGGCACCACATAAAACCACCAGGTGGCAGTAGTCTTTAAGTTAAATACCACTCAACTGGAATAACTGCTCTTGGTATGAATTCTGTTAACCCCTTACAGCAAGACTCTGTAACTTTTGCTTAACTGAAACTATGCAATTGTGGCATGATGGTGAATACTAAATATACTATATTGCAACAATAGCACAAGTAGTGAAAAGTCATAACGTCAGTGACTTTACTCGTAAATGTCAGAAACATAACAACATTTAAATAAATTGTGCTATGTTTAGCTAACATAAGCTACTGGTCAAACCAGACCAAGTAGCAGCAAAACCCCTGAGCATACTGTACCACGAAATGGTGTGTGTTTTACGGTTAAGGTAAGTTCATTCTTCTTCCAAAAGCTGCATAGCCTCACTTTAACATCCAGGTTTCTCCTAAGCAGCTGTAGGTTGTTAAAGTTGTTTTTATTACACACCCTTCTACTTCACAGTTAATGAAATATGACTTTTTTCTATATATGTAACGGAAAGAATTACTTCCAAAAAATTTCAGCCTGACACTTTAGAAACTAGAATTCAAAATAAAGTTCTGTGTGTGCAGGTTTGAACAATGATTGGCTGCACAGCATGACTTTTACTCATCAGTCCTTGGTTAGCGGTTAACTGTCATCCTCTAAAAATGGAAAGTGATACTCGTAGAATAAAGATGATATGAAATAGCCTTTCCCACCACACAGTTTGTGAGTAAACTTTAATGAGCTATATTAAAAACACTTTGTTATCAAAATAAATGTACACATTGTAAAGTTCTTTGCAAAAAAAAAAAAAAAAAACAATCACAGAAGCACAAAATCATTAAAGATTACATTACAGAAAAGCACATGCAGGTAAACAGTAAATGCATAACGTAACGATGGAGAAGTTATAAGTAAAGAATTCATTTTTGGTAGAAAAATCTACTACACAAAGAGCAAAGTTTAAAAACAGCACAGAGCAACTTGTATCAGCAAAACTCACCATCGTGCACGTATTGTTTTGATTCCTTGAATGACAGCCTTGAAAAGAGCTGACGTGCTTGAAAAATTCACTATTTACAAAAACCCCTATCTTGTCGTGTCATCAAGTCAACACAAGCCAAAATATCCTGCTCTAATCTCAACGTTCTGTAGCTTAAATATTACATTACACGTTTAAAAGAAAAAATCCTGCCGTTGCTCAAATCGGTCATATCAGCAACAAAGTGACTCGTTCTCACAACAAGATAGGCTCTCCAACAGAAGTAGCACGTCAAATACAAGAAGTACTTTGGTTTCATTTCCCTGTTTCATGTTGGCAGTTTCATTGCCATCTCAGACACAAATTAAAAAAAGATAGTATGCCAATCACTTAGATTTAAATGTCTACACATTGTAATTCATATACAGAAGTACATTCAGAGAAGAACTAAAATAATAGAAGGAACAGACATATTAGAGTATATTGTTCTATTTACAGTGTCTCTTTAAAGAGATTGCTGTATTGTTTGTGGCTTTCTGTCACTAATACACTTCTCAGGCTGAACCAGAAGTATGGCTGTGCTTGAGGATTTGTTGGCCACTCAAGTACAGACCTCTTATACAGTCTCTTCCTCAATCTCAAGTACTTTGAATTGCAAGGTACTTTCTCCAGGAAGATCAGTACGATGACGTCATTTTTTTCATCCATCAGCCTTTGGTGAGCCATGTAGAAAGCTGTCTTGAAGTTGCCACTTTGAATATATCTGCTGGTGAGAATGAACATGGTCCTCTTGCTCTTGTGGATGCTCTGGGAGAGGTTGTCGATTAGAGGACACCCAGGGATCCAGTCGCGTTCCTCCAGACACAGCGTCAGAGGACGATCTCCGTGTTCCTCCAAGTGAAAGCACATTTCCTTCATCACCCACTCCGTCACTGCAGGATCCTCCTTGTCGTACATCACAAAGGCATCATAGACAGAGCTTTGGGAGTACAGGCGTCCATAGCCTTTGAGCTTGGCCCTGCAGAAGTGGTAGATGTACCAGACATCCCACAGGAAGAGGTGGCTGGAGATGGACAGGGCGAGGAAGCTGAGGGTCAGAGAAGTCATGAGGGTGTAGAGGATGATTGACAGGTAGCTGTGCTGGCAGGCCTGCAGGTCCACTGAGACCACAGCTTTACCCCTCTGTGCTCCTGGAGAGGCACAGGTGACATCTGTAGCCAGTCTGGGGATGGGCACCGTTGTCCTGTTGAGCCACATTACGAACCAAGTGGTATTGCAACTGCACACAAATCTGTTGTTGTGCAGAAGCAGCATCTGCATCTGACCAATAACATCATCTGGAAAGCTCGATTTGTCAATGTTCTTTATGCGGTTATAACTAAGATCCAAATACCTTAAGTTGTAGGCATCCTTGAGGAAATCTGGTGTGAGTTTTAGGATTTGGTTATGATGTAAAACAAGTTTTTCGAGAGATTTGGTACAGTTTGACAGCATGCGTGGAACAGTAGTTAAGCTGTTTCCGCTGAGATCTAAGACTCGCAAAGAATGTATAAACTGTAATTCCCCCCAGTAAAATGAATGTAGTCTGTTCTTTTTGATGTAGAGCTCAGACAGTTTGTCTGGCAGACCGCTGAACACCGGCTTTGGAATGTTATCGAGGTTGTTCTCCGAGATGTCGAGGACGGTCAGATTAAATAATTTCTTAAAGTAATTGAAATATCTGCTGTCCCCATCTCTCCACATCACATCTAACCGGTTATCTCTAAACTCTAACCTCTCTAGAGATTCACTCTCCAGCTCTGTGTTAGTGGACGTAGAGATCTTGTTGTGGTTCATCATCAGTATCTTGAGTTTTTTCAAATTTCGAGTGAAATTAAGCATGTGAGTCAAGCCCTCTGACTCAAAATAATAATTGTTTTTACTTATATCCAAGATGACCAGATTGCTCAGCTCTTGAAATGCAGTGGAGTAGAGCAGGTCCAGGCGATTTGAGGAGAAGTCCAGATATTGTAAATTAGTCAGATGGGTAAATTCAGATCCATTCAGACTTTGGCTCATTGCATTTCCAGACAAATTGAGACATCTCAGCTCCCCAAGATTTAAAAAACTCGGATGCAAGAAGAATATGTTGTTTCTGCTCACATCCAGAGTTTTGCCAAACTGACTGCACTCCCTTTTGACAAAGGATGTAATAACGCCAAGTTCTTTACTTTTGTATTTGCAGCTGCGTGCATATTCATCATATCTGAAGTAATGAATCTCTCTCACTTCCTTATTTTGGTACTGAGCAGCAGCTGACATGGGTGACCACTGAAACAGCTCTCCTCCAGAGAAACCAACAGCATCTTGGCCGTCAGAGGGGGAAGATATCTTATTGTCAGAGAGGCTAATTATTTTAAAGCTTTTTAATTCCATCACAATACTAAGGTTTATCATTTTAATGAAGTTTGTACCCAGATCTACAACTTCCAAGTCTGGGAGAGCCTTTAAAGGAGCAATGCTCTCTGGTTTTAGCTGCTGAAACACATAGCCCTTTAGTCTGAGAATTTTAAGGGATTTGAGGGAAGCAAAACTGCAGTTCAGTCTCAGTGTTTGAGGATACTTCTGCAGCTCATAGTTAAATGACAGGTCCAGTTCTTCTAGTTTGCCAAGGAAACGTGGGAAGGCAGTGACTCCCATCTCTCTTGCCAAAAAGTTTGACGAGAGATCAAGCACTCTGAGCTCCGACGTGCTTGCAAACCATTCAGACGGTACAGATATCAGAGAGTTGCTGTGCATGCGGAGTGTCTTCAGTTTCGTGAGCATTTTAAAAGCCGTCTTGCTGATTTTAAGCGGCGAATTGTTCGGGCACGGGTTGCATGGGAAAGGAGCATTGTAACATCGGGGACAGTTTCCGCTAATATCCAGAATCTCAAGGTTTGTTAGGTTTTTGAAATCCTCGTCTGTGACTTCTTCAATGTTGTTGTTGTAGAGATACAACTCCTTGAGGCTTGTTGGTAGTTGATGTGGAATATAGGATAAGTTATTTGACTTAAGGCATAACAATGTTAAATTTTTAAGCTGCAAAAACGCACCTTCCTCTATATAATAGGAATAATTGCATGGGTTACGATAATAGCAGTTTTGACTGAGGTAAAGCATCTCAACATTTCTGATCCCAGAGAGGTTTGCTTTAGAAATATGAAAAATGTTATTCACTTCCAAGCTCAGCAGGATCAGGTTTGAAGGCAGGCCTTTGGGTATACTGTTGAGCTGATTGCCATCTAGATACAGCGCTCGCAGATTCTTCAGGCTGGCAAAGGCATGCTCCTCTATTGTCACACTCTTGGTGCATATGCGGTCCTTGGGCCCGATTTTGACGGGCACACAGTTGCACCTCATGTCAATCTCAGTCAGGTTCACCAGCTCTCGGAAGGAGGTGGAGTTTAATTGAGGGATATGGTTGATGGTGAGCGTCAGATTGGTAGTGTCTCTGGGGATGCCGTTGGGGATATCCTTGAGGTTTCTCTCAGTGCAGTTCACTTTCACCTCAGTCCCGTTGCTTTCCTCGCTAACATCACATGGCAGAGTTTTGGGGTATGAAATGTTAGCTGTTGATATGGAGAGAAAGCACCACAGGCCCAGCAGCGGCACACACATCTGTATTGAAACACAAGGCGGCACTGAGAAATGTGTGCAGGTGGAAAGCTAAAAATACAGTTACAGTACTAATAAACCACACATAATGAACACATCAAGCAGAATCACATGCTAAAATTTGAGTAAAGATAAACAGGACATGCTTAGTAATAAAAATAAAAAATGGAACAAGCTTGCGTTTCATTTTCCACCTCGTGGAAAGCCCTTCTGATCAAAGCCAACCTTCCATTTCACCACTTACAGTATGAATGCGATTATAATACAATAGAGCAAAATAGAACAAAAGTAACTGATACTCACCAGGTGGAAGAACATTGTTCACGTGAGAGATTAAAAAGAGGTCCTGCTATGAGTCCTGTTGTCGTGGCATCGAGTACTGAAAGAACACTGTAACACTAACATTGATATTCGGTGATAAGGGGAAAGTGACAGGTGTCTGGGTTAACCCATTTTGTGTATAATTAGCCAGAATCAGTTCCCTCTTTTCACAAACCACACACATCCAAATCTTCCATCTTTTACCATGTCTGTAATAACAGTTGTCTGGTGGCTGTTTGTTATATAATGATGCCATCCTGTGCTTTATGCTAATGTTGCTATAAAGAGGCATCCTTTATAAAAGATTGATTACGGATTAAGGTCTCTTGTGTCCTAATGGCACAGCTGGAGGAGTTGTTGGTTATTCAAGTTATTTAACCACTGGTGGTTTCATTTCTGACTGTCTTGTAGGGTAAAGTGAAACCTATGCTTGGATTGAGGTTTACCAGCTCCCACGGTAGACATGCTATTCTGGCATTGGGCAGAATCTTAATCTGTAACCTGTGACTACAGACACCGTAGTTTTATAAAAAAAATCATCTACCTGATCTGCTTCTTTTACAGTAAAAAGGCGTGATGACAAGAGACATGTTAGCAGCTCTAGGGATGACAATGTCGGCCTGTTTTTCTGTCCACCACTTTGGTCCAGACTGAAATATCTTAACAACTACTGGACGGATTGTAACGAAAATTTCTCCAGACATTAATGGTCCTCAGAGGATGAATTCTTCTGATTTTGACCTGCCATCACTGGCAGGTCGAAGTTTTCACTTGAAATATCTCTACATCTACTAGAATTTTGTGATATTCACAGTTCCCAGGCAATACTGACTTTTCCTCTTGTGCCACCACGAGGTTGACATTTGTGATTCAGTCTTCACAAATTAGATTAATTGCCATTAAAGTTGATACATATGTTCATAACCCACCTCAGGATGAACTAGCCTGAACTTTAGTGTTTAACTTTTCATCTAGCTCCATCATCAGGTCATCACCAAATACCTGCTGAGCTAATGACATTCCCATCAGCCTGTGATTTGTGTTTTGTGCTAATTAGCAAAGGTTAGCATACCAACAAGCTGAACTCTGGTGAATATTGTCGCTGTGGGCATGTCGATGCATGCCTATGTTAGTATTTAGCTCAGAGCACAGCTTCACAGAGCTGCTGGCATGGCTGCAGACTCCCAGATGCACGAGCGTTGTCGTGCAAGCGTGTGCTTGACTACTCACACATTGTGCAAACGCTCTCTCCCGTGAGTAAGTGGGCCATGATCATCATTAATGCAAAGAGCATTACCAACACTCAGGCTTGAGTAAATAGTAAAATCATGCATTATTAAATATTGTTATAAAACTAAACATATTGTTGGGCATGCAACTTTTATGTATGAGTAATGCAATATTAGGAGCAAACTTGTATAATCTAGAAAAGGCCTGTTATTTTGTTTTTAATGCTTCTGCGCTCGACTAAAAAGAGAATTGATGATTACGAATTTCCGGGAACAACTGCAAAATTAAATAAAAAAGAATATGGTATTTTTGTGAGAGGAACCAAACTCATGTTTATTAAAAGACAAACAGACAAAAAATAATATTTGAGATAAGACATTTTTTAAAAGTTTTAATCTTTTTAATGATGTCGACAAAAAATAACAGGAAAGAAGTACTCGGTGTTCATGTGTAAAGTATTCGTTAAATTAAGGTGAATCCAGCAAATGAAAAAGTCATACGCGTTACTTTAATTCGATCACGTCTCGTCGTGTGCAATGATTTGTCTAGAGCTGTATATAGGGTATGCATTTCTCCAACATAATATATATTTTTACAATTTATAAACAAGGTACTAATAAGGTTGTAATAATCTACATGTTATGCCCCTAATATAACCAATAAATCTTTAAAATAATCCCTATTATGTCAGTATTAGATAATATACTTGAGGAGTGTCTTATGCTTCTTTGAAGAGGCCTTAATATAATCTGTTTAAAATTCTAATGATTCTTATCATTTTTACTTTACATAATAAAATATTGTATACACAAGGCAAGTTTTTTTTTCTTTCACAGCAGTTCACATTGGTTGTTAAACCCATGTCTCTTATGTATGGCTTTAAAATCAATAATCAGGACAAAATAACAACAGTTTATTTGTTGAGCAGTGTTTTCAGCGAGTGAATTAGTGTGTTTATAATAGCAGACATGGTGGCAGAGTGATGTGTCAATGCATTCACACTTTGGTCACTGGGGGAGCTTCCTGAAGCCGACTCAGCAGCTTTCAGCAGACATACGTAGTTCATGACGACCTCGTCCACCTTGGCTACCACCTCGCGCCGCTCGCCCTCGGTGCTCAGGCCTTCCACAAGTGACATGCATGCTTGCGTTAGGCAGCAGAGTGTGTGGAAGCTGTGCGTCAGAGTGAGCAGTAACTCCTCTGGACTGCTGTACTCCGCGGCCATCTGACTGCAGGCGCTTCTCAGCACTTTGGCCTGCATGAAAAGCAGCTGGGAGAACGAATCCATGTCATCCTCGTTGACCTCCTGCCTCCCACCTGCAATGCCGACGCTCGACCGCAACACGCTGACCATATCTAAGGCATCCTTCCGTGCAAGTGCGAAACCTGTGCAAAGGCTGTAGGTTTTTCCCTTCATGGAATTTACACGAGCGAGCCTTGCTTTGAGGCTCATGTCATTCATAGCTAAGGCCATGTTACTCTGATCAGCCTCACGGTCAGATTTCAAGACTGTGTTTTCGTCACGACTGAAAGGAACCGAGCTGACAGAGAACAGGGCATGTGAGGGCATCTGTCTGTCTTTATTGTCACCATCAGCGGTTGTCTTTCTCCGCAGGAAGCAGTGACTGAATGGCCCACGGCATCTCCACATACCGGCGTCCAGCCTTGGTACTGGTGACTCTGGCAGCAAGAGGGGAGCTCTTAGCTGCCTCCTACCAGATGAATTGACTGAACCCTGGGACAAGCTTTTGGGTAAGGTTTTGGCAGAGAATATCCTCTGTACTTTTGGAGGATCTTGAGACTGGAAATTCAGACCACGACTCTTCCCTGTAAGTGTGGCTTTGGTCTTATCTAACAGTGCTTCTAAGCTCTTGGAACCTGGCATTATGGTGCTCCAGCTCCTCCTGAGCATTCGGACCCTGCGTGGCTTCCCGAGGCTGCCTGATGTAGGGTTGCATGAAGATCCGCTTGAAGGGAAAGCCAGGGCATGTGGGTCGGGTTCGGGGCTGGCCTGTGTTAGCCCGCTGGGCTCTGTGCTACTTCTTAATGATGATGGTGACATGGTTGTTGTGGTGGTACTGGTCTCATTACAGAGAGCTAAAGATGACTCTTCCCCAACCTTCTTCAGCTGTGTGCAAGCTACACTAGGGGTAGTAGGAAAACAAAGAGAATTGTTAAGCATCTCACTCAGCACATATTCATCGTCTTAATTTCTAAAGGTTCAAATAGATGAGTGACATTTTAGAAAATGTCCTTATTGCAGGTAAATAAGGGCAGTGATATGTTTTGAAGCAGTGGCTCTCAACATTTTTGGCTTTGGACACATTAAAACCTCAATGTCTTTTTGTAGCCCCCTTGAGACAGATCATTTCATTGGAAGGATTTTTAAGAGGCCTGAGGGGGTGAAGGTACTTTGATATTTTCAGGCCAACATCAGCCCCCCTCGGTAGTATCTTGCCATGTAGATAGTTATTATTTTATCTGCCAAGGTCTTGAATTATCAATCTCTAATGATAATAATGATCTGTTGGTCTCAACCATTGGAAATTCATTAACTAACATAACTAGCGCCTCAAGCAGGTCTAGTATTTTCCAATATTTCGGCTTATAACAGGTTGTGACCTCTGTGGCTGTGAAGTGAAGCCAATGCAGAAGTGCCAAAAACTGCAGTTCCTCAAATGTCCACTTGAGGCTGGCTACAGAATGAGTCAACCTCCATAAGTCCCCATGTTAAAATGTCCAACTTCACAGCAGAAATAAACATGTTTACAGCCTGGTACAAAAAACAGTTTTGGTCTCTGTAGTTAATTTCCCCGTTCATGACGACTCTACTGAATCTGTTTGTTGTTTTTATTCACCCATTCAAATTATATTAAGGCTTAAAGTTACACATCATTAACAGCGTGGCTGCTTTGACTGACAGGTAGATGCCATTACAGATGGCTTGTTTGAGCAGCCTGGCGTCATTTGACCCGCCTCAGGTCAAATGACCAATGATCTATGTCTTTGCTCATTAGAGATAGAGGGTAGGACTGCCAACATGGCGGCGACCAGGGCCAGGGATTCTGAGCTTCAAACGGCTCTTCACAAACCTACAGGTGACATCACGCTCATGGTGTCCATTCTTTATCAGTGGTTTATAACTAAATACCTGCAAAAGCTAATAACAGTCTCATCACCCTCAGCTGTACTATGTTTAGTTCTAATTAGCAAATGTTGCCATGCGAACATGCTAAACTAGGATGGTGAACATGGTAAACACTGAGTGTGTTAGCCTGCCGCCATTTTCAAGTACAGCTTCACAGCAGAAATAGAATGGAGTCTCACAGACAGTTATTTTAAAACTGGGGAAATAAAACTAAGACTCTGCAGGGCTAGATACCGTGAGATAAATGAGAAACCGTGTTGTTTGTATGAACCCTTATTTGCCTGCAGTGAGTCATTTTAGTAAATGTGCACTCACACAGACATCGATAAGAGAGAGCACCCTCATGTTTAGTTTTACCTGTGGTTTCTTTTATTTTGGGCATTCTGTGACTGCCGTCCCGTGTAATCGCAAACCCGGGCTCAGCGCTGGTGGCTGCATGGATCTTCCTCAGCAGGGTGGGGTCCATGGGATGGCCAACCTTCCCCTGACTCAGGGGCCCGTAAGCTCTCTCCTCAGCGGTTACATAACTCAGCCCCTTGAGCGAGGACTCTGAAAGTACATGCATATTGTCTGTGGCACAAAGGGGAGAATCCATGGGAGTGACACAGCTGCTGCTGCCTGTGCTGCAACCGGCGTCTATAGAGGAACACTGTGAGCTCTGGAGAGAATGAACGCCCTCACTCTGCATCGATGACATGCGCTTGCTCACGTGGTATTCGTATAACCGCGCGGCGTCTTGCTCGGACGGTGGAATCTTCATTTGCTGCTGCTCATTATCTTGTGAAGTAGCATCTCCCTCTGCAGACACTGGCCCTTTGGACGGAGAACGGAGATGGGCATTCAAGTGTTGGCTTCTTTCATCCGAGTCCTGTTTCTCTCCCTTTACTGTCAACCTATCTGCGTGGGAAGCCTGTGAGTCATTCACACATTCTGGAGAGAGATTTTCCACCATTTTGTGTCCAGGCGCTCTCTGCTGCCATTTTTGATGCCTGTCTTTAAAGTGCGTTCGGCCCAGATCAAGTTGATTCATGTAATAGGAATCTCTCACAGTGAAAGCGTTGTACTTCCCAACAAGATGAGGGGCTTCCTCTTTAGGTGGGTCTTGAGACGTCACGTGAGATTTATCAGAGGACTCACAGGTATCTCCTTGGCCTCTGCTCTCTGCCTCCCTCTGTTTTCCCCTCTGCCTGCTCATTACCGAGCCTATGTGCATCTTGGTGAAGTATTCACTCACTGATTTTATTTCCATTGTCTCTGGCTCCATCTCACCACCATCTGAGTGAAAAATCTGGGAGGAGGCAACTGCAGATGATTTGGACTCCTCCTCCTGATGCTCCTGGGGGTTGTACTGCATAGCTGCCGCTCCACCATCGCTAGGTGCAGCTACCTCCGCCTTTTCCTCGCTAGGGGCGTGGTACCCTTCTGTCATGGCTACGTGCATCCTCAGGTGGTTCTCTGAGTGTCTCTGAGCGGTGGCCAGCTCGGAGCTCTCTGTCATCTCAGAGGAATTTGTCTCGTTGCCAGAATCTGAGGACTCGGGACTAAATGCTCGTGATATTTCTACACCTGTGTACCACAGAAAGACAAACATCTCATTAACAACTTCATCTGAGGCACATATCACATATCACAGATTAGGGAACGAGTCAAATAAAGTTCATGGTCATGAATAATTACTTCGGAATGACAATAACAAATATAAATCACTAATAACAGTCCAAACGGCAGATTATAGCATCTATAAATATTGACAGAGGCCTAAATTGGATGATTATTTTAAAATATTTGTTTTCATTTTTCCACATTAGTGACAAAACTCTGATAATGTGCAGTGTTCAGTTGAGAAAAACCAATAAAAATGATCCACAAAACAACCATAAATCATGACAAAACGAATGATGCTCTAATGAACACGACTGTTTGTATGCTCAAACGAATGAAGAAATACTCACACAAATGGAAACATAGAACAAAATGGGCTTTATTGAAAAAAGAAAAAAAAAAATCAACAACAACAAATCAAAAGTGAATGGCTGGAACGTGCGCTGTGTTAATGGATGAACGTTACAATAGTGTAAGGAGAACCTGTGCTACTCTCGGACTGTGCTGGACTCTGTTCCTCAGATGCAGCGAGGGCCTCGAGTGCCTGTAAGGTGGACACCACCGCGTCGTTTAGAGGCTCCCCGTGGCCCTCTGCTCTGTGGGTGGGCACTGAATCTATGAGGGACACTGGGATATCATTGCAGGCCCCCTGGGCTTGAGTCCCGGCCCCCTGCTGCTCTTCCTCGTCCGAGCTGTCCCTGAAGCCTGGAGGAGGAGCAGCGATAGCCAGGTTAAGGGAGTGCAGCAGTACGTCATTGTCCTCCTCGTCGTTACCCTCCGGTGGGGGAGGGAGGGAGGTCAAGTCGATGATGTCATCGCTGGACCCTGAGAGCGAGAGTAACATCGGCTTGTCAATGTCGCTCATCACCAAGTCCTCCTCGCAGCTGATGTCGTCCTCATCCTCCGCGTCATCTGTCGTCTCCGCGTAGCAGATGTCGTGCAGCAGCGGCTCCTCGATGCATTCGGTAGGACCAAAGATTTTGGTGGAGTACTGATACCCGTCCCCATCTTCTATGGCATCCATCATCTTATAGTCCTCCTCGAGACGCCTGTACATGGGGCTGTGATTGTCTAGAATCTCTGGGCCCTCATCCATCAGTCTCTGGTAGCCCAGATTCTGGGGGTTCACGCTGTCTAAGGGAGGATCTCCAAATATGAAGGAGACCTTTGCACTCCTGGAGGACTCTTGGGGTTTGGGCCTTGTGACGTTGAGGTAAGTTTGGGAGCAAGGGATTCTGCAGCACTCCACTCTCTCTGCCATGTGCATCGTGTGCTGGGGTTGGTGGATCTCAGTTATGTAGACAGGTTGGCCCTCACATCTCCCGTGGTCGAGGTATTCATACTCCTGGTCAGAATAGTCTTGGCTGCACTTCTGGTTGTTTCTCTCTTCACATTCTTTATGGGGTGTGCTGTATGTACACTCGATGGCCTGGTAGTTCTGCTTTACTCTCCCCATGTGGCCTGCAAAAAGAGGAACCAAAATTGAAACAGCTCTTTTTAAACACAACACTTTCTGATGAGTCATCTTGGTGATAAATTCAGACGTACTTGTTTCCATGCTGTCTGTGTTTTTGGCCACATTGAAGATGGAGCGCCGAGAGTCCACCAGTAATCTGTAGTAGCCAGCAGTCAAACAGGCCAGATTCATTGCATCAACAGACTCCATTAAGAGAGTGATGGGCTGTGAAAGAGGCAGATAAGCAGATGACAATGAGCGCAAAATAAATGGGAGAGCGCAGCTGTCCAATGAGGTTATAATGACTGCTGAACACTCGGTGTTGTTGGGGGGGAAAGAAACACACACAATGCATATGTTTATGTGCATTGTTTTCAAAAAGAAGAAGTCTATTAACCTTTACGTCCAGAACATGTAGTTCCACTCTGACTCTGTTCTCATCTTCTGTATACATCTCAATGCGGTTGACGTGACTGAAATCAGCGAGAAGTGCCACCAGGTTTGTTTTGGTGTTAATCACATGGCTTATGCCATATTTAGGCCCGACCAGCAGCGTCACTTCTGTGTGCTTCTCGCCTTGCTGTGAAAGGGAAGGGAGTTGTCAGCACATATATATCACTTTCTGCACACTGGCTGCGTATAATGCGAGGTAGCAAGATGGTTTCACTCACAACTAGGGTGGATTTAAACACCCGTCCTCCGTACAGCCTCAAGTCACTCAGATACTTCAGATAGTGGACCTTTGCCTGCAAGGCGGTCAGCTGGAAAAGAGAGGAAACAAAAGACGTAGGATAAGATAGAAGCTGAAATAATTAAAATGATGTAATGCTCAACTGAGTTTAAAAAAAGGTGCAACATTATCTGTTCCACCCGGTGTTATTATTCTGAAACTTAACAGTCCACTAGGTGGTATTCAAGAGTCTCTTCAGATGCCTCTCTTTTCTCTCTGGAGAGAGGAAAAAAAAGGAGGATAAATCACACTACCTTTTTACCAGGCGGCACCAGGTTCTGGTTGGTTTTGAGGATGTGAGTGAGGGCTTTTTTGATGTTCTTCTCTTTCATGCTAGACAGCACGGCAGGAGGCAGGAACAACGCCAGACCCCACTCCTTCCTGCGGACGCACAATTCAGGAAGATTAGAGAAGGTCACTCAATCACTATGACAAACGGCCAAGTCATCATTCTTGACCCGTGATCGATTTACTTCACCCACAGGTGGTGTATTGATTAACTGACAGGCTGCGATCAGAATCGTCAACTAACCGGCGGGCATGTATCTTCTGACATTTCAGGAGAACAATCCTAGTGAGGTTGTTTAATTGTATAACAACATTCTGCTAGTGTCCTCTACAACTGGTATAAGTCATGATGAACAACAAAATGCGAAATCCAATCTACTTACTCGATATACTTGAGGGAAACTTTCTGGGACTGCTTGGTATTGATGGTCAGAATATACATTTGCAGGGCAGCCAGATGGAGGGCCGTGTCGTATTTCAGCTCTGACCCAAATCTCTCCAGTACCACATCATTACAGCTCTAGAAGAGCCGGAGAGGGAGAGGACAGGAGGTGGTTACACTTGAGTTACTCTTCTTATCATGAAATGTGAGACAACAACACACCTACAGCAACCATGTGTCGGCTGAGGTCATTATGATAGTCTAAAGTCGAGCCTCAGTCCTGGCCCTGAGGCGTTTCCAGATCGGCACATTTAAAAAACTTTCACTATATAAATATAATATATTGCATCTGCTGATATTTACCTGAACATATAGGTACTCAAATGCTACCGCGTCTCTCCTAAGCAGGTCCACGGGATCCTTTGGGACAAAAGTGATGCGAAAAAAGCACTTCATCTTGTGCGACCCTGGCCTCTGTGTCACCTAGGGCACAAGTCAGAAGATCCCATCAGTCAAATTATCTCCTAACAAGTGCGTACACGTTCTTTTTTTCAGATAAACATGTATTACATGCAACATTTGATATTAAGAGTCAAATTTTGACAGCGATTCAAGGAATGGTTTGACATTTTGGGAAACAGGCTGAAGTTTTCTTGCCGAGGGTTAGATGAGAGGATCGATACGGCTGTCATATTTGTTCGTTAAAATATGTATCCGCAGCGAGGAGATGGTTAACTAAAATCCAAGTAGCAGCACCTCTGAAGATCACAAATTAGGTGTAAAAACAAGAAGCATTGTTTTTTCCTTAGGGACTATTACAGGGATGTATTGATTTTCTCTTGCTCTTGCCAAGAAAGTGAATATTTCCTAAAATGTCAAACTATTCCTTTAACATTTTTCATATGTAGCCATATGATAAAGAGCCTGCAGTTTTGCTTCTGTCGTCGTACCACTACAAAAATATTTCACTGTACGCTGAAGACAAGGGTGGTACCCTCCATCTGTTTTGCCACCAAGTCTATTATTTAACTGCCTGTCTCCTTTTTAGCAGCACCCAGGAGAGCTGTCTCACCTGAGTTAGCATCTCCTGCTCATGCAGGAGCATGAGTTTGCTGGCAGATCCCTCGGCTCTTTGCTCCAGCATCAGGGAGAAGTGCTCAATGCTCTTAATGGATAGCTTCTCTTGAAGGGTCAAGATGACATCCTTTTCACACAGACAAAGTAGTAGTTAATACAATATGAGAACCGTGCAGATGCAGCAGCCTCCTCGTTGCTCAGATCGATGTCATGACCATTAATCATTTTCACAGCCGAACACACACACACACACACACACACACACACAAAAGAAACGTGACTACCACTGAACATAAAATCAGGATTTCACCTATCGAGGAAAATGCTGACCAAGTAACCTCAGCTCCACAGTTAATTAAGTTCAAAATGTTTTTTGTCTGAATCATAATTTGAGTTTAGATAAGGTCCCGAAGGCCATGGTGAAGAGAGGAGTTTCATAATGTACATTTTAACTGTGAACATCCAGCATTTACTGTAAGAATCACTTCAGATTACGCGACTGCACACTCACAGCGAAGCAAGGTTCTTTCATGATACCTACCTTAATCGATGTGTTGCTGTCAAATCTAAATGATTTAGTCTGCCCGTTCTCCAGGTACACCTTCAGAACATTTGGCATAAAGAGAAGGGAGTTGTCCTTCACCGTTTCCTGAGGGCGGAAGGAGAATCATTTGATCAACAAATCTCAGTTTTTCTAATTTAAAGCTGTTCAAACACTGTTGGTTAAAGTAGTGTGGGAGTTGGGTTTGAAAATTCTCTAATTAGAGGACGCCTGGAAGAAAATGACTACACATTCAAGATCTCAAAATGGAAGTGACTGTGTGGGTTAAAGGAAAATAATACTTCAACGTTTTGGGAAAGATATTGTTGCTTTCTTGCTGGGATGAGAGGTTTGATACCGCTCTTATATCTGTATGTTAATTATGATGTTACAGTCAGGAGACCTTTGGCTTACCATAGCATAGAGACTCGTATAGGATAGAAAAACAATATATAATATGTGAATTAGTGACCTTTTAAAGTCGCTGGTAGGCGGGTTTGTTTTTACCTTCCAGTCTTAATGCTAAGCTAAGCTCTCCTGGCTGTAGCTTCATATATAATGGGTACAGATACTGTACGACGGCGGCATAGATTTTCTCATCTAACTCTCAGCAATGAAACAAATTAGCATATTTCCCAAAATGTCAAACTATGTTTTTTTTAAAAATGTACGCGGCCTATTGTGATTCATTTCACTTCAACATCATTTTTCATTGAGACAAAACAGTAGTGAAAGTAATACAAAGCAATACAATGGTGCATCTTCCTCAGTAATCACTGTCTGGTTTTTATGTATGATCCCGTCTCTTTGTTCTGAGGATATGACTCCCTAATAGTGTTCTTACTTTGTGGTTGCTCTCTAAAAAAAAACCTCTTCTCTGTGTGACACATCCGACAAATCAGGGAAACTCTCTGCGAGAGCGTCCCGCTTTTTTTCAGTCAATCAAACCCACATGCTCTCTATTTCATCTCAGTAATGGCAGTATGATGAGAAGAAAAAAAGAGGAAGAGGTGCACTTCTTATTCATGCGTGTCTTCATTTTTACGGTTAGTGATTTCTAATATTTTAACTCTGCTCTATGCCAGTTTTTAGAGTTTAAGTCTGCTGCTGCTGTCTCCTGTTCAGATCCTTGATGTGTACAAAATGAATCAGTGTCCAGTGTGACTTACGGGGACCTGGCCATTGATGATGACCTCTTCAGCGAAGCGGACTTTAACAGGATTAGTCTTTAACTTGGCCTTTTTGGCTGCGCTGATGAATGCCGACTTGGGCGACTTTTGTGGTTGGGAAAGAGGAGAAAAAAACAAACAAACAGAGACTTTAAAAGGAAAATCAGTTCGTCTAGAGATCAGTCGTGTTGTTTTCAGCTCCGCACAATTCAAGGACGCGTTCCCTTCTTGAGACATGACAACCTCCCATTTCCATATCCTCCGCCTTCGGTGCTGATGCAATTAAGGTGGCTCTGTTTAAGGGCATAAGGACACCCTCACTGTTGGTATGTCATTGATGCTGCAAAGAAACGTCTGGTAAACGGAAACAATTACAGGCTGGATTATAAGAGCTGCCTGGTCCTCTGAGTATTGTGGAATACTACACCCATGTTTTTCTGAAAATCAAATCCTTATTCAAGTTAAGCCTCTTGTTCACACTCATCGTGCTGAGCCTCTGAAACACTCATTGATTAAATGAAATGCACGATGAGTGGATGTATTTAGACATTTTCAGGAAACGCCGCATGGTATAAAAACATTAAAATTACCATCACAGCGTGTTAAGAATCACCAGATTTCATCAGAGTTTCCTGCATATATGTTATTTTCTGTGAGCACGCGCTGATGTTTGGTCTATTTTTGGAGGGAATTCAAGCAGAATTCCATTTCCACTGATTTATTACGTGAGCTGTAAACAAAGGCCGAATATGTGCTCATGGCACTGCGCGTTCACCACCATCTGGTGCACTGTGACTCTAGTAAATGTTGATGTGGCAGGTTCATCTGAGGCTTTGCGAAGATCTGACGCTACAACATGAGAAGCCTTGGAAAGACTGCAGCAATTGGACTCCCTGTGAGTTAGCCGGGGCTCAAACACTCAGCTAAGCCATTACTGATACAGTGCCAGCACAAACATATGGCATGATTAATGACTTGCTTTCACGGAGTCGACAAAAAAAATCAGCTTCACAAACACACAAACAGCCTATTGGCGTGTACTCCATTTCATTCATAGAATATGGAGAAACTTACTGGGTAGGGCTGAACGACAGTCAACAATATGGACTCCTTGCAGCTCCTGTAAGAAACAAAAAAAATATTTTTAAGCTTAAGATTAATTTTTAATCACAAAAACAAATAAACAAAACACTGTATTAAAGGAAATCTGAAATATATTTTTGTTTCTTTGTTTGTTTGTTTTTGAGACGTCATGGTGGATAGCAGCAGGAGGAACATCGTGTCCTCCCAGTGTTTTAGTTTTACTGCAGAGACTGAGCTCATTCAAAGGCCACAGGAGCTGTGAAGGAGTGGCCACATGGGCACTTTTCCCTGTGCTAATGTACTGTTTACAGACTGCCGCACAGGTCATACAAGGACCAAACGCTCACAGCCAGCCACTCAGCTGTGTCAGTGATATTAATCTAATGAGACGCATGAAGAGACATCAACACCAGCATATTGCTAAGTCACAGTGAATGCAGCAGGTGGCTCCAAAAATGCAGCAAATCTGTATCAGAATGAGTATTTTTTAAATGATATACATTTTATTAAAAGTTATAATAACAAAATAAAATAAAAAAAACACAAAATATTGTGATATTGGACTAATTCCGGTGCTTAAGGTGTTCATCTCCCTTGGGAATTTCCATGTTTTATTGTTTGACAGCTTTGTGCCACGAAGGACACGAGAAAATCTTACTTGTGCTTTTCAATGGTTGTGTGTAACGGCATTACACACAGGTAATCCATTTAACTATGTGACTTCTCCTTCTAGTTGCACAAGTGCTGATTTGTTCTGTTAATGGAGGTAAAAACATATCCAAACATGTATTTTGTATTTCTAATTAAGGTCTGTGTAAAGTAAGATTAAATATGTGTTCTGAGTTTGTGAGATCAAAGAAGAAAGTGTTATTGACCATTCAGACAAATTTGAATGATTAAAAATATCGACAAGTTTATGAAATGAAAAAAAAAATCGGGTAAAAATGAGCAGTACTCTCAGCTCCAGGACTGTGGGGGCGTGTCCGCTGAATGTGCTGAAGCCACGCCCACTTGTGGGAGCAGCCGAGCAGACATTTTGAAGCGACTGAAACGTATCAGATGAGTTCATAAAATGACACGACTAACTTTGAAACACTCTGAGCGAGATGATTTTATCTCTATGTCTCTGCTAGGTGTGCAGGGGTATGCTCAGGGTGTCCCTCAGCGTGTCATCGAGCCACCCTTTAAGGACCGCCCACAAAAATCCTGAACTGAAGACTGGTGAAAAACTGTTTTAACTTCTAACTCCACATTTCAGTAATATATTGTTGAGTCAAGTCTTTTCACATGTTTTCAGCAACTATTTTCCAACATATTTAATGTATTTAGAAAGAAATCTCAGAATTACATTCACACAGACTTTAAGCTCAATATGTAGAGATCTATTTTCACTCACATTAAGTCTTTTTCTGTTGATCAGTGTCAAAAAAGACATAAATTGACTTTGATTCAACACTGAAACTATGAAAACTTGCAGGAAAGGGTGAATACTTTTTATAAGCACTGTCATATTATGGACAGTAGGTTTTACAGCAGGCAAATGGCACCTCACCTTAGTGTATTGTCATACCTGACAAGGTCAATAACCCTCTCCCTGGGTGCTGAACTGACAGGCTCATCATTAATCATGATGATCTCGTCCCCTGGGATCAGCTTGCCTTCTGATGGACCCCCTGCCAAAACACACCAAATAAGAGTTAAGTGGTACCAACTGTGCACAGTCATGACATTTTTCTTGATTTTCTTGCTTTCCTGTCTCGTGGCTCAAATCTGTAACGAATGCTTACTCATTGAGAGCTGTTAAAATCAATGAATCATAGACGTAAGCTTCAGCCTGAGTGGGTTTTTTCCTTGCTCCTTTCTGGCTACACTTTAAGGGGATTTCATTTTGTTTGGGGGAATGCATTGAAAATGGCCACTGTTGTATCAGAGATCACTGTATCGATGGAGCACTTCACCTGGTGTAACTGAGCGCACCACCACAGGTTTCTCACTGCCTGCCACAAATCCAAAGCCAAGCACCGGGTCTCGTCTCATCTCCACCTTCCGGGGCGCTGGTGGCACAAACTTGTCCCCGTCCAGACGAACCTCCTCCAGGGAGCTGCTGTGGGAGACGTGGCTGTGAGAGGAGGAAAAATATTTCCATATATTTGATTTTTTTGTCATAACTGCTGGTTGTTTTTGCAGTGTTGTGAAATCACTGTTAGCGATCAAGAAAAACAATTTTTTAAGAATGTTACTATGGAAATGTTTGCTGTATTCAGTGTGCATTCAGTCATTACATCACGTGAGTGGTAGATTTGATATATGAATATTGGCACAAGAAAACTGCTGTCATATAAGAAATATTCACCCCAAATATGCAATAATTTCGACGGCAACTGAAACAATTAGTGGATTAATTGGTTAGTTGATTTAGTAACTGACTCATCATTTAAGTCCAATTCAAAACATTCTGTGAATTTATGCTGCTTATCTCTGTTTTATATGATTGTAAATTGAATATTGACAGTTGGTCGGACAAATCAAAACATCTGAGAACTTGTGATGGATGTCTGTGACAATTTTCTGACATTCTGTAGACCACATGATTAATCGATAATGAAAATAATCATTAGATGCAGTTCAGAATCAGAATCAAGGAATTTGTCTTGGTGTTATTGGTGCATAACAAACAGATACAGATAAAAACAGATAAAATAAAAAAAATATAAACAATATAAATATATATACAATATGTTTCGCTGTACAGTTTGTGCAGGTATTTGCCAGGTATTGTGCAAAGCAGTATTTTAAATGTGCAATGTTCCAATTTCAAAATATGAATGCTGAACATCTTCAAGAAACAATGACAACTGCGACTCGGACTGTAACTGCTAACTATATTTAAAAAATCAAATATTTGTTTACCTTATGTCTAAATCCCCAAAATGTTTAAAGACAAGATGCCAGATTGTCTTGTAACCACATTGGTGCAAAAATAGATGGAACATGTGGGCGACGGTAATCAAGCTCCAATGTTTGTATTCTCACATTGCAGATATCCACTGTAGTTTTCACACTGTTACTGTGTGTGTGTAACAGAATAGGCTACACTGACAACGATGCACGACAGGTTTGATGTGGAGTGTCTTGCCGTCTTGCAGGAATTTGAGATTTGCCATCTCCATGACTGTAAGAATCCTGCCCTTAACAGCCGGTTGCAAACAAACACTGTGCAGTCTGAACCTTATTTACTCTGATCAGTGCATTTTCCTTCGTCCTTCGCAATGTGGTTATTATTTCTTCAGCTTCCTGAGACGTGTACAAACTATATATCTCTCACATATCGTCTGATCAGAGTTTTTACAGTTTCTCCACTCTCTCTGGCTGCAAAAGCAGCAGCAGAAGCAGCAGCAGCTCCGTATGGTGCCAACGATGTTGGTTAATTAGAGCTGTGGGCAGACAGTGTGTAATTCACAGTTATTCTTGACACATGTACTATTCACCACTAAATACTAACAATTAATCTTTCGTGGAACAAAGACACAGTGAGATCTGTCAATCGCAATCCCAGTGCTATGAAAAAAAAAAAACGAGGACAGCAAGATGTTCGAAGCGAAGTGACTGTCAGCTGATATTTTGGAATCAACAGTTCACTCCCAAGAGCTGTAAACCAGAAAAACATCTTGAACGTGTGGTCTGTCAGGATGTAAAATGGAGCTGGTAAACAGATAACGGAAAGAGGTGGGAAGACTGTTTATACCATTTTGTTTTTCCAACTTTCATCTTCTGTGGTGATATCAGTCCTGAACTGAAAGTGAACCCACTCTCCGTGATGCTCTCACACCTTGAAATAGACATTGTATGTGTATGAATCAAATGCTCAGCCCTTTCATAACCCTAATCCAAAAGAAAAGAGTATAGGACAAAGACAGAAAAATAGTACTCTGTAAACATTGACTTTACTAGACATTTCAAGTAAAACATGGTTTTTATAGTTTGTAGTGAGGTTAAAAAGTCGACAGCACAAACGGTTCAGAAACGCTCTAAATGAACCATACAGCCTCCTCTTTTACCATCTCCCATCAGCTGAAGGTCCAAACATTTCCACGGCTGGTATCCTCTACTGCACCACCTCCTTGAAGTTTTCTCAAAAATCAAGACGTTTGACATAAATCCGACGTTCTTATCCCTCCTCCTGCTCCCTTGTTTTGCTCTCTATGCCTTTGCCATGCAGAGGAAAGAAGGAATGAATAATGTAATGAGACCTTTGTAACAATAACAAACAATAACTCCTGATAAGACTAAAGTTGTGTACTCGTGTTGTGAGAGAATCCGGCGGATTTTGTGCAAAATCTGACCCGCCGGCACGCGGATGCTGGCAGGGGCCGCCAATCTTGTTGTTATGGTAATTAAACAAACGCCTCAAAAGTAATGTGCTTCTGATTCAATTGAAACGATAATACAAGCTAATATAATATGCGCTGGGTGAGTATTATGCAGATGGCATATTACACGTATTTGCAATTAAGATATTATCCTCTCTGTTTCAATTAAAAATTACATAACCCTGAGCCTTCCATTGGTGACGTCGATAACACATCTGCAATAAGGTGTAATAAAAAGATAAAGACAGCAACACTCTCTCTTTCCTGCATACAAATTTTGTTGAAGTGAGTGGGTGGAATCCAACGAGGCTGTTTTTTTTTTTTTGGTGTGTTTTTTTTTTTTTGCTGTATTTATTTATGCAAACTTTTTGGGGGGGGGAAACTTTGGTTAAAAAAACAGATGTGGATACTCCACACCAGTTTTTTTTACTGTACATAAAGCAGTCTTTATGCTTACCACTGTACAATATTGTAAAAGTCAGCGAAAAAGGCTTTGAAAAGGGTTACCAAGGAGCTAAACGCAAAGCACATGAACCCTCCAGCTATGAAATATATAAATAAATAATTGTGAGAAGGTATATGATATGTATATGACACATAAGTAAACACAAAGACATTTCAAACTACATGTATTTGAAAAAGAAATGCATTTATTAATTCTTCAAATAAACAGAAATCTCTCATTTCGCAGCAGTGTGGTGCAGTAATATGGGCAGAGCACAGAGATCGGCGCTGGTGTGTGCAAAGCCTGCGGTAACAAGACTAAAAAGGTGGAGGTGGAATTAAGAATAATGAGCTGAGTAGGTTCTCCCGGCACCGTACTTACCCGAGGTAAGAATCACTCCAACTGTCGTCTTAAAAATAAGAAAATGTGTTTGTGTTAAATAAGATCAAATAACTTTAGATTCCTTTGGTAGCTACTTTAACAAATTCCATTTCTGGGACCGTATAAATAACAATCAGCCGGGAAATGTGTTATAATATTTCTCTGTCATGAAACTGGCAGGCTGGCATGTCGTATTATTGAACAGGACTGCAGGGTGAAATCGTTATCCACTAGTACAGGACAAATAACTTTATAATATTTTTCTTATAATGTTGGAGAGCAGGCAACATATTACAGTTATAAAAGACCCACTGCAGGATTTCAACACAGCATAAAGAACACACACAGGCCTGTTAAAGCTGGAGCCAGTATGTCAAACATGTGATTAATTGGTACATTTAGCAACCATTTTTACAAATTTACTTTAAAATTTTAACATTTAAAAGGTCCAGTGTGTAAGATTTAGGGGGCTTTACTTACAGAATATTGCAGAAACATAATATAATAGGCATAACTGTGTTTTCATGAGTGTATAATCACCTAAAAATACAATGTACAATGCTTTTGTTGCCTTAAAATGAGCTGTTTATATGTACAAATGCAGGTCCTCTTCCACCGAGTCTGCCATGTTGAACCGCCATGTTTCTACAGTAACCAATTATGGACACTAGATAGGGTGTTTCAAGTTTTTTGCATATTTTGCAGCCCCTATAGTTTATTCTTCATGCTCAGAGAGACAATAGGATGAAGCGAGGAGGGTGCAATCAGCAACTACACCACTAGATACAACTAAATCCTACACACTAGTCCTTTAAATGCAGCATGCATTTTGTTCTCCCAACATAAAAACATTTGTTTCATAGTGTTATGACAGCTCATACCAACAATTACAGCACAGTGAACTCTTATCACTTCATATTTCTAAAGGTTCCTCTAAGAAACACTTACTTTTTAATCTGTGCAACGGTTTAATCTCTCAAACGGCAAACTCTTAACAGCTTGTGCACAAATCAAAACCATATGGACCTGTGCATTCAGGAAGAGTACAGTCTCCTCCCCTGCATGGCCACCTGCTAAACATGGCCGGATTCCCATTGTGCAGACAGCCATGCATCTAATGGTCTCTAATCATACTCATTAGCTGCTAGTGTAGCTCCACAACACTCTATATAGCAATCAGAAGCTGCACTGTGGGCTCTCCGGTTAACAAGATGAACAAAAAAAGTGACTGTCACTGTGACTATTTTTCGCTCTTGTTTTCATAAAGCATATTTGGACAAAGTGGCATAAGCTCATTACCAAAAGCAATATCCTGTTACTCTTGTTTTGAAAGGCTGCTTTGACACGGCTCAGAATTTGTTGGTGCTGAGGCGGATATATTTATCCTGCCTGGAACACAACCTTTTTTAAAATTATGCAGTCACAGCCAGTTTATATTGTTTTTTTTTTTTGCTGTGTCACTCCTTCATTTAGGGGACTGTGAATTTTCTAAACCTGCCAAATAGAAATCGAGCATTGTCTATAAAATGTGGTAAAAGTTTTGATGAGGTCTTTAAAGCACCACTCACTTTTCTATTTCTTGTGCGCCGTGAAAAGACTCCTGCTATCTCGTGTTGGGCTTTAACAAGACGTCTCAGTTGAATCTGTCACCGTCCCAGTGACAGTGTTGACCAATCCTCCAGCATATAGTCACAGCAGTCTCAAAACATCTATGTTAAATACAGTGAGTCACACTGTAAATATTAAACAGCATTGCTTTATTCATGCGCTCCCTGTCACGTAGACTAGGCATGTGTTCTACCGAAAGATAGAAAAATTTAGTATCAGCGCCCTGTAGCCTTGACAAACTCAGATGGCCACTGACAATCACAGAAGCAGACAATTG
The DNA here is from genome assembly GCA_033000465.1 of Sciaenops ocellatus. Classification (NCBI taxonomy): domain Eukaryota; kingdom Metazoa; phylum Chordata; class Actinopteri; family Sciaenidae; genus Sciaenops; species Sciaenops ocellatus. The sequence goes on from CP136868.1 coordinate 8,236,791, forward strand.
CTTATTCATGAGTCTTCCTCAAATTTAGAAAGCTAAAGCTGGAGCCAAAACGGCCTCCGTGATCTGCCTCATCCAGGCACACTCTGCATCCAGCACTTTCACTGCTCCTTACTTATATAACTCCTCTGACATCACGCTTCTCATGCTATAACCCATGTGTGACAAGTGCTCAGCACCTTTTTCCAAATGCCATGCAAATATGGAGGATTTTTGTCACATTAGAGAGGTGAATCTGGCACACAAAAATTACTGTGCATGATGTTTGGGTATAATTCATTTCAAATGAGAATATTGTGAACAATAAATTAGCAAAAACAGTTAAAATCTAGTATGCACAGGGGTTCATAAATGCAGCAGTATTTTTAGGTCTCGTATGAATGCATGCTGCACGACTCTGGTGTGCAAACACAGAGGAGAGATCAGCCGAATCGACAGAACAGATAAAGAGACAAGCAAAACGCTCACTTGTTACACCGGAGCACGTGCACACAAACATATAAAGAGCCAGTGGAGAGTTTCTTTTTACCTGCCCGCTCAGATATCCAGAAGTGCCTAATACGAAGGATCAATTACCCCGATAACACTAGAACCAAGCATCCTTTGAGGAACCGTGCAGACTCTCAGATCAAAACAAAGTCCCCGCACAGGTGAATTTCTTCATCAGCGGCAGCGTGCGCACACAACTCGCCTCGCATTTGGGAGCGACTGCATGAAGAGTAATGTGGGTGTGTGTGTGTGTGTGTGTGTGTGTGAGAGAGAGTGTGAGAGAGAGTGAGAGGAGGCAGGGGCATAGAGTGTGCGCAGCAGTGAGAGGGAACAGAGAATCAGTATTCTGAATGCACAGATGGAGACAGTGTGGAGGCAGTGACGTGGCTGGAATAATCACAGGTTGGCAAAGCATCTGAAACATCTGGGACAGAGAAAGCTCCCCCTCTGTTTCTTTAAACACAGGGCACTTACTTGATGTAGCAGTCACGCCCCTCTCTATTGGTGCCCATGTCCCATCCATTGGGGGGTCCCTGCGAAGAGCTCCAGGTCCCTGACGGGGGCGGCCAGCCGGAGGATTTGGTCCTGTGGCTGCAAGGGGGAAGAATAAACATAGATCAACTTTATATCATAAAATATGGTTTCATTAAAAAGTCTACATGCATAAAAATAGTGTAAAAACAATTTACCAACGGAATTTCAACGTAATAATTGTCATAAAGATATTTAAATCATAATAGAAATGAATTAGTCACGGGCTGATATGAAGCGATTCAACCCAAGTGATAAGAGAATCCAACGTGATAAACAATGTTCCATAGGCAGAGTTCACTCAGCGAATACAAATCAAATTAATTACGTAAGCGAGGCACACAGGCGGAGTTGTCATGCCTCACTCTTGTGCTTTGAGAGGCATGAAATTGGTTTTATTTCTAGATGTCAGCACAGTCTTTATAAAAAGAAGCCCAGAGGACTGTTCTTATAAAGTGCTTTATTTGATTTGCTTAATTCCGAGAAGAATTTGATAAAGTTTATCAGAGAATACAACCATCATTTTCACAAAACAATGAATCGTAGGCTCTTGTGTGGAAGACGACGCCTGTCTAAATCTCAATTTGAGCTGATTTTTTACCAACAAAACATCATTCTGTGTACACTCTGTGCTACAGGATAGCAGAGTGCAGGTATTCAGAAGAACTGTAATTGGTTAAAATGTTTTCAACTGTCTTTTTGTCTGCAGTCCCCTCATCACCATCGCCACCACCGTCGTCCTCGTCGTTCCTTTATCTCTGTCTTTGTGTCTTGCACGCTGGTGATGCTATGAGAGCGGTGGCAGTAAGTTATGTCACTTCAAAGGCTTGTCTGCCATGTAACAGGGCTCTTCGCATTCATTATTCAAAGCTCCTCTTTCTTTCCCTCTAAATGTTTCCCTAGTTACTGTACCGGCGATAATAAATTGTGTTGTGCGCCGTTGCCTGTGTGCGTGAGAGTGTGTGTATTTCGTGTGGGTGTGCCCGTGAACACGTCTGTCTGTCTGTCTGTCTGCATGGGCACACGTGCCCATCTCATGAGATATGAATAAAATATTACCAGCGCAATGTATAAGCTGAGAGGAGGAACATATTGTAAAGCTGTTCAGTGCAAGCGTTGGGCACGTGTCTACAAAATGAAAACAGCATCCTGGGGTCACTTCAGCTCATCAACAAAAAAGACCCACTACCTCTGGGTGCATTAAATCATAATTAATTCATAAAAAGAACATTTACTATAGCTGTTTTTCGTTTTGTGTGCCACATTTGAAGTTGAACACAGGAAGCAATGTGATTTCTTTCCCAATAGAGTGTGTGTGTGTTTGGGGGATATTAGTGTTTCCACATGGATATGGATTTATTTGACCCACAGTACATTAGCTTGGAGCAGGCCTCGATGGTGTATATTTAGAACACATTTCCTGCAGCTCAAATGACGTGTGTGGACACAACTGGATACTGTCTGACACTGTTGGAGCAATGTTCACCACATTGATGAGTCCTACTTGTTACCCTCCATTTCAGCTCCTGAGATAAAGCCAACGGCCATGTTAACACGAGCAGCGTTTCAGGCGAGCGATGTGACGTATGAAAGGTCAAAGGATTGCAGCAATATGAATGATATTTTATAATGATGGTATTTTTGTAGGATTACACCTTTAGCGACACTATGGTTGACATTTCTCCAAAGGTCTACGGCATAATAAAGCATACTGTACTTACAGTTTCAGACGCTGTGCCTTCAAAATATGTTTCAGAACTGACAAACTGTTCCCCAAAATCCATTTTCTGTGCCTCAGCCACAGCGTCTCCGTATTAACGGCACAGTCATAGATACTGTGATCTTTGATTTCTTTTGTCTTCAGGCAAGAGGCGCATTATGCCATTGAGTCGCAGCACTCCGGCTTACAGACAGGCTGAAAAGGTTTCACCCACTGGTGGACAGTGAAACTGATCTTCCTCAGCCAGCATTAATAAATGATGCCCTCCACAGTCACATCGGACTAAGTAATCGAGCGCCAAGTGGGCAAGCCATGCTGCACAATTCATGAACAGGTTACCCAAGAGTCAGAGGGAGGACAAATAGAACAAAAAAAAAAAAATTGGAAGTGGATGCATGTTCCCAGAGGAATACTCTCAGGACAAATTGCACTAAAAGTACAGAATGGATGGTGACTTGTTTGTGAATCTCCTGGGATTTTGCTGACTTCACTGTTCGGCAGCAAGCAAAGAGGAATCTTCAGCAGACATTAACAACAAAAGGATAAATGACTCACAGTTCCTAAAAATCAATAAAGTACAATGCAATACATTAAAGCATTCGCTACCACGGCGACAAAGATCAGGGTCTCATCTCCTGAATTAGAAGACGACAACGCAGTATTATTTAAAGGCTGCGTGTCTTGCGTCAATCTTGATCTCTTTATTAAAATGAACAGTGGCGATAGTCTGTCATCCAAAAGTATCATTTATAATTTGGAAGATAGTAATTTAATTGCGCCGTCTAAGAGATGAGGAAAAGATCACTTTTCAGTCCTTCATAAAACTTGCATGAACAATGTGATCCTTGCTTTATCACAGTAGTTCACTTTCCCTTTCATCTCTCTGAATACAAGCTAGGCATGAGGAGGCATTCGTCGAGTGCGTCCAGGAAAAGGTTGAAATCTCGCTAATGTAAGGAGTAACTTTGCATTGTAGGCAAGCCGGGCACGCTTGGGAAGAGCACATTCCAACGCGGACACTCAAGTTAGTTTGAATAATTTACAACAACAATCTCCATGAGGGTTCAGCTACGTGAAACCACACTGTAGAGTCACGGGGCCTGCCGTCACACGCGGTGAGAATTAAAGATATGGATTTTTTTCACGGGGTGTTCAGCAAAGTTTTGCATGAATAACTCCGTGTACAACATTCATGCTCACTGCCAGAGGACAAAACTCATTTTGTTATTGGTTCTTATGGCTTATATCCCGGCATGCACCGGGTTAAAGAGAGGGAAGTATCTCCGACAGGTCCAGAGAGGCATATTAATCTCAATTTTTCTTTACATATGCCATCATCAATTAAGCATCACATTATTCTCTTCCAGTGGAGCCAGTTTGGTGTGTGTGATTGAACACAGGAATCCAGTATCAGCCTCTTTCTGCTGCATGAAATACAAAATTCCACATTATTTGTAGTTTTAAAGACAGAATAATCAAAGTCTTTTTGAATTTCTTGAATCCACTGCATGCTGTGGATCTGAAACCACCTGCACTCCGCTGTTATTACCTGTCACCAAGCACACACCCACCTGTTTTTCTTTTTACAAACTCGAATAAAAAGGTATTTCTTCGCTCTCCTTGAGCGATGGGGGAGTGCAGTTTTACAAGTGTGGCTTGAGCCACGCGGTGAAGAGGCAGCGACGCTGCTTTCTCTTGTGTTCTTGAATTAAACAGAGACACTTAGCGCAGAGCGAGGCCGCTAATGTGATTCTGTTTGGATATGAAATCTGTGGAGAGACGGATGAGATGACCATCTCCTGGGAGGAGGCCCGGGGAGCTGAGCAGAGAAATGGCTCAGACAGAGAGGAACCTCTCTGATTAAAGGCCTTATTTCTCCTTTTTTTTTTTTAGACTACTGCCTCCATCCTGGTGTTTCAGAAAACATCTGCCCTCTGCTTGACTTCTCCAACCACCACCACCACCACCACTACCTTGGCTCTAATCCTTTGATTAGTATGGCAGAACAATAGAACATAGTCCAGTCTGCTATTTATGCTCTGCTGTTAAAGTTAGAGCTATCAGTCATTTCAAAAATACTGCTGACCATGTAGTTACACATAATTGCTGGATTTCATGCTGCTGTTCTTGCCCGTTCTGTGACGTATTTTTATATCCACTTTAGCTCTTGTTTATTCGACATCAGACGAGAAAACACGGCCAATTTCATATAAAAAGCAAACAATGATGAAATGACATGAGCAAATCAGGCGGCGTGCGTGACGAGAATTTTGTATATTATGCAGTAATATTGAGATTCTCTACACAATAACACTCACTTTAGAACGAGAGTGTCTGTTTTCCCTCAGCCATTCTAGCTGAATATTGTATTTCTGTGTTTGTCTTTGGAAGCACTGATATTGTTGCCATGGGAAACCGCACTATCCTGAGCAGCTCTCTGGTGTCTCTATATAGAAAGGTTTTTGGTTAGTTAATCTCCTCTGGATGGGAATAAAAACTGCATCTGGGAAGCAGCCCACCCACTACGATCCTCCTGCTATTTCTCTGTGAGCGAGTCTCCAGTTTACCTGTTAAACACTATGATCTTACAAATGAGGTTACTACTCGAATCAACCTGAAGCATCGCAGGAAATATAGGTAATAACAACACACACTTTTCTCATCAGACCACATGGTAATTTCATATCCTGCTGTTAGAAAATGGACACAAGAATCAAGAAAAACATGTTTTTATTATCGTTTCATTATTACTCTGCACTCTCCCAAGGCCTGCTTTGCTCCACAGTGCTCCATATAAAACCAAATATAGTGATGAACTTACCCTGTGGGCAACTAGGCTTGAATTTTCCTGCACCTCATTGTGCTACTCGCTGCTTTTATGCTAAAAGCTCCAAAGGACACATACACACACAAAAAAATGAATGGTTGCCTGAGACCTCGTCTACCAGCCAGCTGGCTCTCATTTCTGTCCCTGAGCCATTTCTGAGCTACTCGTCCCTCATGTGAACGGTCATACAAATGACAGATCTTTTGGGTCTTCGCGTACTCTGATGAACATTTAGGCTAATCAATTTGTGTCCAGACCAGTGATTTCCTGTGCGAAAAGTTTGCAGTCAAAACACGCCGAACAATGGCTCATATAATAGATTTCCTTTAAAGAAACAGACAGCCTGGAATGAAGTCATGCAGCCAGACTAAATTTGCTCTAACTGTTCTCCCATATTTTTTATGTTTATGTAACATTTCACTCACACATGTCATGATTGCAGCTAAGGATGATGTAGTTGTATCATACAGTAACAAATAATCTGAACGTTTTTTTTTTAAAGCATGCATGCCTGCATACATTTTAGCAACCATACCGAGTCATGCAATCGCAGCGACTGAGCGATAATTGACACTTTTTACTTTAATACGTGCTCATTATCCAAACACCGCCGTTGCCGGCAAACCATTTATAACACCCACAGGATGGATTCAAAGTGTTAACAGCACCTCCAGCTAAGTTAAGCCAAAGTTACACAAAAGCAGAGCGGCTTAAACTACTTTGGTCAAATGGCTCAAAGTTGCCTTTTTAGACAGAGGAAAAACAGAGCGTGAGTTTCATTAAAAGAACATCAAACATATGGAAACATTTGCTCGATTTAAAACACAACAAAGACAGAAGAGCGTGCTTTTGTTCCTGACAGCAGAAGACACATCTGGGGGCGTTGTGAGGCAGAAGGAAGAGACAATGAGGGGAAACGTTGCCTTTCTTTTAGATCTCTAAGTACATACGCCGGGCTTTTCTGGACAATTTTCTATCAGCCTTGGCGAAACAACAGCCTGCTGACTTAAATTCTCGCTGGCAGCTGAGCTGGGGAGAAAACAACAACAACAAAAAAAGAAAAAATGCCAGTGTAGCAGCGGTAACTCATAATCAGTGGTAGCATTGTGTGGCATTATTAACAGTGACAGGATGTAGTGACATTGGTGGTCCGCTGGGAGCCGCATCATAAATGCTGCCATGGAGGGGATACTAAGTGGGAAAAAAAAACAGTCCAATCATCTGATGGAAAATCCCGGCTACCTGCCACTGCTAGGAATGTGATTCGCATATGAAAAGAAAGAAAATGCTGAGGTGTGATATTACGCTTCTTCAACATTAGAGTAATTCTTTCTCCAACATAATTATTCTGTCTATTAAAGGAAAAAAAAAATGCCAGTGCAGTCTGTTGATGACTCATAAGTGAAATGAAATGCACTGAATGGCCACACACGCACGGCTTCTCATTTAATATTTCACATTTATGATCAGCTGTTCCCACCACTAGTGGTCTGTAGTGTTTCTGGTGGAGTCAAATCCTCTAGGAGGATTACTGTCCGCTGGGGCAGATCAACTCAATCTGGCAGACCCGTGAGTGCGTAAGGTGAGGTGTCAGCAATGAATGAGTTCCTCTGCCTGCTGGTTTAACGTATATTTCACATATTAAACACTCGCCATCACTTCTTGTAAAACAAACACAAACAAACAGATATATTCTCTCTGATGGTGAAATTTGCCAAATGAAGACATTTAGAATAAGAATAAAAACTACATTGTGTTTGTCCTTTTTTTGTTTTTATTGTAAATACAGCAAGAATTCAGCTGTTTGTCCTCCTGTTCTGGCTGTAATGTATGTGAACTTGACCACTAATACAGTATTAAATGACTGATCACTGATATTTATTTACTGTAATGTACAAAACAGATCATTTATGTATCTTTATGTAAAGAGGATTCGCTTATATTACACTACCAAAAGTCACTTAGAACTCTGCTCTGATTTGGTAACCCCGTGGTTGATTTTCCAGAACATGTATGTTGTCATGACACCACAAATCGTACAAAGCAACAAACCATAACCACTGTCCGCAGCGTGAGAAATTTTATGAACTTAAGATACAGACAGTTTGGATACATGAGCCGCATCAGCTTCTGCATCCACCCCCACTCCCATCTACCCTCACTTGCTCATTCATTTCACATCATACATGACTGCACAACTTGCTCTCTCGAGCTATCAATAACTCAGCATTTTTAATCACCCCCGTTCCACATGTGATTCCCATGTCATCCCCCCCCCTTCATCTCTCTCAATCGCGCCTACATGAACGTACATAACGCCACCTGCTACAGAACGAACGGGCACATGCACAGACAAGGCAAACACATAGCAGCATCCATCGGACTCACCCTGACAGCTTTGGCATCTTCACAAAGCTGAACACATCCATGTGTGCTGCAGACTGCAGTCAAGGCTACAAATCTAACATCTACTTCACTCTGGCTCCATTGTCCCACACTGTCTTTGGCAGCGAGGAATAAATGATTCAGAAAAAAAAAAAGTGGAGCTTCCACAAGTCAGGTGGAGAGATTAGTCCTGTTGTTTGGGCTTCTGCATGGCTGAGTGATTGCTGTGTCCTCGCCTCAGCAGCGCAAATCCACAGCCCATGGAAAAGGATCTGGCAGTGCAGCTTCCCCCGGTTACATCCTTCAAAGCATGCCTCTGTTAGCTGCGTTAAGCCACCTTCATTTAATTTCCATCGCGGTGGAATGATGTGCGGGAGCCGCACAGTAACAACAGCTTTGGAGAGAGGCAGAGAGAGCCAGAGCCAGGGGCAGAGGAAGAGAGGGAGGGACAGGGGTGGCGGCGGCGGCGGTGGTGGTGAGAGATGAGAGTAGAAGAGAGAGGAAAGAGGAATGTGAGAGGATGTTGTATGGTAGCAAGGGCCACAAGAATTACTACTAAAGGATGCAGCCAGCTTCCAAGAATTCCCCAAGGGCTAGCCTCATCAATCCTCAGCCATGTGGTGTGTTTCCAGAAAGCAGGAGCAGGTTTGAAAAAAGGATGACAGAGGTGAAACAACAGGGACACACTGCATGATGTGCACATAATGTGCGAGCGCGGATGCAACACGGGAGCAGCAAGAGCAGCTGGAGAGAGAGGAAGGACCTAATGTGTCCCCTCCCCAGCTGAGGTCTCTGCCTCACAGCTGCACATTAGGATGCCCATACTGTACACTGTATTCGTTTTGACCTTTCAAAACAGTTCAGCTGCTAAATGCTTACTCTCAATAAGGCCATTCATGAAAGGGGCCTCCAAACATTTTAGCAATCGGCCCCTGATGCAAACAAACAGAGCTTGTGCAATGATCTCAGAAGATGATGAGGGACTGTTAGATCGCCGTGTGCAGAACGGAATTCCATTGTGGAGAATAAAAGCCGGGTTTGTGTGATTAATCAATGCCCAGAGGGGAGGGGATATTGTGATTCACTGTGCTTCAAGTAGTCAGCTGCATTTTTCTCTGTGATATTGCTTTAGATCGAAATACATCTCCATAAATTTTCATATTTTTTCTCCATCTATTTGAAGATGTATGGCAATTTCGGCGCGTTCGGGGACTTTCTATTTCACGTCGGGGTCCAGATGCCGATAAGCTGATAAATAAGCAGGAGAGGACTGAAATTTTTTTAAAAGCAGAGGATCACGTTTCAGTTTCATCTCCAGGTGAAGAATCAAACACCACAGACGAGGCATCTCTGCTGAAATCCGCCAATTAGCCTCGTCTCTGATCCAGGGAGGTTTGATACTTCTACGTGTGCCTCAGACAGGTTGATAAAAGGAACTTCTCACTGGAATACAGACCATTTTAGTCTGTCCTGATCTGTGAATCACACAGATAAAGCTTACATCAAATATATTCCACAAAAGGTACCTGCTCCTAGAAATTATATTTGAATACAGCGATTTACTGCCATCAATAAATTTACCTCAACAAGTCAATAAAGTGTGGAAACAGACATAATACACGTTTATGCCACAGCACTGTCAAAAGTAACTTAAAAGGTAAAAAGGAGACCTAATTATATTCACTGTGAATCTCTTCTGGGACGCTTGACAGAATAATAAACACTACAATTGATAAAAATGTCAGCCAGTAATGGGTGAATAAATACAAATACATAGAATGCAAAATACTAGTTGAGGAATTTCAAGCCACGATTTGTTACCGCTTCCGCAGTCAAGTAGCAACCACCCTATATTAAAATGCCACAACTTGTAAGGCTCTGCAGGGTGAGTCAATGTGCCTTTGCTGAGAGTGATACATGCAATAAAGAATGTTGTCACTTCCACTCAGCCTCAGAATTGTTTGTTGCCACAGAAAAGATGCAACTTGATGGGTAAAAAAAAAAAAAGAAGAAGGTGAACCTGCGGATTGTCCCCGACAGATCCGTTTTTGTTTTTTTTTCTACTTGAGATCTGTGAAGATGATGCAGTTGTTTTAAGAAAAAGTGTGCCATTATGTTAATCCAATTCAGAAACACAGCAGTTTAGCAGACTGTCCGACTATATACAGCAACCGCCGCGTCCCGTGGTGGGAGGATTGAGAGACCTAAGCGTATTCTGGACGGTCGTGTTTGTCCATTTGGGCTCGTGGCCCAGAGGCCAACATGAGTGGCAGGGGATATTAGGGTCAGACAGGAGCGTGAGCTAAGGAGACTATGGCTGAAGCTTTGACCGATAAAACCCCGCTGCCCTGCTGATCCCTGACTCTCCTCCCTCTGAGTCCCTTTAAAAACAGCTGATTTCACTCATTCTGGCACACTCGGCCACTTAAAACACAGCAGTGTCCAAAGTCCTGACTTTGGATCACATCGCTCACCTTTAAGAAGAGCATAACCACTTTGAATAAATTGCTAACCATGCTAGATAGCAAGGGCATAAATGTAAAAAAGCTCTAGGACACACATTTTGTCAGGCAGTGTCTGCAGAATAGGACTGTGACATCAAGTGTAAGAAAACACTGCAGATTGAGCAGCATTATAGACTTCAGTGTGCTGTACATTAATGTGACGCTGTAGCTTTTACCGCCCTCTGATCCCAACATAGCATTAGTGGCCTTTGGATCTCAACCAGATGTGCACAACAGCAAGCTATCCTCGGAAACCACACTTAACCGACTCATCTGCTGCGTTTTTTTTATTGTTTGTTTGTGTGTACTTGTCAATATGCATCTACATTTTTGAGCCACCTCAGTACCTCAACCTTCCCAATCTGTTAGCTCAATGCAAATTATGCCTGTGCCACGGCTGATTTATTCCGTGAATTAAACAGCTTTTAGGAGGGAGTTTAAAGATCTGAATGCTGTTTCGCCATGAATATTCAGTGGTGTGACTAATTGGGATAAGAAGTGAAGTGTTACCTGGCTGAGTTATGCCACGCTTTGAAAAAGATTATGGATTTGGTTTGCTAGTTTCACTACACCTGCTGATAAAGTTCAAAGTAGTACTGTTGAGGCTGCAGCCTTTTCTGTGTGGAGTGAATAAAACGACATAATGGGGATGCATCCAAGATGCTCGACGCCTAATGTTAGCGTGCATGGTTAGCGTGCAGGCTGTTAAACATGCGGGTTACTGACAGGTCATGTTTGGTATTTCCATTCATCCATTTGTCGTCTACATTTGCTTATCCTGCTGCTCGGGGTCACTGCGGGTTGAAGCCTCTCCCAGCATGCACTGGGCAGGAGGCCGGGCACACCATGGACATTCGTCTATCACAACTGTGCAAACTGTTCTCATTTCGTTAGACGCATTATTCTTTTTCCTAACTTGCTACATGTCTAACTAATCTATATCTAACATAGCGAAAACTCCATTTTACATTTAAGTATCCCAGGAAGCCAAAGACACATCTAAATGGTGTGCAGCCATCAATCGATTACAGTTATTAATTACTGTGCTTTTCCTCCTATGACATCAAAACGTGGCTGTAAAAAAAAGGTCTATTAAAAGGACATTGCAGTGCCTCATTGTGTATATGTATAGCCTTGCAACACTGATGTTTTAGCGGGAAACTCTGTATAACCATACTTTGGTTTCAGCACTGTCACTAAAAGATATAAAAGGAAGAGTTGCTGAGAAAGTTGTAAACACTAATTATTTTTAAGGAGGGCTGTGAATCTCAAAGGAAAACCTTGGCAATCCCACAGGAGTATACAATACATCTTTAGTGCGATGCAGTGGTGGAGAATAAGCTGGGTAACCTGCGACATTCAGGCAGAAATCTGCATCACAACAACTAACACGATATGAAAAAAACACCCACAGAGCATCAACTGAATCAATTATTAATTCTCAAATTCAGAAGGCCGAAGAGAAAAGCCTATATAGCCATGGATGATCTTAACCATGAACTCAATCAGGGTTTAGAATAAGAACAGAACATCAATCCAGAGCACACTACTCACTGAATGACAGTGAAGACGCCGACTTCGTTGTCGTCTGGATCCATTGCTGATGACGAGTCTTGAATGCAGCACTTGTCTCCCTTTTACCTGTCCAGGCCTTTTCAAGCCTCTTTTACTTGACGTGTGTTCCCGTCCTGTCTCCTGACTCCAAAGTTTCTGCCTGCTTGATTTGAGCTTTCCATAGGCAACTGTGCTTGTCTGACTCTTCAGTTATGATTACATATAGTGCCCCTGTCCAAGTGAGTGGCCGGTGCCCTGGGGGAGGAGACTGAGCTTGTCGCTTCTGCCTCAGTAATGAAATAACATCACATTCCGGGCCAGTGCATCGGAAAACACAGAGGGATCAATGCTGAACAGCTGGACTGCAATGACTTGCTGTGGCTGGTTGAGGCTGCCTGGCTGAGCAAGGCTCTTGTGAAAAACATGTTTTGCTTTGGTGAAATTCACCTGTGGTGATTTTATATTTCAACTCCATTCTACTGGTCGCAGCAAAACGTATTCGAGTGTTTTCCCAGCAACCGAAGCAAACATCTGTTTTTTCTCAGTGGTATTATTAACAACATTTCAGCACACAACCGAACTGCAGTATCTGAAATATTAATCCAATCCCCGTATGAGGCATTTGGAAATGGGCATGTGTTTTATCATCCATGAAAGCTTAAAAAATTAAGCCTCAACTATAATCCAAACTCTATCACTATCTGCCTGCCAACTGTCACCCTTAACAGAGCCAAATCTAAATCCTATATAAATCACAGAATTAGATCTTAACCTAAATGCTATATAGTGGCATCAGATATTATTGTATTACATATTTTCAATGTATTTTACACATCTATTGTTAAATAATGCAGTATATAAATAATAGAGTATATTTTATATTTTTTTTAAAGTCCACATTTTTTGGATTTTTAGGGCATTCTCCCATGAAGCCATGACATTTCAACATTATGACAGTTCACGCTGCATTATGCCATGCAGACTCTCTCATGCATGAATGGCATACACAGTCTTCCATTAGTTATGAACTGAGGCACGTGTCTTTGCCTCTGCAAGCAAATAGAACTGCTTGCATAAGACATCTCATGCCATGTACACACAGCAGTCTGTGACAAGCGAAAGTTCAGCTTCCTATATATATATACACACACAACAAAACAGTGCAACATAAAGTCTGACTGTGCTTTCATGGAAACATTTCTTACGTGCACTACTGTGCTATTGTTTCAGTAATCTGTGCACTGTGCAAACTGCACACAGTTTCTCTTGAAGCGTGTACAGTAGCTGTGCGTGGCCATATGGCCACAGCGGAGCGCTGTGTGAGGTTAAAGCAGACAAAAGCAGACCTTTCTGTGAGATAAATGCTTCACATGAAACCATCCAATCATGTGGCCTAACACCCGCCCCTGGGCCACAGTGAGTTGCATCAGTGGCCTGTTTTTTTTTTTTTTTTTTTCCTGTGTGTCACACAGGCCACACCACTTAGAGTATGGGCAGGGGATGTTCGAAGAGCAGTAACCCTGCACGGTGCACATGGCAAGAATCACATTTAGCATGTTATCTTGGGGTTACGACAGTTGTGCCTTCAGATGGTGATGATAGGCAATATGTGTTCTGAGACTCATCTAATTGAAAGTGCTGTTCGGCGTGCGTGGGTGGATGGCTCATTTGTTTCCTTAGAACAATGTGAAGATGCACTGACAGCTTATGTGACAGCTTAGGATTTCTGATTAATTACTAAAATCCACTTTCGTGGACATGAAACAAAAACAATCCCAACGCTCTAAAATAACTAATAAATAGCGGCTTGAACAAATAAGCAAAATCTGCATTTACTTCCATGTGCCGAAGATCCAAGTTCATTTTTAGTCCATCAAAGCAGATTTGTGCCCACATAATAAAAGTGACTTTTCCATTACTTTATGGAGCAGAACAAACAGAAGATGCAGTCATTTGCATAAAATGATGAGAGTCGCTCCATGCAGAACAGGAAAACTCATATTAATATAATAAGAGCTACTGCTTGGCCCTGACTAAAGGTTACAGATGTATTTGTAAAAGCCGTAGACGGCATTCATTCCAATAATGTGATTTACACTATTTGGCTACAAAACAGAAATGTGATAATTATCTTTCTTGCCATCACAGAAGAATGCCAAATAGGTCATTAATCATAATTAATTTAACAAGTTGGAAACCCATTAACAGATTGGACAAAGCCGCTGCTGTCATTAACGTCTAAAAGGTGTTCCTACTGTTTAAATCAAACATTAACATCAAAGTGCACCATTTAGTGAAACTCTTTTCTCAGAACATCGTTCATAATTATATTTTCTTGGACAGAATTAACTGTCGGTAAAATGGCACACCAACGACGCCAACAGGCATAAAAACAACTCTCCTGATAAGCTGTTAAATACTCCCATACCATAGAAAGGAAGTGCACAGAAGTCAATGGCAGTCAATGAGATGCCGGGATATCACATTCCTCAAATCAGATAGCCGCTCTTGTGTCGACACACTACAGAAGCCACTCCCTGCTGGCCTGGGAGGATAGGATTCACAGCATCCAGCAATTATCTGTAATGTGGGAGAAAAATCAATGTGTCCATGGAAAGCCGCTAAGGTCACCAAGCCGATGTTGTCACTTGAATCAGAAGCACTGCGTCGCTGCAGGCTGGTCTCCAAGCCTATCAGCCAGCATCTGTGAGAACACTAACATCATTTGTAATGCCATGGATTACGATAATTATTAGCCTGACGATATGGGAGATAATTGGTTTTGCATGTGATCATGGTAGAATAGACAATTATCACAGATTCTAGTCATCTATTAGTACGGACAAAGATTCTCGTTTTATATAGAAATTGTTTCACTTAACTTTAATTTTATTACTTTTTATATATCTCTCCTCTAAAAAACAATATTTCCTTCTAACTATATTGTTTTATGTTTAGTTTATATATACACCTCAGCCCTAAACAAACTAAATGTCTTTTCAATTGCATTTTTATAGTGAGAATGACACATAACATTTTTTAACTTTAAGACAGAATTCACGGTCCACAATCGATACAGCTTAGATTTGTTACACCAACTCCTGTAAGATATAATACAGACAAGTGGGGGGGGGACATGTTTCAACCCTATCGTAAATGACTCATCATTCTCTGTTGTCAACCATTTTGAAATATGTGGGAGGAAAAAAAGAAAAGAAGTGAAAAAGCCTCAGACTCACCTCTGCTGCTCTTGGGTGTTGTCCAAACTGCTGCTAACACAAACTTCATTTTTGCCTGTACTGTCAATTTCCATGTCTTCACTCTCTGGTTGAAAATTCACAACTGAAGCTAATGGAGGGCAAGCTTCGAGTGTGCCCCCTTTGAGGGTGAGAAGATTCCGGCAATACTGAAAGGGGAGGGGAGGCCTCCTTGAAACATTGATAGTCTGGTGTAAATTCGATTAACGGCAAGGAGATATTCAGAAGAATAAAAAATCAATACCTTGTGGCCAGTAATGTTTGAAGGATCAGGCTGAGTGGAAATGTGAGATGGCATGGCCTTGCCCTGACACAGAGGCAGCTTCTGTAAGTGGTTAATCAAGTGCTTGTCTGACATCTAGATTGCATTTTCCTCTCACCATTACTCCCATTTTCCCCCCTTCGCTGTAGAGAAGATGCACTATCAAATGTAAGAGATGGTAATCGGAGTAATAATAGCAATGTAGCTGCACTTTACTAAAGGGTCTTGTCTCAACATCTCAGTTTTCAGGAGACAAATGCATTGTTTTTCACTTCACTTTTCACTTCCTTGCACTGACTATATCTACACAAAGGTGTCAAACACATGAGCTATACATATGTTTGACTCCCATACAGTAGAGTTTCCTCTACCTGATGTCTGCGATGACTCACTGATTTAAAATGTTACATCTCTGCTGTGTTAAAGTGAACCCTACCATTTTGTTGAGACCTTAAATAATAAAAAAGGAAATGCATTTAAATTGCATGTCCCTCGCCTACACAACAGGCATTTCAAAAAATCCCCCATATACAGCTACAATTTGTGACAGACATTTATTTTTTTTTAGATTATCTGGGCTGTTGCTCAATATCTGCACACTAATGGAAGAGAAATAGGTGTCATAAACATAATGGTAATTTCCAAAGGTGCCATTTCACTCACTTCTGACGGCTCACTGGGACAGACTTTCTTTTTAATGTGTATAATCAAAGGTTCATAACAGTATGATGCCATGGGCTGCAGCTTGTACTAGATCTGTTTGACAGCGCACCAGCACAGACAAGTGACAGAAAGGAGGCACTGCACATTGATCAAGTTAAGTTGGGCTATTTACGCAACGTTCTTTCATTTGCATTTGTTCCCTGTAGTTTGTGGTAGGAAAGTAGAACTTGTGCACGGCATACATAAATAGACATACATGAATTTGACCTCAAGATTCTCTCGTGTACATTACTTTAAAATGGTTGCAGACTGACTTGAAATGAAGAAAATCTTTATTGTTACCTACAGTAACAACTAATCAAATATGGTGCCTGTTGTAAAATTTCCAAAGCTTATATTGTTCAGTTCTTTGGTCAAACAAGCTTTAGTTTAACTCTGATTTTGAGGGGCACATTTGCAGCATTGTTGTATTAGATGTTGCACAGGTGCTTTGGATTTTATTCATGCTATTTTGTCCATAAGATACAGTCAAACAGCACCACAAACAAGTGTTAAAGCGGTGCATCTGTCACAGTTAATAAACTGAACACAAGTTAAGATAATATAAGCCTCACAACAAGTGGAATTTGCTGCCTTGTGTTGGATTGCATTGGACTGTATAGGTATTGCTTTCACTGTTTCGTAAATTCTGTAATAGAAGAGGTCCACCGGGGCCCAGAAAGCTGATTCACTGTGTGGCAATTGGTTTGTGGCAATAAGATTATTTGTAATTTTGTTTGGGACTATGGGAATATCATATACACCAATATCCACTCACATGAGAAGGATTTGAAAGTGGGCTCTGCCTACGTGTGTTGAAAGGGGACCCTATCTGAACAATACATGTTTCATATTGCATATTAATAATCTAATTTGTTTTTATTAAAATTACCAGGCAGCAAACCTGGGGCTGTAATATTCTTGCATAGAAATACTGTACACAGTGCACAGGGAAGAGGTTGAAGATGAGATTACTAGGAGACCAGGTCTACAAGCAGCTTAATCTGGCAACAATCCACCCAGGTAAATTCTCCAAATCACTCGTTTCAGCTATTAGTACAACACATTCTGCCTCAACTCTGTTGATGTTTAAGAAGCAATGTTGGTGTACTTCCACCATCTAGTGGCCAGTTGTGTAGTGGTCTGTTCTTCACAAAGGAAGGATACATTATCTCAGCTCATACCATGCTGACTCATACGATCATGGACAGCATGCTACACACAAAACCAGTGTTACTTATTAAATGCCCTTCAGATATAACCTAAGTACTAGAGTACTACCTCTCATACATATATGATGTTGTCAGTCTCCATTGTATTACAAAATTATTTTAAATATGTAATATTAACATTATTTTCCCTGATGGAGTTGTTGTAGACAAACATCGTTGTCATCATATTCTCATCACAGGTCTTAGCCTCACATGAAGAAGTCTATACAAGAGAATTTAAATGCTACAACCGAGCCTGGTAAGCTTTCAAACAATAATCTAATAACGGCACTGGGGAACTGACCCAATAAATCACTCGGAAAAATGATCTCCCACGTATATCCCCTGAAACCTGTATGGTTCCAGTGAGACAGCAATCTTAACAGCATCCCTGCCAGCAAGCTCCTCGTTATACTCCTCATTATATTCCTATTGTATAACTCTGCACTGCACAGAGCGCCTCTTGGAAAGCCGTTCAGCTGGTCAAGAGAGAAATTATTGTCCGCGTTCAGTAATATGAATTGCATTTCACAAACACATCACACGTGAAGGACCTGTGTGGGCCAAATGTTTATTCTGGCAACCGTTACAAGGTTTGTGGATGCAAGCTCCCGATGCTGCACTTATCCCACTGAGAAATGACATAACGGGAAGTCCGATGAGAATCTGCGAGGAGTCTTACTCCAAACCTCACCATCCACCAAATAAGTGCATCAAAGGCAAAGCTGCCCTCTTATCACTACTTCCCC
Organism: Sciaenops ocellatus; assembly: GCA_033000465.1. Taxonomy (NCBI): domain Eukaryota; kingdom Metazoa; phylum Chordata; class Actinopteri; family Sciaenidae; genus Sciaenops; species Sciaenops ocellatus. The sequence continues at coordinate 8,254,979 of CP136868.1, forward strand.
TGTCTGTTTGGTGGACTCTGGTATCTGATGAATCCTTATCGTGGCCATACAGTGCTGGTTCACATGTCATGTTATCACACAGGTCCTTTCCCCAGGGCTCCCACAGGAAGAATCTGTTCCCAGGGCACTACATGCCAAGTATCTCAACTGCCTTACGGTAAGGGAAAAATGTGTGGTCAAGAGAGGACTGTGAATTTAGGCAAGGTCTGCCCAATGTTTATGTCACTCTCATAATAAGACTAAGTGAAAGCCAAATGAGAGTAATTAGAAGTAATGGCTCCATTTTAACAGTTTTAGTAGGTTGAGTTAAAAGAGCTCCACCAGAGTTTCAGTTAAATTACTTCACAAAAGTTTTGACATCAGCTTAATCAGGCCCAGTTACCCTAAAGCTGATACTGTCATACTGTATAATCAGATTACAAAAAGCAGCAGCATTATATATACAGTAGGCTTGGTGCCTTCAAAACAATGTTTCTTTCACACAATATCAACTCTTATATCTGTGATTCACAATCAGATTTATTGCCAACTAGGTTTTCACTTACAATCAATTTGTCTTGGTGTTATCGGTGCAAAAGAAGCATTAGTATAAATATAAGGAATATTAAAAAATGAAGAATTAAAAAATATAAACAATAGAAATAGAAACACACAATATGAGCTGTTGTGCAGGAATGTGGAAGGATTTGACAGGTAATAAGAGTAAGAGTTCACAGTGTGCAGATTACATCAAGATGAGGTAGCCCAAAATATGTTAAATAAGGCTATGCGTTAATGTAATGTGTAGGTCTGGGGTGGAGGGTGAGTGTATTGAATCATTTAATTACAGTGACTGGGATATATATGAAAAAAATATGGACTATTATATGTTATATTTAGATCTGAAAAACTAGTTTGCAGTGTTTTGTTCTGTGTAGAAAAGGATTATAGATTGTTGGGGGGTTATAGTCCATAAATACATAAATAGATACTACTGTTTAAAACTAAACCAGATTTTTTTTATTATTATTTGTTTCTGTGGGTCATTTTTTACAGTATGTTTTTTTTTTTTTTTTCACAAACTGCATGAGTCATATTTGAAAGCTTAATTACCTTGTGTTTACACTGACTGGTGTGCATACTTAATTTATCTTTTTAATTTAATTTAAACAAGCGTACACTGTGTCTCCGCCAAGCGTAAATAAAGGATTTCTGCCCTAATGCCTCAGTGTATGCTTAATTTGTTTGTTGGTGTTTTGGGGGGGAACTAACATCCATTTTGCTTTTATTTTCATTCATTTTATTATCATTATCAAAACGATGAAAGGAGGAACTACTGAGTCAGAGTATGTGGGAGGTGGAGGTGGTGACCAGGGGCACTCCAGGCGCGTATTTCATAATACTCAGCAGGGTGACGCGCTGGGGACCTGCTGCTGCTGCTGCTGTGAAGAACAAACTGGTGCTGCTCCTTCACACTGGACTTGTGTCAGAGATATGAAAAATAATTTATTTATTTTTTTACTTTTTTTAATCACAAATTCATCCGCTGAAAGGGAGTTATGTCCGCTCAAGGATTGTTAAGCAGTGTTTTCTCGTGCTCGCTGAGCCCCAAAAATATCTCCAGGAGGAGACTGAGGCAGACCAGGAGCTTGGACACAACGTTGATGCGACATTATGGTACCGAAGTAGAGGAGACGTCGTATAAGGTCAGTGAAAACTTCACGGCGCATGTTATTGAAGCTGTCAGATTTAATTGAATGACTTAACATTAAAAAGTCAGAGTTGTCTACCTCTTTCCCTAATATTTGGTGGAGATGCGTCCGGGTCGGAGAAGCAGTGATGATGTTTGCGTCAACTGATTTTGATAATTACCACGACAATGCGATTTGTCATGAACTGTGTGGGTCCGAAATGTGTCCAAAGACTTTGTCTCTTTACTTATATTACTTTATATTTTCTTCACTGCAGCCGTGAAGAACTTCTTAGAAGAATTAAAGCTCGGGAGCGAGCAGAACTGGAGCGCGCTCCTGCGCCTCGTATAAACAGTATATACAAATTCCGGAAGTTGCTGGAAATCCCTAAAGCGCCAAGATTGTCGGTGTGCTGCTTTGATCCTTAAACGGTCATATTCTGACTTTCTTTGTGTCAACTCTCTTACTGCACCTTTCTGGTACATGTTATGCAATACATCCAAAGCATGTGGCTTTTATTAACTATTGCAACATCACCAAGTGTGACAAATAAGACAAACATTAGTAATTAGTGAGTGATACACTATAGTTTTTGTAGCTGCGTCACGGGACACCACAAATGATTCAGCTCTTTTACATGAAATGATGTCAGCAGACAGCGTTTGCTTGTGCCAACTTGTTGATGGTTGTTGGGAGAGGTATGACTGGAAAACTCAAAAACACATTTGGCAATTGTTTAGTTAGAGAGAGAGGGAGAAAAAAAAAAGGCTTATTTCTCACATCATAAGAGAGACTTTAAAGGTGGACATCTGAAAGAGACTGTGATGGTTTCCTGTAAAGCTTCCAGCCTGATAATAGCACAAATATGGCAGCAAAAATCACATCTGTGCATTGTGAGTCTGTCCGTGGCCTTTAGAACAGGACAGCGACTGTTAAATAACTCTGAATGAGCCTGAAAACTCTTTTCACGGTCGTTCCAGCCTTTGGTAAAAGCACTTCAGTTCAGTTTCTATTCAGAGTGAGGCTTTTACTTGCCTTTTGTTCTTTAGAAATGCAAAAGAAACTCTGGATTTATTTGTGTACCTATTCATCAGTAGCCTGAGAGATGAATGTATGACCATGACACCATGTAAAGCAGTGATAGCATTGCAGTAAATGCAGTTAAAAGCACTGACATTTCTGTGTAATGGCCTTTCCGTATCACCAAAGGAAACAAATCACCTGAGTTATTATTTCATATTAAGAGCTGGACACCTGGAAAAAGATTATTGTCCATATCCACCCCCTCATGAGGAGGTGCCTTGCTGCAATTACAAAGTAGAGGGGAAATACTGTATATTTAAAATCTATTACAATAGCCAGCTCTTCTTTTGTTAGCGATGAATATAATATTTCAGATTTATGGCATTCAGCAATGTCCCATGTTCATAATTTGAGTCAATCTGTACTGCTGCGCTTAAGTTGGTCCTCATGGTAACACTATTTGTTTAGTATAATGGAAATGTATTGCAGACATGACATTATAATAGGCTTGTAATGAATACCAGGTATCTGGTCTCTCTTACAGTCATCAACAATAACCCCAGATCCTACAGCCAGAGCTCGTAGAAATGTAATCACAGTAAATCTGAATGAAGCTGATTAATATTGGAGACAGCTCTGTGTCAGAGAGGATATTTAATGTGATTTATGACTTTGGGGAGTGCTTGTGTGCTGCCAACACCATTATGCTCCGAGAGCTGCACTACAGTCTAGTTTTTGCCAAGCATTGTAACGTTGGAAAATGTTACCTCCACTGTGGATAACAACCTCAGACACACTGTGAAAATGTAGTTAGTTATAGATATTCTCATTAATCACTGATGATTTTTTACCACAAATGCAAGATGTTTTGGGGTGTTTCTAGCCAGTACAGCTGTACTACTGTATTTTAAGAGCTTTAACATGCCACTGAGAAGAACTCCAGAGATCCCCTATAGAGACTCACATGACCACACTGTCGGCTTACACTGACAGTAAGTACTGTAAGGGCCTTATTGTATGCAAACTCCACTCGAAGTCTGTAATGAAAGTCACATTTTCTGGGTGTGCAAATATCCAACAAGCTGTTCATCCAGGGACTATAGTATCTAAGATACCGTCGCAACAACAGTGGTGAAGTCAGGCTGACAGTGTTTCTCCCGTTGCACGGAACACTGCCCAGTAACAGCCCCCGCTCTACAAGACTCTCCTTTTATGAGACGTAGTATATGTCTTGTAACTCAGGCCGTCCAGGCCTCTTGTAAAAGTAAAAAGTTACTGTATTTAGTTTCTTGAATGCCATCCAGTGTATATTTATTGTGCTTCACAAAGAATAAATCACATAGGCAACCATAGGCACACACCACATACCTGGTGCCACGGCCTGAGGAGTCTGTCTACATTACAATGCAAATCAATCACTGCAATGTGTTTGGTCATAGTGTATCCTAATTAAGGCCTGCTGTCTAGCATGTAGTATGCTCTGTTATATATCTGCACTACATATGATTTACATGATCACCAAGCAGTAATGTATTATGTCATGATCCTGGCATAAAAAAAACACATCCTTTCCCTTGTTTAAAAAGAAGTGTCAGAGGGGGATTTTTGACATTGTATTTTCAATAGGTTGAAAATCGCTGTGCTCTAATAGAGGTGTACTCACTCAGGATGTCAGTAGGCTGAGCTGAGATGGAAAGCAGAGACATCTGGTTTACATGAACAAAGCCTCAACTTTTATTTCTCACAGTACAGCAGCATGACCTGATCCTTGGCTGCAGTCCCTCAGGCACATATTTCTTCCCACGGGGAGACTGGCCGTTTGCATGGCATGGAACTAAAGCCTGCTGGCTTGAAAGTGCAGCACCGTAGCATCCAGTATGTGTCTGGTAAAAGGAAGAATAAACAGTGGGTTAGACGGATCAATCATTGTTTCACTTCAATCCAATCAAATGTCACTTTCAAGTACCTTTATATGGTTACATACCTGACATATATTATCCCCTTGTTGTAAGTCAAATGGTATTTATTTCCACCCTCAATAGCTAGATACCTGCAATGGATAATTCAGTTTACAGCCTCTATATGAGAATACAGCATTTGGAGTCAGAATGTGTTGGTATAATATGGTGTAAAAATTAATTTGTTGGGCTTTTCAAGCTGCCAGTTAGGCTGATAGAAGAAAGGCATATTAACAGTCTTGGGTTTACTCAGTACATCACACTGAACAGTGTGACTTGCCATCAAAAAAGATCAATATGTTTACTGGAGTACATTGTTTAAGGGTCAAAAATGGAATAGACACACTGAAGCTTCAAACTTGTTTTTAAGGCAGCATTAACAATAAGAACATTCAAGTACATTTGAGGTAGTTCACTAGCAGCCTGCAGTACCTTTGATCTGCATTCATCTCCTGTATACATCTGCCTGCCATATTGTGCTATAGACTGGATCTGGAAGTGTTTTGGATGCCTTTGAATGTCACTGCCCGACTGCAAGACGACTGTTTATGATTGGTGGAGCCCTTCTCTGATCCCTTGCATTGGTTTCCGTTTCATTAGGGCTGTTATTAGACTAACTTCTGAATATAAGGCATGTAAGATACTGAAAAATAAAGCCTAAATCCTTTATGTAAGGCATCTTATTGTATCATGCTATGTCTTGTTTTAATAGTGTCCACGTGAAACATTGTCTGTGGAAGATGGTGATTTTGAAATGACCCCAGGTAGTGTGTGATCTTCATATATATAATGTGCAAGCCCTCAGAGAAATACCTTTGTAAGTCACTCTAAACAGCCAGATCAGATATACAACTATGAAAAATCTCTCCGTTCGCTCAGGATTCTCTTAGGCGGCAAGTGAATTGCAGAATCTTACAAAGCCTTTAGAGGGAGCCATTCATCATTCTGTTGTAGTAATTCAGTGACCAAATGAGGACATTAATCACTGGGACAAAGATTAAGGGTTTGACAGGAGGTAGCATGCGAAGAGGTGTGCACTCATCTTGTATCAAGGAAAGTTCTCCAGTTGTAAGTTTTAGAAAACATTTAACATTGTACACGTAGCATGTTACTTCAACATTTTGGTTTGGTTGTGTGCTAAAGCAGCACTGGCATTTGAGCACATAGTTAAAATATGTTTTAATCTTATTCTCAATCCTCTGTGTCAAGCTGGAGGAGGCTGGATTTATAGTTGTGTGCTAGATGGAATAGTAGTGTATTTTTAATAAGTGCTATTACAGCTTTTTCAAAACCATCGACTGTCCTGTCGTTCTTCGATTATGTTGGTGGAATAATTTGATGATGCAGAGAAAGAAAAGTTTGAGAGTACTGCGTTATTGAAGTGTTTAGGAATGTCATCTGCATTCCTCTGAGCACCATGGAGGAGAGATGGCCTGAAGGAGAAAGAGCTCAGAGGAAACTGAAAACTCCTCCCTGTTGCAAAGCCACTTGAATTTCACAAAAAAGGAATTTACTTTGGTTAATGTAAGAGGAAATATTTTTCATTTAAAATCTTTTTTAGCTATTCAGAAAATATTGGAGTTGTCAAATCTAGCAGTGTTCAGTATTCTACTATTTTATTCTAAATAATAATAAAGCTGGAAAAGCTTAAAAACAGCAATAGTGCTAAAAGTAGGGCTCCAATTCAAATTTATAAAGACAGATACTAATACAAATATTTTCGATTGAAGCACTAAAATCAATTTACACCATCATGAAACACTAAACCTTTCAGACGAAACCCACACCAGAGAACTTAATACTACTAGGGAAATCTAAGGAATACAACATTTCTAAATAATTGGACACAGGATTTGATTGCTGTTTTGACTACTGTTGTGAAGCAATAGTATCGTAACAGTATAGCTGGAACAAAAGTGGAAAACTGATACTAATTGCAGTCGACAGAATGGATATTTAATCCCATCTGCAGGCCGATGCAGCTGTTCTGTCTACTCACAATATATGACATAAGGACCCAGGCAGCAACTACCCCAGCTGCTGTGCAAGAGGGACCTCGTGCTCTTGATACTTATTAAAACTGATGTAATAATCCAAAATGATGAATCGTATCTGTTAAATTTTGATTTGCTTGTCTTGTTCAATTCCTGATCAGTGACCATGTGAACGGGTTTTTTGGCGTGTACAATAACTGAGAACAGGACACAGTGATGATCAACTATCTGTCTTTAAATGTCCAAAACATTGAGCTATTAGTACATCAGTATTAAGTTATAGGTGGCAGTTTCACTCTCGTAGTTAATGAGGATTTCCAGATTTTGAGTTTTGTATTTGGATCACCTTCAACATCTTCTGTCTGACAAGCTGCTTCCTGTTTATTACCATCCTGCACAGCATTAGCAAACCTCATTCCAGCACTGCAGGAAGCAAAAACCATGCCAGAATACAACAGAAGAGAAATGTCTGACTGGTATTTTAAAGTTGTCTTTAGTCTCACGTCACATACAATTTAGAAGACATCAATAATATCATAATTTGCTCGAGTAATTAACTACAAGTGGATATCATTTTTTCAGTTACATTAACCAGGGGGAGGCAACTAAACCTCCTTGTCGGAGGGGGGTACTTAGATTATAGGGTTAGGGTAAGGTCTTCCTGTGTGAGCTACATATCAATCAGTCATTGCTGTCTCTACAAACACACAGTTCACCTGCACAGGTGTTTTCACTTTGCCTAATTAGATTTATTGTCAGGACTGTGTGGATGATAGATTGTGTTTACCTTATCCCTTAACAGGCACAATACAATCATTAACGTCTCATGTCTTCTGTAAAAAAGGCTAATTACCAATTATTAAAAAAAACAATAAGCCTTTTTTGTGGAAGACATTTTGACACAGTAGGAAAAGCACATGATGTAAATAATAAGATGAAGGATGGCTTAATTCCATTTAGCTGCTCCAGTTTCAGTAGTGTGCATGGTGACTGACTGTGACGGCTTACAGAGAACACAACAGAGGCAGAGCCATCGTTAATGATATTAGCAACACCTGTGCTTTCACTACGATCACAAGTTAAAACATCTGCAGTGCAGCTTCACTCTGAGCAGGGCTTAACTACAGTTTTTTGTAGACATCAACCAATTCTGGATTTTTAAAGATTGGTAGAGTTTTTGACGTTAACATACCAAACATGAACATTGAAAACTGTTTTTAAACTATTTTTTCGGAATATGGAACATACATTCAGATGCCACAGGTCCTACACACTGGTTCTTTAACTTGTTAAGTTGTCAGCTCTTTTTTAGTCGTCTTAACTCTGCTAGCTCTGCTGCCAGGAGTGCTGAACCATATGCAGATATTAAAGGGCCAGTGTGTAGGATTTAGGTGCATCTAGTTGTGCAAGTGTTGCATTGCAATCCCTACACCCCGCCTTCCTAGCATGAAGGAGAAATGACAAAGTGGCAAAACATGCGAAGGGCCCCACCCAGCAAGTATTTAGTTTTCCTGTTCTACACTAGTGTAGAAACATGTTGTTTCAACATGGCGGACTCCATGGAGGAGGACCCTCTCCCACTGTAGATACAAAAGGCTGATTTTAATCTAACAAAAATGAAAAGATTGTTATTTTCAGGTGAATTATACAATTATGAAAACACAGTTATGCAGAATATATTCCATGTGTGCCAAATTTTGAAAACAGTGTGCCCCAAATCTTACACACTCAACCTTTAAAAACCATAATCAATCTCTACCAGACAAATAACGACTTATTGGACATAAAACATTACCCGAGTAAAGACAGCAGTTATTTTTTCTTTTCAACAATAAGACTTACCATTTGTCCTGAAGATTTACCTGTGTACAGAAGTCAACTAACACTAGCCATTTATTATCCTTCTCAGCGGCTTAAATACATTAAATTCTATCAAATACATTCAATCTGTTCTGATCTGTTTCGATAACATTTATGGATGAATTTCATAACCGTAGTGCAGAATAGTACCGTTATAATATGATGGTCCAGTCATAGTTTGTTTGTTTGTTTTGCTAGCTTTTTCCCATTAATGCTATAATTCGCGCCTTTGACTTGGTCTCCATAGCAACAGCGGCTGAGGCTTATGGGTATTGTAGTATAACGAGCGAGCCGGTCTTCCAACTGACCAAAAAAAATGTTTTAAACGACCCTTTAAAGTGTTACAAACTAATCAGGAGTTTAAAACTTTGATGGGGACTAATCTTATAGCTTTACTGCTACTCTCACTCGAGAAATAACGTAGTGGGTGTGTGTGTGATAAGGTGTAACGTTACTCGACGTTACAGGTACTGCTGCTCACTCTGATAGCTTTTCTTGTGTTAACTTGTGACCCGACACTGAGGGAGCACTGACCCCTCCCAATCCATTCATCAGTCTTAATGTTATTCAAGGGGACTGCGTCTCTCTCACCGTGATGTAAATCAGCGTGCTCCACTTTGAAGTGCTCGCTCGCTCGCTGCTGGTTGCCGTCCAGACTTTTTCAGCTGTGAACATGTGGACTGTATTTCAGTGGAGCGTTTCTTCTGGAGTCAAATGGCGTCGGTTTGTTTGGCATTAAGTGCTGGTCTACAACTTTGAGGGGGGTGACTTTTCATCCATGGCGACCGGAGTGTTTGTAATGGGGCATCCCGCTGTCGAGCGAAGCATCACCCATCTTGTGAGTAGTTGCTTTCAGTAACTTTGCAGTGTACATAATAACTACATCTCCTTTTTTTGGAGGCTCACAAAGCGGAGGGAACAATTATAGGTAGACAGAAACGTAATGACGTTAACACGTATACGTTATGTTTACGTTTTCCTTGCAAGACTTTGAAAAGTTCTGAAACAAGCGCATCTTTCATCATGATATTACAGTTACTGTGCTGTAATGTGTTTCCCACCCATGCATCTCCACTTATTCCCACTCTCCATGCCCAGCATGTGTCATCACCATTTGATAGTTTATTATTAACCCAGTCCTTCAAGGATTTTTAGTAAATAATAGTTTTTCCCCATTGTTGTATGACAAAGCCTTGAAAGCAAACAGTCAGGAGTGTTCTCTGTAGACCACATGTATGCATTTATTTATTTTAAGAATGACAGGATGTGAGTAATTCAATGACTTTTTGTGTTGGTGCTGATCAGGTACAAATATTAAAGTGCGCTATTTTGGATTTGTCATAACATTACTTCATAATATAACAAACTGCATTCAAGATCTCCAATTAAATTAAAGTTTTTAAACATCTAATGCAGAATTTACTTTATATCGTCCAAAAAAAGTAATAGTATGTGTAGCGACTCTTGTGGAGAACTCTTCCCACAATGCCACATTCAATGGCTTCCTGAGTACTGAGGAATATTCATCACCTCACTGTGTCTTAGTTCAAGTGGGGTTGATTGGTCTAATCTGAGCTTTCAATCTTGCTATTTTGTATGAACTACCTTGCACGTTTCCTCTCATTGTATTCAAGGGAGCGCGAACAAAAGCTCTGCGTTCCAACAAGGCTTTGAATTAAAGTTTGGCACTGCACAGCCGAAGGAAAGTGCACCTTGTGTATTCACTAAAACGGGAGAGTGTTGGGATAAATTATCGCTTACATTTCAATAGGTATGCTGGTGTTATTGCTGGCTTTGTTGAAATAGATTATTTAAAGATTTTGATTGTATAAAATAGGTGAATAAAACCCAAAAAGGAACTCTTTGAAGTCAAATTAACGTCACAAAATGGACAAAATAGTTTGTTTTTTTTTAATCATAGTTCAAATGTCTAAAGTAGAAGAACAAAAAGGAGTACTGTTATGCTCCTTTCTGTAAAGTCAGATGGCTCATGATGTTGTGGAGCGAGGGGACAAGTCTGGTGTTTTCATTGTAAGATTATAAAGTACTGGCTTCATCCGTGGCCGTTGAACTCATGAGCTCAGTAACCAGAACCAGTAACTTCATCCAGCTTTGACAATGACTGCTTCTGTAACAGCTGGGAGCAGCTGTTTGGGTCTGACTTTCTACTCACTGCGATAAATTTGAGGGAGAAAATAAAAGGTCATGTTAGAAAAAGGCATATAGAGGAGTTTATTTATTTATTTATTTTTTAAATATTTAATTCACCTATCCATATTAAGACAGTTATAATAAGAAATAATAGATAAGTAAAGAAATAAGATTAAGATAAGAGTTTCAGTACTGCATCCAAGTGACTGTGTGCTCAAATGTCATGTCTGGACACGATAACATTCAAACCTATGATTATGGAAATAGCGGTATTGCATCAAAATGCTTGACACAGTTGCTTGCTTTGAATTCCAAAGTAATTAGCTTCAATTTAAAGGACGTCATTTCACCGACTGAGAGAAACTGTGGGAATGTAGCCAGGCCCTGTACATCAGATAGGAGAGAAAGTTTCCTCTCCCATATAATCACACGAGAGGAATGTCCTACATGGTTAGATATGCTTAATTGATGTAGCGGAGGTAAAACAAACACATAAACGAAGTGTTCATGTCATTGTCATAGTTTATTAAAGGACACCCAACAGAAAAGCCTTGTCAAATGTAGTTTGGTTCTCTCGGATTCACAGATGGTTATCAACTGTGTCTGTTAACTCTGGGTGGAGTTGTAAATTTACAAGCGACATTGTCAGACCTGTGAATGAAATACTTAATACTAAGTTTTCTGACAATATGCCCACAGGAAAATTCAGTTATAGCGACAACAAAACACAAGATCCATAGGTGAATAGGTGAAAAGTCTAGACTGTGGTCACAAAACTAGAATAAACTAAGAAGCCGTAGCAAGAAATCATTTCCAAATGTGCTAAGGCTCTTAATAAGTTTTGAAATGATTATACACTTTTAGTATTTATTCGCTTTTTTGTCTGATGACTGTTTCTGCTGCCAAAGCAGAGAGTAGGAGACAAGTAGTTGGTAGGTCTGTTTGACGCATGTTGCATTTCTAATCATGGGAGATGATAACCAACAGTAAGTAGATTATTTTTCTCATAAATGGCAGCAGATGGTATCATTTTAAAAGTATTTTACAGTGTAATTAAAATGCAAATTATACCTCCAGTTGTTTGAGCAACATGATATCTTAAGTAGAGATATTAGTCCCTACTTTAGTGAAGAAACTGTAGGAATAATGACTCTGTTTTTCCAGCGGTCGTCCTGTTTACAGATTTTTGATTTAATGAAGTGAAGTTAGCCTGCTGTCAGCAGTGCAGCGTAGGTTACCATGGCGATCTATCCCAAATGAAAGCGAGCCAGCTTCGTGATAAAGGAACACCCAAGATGGTGGGCCAACCCACTAGTCTTGCTTTGTGCTAGAGTTGTTCAGCTTGAGGAGGTTTATAGCAGTGATTAATGCTTAATTCTTCAAGCAAAAAATGTTTCCTAATTCCAGTTTCTAAATTGTATTGAGGATTATGTCTTACAGTATGTGGCAGTAAATTGACTGTCTTGACGTTTTGGACACAAAACAAGATGATGTCACCTTGGGCTCCCGAAAATTGTGTTTTCTTTGACATTTTGTGTGCCAAATAGTTAATTAATCTATAATGAACAGCGCCTAAACATTAATTGGAGGCCAACAGTTGACTGAAATGTATTTAGACCGGACACTTTAGTCATGCTGTAGGCTGTATTACGTGCTCATTTGCTGCTACAAACAACTATTCAATAAATAATTCAGTGGTTTTGTCTTGCCTAGAATGCATTTCGTCTGTCTCAAATTAATTTTTGTGCACTTAAAGGAATTATTTACTTGCTAACAGCACTGATGGTAGACACAAGTTACCCAAATACTAACTGGGCACGGATTAGTGACCACTGCCTTTGTACAGTAAACATACAGGCAAAGACAATATGCTTTTCATACCATGTTCTCTGTACTGTACTGTACTTTGTCATATGTGTACTAGAAAATAGTATGCTACTGTAACACGGCCTTAATTCTCATTTAATGGGAGTGAGCCACTTTAGAGTAAGCCTTATCCTGATAATGAGTTACTAAGCCTCTTTGGAACATGGCTCATATGATTGGCTTGACTGTACTGGATCAAAGCACTGTAATCTCCAGCATGGAGATGCTCAGAGGTTGGATTGCAGATCAGATTATTTGCCCTGTCATTAGTACAGTACTAAAACTTTACCCTCTAGCTACGCTCAATTCCAGAATCAGAAAAAAAACAAACTTGTGTTAGGTCAGCCGATGATTAATGCGAATGTTTCAGCTGCCAACGTATGTGTCAAGCATGCTGGGGGTGTGTAGAGTTTGCGTTTGGTCATGAACTTATGATGGTAGTGATGAATGTGTCTGATGTGTGAATGCCTTTGTTTGCATGTGTGTGTGTGTCCTCAGGGCGACTTCACCTGGAACAGCGTGTCAGGACGTAGCGTTGGCCTGAAGCCCGTCCCCCTGCAAAGCCTGTCCGAGTTGGAGAGGGTTCGTCTCCAGGACGTGGCCTTCAGGAGATTGTTTCGAGATCGTGACCTGGGTTGCCAAATCGCCATCCCTAAATGTATTAAAACACACGCACACACACCTAGATGGTCTACCTCTTTATTCATCAAGTTGCTTTTCTATCCCTCGCTAAAGCTTGTCACAGCATGTCTTCACAAACGGCTCAGCAAAATGTCAGAATGTGAATTATTTTCCTTGTTTTATGAACTCGTACTGCCTACTTGGAATTAGTCTTTTACATCCTGGTAGTCTACTCCCTGTTTTATAACTTGAGAATAACATCTGTGGCAGATGCAAACTAAGCAAATTAATGTTAGAAATATGTGTTTTCGCAAAACTCCTCATCTTTGTCTTGACATGTTTGTTAGCGAGATTGAAACGTGCGAGCATTTAGGAAATGTGCCTTAAGAATGTCAAGTGGAGCACCCGAGAGCAGCAGCATGTTAATTAGTGTTCTTTATTTAACTGTTTAACACCTCTGCCTCTTTTCAGATGGTCACAAGAAGAAGTCACTCAGGCGGAAGTTGGATTCATTATCTAAAGAGAAGAGTAAAGACAAAGGTAATGTGGGGTGTGCTGGATATACTCCATGCTGTAGCGGGTGTAGTTTAGCGCTCAACTTCTTAAATTGTCTTTAGATAAGAATGTCTAACGCACGCACTGATCTTATTGTTATTCTTTCCGAATCAGTGAAGATAAACAGTTGTGTTTTTTGTTTGCTGTTGCCTCCGATTCCTGTCAGACTTCAATTCCTCCTCTAGTTTCTAGTCTAGTCAGCCTCTGACACTTGAAAAGATACTCCTTGATCCTTTTGGTTGAAGCTGTATAGACTCACTGAAGCAGACATTCTCAGCTGTTTATACGTGTGGAGCACTGAGTGATCAGAATCTCCAGTACAGTAAAGAAGTCTCAGAGGGAGATGTGATCTTCAACTGCCGCGCCCGCTGCTACAATCTGGCAGGAAAGTGATGTTCTCTGTCAGACAGGCAGTCGAGGGAAATAACAAAAACAATCTTAAGTGGTGGCTCATTCATTACAGCCTATCCTCCGGCATGGCCAGCCCCCTCTTTCCTCTTTTCCCCCTTTTGTTTACAAAGGCACTTCAGAAAGTATGTGCTCTCTGACTGTGGATATTGAGTGTGCACTGCAGAGCACTGTTCTTAGCATTTCTCTTGGCATATTTATTTAGAGCAGCGTTTATTAAAAAGGATATAAAGACTGAATACAAACAGAGTTTTAACACACTTAAAAAAAATACAAGATCCAGAGGGTAAAATGTAAAATATGCTGATATGATTAAGAGTAATTCAACATCACCAAGTTGACTTGAGGCCAAGAAGATGAACTTTAAGTCTCCCTGTCTTGCCCTTTTCCTCTCACACAGAGACTACACCCCAGGCGTTTGGCATACCGCTGTCGCAGGTCATATCCAACGACCGCACACACAAGCAGCGGCACGATCCCCCGCGGGAGGGCCACAGCGACCCCACTGAATTGATGCTATCCTTCCTCCACCTCACCTCCAGCTTCAGAAGGGCCAACAAGGATCTCTCCAGCAGCAACTCGTCCCTTAGCTCCACTTCTGAGACCCCTAATGAATCACCTCTGCCCAGCACACCAGACGCAGCCCCACGGACACGCAGGAGGGTAAGCTTTTCCTGACGATAAGCCTGCTCTTGCGGAGTGACAGGGAATCTGTCTGATTACACTCGCACACTAGATTTCTCTGGGAATATGTGACCTTTTTTTGGATGTTCACTCAGCGAGCGGAGGATGGAAGCACATTTTATCACTCACAGCACAGTTGTCACCCATCTGCTTGACAGGGCGGAGTATCTGTGGATTGCATCACTGACCTTGATGATAACCAGTCTCGGCTCTTGGAGGCCCTCCAGCTGTCTCTGCCAGTAGAGGCAGCTGGCAACAGGAAGAAGCGCCATGACAAAAAGCTCAGCCTCAACCCCATTTACAGACAGGTGCCGAGAGTAGTGGATCTCTGCTGCCAGCACCTAGAAAAACACGGTACACATGATCACATATGTTATATGTTATGGAATTGCTCTGCATATGTGGATTCAGTCAAAACATGCTGTGTGATCGTAACCTTATGAATCATATGTCTTTATCTTTGCCTACAGGCCTACAGACGGTTGGAATTTTCCGTATTGGCAGCTCCAAGAAGAGAGTGCGACAGGTACGAATTTAAGCTTTAACTTTAACACACTTTAATAAACTCTGTCAACTATCAGCAGCTTATTTTGCTGTAACACTGTCACAATATTTCACGCAGCTTCGCGAGGAGTTTGACCAGGGATGGGAGGTACATTTGGACGAGGAACACTGCATCCATGATGTAGCTGCATTGCTGAAAGAGTTCCTCAGAGACATGCCTGACCCACTGCTGACAAGAGAACTTTACACTGCCTTCATCAACACAATGTGTGAGGAGTATATACCTGAATTAAGAAAAAAAATAACAAGAAGTCACCATGCTTTAGGTTAAAATCTTCACTCGTGTGGTGTTTTTAATCCACGTCATTGTTCTGGCCTTTTCTTCTCTGCAGTGCTGGATTATTCAGACCAAGAGAGCGCCCTCCAGCTCTTGATATTCTTGCTTCCTCCCTGTAACAGCGACACGCTGCAGCGCATCCTCTGCTTGTTGTCCACAGTGGCTGCACATGCCGAAGACAGCCTGGACAATGAGGGGCAGGAGGTAAACAAACAGTACATACCCTGTGAAACTGGTGCAAGATGAGATTTGCATACACACGTCAAGCTGTTGATACATGTCTGTGGACCAGCTCTCTTGGCAGTTTGAAACTTCCACCAGCAAGCACAAAAAAAATATGCAACGGAAATGAGCAACCATCACAGAATAATTCTGAATAACATAAATAATCTGTTTACAAGTTTAATGTGATCGTGATGAATCCAAGCAGCCATCAGAGGGCAGTAAGACAGATGTTTGTTACATCTGCAGCCTCTAATTTGAAGTGCCAAAACACAATGAATTATGCATGATGATCCATTGTGGGTATCTTCATTAAGTGATGCACAACCAACACGAATCACCCAGCTGCACAAAAACCACAAAAACACTGTACTCCTGCATACATCACAAACGTCATACAGCTTAGTCATTATTTATTTGCATAGTTTATTCGTTGTAAACAACGAGAAGTGTGAGGGGAATTGTGCTCTAGTGGGAAGTGGTCTCAACAGACACTACTCCATGAAGCCGCTGTCAATCATCTGTGTGTCATTCACCGCTGGGATTGGAATACCTTGTTGAAACATGCAAGATTAGTAAGGAGACAATAATTAATCATCACACCCTCAGTGTCTATAAACACGCTTAATGAACTCATTGTCCTTGTGAACATGACTCCAGCCTTTGTGATTTTTGCTGTTCAACATGGGCCCAAAGAGCCTTTTTGTTGTACAGGTCAATTTTTTTCCATTAATCTTACTTTTTGACAACTACTCAGCACAAATGGAGATTAATTGTTTCCCACAGATATAAAACCTAGAGCATACATACTGTAACGGCCAGCTTGGTCTCTTTGAACAAAAGAAGGCAGAGTCAGCCTTATTGATGGTGGCAGGGCTGTGTAAGGTGCACATTCCCAACATTTCCTAGGTGCCAAGGAGGGTTTTTCTACAGCAAAAGACTTTTAATGCGATAATTACTCTAGGAGTCTAAAAGTTTTCATTTCTGTGTGTAAGAAGATGATAAGAAACTCGAGGGGAAATTGGTTCCATTTTTAACTGGAAAAATTAGCCAAATAAGTTAACTTGGAAATCATTTCAATCTAGAAAACATTTCTTGTAATTGCAGGGGTCAAATTTGTGTTATCAAAGATAATTTGTCTGCGATGAGGTTTATTATCAAAGCTGTGGAACAAGATAAGTTTTGTTTTAACTTGAAGATTATTGGTAAAAATGAAAATAAACTAAAGACATCTTACTGCTATTCTGCCATGTAGATAGGATTGCAAAAGTGACTGTGTATGTCCGGATGAATAAATTCTGTCTGCCATTTTGTTTAGATCACAGGAAACAAGATGACATCACTCAATTTAGCCACCATCTTTGGACCGAACCTCTTACACAAGCTAAAAAACTCTGACAAAGAGTTTGCAGTTCAGAGCTTTGCCCGCGCAGAGGAGAGCACAACCATCATCAGCGTGGTCCAAAGGATGATCGATACGTACGATACGCTATTTATGGTAAGTCGCCCTTACTGCAAACCAAACGGCATTTGCGGTTAATGACTGGGTTTAATCAAACAATCTGAGGTCTTCCTTTGGCAAAACAAAAGTGTTTATGAGGACTCCTTAAGCTTAATGGAGTGGAACCGGTAATAAAATGTAAACATTAGCTTTATAGCTTTTTTGAGAAGGAATGAGCTTTTACAGTCACTTATAAAACAAAGTAGAATCACAGTAAAACACAGAAATCTGTGCAGTTTGTTTTACTCTCCTGAACCTTATCCTTATCTACATTATGTTTTCTGCTTTTCAGCATTGATATTATGTAAATGCAATTTCCTGAATGTGGTAAACCTTTTTTAAAAAAGATTAGATATTTCTATGTAAGAGACATAATAATAATAATAAAGTTAGAGTACGTTTTTTAAGGTTAAAAGGTGCTTTACAGGAGATAAAACTGCACAGGGATCATAGAACATTTGGGGGATAAAATAAAGTTAAAACATGTTAAATGGCAAGAGTAGAATGATAAAACCCAGGAATTTACATTTAAGAGTTCATAAACTTCCTATAAAAGGTTTTAAGAAAGGGTTGTTATAATTCTTAGTCTTATTATTAAGGCAGAGGGAAATGAAGGTAACAAAGAATACAGTTTTATGTTGTCTCTTTTGATCCTCACAGGTCTCTGCAGACCTGCAGAACGAGGTGCTGATGAGTTTACTAGAAACTGATCCTGATGTTGTGGATTACTTACTGCGGAGGAAGGCTTCTCAACACTCGTGAGTCTCTGCCTTTTGTCATATTGTTATTGTATCTGTGTGTGTTCACTGTCCTTCTGCCTCCAAATGATCGAAATAAAGAATACATCATGTCTCATGATTACCCCTTTGGGGATACTTATTGTATTTACAATATTTATTATGTCTTCTTGCTTTCTGCAGAGAGCCAGGTCTTCTTAGAGCGGAAGAGTCCTTCTCTCTGACTGAAAGACGATTATCCAACGACTCCATCAAAGCATCTAGCGGAGAGTTGTCTCCCTATGACAACAACTCCCCTGTGCTGTCAGATCGACTGCTGTGTAAATACCCAGAGGACAGCAGTCCACTCTCTAACGGGATATCCAGACTTTCTAGGCAGCACAGACTCAGTAGCCAAGACGGCTCTGGCAGCACCTCTCCTACGCTGTCTACAGACAAAGGTGAACTAAACTCATTTCAATACATACGTTAGTATTATCACATTATCACAGACTTTAAAGGAATAGTTTAACATTTTGGGAATTGTTTGCTTTCTTGTTGACATTTAGATGAGAAGTTTTATACCTCTCTCATGTCTGCACGACAAGTACTGCTATCTAACCTGCTGCTGTTTTTAGCTTCATATTTAGATGTATTTAGATGTATATATTCAGATGTGTATTGTTATTGATACAGATACTGATTAATACTATTTCATTCAATTTAGTAAAGTAGCACTTTGGCACGAAAAGTAGTAGTAACATTTCATAAATACAGATAGCAGTATCATTTGCCCAGGAGCTTATCGATATTTAGGTCCTGACCAAGCAGGAACTGGCACCAGTTGTCAACATCCATCCCTAACTACAGTAGTCATTTATCCTAGAATATGTTCAGGAAAAAAACTAGTGTCATGGTTTATCATTTTAAAGCAGATCTGAATACATTGTCTAGCCAAGGCTAAGTGAACAGAAGCTTGCCTAAAAATTGAGCATTACTTTTATTATATTGATATAATAAACTCAAGTAATCCTCTTGTTGCTTTTGTTCCTGTTAGAGGCCTCAACTGATGATTTCTGGGACACCTGGAATGAGCTGTTCAACAAGGATTTCACTGGCTATCATATCACTGGTATGGAAACCCTTTGTACGTGTTGTTGCAGATGGTCTTGAGATATATAATGAATGCTGGATGTTAATGAGCACTTTCTCCCAGGCTCCCATGGAGACGTGTCGGAATGTGAGTCGTATGGATCATCAGAGGGGCTGAGCAGTCACCAAGGTAACAACAAGCTGCCCATCAGACCAACACAAACCTCATTGGGCGTGCTGGAAATCAGGCCACACCTCCCGGTGACTCGCAGCAGCAGTGGTCCTCACGACCAGAGAGGACAGACGCAGTCGCAAGCATCATTACATCAGGGGTTGAGTGGCCAATCAGCGGCTGTTAGCTCGGACAACTTAGCAGGAAGGACAGTACACGATGCTTGTCCATTACTTAAGGTCGCAATGAATAATTTGTCTCCCCTTCACTACTCTGGACAGCTGAGGGACACCCATATTTCTCACTCCACACCCTCCCTCTTCACATATCAGCCTGAATCCCAAACTCCACAGCAGTCCCTACAAGGCCCAGCCTCCCAGTCTGTAGATAGTGCAAATGCCTCTGGGCCCGCACAAGCAAAGAGCTCTGGTGGTGCTCCGGACTCACAGGCAGAGAGGTGGCATATATGGCAGATAATGTCAAAAGAAAACACAGACACCCTGCCTGAAACTCTGGTGTGATGCACCGCTTGACTATGATTCATTCTCTCGTCATCAGTCGATGAAACACTGTCTGTCTGCAGCACTAGTTAATGTTCCTCATTGAGAGACTGATGGAACTTTACACTGAATGTTTCTTAAATGTGTGGATGTGTTATTTTGTGTTTAACTGTATATATATATGCTTTTTGCATCATATAAAATGGTTGCTTTGTGTAATTTTGTACATTATTTTTTATTTTTGTAGTTTATTTTTAATCTATTTTTCAGACACAACAGACTAAATTAATAATTTGCAATGCAGCCATCAAAACCTTGTATTTAAACTTGACTGTCATAATTAGACTTGAATGATATAAAGCTTAATTTGAAGCCATGAATGTAAAAATATAAACCCAGTTTATGTTTTCCTTTAACGTCACTGTAGTACCTTGATATGTACTGAAGCTACTTTAACATTGAGTTCTGTTGCAGCCTCCAATTCAAATCTACTTGACCTCCATATTTCCACTACTTATCTTTTTTCCAGCATACAAAACTGGAGGATATGTTTTCAATAAGAGTTATTACACTATATTTAGTGTTGCTAGATTTTAATGAACTGCCACATTTCAGCATTCATTTTCTGCTTATACACAGCCCCACTTTTTGGTGTTTGAAATGCAGGTAATGGCTAAGCAGTGTTATTTACAGGGATATCTATTACGATTATTATATTGTTAATTTACAGTACTTTGTAATTTAATGAAGAGCAATTACCCTTGTTTTCCTAGTTGCTTAATAAACTGTGATTAGTTTAATGGAGAAAAATGATACAAACAAATTTAAGCCTGTTCTGTCTGATACATATAAATATATTTATTGTTGTAATGTTATATTTCATCCTTGGCTTAAGGCTCTGTGGATTGGTCAGAGTTGGACACAGCTGTATTTGTAAACTGTAGATAAATGTAGAAAAATGGAAGAATTAATTTGAATCAGTTCTGTTATTTGACATGAGACACACTAATCAAATCTAAAAATATAAGTTTGTGTATTGTGATATACAATAGATGTACAGTTATTGGTTTCTTTTGTGCAGGTTAAAACAGGAAAAATTACCTTACCCATGGGTGCTGGACATTACTGAATCTGACAACGATATGCAGGAGTAGTAATACAGTATATGCCCATCGATATTCTAGCAAACCAGGATCACCTAGGCAAATCAAGACTGAATTCTGCAGGATTTGTTGTTGACACTAGTTCTAGCATTATGTAATGATGTCTTTGTGAGTATCCTTTAAGGAGGCATGGTTTCTGTTGCCAAGTAGTAATCTAACTTAAACTCTCAGAGGAGTTCATTCAGGGATCATGAAGCATGAAGTTAAAATCCAGTGGTTGCTTCATTATTAGTATATTTAAAAAAACTGAAGTTCAGAAGACAATGAAACAATTACCTGAACTGACCACAAGAGAGCAGCATGAGACCAGGAAACTTCCTGTTTTTCTTGATCCAATCCTAATGCACTTTGGAGCTACAGCTGGCTCTAATGACTCATTACGAATTGAACAGCTATTAGTTAAAGTTCAGTCCTATTACACTCCTTTTTCCACCGTCATAGGGCCGGTGGTGTTTTCATGTGTTATGGATAATCAGGTTTTTGTTCTAAAAGATCTTTACACTGTCTTGAGTACATTTCCTTTTATCAACAGTAACCCTGCTTCTTGTGAATAACAATAAAAGAGCAGAGCTGAGACTATAACAGTAGCATTTGCCATTAGATAAAGTCTTAAGGTGCTGGAATTGCTAAAAGTACTCTCATTAAGTGTGCAGTTCTGCAGGGAATGGATACCATCGAAATCTGGTGCAGATCACAGATAGATCGTAAAAATCGGGGGAACAGATATTTGAGGATATGACAGTACAATCAGTGACTGTGTCATTTAATAGATTACAAAAGTGTGTTTTAAAGTGATTAATTTGGCTTTGGTTTATGTTTTAACAATAAACGTCCTCGCCCTGATAATAAACTCCTCCCTTGTTAAACAATCCCAGGGGATTTCCTCAACATAAAGATTTGTGGTTACACTTTCTAGGCCATATCTGTCTCCGCAGCTGTGTGAGCCGAGTTGCATTTGGCCACCACACAGTCCCGATCTGATGAGACCAAAGAGACAGAACAGGATGTCTGGATGTGTTTTTACACAAAATCACTGCAGTTTGCATAAGCTTTTGTATCTGCACCACAAATGTAGCAGTCTGCCTTAAGACTATCCCGTTTAATGTCTTAACCACTAACAGGCCAAGCTTTGGGAGAAAAAACAGCCTGGAGATGCTTTTTTTTTCTTCTTCTTCTTCATTTGTGACTAGCCTCCCAAAAAGCAAACAATCATGATCCAATATTTAATTTCACATCTTATCTTTGCAGCACTGATGGATGTAATTTGATCCTTTGGCAGAGAGCTGCAACTGTTCCCATCAGGGGGTCCATCCTGTCTGAGTCTGCTCACTGGCATCAGGAGCAGCTGCTGCAGGGAGGACAGAGGAAGGTCACAACCGAAACGAGGCTGAATGTCCAGAAACAAGAGAGGCCTGGCCCTGGTGTTTCAAGGTCGAGATTGATATACAAATCTCTACAGAGGAAAAAAAAATAGGACCCAGCGGAGCTCATTAAGGCGTTAGTTATTGCACAAAACACTTTAAAGTCAAACGCTACAAAGCCTCGGTCCATTTTCTGTCATTTTATACACCAACGCTGGACTACTTAATATGCTGCCGTACAGTGACTGCTTGTCAATAACTTGCTATGGATCTTAAGTGATTACTCGCCTTGAGGATTTACTTCCCGAGCTTAATGTTGATTTTTTTATTTTTTTATTTAACTTTATAGCAAAATCAAGGAGTTTGCCTTTAAGTCAAATACAATTCTTGCCGTCACTGTTGCTTTAAAGTTAATGTGCTGCATTAACATTTTCAAAAGTTGAGACAAGAAGCTATTTTGTGCTGATTTATGATTCCACTTGTCCTCCTTTGTATTTTAAAAATGTCTTTCTAAAGCCAATGGGAGGGAGGGACAGTATACAGCAATGTATGGCAATAATGGATGGACACAATGCTCATCATTTCAGTAATGGGAAAAATGTGCAATACAATAGTCAGCAGACTATTAATGAATGCAAGATTGGGCACAGGGCCCAAAAGTCAATAACAGTGACATATAGGAGTCATTGTTATGACGGGGTGATGAAGTTCATTTTGAGAAAAGAAAAAAAAGAGTTAGATTAAAGGATTAACAGTGATTGCATTAAGCTTCTTAGCTTTATGGACAAAAACTGTTCAAAACTTTATGGACAAAATGTGAAATTTTATATACAAAGAGGTTCACTGATAAGACAAGTTTGGTGCAACACTGGACTGGATTTAGATTCAGAGCATCACTCCTCTCTCTTCTTTGGAGAGGGGGTTGTTTGAAGCAGTGGTTTCTAGTTAAGATTCTTTCATTTTTAATTGAATTTCAAGCCTTCTCAATCGATTTATTTATGTTTGGAGATTATCAGGCCAGTATACTGAGGAATATTTTCTCCTCTTTCCTGTTTTCTACAATCTCACTGAAGCAACACCAGAGCTGTGTTTATACAGCCCACAAAATCTCATTTTATTCACCCCATCTGCTCAGCCTCATGCTCCAGTTGGGATAAATTTGATAAATATTTCTCATTTTGAAACAAGGCCTGCATTGTAGTCTGGAAAAAAAAACAGTGTTGAATTTGTTCATTTTGATGTTTGCGTTCGAATGATCAGTGTACACGTAGGCTATGAAATACAGCATGTTTGTGGCCGCACATGTGGTTGTCCTGTCTCAAATACACCATGGTTTTCAGCGAGCGTATTGCCAGCAGTGTTTTCCTCTTCCTCTCCCCTTGATTGTCCAAATGATACAGCGCAGCAGTTCAGCTGGGATGCAGGCTGTGTATCGGGTGGGACAGGGGATCAAGCTGGGTCAACCTCAACATGTCAGTTCTTTGGCAGGCAGGACACTGAATGATTTGCTGTTTAAATTGTGTTAGCAGCACACTTCAGGACAGCCACCAAAAGGCAGTTTTCAACAGGCAGTTTTATTCAGCCTTCAAAGTTGCGCAACAAACAGAGAATTATGTGGCTGAAAGAGTGACTCCCATGCAACATCAGGAATTAAAGTATCCAGATGTTTTCCTCCAAAAGCTTGTTGCTATTAGGTTTGTTTTACGGGACAGCTATGAACACATGGGTATTCTAACTGATTTTGTTTTTATTTTTTTTATGGCTGACAATCTGGTTTAACCTTTCAGCAAGTCATTTAGCAGTCACTTATCATAAGTTTTGAGATGTCTTTTCTGTTGGGATAAGGCTGTCGTGTTTAAATATGTCCATTCTGATAAGACACAGCACTATCATGTGAAATGAGTTCCATATTCAGGACATGTCCAAGACCAAAGGGTGGAGGCTAATAATGTAAACATCAGCGATTCAGCAACCCTCCGTTGTCCTCTGTTTATGTATTATGTAGTGATTATTACCAGAAAATATTCAAGTTGTGCTGTTTTTCGTAGAGAAACTGACAGCTCTCAGCACGCTGTAGGCTAGGTTTGTTAAGATTCCATGTAATTCCCCTTTGTACGCTGATTGCAAGAGGAGCTGCTGCTTAGAGGCTGCAGAAGACACATAGCATTAAATCAAGCCTCAAACATATAATCATGCTTTTTATGCATCAAAGAAAGTGCCAGCAGTTAATAATTAAGCAGAGGATCGACCTAGGTAATTATCATAGAGTGACTTCAAAAATGAAACAGTTCTAAGAGTTACAATGCAAACACATAAACACTTTGGTAATATGCTTGTGATCCCATGAAAGTAGAAAAGGCTTTAATCAGCACCTTTAAGATTTCACACTACTTTTCCTGAAGTAGACGCTCTCTATGAACCTTCTCCCCGATGTGTCCTCCAATTTTTTGCTGGCAGATTTCTTCCTTTTAGCGATCTTGGTTTTGTCTTTAGTCCCTTTGGTCCTAATATTCAGATATGTTTTCAGAAACCAGCAGATTGCAATAATATGCGGTCTCATTCTTGTCATTTTTGTCCTGCTGCTTCACCCCGCAGTCTCCACACTGCAACAAATATATGATATGGGCATACTGATATGCAGATCATTGAGAAGAAATGTGGGAAATATGTTATCAATTTGGCAGTGATATTTCAAATCGTGAAAACACTATCCAGCCGGAGAACCCAAGCAACCACCCAGTAACAACCCCTAATGCCCCAGCAACCACTGAGCAAAGCTACCAACATGAGAAACCATCTAGTACAAATGATTTCAACTTTGTCAGCACACATAAGCTTTTGTATCTCCACCGCAAATGTAGCAGTCCGCCTGAGGAATATCCCGTTTAATGTCCTAACCACTAACAGGCCAAGCTTTGGAAAAAAAAAAAAAAACCTCAGCCTGGAGATGTTTTATTTTTCCCTCTTCTTCATTTGTGACCAGCCTCCCAAACGCAAACAATCATGATCCAGTATTTAATTTCACATCTTATCTTTGCAGCACCTCCATGCCACATATGTTTTTAGTCCATGTAAAATAAGAACAAATATGTGTTCTGAGTTTGTCAGACCAAAGAAGAAAGTGTTATTAACCACCAAACCAAATTTGAATGATTAAAAATATCCACAAGTTTATGAAATTAGGTGTCAAAATCAGGTAAAAATGAGCAGTATGTGTGGGGCCTGAATGCGCGGAAGCCACGCCCACTCGTAGGAGCAGGCAAGTGGCCATTTTGAAGTGACTGAAACGTGTCAGATGAGTTCATAAAATGACACGACTAACTTTGAAACACTCTGACCGAGATGAATTAATCTCTATCTCTCTATTAGGGGTGCAGGGGTATGCTCAGGGTGGCCTCAGCGTGTCATTGAGCCACCCTTTAAGGACCGCCCACAAAACCTGAACTGAAAACTGGTGAAAAACTATTTTAACCTCTAACTCCACATTTCAGTAATATATCGTTCAAAGTCTTTTCACATGTTTTCAGCAACTATTTTCCAACATATTCAATGTATTTTGAAAGAAGACTTATTTCACAGACTTATATTGAAGTACTCTAGTTCCTAAGATGTTTGTTAGCCACTCTCTATTCATCCCTCATCTTTAAGGAAGCCTCACATTGAAAAAGTGTTGAAAAATTCAAGTGTAATACTGTCCCTTTCTCCATTTTTACAAGTTCATTTAAGTTTAAGGATTTAAAATCCTTGGTCTGAGTGAACCTAAGTTTCATCAAGTGTAGGCTGGTGTTGAGTAGCTGTTGATGGGGATTGACTTTCCGATGTGAGTTCAGCTATAAAGGCAACTGAATAATACAAAAAGGTTTGGTTTATAGAAGGTCAAACCTTAGAGCAAAACTTGTGAGCACAAAGGAGGAACTCAGCATCACACAAAAGGGGTTTAAATGTATTGGTTTTGTTTTTTGAATTTGAGTGAATATCATCATTATTTGTATTTCTGGCACCAAAAGCATGAAATGAGTTTTTATCATAATTGAGAGCATATTTCAGACTTGTTTCTGTGGCCTTCTGGGATCTTTCTGAAGTTTTCTTTCTGTGTTTTTGTTCCTTCAAGGCTGAAGTGCTTACAGTCTTGTCTGTAGTCCCCGCAACACATTAGTTGCGATCTTCAAAGCCTTCAATCTTCAAATGATCTGAAGATGTTCGATTGTTTTGTCAGTCTCAGCAGTGACAGCCTCAAGTCTGAGTAATATCAGGATAAAACAAGATGTCATGGATGAAGTAAAGATCCAAAACACTCTGTGTGATCTTATTGATATCAGTTTTGTTTTAATACCAATAACTATTACAGTAAATGCAGAATCAAACATTTCAGTTAATCTGGCTTATCAGACTTGACTGCTGAGGTCGATGTTGGGGGTTGGCTTTGCTGGAAATTTGCTGAAGTCATCCAACTCCATATACTCAGATGAATCATACTGTAAAGGTGTAATCATCCCACCTGAACAGGTGTGTAAAAAGTCCCTTTAATCCACAACTTTTTTTTATACTTCCTGGCCTCCTGATATGTAAGCAGATCCCGTCATCTTGAATCCTGAACAAAAAAAAGCGGGCAGGCTTGCATGTGGGCACCACCTTTTTACAAATACTATCCAAAGTACTAACCTCAAACCTAAATTCGTTTATGAACCGCGACCAGTTCCTGTTCATGATTCATCATCATCTTTAACCTTTCATTGTTACCTTTGCTCCAGTTATCCCTGCTTACTCCACCATCTGCCCACACAGCACTTACCAAAACCCAGAGTCAGCATTGGCGCTTTGATCTAATTTCCAAAGTGCAGCCTCACAGAGTCGCTAACATGGCTGTCGGCTCTTCTTTGCCTTTTTTTAATAGTGGACAGTACAGAGGCAGACATGAAATAAGGGCCATTGCAGTTATGTGGTATGAGGCTTAACCATTTCCCCCAACCCTGAGCTAATGTGGAACCAAACTGTAGTATTCAGACGTTTGGTTTGTCAATGAACAGCCCTCAGCCTGGGATTTAGCTGCCCCATGACATTGCACATAAAAGCTTGGTTCACTCTGCTCCGTCATGCAATAATATATAAGTAAGTATAACTTTATTTGAGCTCCTGTGTTGTTTCCTGCTTTCTGTAATCCAAAAGAATCTGGCCTATAGAGTTCTAGGTTTCTGATTTCTCCCCAAGTGGTTTTGTCAATTTCCAGATCTTTCCGATCCGTTTTTTAAATTTGTTTTCAGTGCAGTGCCGGACTATTGCTTGGCCAGACCTCGATCCCACAAGATTTAAATGTTTAAACGTTTTTATCCATGCAATTGTTTCTGATGTGGTGATCATTACAGCATTGCGGCACCCTTTTTGACACGTATGCACTATGAATGATAATCAGTCTTTGTGTTTTATTTGAAGGTTGAAAAAGGGGAAATTCCTCAAGGTAAAGGTTGGGTCTTGCTGAAAATCTTAGTAACCTTGACTTTTTTCTTTATTTCCACTTGAGGGATGTACACCCAATTCCTCAAATATGATCTCATTATTACAAGCGTGGAATTGTGTTTTCAGTCTGACTCATCCATCTCGCAGGATGAATTCTCATTAGGGTGGTGAAAACCAATTCTCTCTTGCTTAATAGCAAGCTTTTTTTTCTTTCTTTGCTGCTCTCTGCCTGCTGGCTGCTGTGGATCCTTCAGTTCGAGCCTGATTTTTTTTTTTTTTCTGCTTGGTAACTCAATGGAGCTGCCCATGGTGATAGAAGAAAAGCCTTTTATTCCTATTATCTGATGCGGCCTTACAATGCATCAGTACTGTGTCCAGCCTAAGACACGCAATTCTTTTCTCTTTCAACTGCACAAAATGTGGAAAGCTACTCGTTAACAGTCCCATTGCCAGCGCCAGTGATACTGACACATGAAAAGATTTTTGAATGCCTTCCCCTATTAATGAATGTCTTCACCTATTTAGTGTCAGCTTGCGCAAGGGTTAAGTACTCCTCTTAGGAGCTTTCCATGCTCCTGTGTGAACCTGTAGAGCAGATGAGAAGCAGAGTGTATGTCAGTGAGGTATGTGTGTGTACACACCCCGATGAAGGGGAGTGTACGTGTAGACAGAAACACCTTCAACCTCCTGTCTCCTGTCTGTTTTACCTCAGGGGAAGTACCAGCTGCCTAACAGTCACACTCTGTATTAGCCTAGTATTTATTCACCAAGGGAGAGACACACACCACCGCAGCCATGGGGAAGCAGGTAAGATCTGATAAAGAAACGTTTACAGGCATCAGGTTATGAGTTTAATTGGCGGTAGGTTTTTAAATTGTTTCAGAGTAGCATTGTTAACGGTAGGATTGAGCTAGAGGAGCAGTTTTTATGTTGAGTCAAAGCCTAAATCCTTATGCATAGCAGTTCCTGCTAAAGTCTACCTGAGTTACTGCATATTTCAATAATTGTATAGTATTACACCAATCACTGCACCTCTATCTATAAAACTCCGGTGCTGCTTTCTCCTACATGTGAATCAGCATACTGCAGCCTGCACAGTTCGGAAAATATCAGAGACACACATGCATGGATGCCCAGAAGTGAACAACCAAGTTTGTAAAAGAAGAAGAAGAAGAAGAAGAAGAAGAAGAAGAAGAAGAAGAAGAAGCACTGCACTTGATGTGTAACACATGTGTTTCTCAATAAGAATTTTAATTTAGAGGGGAGCCGGATATGCTGTCTCAACAACAACAGGTTTAGTCCTGTTTGCACATGCATCACATCTGCTGTAAGTGGAACACACCGATATCAGCTTCCTTATAAAACAGCTGCTGGCAAATTAGTGAACTGGCAAAAATAAAACATTTCCTGTGTGCGGGGGAACAAATTGCTGTCATACATGGGTTATCCAAGATTTTGTGTATTTGTACAAGGAGGCTTATGATTTTCAATGAGCACGAGTGGCCTTATTCTCCCTTCTAACTTTTGTTTTGGTGAGAGTTAAAGCAATGCCATGTTGTTCTAAGAGAGAACAGAATGCGTATTTGTGCCAGAT
Source organism: Sciaenops ocellatus (assembly GCA_033000465.1). Classification (NCBI taxonomy): domain Eukaryota; kingdom Metazoa; phylum Chordata; class Actinopteri; family Sciaenidae; genus Sciaenops; species Sciaenops ocellatus. Next base: position 8,284,385 of record CP136868.1, read on the forward strand.
AACTGCGGATGGGGAACTCTGGCGAATTCATTTTGGTTTTCAGTACTTTCCTTCATGCAAGCATCTGGTTCTGCTATTGCTGTGAAACGCCCTCTTTCCCCCAGTTTTCAGAGACCGAAAGTAAAGTTTTCTTATTCGTATCAATCTTTTGTGTCTTTGGTATTGAGTTCTATTCACTCAGCCATCCCCTTTCATATTATAAAGTGGACAGGGAAGGCAGTTCATTTGCATGACTGCACTGTTATTTCCTTGAGTGCTTTGACTGTGTGGTGATTTTTCAATCTGTTTTGAAAATCTCCCTCTTCCTCTCATCACATAGTCGTGTTTCGCCAATTTTCATTCCAAATCATAAACAAAACTGTCTCCATCAGCAGCTGTGAGCTCTCTGGGGCTGCTTGTTGTGACAGGGCGAGAGCCGACGCTGGTTCAGTAACTGTGGATGGAAATGGGGTGCTGTGTGAGGGTGTGTATGTGTGTGTGTGTGTGTCGACTCCACACCGTGCAGCTGAAGAGAATATTCTTTTATCAGCGTTACCGCTGCTGGGAAAAAAAGCAAATGTTTAACCCATTTTAAACTCTAGAGAATGTGTTTTACGAAGCCAAGATTGTGGAATGTGTCCTACGCTGTCTTGGAGGAATGCTTTGTTGACATGTAGATGAAGTGAGGATATTTTGTAGGGCCACACTGAGCCAAGGTTCACAGCAAAAGCAGAAAACGGATCAGTTTGACTGCTCCTTACCCTTTAGAGCATCTGGAACACAGCAGAGACAGGCCTCTTGAATTGACGTGCTTTTACACACTGCTGTGGTTATCGGCGATAGCGCTAACTGTAACAGTGACAGCACTGTCAAAGGTGTCTTATCCTCAGCAGACAGTTTTCGAAAACATCCCTCAGCCTGAATGCAGCTGACCCAGATCGTAACAGCTGGGCTTCAGCCTTTGGCTCTGACTTTGTCTCCTTGGACACATGAAGACAGCACACCACAACAGATGTTCAAACCTCCTCCAGCATTTCTTAGTGTAGGAGGTCTTAGTGCAGTGATTCAGTTTTCTCTGACTGAAATATGGAGGAGCAGTACAGGTGCTGAAGTAAAACTTTATACATTTAAGAGCTGTCTTTAAATGCTACTTGTAAAAAAAAAAAAGACTACATACTGGGTTTTAGGTGGAGTTGGCAGATAGAAAAGCTTGAGAGCTTCACTAGCACCATCTCTGATAAGATAATTCAGTGTTGCTGAAAGACGTTAGAGATTCTTGATAAAGATGTGACACCAGTTTTATACAGTGGATCTCCTCAGAAGCTGGAAGCAATTACAGACTTCTCCAAGCAGCAAAGAATGTGGCAGGCGTTCACCGCACCCTTTCTGAAGGATGCTCTTTTTTTTACTCAGGAAAAAATAAAAGCCAAGATTTTCAGTTTTCAGGCCATGAGGCTGTGGTGTGGACTGAACACAACACATGACCTTACTTTCCCAAAACTCCTTCACTGTTTCACAGTATTTCATTGTGTTGTTTTTGACCACAAAGTATGACTGGTTTTCATGGGTAGTGATGTTTGAATGTTTCCTTTGGCCTTGATCTTTTGTCAATTTTTTTTTTTTGATATTGTAACTTCACGTTAAACATCACATAAATGCAGATTCTAAACCACTGCTACTACTTCAGATGTAAAGATATAGGATTAAAATGTTGACCTACGCATTTTTACATCCATGAACTCTCCTTTTTTAAGTCTTTTATGTTCAACTCAATCACACCAGTTAAACTTACAGAATTTATTGGTTTTCCACATCATATTAGAGATGAAAACTAGGCTGACAATTGATTCTATTGTTGGCAAACCATGAACGCAGCACCAATATAGCTGAAACATACTCAGACAAAGAATCAGTTCCAGGTCAACGCTCGCAACAGTCCTATATGTTACGCCGGCTAATCATAAAGCACATGAAATGCACATAGACACTGGCTAATGTGGCGAGCATGCAGCAGCAGATATTTTACAGTTCCTGCCCAGCATGCCTCCTGATAAATAGCTTAAACCATTAAGCAGAATTTGCAATTCTACCTTTAATTGCACCAAAATATCACGTCTGTTCCAAGTCAAAGATAAATTGGCGTCTGTGTTAATTGGCCTGGTGCTCATTTAATTGGTTGATGTTTGGATTGGTTTTGTGTTGCTTAGTTATGGGCAGTATGCCTTGGGGATGAAAGCAATTAAAATCCTGAACCTTTGCCACGATGAGGACAGACTACGCTTTCATCTTATTGTTTATTGGCAAAATAAGTAGTGGCTGTTTTGGACTGTCCTAGTTAGGAAAACAATCATTGCTGCTTAGATCATTGTTTGCACTCAAAAACACAATCTTGATGCCAGAGCATGTGCTAACTCAATTAGGCATGTGCACTCAGACTTTAATTACAGTTGTTTCTGAGGGCTTAATAGCAAACAACATGATATTCTACTTTGTGTTGCCTTATGTGTTCTATGATTGCACGAGTTTAGTGAATAGAGCGGATGTATAGAGCTGTGTATTAGGTGCAACCACGCAGCAGAGCCCCGGAGACTGATCCCATCTGTTCGGGGCCTGGTTGTTTAGTCAGAAACTCATCAAAATGTGGTCCCCAAGGTTCATGCACCCCCCCCACCCCCCCTTTTGTCTCTCCATTTGCGACATCTTTGTCTTATCGCTGAGAGGGTGGGGAGCCAGGGGCAAGAGCAAGAGCAACCCCACAGAGGAGGAGGGGTGGGTGGGGGGTTGATGGGCCAAAGCATTAATGGAGACAGTATCCATGAAATGACCCAGTGGAAGTGACGCTTCCTGGGCATGTTTCACGCTCGCATGAGCATACGGCTGGGGCAGTGGCAGGGTGGGGTGCTCTTGGAATGAGGGAGGGAGTGTGTAAAGAGACTAGCCTGGATGCTACTGTATGTTTTGTTTAGTCTCTCATCCATGTGCTACTAAAGTGTGGAGTGCTGAGCCGTCACTGGGAGTTGCATCTTCTTGCTGTATTTTAGAGGATCACCCTGGACAATCTAGCACGTAAGTCAGTCTAACTGCCTTTTGTTCTGGCTGCTGGATCTAATAGAAAAGTTGTGATGTGTTATTTTAGTGAGCAATCCAGGTGAAGTTGACCATGAGGGCAATGTGACTCTTTCTTCTCGGCATAGTGTAGGTTTGGACAGCTTACATTGCGTAGTTTTCAGCCTTTCTTTGTTCACTGCAAAATGAGTTTGCACTTGCCAGTGGCTGGGCACCAAGGTGAAGCATAACCTTGATGATGTAGCTTGTACAAATGTCTGCTGCTAGCCTGGTTGCTCCCTGAGAGGAATCCTGTTTCTTTTTTACCCATCAAAGTTTGTATAACCTCAGATTTCACAGCCTATTTTGTTCCAACTTGTTATCTACTCCTTCAGGAGGAGCTTTTCTGGCCCTTTTCAGTTCTTTTTCCAATTAATACACTCTGATGTGCCAACCGCCACCAAGAGAACTGCCTCAGGCAGCAAATGGCCTTATTTAGCGGGGATGAATATTCATTTGTTTTGAATAATTATTTCTACAGTGCTGTTACTTATTGATAAGAGAATATATGTATGGTATAATGCAACATAATTTCTGGAAGTAATTTTACAAGGATTACACCAAGAACATCAACATCATGATTGCCACTTATACAAAAAACATAAACAAAAAATGATTGTCAGCATCCGAACCTCTGGACTAGATTAAGTTGTGCCTTTAAGTCCTGTTTTATCAAATGGCTGTGATGGAACAGTCAAGATGTCAAGTATTTGCTTTTAAACAATATCAACGCATTTGTTATGATTTGCGGACGTTAAATTGCTACCGAGGCCCGGGAATACACAAACATAAATGGTTTTCCGTATATTTTCAGTACTGGAAGCCACATAAACTTTATGTGTGAGCTTGGATCAAGGATCAGGTTGGGTTTCCAGTGGGTGAGGTGGGAACAGTCGCTTCAAACCGCAGCCCAGACAAGTTTTTTTGTTTTGGAATGGTTAAAACAGACACAGACATTTTTTCCACTTAATGTTTATTACAGTTCAGAAGCGAGGGGAGTGACTTTGGATTGACCGCGGTTGTGTCCCATCATTTTCACCTTTAAGAAGCACTGGCCTCAAATGTCAGCGTGACTCGACAATCCATGTAAATGTCGTGAGTTTTATGGCATTTCATCTCATCCGAGTGGAATGAAGTAGCAAAGTCATTATTTCACAGACAATTTATGGATATACAGCCGTGTGTGGCCTTGGGCAGAGGCAATAACACTGTCTTGTAGATTTTCTTGCTGTTGTAAATTACCGGAAAGGTAGCATACATCTGAGTGGTGATGCAAGAATAATGTAGCATTGCTGTGTGTGTGTGTGTGTGTGTGTGTGTGTGTGTGTGTGTGTGTGTGTGTGTGTGTTTTACCTAGGAAATGGCTGTGTGCTGTGCTGTTTACAAATGCATTAGAGGAATCACAGTGGAAGTCATTCTTAATTTGTCTATTGTCTCTCCTTGCTTGTCAGCCTGAGACTTTAGTCGTGGTCACTGGGAGCAGAGTGACCCATCTCAGGAACTGTTTTTTCTGCTAACAGTGTCTTTACACATTTGGTTTCCTTACAAAATGCAGCAGACTTCAGATTGGCATGGGATGTTGGAAGGAACTAGAGAGTGACAGACAGCAGTAGGCTTGACTGAGAAACAAACAAGCTGTGAAGAGAGAGCTGAGGGTTTGCCAATGAAAAGATTAGAGTGGCATTTGGCTCAAGTGCCAAGATGCATCGCTGCTCTTGCCACACCGCCATGGCAACGGAAGCTTTATGCCTTCCTCCCAGTGCCCCCACTGAGTGACCAGACTGTACCAAAGAGTCATGTAAAGATTTTTTGATTCTTCATGTTGACCCCAACGCTCAGCTCGTTAGTATACAACATAAATGGCATTTTCATGAATTCAGCCGTGTTAAATACATTTGCTGTGTCAACTTTGATTAGTCACTCATTTCCATGCCTTTATTTGCTTTTGTATGACATGCAAATGAGTGCTGCATAAAAGTCGATTATAAATGTGCACCTCAGCTGAGCATCTCTACAGGCCCATCCATCCCAGTGCTTCCCATTTGTCATGCAGGGCACCTCTGTTCCCTGGTGACCAATCAGGAGCGCCGTCTTGGCAACTAAAAAAGCACACGCCCCCACCTCCCCACCACCACCGCCACCACCACCACCACCTCATCATCAGTTGTGATTGACAGCCTCCCACAGGAAGGAGGGGTGTTATTTACCTCCTTATGTTCTCATGGGAGTAAGTTAATGATCCCAGCCAACAAAATAATACAAAGACGGAAAAGCCTGAGAAGTCGACGCCTGGTTGAACCATTTGGAGCAGTTTTCAGCTTCCTTTAGAGAGGATTAGAGAAGAAGAGGCTGTGTGAGGAGAATTTCAGAGATAGCGGTTAGACAGACGAAACAGGAGAGCCCAGAGAGAAAGTAGGAGCTAAAAGGAGGCTTCTGAGGAAAGCCGGTGTTTTCTGAAATATCGCTTCTTGGGCTTTATTTCTGTATTCATCTGTCACCCGGACTATGGACTGTCTGGTTGACTGACTAACAGACTGAGAGGTAAGGGATCATCTGAATTTCCAGTGGGTGACACTTTAAAAGTCCCCTTAAAGTCTTTTTGAGAAAGTTTTTGGAGTGGTGTTAAAATAAACACACTTTGCAATCTTTACCTTGCTTTTTCCATATTTCAATATAAGTTTGAAATTTAGCAAATTATTTTTGGACCTCTAGAAAAGCGAAGATCACAATGGAAACAAAATATCAGTGGTGATTTTGCAGCTATTGTGTTTTTCTTTTTTAAAATTGAAATTATTTTTTAGGCTTCCCACGTTGTACACCACTGTAACCACTGCATTTGCATTGCAATTACCAATATGTTAGTGTGTGTGTTACTTTAGTCATTATCTGCCTTAACATACCTTCAAATCTAAGTTGTTTTCATTGCACTCACATTCCTTTTTAATATTTCATCGAACCCCGCAGGCTAAACTGAAACACAAGAGATCCTGGCAGGAGTTTCTGGTTTGCTACTAATCCAAATCAATCCATGCCTGATGTGCTGGGGTTTTACCACATAACATAAACATTTGTTTTAAACAGAGATACTGTATTAAAAGCACTGAGTTGATGTCGCTGACAGGGTCGTCTAAGGTAATGGCCCCTAACTAAATACCTCAAACCTCATAGTTAAACAGTGAAACAGTGGGCTCAAATCCAGAGCTGAGAAACTGATCAAACTTTATGCGATCGGCATCAATGTTTGGATGCCAGTCGTGTCAGCCAGTACATGTTTGTGTTGGGAACATTTTCCACGTTGCCAAAGAGCGGTGCCAACAATCTGAGACAACTTTCAACACTATCTAAGTCAACTGTCGTAACCACAATACATTCCTGTGTGTTTCCATTTCAGTGTATTCACATGGAAAAAAACAAATGGGTGCATTGGGCTCTGAGAAATAAGGTTGCTGCATGTTAAGTTTCCGACTAAAAGTTGTTTGTTTGATCACCATCTGTGCTGTAAAGAACATGTCAGCTGCCAGCAAAAGATGCAAAAACAATGGATTGTTTATATGTCTTTGCTCATCCATGTTATCATCTGCATCAGCCCATTAACTCGGACACACAGACCGCCACTGCTCTTTCTGTAGAGTATACTCAATATTGATTACTATGTTTACTTATGCACTATTTCATTTCCCTGTATTGAATCTAGCCTTAAGCGTGAATCTCATTGCCAGCTGCAGCAATCCTGACTGTGCTTGTTGAGGATAAATTTAATAGCAGTTAATATTTTGCCTGAATATGCTTGATATTACTTGCAAATGTCATCATAGAAATTATGCACAACAAAATCAAGAAAGGATGTGTTATTAATGAAGTGAATGTTGCTTTTGTGGCACGCTGATCAGCTCTGTGGATGATGTTTCTTTGAGGATGACAAAACAAAGCTTTGTTGGGAGTTGTGGCAACACTCCATTCTCTGATAGCCCAGAGTGACAGACCAAACCGGCTTAAGTCCTGCCCCTTTCATGTGATTGGCCAGTTTGCAGCCCACTGTGTCTAGATGGGATAGGTACAGTCCTCAGTGAGAAGAGAGAAAAGGGTGGAAAGTTGCGATCCTCCTGCTGGTTTTCAGTAGGTTTCAGAGAACAGGGTTAGAGGGTCAGAAACTCACAAGGAGCGGGAGAGACAAGTTACTCCACTCAAACTTTAGTCCACTGCTCTGGATCAGCCTGGCAGAGCCCAGCTATCCACACTGACTGTCTTCAAAGGTGGCTTTTTCCTCTCTTGCCTGTTTATGGATGTAATCATGTGGCGGGTAAGTCAGAAGGTCATCCTTAACTCAGTCTGTATTTTTATGTTACTGAGCCTCTGTGTTTTGCTACCAAAACATTGAGTCATCATATGTTTCCAAGCCTCCAGGCTGGGCTTTGTGCAAGTGCTGAGGTTGTTTGGCCTTGTTGTGCTCACAGATTCCTTCATGTTTTCAGCTGTGGATAATACTTAAGAGATAAGATGACTAAGTGAGAAGGCCGAAGGGGGATTTTGTGATTAAAACGCCTCAAAGAGAGCGGGAGAAGCCAAAGTAGGTTTTCAGTGTCAGTGTCTGCTTTGTAGAAGTTCTTAAAATATATGAATGTGCACTCTCTCCATCTAAAAGAATATGAAATCATTTGTATGAGATCGCTGGAGTCTACCTTGCAACATATTTCTGAGGATACAATTACAGTTCCTGTTCTTTTCCTTCTCTCAGTGTCACCTTTTCTTAGTCATCATAAAAGTTTTTTACTGAGGGGGATAAAACCCAGACTTTCATCCATTATCTGGTAGCCTCACGACCTTCAAAATACCATTTGCTCCACTGATAAGATAAAGAGATACAGACTTTTCTCCCTTGGCAATACATGTGGACACAGTTAGTGACAGGCCCACATGCATAACACACACACACACACACACACACACACACACACATAGGAGTCATTTTACATGAGGCTAATGGAGAGTAAAACTAGGACATTGCAGTTGGGTCTGTGGTCTCCCTTATTAATTAGTAACCAAGCTTGTTCCTGCGAGGAGGAATGTTAGACATCTTCCCACCAGAGCGCGCTGCCTTTGATCACCAGTGTGACAAACAGATATCGAGCTGTCACCACGGCAACACATGTGGAGGTCTTTATGAAGAAATGTTGCATCTGTTGTCAGCGAGGGGGCGGATTGGTGCATGTTAATAGTTATGATGATGATGATTATTGTTTTTGTTGCTGCAATTAGTGTGCCTGTAGCACAAAAAACAGCACAGTTAGACTAAATTAAGTTTGCAGTATTATTTGAATTATGTTATTATCCCCCAGTTATAACTGTTAAAAGTCTCCATGTAATTTTGGTGACATTTTTATATGATGGGAATAACTCTTGAGTAGTCTTCTGTTGCAGTTTGTAAATCAGCCACACGATGTCGCTCTTTGACTGTTTTCGTCATCAATAAAATAATTAAAAAAAAAACTTTTAATGACGTCTACAAATTGTTAACAAACACACGAGGTACGACCGACTTATAATAAGAGCAAGAACTTGTTCCTACACGTTGGTATTGACGACATACTGACTTCCCGGCAGTTTTGAGCTCAGTGAAACATTTCCTCCATGAGCTGCACAGTTGCATGCTTGGAAAAGCCTGTGAAGTTCCTGTGGTTGGTGGGAAAAGGATACAGTTTTTTTTGTTGTTGTTATTTATTTATTTATTTTTATTTCCCTGCTGATGCCACCTGCCAAGCCAAGAGGAAATCAGACTTTTGGTGCAACTTGTGATGCTGACCAGGATGACCTGTACTACAGCACAAACAGTAAGAAGTAACAGAGAAATATAGAAATATTTGGCTGAGCTGTAAGATCTCTGGTTCCACTTTTGAGTGTGTGAGAAAGTCATTAGCTCCAAACATTATGTACATTATTGATTTTTAGTGCCATTTCCTCATCTGGGGCTCCATTATAAAACATCCTGTTCATGGAGGAAGCCCGAGCCTCTTAATGGAGCCATCTTTTACTTTCAGAGCCATTTTGTGTCTGTGGACATCAGTTTGCCAGATGAGTGCACAGCAAGAAAGAAACTCCCAACTTTTCATAGTAATCCAGTTTGACAGATGAGTTCTTAATTCGGTAGCCTCACTGTTTAGATTTGTAATTAAATTGCCCTCCACACTCATTTAAATAACAGTAAGAATGGATGTTGCCAGGTCCAGGCTTCATGCAGCTAATCTCAGTAATGTGTGCAGCTGCAGATCAGGTAGATTTGTCAGTCTAATCAGCTGGCTTGTGCTGCTACAGCTGTAAATCACATTAGGCCTGAGTGGGCCGCTGCTGCTGAGCTGAGCTGGCTGGCTGCTTTAGAGAGCAAGCAACAGGCCACACATTGGTCACAGCTATGCTGTGAAGACAGGATTACAGATAAATATGTTAGGTGTCTGCCCCAGGAAAGAAGACAAAGAGCAATCATAGTCTTTCAGTGGCTGAATACATGGTTAAGAGCCATCATTAAAGGTGATAAAAGAGCATAACCGACAGGATTAGAAAGTGCTTGAGCAGGTAATTGTCTTCCTATCTGAGACACTGTAATTGTTTCATCCCTAAATGACCCATTACTTCCTAATCAAATAAACCACAAATGTTCAGCACTGAAGTCTCACACCTGTCATGTCTACTGACGTTCAGCAGAACCTGAACGATATATTGATATATCGGCCACTATTTGTCTATCACAGATATATCAGTATGTGCTATTGTTTTAAAGGACATACTTCTGAAAAAGATGTCTGAGGTTATTTAGATCCGTTTATTATGTTCTGTTGTGTTTATGTATATAATTCCCAGTGAAGTTTCAGTGCACTGACGTCTTTTTGGACCAATAAGGGTAATTGTTAAAGTCTGTGTAAAGGCAAAATACATTAAATATGTTGGAATGAGTTTGAGATTAAAACAGTTTTTCACCAGTTTTCAGTCCAGGATTTTATGGGCGGTCCTTAAAGGTTGGCTCGATGACACGCTGAGGGCCACCCTGAGCATACCCTTGCATGCCTAGCAGAGAGATAGAGGTTAATTCATCTCGCGCAGAGCGTTTCAAAGTTAGTCATGTCATTTTCTGAACTCATCTGACACGTTTCAGTCGCTTCAAAATGGCTGCTTGACTGCTCCCACAAGTGGGCGTGGCTTCAGCGCATTCAGCAGACACGCCCCCACAATCCTGGAGCTGAGAATACGGCTCATTTTTACCTGATTTTAACACCTAATTTCATAAACTTGTCAATATTTGTAATCATTCAAATTTGGCTGGGTGGTTAATGACACTTTCTTCTTTGGTCTGACAAACTCAGAACACATATTTATTCTTACTTTATGCAGACTTTAAACCGTAAAATATCCTGCCACACTTTTTGTCAAGCGTTTCATGCACATGTTTGAGGTATCAGTGCAAAAAATGTGTGTTTATTAATATCGGTAACTTCATCAGCCCTGAAAAATCCAAAAATATTCAGCACTGAGCATTGTGAATCATAACTCTGCTGTGCAAGCTACAAACTACATTAAATGCGAATGCAATTAGCACTCTGAAAGGAGGAAAATTATGCAGATTTTTTCCTCAAACTATTTGCCCATTACAAGCATGACTGTTAGAGTAACATATAGATGTAATACTGGTTTGGTTTGACTAGATTTTTCAATGTGATTCTGTTTATTATATGCTGAGATGTAGTTTTTGTGATTTTCTTGTCCTAAAGGCTGCATTACAGTTAAGTGAATTGGAATATGAATCTTGTTGGTCATCAGATCTAATGCTTTTTGACTAAAACATTGATTTGTAGCCTCTTTATGCGGAAATACTCATACTGAAATGGCACATCAACACATTGTCTATGAGTATTGGTATCAGACTTACATGTAAAGTGTTGTATTGCATAGACGTGTGTACCACTCAGCAGCAGCTTTCCTAATACACTGGAATGCGTTGTGTTTTTAATGTGAAAGACGAGAGCAGGCAGAAGAGATTAAAATCAAAAACAAACTCTGTTTTTTATTATTATGTTACTTTTTTTCTGGTTCTCTTCAGTTGTGTTTGCTCTATGGTACCAAATTCTATCCGAGTTGGGGAAACGCCATGGGAAATTTGAGGAATGCCAGTCACATGCCCACGTGCGTCTCCAAAGCAATGCCGCTCACACCCACCGCTTAGTCTGAACTTTAGCTCGTCTTTAATATTTACAGTGTGTGTGCGTCTGTCTCTCAGAGAGGATAGTCACTCTGGGGACTCCTTTGAATGACAGGAGAATTCAAATGGAGCACGGCGGGGGTGTGTCTGGAAATAGAGGCACATGGTAAGCAGATGGTACCTTGGTGATTCCCACATGAGGGCCAACTGGGACAGACTTGTATGTAGGAGATGATGTTATGCAGTTTCTGTCTTCATTTGTAGTCTTGTCTGTCAGAGAGGATGCTTAGTATTTTTCAATTTCAGGAAGCTGAATGAGGATTTTAGAGCTTATATGTGGTTTTTCTGAATTGTGTATTCCACATCACAAGCCTCTGGAGACACCGACTGTGATGTAATTCACCTTTTCCACCTTGTTTTTGTGGGTGCTGAGGGAATTGCAGACCTCTGTCCCACCTTCCTGCTGCCTCTCAGGTGGCTTTCTCCGTGTTTGTGTCTTCAGCTTGTTCTCTCTGAATCCCTGGTGGCGTAGCCAAGAAAAGTTCCAAACCTCAGCATTGTGCTGCTAGAAAACAGAGGGACGGTCACACAAGGAAACCTGAAACTGATCCTGATGCTTTGAATTTCTGAATGGGCATGGCTGAGAGGACACTAACCTGCCTGTGAGGACATGGACTGGGGCTGTGCAACAATCCTGTGCCACTGCTTATTTGCCCTCTCTCTTTCTCTCTCTCTCTCTCTCTCTCACACACACACACACACACACACACTCTCTCTCTCTCTCTCTCTCCCCCTCTCTCTCTGTTGTCTGCTCTCTCTCTCTTCTTCCAGTGCTGGCCAGCGCTCCAGCTGTAGGTGGAGCTGGCTTTCCTGGAATTGTCGGGCAACTTTTCCTGTTGTGCTTGCTACCTCTTGCTCAATCTTTTGCCTAATGACAGCTCTTGCTGCAGGATTACTGGGGGCTGCGAAGAATTGTGCCATCTGGATGCCCATCTCTACAGCATGCTGGGGTTTATTGCTGGTGCATTTGTTGTCATAAATATGTTTTCATGATTTAGGTCAGAAGTTTTTCTTCAGCAGAAATGTCTCGGCAGTGCAAAGTGGGGCGAAATCCATCGGTGGGTAAAGTAAACTGTGTATGAATGGGAGAGCTTTCAGGAGTGCGTAATGTACTTGGGGCTGTAATGCAGTTTGCAGTGGCTCTTTGCCACAGTGTTGGTTTACAAGCTTTCTGGGGTATTTTATACCATAGGCGATGACATCAGAGGATTAGCGTCTTTTCATTGTGTTTGTCATACAAAGCTCTTTATTCATTTAGTATTTAGGACAGTCTGGACAATGTAATGATCAACCTGTTTGAGACCTGTGGGAGTACAGGAACCGTTGTGTCGTAGCTGATACAGTAGCTTTGCTAAAAATGATGACACGTTGTCTCGTGTGTTAAAGTTAAAGAAAAAGCCAAACAAATGGATCCAAGCTGGACAAGTTATTAACAGTTTAATATCCACAGACAGTTTGGTCGCTCTGTAGAGATTAGTTTGGTTTTATCCTACTTTTATATGCATGAATTATTCACTGCAAACATACGGTACTTTAGAACTAAAACTGAAATAAAGCGTGCAAGGGAGTATCTGAAACTTTAAAGAGAATATGGAAATGATTGATAAAATATTAACTCCAGAACAATGGCTGTGCCAAAAAGGCTTGATGTTTACAGTATTTTGTCTAACACCGAGGGGCTTGCACAGTGAAGAGGTTGTCTTTGATCGTCTGTAATAACTTTTAGACACCTGCATTTACCGCTTTGTCTGTAAAGAACAAAATAGCGAAGAAACAAAGGCCCACAGATGCATCACAGTCGTCACCAGAGACAAGTGCAACAATCGCCTCTTGTCTTGTACAGTGCAGTGGGATAGCTGAATGTCTGTGAAGATTTGAATAGAATGGAAAGAACAAACCCAGGTCTGTGGCTCAGAGGTAATTGCTGTATCCTCACAACTTCAAAAGGCTACTTGTGCCCGACTGTCCTGATAATGAGCTTTTGCCTTCTTCACACATAATGAGTGGAGGTAGAGAGTTCACACAGAGAGAGACGCTGTGAGCACAGTGTGTCCACTCGCAGCTGGGGTGTCTGACTGGCCGGGAACAAAGGCTTAGTGTCTGTGATAGTGTGGAGCCCCAGCCATCAGCAAGCAGGCCAATAGACTTCTGCTTGGCTGAGCTGTCAGTCCACACTGGCCTGCTGGCCTACGGACTACAGTATAGAGAGGAACACATGGGGACAGGCTAGACTATTCCTGTGCCAAATTAAAATGAGACGCTGCTGCATACTTTGAGTCGTAAGTTCAGCCAAACGGACAATGCCGAAGTCATGTATAATATGCAGACACACGTTAGTATGTGCATGAGTTGTGAGTCCTGCTTGCTCGTATTACTGTTTTCAGTTTCATTTCCATATTCAGATATGGAATATCTCCAGCACAACAGAATCTGAAATTCACAACAGGGATGAATAAGTTTGTTTTTATTATCATAATCACTTGATAACGGGCACAACGTCCACTTTATTGACTTGTTTTTCAAGTAAACATCATGTCTAAACTTGGACATTAAGGCTGCAACAGTGATTATTTTCTTTATCAGTGTATCTGCTTATTATTTTAACATTAATAGATTCATCGTTCAGTCTACTGAATCTTAGAAATTAGTGAAATTATCTCAAGTAGCCTGTTTTGTCCAACCAACAGTCCAAAATCCAAAGATATTCAATGTCACATGAGATAAAATAAAGCTGAAAGTCCTCACAGTTTAAAGTTTGGTGGTATTTTTGCTCAAAAAATAACTTCCCACAGTTTATCTCTTGGCATAGCAATCACCATTTTCTAATTAAGTTCTGTTCCCTCTTTACAGATAGCTGATCAGCTTCCCTGGATTTCGCTGACATCCCCGTTTTGTTTTGCCTGAAGATGGAAACACTGGAGTCGGAGCTGACCTGCCCAATCTGTCTGGAGCTTTTTGAGGACCCGCTGCTCTTGCCCTGTGCTCACAGCCTTTGTTTCAACTGTGCCCATCGTATCCTGGTGTCACACTGCACCCCCAGCGAGCCAATTCAATCCATCAGTGCATTTCAGTGCCCAACCTGTCGGTATGTCATCACCCTCAACCAGAGGGGCCTAGAGGGACTAAAACGCAACGTTACATTACAGAACATCATCGACCGTTACCAGAAGGCTTCCCTGAGCGGACCTAACTCTCCTAACGAGACTCGGCGGGAGCGAGCCGTCCCCGACTGCAAAGCCATGACATCTCCCGGTGACCGGGTGCAGTGTCAGTTCTGCGAGCAGGATCCTCCGCAGGATGCCGTGAAGACCTGCGTCACCTGTGAGGTGTCATACTGTGACGAATGCCTCAAGGCCACACATCCCAACAAGAAGCCTTTTACAGGCCACCGTCTGATCGAGCCCTTGCTGGACTCCCATCTGCGAGGTCTCATGTGTCTGGAGCACGAGGATGAGAAGGTCAACATGTATTGTGTGACAGATGAACAGTTGATCTGTGCATTGTGTAAGCTGGTGGGTCGACACCGGGACCACCAAGTGGCCGCTCTCAGTGACCGATATGATAAACTCAAGGTAAGAAATTATGTGTAGTTAGAGGAATGTTTGGAGATGTATGACGCACTGAAGAAAACCATTCCTGCTGATGTTAGTCTCACAGAATTCAATGTATTTGTTCAAAACCTCTTTTCAGGTTACACAATATCACTCTATGTACACAAGCTATTAATACATTTGTTTAAGTTGAATTTTAGGCTTGTGTTTAGTGATGGAGAAATGTGCGCAGACACTGAGATAAACCACAGTTCATCAGCAAATTCTAAAAAGTTGTAACGTTTATGTTAAAGAAATGTAAATTTATTTAAAACCAGCATCTTGTACTTTAACAATAGTGCCTAAAACTAAATCCTTTTAGTTGCTCCCACTGTTTTATAACGAAAAAACTGGCTTTAGACATTATTTTGTAGGGTTGGGTTCTGATAGCCAGTTCCATTTTGGAGCCAAAATGGCGGCATACACAGATTCGTAAGGCTCCGACACTAACTTATCTCTTTGTGTTTTATCTTGCCCCCCTTTTTTCATTGGAAACGACCACTCTATGAACAGGAGTTAACTTTTTGTAGTTCAACAATGAGCTAGCTGATCGTGGCATGTTACATACTGTACGGAAGTCTCCCAGTTTTTATGCATAACATAGCACCGAATCAGATAGTGAGTCTGTGAAAAATCTGGTTCAAAAATATAATTTCAGTGGGTCACACCAATCTGTATCAATTAACAATCCACATTTCACATCTTCTGCTGCTCATCTCATTATCAGGTAGAAGCTACAGGTTGTTAAAATTAATTGCGCGAGCTTGATTCACGTTAATGTTGATTCATTTAGAAGATATTTCTGGCTTCTCGCCCTGACAACAGCTGACCTAAACTTTCTTTATTTTATCTTTGAGTTTTACTTAAAAAAAACAAACTTTAAGACTTGCAGATGACAAAAGTTCCACTTAATAAGATTCAATAAAGGATTTGGATTTGAGAAAATGCTATCAAACACCAACTCTATTACTTTATTAAATATATATTGAATGCTGCGTAATGTCATGGCAAAAGAAATCAAATGTGAAGCTAGCATGATCTTTAAGTCTACAGTGGCACTATACACATTATATTATACATATACTTTATACGATAAACAATATGAAACAACTAACCCTACAAAATGACTTCCTCACTTAATGAATTTTTCATATTGTCAACAAATCCCATGAAAAACCAACCGTTCTAACTAGTGTGTGTAGCCAAAGCCTGATATATCTTATACCTCCATGCCATAGACCTTCATTGTTGTCCAAAAAAACGCATCATAGAGCCACACAATGGCACTGGGTGACATGCTCCCTCATCGCGCTGAACGCGGGCACTGTTGTTTATTTTGAGTCAATCCCACATAAACATTCCTATTGTTGTAAACACTTGCTAGCGCATCGGCTCTGCGGCTGAAAATAGTCCCAGACAAAGACGCTGTTTACTTTTGTTTGGGTACCGTTTGCTAAAAACCGCAGCGCCCAGTCGTTTAAAGGATTCATCTTCACATCAGCTACATATTCATGACTTGTTTTTAAAGATTTACATCTTCAGGTCCTTTCATGGGATTAATTTACAATGAAAAATATAAAATACTGCCGGCCTGTGAGATCAAATTTACTCCTAAACCTTAGACAAATAGTTTAAATGAAGTGAGGAGAAGGCTGGCTCTCTCTTGCTCTTTCTCTCTTTGCCAGTCTTAAATGGAATGACACTCAATGCAAGAGACTGCTTTCACAGTTTTAGGTTAAGTGGAACTGCTCACTTTCAGCAGATGAGCCGATATCAATAAGGCATGAGAAGGGGCTGTTAGCTGGAGAATATAAAAAGGTGTCTCTGTGTTCCTTCCATTATAGACGTGAACCAGATTCTATCTCAAGAGTTAGATTTTGACTGGTCACAGTGTCGGTCTCTATCGTGTCTCAAGCAACCACATGGGATCATTTGAAAACCACATAATACGTAATTATGAAGACTTTGACATGAAAATAGCAAGTTAGCATTGTAATGAAATTTAAGCGAGGGAAATCCTCTTAAATCTTTAAAGTATGTACTATTTTAGCTTAGGAACACGTCTTTAGCGCAATTGTTTCAAGCTTTTCAGTTCATCCTGAAGTGCATCCTGAGAATAGCATGGCACCCACTGCATGAAATAAAAATGAAGGTCTGCTTTTGTTTTCACAAACACTCACAGTGTCCATGCATGATTCACAAAAGCAATGGGAGTCGGGGGGGGGGGGGGGGGGTGGTTCACAGTATCTCAAGTAACACCCGAAACTCTTTTGTGTTGCCCGATCCTCTCTTTCACAATCACAATGCTTAGTCATCGTGGAACTGGGATGTTGCAAACAATCGTTTGCAACATTTTGCAAAGATAGCTCGGAGGACCAGTCTTAACCTGTCTCCTTTGTTTGATCATGCTGTCATTGTGCAGAAATCTCCCGGCCGCTTTCTCTGTCTGGGGCGTGATCGTTCATACCAGGAGGCAGACCAGGTGATCAGCATCATTTCTTTAATTGAGTGAAAAGAGTGAAATATATTCTGCACTCATTGCAACAGGTCTGCCACACAGTAATGATAATTATAGAAATAGTGTCATTTCTCTATTAATAAGCTCATTGTCCAAGTTTTAAAGACAGCAGGGTGTTGGACTTGAGATGAGTAGTCCTTTATCCTTTATCTTCTAAAAAAGTCACTCGCTGTGATCCGTTTTCTCTTCTGTATCACATCTTCAATGCTTGATGTCATTTTTTAATGGGATATATTCCACCAATTCATGTTTTCATTTATCTTTGTTGACCTCCTATTACACGCACTTAGCTGCATTGTTAGAAGGCTCGAGTGACATAGGAAACAGTAATTTCCATCTTAGAGAGATTTTTTATTTTTTTTTCTCTCCTGGCACACAGGACAGGACCCAGGTGGCATGCAGCTGAGCTTGTTCATAGTTGCTGATTTTTTCCAAACACATGTTTACAGTCACAGTGCCTCCCATTTCTCAGAAATTCCCACACAAAGGGATATTGTGACATCGCAAAGATGTGAGTGCGTGTCGATGTGTGTGTGTGTGTGCAATAATGGTTAATGCAGTCATTTTTTTGAGTCTGGCATTATGTGTCATGATCCTGGTCTGGTATTATATATGCTATTATCTACCCATCATCTGCCATTTATTTCAATTTATTCCTATTTATGGTCAGAGGAGTGGCAGGAGCATTACTCAACATGCAGCTGGGTAAAGGGAGAAGAACATTTTGCCCAGTGCACGTTCAGGAAAAAAAGAAAAAAAACCCAGGTTGCCAGTCTGTCGCAGAGCTTATATGTAAACAGACAAAACACTCACAGGCAATTTCAAGTTTAAACTGAATCTGGGTCGACTGGCTTTGAGCTGTGGGAAGAAACTCATGTAAACAGAGAGAGAATATGCACACCAGGAATGAAAATCTGACCTAGGACCTTCCTACAGTGAGAGATAATCACTAAACCACAGCATCAGTTGAAGTGAAAAATAGATGTTGGTGTGCTGTACTTATTAGTGACACCTTGAAGAGCCCAAACCTTCCGTAGTTGTTCAACAAACGCTCTACTTTCATATGCCTTATAATTATCGCATGATTAATGTTCTTTCTTCAGAACCTACAAGCATTGATAAGCACCTGGGCTACAGTGCATCCTGTCTGACACACATCAAAAACCCCTCTGACCTGCAGAATCAGCGTTTCACTTGGCACTTCATCTGTTATATAATTTGATGCTAAGGTTTTTCTAAGGCTAACCAGTTTAACGGAAGGCTGCATGCATCATTGCAGTCCAGTTTCTGTATTGTTTTCTGTTGAAATTCCAAAACAGGTTTGGGAACCTGCTTTCACTCCCGCCTTGACTGACAAGTCTTTTAATAGACTTTCACTTCCACAGCAGACATTTTGTCACAGCAGGTAAAGCGCAGATGAAACTAATAACATTATAGATGGATACGCTCTATTCAAGCGTCCCTGTAAGCCATGACAGTGTGACAGTGAGCCAGCATGCACAGTACCAGGAGCCTGAAGCCCGGAGCAGCTAAATGGAATTTAGCCAACGTAAATTTAACTATTTACACCTGTGATTCTTGACTGTGACATGTCTAAATCCCTTACATAGCCCAACACTAGACAACATCTAAGTTTTGAATCTTTTCTGAAACTGCAGCACGTCAAACTATTCAATATGTCTATAATATACTGCATAAAAAGAAAGATTTGGCCTATAAGGAAGTGTTGAGTATACTTGCACAGCAGAAAACCACACTGTGATGTGTTTCTGATCCAATAAAAGCTTAAACAGTCCTCCAACAAAGTAAAAATCACAGCTTTAAAGACCCGTGGTTCTCACAGGATGAAGTGACAAACTCCGACAATGGATAAAATGTCTAATGTTGACACAGGATAAAACCCCCAAGACCTGACAGTGACCTGTCAGGACTGTGAGAGGAAGGAAGGGAGACTGGCCAAAGCAAAGGTGTGGGACCAGAAGCATTCACGTACAAAAGGAAGCTGCTATTCTTTCCTCTCATCAGCTTGAAATGATTCTAGGAAAGAGACCTCCATTAGAGAGAGCTGTCTAAACACATGAAGAGTATAACTGTTGCAGGAGAAGTCACACCGAGAACTACAGTGCACCAAAATGTTAGAGGAGATGAACTCGCTTCTGTCTCTCACGCTTTCTGTATTTTCCATTCTCTCTTTGGCTTCATGTGATACTTGTCATATTCAAACAACAAAGTAGTTTGGAGAGTTTTTTTTTTAAGCCGATACTTTTGTCTATATCCAACATCACTTTTGATTAATATATTATGTATTGTGCGTCCGTTTTAAAAGTTTTGAACTCACCTCACCCGTACCTGCAACTCGGCATCTCAAATCGGCTTTCATCGCTTTCTCTTCTCGTATAAATAAATCATATTTGTGAGAGGTAAAATAAAGCATCAGCTATTTTTGTGCGCACTGATGCACCCACCTTATGAAATCACAATGTGAAACATCTAACCTGAAAGAGGTCTTCCTATTGTTTGCTGCAAGCCTCGGATCTTTACAGACCTTTTGTTCTGTTTGTTCTCTTCTTTCGACTATTTTGTTCTTGATAAAGTGAAATCAGACATGATACTCAATTATATTTTTGACAGTCTGAACTTCTCAGACATCATTAGCATCTATTTTTCTTAAACCAAGCATTATATTTCCCATGATAGTACAGTTTGAAGGCTGGGTTAGTAATTTTTTGACCATTATGATTCATTCTAATTGATTTTTAAGACTTAAAAATAGACATTTTTCCATTTTATTCAACAACAGCGGCTTCAAACAGCATCACACATGACTAATATATTAGAATTTGTGACAGGTGTCACTGAGTCACAGCATTTTCCATGCCTGTTTTCAGTTTTGTTGCTGCTGTACTTTCATTTTTATTTAAATCATTGATAGCACGCTTACATGTAATTACACGTTAATCGGTCAGAACAAAAATGCTTTGTATCAGAAGACATTCTCTACTACCACAGTACGCAGTCATCAGGCTCCCCAATTACAGTACGAGATTAAGTTTGAAACATAAGCCTTTGATCTGAGTCAGTGATTAACACAGCCGGGGTTTACTTGTCCAAATCACTGGCAGATGCTCTGCTAAGCTCCGTGGCCTCAGCAGGCAGTATGATGGGATCTTTGGCACACAGGGAGGACTTGGGACTCTACACTGATCCAAACCCAAATGTGGCCCAGTCACATCCAGAGGCAGCCTTGTGTGTCCTCTCCTGTGGCCATTACACCACTCAAGCCAGATATGGTCCTTATGTTCCCATTCACCCAGCTCTCCTGCAAGATTTATTCAGGTGTTTGCAGTTTTGATGCGGTGGGCAGTTTGTAATGAAATACTCATTTTTAATTTCGTTTTGCAGCAAGCCTTGGATTCCAACCTCAGCAGTCTAATCAAGAGGACCAGTGATTTGGAAAGTCTGATGGGCAAACTTATCCAGACCTGCCAACATGTGGAGGTGAGGTTGTTTATCTGTTCCCTTTCAGGTACCAGGCTCCTCGCTCCTGTGGCATTTCATGGATAACACCTCATTAGATTATGAACCCAGTGATGAATTACTATACGTGAGAGATGCTTTTCATCATGTAAGCAAAATTAAGGGGGCGATCATTTCTGCAGTATGTATACAGCTTTCTGTAAATCCGTATTTTCAGAGAAAATGTACATAAAAATATCAAGTAGAATACGTTAAAACATGTATTTAAAGAACACTATGAACTCCTCACTGGGTGCCACATGTTCATTACAACATTGGCTGTGATCATGCATGTGTTTGGGATAAACAGACAAACTGTGAATGAGGTCAACCCTCCTGCCCAACATGTGAAGCCAGAATTATCCTCTAATGCGGTTTTCCTGTCACATGGGGTTTGCATCAAATTAATTGTGCTGTCAAGTAATGGGTGTGTGTTTTTTTTTTTTTTTAATGAATCAAATGAGCCCGCAGTTGTGCAGCAGCAAAACATTTTGTCTAAGCAAATGAATTACACAACTCATCACTGCATTATTGACCGTCCCTTATCTATACTCCTTCCCCTGCCTAGGTAAACGCATCGCGACAGGAAAACAAGCTGCTTGAGGAGTGTGACCAGCTGATTAATATCATACAGCAGCGAAGACAAATCATAGCTACCAAGATAAAGGAGGGGAAGGTACTGTTTATCATCTTTTGTCACCTCTGTCTTGATAACCTTTGTTTGTTTATCACCTTGTGCGCGCTGATAACCTTTCCTCCCTTACACAGCCGACACGCTGAGGGTGCTGCGCTCATTGCAATACAGCAGTAACAAATCACTGTTGTTGGACAAACTGTGTATCTTCAGTGTTATTCTTTTATGGAACTTCTGAAAGAATCAAGAACACAGTTTTTCTTCTAAAATAATGAAAAGTTTAATCCATAAGCAATAAATAAAAACGTACTCAGTTCAGTATATTATAAGGTTTTGCTGCTACAGCCTCACCCGCTGCATACACCGTGTAACTGACATTACTGAAGTTGTTTCACTAACGTCATTGCTGTGCTACTGTTATACAACATTGTAGCATGTCCCAGATTAGCCCCAGTTTGTGCACCCTGTATATTAATGCTACTTTTGAGTCACAGAGCCCAGCATCTGATTTTCCTAAAAATAAATACCTTGAAAAACCCAGTTGATTTAAGGACACTTCTGCTCTTCTTATGCCAGGCATTTCCAGAATCCTTCATCCAGACAGATTTATCTGAATGAAGGAAATAAGGATGAAAAACATATTTAACACATTTCTCACAATGCAACTCTCTTTTCTTAATCCAAACAAAGATTGTAGCTTGAACTGACATATGTTCTTACGCAATCTAACAAAATTTTTTTGAGATGAGCTATTGCTTATGTTGGCATTTTGATTGTTCATTTTAGTGCAGCAATATTTTAGCTCTCTTCTTTAGCAAAAGAGCGAGGACATGGTATGTTAATAGAACTTTTTCACAGCAGCCATTTTGACATGAAATAGTCGGGTCAACGCAGGGTTTCGTTCCATTTATGAGCCAACATGCACCGCAGCAGCACCCTGACCCTGTTTGACCTGAATGGAACGGAACCTTAATTAGTATCACTGACAACACCTGTTTTTACCTACTATTTACTGTCAGAAAAAAGGTCTATTGCAACTACCTGGATTAGGAAATATAATCGCAACTCGAGAAATGGGTTAAAAATCTATTTTTTACCGTGTAGTGAGAGTAATGCATGATGCCTGTCACAGATAAACATTTTAATGATTTTATTACAAAAGTGAAACCTCATTTATACACTGTCTTTAGCACTGTGGGTATCTAATTCAATCTAATATAACAGTTCAGCAGTAAATAGACCTTTTTCACGGCAGCCATTTTGACATGAAATAGTAGGGTCAAGGCAGGTGTTGTCAATGATACTAATTAAGGTTCGGAAAGGCTCTGCTGCAATAAATAGAGAGAACCTTAATTAGTATCCTTGGAAACACCTGCATTGACCCGACTATTTCATGTCAAAATGGCTGCTGTGAAAAAGGTCTAGGTCAGTATAATGGTACTTATTTAACTACATGTTTATTGTCGAGGTTATAGTTTGCAGTGGTGTTGAACTGGGCTAAGGGTGTTTCTAATGTTTTGCCCTCAACCCCTTCACAAACATGAGTAATGGTAAATGGTATTTATGCAGTGCTTTTGTGGTCTGCTGACCAGTCAAACCGCTTTACAACACTTAGTACATTTAGTATCTTGCCCAAGGACACATCGCCCAGGAATCTAACCAGCGACCCTCCGATTACTAGACAACCAGCTCTATTACCTGAGCTACAGCTGCAGATAGGGGCATGCAGTACACGAGGGGGAAAAGAGTATTAAAACACATTACAACTTACAACACCACAACTTACTATGACCTCACTAGCAGCTTCTTACAAAGTTTTAACAAACGTTACGTTATCATCTTCATAAATGTAGAATTTGTGGCAGATCTGTTGTATTAAATTGAGGGTTACAAGGTCTTAACCTGACAGTGATGACTTTCTAATTGTCTGCTGCGTTCTAACAAGAAATGTATGCTTATGTTCCTTAATCTGTCTTTAATAGTAAACATGTGGCCTACCCTGCAAGCTACTTGCACTGGAATAATCACCACAAACCGCAGAGTTTATTGCCTTGTTTTGTCTTCCGTATCAGTCCTCATCTCTGGAGTGCTTCTGGCACAGTGTCCATACATTTGATGTGCATATGCAATGCCCCTTGAATCGTTTCCCTTCCTTCCTTTTTCCCCTGTTGGGTACCATTAGAGAGGCAATGGCATGCTGTGCCATGCTCGGTGTCAGAGCAAAATCATCCCTGCTTCCTGTGACGGACCTCTCTGGAGGAGGACTCTTTCCTTCCTCACCCTGTGCCTCGTGTCAGGTTCTGAGGTTGCTTTCAGCCACTAAGCTGATGAGGCACAGATGTTGGATAGGAGGGCCTGGTTACTATGGCAGTGTTTCATAAATATATCTCTCATGCCAGTATAGGTTTTTAGAACAGGTCGAAGCTCACAGTCTTGTGGGTATTACACAAGTGAAAAATCCAATTTGTTAGAGGTGTGAATCTGATTTACTCCTGCTAGGTTTTCTAATTGGCAAGGTAAAATCAAATCTAGCATCTGGCAGGTTGGTGCTTTATACAGTAGGTAGTACATAGCTTGATTATTTATCAAGCTTTTCATCTATCAAAGTGACCTTTTTTTTTCTTTCTTCCTGCCCAGTCTGTGCGGCTGAGGAAACTCGCCCAGCAGATAGCCAGCTGCAAACAGTGCATCGAGAGGTCCTCCTCCCTCATCACTCAGGCCGACCACACTCTCAAGGAGACAGACCACACTCGCTTCCTCCAGACGGCTAAAAGTATCTGTGAGAGGTGCGGTAGCAAAGGACACGATCAACAAACAACAGATGTGATGTATAAAACTGTCCCCATTTAATCATGTGCTTTTTAAAAAATTTTTATTACAGAGTTTCTATGGCAACAGCGTCCTCTCAGATCCTGTTACCAGAAATTAACTTGAATGACACCTTTGATACTTTTGCTTTGGACTTCACAAGAGAGAAGAAAATGCTTGAAGGCTTGGATTACCTCACAGGTGAGTTGGGTCTTGCAAGTTAAGCACACCATTTTGCATTGTTAGACATATGTCCCATCTGTTAATTCATATAATCTAACGCACGCTTGGTTTATACTGCCAGATGAGGACTTTTTGGGCAGCTATACACTCACACTCTATAATTCTTGAAGCTGATAATTTTAGATGATTTGTTGGCTTCGTTTATCCAAACAGAGCATTTGAAATTGTCCTCACCCCAGCCTTCAATTTTAGATTCGTATAATTGAAAGGCTTTGGCATGGATAGAAGATATTTCAACAATGGGCCTGACAGAAAACACACAAAAAAAAAGCTTGCAAATGTTAGGCTACAGTGAAGCTTTATTTTCTGCTGAATGAAACAGGTTTGATTGTTTATGCTCAGGCGCCCGGCGTGCAGTGTGAATTTAACTCTGCATGGGGCTGTAGCTGTAATAGCTAGAGGAATTGCAACCTAGCTTAATTACATCTATCAGAATAAAACGCACACACACAAATGGATGGTGCTTTTTACCAGCACTGGTCTCTGTTTGTTTTTTTTGTTATTTTATATTCAGCTTTCGTTCCTATCTTTGAACAACATTTGTCTTTTTGTTTTCCAACTGCAGCACCAAATCCACCAATAATCCGTGAGGAATTATGTACGGCTTCGTATGACACGATCACAGTTCACTGGACATCAGACGATGAATTCTCTGTTGTATCATATGAACTACAGTACGCCATCTTCACCAGCCAATCTAATGTTGTCAGTAAGTGTATATGGAGGTCTCTTGTGTGAGGGAAGCATAATGTTAGTGTTGGGAAACATGACAGTGATGGAGGGATTTGAAAGGGATTTCAATGGAGGTCTTTAAATTGCTTGGGGGGAGGCTGTGTTACAATATCGAAACATAATGTTGCATTGTAGCAGCAGAGCTCTGTCCTGGCTCTGAGGGGTAATGAGATGTTACCAAAATACACTCCAGTGTCTAGGAAGGGATATGGGGAAAAAATAACATTTCAGTCAGAGTGAATTTACATCCATATGCACATCTCTGGGGTTGAAATGTGCAGCATACTGTTTGGATTGATTGCTCTAACAAGGTCACAACATGCTCGATCAAGCAATTTATTCTCATCTGCCTCAGTGCTCAAGCACACTTGGATGAGTAGTATTGTGACTGTATTTGATGAGTCAAAAACAGCAACTATAGATTGAAGCACTGCATACAATTACACTGTATTGTCTCTTTTCTTGATTTCAAATGCTGAATAAGGCTCTAATATGAGTTTTCATGATAAATTGGTTTGTTCTTTGTCAGTGATTATCTCTCTCTCTCTGGGCTGCAGGTTTGTGTAACTCTGCTGAAAGCTGGATGATTGTACCAAACATAAAGCAAAATCACTACACTGTGCACGGGCTCCAGTGTGGCACCAAGTACATTTTCATAGTGAAGGCCATAAACCAGGCTGGAAACCGCAGCAGTGAACCAGGGAAACTCAAGACCAACAGTATGTCAAGTTTAGCAACTTGAATGTATTATATAATTAATCATCCATGAATATTTTAATGCTTCTTAGAAACCAGCATTTCCTTTTTTGTTTTTGGCTCTTTCTTTAAGGTCAACCATTCAAACTGGACCCAAAGTCAGCTCACCGGAAGCTGAGGTTGTCCCACGACAACCTGACAGTGGAGAGGGACGAGACATCGTCCAAGAAGAGCCACAGTCAGGATCGCTTCTCCAGCCACAGCAGCTACGGTGTCACAGGAAACGTCTACATCGACAGTGGCCGCCATTACTGGGAAGCTCTGATAGGCGGAAGCACATGGTAAAAATACTCACCTGTTCGGTCCACTATTTTGGTCCGTGCTGAAATATTTCAATGGATTATCAAATTTGATTGGATGTTTTTGGAAGCTTTGTCCAGACATTTATGATCCCCATATGACAAATCCATCATCCAAGAGGTTGACATTTGTGGTTTTGAGTGAAATGTATACATGTGTATAATAATGTAATAATGTTTTTCCATGAAATATGATTCAGACATTTGTGTTCGCCACAGAATTAATTGTAATAATTCTTTAATTCCTTAACTTCACGTCAAAATCGATATTTTTCCAATGTTTTTGGTTGAGCTGGAGAAATAATGACATTCACATCAGCCTCAGCTGTACTTTGTTTAGCGCTAATTAGCTGAAGTTACCACGCTGACACGCTAAACTAAGATGAATGTGGTGAACATTATACCTACTTAACGTCAGTATGTAGTTGAAGTCTTGTAATCTTTCTTTATCAACAACATTTTCACGTTTGCAATGCTAGAAATGTGCAGGTATTTATGAAATCTAATTGCTATATTTTTCCATTGGGCATGCAGGTTTGCAGTGGGCATTGCATACAAGTCGGCGCCAAAACACGAGTGGGTCGGCAAAAACTCTGCCTCCTGGGTACTGTCTCGATGCAACAACTCGTGGGTGGTGCGTCACAACAGTAAGGAGATGCCCATTGAGCCTTCCCCCCACCTGCGGCGTCTCGGGATACTGTTGGACTACGACTCTGGGTCTCTGTCTTTCTACGACGCCGTCAGCTCTCAGCACTTGTATACATTTGACATCGCCTTTGCTCAGCCGGTCTGCCCTGTGTTCAACGTGTGGAACAGGTGTTTAACGGTCCTCACTGGACTGCCCATCCCAGATCACTTAGAGGGGACAGACTACAACAATTGACAACACCTGTCCTGCTGGATTTCCCCTGTGTACCCAAAAACAGACCAGACTGCCTGCACCTCCTTGACTGTGATGCCCGCATACTGTTGACAAAATGAAAACAGTAACCTAACCGTGTACATTCCTAATTAAACCTAAGTTGACTTTAATTGGAATTATTTAAGACATTCTGTAGATGTATTTCTTTGCTTTGCACATTTATGTACATTACACTGCTGGATGGTTATAAGGGTTTGCTTAAGTTTGAAATTCATGGAGATATTTTCAAAAAAAAGATTTTTTTTTATTTCTAAGTTCATACTACATGCTTTTCAAGTCAAGTGTTGTTAAAGGTGATGATAATCCTTTGAGTGGACTAAATGTAATGTTTCTGGAAGGTTGTATTATAGGTTTATTTCAAATATTTTTGAAAGATGTTTAAGTCATAGCACTTTGAGAAGACAAGGTCGTCACTCTAAAATGTATTTCTAAGCCACTAAATAATGCAAAACGTTTCCTTGCCGTTGTTATGTAAGGACTGAGCACTTAAATAGGCCCTATATAACAATAGTTAACAACAGTTTAACTTAGAAATTTGAATGTGGAATCAGTTCAATTCAACAGTTTTCAAATATTTATTATCTGTAAATGCTCAAGTGCAGCTCAGCATTAATAGATTATTCAGCTCCTCATTATAGCCGTTTCAAAAGAGTTCATCACAGTTTTCACATTTAAGTTTCTTTCTGACAAGATGTAATAAAAGTGACTTCATTTGATTTTCTGCGTGACTTATTCACTTCATTTTGAGACGTACCGCATGTCACTCAGTAAGATGATATTTTAATACGCTGTGCACTTGTTGTTTACACTAATTTGAGCTTGATCTCTCATTAAAGCTTGAACAAGCTCTCACGACACCACAGTGAAAAGAAAATCACCACTGCTGCAGAGGAAAGTGTTGATTTACAGAACTCACTCTGACCCTCGCTGTGCCAAAATATAACTTCTGACAAGATTTGCTCTGACATCTCTCTTTGTTCTGGAGTAACGTGGCTTGAATTCTGCAGCATCTCCTTTCAACTAAAGTAGACAAGAGCAAAAAGAAAAAAAAAAAAAACAATCTGAACTCTGCGTGACCTCCTCATGAGACGCCCTGCAGAAACAGCTTTAATATGTGAGCACAACCTCCTCCATGTAATGCCACCAGGACTCTGTTGGGTTTTGAGATGTGTGCAAAGAAATAATGGAAGCCATTTGTGTAATCATTGCTACATAGTTCTGGTTTTGACTAAAATGATTTAAACAAATAATTTGTCAATTTCATAAAGATTTTCTTACAAGATTAAACAGAATTTCTGTTTTGTATCATTTCATCAGAAGCAGAGATTGTTGAAGAAAAGATGTAAAATATAAATGCTCTTCTCAAGAAAATGGACTATTGATTGTGAGGTGCATGCAACAATTTCATGACTTACAGCTGATTGAAACAAAAAACTGCAAACATATTTATCCAGTGTCTGATTTCCATTATAAGAACATGTCTAAACAAAGACGCTATTCTCTGTTCTCCTGTGCTTTATCTTCTACGTGGCTTACAAAAAAAAAAAAGACGACATAGTGGAGTTGGCAAACATTTTAGTAAGGCTTCGTATGTTGGGGAGGACAAGACAAATTGTGACTGCAACACTTACAATAAGTCTGATCAGATACTTTATTCTGAGTGAGTACTTAGAGAATAGAAACTTGTTTGCAGAATAATGAAAATGAACAGAACATCTCAATTTAAAGTATTAAAAATATGCCCCAGGGCTCCACCTGCTGGATCTGTATTTGCTGTGATAAATGATTATGCTGCCAGAGGCTGTATCTGTCCCACCCAGAAATTCCACCTATCAAGTTGGTCTATTAATCTTCTGGCATTTGCTTTATTATAATAATATTATGGGCTTCAGCTGCTGTCCAGGTGATATGTGAGGCAAATTTAGCCCGAGGAAAGTACAAAAGAAATGGGATTTGGGAGGAACAATTGAAATAAGACAAATATGAAATATGAGATTAGATTAGATTACATTCAACTTTATTGTCATTGCACAAAGTACTAAGAAAATGAACTGAAGTTTAGCATCTAACCAAAAGTGCAAAAGTAAAGTGCAGAGTATGTATATGTGAACAGGGATATATAAATAATAGTGCAGATATAAATATGAATTATGTTATACGATATACCAGTATGGACAGAGTGAAAGTAATACACTAAGATATTACAGCTTGTGTAGCAGCAACAATTGCAGTATTATTTGTGTAATTATACAGTGGAGGTCAATTAAGATAAGACATATTGTTAGTATGTATTGTTAGTAAGTTATAAAGATACTATTATATGACTTTGATTCAAAACATCATGACACAATTTTGTTCCAACTTATCTAGCTTTTATTTAAGTATTTATTTATTTATTACAAATTTAAACATTTTCAATGTATTTATGCATGATGGAAAGTTAATTATTGTTGTGGAGAAATTGCTGAAGTCAGTGGTCAATGGTGAGGTCAGGCGGGAAGAAAGTGTTCAGGAGCCTCTGATGTCTTATGCTGTAATATTTACTGGAGAAATAGAGACAGTCTCAAAGTACATCAGAAGTGCCTGAGTCGGTCTCTATTCTGCCCCAACTCATGCTGGTGGTCAGACTTTAAACCCCTACAGATAACACCACAAATATTATACGCCCAGAATTAGTCAAAGAGAATGTTTTACCCATGTCTGTGTTAGGGGTTTAGGCTGGAGACACTGTTGTCTGTTTATGTTACAGAAACGTCAAGCTATCTATTATATCTAGGAAGGCAACATAAGGTCTCTTCGACCCTGGCCACCTCAGTGTTGAAATAGGCTGGCACCCGCTGTCCTCAACCAAAGCCAAACAGCCAAACTACCCAGCTACTACTACAGCTGAGGACCTCAAGGCCCACTCGTGACCCCGTGTAACCCAAGGATAGAAAACTCCAGAACAATTATGAAGTGGCAGATTTGATTTGAATGTGTTCAAACATGCACATCATGACGCACTCCATGTAATGACAGGGAAAAAAAGAAGAAGAAAAAAAGAAAAGACACAACTAAAAAAAAACACAAATTTAATCCAACATGAGACTTGGACACACAAACACAAAAATATTCAATAAAATGTAAATAAAACAAACTATAAATAGCATGAAAACCAAATAATGTGTTATATATAAATAATAAAAACGCCAAATGACACACAGAAAAGTCAGTTTCTGTTGTTAGCATGATTTAAAAGTTGTTATATTAAATTATATAAATATAAATTAAGTATATTCAACTATCTGGATCAGCCACGTCACTAAGCCCCGCCCACACGCTCCCGGAACAGGAAGCAGCCTGTCTGTGTATGTGTGTGTGTTGTTGCTGCTGCTGACGTTGGTGCTAATACAAAGTAGCCATGGCGTTCACAGATCAGTCCGTGCCGGACCTGACGGATAAAGAAACCCGGGAGAAGCTGTCGTTCTGGGACCGTCGCACCGACGCCACGGCTCCTCTCACGGAGAGGCAGATGGACTCTGTCCTGGAGCTCCGAGCGGCGGCTGAGACGCTCGCTGTCCCGTCAGAGGTGAGCCATAGCCGGCCAGCTAGTTAGCTTGCAAGCTAACGGGGTTGCTAACTTACTTTGCAGCCATCAGTGAGGGTAATTAAACCACGTAGCTGCCTCTGTGTGCACTAAATGTCTGCTATGTGGACATGACATTGAAGTTAACACACCACGGAGTGTTACATTGTGTGCTATCGAGCAGGCTTGCCCTTAAACTCCGCCACGTCAAGCCGTCCAGCTAGCCTCATATGACAGCTTGTTGGGTATGTTTAAAAACAGACAGCCCTGCTTGTCTCTTTTCTTTCTTGCAGCTGCCCATTGAGGACTTGTGCAGCCTCTCCTCTCGGTCGTTGCAGTCCCCCTTCACGGCGACTGTCCCGGCATCAACAGAGGACGTCCTGCTCAAGGGTTTCCAGATGCTCGACATGGAGAATGACAGGATAGAAACAGCACAACAGGTGACTTGTGTTTGTGCAGACATTATGTACCAAAAAAATAAGATGCATGGGGTTTTAATGCAATGTCAATTTGTGTTGCAGTTTTTTGCCTGGTTTGCCAAGTTGCAGGCGAACATGGACCAGGACGAGAGCGTAAAATACAGGTGCATACTCGCTTTACATGCATGCTTTCATACTGAATGTGTAGGCTAGGGTGAAGAGGACAGCAAGAAGAAGAGATACTTTTATTAATCACTCAGTGTTTTACATGCATTTTAACCCCGTATTACAACCACACACATACAAAGAGACATGCAAATGTGGAGAGAGATGGTGGAGTGATGGGCAGCCACCCAGAGCAGTTTGGAGGGGGTCGGTGCCTTGCTCAAGGCCACCTCGGCAGTGCCCAGGAGGTGAACTGGCACCCCTCCAGCTACCAGTCCACCTTTCATACTGGACTTGAGCCGGCCACCCTCCGGTTCCCAAGCCAAGTCTCTGTGGACTGAGCTACTGCCGTTATTCACAGCTAACAGCTAACATTTCATGACTAGTAAAAACTCAAAATGCTTCTTCATCACACACCCCACATCCACCCACCCACCCAAAGACAGTAAGTAAGAGCTCACATCATAAACTAACCTGGTTTCAGACCTCTGAATTGCTGTAGCAGTAACACCAAGGGACTCCAGCTGTTGCGGCTGTGTTGTTTTCCTTGAGGCCGTGTCTGTGTGTTAGTTTGATGTATTGTTCTTATGTGTGTACAGGCTGTAGAAACAAATTTCCTCTAACGGAGGACAATAAATAAATCTATCTGTCTTTGTCCACATAAAATGAAATGGCCATTCAGTGGTTCTCAAACCTTTTCTGGCGTGCCGCCTTAAGTAGCCAAAAAAGTTCACACCCACAACATTTTTATCATCAGTTTTTAAGCATCTAATAAAACAGTACTCAAGTTGAATTGTCAGTGAATTAATAGTCAGCATGATGGCATCAGGAAACTCTTTGTCTGTGTATTTATCATCATTCATTCAGTGTAGTTTCACCCCATGTCCGTCCTCTGGAAGGGTGTGTGTGTGTGGATGACATAAACAACAGAAACATGCACATACACAGGCAAACAGTAGCTACTCATAAGCCAACAGAAAAGTGTTAAGTTTGTTTTTAAAAGTGGGCACAATTGTAAAGTTAAAGTTGTAAAAAAAAAAAACAAGTCAGAAATCTGTTGCTGTGCTGCTCTGTGTCCAAAACTTTTCTGCTGCGTTTCCAGTCACGTCCCAGACGTCACAGCTCTGACAGCTGTCACATCCGTGTTTAAGGTTCACTCAGAAGTGCGACGTGCTTGAAAGTTTACACCCATAAAGAACAGTGCGCCGGGCTCTCTGCTCTCTGTTAGAATAGTGTCAAATTGCTCTGCTTCGCTGCACCGTCTTATCTTTGGGTAAACAAATGGATAATATGTCTGCTTTTCCCTTCAGGAAAACCAGAGATGATCTAAACTGCTACCAGGAACAATGCGATGCTATTTTGAAAGATGTCAGTGCTGCTTTGGAGCACTTGGATTCCCTTCAGAAACAGTATCTGTTTGTGTCCAATAAGACCGGCACCCTCCATGAGGCCTGTGAACAGCTCTTAAAAGAGCAGGTAAGCTGCCTGCTTGTTGGATCCATCTATTAATCCAAACCACGTGACGTGAATCACTGAGACTTGATCAGTAGAAAATGTTTAAATTGTCACTGAATGTATTTTTCTTAAAGGGAAACTTTGCTGATTTCCAACCTGCTTTGTATCATTACAATGTGGGTCATATATGCAAATTGGTACGCCGCCTGCACGCACGCACGCAGAGCTCTGTGCTCATTTGTTTTTACATACCTGCCTCCACGGACAGTTGGATCAAGAGAGGGGGGGTGACATTGTTAGGGTTCAGGTTAGAATAACAGGACAGGTCACAAGATGTGATGGGTCACTAAAGAAACAAGCGGTGCTGATTAAATATGAATCTAGGACATTTGAGGTGAGAAATAGGCAATGCTCAATGTTTTCAGAAACATATTTTAGTGTTGTTCAGCTGTAATATGAGAGTTTGTGACCAAGCTGCCCTTTTTCCTGTTTAAAAACAGACGAGCCAAAACCAGGCACTGCCCAAATTGTTGTAGGTTTTCTACCTTTTGAGCAAAAGGGAATACTACAGGCTTTTTTCTATGTTTTCTCTCATGTCACACCAATTTAAAAAATATATTTGCGTCTTTCTACTACATTGACAGCCCAGTTTTATGAGAAGACCTTCTTTCCGACAGCGAAATTCAACTTTTAGTCCTGGACAAGTTGAGCATTTCCCAACATGAGCATCACTCCCAAACCCAGAAACTGTAGAATTAGCTGTACTGTCTGTACGGCATAAACTCCGGAGCTGTTCTGAATTGGGGAAACACAGCGTATAAACAACTGTGGCAACACCCAAAGGAGTCACTGGAGATGACTGCAAATACCAAACTCACTATCTAGTTCAGAACAACATGACACAGATAAAAGCTTGTCAGAATATAAAAGTATTCTGTGGGTCCGCTTGTTCTTTTTCTGCCTTATTTTAATATTGACGCTGCAGATTTTTGTTCTGTTGTTTTTTTGCTGACAGCTGACAGATGTTCACAAATATATGTAGATTGGACCATTCGGGGCAACTTGAACTTGGAACTGAACTGAAATTAAACTGTCATGCCATATTGTGTCAACTGTGGTTTGTTGTTTTCTCTCTTTTCAGTCAGAGCTTGTTGACCTGGCAGAGAGCATACAGCAGAAACTGTCGTATTTTAATGAGTTAGAAACCATAAACACGGTAGGCTGGGTTTTATTGTTATCTTCATTCTCGAAATATTTGTTAACTAAATATATGTATTGTAAGTTGTGTGTTTGTTAATTGCTAATTAGATATGCACCTAATTAGATTATCTGGTATGTCCCAGATTGAAACATTATTATGACATATTTGTTTCCAAAAAGTTTAAAAAAATGTTTCACCTCCGAAACCTTTTCAAGTGTGAAAGTAAAAACTGTCAGAGTAATTTAATAGATTTCACTTTGGCCTGGTTTCAGAGTTAAAAACAACACATTACTGGCAGCAATGACTTCGCCACATGAAAGCGATGTTTTAATTATAAAGTGCAAGAGCTGGAAGATTATAATTGTTTTTGTTTGTAATTACATCAAATTGAGCTTTTTCTTTGTCTTTGCAGAAACTGAACTCGCCAACCTTGTCTGTAAATAGCGAGGGCTTTATACCGATGCTGTCGAAATTGGATGACTGCATTGAATACGTTTCTTCACACGTAAGCATTTTGCACTTTTGACAGAATCTCTCTGCGGGTCTTATTTTATAAGCAGCGATAAATTAATTAACTCTGCATGATATTTTTAAACAGAAAAGATGTTTGAATGCTTTCTGTTTAACCGATGCACATTTATACCAAGACCTTGATAACATACTGTCGACTGATATAACTGCAGAGCTGTGCTACCCTCACGGTATGTGATCACAGGTAAAGCTGTCTAACGCTCGCTCTCTTTGATCGTTTGCAGCCAAATTTCAAGGACTATCCGGTTTATTTGACCAAGTTTAAACAGTGTCTCTCCAAAGCTATGCACTTCATGAAGATCTACATCGTAAACACCATGCAGAACCTCACAAGCCAGTTAACGAAAAGGGTAAGGAAAAGTCACATTCCCTCGTCCTGCGCAGTCAAAACGGTGTATTGTTACCGTCTGTGTCTATTCTGATATCGATACTTTGTTTGTGTTTGTCTCCCTCAGGATCCAATGGGCTTGACCAACGCAGACAATGCCTTTACACTTTACTATGTTAAGTTTAGAGCAGTCGCACCTAAAGTTAGAGTGAGTATAATGTTTTTTTTTTCCCCACTGAAATTATGCATAGATAATCTTCTATGATTAAATTACATTTGTTCTTTCTTTCAGTCGCTGATTGAACAGATAGAACAGCGAGCAGAGAAGATTCCAGAGTGAGTAATAGCATTTCTCCAGGATAAAGTAGCAGCATTAACATTACTGTTATATATATATATATATATATTTTTTTTTTCCCTACACTGCTAAATTTACTCATCTCTCCTTATATCGATGTGAGCAGATACCATCAGCTCCTGGAAGAAATCCATCAGTGCTACCTTGACCAGAGGGAGCAGCTCCTCAGTCCAAGCATTACATCCACCATTACTGACCTGACCATCCAAAACAACAAAGACCACTGCGCTCTGGTAAGGCATGACCGGTTCAAAGCAGAACTGCCCTTTTTAGCTGCAGTAAGGTGACATTTGAGCTCGCAACGAATGCACAGCGTGGCCCCCTCTGGGATATTTTCTGGAGTGTTTGGTACAGACACAAAGCTGTGCGCATGATAAATGAGTATAACCCGAGACTGTGTACAGCAGCCATCCAAAGCTTTTCTCCTGTTTTGTTCATAAGTAAAATTGCTGTGCAGCGTTGTTTGTATACTCTGTCACACCTCATCCATACAGCAGTGACTTTTGCGCCGTGCTCCTCCAGTGTTCAAAAAATTTAACTGACCTAAAGGTTGGCAGAATAACTCATGCTGAAATATTTTTATTCTAAATTGATACTTTAGAAATAACTGATCCAATTTTGGCGCCTGGACAGGCTATATATTTTGACGTCGTGTTGGCATTTAAAAACACTAATTGGCTTGATGGGGATCCTCTAATTAAAGGTCAGAATATCACACAGCACGCGCCATAACAGCCGCACCACCTATCCGAGATTATTCTTTTAATGAAACTGCATCTCGTTAATGATTTGCTGTAATGGGTGCCCTATCATTTGTGTGGGAGAATGTGTTGTCTGAAGTGCAGCCGAAGCCAACTATCAGCAGCAGGTGAACATTTTTTTTTTATATTTTACAGGTTCGCAGTGGCTGCGCCTTCATGGTTCACGTTTGTCAGGATGAACACCAACTGTTCAACGAGTTCTTCTCTAAACCTACGCCTAAGCTAGAGTCAGTATCACCCGCCTCGCTGGTAACATGATCACTAAACACACACAGGGCCGTCTTCCTGTAACACACATCCACACAGCGTGTGTTTGTTTAAGGCGTGACACTTCAAAATGCATGATAGCCATTTCAATTTTTCTTTGTTATGTTTAGTGTTTGAAATACCAATTTACACAGCATGGAAAGACAATTTGTATCACTATTTTTTTAGTTTAACAGTTTGCATAATTATTTTTAGGCATTACTTTATTCCTTAACTTGAAGGAAAGCTTGAAATGATCAAAAAGTGTAATTTTAGACTCTCAGTTGTACAAAGCAATTAAAAGGTGTTTTTTTAATCTCCGACAGCGAGCTGCTAGAGAAGTTATGTTTGTCCCTGTATGATGTCCTCCGGCCTCTAATCATCCACATCATCCACCTGGAAACCCTGTCTGAGCTTTGCAGCATCCTCAAGAATGAGATGCTGGAAGACCACGTCCATAACAATGGTAGGTTAGAGCTTTTCTTCTCCCCAAAGCTTTGATACGAAGATACCGTTGTGGATTTTATCCTTTTGCCTGGAATCATAAAATATGTGTAACACGTGCAAAAAAAAAACAAAAACAAATGTACAAAAATGTAAATTTGCTTTTGCGTTTTGTGGCGGTTATGTAACAGATTGCTTGTTGGTCGTAACCAGTTGCCCTGCAACCAGCCGAGACTCCAGGAAGTTACTACTCCCAAACAGATTAAACAAACAAGATGCAACGTGTTAATTAGTGAGGTTTAGATGTGCTGGTAGGCTGATTTTGTTATCCTGAACAGAGCCAAGTTTTTTTTTGTTCTTATTCAGTTCTCATCCAACCATTATGATTTCCCATCAATTTACAGCAACTTAATACTGAAGACCTTGCGGTCTTGAATCTGATGATCTATTCACAACAAAGTGTTGGACTAGTAGACAACCTTTGTTATGACTTTGATTATCGGTTCGACTGTAAACCGACCTCTTGTGTGCTTTTTCTGTAGCCTCTCAGTTGGGCGCATTTGATGCAGTGGTGAAGCAGATGCTGGAGGATGTCCAGGAGAGGCTGGTTTACAGGACTCACATTTACATCCAGACTGATATCACAGGCTACAACCCAGCTCCAGGGGATCTGGCCTATCCCGAGAAACTGGAGATGATGGAGGTAAAGCTTGGGTGCTGAAAGAAATGCAGTTTTACCCTACAGCTTCTGCTCAACCAGCTTTACACAAACATGATTACAGCTTCAGCTAATGAATATTTTCATCATTTCATCTGGGATACTAATGAATATTTGCATTACTGTTAATGCGTAGATTCTTTTGATTTCAAGTTGTTTGAAGTCAATGAAATGTCAAGTCTCAAGAGCTTAAGATGGAACGGATTTCGAAAAGCTCATCTCTGACATATGAAGCATTTATTTAAGACTTAATTTTCCTTTCCTTTAAGGTCTTTTGGTTTCTGAATGTCTAAGTTGTCTATGTTTAAGGCTGTGGAGTCGGTCTTTGGTCGAGTAAAGATCTACAACATTGTATATAAATATATATACAAGACTTACATTTAACAGCTCTGAAATGTCTTGTATCTACACTATTTTCTTACTATGAAATCTCCCTTGTGGTGGTGCTCTTGGCATTTTTTCAGATGTTTATGCGGCTTTCCGTCTGAGACTTGTTTTACAAGTTGGAGTTTATTTTCTGTTCATTTAGCCTTTAAAAACCTGTTGCCGAAAACACGTGACTTTCCAGGGTCTAATGCTTTCAATCTAACTCTTGCCTTCCCTTTTTTGTGTCATCAATAGAGAATTGCTCAAAGCTTGAAGGAAGAGCAGATGAAGCAGATGTCACAGGAGTCCATGTTTTCTGATGTTCAGCTTGAGGATCCTGATGGTAGAAGAAACAGTAACGCTGGTTCGTGATTCCACATTGTGACACTTGTGTTTTTACTAGCTTTGGTGTTTTTGTCAGTTGCCTGATGTTCCTTTTTTGTTCAATGAATACAGGGAACATAGAAGCGTCAAGCCTACAGACGTCGATCTCTCCTGCTGATCTGCACGGCATGTGGTACCCTACTGTCAGACGAACGCTGGTTTGTCTGTCCAAGCTCTACAGATGTATAGATGTGAGTCTTCAGATTTTTATTTATGCTTAATGTATAGCTGTCTATCCTAAAATATGTCAGGATATGTGGCATATAGTTTTTTCCACTTTAGCTTATTCTTGTGTGTCTTACTGTGAATTGGTCTTTTTCCAGAGAGCGGTCTTCCAGGGTTTATCTCAAGAAGCCTTATCTGCCTGCATCCAGTCCCTGCTTAAAGCATCAGATATCATCCTTAAAAATAAGGTTGGCACACATGCTTTCAGAATTGTATTTTTTTCTTATTATTTTTACTCAACTCTCAGGTTTTTATTATTAAATAGCTGGAAAAGAGCCTTTCTTTTAACATAGTGAATAAGATCAGTTCCCTCTCAGATAAAAAGCGCTCTGTTATTCAATTTGCCTCCGGCTACAGTATCCTTAACTAAAGCAGCTGGGATGTCATTTAAAGTTTATTTTAATGGGCGCTTTATTATGCATGTTTAGTTATGAGTGTTGAGCAGACGATCCTTTATTTACGGGCCTCTCTCACCTTCAAATTTGCTGTCTATCTGTGCTAACTGGCCCGTTTCAACCTAACACTTCAAATTAAAGCCGCAGCATCAATCTCAGAGGATGCATTCCCACATGGTGTTGACGGTGTCTTTTTCCAACGTTTTAGTCACTAGCTGGGCAATCACTGGTTTCAGCTTCTTTTTTTTTTTGTCACAGTAATATGTCCCTTTCCAGCTATGGTTAATCAGCAGTTATTAATTAGACATATTCCCTTATCGTCTCTAAGCCTGTGCTTTTTATGTTCTTTTGAGCTCGGCTAGTCAGCAGATGCCCTTTTGTGTTGGCAGCCTGCAGTGTGGATTTAACAGTGTGCTATCACTTTCTGTAGACGCAAATAGATGGGCAACTTTTCCTGATCAAGCACCTGCTGATAATGCGTGAACAGATTGCCCCATTTCACACCGATTTTGCCATCAAGGAAATCTCACTGGACCTGAAGAAAACGCGAGGTAAGATAATTAAAGGTGTAGGGAACATTGGTGTTCAGCTCCATAAAGCCAGTCATTACATTCTCATGCTCATTAAGCAACTTGTGCCTATCACATGCACCAGTGGCAACAATTAATGTGGAAATTACAGTGTAATCCAACACCATAATGTACATTAACGGATGCTCTCACAGGGCAGGTTCGCTCCTCCTATCACCCTTGTCTCAGTCAAGGTCATACTAAATTTGCAGCACTAGAGGGCACTCTAATTCTACACCAGCTCTGATTTAATCTCTGCTTTGTGTTCAGATGCCGCCTTCAAAATCCTGAACCCTAAGGCTGTTCCCAAATTCTTCCGACTTAACAGTCACAACGCCATACTTGAATTCCTGTTGGAGGTAGTTATCCCCCCCTTATTTTATTAAACTTACCACACACTTAATGTACTCGATGATAGAACCGTGCCCATTGATGGTGCTAAACCCTTTGTTTCTGTGGCCGCTAGGGAACACCCGAGATAAAGGAGCACTACATTGACTCTAAAAAGGATGTGGACCGACACCTGAAGTTCAGCTGCGAGCAGTTCATCCAGCAGCAGACTCAGATCTTTGTGGGGAACCTTGAGGAGTTTCTCACCAAGGTAACTGTTAGAGCGAAGGCAGACTTAGCCCGAGGCAGTGACGGCTCATCGTGACCTTCATTTCTTTTCCAGCTTTTACCTTTTTATTTAAAAAAAAAAAAAAAAAAAAACCTTTTAAAAAAATCATTTGCCTTTTCATTGATTGACTGAAGGTCTCAGTACTTTACTGACAACTGAAGATAAAATGGCTTTTTTTCATCTAGGACATCTAATTCTGTTGCTAGGTATTAGTGTGTATATATGTGTGTTGTGATATTTGAGTCTTTCAATGCAGTAATTGTGCTGCAATATTTAGTTGTAGGCTGTTTTTTGTTTTCATACCAACCTCGCTCAGTTTTCTATTATCATGTTCTTAAATGCTACTCTTTGTCTAATTAAAGACCGAGTTGGCCCAATTGGCAGCGCAGCTTCTTTTGTGCTTGGCTTTACAGTACCACACGGTGCAAATGAAGTCTTTCCAGATTCTAATGTTTTGTTTTGACTGTGTCTGCACTCACTCAGGTCGCAGCTCTTAAAACAATGGCCATCCAAGGTGGTCCCACGTACAGTCTGTCTCAGCAACCTTGGGCACAGCCAGGTAAGATTTGTCTCAGGAAACGCCACTGGCATCATACTGTAATTCATCAAAACTCGTATAGCGAATGCTAGAGGGCATGTCAGTGTTTCTTTTTTTTCCCTCAGTACTTTTTTTTTTTTTCTCTTTTCAGCAAAGATCAACGATATAGTGATGGCTACCTACCGGGTGATGAAGAGCAAGCTGCCAAGCACTTTACAGAGCATGTCCTTGTACTTAGCCAATAGAGACACGGAGTTCATCCTTTTCAAGCCTGTCCGGGTGGGTGGCAGAAACGCTAGTTTGTAGCATGCACTGCATGAGTCAGTTTCCTTTCAAGTCATTGGTAAAGCTCATAGAGTCCTTCATACAGTACTCACAAAACAGGAATACCATACGTTTGTGCCCAAAGGTCCAATCATTAATTATAATAAGTCCAACAATAAGTTCAACTGGAGTTAAAGGCCTGTCAGTCGATTCTGGAAAAGATATATTTACAATCCTGTGATTTAATTCGAGTCGTGGACTGACTCTTTGGCTTGGAGATTGTGCCTTTAGCTATAAATTATCAGTGTGATTGAACTCTAATAGAGAAATCTTTGTGCTGCCTGTGTACTGTTCATCAAGGTGCCAGGTGAAGCTGAATGAGAGAGAAACAAAATTCTAGCGGTTGACATGGAAACAAGATAGTGAGGGGACGTGGGCCAGATGGAAATGTAGTATTAATTTCCCTGCAGCACTCAGTAATAGGATGGCTTTTTCCACAGAATAACATCCAGCAGGTATTCCAAAGACTGCACGCTTTGCTTCAGGAGGAATACAGCGGAGAAGACCTTCAAATCATCGCATGCCCATCTATGGAGCAGGTACAGTAGTGTGGGATTCGCACCGCCCAAAGGCACCTGACATAATTTTAATAATACTAGTGCAACATCCAAAAGTGCTGAGAGCCGCTTCAGTGGCGAAACGTTTGATAACGAATGCCGGCTCAAGTCACGGTGAGCACTCAACATTTTCCACGCCTCTCTTTCAGATTAACCTACTGCTGTCTGTGAATAAGTAATGTCCAAGTTCGGCGTGTGGCGATGCTGGTAAGCACCCTCTGGAGAGCAACGGGATGTTGCAACTCCAGCCATGACCAGGAGTGTGAGGCTGAGTAGGCGAGATGACCAGAGGAACTGTACCTGAGCTGCAAGCTGCAACAAGGGCGCTGAACTGACAGCAAAGAGGGAAAAAAAAAATCTTGCACGAGGCCAAAGATTCTCCATCGGAGGCTCGAGTAGATACAAGTATGTTGAGGTTCAGGTATTCATGTTGGAGTTCATAACAAACTGGGAAGTGGAGAATATTATTTTTGGGTACTGACTTGATCATTTTGTTTGACTCAAATTGATGGTGGTGTTGTGGTTAGGGTTGTTTTCATGTAGGAGAAATCCATTCTGACAATTGTGGATTTGTGATCACAGTTGCGTCTCTCTTTAACACCAAACTGGTTTGAATCAAAACAATTTGCACACAGTGTGACTGTGTGAGGGTGGGGGGAGTGAAATATATTAAGAGTGTTCAGACAAGGACACTTTGTGTGTGCAAATAGAGGCACTAAAGGGTTGTTCATCAGCCAGGTAGCTAATGGCCAGTAAGGAGGCTTGAATTCAGATGCCCAGACTCCCTCGATGGGTTTGGAAGGATAGCAGGACAAAAAAAAATGCTGCAAAATGTAACATTCAGTAGAACTCTATGGTAGTCTGATGTACTATGGGATGCTCAGGTCCCTGTCCCTATGTTTTTTTAAAGAGGAAGGAAGTTTTGCTATTCTGTTGCAAATATGTAAAGAAATCTTATGTTTTATACTTTTTCTTTTTATAAATAGGTTGATTAAAACTAATACTTTTACCTTTTGGACCATTGACCTTGGCAGTTTTGCACTGTATACTGTATGATTTATGGGTGTGTTTCGTAGTGCTCCTCGCAGAGTAACAAAAAGTAACATTTGCTTTGGTGTATCTCCTGTAAAATGACGTGTACAGTTAAACTATTTATGAACATTCTGATTAAAAAAACAAAAAAGTTAGTAATGTCCTTTTGTTTTTTTTCCCCTCAAAAGCACTTTGTTGTTGAATTCAAATTCTCGGAACGCTACAGAACAAGTCACTTCACTTCACACAAATGAGAAACTGCCATTCAAGGACATCGTCAGCTTTAGGGGGTCTTCTTGGCAGACTGTTGCTGCTTCATTGGCAGCCGCCGTCTTTCCATCTGTGAGATGAGGCTTTGCCGGGACTTGACCTTCCTCGGACTGACAGTCTTTTGATAGGTGATGAGGGACTGGATGTTCTGGAGTAGGACATTGATCTCTGCACTCTTCTGCTGCAGATGTCTCTGAAGCATGTCAGGCCCTGGCAGTGTTAGACCTTTGCCTTGATTCGGCTACAACAGCGAGGAAATATAAAGCAGAATCAATGATTTTGCCTAAAATTGGGTCTGCCCTTCACTTGTATTTCTGCTAGTGCTACAAACGATTATTAATATCACAAGCCACCCAAACTTACTCTCAATTTGGCTCCTACGTGAAGCTGTACGCTCTGTTTGCCAGAGGTGAAAGTGATGCAGATGTGCTCTTGGGATTGGATGCGGATGCTGAGGTTGGTGCTCAGCGTCAGGCAGAGGGGCTGGCAAGGCGGAGCGTGAACATGATGCTTATTGTCCAGCCAGCTCCACTGTTTCTTCAAATCTCCTGTGTCACTGCAGTAGGTGCCTCCCCACGGAGTCAGATTCACCCTAATAAAGAGAAGCAGCTTGTGAACAATGAGCCCCTCAGGGGTTTTATTGTCTCACACAGACGGGTCGTTATTTCTGTCCGCTGCCAATTTTATCAATAATTAAAATAAACTAAACTTGAAATGTTTCTACAGAGAGCTGGTGATAATTAAATAGGTTTTAATTACACAATACTGTGCTGATTTATGCCAGTATTACACTATGAAATAAAATATTAGTACTGATTAAACAACCGGTCGTACCAGGCTGAGCC
Organism: Sciaenops ocellatus; assembly: GCA_033000465.1. Lineage (NCBI taxonomy): Eukaryota > Metazoa > Chordata > Actinopteri > Sciaenidae > Sciaenops > Sciaenops ocellatus. The sequence goes on from CP136868.1 coordinate 8,328,047, forward strand.
GTTGTTGTGATAACAGGTACCCCGTCCTCTGCTGGTGAAAACCGCCTGAATGTGAGGCAGCAGATGTTTGTCTTCGAGGACCACCACGCAAGACCAGTCAGCTGATTGCACAGCAGACACGAGGATTGCGAGCCTTCCTGATGGATAGCTTTTAGATATGATTAAGGCGAACAATCGAACATTAAGTATTTATGACGGCACGTCAGTTAGATTGACTTGAAAAGGATACCACACCTGCCCGGTACCATCTGGAAAAATCACAATAAATGTTTGACCGTTGTTGTATCGTTTGACCAGCGGCGTCGTCCTCTGTTCAACCAAACAGATTAAATAATTAATGTAGGCTTCTATACTCGCAGCTGTAGCCTTGACATTTGTGCAAAAAAAAAAAAAAAAACAAGTGCGATTTCAACATATGACAATACCTTCTGTCCACGACCTTTTCCATTTAAAGAGAAAGTGTTTTCAGAATCCATGATGTCTATTTCAGGGAATGAAAGAGTCTGAGCATCATCTCCAAGTCCTTTGTGTACGATGGCAGATACTTGTTGTTTGTGTTCTGCAATGTAGTTTAAGGTGTCACGGCATGAATGAAAAAAGGAGTAAATTTAATCTGCCTGAGATATCTGTCTGTGGTAGATGGTGCGTGTGTGTGTGTGTGTGTGTGTGTGTGTGTGTGTGTGTGTGTGTGTGTGTGTGTGTGTGTGTGTGTGTGTGTGTGTGTGTGTGTGTGTGTGTGTGTGTGTGTGTGTGTGTGTAACCTGCTTTAGGCGTCTGATGGTCTGAACTCCTTTCAAATTCCAAACCTTTCAGCCTGTGGTATATGTCATAGAAAATGTAGCATCAGGAATTCAATGGCATGGAAATTTAATTTGAAAACCATTTAATGGTTGAAGCCAATAATAGACAAGAGTGATCCTGACCTTTGATCTTTCTGCATCGCCGCGGCTCTATCAGTCACGGTTTCTTCTGTGATAACCGCTGCACCCTTCAGCATCACTGCTACCTTCAGTGCTTCCTCACAGCAGAAAAGCTGAGACACAAAGACAGAAAAGACGACTTACTTTTTATACATATTTATTGGTATTACTTACATCGAATGAGAGCAAGTGGTAACCTATTGTAAAAACATTGATTTTACAAAGAGTTTGCATAATGAGTCAAATTCCGATCCAACAATGTAAATGAAGTCAAATAATTCAGATACCTAAGTCTACGATAAAAACAATTCAAACTTGAACATTTGATCTACCAAAGGTATATCTTGTATTTTAGTCAGGTTAGATGCCTGAAAGAACATCTGATTCACTCCATTCAGGCTTAATTGCTTAACTTAGAAGTTAAACAATTGATTGAACATCTGAATTACTTTCTAAAACTTTCTAAAAAAAAAAAATCCTATAGTTGCCCACAATGACGAAGCTAGAATACTGATGTTTAGCAGGTATACTAGTTACCACATTCACCATCTTAGTCCAGCGTTTTAGCATGCCAATGCTTGCTAGTTGGCACAAAGTGCAATGTTTAGCTGAGTTTGATGGGAATCTGATTTGTTTTGGTCATAAAGCCAAAATAGTTGACAAATGAAAGTCAGATCAACAAAGTTGTTAGGATTAAATTTCCCTGCACCTCGGATATGTTGACCAAATGTCTTGGCAATCCAACAGTTGTTGGGGCGTTTCAGTCTATATACTGTCTATAAATATATTTCACCCTGAACCACAAATCCAACCTGATGATTGCACTAAAGGGAAAAGTCAGACGATCACCACAATGAATAGGATTCATCCTCTGGGGAACAGGAATGTCTGCACCAAATTTCATAGCAATCGTCTAAGCGGTTGTTGAGGCATTTTGGTCGAGTGGCTGACTGACCGACATTGCTAACCCTTGAGCCAATGGCCAAAAATTAGCAATTTCACCATCTAAACCTAGCTGTTAAATTATGAATTTCAATTCCCACATTACGTATTTAGTAGCGAATGAATGTCACAGGCTGTTGGGCTGCTTATAACACTAAAATTATCATGGCTATCATTTGAATTTATAATCATCTCAGTTCCAAGCTGCACACGCTGATACTAAATGTAACTCTGCATCCAGCAAAATGAGCAAAATCACACTTTTTTCTTCCAGTTCAGTCAGTATTTATTTAAAATGAGCATGTCACCATATTAACAGTGGTAGATGCACATTCACTCTCTCACCTCTTCTGGGTCAACACTCTTGGCTATCTGATCACTGGTCACTGGGGCTTTTTTGAGCTGTTGGCAGTGCTGGCAGCAAATATTCAACGCAGTCTGCAGCGGCTCCTCTGATGAGTCTAATCCACTTGAGGTTGGGATCTAAAAACAATGTTTGAGTAGACACTCATTTCATATTTTTCTCCCTCAGAAGGACACTGTCATAAATACACGGCATCCAAACATTCCGGTTAATGAGGTATTCAAAAAGAACGTTACAGCCTGGCATGTTTTAAAAACAAGCAGCAGCGGCAGCAGAGACAGGAGAGTTTTGATACCACACAAACACAGACTAATTGCATGTTCCATAAATTAATTCATATTTATATGAGAGGAGGAAAATGAGCAGTTAAAAAGTGGCATTTTTCTCCATACCTTGTCCAGATTCGTTAAAGACATTTCCGTTTCTACTTGGCAGGCTGTGGGAGTTTGGGGAGTTTCCTCGCTGAGCGAATCCAACACTTCATTATCTGGGGATATCTCCAACTCAGACTTCATGTATTTAGGAACGCTCTGAGGAGAAAAAAAACAAAGACAGTTCATAATTTATTAAATTCTTTGAGGTCTTTAACTTGTGCTTCATGAATAAATCAAAACCATGTCTCTGGATACCACATCATGTCATCTTTCACAAGATAAAAAGTACACTATGACAAGGATAGACAACGTTACGAAAACTCAAATTTAGTGTTGCTTTGCCAATTTTGAATTATCTCTAAAACACACAGAAGGACCATATATATATATTAATTGCATCTACTCGCCATTTGTCTAAGGTCTGTCTCTACAAAGTGCATTTCAAATGTTAGTTAATGTTAGGCATAAAAATGCTCAGTCAAGTTCAGAGAAACGTCTCGTACTGTGATTGTCGTGGCGAAGCTTTTACTTCGTCAAGGACATCATCACTGCCGTTGAGAGAAAGGAAGGTTTAAACAAGGTAGAACACCTCATTGTGGGTTTCTAAACCATCTTCTGGGTGTTTACCCCAGCGTGACACACTCACCTGCTCAGATGTCAACTCCAAATTCTTGTGAGGAGCTCGTGATGTTTCTTGCTTTGTGTATTTATAGTCTGCAAATGCAAAACAAACAAACAAAAAAACTCAGAATATCTCAGACATTCATAGCGATGTACCAACCGAGGTCAGAGATTCATTGTTAGCATGAAATGTTTAGACACTGTACCTTGACTGCCGTCTTCCTCGTCTCTCCAGTCAGTCTGTGTACCTATGCTGACTCTGGTGACAACTCTCTGGTCAAATGTGTGGATCCTCAGATATTCACGTGAGCCTATACTGGAAATAGTTTTTTATTATCAGCTTAATAAGCCCAAATATGATGCAATAACTCAAACATCTGTACAATACAAGACAATACAGCTGCCCAGAAACAAGCACTACTGTTCGTATGGTAATAATAATAATAATGATAATGTTAGTACAGATAGATTTGTGGCTGCTTCTATGCTCAAATTTTACTTAGACAGAGATCAGACAACATCACATGCAAGCAAAGTACTTGTTTTCTGTCTTAGATGTCCATTAGAGTCGCTGCTTAGTATCTACTATTCATGATGCGGTGACTACAGTCGCTGTCAATTTGTGGCATTTCATTTCCTAACCTTTCTTTGTTTACAAGTCCGGGATTTGCTGGTGAATCCATCTCAGCTGATTCGCCCAGTGAGTCAAGTGTTTGCATCCTTATCTTTGCGATGTGAGCAGAGAAACCACAAGTGAATTATTAAGAAACACAAACAAGAAACAAACAAACAAACAAAAAAATCCCCTTTTGAATCAGACAGAGAATGGTCAAATGAAAACAGCATGTTTTGCTCCTAGTGTGCTCCATGGCAACCACAGAACAATAAGCAACTGTTTCTATGGCAGACATGTTAACAGAAATGGGAGAATAAGAAAAACAGAAAGGCGTACTGAGATTTTCTGCTTTTATTTGATCTTTTTTCTTCTCTAGTTTCTCACTGCTGCCTTTACCTTCAGATGCTCAAGTCATAACATCACATTGCATACATCTCCTCTTATCATACATGTATATTTTATTGTGTTTGCGATGATTTGTTTTCCTGCTCTTGTACACTACACTCTGCAGAGCTCATGTTGTGTAATTAGCTTAGGCACGTCCATTTGCGAATTAGGACTAGATAGTAATGTGCCCGCAATTTGTTGCCTTCCCCCCGCCCCCCCTTTTAAGAGTCTGAATGGTTATTACTGAAATCCCCGTGCTTGGGCAATACTAGATGCAATCATGCTCATGCCAATAAAGCAAATGCAAATTTGACTTTAAAAGAAAGCAAGAGGGGGAAAGAAAAGGGGGAAAGAGAATATTCATGTCTTTGTGGCAGTTTTTCACCATCTTGAATTTCTGTAAAAAAAAAAAAAAAAAAAAAATCTCAAGTGTAAATCAGACATATACCCACACTCTGCTCAATAATTTAGAGGTCTGGGAGTACCACCAATTATCAGGCCAGTTCCACTGAGCCATATATAGTAACTAGATAATGGAAATAAATCATTACAGTAGCCTGCAACTAACTAGAAGTCTGCACTTCTTATAGTAGATTAAGATAATGTTGCCATCAGCTATATGCAAATTGAAAATGCATTAAAAACCAAGAACAGTCTGATCTTTCTAAACCTAGATACACTTCTTTTGACCCAGCATAAAACCAGTGATTAAAAATCCTATGTGAAGTACATCATGATGTATCTGCTTTATTTTCCATAAAGGAGGCTACAGACGTGGTTTATTCATCACAGGAATCCTGGGGTTACAGTTTTTGATATGGTGCACGCCACAAAAAATGGTTGCATAATCGCTGCACTCTCACAGCCTTTACTTCTTCATCGTAGTAATTAACGGCATAAAAGCCCCAAACTTCCAGTCGAGAGGAAAAAAAAAGTTAGCAAGTGTTTGAGTTGTAAAAAATATTTACTTTTGTTGAAAGTTACGCCTGAACTATGAAAAGAAGTTGCAATAAATGAAGACGAATAGCGCCAATTAAATTTTCCTTCAGGCTGTTCTATATATATATTTATATGTACGCTTTACACAACAAAGCATTGTTCTCTTACTCGTGCAACAGTGCTTTTTCACAGCAGCCATTTTGACATGATATAGGAGGGTAGACACAGGTGTTACCAGTGATGCTAATTAAGGCTCCGTTCCATTCAGGTCAAACAGAGTCAGGGTGCTGCCGTGGTGCATGTTGCCTCCCTGGAAAGTCTCTGATCCCATGCTGTAAATGGAACGGAACCACTTCCATCAGTATGAATGGAAACATGCGTTGACCCTACTGTACTATTTCATGTCAAAATGGCTGCTGTGAAAAAGGACTATTTACCATGTATAGCACTGTCTCGACCTGCTCTATATGGAAAGTGTCATGAGATAACTTCTGTTATGATTTGGCTCTATATAAATGAAATTGAATTGAACTGAATAATAATACTCCATCCATCCATCCGTTACTGTAACCACTATCGTCATGCTGTGAGGCGACAGTACTAACAATAAAAATACTATGAATTTAAAATAATATACTATAATAATATACAGAATTTGAACACACCGTGATCAAATAATGGTTTCACGGATGAATCTCTTTTACTCAAGTGACCCAAAAGAAGCATCTACTAATTACGATGCAGGGACTACAGTGTTATGTTACAGCAACATAACATGCAGAGGCGCGTGTGACCTGTTATTGTGACAATTGTTTGGCGTTTGTGAGTAGGTGGATAGGTAGGATGGGAAAAGTGATATTTCAACCGGGAAAATGAGCGTGTGATGTGGGATTAGATGGATGCGGGTGACAACATGTGTGTGTTATGGTTTCGTATCCGTTTCCAGTTTCTGCTGGCCTGTTTGCGCTCTCATGAAGTAGACGGTTATGTACAATTTGTTTTTCTATTCAGAAAACCAATAAAAAGAACTAGCTGCTCTAATATAAAGAAGTCTAGTGGTGGAAATATTACTTGGGTCTCTTAAAAGTTGAAGGTCTTTTGTTCACGCTGTTAAAAGAGGTTTTTAACTGGAAGTTTTCTTAGCTATTCTCTTTCATTAAAACAATCCATTTGGCACTGAATCCATCACAGCAGATCTTATAGAGGTTATAACATGATATCTGGAGAAGTGAATTTGTTCTCTGGGATCTTTTTATGGCCATAACACAGACAACCTTCATTTCTTCCTTGAGATTTTTTTTATATTGCCTCCCTCCATCAAGATTTTAACTAGCTGATTTTAATGTTTACTGAAATGGCTGCATTTCCAAACCAACTGATCCAAGCTTCCATTTTTCTATCAAGCCCTTTACAGTCTGAATGTAACTGTGAACGGCTATAAGAACAAGATATTCAAGAGGCTATAAACAGTAAAAACAGCAATGATTGATGTTTTTAGCAATTCTGTATTAAATTATATGTGTTTGTATCTCTTTGGGTGACTTCTCCTTTTCCATTTGTCTGCTAAGCTGCTGCGTCTGGGTAATGAAACTGTAATGGAGGGACATGCAGGTCTGCATCTGGCCAAGCAGAGAGTAAATCTCTGAGCTCTTCATTTGGATGTATCTCTCCAGAACATCTTGCCCTGGCTTGTCATGGCGCTCTGGACACATGAGCTGCGTTGAAAGGAAAATAACATGTTGCCACTTCTTATTTCTGTGCTGTAATTTGCAGCATACACCTGGACGTGTAGGCTCTTATATTTTTAATGTATAAAACAAACAGAACCACTTGCATTTAGAGTGCATTTATCATTACCCACCTTAAGCTTTGACCCAACACTGAAGCGTACGCTGTTTTGCCGGTGTGCAAAGGTGACATACATGTGTTCCTGTGAGTGTATGCGCACACTGATGTTTGGGCCCAGGGCAAAGGTTAGAGGCTTGAAGGGAAGGTTACGTACATGCGGGTCAAAGTACAACCAATTCCAGCGCCTCCTCAAAGCTCCTGTCTCACTGAGGCAGAGACCTCCAACAGGGGTCAGATTCAACCTTCAGACACAGCAGAGATTAGCAATACACACATCCTGACCTATAGTATGAGAGCAGCAGGTTATTTAAAAAGCTGTCTCTGGTCAAAAAGTCTTCTAAAACCTAAGAGGTCGTAACCATTTAGTGTCCAAGATACAAAAGATAGAGTTGAGATTGGGTTTTGACATCTAATATTTACATTTGATTCCTAAATACTAATTGAAATGACGGAATAGTTCGACATTTTGGGTAATATTTCACTCTCTGTTGGAGAGTTAGATGAGGACCTCTGTCATATTCATCTATAAGATATAGCCAGCAGCAAGTTAGCTTAGCATACAGACTGTAAACAGGTGGAAGCTCACTAACATGTTATATCTTATTTGATTAATTCATACAAAAACCAAAGTGTAAATAGTTGATTTGCTGTTTTGTGGTGGGGTATCATGTACCAGACTATTTTATGTCTGCAACTTCCCGAATTTCTGGCTGGTTACCCGGCAACTGCTCCCAGTCAACACGCACCTTTCCATACCTTTCCATACAACAATACGTTTTAACTAGGTGAATTTTGCTACCTTGAGACACAGCTTGGTCAGTTGTTTCTCTTTTTTCAGTTTAATTTTCATCCACATTACTTTTTTTTGCACAGATTAATCAAATGAGATGTAACAGATATGTTAATTAGCGAGGTTTAGAGGTGGTGTAGGTGTATTTTGTAGCCATATTTTGCTACCTACAGACATATCTCAGTGAGCTATTTCTCCCTGTTTCCATAATTTATGATAAGCTAAGCTAAGCTAAGCTAACCTGGCTGCTTCTTATGTGCTTTATGTGATGTAATATATATGATAGGATGAGATATGAGAGCAGTGTTGACTAACTATGACTTTAAAGGCCTGATTTTTGTGAGAACCTCTTATATAACAACAGTGTTCATAGAGTAACAATTACCATATCATTCCATTGGGATGGTAGCATGTGGAGTGGCCTTTATTTGTGAAAATGCCTTTGATGTTGGGCGCCACGTCCTTGTCCTCCAAGATTATGTAAGTAAAGTCAGCAGCTTCTGCAGAGGATATTATAATGGCTGTATTCCCAGAAGGATAACTTTGTCTATTAAGGATCATTAACACTGTGCAAACCTTTTATCAAAGGGAACAAATGTGTACCCTCTCATTAAGTACTTTAACCTTGTCCTTGATCTTCCACTTTGTGCTCTGCTTAAAAGGATACAAAACATTACCCGCTCCATCTGGATACGAGGTGCAAAAACATTTCCCACTTTTGTAGAACTTCTTCATTACTCCCTTTAGCTGTGACACGGAGCAATCAAAGTTGTTTATTGCATTTATGGTAAATACACAGTTGGTAAAACCGAGCAATGTCATTATGAGAACATACCTTCAAACATTCCTTTGCCTCACCATCTGTCTCTTCTCGCAGTGTAAACAGGCCAGTAGTAGTTTTGATATTTATCTGAAGGATGTCAGGCTCAGCGTTCGAAACCTCTTTTGGCAGCCTAAAGGTTTTATGTTTGATCTCAATACGGCCTGAGCAGACAAAAGAGAATTTATATATTTTTATATATATTATCAATGAGAAACATTAAAGACTGCTTCATATATTCATTTTTTTGTACTAGTTTTTTTTAGACCAGATGGTTGCATACTTACCTAAGTCTATATTCAAGTTGACTTGTTCAGCTTGTTTAGGTTTTGGTTTGTTTTTCTTCAAATGTCTTAACCTACATTAGGAGGAGAAATACAATGCCAAAACGTGAAAGGCATGTTGAGAATCAAATCCAGATTCCACCTCTTATTTCTTGTTACATTCAACACTAAGAAAAATTGAGCTCTTTTATGGCATGTCATATAGTAAATCAATATCAGTATATATATATGCAGTACAGCACAGTTACTGTACTGCTGTATGTCCTTCAGCAGCCTTCCCCACGATCCTTGCAACATACAAAGTATATGCAGGAGGGACAGGGCATGCATCCTACTCACCTCTTCTTTTCCTTCTCTTTAGCAGTTTCCCTCTCTCCCTCACTCATGATTGGTGCATGAGAGTTCACATCAATTTTTCTATCCGACTCTTTCTGCGCCATTTTGTCTCTCTCTTCCAGGATAAGCGTTATCATTTGTTTAGCTTGCTCACAACAAAAAAGCTGCATACAAGAAAATTACATTACATGTTTTTTCTCTTCCCCACTGAATCTTTTTCCAACCCGCAGAAAGTCAATCTCTCTGAGCAGTCATTACTTCTAATGAATTTATTTTCAATTTTCGTGTTGCAGGTAAACAATCTGCACTCACCCTCTCAAAGTCTGTTTCATTTTCCAACCGTTCACTGTGTACGAAGGGCTGACAGAGCTGCTGGCAATAGTCACACTGAACAAGATGCACATCCTGTTTAGATTCAACCTCTGGGACCTACAGCGCAGCAAAAAACATATTCACAATCACCTCTGATATCCACCTCTGATATTATAGCCTCCACACACTGCTATTACTGTGGGAGAATGAAAAAGGCCATCACTGTCATTTCCAGCACTATGAGCAATATAGTGATACAAGTACCTTTCCAACACGCGTTTGCTTTGGCTCTGGTTTGTATGCTATGAGACGAGGAGGCCCCACACGAAGTATATCATGTTCTTTCTCTGGCATACTTTCATCCTCCGATTCCTGATGTGAATAGAACTTGTATAAATCAACATTTGATAGACTGTTGAATGTAAGCCACACATTACCTACATATACATGTATATACAACATATACATACAAGCTATAGCCCAAAAGATTATCCTTGCAACTTTGTCTTATGATTTACAATCTGTATGTTGTACACACTGTAAAGCCTTTGTAGAAACAGGTAGACGTAGGCCCTACTCTCATTTCATTTCTTTTTTCCTAGGATGGCGATGGAATGACCAGCCTAAGTCTGGTACTTGTCGCCTTCATTGGTTGGATTGGTTCGGTTTAGGCATGAGGAGTTTAGAGTTTGGAGCACAAAGTTACACATAGTGTGAAAACAGGTGTACGGGGTTGTACAGAGGCACCATTCACCTGATTACACTTCAATGTAGCAACAAAATGATATAAAATCTGTTAGAAATGTATACAATGTTGCTTAAATATGAGAGCTTATGGAGATTCATTTGTAGCCAGCCTCAAGTGGCCATTCGAGGAACTGCAGTGTTTGTCACTTCAGTGCTGAACTATCCTTCAACCCCCACAACAACAACAACAGAACATGATGACAGTGAATTTCGGGAACAACAATCAGGTAGCCTGTGTTCTCACCTCTCCTAGTCTGATGTCAGAGAATGACAGTAGCGTTGTTCTGTGACTTTGTACCTGACAAACATGAGAGCGAAATACAACTATTTATTATGTTTAATAAACACTAAAGGCCAACAGTGTTTAGAAACTGCAGCACAGAAAAGATAAAGGTGTCTTGCATGAACATGTGTTCATATGCTCATGCATGACATTAAACTCGCACTTTCCATCTGCAGCAAACTCCGTGGGGACCAGTAAAGGTTCAAATGTAACAGTGCAGTAAATGTATGGACGTGATGGCACAAGTCATCGGGGAACATGATTATAAAACAAGACAATGACTATCTAGTCTCTCAGTCAAGGTTAAGTTACAACTCTGGACTAAAATGGAATGCACTGACTATTGTATCTAAAATGTTGATTAGCTGGGCACACTGGGCAATATGGACGCACGTCTCTCGGTAAATGTATTTATCAAATATTTAGCCAGGCCATAATATAAATAGTATTTTATATTTAAAAATGTATCACGAGGACTGGACTAATTACAAGGCAGCAGAGCCAAAACTACACAGGAGAGTGCACTACATAAAGATTTTATTATCAGCAGCTAGTTTTGCGCAGTGCCATCAGTATCTAGAATGTCTTTGATTAGCGCTTTAGTGTTCAGAGCAGTGTTGTCTCCTTATTATATTTTATTTAAAGTTTGTCAAATGTTATCAATTTTGTAGTCTGTGCACACACATGTGCACATGGTATTGCCACAGATCCACCTCCCCCACCACATACATGACAAACCCCTGCATGTAGTGAAGTATAATATTTGTAATATTTCTGGAATATAATGGAGTAGAGTACATCGAAATTGTACTTAATTAAAGTACTTGTATTACATTAGTACACCAGATTTTATGCTATGGAAACAAAATTGACTATACATTAAACACGAGCAGATCACCTGTGAAGAGTCAGTGTCCACGCTCTCCACCGCTGCCTGCATCAACCGCGGATCTTCAATTTCCTTTTGAACTGCACAAGAGAGAAATAATTGGGAATTTCACAGATGTCATGAGAGGCAGGAGGGGGCAGGAACAGGTGACCCCCTCGCCCCCAAACTAATGACATGGCTTACCTTGACAGCTGAAAGAGAGACTTTGCTCCACCCATTCCCAATCTGTCTGGGTCTGGGTGCTCACCAAAGTAATGAATCTTCCATCCAGCCCGCGTACTTCCATGAACTCTGGCGAGACCGGACTGCACAGTAAAACAGACATAGGAGACGAATTGCAGCTTTACCAACTATTTTTAGTGATAAATGAATAGATTTTTGGCCTCTTGGGGGCAGAGGAACCCCTCACCAAGGTTAAAAAAGACATACATCTGACATATTATCATCTGATGAAGTTGTGTTGGCTAACATTTTAGCAAACAGCTGCCTTTCTTGTCAGCAGTCACACAGCAATAATTTGGTGTCAGTTGATGTAATGTTTCTGGTCATCAGCTCTTCACCAGTTAGTTAGTTGCTAACTTTATCAGTCTGTCATTTGGTGCTGTGTTTGTAGTGTTCAGTGGTAATATGTGTTGGATGTTGCACAGAAATATGGTCCGTTGAAGAGACAACAAGACAGTTAACGTTAGCTTAAAGTTAAATAAATGTGTTCAAGAAGTGCTTTGATATTTGAAAATTAATTTAGCCTGTCCTTTTGTATCCTGTAACAGAAAGTTAGCTAACAGGTTAATAAAAATATGTTGTTTTACCCTGAAACATGAGCATTCAAAGGAGAGCCGGAGAAGTTGTCTTGTATGATAATAATAGGGTCTCTCTGGTCTTCATGTGCCTCATGCTCCTCCAGGCTGTTCGGGTTGTCACAAAGCGGTTGAGAGGAAAAGTCCTCTTCTTTAGGAGTCTCAGGAGATGAAGAGGCAGTGTCTCTCTCGTAGGGTGGTGACTCACTCATGTTTTTTTTTTAAAAAGTGATAAGCTAAAGCAAAATCTCAAGAGGACACTCACTGAATATTCATACAGTTCTTTGTGTATCATTTTTGTTATTGTTCGACTGCTGTTACCCGGCAGTAGTTTGCATCAGGCTCATCCAAACTGTGAGATAGTTGAAGAAGACAATTTTCCTGATCCCATTACATTCACTAATGATGACTTCTAACTTTAACAATAGAGGCTTTGTGGCTTTAAGCACAAAAACATAATCTCTACACTAGAATAGAACATTTTTGTGATTTTGTGTGGAACTTTTATGTCAGACAAGATAACGGCCAACTTTTTAGAGAAAGACGGAGAGACAAACGTAACATAATATCTCCACTGAGTCCTATAAAATGATCTCACTCTGTGATAACAGACAATACACTTCAACACCATCCTTTCATTGAGGATGATGCATCAAGGGAAGTAATTACAGTCACTACTGACAGATCGATGAGTAATGCTGACAACAATACCTTAGTCTATAAAACCCTGATTTCCCTCTGCTGGGTTCTAACATTTTTAGCAGGCACGGCAACAAAGTAGTAGTAGAGTAGTGCTTTGTGTTACACATAAAGCCTATTCTGTATCATAAAGACTCATTTCATGCGGAATTCGTACATCTAAAGGTAAGCTGGCATAATTCAGTGTATCATAATGTATCAGTGCATGTTTATTTCTTGTTGCCTTTTATCAGTAAATTAAATGAATCCTTCTTCCCATCTAAATGCTTTGCTATAAATCTCAAGGCTCAGATGTTGTACTAATTATTTTCACTCTCATTTTCAGTCCAAACGTTGGCAGAAACATTTCAGGGCCTTTTGAGGAAATCATCAACAATGTGGACCGTGGCTCTTTTTCTTTGTTTGGGAAATATTCTCATCAGAGTCGAGGCCAGTGATCAGCATTCAGAACCATTCGCTGTAATTGAGCTCTCTGAAACAGCCTCCCCTGGTCTTTTAATACCAGAAAAACAGAAATCCAACAGCTCAATTCATCCACCCCAAGTAGCAGGACCAAAAACACCACCCCCCCCTATGTGCTTGGAGTCGGCTGGAATTAGAGATGCCTTCAAATATGTCAATACCGTGGTCTCTCTTGTTGTTTTCGTTGTTGGAATAGTGGGAAATTCAGCCTTACTGAAAATCATATACGTGAACAAATGCATGAGAAGTGGGCCAAACATTCTCATTGCGAGTCTTGCTTTGGGGGATCTAATCCACATTGTGATAGACATTCCAATCAACGCATACAGGGTGAGTTTTTTCCACCTCATGCTGTGCAATTACAATGAGAAAACAATGCTGCACCTCATCCTGACTCTCTTTTTATCTATTTTAAAACTTCAATCTCACCTTGAATTGATTGTGGTTGGGTTTTTTTTGTACTGAAAATTGTCCTTTGTTTTTGTTTCAGCTCATGGCAGAAGATTGGCCATTCGGCGTGGTACTGTGCAAACTTGTCCCCTTCATACAGAAAACCTCTGTTGGAATTACTGTGTTGAGCTTATGTGCTCTGAGTGTTGACAGGTACGGAGATAAGCAGCACTGTCCTGTGCCCTACAAGAAAATAGTGTTTGCCGGCTACTATCTGTATTTTATCAAGCAGACAGATTTGTTTAGCATTAGCCCTTGAAATGTTCTTTAACTAAAAAAAATGCATCATTGTTACAGACAAAAAGTCCCCCAAGCCATAACATATTTCTATTGATTTCAGCAGATACCGAGCTGTAGTATCCTGGAATCGAATCAAAGGCATCGGCGTTTCAATGTGGACGGCAATCGAAATAACTCTGATATGGGTTATTTCTGTCCTGCTGGCTGTGCCCGAAGTTGTCGGCTTTGATATGATAACAATGGACTATAAAGACAGGCATCTGAGAATATGTCTGCTTCATCCCATGCAAACCACACAGTTCATGCAGGTAAGCAGATCAGCATATGTTTTGACTTGTCCTTTTTTTTTTTACATCCAACTTACACCAGACACTGTTGATAGGAAAGGTATTTGTAAGTGTCCTTGTAAACCTGTATATACATATATATAAATATATGCGTGTGTTCGAAATACTGTTTTATGCATGCTGTAACGTAGCAACCATTGAACGTCATGTCATATGTGACGCCGACCAACTGTGGGCCTCTGTCATGTTCAATCAACAGTTTTATAAATCAGCAAAGGACTGGTGGCTCTTTGGCTTCTACTTTTGCATGCCACTGGCTTGGACCGCCGTCTTCTACACACTCATGACCAGGAAAATGCTGAAGAACACTGAGAATACGTTAAGCGACCACACCAAGCAGGTTATTACACTTTCAAGCAACTTTTTTTTGATACATTTTTTTATATATTTTTGTGTAACATCAACTGTAAAATTGATCTCATCTTTCTTTATAAGAGGTTGGAAGTCGCAAGAACTGTCTTCTGCCTGGTGATTGTGTTCGCGCTGTGTTGGTTGCCTCTGTACTTGAGCAGAATCTTGAAATTAACCATGTATGATGAGAAAGATCCTAAAAGGTGTCAGCTACTGAGGTGAGCACAAAGAATTCACTATCTTTTTTTCATTGTTTGTTACCTGATTTGTCTGATTTATATCTAATGTTTAATCCTCCTTTTTCAGTGTCTTTCTCGTCCTGGACTATTTTGGCATTAATATGGCATCACTCAACTCATGCATCAACCCTATTGCATTGTACATAGTCAGCAAACGATTTAAAAGATTTTTCAAGGTAAGATACGCCGTCATGCAACTTTTTGTTTTTTCCAGCTGCTCGTGCGTAGGGCGGTGTTAGATTTTTAGACAAAACTGGTGGGGGTAAAAACAACTGTGATCCACATCGGATGAGCTATCGTATGTCTCATCAAGGACATATGGAGTCATGTCTGTAAAATAGCCAGACTGTAGCAAGCAATGACCTGAGGGGGTAATAAGTGAAAATGGTCTGGAAAAACATCGTCGGGGCAAGAAAAGAAAAGAAAAAAACAGACACTTGGCAATCTACCAGACAGCTTTCACTGAATCAGAGTGATGTGTTGCGAGGACGAAGAAAAACATACCTTCAAGGCAATTTTCAAAGGAAAATATTTTAAAAGCATTTATTGTATAACTAGCACAGAAGGACATATCTAAAACATACTTTGATTTGTCTCCGTCAGGGATTTGAACTCCACAGTGCAAGGAGAACTACCCTTCCTCTGCAATCTACAATAATAATCACATCTATTTATTTTTCCTTTTAATATACCCAATTTAAGATTCCTTTTAACACACGTCTCTACACAGAGAACTAATTATACACATAAATAAGCCTCATAATGTGCCATTTTCTCCACGTGAAGCTAATGGTACATGTGTCTTGTCCTCTGACCAAATGTCTTGTTGGTGCGTGTGGTCCTTCAGGCGTGTCTGTGCAGTTGGTGTCTACCTCTTCAAGCTGTTACCCATGACGAGGCGCAGTCTGTTTTGAAGTCCAGAATGCAGGATCAAGCCTCGGAGCAGAGCTGCAACATCAAAGCTCCCAAACAGACTTCCACACCTCTACCTGGGCCGGAGAACACCTTACCGTGTTAACAAAACACACGTGGAACTGTGAAAAACCTCCTTTGTGAGAGTTCTTTAATATTTCTTTATGGCTATCAAAGCAGATCTAATGGTGGCTTAGCAACCTTGACATGCCGTCCTAATAATTTGAAATACCTCGTGAATAACATGCACCACTGTCTTTTTGTACTGCTGTCGTCAGTCGAACATCTGCTTTGGAATGAGCAACCTGGAGTCAGACTGTTCAGACTATTTGCCCCCGGGGTTTGACTCACTCCCAACCATTACATCAGATTTTACCTAGTACCTATCCTGTATCATGCATCGCAGTTCTCAAATCACTGTTTTGGGCACGACGTTAACCTGGCACCCATCAACAGAAATCTTGTCATGGCTTACCGCCTGCATATATATTATTTTGATTCTGCTTCTGGATTCTGGAAAGACACAGTGCCGTAGGAAATTAACCAAATGGGAATTCAAAATTATTACGGTGGGTTTTTATGGGGTACGGTGTATTATTAGCACATTTGAACGTGTGTTTTCATCTCTGTTAAGTTTTTCCACACACAGCAGCAGCAGCCTAAGAGTTTATAGCGTTCTTTTCGTTCTTGAACCTTGAGAAACATATCAAATTGGTGCCACAAGTAGATTCTGTCTCCGCTACTGAATGACTGATTGATGGTGGCCTATTTTTAATGCATTGTTAAATGTGTAATGCATGGAGACACTTTATAAAAGACCTGAGAGTGGGGAAGAAGGAAAACGAAGATGACAGAATGAGGTCAGGAGAAGAGGGGATGGGGAAGAGGAGGAGGGGAGGGAGTGTAGAGATGAGCACCTGATAGGTCTTCCTGTCACAGGACAAGGCAAGCACAAATAGAGTGCTGTTCTTCCAGCTAATGCTGTATCAGTCTGCAAAACTGTCTGGATGCTGCGCGTTTCAGTGCCTATTAAAAGTTTATCTTGTCTGAGTATGTAAAGAGCACAACCCTCAACTGTTTGTAAAGATGCAGTTTGTTTGAATAAAAGCACTTGAATACCTGTGATGTTTGTGGCCACGTGAAAAGTTGTATAAAAGATTAATAACGACGTGACGTCATTATATTTAGCTAATTAAACTAAAGCAGGGGTCTTCAACCAAGTGTCCGTGACCCCTAGGGGATCCGCAGTGGTACTGCAGGGGGTCCGTCAATTTTTGGCAAAATAATTGACAATTTTCACCAAAATAAACTGTGAGAATTAAAAAATGAAAAAGACGATATTGAGTAAACTGAAAACATTAATATGCAATATTAGGCTACATTTGATAAAATGTATTTACAAAATAAACTCTTCCAATGATGCAGTCTAACATATCGTGACCAGCAAAACACAGCAGTTTGTTCTTTGTTGTGAAATTAACGTGAATCAATAATGTTCTAATGCGAGCTACTAGTTTGATATTAGTGAAGCAGAATGGATAAATTTGTCACAGTAACGAGGCCTCGAGCTCGAGATCCTACAGCTACTCCTTCCACATGTGCCGAGGTCATCATCATATCAATGAGGTACCTGACATCCTGAAGCTGAATGTTTCTGTGGTGAAAAATAATAATAACAGAAAATATAAGCCTCATCAACAACAACCACAATAATAACAATAATTATGCATGAACTTTTTATCAACATAAACACATATAGGCTAATAATCCAGTATATAAATAGGTGAATAAAGCAAATATAAAAGTTATTATAGGCCACAAAAATGAATTACATGTGGGGGTCTCTGTTCTGTTTGTCTCTCATCCAAGGGGTCCTGAACTAAAGTACTGTATATTATTCAAATACTCATTTAAATCTGAGATAACTGAAGATTTACACTTTTCACACTCTTTATTTTTCAATTAAGGAATCTAATAATAAAAACACAGTTCGACTTTGAAATGAAACCATGTAACAAATTGCAACTTTTCGGTTTTATATCATGACTTTTTTTTTTTTTTTTTATCTGGGCACGATTGTACAAAGTGTTTGTTGCTCTAATAGCTTTTGGCACATCCAATAGAGAGCACAAGGACATGCGGGTTCCACATCACATCACATCAAACCAGCATTATGCCGTCTTCATGTTCCTAATTGATTATCCCCGCTTCCCATTCGGCATATAAACGCAAGACTGAGCAGTCAGAATTGGATTTAGGTTTGTTAATATGAGATTAGCAAGAATCAGTGTAATCATTTCAGGTTTTAGTATCTACGTATATATAACGCAGTGCTCAGAACTGTATAAATCATGTGACATTTTAATGTGTTATTTTTAAAATTGCGACTGTAAAGACAAATGCCAGGGATCTGACTCTGAATGTTTGATTAGAGATGCCAAAAATATTTTTCAAGAAAACAGAGAAAGTCACACGCGTGCTTTCCAGCCCACACAGTCGTATTGCCTGCTGTGCTACACACTCGTGCACCTCGCTCTGTTCTGACATAAGAGAGACAGTGTCTCTGCGTCTTCGACTGTTGGATGCAACAGTGTTTGGACAGGATATGATAAGTTCAGTATGCTCATTTACGCTGAAGCCAGTCTGCACTGTTTTTGATCTAGCACAGCATTTATTCACTGTGTTTATGTTTATGTAGCTATTTTGAAATCTATCCTGTTCTCCAATTTCTTCTTATTTTATGTTTTTATGACTTTTATGATGCATATTGCATTTTTAATCACACTCTTGATGGCTTTAATCTTTATTCATATAGTTAACTGACTTTGTGGGAATACAAGGTCTACATGCTGCAGCAGCACACTTCATCAGACGCCTCTGTCACATACTAATTTGTGTCAAACGCTGTCAAATGCTCCAATCTCCTTTGTTAATGTAAATGCCGGCAGATAATCAACAAATGGTACTGTGCTATCATGTCCCAAGCTGTAAAAGCTCACAACTGCCAGATGACACTGACACAATCATGCTCGGCTATCCAGAGAAGGGTGACGTCAGTGTCAACATCAGTGAGAGTGCGGGTGTCTGAGACCTTCTTTAGTAATCTCTGTACACACAAGGCTCAGATAGGGCTCCCCACGGTGCTGCCCAGACTCCCCAGACTGTGGATTTAATTAAACAGTGTGAAATTAATTAATCAGTGGGGTGGCAGGTAAAAGGACTCCTCACTGGAACTGCTCACACAACCAAGACAAGCATTTCATGTGCGCTGACAGTTATTAATTTGCTGTATGTTTTATTATAGTGTTTCTATATAGAGATGCTGAAATTCTCAGATATTAAAAAGCTTGGCATGGGAAAAAAGCCATGCAAATTATCAAAATAACAGCTCCCGAAAAATCAAAGTGTAAACCTGTGTTTGATCTGTTCTATTAATTAATTAAAATTTTCAGTTCTGTATAATAATATGGTGCAAATTAGATGGAAATGAGATAAAATATTCATTTAGTTATCTGGGGAATCTGCCTGGAGGGCTTTTTAGTCTTCAGTCTGGCTCAAAATGCTGTCCATATGGCAATTATGTACAGTAGTGTTGCAGGAGGATTGGTCTGATGCCTACTGGCAGAGAGGAGCCTGCCTGTGACAAACTGCTGCTAGGATCTGATGTGAGTTGAGGGAGATAATGAGGCTGTTGTAAGCCTTAAGTATAGAGCCTGCCCCCGGGGTGGCATATCTAAGGGCTGAGGCTCCCTCATTGTTGCACGTGCTGCTGAGGATTAAAAACACATTTACTTTTTTCTCACAAACTTTGTCAGTACTTCCCACAACTCTTTGGACAACTTCTGCTTTCATGTGGCAAGCCTCTTGACATTGCTTTGTGGAGGAGCTGTTTTTCTTTTTTTTCTTTTCTTTTCCAGTTTGTAGATGTGAAGTCTTGATTTGATTCTGCTTTGAGCTATCTATAGCTCTTTTTAAACACCCCACCGAGGGATGTGCATGTTCCGGGGTACATCCTGGGGGTGACTGAAGTTTCGACAAATGTCATATTCTGATAGAGAATCTTTTAATATTGATCCCATTGGCATGGCTTTTTAAATTAAATTTCACTGACAGGGCTGAAAAAATGATGATATTGGGTGGAGGTAGTACAATGTGTGTTGTTGGTTATTCAGCGTCCTCTGAGAGAGCCCATACCTGTCTGCTGTGTTATAAAGATAACTGCCCACCTCTTGTGAGGAACTCCTGACATTCTCTGCAGGATGGATGCCTCCACCACACTAACTGTCACACATACAGCATGTCCCTAGGAAAACAATGGTGTAAATTCCAGCACTGTGTCCAATTTAGACCTACACAGCACTACAGGTTTTCTATTTGAGTGTAACAAGGATACCATGCAACCAAGTGCAATACACAGGGAAAAGAAAAACCCTGCAGTGTGTGCAGAGTAATTGAGTCACAGAGGACAATGGCTATAATGTTTCATGACCGAGAAAGTGTAACTAATGTAATGCGGGTAGGTCTATAGGCATATTTACAGTGTTAACTTGGCGAAATAAACAAGACAGACTTCCTTATACAATACCAGCAGGCATTTAATTAATGGCCATTTGGGGCTTGCATACTAAATAGCAGGGTGAGAGACAGAGAAAGAGAGAGAGAGAGTGGAGTCATGCGGGCACCTCAGCCAATGGCAAAGAAACTTCAGAGAGAGACCTGCAAATAGCAGACAGAGCCAGACTACTGGGCAGAGCTGCAAGTGGTCACTCAACCATGGGATTAAAAAGCATTTAAGCCTTGTACTAGCCCCCCCACCAAACCTTCTTTCGTCCAGCTATGTTATTTCTGACCATTCAGGAGGATAGAAAAGACAAATGTTCGGGTGCCTGGGTTGTTATTTGCTGGTTGCAAAACCGCGGGTTACAGGTTTTTCACGACGCCAGCATCTATAAGTGTACTGCAGTGCTTTCTTGCAGAAAAACATAATGAGCTAGCCTAAAAGGGTTTCTGTGTTCTGGTTAAGGTGCAAAATGGACTGTCACTACTGTTTATTTCATTCATGTCTGGATGTAATGGAAAACATGCAATCAAATGTAGGACACGTTTACTAGAGTGGTTCACTTCACACTTCTATTCACACTTCTAATGCCTCTTGGGCAACAACAGGCAAATTTATGACAGGCTATTGACGTATTTATAGGGAGCCCCAGTGAGTGCATGGGCTTGATTAGCACAAATCCGTGCCACAAAATAAATCACCAGCTAAGGTATCCCAAATGTATTATGCTTGGTGTTAGTGCCAAGAGGAGGTTGGTGAAAAAGCTTTTGATTCGGTGGTCACCAGAGTATCACAGCACCCTGCCTGACTGTGCTGGTTTTGATGGGCGATGATGAAAGCACAGGTGGATGCGAGAAAAGCTCCCCTCCCTCGGCTGCTGCGGACTCCTCTTCTGTGGTTTCCTATTAGCACAGGAGTGGAGGTTTGCAGTCTGGCTGCTGGGCACAGTGGGTCAGTGCTCACAAAGCTCTGTTTGTTCCCTGGCCTGCAGGGCTCCCAGGGTAAGCTTGGCTCCAGAGGGGAGACAAACAAAAAGGCACCAGTGTCTCACACACTGAAGCTGCTCTCCAACACATTCGTCTTTTCTACTCAACGGGGGTACATTTCTGTTCTTAGGAGAGGAATGGCAAAAGGAAACAAGTTTTTTAGAAACAGGGCCTCGGGATAACAAAACTGCTGTTGTTCTAAGCTATGTATTTCTTCTCAGTTTAAATGCCATTTTGAGTTGTTGCTTGTGGTGTTGTTTTTTCTTTTTGCTTTGTGTTTTTCATCTCCTTTTGTCGAGCTTAGACTCAGCGCTCTTTGTCTTGGGCTGCTGCATCAACACATTCTGAGTGAAACCCAACAAAACTGCCACCAGCAACAGGCACATAACACATCATATTTACATTTCAGCTGCAGTTGCTAACTTTAGAGATTATATATATAGCACAGATGAGCCACAGCTGTTGCAACTGAGATACGAGTTAATTAATAATTTCAAGCTATCTATATGTTTGGTGCCTGTGATTTTTTTTCTGAAGATGAAATAATGTGCAGGATACTCTTAGAGCTGCTGTCAAGTCAGAAATTCACTGTTGTGCTGCAATCTGCAGTCCAAGTATAACTCCATTATTGAGGGGACTTTAAAATGGGAGCTGTGTGACACACAGCGGGATGATTTAGTTTAATGACCATGGCAGTGACAGTGCTGTGATGGAAATTGGACTCCCCCTGCAAATTTACATCACTTGAGGGTACTTGGGGCTCTTTTAGCGGCTGCACTCCAGAGCACGAGCCATCAGGAGGTCCTGGATATGTCATGCTTGTCACCTTCCTTTAAGTGCATCTGCAGACGTGGGAGAGGGATTAATATTATATAGCCTACGGAAGCACAGAGGCCGTCTTATCAGCACTGCAGATGTGATAAGCACCTCTACCCCCACGAAAACCAGGAAAGATCTCCAAGCAAAGAGACAAGCATCTCTTTGTGTTGTTTCCTCACACTGCTTCAGAGTTTCAATGCGGCTTTAGTGGCGGATATGGTGCAATTTCACATCTGTTGTAATTTGATGTGCCTGGATCACCCTCTGTGAAATCATCTTGATCGCAACATGGCTCCTTTCAATTATTTAGAAAGTTGGCATATGGCTTTAGAGATAGTAATCTGATTTCTTTTGATTTGAAGTATTCAGAATAGCCTACATCACAAGCCCCTATAACAGCTGTGCAAAAGAGAAAAAAAAGCCTGTCTCTGTGATCATGTTATTTGGTAGCTTAGCATCCACACGCCTCTCCTTGTCATAGAAGAAAATATTGATTTATTTATTTAATAAAAATGTCACTTCTATAGAAATATTTCCCATCATTGCCATGACACTCATCTCACATTAGTTCACATCAATGCAGATGTCAGTGTGCACAAATTGCATTGCCCTCAAACTGATTCTGAGCTGTGAATGGAAGTTGTGGCAACCGATGCTGTCACTTCAGTTTTATCAGAAAAGCACCCAGTGGAACCGTGGAAACAAGATGTGACACAAAAAAACATCTACATCAAAGCCAGCATATACTGGAATTAGAATTTATTGAAGCCTACTCAGTCAGAAAAGGTACATGATCTGCTGAGCCTTTTGGATTAAGTCCCATACCTTCCATTAAACACAGTACAGTGCATTAAGCCTTCGTATTACATGATGCAAAAAATGAACGTGCTCATTTGTGAATCTGTTGCTGCAAATAGGAACATGCCATTTATATATTCCAGTTTTACTGTATGTGTACGGATACAAAGAGTAACCACATGTTTAAATGTAAAACATTATGCCTGGATGAACATCTGTCATAATAATAATCACACATCACGATCTGCATTGCATGCTAACAGGCGCACCTTTCTGGTAGTATCTACAGTCAAATAAATATCTGCATGAATAATAAACCTTGGGGGTCTTTTCTCATGGGCATAGCATGTTTTCTTACACAACACCTAAAATGCGTGCCACCCACCAGCGACAGGGCATAATGACTCTGCAAGCTACCTGGCATCCTCTGTAGTTGTAAGGCCAGGGCCAGTAACCACGCAGAGGCTCGCATATCCTCTGACAGTGAGTGTAGCTCCGTTGGCATTCTGAGCAGCAGATCCCCTGGTGGTCTAACATGGTGTCAAAGGTCATGGCACCTTCCTCTCCGGCCCCTCCGCTGCGCTGCAGTTTTGAAGCAATGTTAATTTTGAAGAGCAATCTATTTCTAAATTTACACTCATTTGCAATTTAGATGTTAAAAAAAAAAAAAAAAAAGGAAAACTTCCCATCCTCTCTAACATATGGTTAAGGTTCTCTCAGGCAACATGAATTTTTATAACCAATGGGAGTTTTCACTTCAGTTCATAAGTTCATCAACTTGGAATGACAGCTGTTACCCTGGTGACCTGTACATTGTAATTATAGCCTCTAATATGACATCCACTCAACAGTAGCAGCAGGATATATACCCACAGCTGACAGTAGGACTAAATCCAGGTTAACACATTTCCACACCATGTACTTCTGTTTCTGTGAGAATACATTTTTAACAAGGCTGAAGTCATCTGAAAAAGTGTTGACAAAACTGAGAAACTTCACTTTATATTACTTTAAGGGCCGCTTCAGGGCTCAATATATGCCTCTTGATAGGTAATCAAAAATTCACCAGCTCTGGAGACTTGTTTATCACAAACAGGATTGTTAATTGTTAAAGTTGGTACTCACATGATAGGGGTTTTCAGGATTGTATGCTGACCCCGCAGTAGACTGTGCTCCCTCCTCTTCCTCCACCACTCTTGAGGTGTCATCCTCGGCGTGACTCACCGGGTCCCTCTCCCCAGCAGCTGCCTCAAACTCCTCCATGTTGAACTGCCGTTTGGCTCGCTGTGTGTCTCTCTTTCTCCTCTCCCCATCTGTTGCAGCAGCCACAAGAGGCGAGAGTATTGGGTCAACATCCACAAGACACCATGCATGTCCTCAGAGCTCAATCCTACATAGCTGGGGCTGTCTCAGATGTCCTGAATAATTAAATTAGCAGCAGTGATTTCGAGCGGTCTTGCATATTTCAAGCTCATTCTTTTTTGATACAACGCTGTTTTTGGTGTACGACTCTAAATGTAGTGTGTGTTCAGAGGAGTGTTTCCACAACTTCTGAAAATCTGAATTTTACAAGTGTGTCAGCAGATAAGCAGGGCAATCACAACCATCTGAGATCTGAATATATAAACTATGAATGAATGCACAATAATTCAGATGAAATACACCATGCTCTACGACTGCAGGCCAGTTTTATAGACTCTGTGGGACAAAGTGAGACAATAGATAGCTAGGTAGCTAGAAAGAGGAGAAGAAGGCAACCTTTAGGATAGATAGGTTGGAGCCAGTAGATTGGAAGTTCCCCGCAAAGACCCAGAATTTTGTCGCTCAGAAAGCTGGTGTCCTTCAGAGGCTGTTCCCCAGCAACCCATATGAGGAACTCCTCATCAAACCTCACTGGCATGATTTCATCTGTCTGGCAAGAAGAAAGAGATAATGTCCTTGAATTACTTAGATGGAATAAGAAATGACAGAGTTAAAAGCAAGCAGAAGATCCTCTGTAAATTCTTTTTTTTACAATTCTCAACGTTCTGTATCAAGTAGTGTGCATATACCAGGTCAAACATCAGCGACTCTTTGTTGTGAGCTCCCATGAGTGGAAGGTTGGCTTTGATTTGGGATTTTATATAGCACTTGTCTCCTCCAAAGAAGCGGATTCCGGTTATTCCCTGCACCAAATCACAGAGATGCCATGTTTACACTCACGGCTTTGCTACTTTGCTAAGCACACAGAAAGTCTCAGCTGAACTACCTCAGGAGCAGAGAACAAGGACAAACTCACTCACAATTTGAAAGTCATGAATCTCCACAGCTTCTTCAGCTCCACTCCCAGTTTTAAATCGCTCCAGGTTGTTGTCAGAATCAATTTCCACGGAACCCTTCCTCACCTCGCCATTGATGTTCATACTGTAACGAACGTTATAAACCTGGCAGCAAAGTGGAACGTTAGAATGACTGATTAGTCAAGTTATGTAAATCGCACTGTAGCAAGCACAATAGAAGTGAGATAGAGAAAATCAAGCTTTCCCCTGCACAGTAATTGTTGGTGTTGCTTCTCCTACAGAAATCCTGTGTAGTTTAAGCACCACAGGGAATGCTTTGCAGACCTTGAAAGGAATGTTTGCCCTGCAGATGAGCTCAATGAGACACAAATAAACATTACATTATTTCATATAAGATGGAGTACTGTAACAGGATGTAGATTGTACATATCACAGACAGAATTAAAGATGCAATTTCACAATGAATTGTGATGATGAATGCGATTATTGATAGAGTATCTCATTTGTTAACATAAATATCTCTAGTGATGGTCTCAAGAAAATGCAATTATGCCTGTGATAAAAACTTTTTACTATCTGAGGACTTGGTAATCTACTTTGGTTCCATTTCCCACCAAAAGCATCCTAAAGCCTTCCCTGCATTCACTTGAGATATCTGTTATTGAAGGGCCACTGCAATAACTGCAGCGTAATCCTCAGTCGACACTTACATTTTTATCGCTGACTTTCCACAGGTAGAGAGCAGCCATGGATGCACACAACATTAACACCGCACCAACAATAAGTGCCACAGCTCCAAACCTCAGGAGGCGACTGACTGCAGCAGACGTTGGCGTGATTTGTTCCTTCGAAAAGTTCAGAAGGTGCAAAGTAAGAAATAACGCACACTAAACAATAACCATGACAGCTGAGACCATAACTGGAAACCTTAAAAGTTTGCAGAGTCTACAGTTTTATTTACAAATCATGGATGTCGATTATATTTCAAATCAAAAACTTTTTAAGCCTGTCTTACCAGAGGCGTGCAGTGTTCAAAACAGCCAGATCCATGAGTGGTATTTTGGACTTTTTCCATAGTCTCTCTCATGATGTCTTCTATAATTCCTCCACTAATACTGTTGCTTCTCTGTGGAGAATCAGGTTATCCACCGGGAGGCTTTTTGACGTTTGAGTGTGAATGACGTACAGTTGATATAAATTCTTTGAGCTAAATTCTTCGTCTGAATGTTACCTGTATGTCCAGGTTGCCTAAGGCAAGGTTGCCATCCTGAGGTACCAAACGAAAACAAAACTTTTGAAGCAGCTCTTAGCTCATCACATACTGGCTGCTGGTACAGGCAGCGATGTAATGCTTGGTAGAAAGGTCGTTAACTGACCTTTTGCTCAGTGCTTGGAGAAAAATATATCAGTCAGCTATGGATTTAGAGAATATTGTTATGCATTTCATTTAAACTCTTCTAATTGGATGTCATTTGTGATATAAATGTGTAGGAATACTGCAGATTTCAGTTGTTTGCTGCTTGCAGGTTACAGATTGCACTCCCAGTATTCAAACTTGTATGCAGAAGCAAGTTGACTTAAGGCTTTATATTCATGCAAGAAACTAAGACAGCACAACCACACATAATCAAAAACAAAGACAGACATGACCTTTGCTCAGTTATAAATTTTCTGATTTGACAGTTTGGCAGAAAAGGTGTTTTCATGGCCAAGGTTACTTGGTCCTTATTGTAACTTAAAAAAAAAAAAAAGAAGCATAGTATGAAAAGAAATTCAAATGTGCAGTGCTGCTATTGCTTAGAAACAAGAAAGAATGAATCACATTTTTTTGGGGATAATTGGTAAGCTGGGAGGCAATCAGAAAAGGTGAGCGGATTCTTTGACCTTTGAGAAAACATGTAATTGTGAGAGCATTTGATCAGCAATTCATTATTCTGCATGCAAATGGAGGCTGCACAGTAACTACATTGTGTACCATGAAAAGAATATGACATTGGCTTATGCTTGCCATCAATTTAGCTGTGATCGTTGAAGGAACACATTTTTATTTATCACGGCTTATTATCCTTTAAGGCAAATGAAATGCATTCACTTGGCTAATTGAGGTTATTCTGTGTGCTTTCTGAATATTACCTCAGGACAATAGGTTGTACTCCTCCTATAAGATTACATTTGAGTCCTGTAAGCGCAGATAGCTCCATTTTTAAACCGTTGTCCAACAGCAAAAACAATTTAGCTTTTAACCTTTTATTTGTGCAACAATGTGACAAAAATCTACCACAAACATGGTAATCTTTCATATCGATTGTTTTCCACAGCAGAGAGGCCCCCTTTCAGCCTAAATGTCCATAGGTCATGCCCCTTAAATAGTAACACATGCTCTTGAAAATGTATAATAAAATTCTTCTTTACACTGAATCATTATGAAAAATATATTATTAATGTACAAAATCTTGCATATTACACATGATACAATGAACAGTCTTATATGAGCCAAAAGACACGACATACTACAAAACACAGCAACAATCCAACATAGAGTCAATTAAGATCAAAGTATTATACAGTATAAAGACAAATTCCCTTTTTGATGACTTTTTTTGATCTTTTAAGAGTTTGTGTACTCTGGAATAGATATCTCATCCGTTTCCTGTATTCGGGCTGGCGTCGGTGGACCGACAAGGATATAATCAAACTCCTGGTGTTGAACTTTTTCGTACACACTTTGCAGACCGTTGGTTTTGGGTATGTGAGCTGGGTAGTAGTTTTCCCTTCTGGTGTCCCGGGGAAGCGAAGCGGTCTTGGAGAAAGTTGACAGATGCGGTCCACAGGCCATGCTCGTGTTGGGCCTTGTAGCTGAAGGGCTCCAGCATCGGTCTGAATGTCCCAACACTTTGCACTCACTTGTACATGCCCAGAGACCTGTGGAAAACAGCAGGGCTGTCAGGATGTAATGTGAATACATTTGCTGCCTCACCTGGCTGAGGGTGTTTGATGTCGGGAAGTGATCCCAGGTAATCAAAATGTGTTAGAAAATGCACTGTTGTGTGATCTGTGTGGTGCATGGCTTGGATTCAAATATAAACTACACTACAAGAAGCTAAAGGAATGCATGTCACATCACTGCATGGGCTCATTTTTCCTCTATTTTTCTATTTTATTCTTATTTTTATGATGTTTTTATGACACTCACTGTTTGTTGGTGGTGACTCTTTTTTGTGCACATCTCCACTTATGTCTGAATCACTGTCATTGAAGTCACTGTCCCCCTTTCCACTGTCCTTGCCGCTGATGTGGGGATCTCTTGCTGAGATGGTCGTAAATGAATTACCCTTCCATATTGTTATTGGTCTGACTGTTTCTTTCCCGTATCCTGGCAGTGTAGAATATCCCTGCTGAGATACAAACACACACATTTTGAGTCAAGATGAGAAAGACAGCAAACAATGGTGTGAAACAAACTTTGAATATCTCTCGAAAAATAACAACTTGCCTTTAATTTCCCCTCCATCACTCTGCTGTTTGACTCAAAGATGTCTGCTGTCTGCCTGCCATCCTCACAGCCTGGCTCTGCTGTGTTGCTGCTGGCCAACAGAGGTTTCTCTGGAAATGGATGGGCATCAAACACTTTGCCTTTGTGGTTGGCAATCAATGAATCAATATGACCACTTTCCACTTTCTCCACATTTGGTATGTCTTCTTTTTCATCATACTCCCCCTCCCTTGTCTCTTTTTTCCTGCGGTTGCAAATGGTTGTGATGAGAATGATAGCCAGCAGGAGGAGAGAGCAGCTCCCTGCCAAGACAATGATGATGGCTATGGACATGTCCCATTCAAAGAGCTCCTCGCTGCCATTTTGAGCCAGGGAAGGCATACTGGGTAGAGTTCCTTCTATGAAGCTCAGGTGTATAATGGCTGTGGAGGTAAGCGACGGGGATCCTTTGTCACTGACCGACACTGTGACTTTGACATTGTCTGCAAGATCATACGTCAGCTGTCTGCTCACGTGCACCTTCCCTGTGTCTTTGTTGATAGAGAAACCCAGGTGTCCCCCCTCGGTGATTTTATAGGACAGCTGTGCGTTTATGCCTTCATCAGCATCTGTGGCCTTTATCTGGGTTACCACATAACCTGCAGGTGCATCTTTGGGCAGGAAAACCTCAGCAGATCCTTTGTAAAGCGGTGGCTCTATGATAGAAGGTTGGTTGTCATTTTGATCAACTATTTTTAGTCTGATGACAGCTGTGCTCTGCAGCTGTGGAGACCCCCCATCGCTTGCTTGGATGTGTATGTCTAGCTGTTTCATTACCTCATAATTAAAACTTCTTAGTGCATATATGGAGCCAGACACTGAATTAAGAGACACAAAAGTGTTCATCGGAGACCCCATGATGAGACTGTCCACAAGTCTGTAGGTGATTTTGCCATTAATGCCCAGATCCGCGTCTGTGGCCTCAACTGTGGTGATATATGCACCCGGGGCGTTGTTTTCCACCACTGAAACTTCATTGACAGCTTTAGTAAAGTGAGGGGCGTTGTCATTCTCGTCGCTCAGTCTAATGGTGTACTGAGTGATCTTTCTCAGCGGAGGTGACCCAAAATCCTCTGCCATGACCGTCAAGTTATACTCACTAATCCTCTCCCTGTCCAAGGTTGCTGCTGTAACTATCATGTAGCTATCCTCGTAAGCCTGTCGGAGTTTGAAATGGTCGTGGCCGTATAATGTGCAGTGGACCTGGCTGTTAACACCCGAGTCTCTGTCCAGGGTGCTGATCAGCGCCACCAGACTGTCCTTGTCTGCCGCCTCGCTGATATATGCGATGCCTGTCGTAATGGAGGTCATCGGGGTGATGCTGATTTCTGGGGCATTGTCATTAACGTCTGTGACGTGAATTATGATTTTGCACACGGAGGGGGTCGGGTTGGGTCCCAGATCGGTCGCCTGTACGTCTAGCTCGTAGGTGCTTTTGTCCTCGAAATCCACCGGGCTCCTGAGCGTCAGGCGACCCGATTTATTATCCACTTGGAAAAGTTCTCGGATCTCGTGAGAAACCTGTTTTCCGAACCCGTAGACGACCTCTCCGTTTAAACCCTCATCAGCATCAACTGCGTTCAAGTCCAGTATGACTGTGCCAACCGGCGCGTCCTCTGGCAAACTGACCGAGAAACTATTCTGGTCAAAAACTGGACTGTTGTCATTAAAGTCAGTCACTCTGATAGTTATCTTTGTTGACCCCGATCTATACGGGTTCCCACCATCTGTGGCGACCAGGTCCACAGTGTATGATGACTGAGTCTCCCTGTCTAGCTCTTTCATTAGCACCAATTCCGCATATTTAACCCCATCCGCTCTCAGGAGCACATCAATGGTAAAATGACTGTTGACAGATATTTGATAGCTTTGGATGTAGTTTGACCCGACATCAGCGTCCACAGCTGGGTCTAAGGGGATCCGGGACCCCACTGCTGCATTCTCTGATATCTCCACTATAGATTCCTTGTTTGGAAACTCCGGAGAGTTGTCATTGATGTCCTTTATTTCCACCTCAACGTGAATCAATTTGTAGCGATCTTTGGAGAAATTTACCACGTCAAAAGTAATGAGACACTGTGGAGTGTGTCTGCAGATTCTTTCCCTGTCAATTCGTTCCCCGACAGTGAGTTCCCCGTCGCTTTCTCTCACCCTGATGAATGAATCATTGAATTGTTTCATCATCCTGAAATTGGTCTTGGAGGAATGAGACAGACTCAAGGACATGTCCTTGGCAAGGTTTCCGATGACTGTACCTGGTGCGCCCTCCTCATTGGTCTGGTATCGAATAGTATTTCCCTCGGACTGAGCCAGTGAGGCAAATAAAAAATGATGGATTGAGAATATAAAAATCCACCGGTGCCAATAAGTTATACATTTGCCCCGTATCATCTTCGTAGTAATCTCCCCCTCTGTAAACAGCCTCATTGTGCGCGCTGGAAAAAAAAAAAAGAAGATGAGACCAGTTCACCTCTGGAGTGAGCTCTCCATACAAGCTCCCGCTTTTATGAACTGAACTGTGCTGGAAGTGAAAGTTGCGCGCAGCCAGTCAGATACGCTTGTTGCCTCGCCTTCAACACAGCTCAAAATTCTGCAGTGGCGGGGTTTATACAGCTCCTCATGCTAATGAGACGAAGTGTGACCAATCCCTCGCTTTAGAATTAAAAATACCCCCTTATGAAAAAAACCAAAAAAAAAAAAAAAAAAAACCCTCTAAGCCTGTTTTGAGAGTGTAGACTGAAGGAAGTTGCAAAATAGAAAAAAGGGTTAGAAAGATATGCCATTGCTTGAAGATAGTTCCTGCACTTATTTATCATCTTATTGCAGCCATTACCGAGCGATGGTTTTATTCATCCAAAGCCTATTTCTTCTTCTTTTGATGTTTTTTTTAAATTTAGTTTATTGTCTATTGAGCGTGCCTTAGGTGTGTCTATGTGTGTGTGCACGCACTTTTTTTTTTTTTTGGAGAGCTGAACAAGGTTTTCTTCAGGGTGCATCTCATTTCAGAATAGCTTCATTATCTGGAGGCACATTCAGCGTGAAAGCACTCCACAGCCCCTCTTAGACAGGAGTGATGTTAGATCGATCACTTCATATAGTTGATTTTCTTTTCTTCTGCTTATGTACTCAAAAAAAAAAAAAAAAAAAAAAAAAAAAAGGATGATCAATATTATACAATCTCGCTTTGTAACCTGTATATAGAAAAAACAGAACATGAATAAAGGGATGCTTTCAAGGGTCTCCCTGAAAACATTTTCTCATATCTGAGATCAAGAGAGTGGTCTTTATCTCTCCATATCACACATACGATGTTGCCTCTCACCTCGTTTACGGCAAACATAGGCTACTTTAGGGATACATTTTTATCTCCTGGGTTTTGACTGCAACCCCCCCTACTCTGAAAACTTCCAACTGTTCTGAATTTCAAATCACACTCAATTCAACTAACACACACTATAATGAGGCTGAGCCATTCACTTCTGCACCTTTACATGTGCAGTTTAATAGGACCTACACTGTCTACACACATCCAGTACTTTTGTGTGTACTTTCGGTTCTGCACTGTTTGGGGGATAAGCTCTTTAGTTCCAATTGAGGGGGGAATCTTAACACTATATTGTAGCATCCAATGATATTTAAAGACAATAAAGCGCTTCCAACTTTCTGGCAGGGATTTCCTGTTTCAGCATGACAATGCCAATGTGCATAAAGCAAAATCCATAAAGGAGAGTTCGAGTGTGGAAGAACTTTACTGGCCGGCACGGAGCCACATCCAACAGTGGCTCCGTGCCGGCCAGTGGCTGACCTCACTAATGCTCTTGTGGCTGAAAAGGAGCAAATCTCTGCAGCCAGGCTCCAAAATATTGAGGATTTAAAAAAAAAAAAAAAAATTATAACATCAATTCAATTCCCATGGGTTTAGAATTACATATGCACCAATCACTTATTGATTAATTTAGATACTTAATTATCTTATTTATTATTAGTACTGTATTTACTTCACTTTGTTCAGGTGTCCAAATACTTTTGGCCATGTAGTCAACTCTGTACATGTTTTTAAAGGTCCAGTGTGTTTTTAGTGGCACCTGAAATTGCAGGTTGCAACCAACCGAATACTCTGGCTGTGAAATTCAAAAGCAAAAGCAAATGTCCATATCTAGATCAATGTTTGGTTTGTCTGTTTACTGTATAAACATGGTGGTACAACATGGCGGACTCTATGGAAGAGGACCTACTCTCACTGTAGATATAAAGGACTCATTTTAAGACGACGAAAACACAACAATTCTTATTTTCAGGTGATTATATACAGTACTGATGAAAACATACTTATGAATATTCTATTCCATTCCTACCAATAGGCACACTTAAATCTTACACACTGGACCTTTAAGTGCTACAGTCTGTAGCCTCAACCACAGCTCAGAGCCTACTCTATTGCACATGCTCCTGTTTTGTTGTATTTGTGCGACATTGGCACAGGTATGTGTCAGCCATTGTTAGGCTAATTCCCACAGTTTGTTGAAAAGTGAAGGAATTGTCAGTGTAGATTAAATTTAAGTAATAACATCTGTAAATCTTCACTAAGGATCTGATTAAGTTTCCACCAAATATGTGTGCAGGCACATTCTTTCTTTTTAAATGCTGTGTCCAGCCTCTAGTGGAGCTTATTAGATTTGATTGAGTGAATTCTTTTCTCCAGTATAATTATGTTTGTTGCACGTCTTTGTACTGCTGCTGCGGAGACCACATAGGATTGTCGAAAAACCAAAAGTATAACTGTACTACTACCCAGAATCTGGATAGAAATCACTTGTTTGGGTCCTGTGCACACAATTTATCTCTGACTATTTACTTCTAACTTCTCCATCTACTGTATATCTAAATGGAGTGTGGAGGAGAGTTGTTGAAGATGACAGCTTGTGTGTATTTTGCTCAGAACGATTCATTAGTCAGCCATAGAGTCCACAGCGTGCTGCAGTTGAAGCACAAACAATAATCGGAAACAGTAACGCTAACAATAGCAATAATAATCTGAAACACTGTGAAAAGCCCACAGAGACACATTGAAAGGGAAAAGGCTGCAGTAAACAACAAAGGTAGGAGGGCAATTTTACAGTATAAGCTTTCCAACTAATGGAGAGAACAACTATGACAGATTGTATTTATTTCTTAACGCAGAGGTTAGCGCAAGTGGGAATAAACAGTGTTTATATAATGTTTTGGAGTAAGATCAAATATTAAAATAGCTCTAATTAAAGAAAATCATTGATAACTTGTATAATCGTGTAATTAGAGTTACATCTAGGCCAACATTTCTTGTAGAAGTTTGTAGGAATTACCTACTCTGATAGAAAAATACGGAGTGACCTGAACAAGTATCCTGACTTTGTGTGTTATTATCAGTGAGTTACAGTGTAATTAGTGTGCAGAGGGTTAGACAAGTTGACAAGCAATATGAAGAGTCCTACAAACTGGAGTCAAACAAAGATTTCAGGAAACATACAATACATTTATTCAGGCTCCCTTCTGAATTGCATGAAATTCATTGTCACCTGTCTCATCCTCAAATTAATTTCTTCCAATGCTGAATATCATCGGTATATTTTAAGCATCCGGCGTATACCACCTGGGTCCATGTGGATGTTTGATGTTTTCTTTAACTTGTGCTGTCATTGAGAGGCTAAATTTGGAGGTGCTTCACTGGAGATGAAATTGAGAAAAATGGCGGTGGAGTTAGCTGCACACTCAGGGGGATTTTGTGAGAACGCCGGTTAGAATGAAAGCTGCACTAATCAGTGTTTTCATAGTAACAATGGATCAAATGACTATATGCAAAGTAAAAAGGTGTTAGCACTAACAAACCCACAGAGAATCATCACATCACCTCTCCAGTTCATCAGCTTTGTGGAGTGTTTCAGCATTTTCTAGCTCAGTGTTTTGGTCGTACGGCTTGCAGTTGATTCAGTCGCACTGCTCTCAACAGATGCACTGTTGACAACTACTAGGTAGAAGATAGTGAAGGATTTAGCAGCAAATATTGGACTCATATTCATCAGGTGGACACAAACATAACGCCAAATGAAGATAATTGCAGGTCCATATTTGCTGGTTGTGAAAGCAGGCGAGTGCTTGCTAAAGTTAGCCATAAGTGTGACTGAATTGTTAAAGGAATAGTTTGACATCTTGGGAAATAGGTTTATTTGTTCTCTTGCTGAAACTTAGATGAGAACATTGATGCCACTTTTATCTATATGCTAAATATGAAGCTTCAACTAAGATAAGCTTTAATGATCACACACTGGGGAAATTGATTTGTCACAGCAGCTCATATACGCAAGGATGATAAGAAATTAGAAATAAGAAATATATAGAAGAAAGTCATGAGGTCATGAAGGTGTTTAAGAGTCTGACAGCTGTCAGAATGTGGTAGCGCTCCTTTTTACATGGTGGGAGTAGCAGTCTGTTGCTGAAGGAGCTGCCTAAGCACAAAGAATGGAAACAGATAGCCTGGCTCTGTCCAGAGGTAACAAAATCTGCTTATGAGCACCTCCAGATGTGTGATTTTATGAGAGTTACACTTTGGTTTTATATGCATTAAGACATAACATAGATGGGCCATTAAGTGGATACTGTTACAGAGCCAGGCTAGCTGTTTCCCTCTGTTTACGCTCTTTGTGCTAAGCTACGCTAACTGGCTGCTGGCTGTGGGTTCATATTTACCATACATATCTTAGAGTGGTATTGATCTTTCCATCTCTCTCAGCAAGAAAAAGAGGAAGAAGAAAGTCACAACAGTTCCTTTAACATATAATAATCAAGACAGTACAATATGAACTTTGTAAAGTGGTAATATGTTAGTGTTTACAGCTCGTTGCTTTGCAGAGGAGCCCTACAAAACTCCTTTCCTATCATGGCTGAAGTACATCTAACAATGACTGGTGGAGTTTCTAAGAAAGCAGAAAGCTCGCTTACTATTGTCTTCATCAAAATAATGAAGTAGGAAGGCAATTCTCCCCCAGACACATTTGTCCAACAGCTAATGTCATAGTTTCAATGCCCCAGTGGCAAAACAACAGAATAATGTTCTTCTAATGCAGCAAATGAAACTATTCAGGACAATTAATTAAGCAGTTTAATAAACAGTTTTTTCTTCTTTCAGCTCAATTTACAGCCGCGTATTATGCAGGCTGATTTGTACTTTAATGAGAACAGGGGTGATCATGGATTCAGTGTGGGCGATTCTCTTTGGATTACATTAAACCAGGTCAAATGGTTGTGGTGATAGATGGATTATTATACGACAATACAGCATTAGTTTGAACTGGGGCGTGGAGGAGTTTATGTGAATTTACGATAAGTAAATGGTTGTTTATGGTTGAGAAAGGTTATTTAGCAGATGGTTGTTTTTATGGTCGTGTGCCTCAGTTTGTTGTTGTTTCATTTACATATTCCATTTAATTGTGTTGCGTGGTGATCCAATACAAAACATATGAAATGCTTTTGCAGAGAAAGATGTCTGAGTTTCACAGAAGCAGTGCTCTACAGTTAAAGATGATAATAACACAGAGAGCAGAATTTGATATTTAAAGAAAAATAAAATATTCTAATACACGAGCTCAAGGTCACTTCCACTGGAAGACTTCATACAGCATGCCAGGCTCTGAATTCAAGCTACATTTTATATTAATATTTGATTTAATATCTTTGTAGCAATTTCTATAACTGTTTTTTATTCACAGCGAAAGCAACCAACTGTCAGAGCCATTAGTGATAAAAAATGTCTGCATGACGTTGATGGAAAATCATGATAGCATATTCGTGATTAATGTTATATTATTGTGTCACGTGTCGCCATTTCCATGAAAGTTACTGGCAAATTATTCACAGCCTCAAACAGATTCAGCAAGAGAGTGAAGAAAGCAAGCAGCAAACAGAAAATGTATGAGGAAAAAAAAAAAAAAAAAAAAAAAACTGTTGCAGGGAAAGAGATTTCAAATTTACTGTTGGCCCACAGACACAATTCCATATTTAA
Organism: Sciaenops ocellatus; assembly: GCA_033000465.1. NCBI lineage: Eukaryota > Metazoa > Chordata > Actinopteri > Sciaenidae > Sciaenops > Sciaenops ocellatus. Next base: position 8,365,023 of record CP136868.1, read on the forward strand.
TGGGATTGTAAATGCATTCAGTTTCAAGGGATGCCTTTGCATTTTAACTTCTCTAATCACTCTGGTCCATAATGTGCCTGAAGAAATGCCATGATAGTCTGCATTTGTGGAAGGCACTTAGCTTCGCATTCTTTTACAAAGATTAGAAATCAGAGGCAAATTATACTGTGGTGGAGCTGAGCTCAACTGGATATTGTTCTAGTGGGAGATTGCTTGCCTTAAAGAACTCGATATTCAGTGTCTTTGAGAAGCCAGACTCTCTGTGTGTCTGTCTCTCTTTAACTGTTTCATGTCAGTTATTCTGCCCGTGCTCAACAACACAACATTACAAAATGACATTTGAGTTACATTTCAGTCTAAGTGCTCCTGCTGCTTCTGACACACCGGCAAGGGCTATTAGTACATGGCTATGTAAAAGGTGAACTTAAATGTTACAGTTCAATCAAGTGTACTCTGTGCACAGGAAGAACGAATTAGAGTGTAATTGTTTGTACGGTTGGTGTACCAATACGTACAGATACAGTACATGAAGATACAAGGGTTTTTATTGGCTGGTATTGGTGATATTAAACAGCAAGTTCTTTGTAAATTCCTCCCAAATACATATTGTTGCTCAGTGAGTCATACTATACCCTGTAATATTAGAACAATTACCTGTTAGTTAAAAAATACATACTTTTTAGTTGACATTATGGGAAATATGATTTATTTGTTCTCCTGCTGAAAATGACATGCAAGGATTGATCCCACTTCTTCTATCTGTATGCTAAATATGAAGCTACAGCCAGCAGTTTAGCTTAGCACAAAGACTGGAAACAGCTAGCTTGGCTCTGTCCAAAGGTAACAAAAGCTGCCTACCAGCACCTCCAAAGTTGTGGTTTTGTATGTATTAAGACTCAACATAACTACTGAGGTTTAGAGGGGCTGTTAGGTGGATACTGCCACAGAGCCAGGCTGTTTACAGTCTTGGATGTGGGTTTGTATTTACTGTACAGATACTGTTAGAAAATAAGTAAGTGCATTTACCAAAGGGTCACAGGGGTAACAGACAGCAGTTTTTCCGGCTAATATGCGAACATTGGCAGAGTATTGTTTTCTGTCTTTGTTAAACTGTTGAGGGGCTGAAAGGATTTCTTTTTTCCTGCAAGATAACACGATAATAGGGATAATGGGGTCACAGTCCTCTGTCTCCTTTGTCTTCCATTGGTATCTACATATGTTGACCTGGTCTATATAATTGCCCCATTGTGTAAGTGACACACTTCACAGGGGTTTAATCGTCACATGAAAGATGTGTTTAAACATGCTATGCAGCGAGGTTATTTGAGTCAACACTTATTTTCAACGTCTTTGAAGTCGATTTTAATCAACAAGGGGATAGATCAAGACATTAAAAATCTCTGGTATATATAAGGAAAAAAGATTGGCTGAGTTTTGTAGACCAGATATGAGAGGCAATATGGATCGTCTTAGCTTATTATGGGCTGTTGAAATGCATTCTTCAAAACATGCTTTTAAATGCAAGCTGCGAAATCTCAAATGGCCACATATCCCACAGGCAACATCAGATCTTTTTGTTCTGAAGATGCTCTCCGCTGATTAATTCAAACATCAAAATAAAACTCTGGTGTTTTCATATGCGAGAGTAAAGCCTCCTACGTCACATGGGGGTTTCAAACCCCATCGGAAGTCTTAAACTCAGAAAGAAGCCAATGTTATGTTTTATTGATTCTTCTCCTGGAGTTAGGAGACAATCAGGCAAGTGAATATTTCATTTCTCGTCTTTATGTTTGGACTGAGTGCTGTACCCCAGTGTTCAAGGTGTCTCTCCAGACATGTCCCATTGCAGACATAAACAAAGTTATTAGATGAGCAAGACAGGATTCAGAGGGAAATTCAGTGCTGGGAGCTTTGGAGGAGCCCTCTGACAGTACGTTCTGGCAATTCAGACTGTCATGCTTCATTGTTCTTTGGGGGAGATGGGTGTTGTTTGACTTTGAATGTTACCGTCGAGCTTATAGACTCACCGGTGGTGAGTCTTGTTTTACAATATTGTGCATTTAAATGAGAATTTATGCTTTGCAATGAGGTGGTACGCTATGTGTTTTGCATACTGAAGGCAGATCAACTTAAATATGTACAGTAAGTGCAAAGCATTGTAGAAATTTAGGTCATCTTTCACAGGCAGTGAGATTTTCTCTCTTTGTGTGCATGTTTAAGAGGAGGCGGTGTTATATATGTGTGTGTGTGTCTGTGTGTGAGCACACATGGGGGGGTTGGGGGTCATATCTGTAATACAGCGAGACCATCGTGTCTCATGTGATGCAGATGGAGGAGGCGGCTTCAACATTTAGTGTTTTCTTGCCACAAGCGTTAATATGGCTGTTTCTACTCACGCTGTTTTTGCTGCGAGCAACATGGTGTTTGAGGCATGTGCTTCACAGGACTGGATGAGGTATAATTATGTAAATTGTATTCAAAGGAATCAGCAATAGCTCATGTGGAATGGATGTGTCAACAAGGTGTCCACATTCACTGTGAGAATTTGCTAATTAAACATGACACCGTTTCTCTCTCGACACATGTGCCCAGTGAGACACTGTGGGATTTATAAAAATAATATGGTGGTGTATATTGTGTTTCAAGCTTCAACATAATCTTCTTGGAAAAATAGGCTTTCGTTTTTTGCCAGAGGAAGTGTAAAAAAATATTCCCCTCCCGAGTTTTCTACAGGACCATTAAACTTTGTACATGTTGTTGACATGTGTGTAATGAAAGTGCCTCAACTTCAAACATCCTGTCCATGCAGCAGTATCTCCAATGCCCTACTACACAAAAAGGAATGATTTATTACACTGGTTATTTGTCTGGCCCCGCTAAATGCTTGAATTCTATTTGACAGCAAGTGTAGATAAACTACTGTGCCTGAATGTCTGAAAAGCACTGTACCTGAAAAGCAAAGATTAATTCAGTCCATCAGGATACATAAACACAATTCCACCCTTTTTTTTCTGGATGATATCTTTCCCCCAGATTAAACTGTGAGTGAGTCTGTGCAGACCTTATCATTTGTGGACTTATCAACATGGAGAACAAGACAGAGGGGAATAGCCGAGCTACCATCTCCTCAGCTTTGGTTGTAGTCAAGGCACGTGACAATTAATGAAGGAGAGACAAAGTGCTCGGAGAGCTCGTGAATGACACTTGAGCTCTGGCAAGGAGTGAAAAAAATGAGTTTTGAAGTTTTTCTTTTACTCCCTCCTCCTCCTGCGTTTGCCCAAGATGAATTGGCTTTTCAGATTTAAGAAAGTGCATGGCTGAAATACAAAGAGAGGCTCATCTATCAGCCCCCTGAATAGTGAGAGAAAATCCTATGGCTGTGCGGAGAGAAGGGAGGTGGGAAGGGGTGTGTTGTTGGTCTCTGATTAGACCCTGGACCAGTTCTACTCAGGGGCTTGCAGCACAAACATCAATCCTCTCTTCTTCCACTTTAAATCCTTTGAACCCCTTGAGACAATTTCTTCACTGTAAGCCCCCTTTTCAGAGAGTTTCTTTATCAAATGTGCCAGCGCATGTGTCAATGAACACGTATTGCTGCTTGGTTGTTTATTATGTAAAATTCTAACTTGACAAAGGCAAGCTCTGGGCATCAGTAATGGGTAAGTTAAAAAACAACATCCAGTCGACACCTCCATCATTCCGACGCAAACTGTCCTCAGTCCAGCGTGTGAGTGAGTGAAGCTGCAGATGAGGCGGTAGGAAGAAAAAGAGGAACATTAGAAATGGCTCTCCAGTATGCAGGGGTATGTCTGTCTAAACACAGAAAATACTGATAAAATTTAAAATGCCTGCCATCTTCTTAACACACACACACACACACACAAAAAGAGCATAACCAATTACACACAGAGTGGCATTATAGAAAGCTTTTATGATGTTTCCAAGGCGTCAAGATCTTAATTTTTGATGCCGCTTTATGTGCATCCAGAGTATAAATTGGCCTCCCCAGTTTTCTGAAGTGATAAGAGGTAAACACCAAAAACCAATAACTGTCAGCCGAACATTAAATCAAACTGACGTGTCTCTTAAAAGGTACGGCCATGAAAAATTAACTGGGGGATTTTTGAGGAGACTTAAAATGTGGAGTATTTTTTTCTCAGCTGGTGTGATCTACATTTTTTTACACACTGTGACTGACACAGTTTGAGCTCGAATACGAACAGTCTTCATTCAACAGCATCCCTAACAAAGTGATATTAAAAATTTCAGACACGATATTAAGGTCCTTTCTTTTTTTATTTACCATGTGACAGTTGAATATTACCTCTCGTATTCCGCAGAGTTTAACTTGACATGGATAAACTGTACTTACTCGGGCTGAAATGGTCACCTTGACTTCCAGTTATATAGCCTCAGAGTCTGAACATCCTGTCTCTGCACGGTTCATTCTGTGACCCGTGAGTGGAGACTTTAAAGATTTTATGGGCTCAGTCAGTCTCAGCTGTGTCCTGGGTTCAGGAAAACTGAGAAGGAATCAAGTCAAACTCCTACAGAGTACGGGTGACATTAAATCCTTAATGGTTATTGGTAAGATATTAAGGGATTACAGCACCATGGGATACTGAGGCGCAAATGGGAAACTATCTGTCAAATATCCTCTCCCAGATTACCATGTTACATGCTGATGTGTCTAACAGCCCTTCTGTATGTACCATAAATCTCATCAAAATGTGCGTATATGGCAGTTCTGGGAATGCAGACTAAAATTAGAGAAGGGAGAACTTCATTGGCCTGACACATGTAGGTCTTGTGTCACTTGGCTTTGCATGGTTTCCAGAGAGCAATCACACAAAGATTGAGCAAAGGTGCGGCAAACTTAAACATGTCAGCCAATTTCAGATGTGTGAAGCAACAGAGTGCTTCAGCAGCGCTAGCGGCTCATGGCCTTGGGTCTCGGGCTGTCTGAATCTGAAATTCACAGTTCAGAGCACACCCGCAGATGGAGCCGTAGAAATCCTTGATGCCCTGCACAATGAGGCCTTTTCATAGTAGATCACGGTAGTCTCTTGCTGGTGTTGAAGGGAGAGGAAAAGCATTTTGACAGGCCAATGAAGAATTTATTTGAAATGTCTTGTGGTGTTGAGAAGATTTGCGTGCTCTTCAAAAAGCTACAAGGGAAACCATTGGAGGGCACACAGTTACGAGTTTACACAACCATTCCTCCAGCCTGGCTCGAGTGCTTTATCAACACTTACACCAACCAGTGTTGACGATGATCAGTCCTTTATCCACAAAATCTTGGGGTATTTTTTCTGTGTTTGAATTGTCAGCTTGATTCGACACATCGCTACTGACAATGTGTCCGCAGAGCTTGTGCAAACCACACAGACTGCATGGTATCTAGCTGTGCACAGCAGTTTATATGGAAACATGCAACTGAGAGAGAGAGAGAGAGAGAGAGAGACAGAGATAGAGACGCTGAACATGAGGGAGTATTAGAGGAAGTGATTTAGGCTGACAACAGAGTTCTCTGCTTGATTTTTGTGGTGACAGGCTGTGACAGTTCTCAGAGTGTAAAGGTAGGGAAACAACAGCAGAGATTTGTGGTTTGAGTTTTTGGACAAACTGTACTTGTCGCCAAACATGAACTGAAAGGATTGTGTGACTCAGTCCCAAGACCATTTGTTCCTACTGAAGACAAACGTCTTTATAAACAGGTCAGTGTAATAGTCTTATAGAAATTCAAACCCAGTAAATAGTGAATTTCCATCCATCCATCCATCTTCTCTAACTGCTTATCCTGATCAGGGTTGTTGCGGGCTGGAGCTGATCCCAGCTGACGTTGGGTGAGAGGCGGGGGACAACCTCACAGGGCACACATAGAGACAAACAACCATTCCCACTCGCATTCACACCTATGGGTAATTTAGAGTCACCAATTAACCTGCATGTATTTTCATATGTGGATTTGATGTGCTTGTTTTTATGGCACCAGGACAGTATATATACTTTATTAATGGAACATTATGTGTGACAGAATGGAGGACTATGGCACAAAGGAATATAAAAGGTTTTTGGCTACAGAGACAATGTCAATTAAATGTTCGTTTTGGTCTTTCAAAAGGCCCAGTGTGTCAAGTGAGGTGAATACCCCCTTGCCTCAATCGGCACTACGGTGGCCACGAAACTCACAAAAATCATAAAAGGCCTTGTGTTTGGTTTGTCTATTGTATTGTCTAGCTTCCTCTGTAGACACTGAAGGCTCATTCTGAGGTTGTCAAAACACAAAGATTCTCATTTTCAAGTCATCATACACTACTGAAAACATACTTCACTTCAAATACTTCATTTCTGCCATATTATACTGACACTGAAAAAAGAAATATACATATATATTATCGTCAGAATTATTCTTTAACCTTGATTTGAGACTTAAGATATTTTTATAAAGTTTTGCTCACAGCATTGAAACATGAATTGAAATGTTTAATTCCAGAGATGCCTGCGTTACTCTGAACAATCAAAGCACATGCTTGAGAAACGCAAAACTATCTTCATGAATGAATACTTTGGTACATTAATTAATTCGGGTGTCAGCCCAAGATCTACAAGGTCAAGTGGCTCAATAATACAGTTATGCAAGTTATACAGGGTGAGGTGCAGAAGCAGACCTCTTTTCATGCAATTCAGCCAGTTTGTGAAGGATGCTCACGGTGCGAAGGTAAATGCTTGCAGGGTGTTACATAAAGCTGAGATGCAAAGTTTGAATATTGAACGCAAACATTTGAACTCCGCTTTAGAAATCTAATTTTACACAATGCACCATGTAAATTTCAAAGGTAGCTCTCAGAACTGTTTAATTATTCGTGTTACCTTGCCAAAATTTCTTTAACACACATGATTACCATTTCTTGGCCGGCTGTGAGGCAAACTGTTTAAAATGTATCTCCAGTCATGACGTGTTTTCTGGTGGTATGTCAAGAAATGTTTGTTAATATGTTGTAAATGTAAAGCATGGGTTGCCTGATTTGTGTCTTGTATAGTGATTTATGGAGACCGGAGCTGTGCCTCAAGGACACGCAGACCTGTAGCTGTCTAGGCTGGGTGAATATCTGTGAAACAGACAGTATGTACAAGCCAGAGGGCATGTGAAATAATTTACTTTTATGCTGTACTCCTGTCTAACTGTCACTGTCTTTTATTTCCAGTCAAGCACGGATTATTATCAGCTAGATTGTTTTTTTTTTCTTTTTCTTAGCACCGTGGGTTTTTAATATTTTAAGACTGGCTCTGCTGTTGGGTTTCCATGGTGGCAGACTGTAAGGTGCACTGGGGACAGTTTCCATTTAGGTGTGGCACATGGCATTTACTGAGAAGAGGTAAATTCAGGTCACATAGGGTGAGTGTTTTGATAGACGGTAAACCCCCTGTCAGGGTCTGTTTTCTCCTTTTTGCCCCTTTTTTTTTGCAGAACCTGCAGATTTATCCTTTTCATCTAATCAATAAAACTGCTTGTAACAGCGCTTCAGTTGGCCATTTGACTGCTGTATTCATTTAGAAATGAATGCATTAGATTAGAGGGTATTAGGCCTAGGCTACTGATGTTTAAATCACCGCACCTCGATGTCGGCTGACTCAATTGTTTTTGACTAAACGTTCCTCATGTGGGGTTAAGTCTTACATTTTGTAGTAGCAGCCTTCTGTGCTGACATAGTCCAAGTCCCTCGTTTAGTCCTCAGCCTTCTTTCTACTCTGACTCGCACACGCATAAGTAGACACACAAAGGTTAATTAGGCACAGGTGTGCTTCGTTGACCTGCTGGATTGCTTGTGGCTGTTTTTTGCAGCTCGGTGTGCGTGCCCTGCTGGCCATACAGCTTTAAACAGAGACACCAGCTCCCAGCAAAGATTGAGGCGTCCAATGAAATAACTCCCTGCAAACATTTTCTCTTGAATTGCAAGTCTTCCACAACAGCACCAGAGAATTAATGGTGCTCTAAAATATATAGTACACTTTTTTTCCCCCCTTTTCATGCATGCTGCTGTAGACCCATCTCCCGAGCTACAGTGTGGGTCACTGGAGTAAAATCCAAACTGTATCTTTTGCAGCAAAATGGAAATAAACAAATATAAACTCCGTCATGCATGCATTCTACTTCTAGTCTGAAGCACTGAATAACTGAGACAGAACTTGAATGTATTATGGAAATCAATAGCCTTTCACACCTCTATGTTGGTGCCATGTCATGGCCATGCAACCTACTGGGCACCATTGCTCTGTTAACATGAGGAGTATAAGGAGGAATTGACAAGTCATGGGGAGGAGTATACTGAAAGCTCCAGACTGTAGAAAAGATGGTTTAAATATTAAACTAGAATTCCGCCTGTACTCAAAACATAAAACAGATCTCCCCCTGTTCGCTGTCTCTGTGTGTTGTTGAATATATTCATATGGGCTGGCTGACTGTGCTGATAGCAGGTGCATTAAAAATCTAAAGTTTATAAATGATAGATTGAAGAGCAGGGAACTGTTCGGATTTCCTTTTTATGAGGTGAACAGAATTGGCCCATGTGCTGATTATTGTTCTCTCCCTTGAACTAATATCTTCAGGGCTCAGCTTATGGTCAAGGACAAAACATTCTGGGATAGTCTATTCTTTGGCTTGAATTAAATATTTATTGTGTTTGGAGGAGGGTCATTTCAATTTTGCTCCTGCAGGCTCCTCTAGTAGTTCTATTACATAACTCACAATGGAAACGCTAACAATAGTTCATTTCCTGCTCCTGAAGCACCAAAATGTACTCCACTGTTACCTGGGTTTCAACATGAAAGTTGATCTCATTCTTGCAGACTGACTGACCTCTACGCTTCGTCCATACACGCTTCTTCACTCCATCTTATAGTAACTCCTATAACTCATACCCCAAAGGAACACAGGAGCCTTGCATCACAAATTCAGCTTCGGTATGGGAGAGAAATTGAATGTGTGGAGAGAGAAAGAAAAAAAAAAATGGGGCCACTGAAATGCACCGCACATTTCTTATTACTGCCATATTGCTTCTATGCAGCAATGTTTTGTTTTTTTTTTGCATTCCAAATGTAAACATGTCGAACATTTAAAATAGGTTTCAGGAAACAAATGGGGAACATACCTACATTTCCAGATTTGTTAAACAGTGTGTTTTTGGCTCAAGATTCAACATACTAATTAGCCCCTAGGAGATCCATCTAACAGTTTGTGATTTTTTTTTCCTGATTTTTAATCAGTCTAATTTCTCTCTCCAACACACAGGCACGTTCAGCGCCATACACACAAAGCCTCTGTTTGCATAATGTGCTCACTGTCTGCTCCTCTGAGACTAAGCACTGTTTGTGGATCCCTACATCTATGTGTGTCTTCTGCTGTGTTTGTGTGTGTGTGTGTGTGTGTGTGCAAGCATGAGATTGTTCAAGTTCATTTGTATGTGTTTTTGGGAAAGAGGACTCAACCCCCTCCTCCCTCCCTCCCTCCTCCCACCTTACTCCCCCAACCCCCCCGTCCTTAGTCTGCTGCCCTGGCTGCGGCTCGACCATGATTGCTCTGACAATTCAACAGAGAGAGAGAGAGAGAGAGAGAGAGAGAGAGGGAAAAAAAAGAAAACACCTTCTGCCAGACTGTTTTTCCTGTTCTGTTATGGAAATGAGATTTTCCATCTCACTTCATCTTCAGTACTTAAATACCTCTTTGCTGAGAATAGGACTGTCTAGCCTGTTAACACATTTCCTCCCATATAAGTGCTCTGTTGTTCTGTAAAGCTTAGTTGAATTTTAGCTTCTGTGCCTTCAGAAAGAAATTAGATTTTCTACAAATTGTGTGAAATGTGAACTGTCCTATTAGGCGTATGTTTATTGCCCTCTAAATCACAGTTAGTGTATGTTGTCTTGATGGCAGACTGCTGAATCTCCTGTTTGCATTACTCCCAAAAGTCATGTCTTATTGCAGTCTTTGTTCGCTTCTCTACTCAGACATGTCACATTGTGAGTTGGATTGTGATTCATGGTAAATATTTTCAATCTCAAAAGCTCATTATGTAATTGTAGCCTTCCTAATGCCCCTTTATTCATCGTGTACTTTTTAAATTGTGTCTTAAAGAGCTTTACCAGATAAACGAGACAAAGAGACAAGAGTGGACAAAGTGGTAAAAGCAACAAAACATTAGAAAGTCAGACATCATTTCTTTGTGCCGCCGTCCAACTCCGAGATGCTTAGCATACAGGACATCAGGCGTCATAAATCTGCAGAAGCATCAGACAAGCACCACCATTCACCAGCCTCCTAATCTAAAAGATTTACAGCTGAGCGTTTGAGTGAGTGGAGGCACGTCAGAGGTGTTGTGAAGCAGGTGGCTCCCGTAACTGATGTTTTGTTGAGTCTGGCCTCACAACAGGCTGAGAAAACCAAACAGTGCATTCCAGTATGATCATGTCCAATGACACCGCCAAACCCAAACCTGTCTGTTTGTGTGTGTTTATGTGTGAAGGGTTAAAAGTAAGAACGTGCCTCTGTTAGGGTTCATCCTAGGGTACTTACCTCGATGGAAGTTGTAAGTTGAGTTGCTTCAAGACATAAAAGTGATGAATGTGCACGATAACATAAAAGTATAGTCATTAGCTAAAACAAAAGAAAGCCTAAAAAGTATGTTTAGGAAAGTGTACTGGTTTAATGAGGAGAGACTGATAACATACTAGCCAATTTGTGCGAGCAGACGTCATTGACTCACAATATGAAATTAATTTAATACTTTAAAAAATCAATTAAGATAATCTGCCCTCAACAGCAAACAAAGCAGACATGGGAAACATGCGGAGCTGGAAAGAGAATTTCTTAATCTCAGATAATTAATAACTAGGCCCCCATAAAACACTCATTTGGTTTTGCTCTGGAGAATGTGAAATCTCTTCAAATGTACACCAACAATATTCTTTATCAGGCCTCGTTCTGTAAAAGCACAGAGCCCAGATTCATTTTTACGAGAGCTTACAGTATTCTATTCATAGAGCCCTTTAGAAATAGCAAGCATTCATAATGGAGCTGGGATCTGATTAACCTCCTCGCTTGCCGGCACAATGGCAGGCTACCCTGAGACTCAGCCCCGTAATGGAGTCCGCTATCACCAAGCACACTCCAAACATTCCTTGCACCGCAGGACTCGACGACCAGATTGGAATCCCTTAACTCCCCTCTGCACTCGGCACACAGTGGGGAAACAAAACATCCTCTAAGCTGATGCCCCTCAACATTAATCTATCTCTCCGCTCCACTCATGCACTTGTGCACATATACGCACACACTATGCACCATAGGCATCCTCTTCAGTGCCTTTGTTGCAATTTTGCATTCCTAATTGTAAACTCTTATGAGTAAAGACAGGAAAATAAAGGGAGGGTTTCTCTGTAGCTCTGCAGCTGAAACCATTTCTAAGAATCCTTTGTCTATGAATATGTACCTTTAATATACAGTATACACAGTATGTGTGTCCACCCACTGTGAAATATAATAAGATTAAATGTAACAGGCTTTATACTGTATTTGTGGCACTTCTAAAGTGTAATATTTGGGTCATATTTTGAGGTGCTATTGTATCACATTTTACATTATACTGTATTCCCTATTATTTTCTTCTTGTGAACAAAATAACATATAATACAGCATAATTGAGGACCATCAAGTGGAACGTTTTTCATAAATTGCCATTACTCTTTAATCCTTACTTGTTTTCCTTAGCTTCTCGTATGATATGAGCCATTACAGGGTTGAAGTGTTTCAAATGTGTATCACCCACCTCAATGTTGCCATCTCCTGGCCTAACAGGATTAAGCAAGATACTCACACGGGCCTTTCTGTTGTGGAGCAAATGGATAGCTTGTGCCAAATATGTCAGAGGGAGTGATTACACCCCTCAGTGGCCAGTTGGCCCAACAGTCCGCCCCCAGTGGCCAGCCCTGTGGGGGCTGTCAGGACCAGGCAGACTGGAGCTTGGTAAGGAGCCAGTCCCACGTTTAACAGCCAGATCCTGCCCAGCCCAAGTGTCATCTGCACCTGCCAATGAGAAACAGTTCTCACCCATCAGATAATGGCTGAGAGGAAATTGCTTCAAGGAGGCCACATTCTAGGATGGCAATATGGAGATGTGAAATATATTCAAGGAGGAGGAGGAGAGGGACCTGGTCCTTGAAAAGGCACAAATTAGCATTGACATACACATCCACACACACACACAGAGGCACATATAAATATACTCATGCACGCAAATTTTTACATGTGCACACACGTACACACACACACACAAGCAAGGAGGCTATACTTAATCTTCCCTGCTTTGAATAATATAACCGTCCAAGAGAGAATCAAATTTATTCACAGCCCGGACTACCAAGCAAATTCCTATTTACCTCACCTGATATAGTAACAGCCAACGAGCCATGTGAATATGGATTTGCGAGTGTGTATCTCCTTGCTGAAACAAGGAGACATTCAATGCTGTAGTATCTACAATGACCAGTTCAGCTGTGACGTGGGAAATGAAAATCAAAGTGAGAGTTGGATATGGTTATGTCAAGTCCAATATGTGCCTGCAATCATCATGTACAGAATATCAGCAGAGGTTAACATGCAGGATTGCTGATCTTTGGAGGGCCTCATCTATGTAGCTTAAGGCGGTGAAATTCAATATGAAGCATGAAACGTGAAGTACTCATCATAATTGCACTGATACCCATAGTGGATCCTTTATCAACATAAAGTATAAAGCGCACAGCAATGCTACACTTCACACTGAGAGGTAGAGAGGTGAATTCGAGTAGAGGTTGGTGTGCTATTTTGAGGTTGTCTCTGACTAATTAGCCTCTTAGATCTCTTTGTGAGGACAACACGTTCCCTCAGAGCGGTGGTTCAAGTATTGATTTATCATTTATAAATAAGAGAGTTATTGATCTGTGTCTGTTTGAAAAGTATTTTGTGAAATGGCACATGCACTCTCAGGATGTGTTTTGTGCTTGCAAGTCATCTGGATGTTACCATGGCAAAGCTTCAACCTGTAGATGGCACTCTCATCCCTGGTTTTAATCCAAACCTTTAGGGTTGACTCCCTTTTTTTTAAAATGACTGGCCTCAATTCCAAAACCTGTTTTGCTTTGTTTGTCATTATGATTCTTTAGCAGGTATTTTGTTGACAGCGGCGAGACAGGTTTAGTATTTTTCACTCAGTGCCCAAAATTAAAAAGACAGATATTCTTGTGTGCAGCAGTAGCATACCTGTTTGTACATATGGTCAAAGCTTATTCAAAAATGCTTATGCATAATGAAGTGCAGCTAGCAAATGTTGTTCCAATCGTTTTCAGGCAGCGAGCATTAGTTACACAGTGGGGAATGGTTGGAGTTGAGTGGGGGTAGAGGAACCTCAGCCAAACATGATTTGTCTCTGAATACTAATGCCTCTTTTGATCTGCCTCGGCTTTTAGGAGATTTAAACAACAAAATCTGTCTTTCCAAATTTCTTAATAGACTCAGCCTTTTGTGGCCAACATGAAAAAAATCCTAGAAACATGTTTACACGGCATCCATATTAATGATCTGAATTTGTTTAAAACATGTAGAATCCACTGAGATCTTATTACAGGCACACCCTGTATTATTCATGCTCGGCCCTAATAGACTTATTAATTTATCATAAAATAGTAAGGCATTTTTATGATTTTCTTATGTTGTGCATTTATTTCCATAATTGATCTTTGTTTTACAAATATATCTTTTTAAAAAAGCCCCTTGCATGTCCTAAATTCAGTAGCTGTGCAAAAGAGATTTCATCCCACCTGGAATGATCTGAATGCATTAGTTACAGAGCTGCAGAGGCAAAAAAAGGAAACTAACAGGAAGAAAAAGACAATTAGACCTAATAACATCAAGGCTAAAAGTACCTATGTGATTTATATGGCCCTGAAAGCCATTTAGGAACATATTGTGACAGAATGTTAAGTGTGATTAGGGACAGTATGTTAAACATTTGGCCAGTTGCAATCAGTTGGAGAGCTGTGAGGATGAGCTGTGGTTGGGGGGTTATCTGTGCCTGTAACGCCGCAGGAGGTGCCAAAAGCAACAGAGACCACTAGCCAGTCTGAGTATTTGGCACCTCCACAGCTGCTGCTGCTCACATGCTTCCATCCTCTCGTCACACCAAGGGCCAATACCAAGCACAGGATAATCTTGTTTTATCTGCCTTTCAGACAGCCCAAATGGCTGAGATTAAACCTTCCGCATGACCCTCACGGCCAGAGCGGTGACATGTATACCCCCAGTTTATTAGAGCACCTAAGGTTAAAGTGAGATGAGGAAACTGATAAGGGGCAAGCCCTGGAAATGGCTGGTTGAGTTTCCAGCCTTAGCAAAAAAAAAAAAAAAAAAAAAAAAAAAAAAAAAAAAAGTCTGGATTTAACATGCTGCATCATGAATGCAAGTCTATCTCTCTTCAAGTTCTCTTCAAGGTTGGGCTGTTATCCGAAGAACTCATTTAGGTATTTAGCAGCAGGGCCTGCATGTCAATTATTAAATGGCATAATACCAGATGGTTTACAGGTGTTTGAACACAATAGAGATCAAAATAGGTACGATGGTGTGGTCTACATACTGTGTATGTATGTATATATATTAATTTAAATTTTTTTCACGGTAGTAGAAGTAAGTTTCCCATCAGAATGTAAAAACCTTTCATTAATGCCAAAGGCATGACCTGAGGCACATTTATAAAAGCTAGCCCATGGCATGTCACGTGTGTTGTCATGAACTCGAGCCAGAACTGCCATGGAAACAAAGCTAATTAGAGATTTTGTTCTGTGTTGTGTTTTAGCTGCTCATTTTCTATAATGTATTTTGTCTACATACGTGCCTGTGTGTACCCTGTATCTATGCCGCTCTGTCTTTTTGCATATTGTGTTTATATTTGTGGGCATATGATTTGTATAGTGTCATGACAGAATAAAACACAACAAAACAAAACTCCAGTGTTCTCAGTTGACCTGTTGAACACTATAACGCTGTGTATTTTTGCACAGTCTAACCTCACTGATACTGAGAAAAATAGACTGTAAAAGCTAGAAAATTAAAACAATAAACATATTTTTTTTAAACTAGCATTTCATGGCATCTGTTTCCCAGTTCTTCAGTATTTGACTGAGAACTGGGAACCTAAAAACTATGAAAATGAAAAAAAAAAACCTGGCTGACAATTTTCTAGCAGTGGGTGAGATGGTGGCTGTTATCCAAAAGGTGGGCCTTTGAGACATTTGTTCCCAGTGGCATATGCCAGGATTACTGCTCCCAGTGTCACCAAATGCTTTTCCTGCCTCCCTACCTACCTGGTGGTGTGTGAGGTGGAGAAAGCAAAATCTTCAAATGGCGCTCAAATGATGTCAAAGGCTTGCTGACATCGGACTGATTTTTGACCATCATTGTGATTACTGTGATGTTGACTGCAGAGGCAAGATTAACAATATTCTTACCATTAATTAAAATCACCTCAGTGAGAGAACAGATGGCCAAACCTATTAATCTGCTGTAATGCTCTTACTGTCACCACACACGTCTTAATCAAGCCGTGATCTGCATTAATCACCTGACTTAAGTGACAAACAAGTATCACTCCTGTGTTAGCCGGGCTTTGTTTGTGGTCAGACCTCTGGTGACCTTGTAGTGATGTATTGATCAGAAAAATACTGTAGACTCAAGTAGGTGATGTTTCATACCGTGTGACAGACACAATGTAGGATGCATGAAGAAAATCATAAATGAGCAAGTCATCGCTACCTGTAGAGCTTCCGTTTTAATCATTATGTCTATGCTTACATTTTACACTTGAATATTTTCATCTACAGCTGCTCGGTTGTTACCTTGAAATTGTTGCAACACAAAGTGGCAAGTGCGTGAGCCATTTGATAAGATTAAAGCGTAATCCTCTTAGTGGCAAACAACTAATTTGTCTAATAATTCTGCCTTACCTTCTGACTCCTCATAGCCATAAAATCCTGGATTTCAACACCCAGCCAGCATGGGACTATTGTGCTAAAGGCTTTGTGTGTCTGGTGATGGCAGAAAAGTATCTTATGTTTGATCCCCCTCTGACTGTTCATATGTTCAGCTGCATCTTGTTTTTAATGAAGGGATCAAAATAGAGATAGAGAGCAAATAAAAATAACCAAAAAAAAAAAAGGAGTAGATTATGAGAGATGAAGCTCACATTTCATGCTTAGACTCAACTCAACATCATAATATTTCTCACTCAGTGTTGAGCGCCGAAAAGTAATGATACAACACCGAGATTAATGATTTATGTTTTGTGTTGCCTGCTTTGGCATAATACAGCAAAAATAACAACTAACCCCTTGATTTGCAGCACATTGCTAGTTTCAGCATCTGGGAAAAGCACCTGTTGCCTTGGTGCCGTGTGGATTTGTGAACAAACTTTCAACATCCGCTTCGACTGTAATGCAATCCGACTGAAGCACGTTCCAAGTTCAATATGTAAATACTGCAGCTTTCAATAACACACATTATAAATTGGCCGACTCTGCTGGAAAGTGTTTTAACAGTTTGTTTTTTTTGTTTTCACGCTGCTCGGTATTCTTGCCAAGCAACATTATCTGAAAAAGAAAATCAATTTTCAAATTTATCACATATACTAAATATGGCCTGCCCGATCTAAATCTGACTGGTGCTTTGTTATTTGACTCCTGTGATATATGGATTGGCCATATCAAACATTGGGTGATTCATAAGTGTACTTAGAACCAGAGCACCACAGGCCAAAGACAGAAGATTGACTTTGCAGTCGTATCAGCAGATCTGCGGCTTTATGTCTTATATGCTGTGGTGACGAGAGGAGAACTTGTAGTTAGGGTGAACTGGGAACGTCTGTCTGTGAGATCTAAATCCCATTGCTCATGCATCCCAGAGGGAGTTTGGGGACAATGAATCCATGTTGGCTATGTTAAAAACCCCCATTATGGAAGCGGCTGCTCAGAGATGTAGTTGGAAGGTTGTCTGTGCATGTTAATGTGCCAACTTGAGAACCCATCGGTGGACACCATGACTCCTGGATGCCTTCCTTTGGAGGGTTTTCTGGGCATGTCCAACCAGTAGGAGATCCAGAACACACGGGAGAGATTATATATCTCATCTGGCTTTGGAAAGCCTCGGAAGGAGCTGGAAAACGTTGCAGGGGAGAGGGACATCTGGACTATGATGCTCAGCTTCCTCTGACCGTGACCCAGCCCTGGATAAGCAGCAGAAAATGGATGGATATTTAGTATAGAAGCAAAATTGGGCCTGTATAACACTTCAAACACAGCAGCACAGAGCTTTTTATCACGTCTCACTGACACAGTATCTCTGGCCTCTGTGGCTGTTAATTGTGTGATTTTTAACACCTTCCTGTATGTGCCCTCTTGGGGGCTCAGACAGAGCTTACCCAAACTTTTGTGAGGTGTCAAGAGCCCTTTGAAGGGCCATAGACGCTTTTTAATCAGCAGAAGCTAATCACCCATATGGTTGACAAAGGTCTGGTTGACTCATGCTCTTTTGTTATCACTGTGGGAGCTGTTGGTGGCGTGTGTGCGAGTGTGTGTGTATGTTTGAGGTGGGAGGGAGGAATCATTCAATGTAGTTTATTTGCCTCACTTCTTTTGTCTTCTGACTTCCAGTGCTCTTGTTTTAAAAACTGTCGCTGAAAGGGTTAAATTAAGTGCGTTGAAATGTTTATTACAATACAGATGGTCTAGATTATGCAGCCAGGTTTTCCCTCTAACACTGAGCTACAGTGAAATTCTATGTGTAATTAACATTGTGGGTGTCCAAAACACAACACTAATCAAATGACACTTGTCTGGCTTTGTGGGTTTTCTTTACCGCATTACATTAAAATTCCTCCTCTGCTATTTGAGCAGACGAGACATCACCTACGGCTGAGATATTTCTGCCTTTTCTTTATTATGCAGATTATATATGAGCTATGTTTACATGAATAGGTATGATTGTGAGAGGGAAAAAAGAGTGATAAAATGAATATTTATGGTTCAAAGTTTGGGTTTTATTAAGCCTAAATGTCAGGGTAAAGTGTTTGATGAGACTGCGTGATTGTAATACATAGGTGTATATGAATAACAATGAATTCATCCAGGTCTGCTGTCCTCCATAGTTTAAGTTTCCTATTTTGCATATCCTACTGCTCTTACCCAGCAGTGGAAAGAGATAAAGTACACGAATTAACTTCTGTGCTGAAGTATTTTTAAGGTACTTCGCTGGAGTACTTCCATTTTATGCTATATCATACTCCAACTCCACTACATTTCATCAAGACATACTACGCTTTTTACTCACAGCTACATCTACCTGACAGTTATAGGAGATAAACTCAAACTATGATGTACTGGTATAGATTAAATGACTCAGCAATATATAAAATATTTAAAACCTAGCTCCACCTCGACCTTGACTGCAACATTAAAATGCCGCTTAGACTTTAATGAATCAACTGAAACAACCAAATCACATAACTCTGAGGAGTCATTCTGCATTAAGTGCTTTTATTTTGATACTTTTGCAAATAATATAATACGATTATTGTAATAATGTTGAATGCAGAGTATTTTGCATATTGATTATTCAACTTAAAGAGAATAATCCCTCAACTTGTTCCACTATGCTTCTTCTGCTCCACATTTTTATAAAAATACAGCAAAGCAAACACTTCATCCAGGGTACACATGTGCTCATGACAGTTTTTCTGATGTGCTAAGCCCTTGTTTATTTTTGCAGCAATTATGAGCAATTATAATTTAATTGACATGCGGATTTTTCCTCTTGCATTTTCATCTCTTGCCACCCCAGCTTCTGCATAATTTCCTGCAACTGACTGACTAATAACACCCAATCAATCCTTCAGGTTTTCAACAGGTTGACTTCAACTTCTGACGCCACTTAGTCCTATCAAAGACAGTCCTCCATGCGATTTAGTTCAGCTAATTAATTGCCAAGTGCAGATTTATTAAAGTAACACGGTTATCAGACTGATTAAAGCTCCCCAATCAGTTTATCTAATAAACCATTTGGACCCACAAAAGTGAACAGCAGTTTGCTGCAGAGCCAAACGTCTCCCTGTTGGTGGTCCACTGGAAGGCCATTGGTTGATGGGGCAGGCTATTTGCATAGACCGGGGCTTATAGTCCCACAGCAAAGTCAGAGTTGAACACAGTTGTGATTCGACCTGACATAGTTCAAGTGGTGGGTCGTTTGCATCATTTATGACTTTTTTGAGCAGCATTTTGTAACCCCCTCAAGATGGGATTTAGGAAGATTCTTGGACTGTGCACGGTGCTTACTTTATTTTACACTGTTCAGTGTACAACTACGAGGTATTTGACCTATGAAGAGGATGCACCCGGGACAGAGATAGGGAACTTGTCCCAGGATTTAAAGATTGATCCGGCTGATGACCCTGACACATCCTTCCGCTTCATGCAAGAAAACAACTCCTCTGTGATTCAGATGAGGGAGATTGATGGACTCCTGAGTGTTGCAGAGGTAATTGATCGAGAGCAGCTCTGCCCCAGGTCTCCGCGTTGCTTCATCACCTTCGACATCGTGGCCTTCTCCAAAGAAAAGTTTCAACTCATCCACGTGGAGATCGAGGTAAAAGACATCAACGACCACTCTCCCCAATTTCCGAGCAACGAGACGAACCTGGAGATAGTTGAGAATGTCCCGCTGGATTCAAGATTCCCACTGCAGGCTGCTCTCGACCAGGACGTGGGTGAAAACTACATCCAGAGCTATAACATTTCCCCCAGCAGTCACTTTGCCATCGAGGTGCGCGATCGGGAGGATGGAGTGAAGTTTGCTGAACTGGTGCTGGTGAGGGAGCTCGACAGAGAGGTGGAGGACTCCTACACACTCGAAGTAACTGCAACTGATGGAGGAGTGCATGCAAAGTCCGGATCAATGATTGTAAATATCAAAGTGCTGGACTTTAATGACAACAGCCCGACGTTTGAGCACAGCTCCCTGAAAGTTGAGCTGAATGAAGACTCTCCGGTAGGTCACCGAGTTGTCAAAGTGCACGCTTTTGACCCGGATGACGGTGTTAACGGCGAGGTGATGTACGCCTTTGCTGACGGGTTATCAGCAGAAGTTGGACGCCTTTTCCACATCGATCCTTACACCGGGGACGTGACCTTGAAGGCGCTGGTTGATTTTGAGAAAAGGAGGTCATACGAGCTGAACATCAGAGCCTCAGATTCGGGCGCAAACTCCGTCCCGTCCAGCTGCAAAGTTGTGATCGACATCGTGGACGTGAATGACAATGCGCCTGAAATCAGCATCAAACCGATGACTTCCAGCAGTGATGGAGTCGCCTACATCACAGAAGCTGCAGCCGCGGAGAGTTTCGTGGCTCTGATCAGCACCTCGGACAGAGACTCTGGCTCCAACGGGTACGTGCGCATCAGCCTGCTCGGGCACGAGCATTTCACCCTCCAGCAGGCGTATGGAGACTCTTTCATGGTTATAACCAGCGCTATTTTAGACAGAGAGAAGATCCCAGAGTATAACCTGACCGTGGTCGCAGAGGATCTGGGGAGCCCACCCTTCAAAACAGTCAGACACTACACCATCCGTGTCACAGATGAAAATGACAACCCCCCTCTCTTCAGTAAGTCAGTTTACGAAGTTTCAGTCCTGGAAAACAATATACCAGGTTCATATGTGACCACTCTTGTAGCCAGAGATCCAGATGTGGGAAAGAATGCCAAAGTCTCTTACAAAATCATAGATTCAGAGGTGCCAGGAGGATCTCCAGTGTCCACTTATGTTTCTGTGGATCCACTCTCAGGTTCCCTGTACACTTTAAGGTCGTTTGACTATGAGACTCTTCAGCAGATAGAGTTGGTCATCCAAGCTGAAGACAGAGGTTCACCCTCTCTTTCAAGCACATCCACAATCAGGATTAGAGTCGTGGATCAGAATGACAATTTCCCATACTTCACCTTCCCCGTCCTTTTGAATGACTCCGCTGATATTCCCCTGCCTTTCAATGCACCTGCCGGCTATCTCGCCCTTCGCGTCTCAGCTGAAGATGAGGACGAGGGAGTGAACGGCGAGCTCTCATACCAAATTGTGCAAGGTGACCCAAAGCTTTTCACAATGAACAAAGACACGGGAGAGATTGCTTTAAAACAATGGCTGACAGCTGAAATTGGAGACGTGCTGGAAATGAAAATCGCTGTGAGTGACAATGGCAGGTCCCCACTCACTAGCAGTGCCACTATTAGGTTTGTCATCTCAGACACAGAGCCCTCTCAAGACCAAGTCGTCATTGTGTTGCGGTCAAGTGATGAAGAAGGCTCCAGCTTGGACGGCTCACTAATTGTCATTATTATGCTCAGTGGGGGTTGTGCGTTTTTGCTGATTGCAATAGTGGTTGTTGTTGTCACATGCAAACTCAGCTGTGGCGGAAGAGACCGTGGCTCCAAGAGGCAAGCGTGTCACAGCCTGTTTGACACGGGGCCCATGCCCATGCTCGGCTCAACAGAACCAAACATATACACCGGCCAGGGAGGCTTCTTTCACGAGAGAACCTCTTCGTCTCTGGATGATTCCTGCCTGTATGAGGAGAGGAGTGGTGACTCAGAGACAAAGGTGAGTCAACTAGAGTATTTTTGTTTTCATCTTTTTATTTTCATATGCATATGATGCTCCTGAGTGCTGCCTTGATCTTTATGCCAGAAATGGAAGCTAAGCTCCCTGCTGTCATTTTGTTTGTTCTCTTAGATGTTTCTACCCTCCAAGCATTTCCAAACAACATCTGTGTGGCAAGGTGACAAATACTGCTTGCAAGTGAGGTAAGACAACTAAATGTAATTTTTTTTTTCTCTATGCTTTGTTCACAGTCAAATTTCACTGAACAAAGAGGGTAATAATTAACATGCACCATGCATACATTTTTGTTTGTTTGTGGCATTCCTGTGGAATGAGGTTAGCTGGGTGGGCTAAAGACAGGCCCTGTATGTGAAAAAAAAAGACATCAATAATCAAGCTAATGTGGTGCAGTGGTGGCTCATACTGTATCTGTTGATTGTATTTGCAGTGGCATTGGCAACACCGACCAGCTGAGCGTGAAGGACAGTGGTAAAGGGGACAGTGACTTTAACGACAGTGACTCTGATATCAGTGGCGACGGAGGCAAGAAGAACTTCAGTACCTTCCAGCCTAGGCTAAAAAGTGAGTTTTCCGCTTGGATTTGACACCGCACGCTATTGAATTCAACACAAACATTCACCAGAATGACAAAAATGATCAATGGTAGTAATGTAAAATCTGAACCAACAATTTCTCATCCTTATTTTTATCTATTTCACTTGTATTTTAGGTTCATCCAGTGCTGCTAACAGCTTGTCTGGGGATTTTCAAGGCACCTACTGTGCAGTACCACCACAGAGCTTCAGACCCCCCAGAGACAATGCATACACAATAGGCTTCTCCGCCGCACCAGTATTCAACAATCCTCATGGCTTTCACCACTCTTGGATGGATTCTGGTTATGGCACAAATTGTCCTAAATCAAGAAGCAGCATGCAGACTTTCTCCAGGACTGGGACCCTTCCTTCTTATTTCCCTCAACAACATCGCAATGCTGGTGTTGGAGGGCCTGAAATCCACAAGCAGAGTCCAAATATTGTAACTGTGACTACGCCATTAGAGGTTGCAACTATCTTTTAAAAACTGTGCCAATGAGGTCGTAAAGATGTACCTGGAAGATGTAAAATTTTGTAAAACAGGGTATTTCTAGTTAACTGGTGTATGCATTTTTTATTATTATGAAACATATTATCTTTAGTAAGTTATACTGTATTCTATAATGCACTATGGTGTTTTCTTTTTCCAATAAAAGTATGTTTGAAATCATGAAAAATGACATTTATTCAACAAATTCCTGAAATATGACAACACGACCAACACAGCGAGATCAGAAAATACATCACTTTAATTGAGGAATAATTGTGTTTTGAAGATAAATAATTAATCCCATGCTGATTGAAACTCCAGTCTGAATTTGTAAACGTGTAGAACACATCCCCCAGTTTGAATCTACATGATCAGAACTCCAGTCAGTGATGATCAGATGTAAAATCTCAAGCTGCTCCATTACCTGGGAGACTGCCTTTGAAGACTCCTGGTTGCTGGATTGAGTTTCTTGCATGCAAATTTGAGAGCAGAGCTGATGCTGAAGTGGAAAAGTAAAAACCATTATTTTTACAAAAATCACGCTGTGTACTGTCACACCTGCTTCAGCTCCTCTAAATAATTTACATCACACTGTAAACAACACAGTACAACACAAATTAGGTTGCTTGACTGACAGCAACTTGCTGCAATGAGGGGCAAATATTTAGCTCTTTTATTTAAATCTAACTGAAAAATATACACTGGATCAAATAACCTCATGTGTCTCTTCCTTTCAATACTCTGGCATTGCTTGCCCAGCTTTTCTGTTACATTTGTAAAACTGGTCACTGTTATTATGTTTAATTTAACCATGAATATGTAGGGCAAGAGCAAACTGTCTCTGGTCCCGAATGATTTATTGATGAGACACTGATGAGTTAAAAAACCATAACAAACACTGCCCTAGATGCTGGTTATTAGTTGTTGAGCTTATATAGGTACCAGCAGTATACAAATGCTATATAATTTACATTATTTTCTTACTTATATCTCCCAAAGTAGAGCAGCAACATCATTTTATGCAAGTAAATCCAGGACTCAGACGCAAAAAAAAAAAAACAACCTAGAAAATCTGTAACTGAATTATGCAAGATAAAATGAATTAAATACATCTCTCAATCAAGGGGTGATGCCCACAGGGAAGTGCATTGGTTTTTATCAACATGTTTAAATGTACAGGCCTGCTTTAATATTGCTTTTTAATCACAGTTTTAGAATCTGCTCTCAAGCTGAACTGAAAATGTACATTTTAAACAATGTTAAATACCTGCTGACTTTCATCATCCGCTCATGCACGAATCTGTCACAGGATTCTGTCCTCATTATTTTTAAGGTCACTTTAAATGAGCCAGTGATGTATGAAAGCAAATGAGACAAGAGTAAAGGGTTGTTACAAACTACATAATAGCCATCTAAGGGCCAGTCTTGAAGAGAAAATAAATAGTTTCCAAAACTCCTGCCAAGGAAGAGCTATCAGTGGAAGCTGATGGTAGACTGAGCCATTATTTTTTTTTCTCCTTTCTGTTCATCTGCAGGAAAGGGGACTAAGAGCAGCGCTCATTTGCATAAGCATAAATACCTGCTTTTTTGGGGGGGTTTGATAGCTGTGATAAAAGCTGGAATAGAGTGGATTAGATGCCTTTTTCATCACTGAAAAGCACTAGAGAGTTCTCACACGTTACCACAATACGCCTCATTAATAGAGGACAATGTTCAAAAACTACATACCTTATTTAAGCTGATCATCTTTTTTTATTCAATACTCGTGGTCGGCAAAGTCACCACAGTTTTGAAATTGCAAAGTTAATAACTTTATTTGAAACAGAGAATCCACTGAGGATTCAAGGCCACGCGGTACAAACGGCAAGCAATAAGAAAGAAGGTCATATTTGTGCCCCCAGTGATGTGCACTGGTCTGACAGATAGCCAATTGCACAGAGAGGAAAAATGCATTTATCAATCAATACAATATGATTCCCTTCATTATTGCTTTATATGCTCTTTGTAGGTCAAATAGTTGTGCATTGACCTGACAATTTGTGCCACAAGGTATATTCATCTGCACAGTTTGGTACAAAATGTGCGCCTGTTTGAAAAGCCATTGCTGGCAGACAGCGTGTTCATTCACATCCAAATGGACTTCACATTAATGTCCTGCAGCAGCTCTCGCAGCACATTTGAAATCTCCCCAGGTAATACAAAATGAGTGTTTTAGAGCCGGTTTCCAGCTCATCAGTAGTCCACTGACAAATGTGTCAGATCTGCACACGTCTTTTCTAGCCTCTGCACCTGTTGGCATTGGGTGTATTTTTGACAAATGGTTAGCTGTATGACTGTGATTATGCTTTTATGGCCTTTTAGCATCTCATCTTTAAGACTCAAGTCCCCAGTGTACCCAGTGTGTAAAGATGGAGCCTTTCTGAATCGATGTCATTTGGCGCTTCGGGCCCGTCCCACAGTACAATGTTTTTTTTGTACTATTCGCACCTCATCTTCATCTTTGTCTCAACTGCCAAGTGTGGATATTGACTTTTGGATTTTTTGAATTGTGGGGCTGGTGTGTGAAAAAATAACACCATTTGTTTTCCATTTGACAGTTTGTCTGGGAGGAGAAGTTTTGTCTTTGTTCGTCTCCCATTAAGACGTTGTCTGCTTTATTTACAATAAATTATATCAAACTGTGTTCACTCCCACATCGCTGTTTGATAATTTGGAATGGTTAAAACATCAGACAAAAGTTTCTATTAAATTATGAGATGTTATCACTGGGGCCTTTTCATTTTCTGTACTTTAGTCTTTTGTCACCTCAACATAGTCATGCATCGTGAAAGAAAGCGTACAAACACATTTTACATTGTGGGTTCTGTCTGATCACTGACAGACAAAGACCTCGCTTTAATGGATTTTCCAAGCCAGTAGATGTTAGAAGTAATTCAAAGGAATAGTTTGATATTTTGAAAAATATGCTCACTTACATTGTTGCTAATAGAGAAGACTGACACCACTTTCATGACAGCCCATTCAAAATTAAGCTAGAGTGGCTAGTTATCTTAGCTTAGCATAAAGACTGAACGGAGATAGCTTGGCTCTGGAGATATCCGTATTGTTTATTATCAGTTATTTGGTGAATGAAACAAACAATATTTAAGGTAATTGGTGAGCTTTAGATGTGCTGGCAGGTGATTTGTGTTCCCTTTAATTAGCACCAGGCTAGCTGTTTCTGCCTGTTTCCATTTTCTATTTGCTAAATTTAGCTAACCGGCTGCTCTAGCCAACTTCATTAAAGGACACACAAGATAGGTTTTGATCTTATCATCCAACTCTTGGCAAGAGAATAAATCTAATTCCCTAAATGTCAAATGATTTCTTTAACCTTACATTCACCTATCAAGGACATGCTTTCCTCGTTTTTCTTGGTCATTCAAATGACTCAACAAATATTTGAAATTTTATATTCTAATCTGAGCCGAGAACACAGTTTTTCTTTGCCTGCCAGACCTTTTGAATCAGTCCGCCCACTCCACCGAGTTGACTGATGTGTAACGAGTTGACAATTCTGTCTCATATCAGGCAACCGTTTTTTGCACTATGCCAAATTATGTCATATGCCTGCGCCTGTGATAATACAAAGCTGTTCAAATGGGAGTCTATGGTTTGAATCACAACCACCAAACTGTCCACTCTATTAGACATGTCAGAGCATCAGACTGTGGTCACAGAGCGCTGCC
Organism: Sciaenops ocellatus; assembly: GCA_033000465.1. Lineage (NCBI taxonomy): Eukaryota > Metazoa > Chordata > Actinopteri > Sciaenidae > Sciaenops > Sciaenops ocellatus. Next base: position 8,391,558 of record CP136868.1, read on the forward strand.
CTCAGCTGCACTGACTGCCGCTATTCCTGCATCTTTACACGTGGATCTGAACTAATGCAAGGTATTATTTTGATTCTGAATTGTCGCGCTTTATCTGTGCAGTACTGTAGCTGCCTTGTCATATGAATATGCTAAAGAATGTCTCTTAAGATATGTAGGTACATTTGTTATATTTGCATAAATTAGATTAAAGTAGACCTATACTTAAAGTAAGGAAGGCTTATTTTTATATTTTTCTGAATTCAGTCAAAGACATTAAGAAATATTAGCTGCTCAGAATACGGTTGGACAAATAAATTGCTCATTTTATCTTCATAGAAGCATTCACTTTCACCAGAAAACAACCTATTTTAACCTATTTTAAAACGTATAATTTTTGGTTCAAGGTTAGCTACTGCACTATCACTTCGCTCTTATTAAAGAGTGATATTAACACATTGGAGAGTCTAGTTTTCAAAACACAGTAATTATTAATATTACATTATGGTGTGATATTAGCTATTCTTAGAAATGGAAAGTGCTACTAAGACCGAACATGTTATAGCTCTTCAATTATAATCTGGCAGTAATTTTAGTTCTGAACAGACGTTTTAACAGTTTCTGTTTCTTCTTTTTGCTGCTGTGTTTGAACTTAGTAATTCGACTTGATTGATTTGACATATTTACTGCTTTAATATGATGTGTTAGATCTTTTTTTTTTATCACTTACACGGATAATGACTACGAGGGAGAAGAAGTACAAAAACTAACATCTGTTCATCATGGTAAAAAAATAGAACCAAAATTTCAAAGCGAATGTTGTCAGATATGATGCAGAAGTCTTCTAGCCATTTCAGCTACCCCATCAATCATAACTGTTCTTACATTATTATTGTAGGTTTTTCTTACATTTATAAATGCTCAAAACAAGCACAAACAAGTACAATGGCACACGTTCATTAATTATTTGGATTTATTTCTCCGGGTGATATAAAGCAAAACTGGTTTTGTTGGGAGTAAACAAGTTGCACAACTGTACCTTAAATCAAACATCATTTGCTATGTTTGTTTCTGTGCCGATATGACATATGTGAGGCAAACATAGATTCATACAGGAAAATATTACGACCTGATTAATCAGTACTGTATGTAACCTAAAGCAGCACTAAAGAACATTACCAATGTCTGTCTGGTCTATTTGAGTTCTTATGCACCACTAGGGGGAAACATCTTGCTATTCAACCTTAAAACATTACCGGCCCAGACATCACTCACGGATCATAGCTTTATAAGCAGAAACCTGGATAAAATGTGATATTACAAACTAAATAGCATATAGAATCTATTCACATCGTCGCTGGTTCTTTAGTCCTTGAGAATCTTTCTTTGCTCTCTCTTGCTATGCTACTACAAAGCGTCAGTGAGTCGGTGCTGTTTCAGAATTATGCCACGTGCTGTCACCAATAGGTTCAGCAGCATTGTCCTATTTAAGGGCTACACGTCATTTATTTTTTTTAGTCTAAGGTGGCATCATCTGGAAGGTTAAGGACATGCTGCATTCAAGATTGGTGAACAAACAAAGGATGAATAGCGTCTGAGGGGATTCAACAATCAGAGCATAGAGTGCTCATTCTCAGCTGAAGCACATCTACAAGCCATTCAGCGCCACGAATCCCATATTCTGCTCTTTGATCTCTATCCTAAACAGAACTATGAAACAAACCCACACACAGTATGGAAACAAATTAACATTTGTGTTTTTGCCTTCACTGTAAATCATATTCATCCTCCTAGAAACATCGGAGATAACTAGTTCACATTCCTCGTGAGCATATTTACAATACTGTATAACAAATGCACAAAGTCCTGATTGGGCTTGTAGACAGGATGAGCTGTTATTATGCGTCTTTATGAAATAACAGCATGCATGGGTGAACAGAGTATTCTGAATGTTACCTCAGTGACAGAAGAGGCAACAAAAAATAATGATAAACATAAATGATCTCCCTTTAAGCCTCTTTGTTATATGGCGTCTGTATAAACCAAATCAACTGCTGAATGTTTCATCTCATCAACGGCCATACGAATATTAATTTAGTTTATTGCCGCATAAAATGTACACATGGAGTGAGTGCTGCTTTCCCACCTCTGTAGCAAGCTGGTTGACCTCTGTCTTAAAACAGTAATGGCAGTGCCTGCAGTTCTCTATCTGCAGAGAGTGTCAGCTCACACATAGAGCTTTGGTCCTGAGCTGATGATGATAAATCTGTGCCAGTTGTTCACCAGTTGATTGTGGTTTACTGCTGAGCCGGTAGAGTGTCTCATTGTGTCAGTGCGGGCCGTCATGGAGACAGCTGCCAAAGGAAACACAGCTTTTATGCTGCTCTCTGCTATATGGAAGAGAAAATTAGGGAGAGGGAGAGAGAAAGAGAGAGAGAGAGAGAGAGAGAGAGGAGAAAGAGAGGGGAGAAAGGGAGCACAGAATAATATGTTGCATCAATCAGTCTAAATGACTTGCTTATGTAATTAGCTAACAATGTTTTGTTTCTCCGGTTCCCTGAAGTTATTAGTGGTTCACAGTTAACCTTGAAGTAATTGGAAAGGCTCCGTTGATGTTTCCCTATCTGTATGGGACTGACAGTTTATTTTTCTTCTGTGGATGACTTCCCTCCTCTTTCATGTTGCTACAGTATTTATGAATTAGTTTCCTGTCACTTTACAGTACAGTCTAATACTAATTGGTGGTGAGATATATTGGTTATTCACATCCCACTAGGTGGCATGCCGTCTTCCTTCCTTCCCGACATTTACATGACTGAGAATTGTCAAAACTAATAACATGGTGTTGCTCTAGTAATGCTGCTGCACAAATTACACCTTCCTTGAAAATGGCATAATCTCTAACATAAATTTAAACAGTAACTCTGCAGCTACCGCTTCTCCAACTAGTGCCTGACATTTTAATTTGATGCTTCATCTGCAATTAGACATGCACTGCATGGCCATTGACTTATTTTTATTTAGTGAGAATCAAACATTCACTTGGACCCCTCTTAATTTAAAAGGAGAGACTGGGCCAGACTCTGTGCAGAGGTTTTACCCTCAGTTCTTATTAAGAATTAATAAGTTGGACAGTGTTTCACTGAAAAATGAAAAATGAATTTAGCTGTCATGGTGTTGTTGACTACCGTATCAGTGGCATGCCATAGGACACAATCACCAGGCAGCTGGTCTGACTGTCGATGGAAAGACTGGATGTGTTGTCACAAACAAGAAAGAGAGAAAGAGAGAAAGAGGAGCTCTGCATGTGAGAAAGTCTGCTCATCATTGTTTGAATTTGTGAAAAAGAAAAACAACCAAAGACAAAAAAAAAAAAAAAAAAAAAAGCAATCAGTTAGGGAGCATCTTGGAATATTTGCGTAGCTGATGCTTTGCTCAGTTTTGTTCCATTTCTATTTCACACAGAAAAATGCGGAAAAATGTTATGTCCTTTTTAATTTTCTGATAGTCCCTTGCCTCAGTTGGGCCACTTTGCTGGATAGATATCTGCCCGAGAAGTTAATTTAAATGACTTTTTGAGGATGGTGATTGATCCACTGCATACTAAATAACTTTCCCCGCCTGAGATAAAGTGCCACTGCAGAAAGAATAAGGAAATGTCATGAGCTCTCCTAAATCACACCACTATTATAACTAACTGTTATCATTGTCTCCATCTACTCATGTAAGCGCTGTTCATAGCGTGGCTCTCACCTCCCAGTAATCCCATACAGAATACAGAAATCATTAGCTGTCAACATCATATATCTTATAATGAATTTATTTTGATTTTTTAAATTTTTCAAGGGCTTTTGATTCATCTATATTATCAAAACAAAAAGGTGCTTTGTTTATTCTTTTCTCTGGGATTGTCAGCGATCGTAGACGCCGTGGCAGGTTTTCTTTTGTTTACCCTGGAAGATCACCGCCTGGGTCATATTAGAAATGTTTACTCCTCCTGTCAAAGGATAAGTTGTAAATTTTAGCTCACAGGAAATGAAAGATGTAGTGGCATGCGGAGTACAGACACCAAAGTAATGTCACCTTGAGTGAGCATTTCTCTTGTCTGGACTGGCAGGTGATATCAGAGGATAAACTCCATTTTGACCTTGTGCTCACTCATCACAACAAAAACACAAGAGAAGAACCAAAAAAAAATAAATAAATAAATAAAAACACGCCCGTCACATTTCAAATATTATTGCTTCAGTCAGCTGATATCACCCGGCACGGCTGCAGATAACTGCACTTCATTCTGTCTGGAGCAATGGATGGCTAGGTTTGATGTTAACACTGTTATTAAAAATGCAAAAAAACAACCAAACATATCTTCATTAACATTCAGTGCCATGAAGGTGTGATTGATTCCATCATCAACCAAGTCATTTTCGTGGCCAGCATAGGAACATCAAACACCATGACCTCCATTATTTCCCCTTTGAAATTGCATTCACTTTATTCGCCTCTCCGGCTCTCCAATACCTTGAATCATTTCTCCTGGGAGGTATTTTTTTCTAACCTGCTGCTTCTCTGCCAGTCCTAAGAGCAGTGTAACCAGCAATTCTCTCACACTGTATGTGGGACACTTGAGCTAAGAGTGAGACGAGGCATCTGGCACAACCTTCATGAGACTGCGCACTAGATTCAGCTCAGTGAAATTTAGACAGGAGGCCCCAGAAATAAAAGTGGCACACATGTTATATTTATCTTGATAATATATGGATCTTTTGTGGCACAAATCAAACTCTTCAGAGTTTGAGAAAACAGTTAAAAATAGATTGAAACATTTATATGTTAAGTTTATTCTGAACTTGGGGATTCCCAACGCCTCATAGATACACAGGCTTTATACGTTCTATGACTCTCAAAGAAACAGTTTGAGATTGCTTTCTTTCTGAGTGTTTGATGAGAATATTGATATCACTGCCTGTGCTTAAAGTCTGGAGCTGAAGCCAAAGGAAATTAGCTTAGCTGAGCAGAAAGACTTGAAACAGGTGGACAGCTAACATAGACCAGCACCAGCACCTCTAAACCTCACTAATTAAAACAATGTGTTTAATTAGTTTAATATAAATGCAAACCGAAATGTAAAAAAACGATTATTTGTCTTTGACTTGGCTACCTGGAGTTTTGTCATCTCATTGAAGGTACCAGACAGTCAATGAGGATGGTGCACAGAAGTGCTGGGTGGACAGATAAACAAATTGTTACATCACAACTAAAAAAGTGGTTAAAGTGGTAAATATTTCATCTTTTCCAGTGCTTACGCTAAGCTAATCACTTCACGGTTCCGACGCCATCCTTGCATGGACACGAGTGATACCATTCTTACTTTTTTACCTCCTACCACAAAAGTAAATAAAAGTTTTTTTTACCCAAAATGTCAAACTATTCTTTCAAATTTTCTACAAAATGACCAAAGTGGACCAAAGCTAAAAGGTCCATGTTTTGTTTCCTTCTTCAAAATCTAAGTGCTACACTTCAGAGCACATTTATTATTAGTTACATTTTCTGGTTGATTTTTGGAATCGCGTAGCCCTCCTCAAATGCTACATTGAACATTTGACCAAATAGCAACTCTTGGTCTACTTACTAGCAATTTTCTAGAGCTTTCAGCTACATCTGTCTTCATCAGCAAATTGAGTGTTTTTAGTTTTGTCATGAAATTGACTAAATTGACATCACGTGACCGTGAGTATGAAGCTCATCAAAACCCATCTCGGTTCAAGGATGATCTCTATAGTATGAGATCTTTCTTTAGCCGTCCGCAAACTCCTGGTTGATGACCTATGACTTCTTCCCAGTCGATGCTGCAACCAGTTTTAGTCTAGTGTTCACAGGCGGCAGTTCATAGATTGTTTACTCAGTCTCTTGTCCGGGACCTTTGCCATTTTATCGACGCACTGCTCCACCAAGCTGTCACATGGCATGCTGTACACGACTAACTTCGTTCCAGGGGAAGTCCTATCTTTAGGGTGTACCAGCAGAGATCTTAGGTAGATGACATAGCAAAATACTGACTCATCCACACTCCCAGGGTTGATCTGGCTGGTAAATTGGCTGGCTTGGTTGCTTTTCCAGCTGGTGTTGAGAAGCAGCTGGATACATGCAGCGTCACTAGGTTGCAGCTGGCTGGTTATCCTTAACTTGCGAGCTTGGTGTTGAGCTTGTTATCGCTAGCAAATCATGAGTGGATATGTTATTTATAACTTGCCGAATTACTTCAGGTAAAGTGGTCCATGATACCAACCTATGTTTTGAGACAAATGGTGTTGATTTTAGCCAACAATAAATGACAGAACAAAGTAAATATAACTATCGATCACTTTCTACTATCCAAAAGCAGTGCAAAGCAGGGGCCAACTACCTAACTGTAACCAAAGCTAAGCTGGGTATTATTGGCTGGCTGACTGTGGCTTGGCTGCACAGCATGGGTCTGGCATTGGTGGCTTCATACTGTTGGCTGATTTGCAGACAGCTAGCTAGTTAACATCATGGAGCCAACGGTCCAAATAAAATAGAGGAACATTACAGAACATTATTCTAAATATGATTGTAATTTATTTTTTCAGTATTCAGTGTTTGTTTCAGTATTCAGTCTCATGGATGTCATTTCATCCATCATCCTTGCAGATACCCAGGATGTCATTATTATTATTGTCATCATTAACAGAATGTTGCATAGAGAACGTTTGTGATATCCGTATGAAAGACTCTTTCGGTCATTGTGTGCTTTTAAGCTTAATTGTTTTTAAATTTGAGCAGCAAATTGTTTTTGGAGCCTCTGAAGCTACATGGTAGGTTGTAGATTATTGAAGTTTAACAAGTTAGGGCATGAGGTCATTACTGAGCTGAATAATCAATGTATTTCTGTTAGGGTGATTCTTCATGACAACTGCAATACTGTAATCTTTGCAGTTCAGGCGCCCAGGCTATTTACAATTACCTGACTCATTTGTAATACAAATCCACATTCCTTAAGAAAGCCTGCGTGATTACATGGTAAACGGTATAGATTGGCTGATATATTAACACGTGCGTGTGTCTTTGGTCCCTAATGTGACCAGAGGCACATAATAATGACTTTAATATATTGTATTATAGTATTATGCTAAATAGTTTGATCTGGAGCCGTAGAGCCTAAAAACTGAACATGTCTGACCTACTGACATTTTGGTTTGCTCAAAAGGAACTCGCCTTCTGGCAAATATCGCTGTATGTTCAGAGTCTGCCTTTCATTTATTGTCAGTGCAGAAACCCAAAAGATTGTTACTGCATCACAGGTTATGCCATTTGTTTTCTTGTTTCAAAATTGTATTCATGAGTCCAGTCACAAATGTTTTATGTGAATTGAATGTGAATTCTGTTCCAGAAAGTACCCGTTGGTTTTACAATCCTAATGTGTTTTGTGTTTGGATCAGAGCAATGTATTACACGCTTGTTTTCCAGACTGATTGATGAGCAGGTAATTTGCGAGTTGTTGTTTTTTTTTGCTGCATATTTGCATAAACCCTTTAAAAGGCACAGTCTCAACAGACAGTCACACTCTTAGCTTCTTCCCCCACAAATGCAGATTAGGTTCAGAATTTATTAAACCCATCTTACCGTCCTCCAACCGAAACACCACTGGATGCTATGAAGAATCCAAACTGCTTTCAAGTCAGACTTTCAGTTTTTATAATTTGGCAGAGGGTTGACTTAGCTCCTGGAGCCTCAGAGAGTTTCTCCACAAATCTAATGCAAAAACATCAACTCTTTAACTCGTACACTCTGGAGAGCAAAGCTCGACTCCTGAGTTTTGATTCAGAATTGAAATGTTGTAGAATTGGCACGTTGACCCTTGAGGATTTGCATTCACATGCAAATCCACAGCTGGTCTGTAGCAAAAATAATTTATTCGACATGTATCATGATAACAAGGCTTGTGAGATGTGTGAGGCTCCTTTTGTTGCAACCACAGTCAGGCCAGTAGCTCTGCCTGTAAAGGTGGATGAGACCCACATGATAAGTGTCAACCTACAGAAAGGCTGGAATAATGGCCACTATAGATAGATGGCTATACTGCTTAAAGAAGCCAGAAACACTAGAGTGTACAGGCTAGAAAAGCTTGATTATATATATATATATTTCTGAATGGTCTTTTGTGGTTTTGGATTGAACAAAGTCCTCTTTACAAACAGGTATTATTTTGTATGAATGGTTTGCAAAAAAGTAATGTTTTATGCATGGATAACAAAATGCTGCACAATACTTCAACCAGAATGAAAACCAAAAGAGCAGAAAGAGACCAAGATCACACTTAAATAAAAATCACCAGTCATTGGTAAAATAAATTGGAACCATAGCATCAAAATCTGTGCAGATTTAAATAGGAACAGGTTCTTTCTCAATGACAAGGGCACAGTGATGTCTGTAACAAGCTGGAATTAACAGGCGTGTTGCTTTAGCAAAGCTATTCTTAAAAATTCAAAATAGAAATAGAAGGCTAGTCCAGGGTCAGCACCGCTGGAACTGGATCACAGAACATCAGCTGAACATATTATGGACTGACAAATCACACTTTATACCTATTCAATCTAACCACAGCAGAGGGCCAACATATTTAGAGCCTACCTGTACCGCTGTGGTTCGATAATAATCTCGGGGTCATTTACACTTTTCTAGACTGGAAAACAAATTCAAGGAAGGACACAGCCTCAAGAACATGTCACTCTGGATTTTACTGTATAAGTGTGCAATGAAGGAGCTAAATAAGTTCCTAAAACAGCTGGGCACTGTGGTTTTTAGCAAACATGACTCCAACGACAGGGTTTGTTTTCATTTGTTAGAGGCTATTTTCAGTCATGGATTAATACACATTTGATATGCCAGTGGCTTATTACAGCAGGATTTACTGAAAATAAACAAAGGAACAAGTCTATTGCCATACTAGACGAAATAACTTTTTAAACAGCCCAAGTTCAACGAGCATGCACATTTCCCAACTTGCCCCTAGTTATACTGAGCCATGCATGTCAGTTTTATCTGCTGCACTTTCAAGGTGTCCCATTGTGCCAGTGACCTGATAGAGCGCAGAAGAATTTAATTTTGTTTTAGGTTGGTCAAAGCGTCAGAAAATTACATGCAACAGCAAACGTCTCTCTCTCGAAACAATGTCCTGGTCACTCTGGATATACTCATTGTATGCTCTGCGGATTACTGTGAAATTGTTTCTGAAAAACGTGCTGCGAGTGAGCTTTAAATGATATTTTACTTCCATTTTATTGGGCTGGCTTTCCAGCGACAGATTTTTTGACACACACCTTGTGTGTGAACTGACCCTTTAAATTGGGTGCTCAGGAGTACATGGATTATGCAGGCATATGGATCATTATCACAAAGTAGAAAAGTAGCAGACGACACACGATAGTGTGCTATAGAAATTGTACAGCGATATTTATTTATCATATGCAGTACAGTGGTGGTGGTGGCAGTAGGATTAGTATTTAATTAGCCAACATTTTTTGTGTTTACTTTGATAATCCTGCAGTTCTTTACACATCTTCATTTTTTCTCTATGACTCATTAACATTCTTAAAATCCTGTTTAACTCTTCGAAAAACCTTCCTTTACGTGTTGTTTTATGTGTGAAATTAACATGTTTGCACAATGTCTCGTGGTGACATTTATTCTAAGCAGAACTTGCTCTCTCATGCATCTACTCTGCGGCAAAACTCTGTGACTTGTGTTGATGATCATTCCCACTCACCACCATCAGTATTCCAGTGTGCTGCTTGAGGTGTGGTGCAACCATCAACGGGCGCAAAAACAGAATGATAAACAACTTAATCTCACCTCTAATCATGCTTGTGCGGGGTGGTAAGTGAGTCACATGAAAGAGATGCCAAGATATTGCATGCATGCTGAAATGAGCATAGCTGCTCTTTTGTCATTTCAACCTCTGTGCGAATTACAACAGGTATGATTTTACACCAACTGCATAATGTGCTTTCAAGTAAAAATCAATTCGTCATGAAACAACCAATGAAACCCGAGTGTTTTTTACTGCCAACAAAAGCAGGAGAGATTGCGGTTCATTCTGGGGCAGGTGTGGTGGTCTCATTAGAGAAAGTTATCCATGACAAAGTCGTCAGCTTCGACAAAAACAAGACAGTCAAAGCCACACATTAGGAGGTGGCCTATTTATTATGGATATGAACCACCCTCTCATTCAGAGTTCAGATCATATTAAATGGTATGACTGTGACAATACAGACACAATTGTCAATAGCAGTCCTTTCCTGAGGTTTTAACATAGAGTGAATGATAATTAGTTTCTCTTTGTTGTCCTTATCTCTTACCTGCAGAAATGGCCAATTTATGCAGGCTGCACCCTGGCCAGGCAAAGTTGATGCTCCCTAGAGGAGGAAAGCAGCCATGTTTCAGACAATGAAAATGAACTCACAGACAACTCAAGGTTGATTTAGATCCTGGGCAACATGGAATTAAATGAGTAACCAGGCCACGCGGTTCTTGCCCTATTGTTGACTCAGCTTCCTCTTAGAATTACTCGCACAGGGTACCTACGATCACCGAGGAGCCCTGTGCCTCACTGAGATGTGGTCAAGTGAGAATAAAAATGCAAATGTCATATTGTTGAAATGCTGAGTGAACTAAATGTCAGTCCATCTTTTCAAAATGAGATACGAGATTGATGTGGATAGACTATTGGAAGCAAGTGTGATAGCTGCAGAAGGCAGGTTATACCAACAGCTGTGATATTTGAGCTGTGGAATAAGCCTTTTTTTTCAGAAGCATAGGTAATTCTCTTATGTCCTTTAGAGAGATTATCCCAAAAACACCCACAGTCTGTCTTTTATTTTATCTTCTGGCTCAAAAACGATAACAGGGTACAATACAGGAGACAGGTGGTATTGTTTTCAATTATTGATAAGAATCTTTAGTTCTGAATATCCAAAGAGCTCCATTGACAGTGAGAACATACCACTCTGAGGGGAAAAAAAGCTAGTTAATCTTTCAAGATAAATGTATCACCTTTAATTTTACATTTTTTTCACACTGCAATGTCCACATGATGCACTTCTCCCATAGACTGACCACTTGTCAAGTGGTTCCTGCACCTACTACATCCCAGCCGAACACATTTCATCGATCTATTCATAATCCCTAGTTCACATCCACATGTATCAGGAGCAACATCCACCAGCACGTTCTCCCTCTGATGCTGCTGCTGCTGCTGCTGCTCTGTGCGCGCACATCAGTAAATGAATCACGTAGCACTAGAACAGCCCTTCTTCATGCGATCTTGCCAGACCTATTGGAGAAACCCCCCCAAGGCAAGATCTGTCACCGTTCACTCATTTGCTGGAAGACGATCAGAAACTATGTTAAATGCACCAAGAAAGACAGTGGAGTGTGTTATAAAGGCGTCGAGAGGATTCCGGTCAGATCTCACTGCGAAGGGAGCAGGTTTCAACAGTTGACGCGGAGAGAACTGAGCGCAGGAAAAGCGATTAATTTTGATTATCTGAAATCTTCCAGCACCACGTTTTCGCCCCTTTTTTTTGGCAACGTTCACGGGGGGGCAGTGCAGATGAGCATTGTCCGAATGAAGGATGTAAGAGCACTGGGTCCAATTGGACTGGATTATGGGATTACTGGACTGATTATAGGACAATCATCGGGCAAAAAGTCGCAACCGCGCTGTAGATGCTCTTGAATGACGGGAACACAAAAGGTTGGACGGGATTAACAGCTCTGTATCCTGCTTTTATTCTACTTTGTGGCATGGGCAGGCTCTCTGTGCTACACGAGCAGAACCCATATGCAACAGTGTGCCGCACAGGAAAAAAAGTAAATGCATTGTGAATGGTAACATCGGACAATGCTGCATTTTGAACGGGCATGTCAGTATTTGCTGTAGCCTAGGTGTAGATGTCGCATGAGGGCAATGCGCTTTTGTAAGCTACGGTCTAACCTTCACCACAGAGATTCAAAACGCTTTAACCTTGGATGCAGTAGGGAATATTAATAGTTTATAGTCATCGATTATTCATTAAGTCCCCCTATGAGGAACAAAAAAAATAACAAAGCATTTCTCGTGCACTATGTTGAATTTGATCTTTAATTCATGCATTAGGTGTCGTCGGGCGGTCATCTTTGTTTACAGAAAGAGTTCATCATAGCCGAACGGCATGTGAAAGAGGTTAAAATACCGAGCAAAAGGCTATAACGATTCACAAATCGATTTAATACTCAATTAGTGTGGGCTCGGCGTCAACCACATGCCTGGTTTCGGTTTAGTCCTCTAGGTTTGCCGTAATCAACAGGTTGAAAGTCAACGAGGATTTTTTTCTGTCTGCTACTACCGCATATCCAGTTGAAGGGATGCGTCTCTCTGTACCCATTTTCTTTCTGCTGTGGGTTAAAGCCCTGACATTGAAAAATCTCAATTATTCTGTCCCGGAGGAGCAAGGACCTGGCACTGTTATAGGTAATATAGCAAAAGATGCCGGATATGGGACCATGGAGAGAGGGAAAAAATCCAACTTCAGAGTACTGGAGAATTCTGCACCACACCTGGTGGATGTTGACCCGGAGAGTGGACTTATCTTCACCAAACAAAGGATTGACAGGGAAACGTTATGCAGGCGCAACCCAAAGTGCCAGCTCTCTATGGAGGTGTTTGCCAACGACAAGGAAATATGCATGATCAAGATTGATATCCAGGACATAAATGACAACTCGCCCAGTTTTCCCTCAGATCATGTTAATATTGATATTTCAGAAAACGCAGCTGCTGGGACACGCTTCCCTCTGACTATTGCACATGACTCAGATTCTGGAGAAAATGGGATAAAAACCTACCAGGTCACAAGAGATGATTACAATACCTTTTCTTTGGATTTAAAAGTGAGGGGCGATGGGACTATATATCCAGAGCTGGTGGTTCAGAGACCTTTGGATAGGGAGGATCAGAGTCATCACACCCTTCTCCTCACAGCAATTGATGGAGGGGAGTATCCGAGATCAGGCTCCATGCAAATCAACGTCAGAGTGACTGATTCGAATGACAATAGCCCAATTTTTGAAAAATCTTCGTATGTGATTGAGATTCCAGAGAATTCGCCTCCTGGAAAAGTACTCATAAATTTAAACGCCACAGACGAAGACGAGGGGAGCAACGGGCAGGTGGTCTATTCCTTCACTGGATATGCATCTGAGAGAATCCAAGATCTGTTTTCCATTGACCCCAATACCGGAGTCATCAAGGTCCAGGGAGAAATTGACTATGAAGAGAATCCAATAATAGAGTTTGACGTGCAGGCTAAGGATCTTGGGCCCAATCCGATACCTGGCCATTGTAAGATTACGGTCAAAGTACTGGACAAAAATGACAACTCGCCAATAATAAGTTTTGTTTCTGTTCGGCAGGGAGCCATAAGTGAAGCGGCACCTCCAGAATCTGTCATAGCACTGGTGAGAGTGACAGATAAAGATTCTGGCCGAAATGGTCAACTTCAGTGCAGGGTGCTGGGAAATGTACCCTTCAGACTGCAGGAAAACAATGATAATTTTTACACACTGCTCACAGACAGACCTCTGGACAGGGAAATGAAAGATGAATACAATGTAACAATAGTGGCGAGAGACAATGGGATCCCTTCTTTGAACTACACTAAGTCGTTTACTGTGAAAATCTTGGATGAGAATGACAATGCACCACGCTTTACAAAGACAGTGTATGTGCTACAGGTGCCTGAGAACAACATCCCAGGGGAGTATCTGGGCTCCGTTCTGGCCCACGATCCAGATGTAGGTCGAAATGGAACAGTGTCGTACTCCATTCTGCCGTCACATATTGGAGATGTTTCAGTGTACACCTACGTGTCTGTTAATCCCACCAATGGAGCCATATATGCCTCGCGGTCTTTCAACTATGAGCAGACAAAATCATTTGAGTTCAAAGTCCAAGCTAAAGATGGAGGATCACCTCACATGGAGAGCACTTCTACAGTGAGGGTAAATGTCCTTGACGTCAACGACAATCTCCCAGTTATCATCTTACCCCTTCTGCTGAATGATACAGCAGAAATCCCAGTGCCTAGGAACGTAGGTATTGGATACATTGTGGCTACAGTGAAAGCTGTGGATCATGACCACGGAGAAAGTGGCCATTTGACCTATGAGATCACAGAGGGAAATGACGACCACCTGTTTGAGATGGATCCGATTGGAGGAGAGGTCAGGACTGCCCATGCTCTTTGGGAAGAGGTTGCTCCAGTGGTTGAGCTGGTGGTGAAGGTAACTGACCATGGCAAGCCCCCCTTATCTGCCGTTGCTAAGCTGATCATTAAGGCGAACACAGAAACGGCAGCAGGAGGGGGTTCCAGTGCGAGCGGGGAACAGCAGCACTGGGATGTATCCCTGCCCCTCATAGTTACCCTCTGCATTATCTCTGTCATGCTCTTAGCAGTCATGACCGCCATCGCTGTCAAGTCCAAGCATCAAGATAAGGAGACTGGGAATTATAACTGCCGCATGGCTGAATACTCCAATCCTCCAGTGGGGAAAGGCAAAAAGAAAAGGATCAACAAGAGTGACATCATGCTGGTGCAGAGTGAGATGGAGGAAAGAGATTCTGCGAGCCGGATGAATGTGGTGAGCAGCCCTTCGCTCATCACTTCACCAATATGTTTTGACTACCAGAGCCCTCTGCCACTCACACTGCCCAGGTCAGAGGTCATGTACCTGAAAACCACCCCAAACAGCCTGACAGTCCCAAGGGCAGGTTGCCACTCCAGCTTTGCCGGGCTTAGTACAGACACTCCATCGAATAGGATGTCAGTGATACAGGTAAGGAGGATGCTGCACTGCATTCTTTATCTGCCCTTTATTCTGGCTTATCTGCACACGCTGCTTTGTCATACAAATCTGACAAAAGAAAAGTAATCGAATGAAAAAGAGGAACTCTGTCACTGTGAGGAGACATCGTTATTATCGCTTTTTCTTTCCCTGTTGTGACACTGTGAAATATTCCCTGCATGATCTGGCAACTTAGTGTTGTGATGTATTAATGTGCGTTAAATGGCATTTCACCAAAGAGAGCATTTTCTAACTGCATTTGAGGAGTTAGAATCATTTTTGAAAGTGCTCCATTGTAAGTCTTCTCTTGCAAAACGGTACAGGTGGTCTGCATAATCAGAAAGTCCTCTCAGTTAGACATGCAAACAGTGTGAGTCTTGAACAAGGCTGCTGTGACCCTGCCAGATCCACTGCTGAAGAGTGAAAACAAAACCCTGCCTGAAATGTGGGATTGGACAGGTGTTTGAGCAGCTTGTCCGATCACATTACTGAACCAATGTGCACCAGACAGCGAGATGCACACAGCATAACCTTACAATCACATTTTTCGCTCCCCACAAATATGGGCCAGATCCACCCATCCACATCCAAAGTTGGCATGATAAGGCCATTAATAGGGTCCAGCTTTGCCTTGTAGAGATGATGGGGTTGTGTACACAAGCCAGCTAACATGCTAATTTGACAGCATGGGCTTGTCGTGATGTTTAACACAGCAGAATTATGTGTTGTAAATGATGTAAATATCTAGGACAGTCTCACAGACAGTCTCATTCGGAGATGATAACACAGATGACAAGGCCTGGCACTGTCACCAGTCACAAGGGTATGTGGGTGTGATCAACACAAACACATTATTCTCAAGATAGGGGGAAAGGATGCTGATGACAGTGGCTAATGCTTTACTCCTTTGCCTTGCCAAGGAGTCACATATGGTCACAATGGAGATTTGTTCTTATCATGCTGTCGATATTGGCAGATGCTCTGTGGCTTTTATTGACATCTTTCAGGTGCTATAATAAAGAAATTAGAATCTCAAAAACAGATAAGACCATTCATTTAAAATATTTATTTTCCTGTCTGAATCTCATGTTAATTTAAGTGTGCATGAAACTTTTACAATGGTCAATATAAAATTGTATTTTGCTTTTATTTCTAGACGGAAAATTTCCCCTCAGAACCCAATTATGCTGGCAGCAGGCAGCCATTTGTTCAAAGGTAAGAACTCTATCCAAAAGCTTCCTGGCCATTGCATTTAGCTTCTTCATTCTTGTATCAAGCCAGCTGACTATGGCTATCAAATAAGAGTGCTCACGCAGAAGTAATGGCAAGTTGTGTTTTTTTTTCTCTACCCCCCCCCCTTCCATTCTGCTGCAGCTCAACATTTAAGGATGCAGAACGAGCAAGCCTCCGAGACAGTGGCCATGGTGATAGTGACCAGGCTGATAGTGACCAGGATACTAATAGAGGCTCACACTGCGACACGTCTGCTAGGGAGGCCCTCAAGATGAAAGCAACAGCAGTTAATGGCCAGCCTTTTGAACAGGGTGAGTGGACGCACTCTCTTCCTGACATCCTGAAGATGCCTAACTGACTCTTCTACCACACATTGTTTATACTTAATGCACTGAGAACATGCATGCAGTGTTGCTGGTGTTTTAAGTGGAGGTCCACCGGCCCCTGGGTTCAGCAGACGCATATTTTACATGGAAGAAGTAAATCCACACTGTTATCAGATGCAGTAGTCTTACTTTGTAGCACTTTATATTGCAGACAGCCTGAGCTGTGTTTCAAAGATGGTATGAAGGCACCAGAGTGGAAGGTAGATGCTAGTTTTAAAGGATAAAAGAGTCCATTGGCTTAAGGTAGAATGTTCAAACATCTTCTGTCTGATTTTTGCCATCAAACAAACTCATATGCATGGCAGAGTGTACCTCCGCCTGTGCCTCTTTTGATCACGTCATTATTTGAACGGATCCACTGCACGCATGTCTTGAATAACATGACAGAGACAAGAAAGCATGATAGACACTTGCAGTGCAAAATGACAGGTATTTCTGGCGCAACATGACAGAGTCTTTCCACCTTTTGCTTGAGAAGATTTTCTCAGTTATTATCAGGTTTTCAGTGGCTACACTGTTTTGCGGGGAGCTTTGCTTTACCACCAAAAATAGAAATGTTAAATTTTATTTCACAAATCTGAAATGATCGGCACTGCCAGTGGTGTAATCATAGATGATTGTCAATCTGTTGCAACTCACCTGACCTGATATGGACTGATATATTTAGCTATTGTGGATATAAACAGAAAATATGAAAGCTACTCTCACTGGTAAGATAAAAGATAATGGGGGACTTGAGTGAAGTGGTGATGTTTCTCATTTCCTTGTGTGAGCCTTAGAAGCGAATGGCTCTGGTCATCAGGTCCCTATACAGTACTTTCCACACCATTTACATTGCTATGAACTGTTTGTTTGTGGCATGCTCAGGAGGGCAGAGATGGAAACACTCTTGCGGATGCTAGAAAGATGTGTGAATCTTCCTCTCTCTCTCTCTCTCTATCTGTCTGTCTCACTTTTGTGTGCACGTATGAGTGTGTTTGTGTGTGTGTGAGTGTGCGCCATGAGGAATTATGGCAGACCAAACTTGACTCTGTGGGAGGTGTAAATTCAATCACAATTTTTTTCGCAGCACATTTCTGAATCTGATTCAGTCCAAGTTCTAAGGCCAATCAAATGGACACATATTGAAAGAGATGTTTTGTACATGTGAGACTGAATATTTACATGTGCGGCTCTGACGCCTGCGTGACAGGAATGTCAGTTAATTTAAAGACCTGCATATGTAAGATAAGAGAAATGCAAAGAAGTGGGGCGTTGCTTTTAATATTAATAGGTTTTTTGCTAATGCCTCCCCTGTTTGCATGTGAGACATAGAGCTAAAAAGCAAAGCTAATGGCTAGATTAAATGGGTTTCTCTCTCTGGGTTGGTCAGGTAAACACTAAATGGTGTCACTGTCTACTGACTACTGGAAGATCTACATTATGCACTATGCATTCACACTAAAGCGTCACCCTCCAACCCCCACACTCCTTCTGTCTCTTGCTCACACACATACATACATACAGGTACATTTATTGAACAACAAAGCCACTGTTGTGCAGATTTTGACAAGATAGTGCTATTATCCAAAATGGAGACACCACAGAATTTCAGATACAAATGCACCAGCACAAAAGCTTGTGGGTTAAGTAGTATTGCTTTTATGTCTTTACCTTTACCATCCCTCTAGTCTCCTGGCTGCTTTGATACAGGTAATATATGCACCTGTGCAGCTCCCACTATCATGCACTCTGAATATTTATTCACTCTCACAGACACCAGATGCACAGTGGGTATGTTGCTAGGCTTTCTCTGATTCTATTTATAATGGGCAGGCGGTTTCTTTGTTTTTTGAGAACATGTTACTGTTCCATTTGCAATTGGCCATAAGATCACAGCTACTTTGTCACTTTGTCATGATTATGTGACTATGTAAATGCAGTAGACTATATAGGACCACTGTGTAACTCTGTAATTTTAGAGCTATTATTGAAATTGTTTTTATTCAGTGATGGAATGGAAAATGGAAATGGGAAGCCAATGACAGACACAATAGATGAAAGAACCCTCACTTCCTCATCATCTCCCCTTTGCTTTTTTGTTTTTAAATAATGTAAATTATAACACTGCTACTAACAGTGCTATGATACATTTTTTTCCAGATTGTTACATGTAGTTAATAGCTTTTTTGTACATTGTGTTGGAAAGACTGTATCATGTGATCATAAAGGTGTGATTATGGCAGGAAAAAGAGCATAAATTGTTACATCTTGTAAACAGTTTAATGATTTGTAAACATGCTCGCATGATCCTTGAATTTGTTCTGGTTATAAAGTGAGACAAACAGCACAGTGACAAAAAAATCTGTTGTTTTGCTCCACCTTCTAAGCACATACATCCCTTCGCATCAGCGTCATCTGCTAGCTATTCTGCAGTGGTGAAAGGTACCATGGAAATGAATTCAGCATCTCTCTGCTCCAACCTTGCTTATGCTTATTGTTCTGGCCTCGCATATCTGTGCCTCAAAAATACTTTTCTCTATGGCGCTGGAAGAAAGACGGAGAAACACAAATGCAGAGGGCACAGAACTGTAATCTGGAGTCTAGATGCTTCAAAGCGTAGCAGTTATAATATGCAGGATCTGTGTTGCGGTTTTGCCAAATCAAAGCCATCATTTAGTGTTCCCTTTTGATGTAAAATGCATTTTGAACTCAAATGCATATTTTCTCTTGATTCTATCCAAGATAGCACCAGAATGGTTTATGCTTTGAATGTAACAGTGTAAATTCACATAATATGCAACATCTCTGTATACAGCCTAGAAATTTATTTTGTTACGGGAAGAATAAAAACAGCTTGTACAGGCTTGTAGTTATGTGTAAATTGACACAGTTATGGTCTGTTACAAAACAAACTTGAACCTTTCTGCTATTACGTTACTACAGACTTAAACTATAATTACCACGCTTCTCTAGTTGGTTATCTAGCACTTAGTCTGCTTGTACAACATCTTACAAAGTACAGTAATGATCATTCTCATTTTATTTTAAACCCTTTAACCAATGTAATTTATACAACATACGAGATATTCTCACATTTATTTTAAACTTTGAAACTAAAACATCTTTTTCTGGAGAGACATGGTCAAGTAGCAGCAAAAAAATCTTTAAAACAATAAACACAAACAACATAAACAGACTAAGGCAGAAAGTATACACATAATCCAGTCGAGATGCAATGAAAGACTATCATAAATATCAACTTAAGATGTGTAAACAAACAACTGTATGTAATGTAAATACAAAAAGTAATACATTCCAGATCCTTGAAAACGACTTTTAATTCATTATTAATAACCAGCTCTGACAAATTCAGAGCTGATTGTTCAGTGTATTGTTGTTTTCACTTTGCCTGTTTTGGTTTTATTGAGAGAGAAACCACATTTGTTTCCATGTGAACATTCTTTATGTAAACTAGAAGAAGGCGGATAGTGTGCACATCCAACCCCAGTTGGGTACAGCTGCTGAACACAAAAGCAGAATACAAAAAAAAAAGAGTTTTTCCCACATAGGAATTTGTAATGAAGTTTGCAATCTGGAAAAAAAAAGAGAAAAGAAATCCATATATGCAATGTCTCGAGTCTTTCTTGGGCAACTTATAAAGACAGAACATGGCAGCTACACCTACTATAAGATCATATAATGCCCGCTGTTCTAAAACAATTTACTGCGCACATAAAAACAGATAATATCCTCAAGAAATGACTGCAACATGTACAGATGCCTTTTCCCTTTAATGATTATGGTGTAACGTCAACAGCCCCATTTAACATGTTAAATCTCCATCCAGTCATAGAATAATTAACAGTTCCATTTTGTCCTATAGCTGCCAGTGTGTGTGTGGGTGCGTGTTTGTGTGGGTGTTCGTAGAGTTTGAGCAGCAGTAGTTGATAGTGGTAGCCTGTACTTTGCAAATGAGCTTGCAGTGTGGCACATGGTGCTGGTTTTCATATCTCTTGGGGGTCGTGGCGCAGAGATGGTATCTTTTTTTTTGGTTTGAACGCCTCCCCTCCCACAACAGGGTTTTTTTTTGGGGGGGAGGGTTGTGTGTCCTCCAGCAAACTGGCTGGTGTGCAAAGAAATAGTACCGTTGTCTTTGAATAAGAGAATCCCCCCACCTCTTCTAGGAAGAGCCCCATCATGTGGAGCTTCCCCTTGTTCCGGGTTGATTATTCTCATCCTCATAAGGGCCAGGTTTGAAAATTAGATCAAGTGCCTCATTCACAGTTAGTCACTTTCTACTCATTGTCTTTGATATCACATAATGGCATGGGCAAGATGGAAAAGCCTTATTTATAGACCAAAGCTGTGTAGCGTAAGTGTAGTATCAATTCATGTTGTGATTGGGTGAAATATTGTGGTTATTCTTTGGGAAATTTCGGTTTCCATGGAAGGAGGAGACAGATTTATGAGACAGACAGATATGAAGTGTTAATGTGCCAGTAGTAGCTGGATATTTTTGACAGGATACACAATGTACAGAGGCTAAATAAATCACCAAATTCTGATCGATTCAGCGGCCATTATTTTAATTTGTTTCCTAGCGTTAAGGACATCTTTACAACCTCACTGCATCACAGCGAGGAAAGCACATTTATTAGAATAAAGATAAATTAGTCATCAGAAAAATAGGAAAATTAAATTTAGACTTTTATAAATTAAATTGCTGTTTTCTTTTCATTTATAATAAATGAAGAGAAACTGTCATTTACTACCAATTTACAAAGACATGTTTGACATTTCGCTTCACGCCTATATGCAAAATACTTTGATGCATCATTGTCAAATTAATTTTGATAGGGTATGGCCACAGAAAAAAAAAAGAAACCTTCTACATTATAACACCATGGAAATTGGATCTTTCAATGTGTCACTCTCACTGTGCATATTTCATGTATACCAGAACAAGATGTGTGAGAAGTGTAAGAGTTACGGTGTAAAGATAGAGCCGTACCCACTGCTCCACTTTTTATTACTGACACTAATACGCAGTAACTCGCACATGTTGTACAGTCCTGTGGCGTCTCGCTTTGTGTTCAGCGTCAACTGGTGCAGCTGAAGCTACTACAGTCATGGAATAATCAGAAAACCGCTTACGGATAAAAGGTTGTGTGTTTTCTTTGAATCAAGTGACATAAATGCCCACCCGTCAATTTCAAATTCTACCACTGTAGTGGTGATCAAGTGGCACTGAGGTAATTCTTATTGGATACGTACGTATTGTTTATAGCTCAGTTTTCCGGTCCTCACCTAAGCATATCAAGTGATTTGACTTTCACTTTTTTTTTTAGGATTCCACAAGTAGCTGCGTTTGCTTGCTGCAAGATGAAATTCTTGACCACCTTTTAAGATAAACAAGGTCCAATTGTAGCAAGGACAGGTCACAGTATACATCTACTAATGAGAACTGAAATGAAAAATGGGAAGGTAATGCAAATGAGCTGCTGAGAACGCACCAGAGCCCCTCAAAATAATTAGAAAAATTACTAAAGGTCAAACTAATGAGTGTTTGTGCTACAAATGGTATTTCCAAAATCCAGTTTCACCTTGATTTTTAATGCTGTGTATTGATCTAGTTTTCACCCAAATGGTTGAATATACAACGTTAACACTTATATTTCCCCATCTATAAACTGTGTTTGAAGCACTAACAGTATTATGTTCAATATTTTTCTCTAACTACAGTAAATTTCACCACTTTCTGGTCATAGCTGCTGAATATCACTCATGCTCATGCAAATTGCTCATGCAAATTTTCACACTTGTTTTTTCTGTTAATTCCACTCAAACTACTGCTGCAGTTGGAAATGTAAATGAGAAGCGGATCACTTCTTCTGCAGCAGATGCTATTTTTTTTCAGGGAACACCTACACAAGTTGTTGACAATAGCAAAAGGGAAAAGGTTTCATGAATAGGTGGAGTCATCATTTGCTGACCAGCTATACCACAAAAAAAAAAAAAAAAAAAAAAAGTAACTTTTAAGTTGTTGTCGTCGTCGTTGTTTGTGTGACGTTATTTTACGGTTGCATTTTGAGAGTGATTTTTAGAATAGAAATGCCTATAAATCAAAACAACGTTGCTAAGATTGCAGTGTAGCTTCTGCAACAGGCTGCTGGTTCTTATTTAACTCTGAAAAAAATCCAGTGATGCATACAAAAATAACTTACTACATTCTATAGTTAGTAATAGGATTTTAAGAATAGGACTAGGATTTTGTTGGAGTGTTTTATTACTGTTGCTCATCCTTCAAAATGTCATCTGCATTTTCTTCTAGGTTGTTTCCTCTCACCCCTGCAGGGTCCAATAACAAATGTTTAACTGTTTTTGCAGAGCAAGACAAATCAGTCCACTGCACCGATGAATGTCGTGCACTGGGACATTCTGACAGATGCTGGATGCCAAAGTTACGGGTAGGAAGCCAAGCAGACAGCGCCGATAATCGCACCAACCTTTTCATCCCTGTGGGAATGGATGCCATGGTAGAGACAGAGATTTATGGCACCATCAGCTGCAGCGGCAGAAAAACCCTCAGCACGTTTGGAAAGGAACAGCGGGATAGTACAATCCTTGTGGCCAATGTCAAACCTTACTTAAAATCGCAGCGTGCACTAAGTCCACCGCTGCAGGAGAGTCCATCTGCGTCCAGTAGTCCCACCAAGAGTAGTATGCCCCTGGACTTGGCCAACCAAGAGTCCACAGAGGAGAGGGAGGGTGGCTCAGACATCAGTGCCTATGGACCTCCAGATGGTCAGTGCTCCCCACTGCACACTGAATTGGAGGAGCCCTCCTACCTAACCTGCGAGCTCAGGCCTAAGTCCCTGTCAAGCAGTCTCATTCACAGCTCTGTCATCAGCCAGGAGTGTGGGGGGTCAGATTGTGCTCTCGACCCACGGGACTCCGGTAACTGACAGGTCAGATGATCCCGCTCACTCTCACTTGCCAGGGGTGTGATGATGATATCACAGATTAATGACCAAGAGGCGATTTATTTTGACCCACAGAGGTGTCCAGACACGCATTGTATAACCAAAAACCATCTGCTTTGTATGTTTTTTTTTGAGTTTGTGACTTGTTGTGTTTAAGTGAAATATGTGTCCTTGACTGCTGTGAAGGTTTGGGGGGAAAAATCAGTGCTTATCTGACTTCAAGTGTTTCCACGGTGTACTGTACCTGTCAGTTTAGATGTCTGTATTTTACACATTTCAAGCTCCAATTTCGTGAGGCTGTTGAACAAATTGCTACTGTTAAGCTATTGAGTCCTGTCTGCTTTTGTACAGTGAAGCTTTCTGTCTCCATTTAGTGTATAAGGAACATCTCTTTGAATATCACAGGCAACTGAAATACATATCAGTGACGTTAAATACAAAAGTGAAGTGTCTTATGAACTGTTAATGGTGGTGCAACAGGGAATGTCCCTTTTCATAAAACCATTTAAGGTTCCTATAAAAACAGTTTTTTAAGAATGTATTTGTAATTTTATTGTTGTCCTCTGCAGTTTATGTGAAAATAAGCTGAGCTTACACGTGAATGTGGGCTACTGTACTTGTTGTGTATTTTATTAAATTTGTATACACTGTGTGCATGGAAGGCAGTTATTTTTTGACTTGGTGACAACTTCTGAAGCTGTCATGTTTTCATGTGAGAGAAGTGCATTAATGTCTACAAGGTGCTTAATACATGTAAATGACTAAAAGCTCAAGCGACTCTGCAAACGTGCTAATAGCTATATCCTGTATACCAGCACATGTTATCCGCAGTAGTCTAGATCCTAGTTAGGCAAACTTCAAAAGAAAATCGTCATTTTACACGGTTATTTATATTTAAAAGACTCAAATAAAAACGGGCACTGTGTATTAGTGCAACCAAAAGAAGATGACTTCCTCTGCTCAATGCTTGTATCAGACTACGCATCATGAGGTGGAAATGGAAACCCAACTCAGGCTTTTGTACTCTCTCAAATTCAAAGTCATCAGAGCAGCTGTCAGTCAACTTGTGATTATATGGATGTGTCTGACAAACAACATGACACGAATCCGACAAAAAATGAAAAAGTTAACATTCAGCTGCAACTGTCAGTTACAAGCAAAAGGGTTTTTTTTTGCAGTCAACTCTTTGATTAGACAAAATTAAACTTTAATGATCCCTCTGGGGGAAAATAGGTCATTGCAGCGGCAATGGATTGAACAAATAGTGCATTCAAATTACAAGTAGATCCAAACTGACAATTATACAATAAATAAAAACACAACATCTTCAGCGAAATGATTTCAAGGGTAGGGAACATTTGAAATGCTCTGTGTATATTTTCTTCACCATTTACTATTCAGTCAGATGCAGGACACAAAAGTTCATGGTCCACTTATTAAAACAGCACAAATTGCTTCAATCCATCTATTCACTTCTTTTTAAACAAACTGTTTTCTTTCTGGCTGCTGCTTATTGATTCACGTGGAAGACAGGCACAAAAAATGCTGCTGTGACCTGAGTAATACTATTTAGAAAACTTGGAGCGTATCCACTACATCCTGAAAAAGTCTATATGGAATGAATGGATGTATGTTTACCGAGATATATCAATCAACTTAAGAATCCTGGAAATGTAGTAATGTTTTCTGGTTTCATCTGTAAAACAATCACACAAGATCCTGTTCTGCTTTTTACTTAGTTCAGTTTAGTTTCCCCATCTGGAGACACTGACTTTTGTACCCCGGCTCGGTGAGCGGTTTGAGAATGCCTTGTTTTTCATGAGCTCGGGATAACAGAATCCTGTCATCTACTGAGAGCTGACTATAAGTACGACTCAGTTTCTCCTCAGGGAAAACACATTAATTTGGATTTTGATTTGCATTTGTTTTGGTGCTGGTATTGACACAATTCCAGACCTAGATGTCTCATCTCAGCAGGCAGCTCTGATGAGCTCATCTGCATAAGTTGAAATACTCTTTGAGAGGGAGATTGCGTGGGTCACAGCAACTCATCCCATTGAAATACAGACAGAAACATCACATCATTTTATCTGTATCAGTCCCAGGGTTTCAGAACACGGGGGATGAAGACAGGTGAGCAGAATGTCAAGTAGAAAAGGGCCGAACCATTTTCTGCGACACTTACTCCTCCAATTTCCTAACGCTATATCATTGTTTTATATCACAAGACTGTAAATCAGGTTAAACTTCCACTTCTTCCGTAATTATGCAAAATTTGCTTTGAAGCACACCCTTTCTTAATTAACACTGTAGCTACTACACTACAGCTGCTTGACAAAAAAGTGCTATGTTGTTGAGGAGAGCTGAATGCAGATTAAGGACTAGCATGCAGTGCTGGATGAATATGACTTGTCTCTCAGAATGATTACAGTCACAGTGAAAGGGAATTACAGACAATGAAACTGATCTGTGTAATACCTCCATTCTTCTACATTTTACATACACAAATGATCTATTCAGATGAAAATGGAATGAGCAGTGTACCATTCAGTTGTGAAAAATTGACATGCTCACCCTGAGTACTTAAGCTTTTAATTCAATAATTCAATAACACAGCCGATTAAGAGCTTGTCTTCCACCTCCACCAAATGCTATGGGAGATGGTTCCACTTGGCTGAGAACTGTTGGTAGGGAAACAACAGCGAACACAACACATAAACAATATTGAGAGTGTAGTTTTTCGTTTAAACTGAGAGATGTCATTGAACACAGCATGCATGCCTTCAGGGCAAACATATTAAAATGCTGCTTCTAGGTTTATTTGCATATTTGTTTTAAAAGTAGAAAACAAACTAGCACATGAATAGCTAAAACTGTACCCAATTAGGTAATGTAAATGTGACGCCTCTGCATTTATCGTTAAGGAGGTGCTACTTTGAGAATCACTTTGTATAATACACACAATTAATTATTTCATTTGGTATTCATTACCACATGCATTCATTTTTAATGAAAGAATTTAAAGTGCACTAGAAAGACTGATTGGTGCAGAATATTGTCATATCCCTTTCTCACAAAAAAAAAAAAAATGTCTTGACATGACACAAGACAATAGACGACTAATAGGTCTTATATATCTATTTGATGCTGTCATTTTCATTTGAATCTGGATTTAAAGAATGTTTAGACATTTTCAGAAATGTGCTTTTTCTCTTTCTTGTCAGGAGTAAGATGAGAAGACTGACACCACTCAGTAATTATGAAGCTACGGCCAACAATTGGTTAGTGTTGCTTAGCGCAAAGACTTGAAACATGCAACAGCAAGCCTCTGTCGGGAGGTATTAAAATCCACCCTCCAGCATCCCTAAAGCTCACTAATTTACACATATATTAATTATAATTAATTTGTGCATGGCCAGAAATGTAAAAAAAAAAGATGGTTTGATGGAGGTTATGTGTAGCTGGAGCCAGGCTGCCCTGTTTCACCATGTTTCTAAGCTAATCTACTGTAATTGGCTGGTGGCTGTAGCCTCATATTTAGCTCATGCGTCTAACTCTTGACAAGAAAGCAGATAAACAGTCTGCAAAAGTGTTAAATTGATATTTTTAATGGCAGCTAAGTATATATTACAAAACCTTAAAACCCTTTTTTCCGTTCCATTTTCTGTAACCTCTTGTCCTTATCAGGGTCGTAGGGAGGCAGGAGCCAATCCAAGCCAACACTGGGTGAGAGGCAGGGTACATCCAGCACATGTCGCCAGTTCATCACAGGGCTGTTTCATATTTCCTCCACTGGCATCTTATACATTGGTTTATGAGCAGTTTTTATAAAACAGATTGTAAGTTCAGAAGAGAAATGTACAGACATAAAACCAGGCAGGATTTTACCAGACCTTATTGACGTTACCTTAAAAAAATCCAGAGAAACATTGAGTATTGTGTTATTCAGTGATAATCCAATATAGCTTATAGCGCTGGTGGAAGCCAAAAGTACAAATCTTCTTCAAAAATAGAGCTGTTATAATGACTAGACCAAAAGTACGCAGGTCAAAGGAGATGATTGTGAAAACCTCCTGAAAACACACAGAGAAAAAGCGGTTAACCAAATTGATTAATGTGTTGTTGAATTTCCACCGAGCACAGTGACATGGAAATAAATGTAAATGCCAACTTTCACTATTCAGTAATGATTTCCTTAATTTAGATTCAAAGTAGCACAGTGTTGAAGCAACTGCACTTTCACAATTTATTTTCCCTTTGTGACTGTAGACAGACTTGACAGGGCAGTCTGGGAGGCTTTTGCAAAATACTGTCCTTAAAACATTGTTTTTCTCGTGTTCTTAGTAGAGTATGACACTGTTGACTGCATTTAGTTTCATTCAGACCCACAGGAATTAACACCCCTTTCATTGACCCCGTTTGACAGAGAAAAATCCTGACTACACAGCCATTTCATTTTGAGTGCTTGTTAAAAAAAAAGGTGTTACTTATGGCATTCTCCTCTGGGAGGAGTTCAAATACACACCAATCTGTCAATCATGATTAATGTTTAACGCCAAAAAAGGATATAGCATGAGGGAATGATCCGGCAGGACTTCACACAGGTTTCGCTATGTGTTACTGGGTCATGACACACTTTCCTCACTTTGAATTGGGCAAAAATAGTCCTCTACACGCCTTTTTAGTGACAAAGTGGGCCAATATCTGCATAAAGTGGAAAAGCTAATGCGCTCTGTCATATGCTCAAAGGTCCCGAGTCTAAAAAGCTTCACCCTTTAAGTGCTTTGTCTGCCATCACAAATAAGATGGAAAATTTAAAGCGGAGACAGAGAGAGAGTGAGAGAGAGGAAGGAAGCGCTAGAAAGAGAGACAGAGAATAGAAACATTTCCAGCTTTTTAGAATCAATAGACAGTTTATTGAATCAATACAGTTTGGTATAGTGAGAAACATGTCTGACAAAAATGGTAGATGTTGAATGGGAAGGGACGATTAAGTGGCATACAGCATACAGGCAACAACCTTGGGCTATTCACACAAAGTATAGGCTTCAGTACTATTTAGCTGTTTGACTCAGTGAAAGTAACAGCACAGCTTCTGTGGAACGCATTGAATGTTAAGCTTTACATCTTGTATAGCTTTTATAGCTGTTAGCGAGAGGAGTTCTCATTAGGATTTACTGTGACTTGGCTCTGCAGATAACAATGCAGCCACCTTAGCTGGTGGTGGCTTCAGTGTGAGTTAGTTGGTCCTTTTTAAAGTTTGCATTAGTTTGCATACATTAGCACATTAAATACCTAAGTATTTGGATGCATACTTACATACAGGCAGCCTGCTTTCAACCTATCTAGTTCATTATCTAAATCAATTGCGAAGAAACATCTTACAGATCTACAGTGTCACGATTGACACGATGATTGACACGATGATTGACACGATCACGATGACATTTTTATTTACTTTTTGTTTGCCAGGGTCACTTAATCATTGTGTTGCACTACTGTTGTGACTGTACAAAGCCTTTCTTTAGTGCACTCAAAGCACGGCATTGCATTTATGACAGCAAACAAACAGAACAAATAAGCAAATGTGGATGAAAAGCAGTTCTACTGACATTCAAGCCTTTATAGACTCATGGTCCACCCAGGTGTTTTCACTTACTTTGGCTGATTAATCCTCGCCTGAGGACTGTGTGGGTGTGTACAGAGTGCTCAACTGACATCTCCCTCACTCTCCTGTTTTATTGCACCTGTTATGTTCATTTACACCTTTATGATTATCAGTGCATGGAGTTTGGGGGTGTCATTTAAGCAAACGTCCATCCAACAAAGGTCTGATACGCCAGAATGAGTAAAAACACCTGCGCAGTCTTTCAGTTTGTCAGAGCATCAGTGAATGCACCATTTTTAAGTATATACCAATAAATATAGATACAAAACATGTAATATAGATGAAAGAGAACTTGAATGGATTACCTGTCACAGACATGTTTCATATTTCATGTAAAATACGGGCAGATTATAGATGTGCCTGCACTGTTATGGGTAAATGAACAAACACATTTATCATTTTAATGATTATTTTCTTATTAAGTTTTCAACCCCTAAATTAACACTGGAACTCTAATTATTCCTGAGTTGCCTTTTCTTCCACTATCCTCACTATTCTGCCCCATAACAAACAGCCTTCTGCTTTTAATGCAGTGTTTGCATTTAATTGGCTATTTTGATTTGTTTATTGT
This sequence comes from Sciaenops ocellatus, assembly GCA_033000465.1. NCBI lineage: Eukaryota > Metazoa > Chordata > Actinopteri > Sciaenidae > Sciaenops > Sciaenops ocellatus. The sequence continues at coordinate 8,421,264 of CP136868.1, forward strand.
TAGTACATATGGATTTTCTATTCCACTGATGTGCTACAGTTTTTGGCGCATTATAATGTTCGAGGAAGAATGCTTATAGGGATGAGTAAGCCACATTTTTATTATTACATGACACCGTTCAATCAATAAAACATTAAACATGTCACACTGTGACTAAAATCAAGTTTTCTGGGTCATCTGTTGGATGACAGTTCAGCAAAACAGTCTAACAGCGTAAGACTTTTAAGGTTCAATGGTTGCAGCAACTGGTAGCTGGTAGATTGTCTCACACACCGTCAGCTTTTTGTGCACTAATAATCTGACTATAAGCCTGGTTAGGGTACATAGGTTAAACTGTTTTCATGCAATTTTGATACTCTCCTCAAATGGGAAGCACTGTCATCATAAATAAAGCATTTAAGAGAATATCCTTATCCAGCTATCATGGTGTTTCACTCACAGACAGATCAGTCCGTTGGCATAAAAATATGAAAAGCAGCTGCCAGCTACCTCCCTCCCTCTTTGAAAGAGCAAAAGTAGGTTAACCATAATGCTGTGCAAGTCGGGTAAATATCACAGCATGCCAAAACTCTTAACGTCATAACGAGTGCATATGTCTATATAAAATATTATAGGCCAGTTAGACATTCACCAAATATAGCCCAGTTAGACATTATTTCTCAGTAACTGTGGTAGGAATGAGAGTCAGACGAGGTTCATCAGCAGAGATTAGCACATGGTAAGCGTCATTGTTATCGCAGTGGATCATTGCGGTGTCCATAATTATGTGTAACCTATTCAGTCGTGACGCACAATACGCACTTCAAGTATTGATGAATGCTGCCAGTCTTTTCATTTCCACCAGCAGCTGCTTGATGATGGAGTCTTGCAAAATGCAGTCATCGAATACAATACAATTCTGAATCCCACCGACTTGACATGGATGTCCTATGGTGTTGTTGTTCCACAAGCTCTGTGCATTCATAGAAGTGTAATGGATTCATTATAGATGCCCGGTTAAGGTTAAATTTCCACCCAGAACAGTCTATAATATTTTAAGAAGTAATGCCAACTCTAATAATTTTGGCAGCCACAAAAATGCATGTAAAGAGTGTGGCCTTACACCAGGATAAAAATATGATTTGTTTAAAGAAGTGCATGACAAGGTGCCATGGCACTTGAGTGGATTAGTACAACCCCCTGGGAAATCATCCATTTTCAGCTCTTGCATGTGTCTGAATCTAATTGCATGCAATGGTATTATATCTTTCTTCTCAATCCTGTTCACCGTCACTATACCTTCTGAGAACCATAAGAAGAAATGAGTTTTCTGTAAAAGCCTACACACCCTTGAAAGTATTTATTAATGGACATTACACTCTTATGTCAAGGGGTTTCGGCTCATTTCTATCCCATCCTTAAGACGCCTTGCTCTTTCTCCGAGCTTCTCCGTTTTCCTTTATGCTGCCAAAAACTCATGAAGAACATCCGTCTGAGCTGAGAACAAAAGACGAAATGTAAGGGTCGATTTGCAGAAGATTCCATGACCTCTGTGTTCATCCCACAGTGATAATAGTCCATAATTAAAGTCAGAAAGCTCAGTGCTTGCTTGGTGCTACATCTATGCTGATTAGAGGTTAAAGGTCTGAATAATGACCTGAATCTCAAATTTGTGCCAGTAGTGGCACCATATGAAACCAATAAAACACAATCACATAAACTAGCTGACAGACAACCATGTCAATGCTAAGTCATCAATCATTTGGCACATTTTTTTAACAGCATCCACACTTTGTCTTTTCAGGCAATAACTGCAAGTAGATTTGGATAAGTAAATGTTTGGATCAGCGGGAGCACTAGGATCAAAACTGTTTGTGTTGGAGTCGAAACACTGTTTGCAGTATTGACCCCAGAGCTGCGACTACAGTGAGATTCGGCATTGACAGTTCTGCTTCTTGTCCATCTGGCCCGCTCTCCTTCCAGAATTTGTCACAGTAAAATGTAACATTTCTCAATTGAGTTTTACAAATAGTTTGCTCGCAAAGTAATTGCGTTGTCAGACATCCAAGGTCTGATCATATGAGGTCTGTTTACTGTTTACCTAAAGCCCAGAAGAAAGCCAAAAAGACTAAAAGGAACTGTGTCCCCGCCTCTCACATGCATGCTTTAACTGGCACCGACTGTGGACTCCGCATTAGACAGTGATGCAATACTTTCTGTCCAATCCACTCTTATTTCAATTCCCATTGCAGCCTGTCTGCAACAAGGACACGGCATGTAACCCAGAAACAAACAAACAAACAAACAAACAAAAAAACAACACACTGGAACTCTAATTGTTTTGAATATTATAACCTTGGTAAGATAGCTACATCCTCAAGGTCACTTATTTAACTGATGCTAAAAATATATTAATGGCATCTACCCAAAGCTTCACTGACTGAATGGGTCTGTCTCTATGAGCCCTGAACCCTTATCACCAAATCCCGGGCAGGATTTCATGCAATTTGCGAAGGAAAATGTGTTCCTTTCACTATTCCCTTTCCTGAAAACTCCACATGTTTGGATGAAAATGGCAGCCAAAGTGGAGTTTCATTCTGGCTTAGATGAGGTGAGGGAGCATTTACATTCCCTTGATCCCTTATTTTTTCTCCCTTTAGTGAGGGATATGAAACGTATCCATCCAGCATGACGTTCAAATCCCACAATCCAGCAGCTCCGTGAACCTTCCTGCTGATCTAAACAAACAAATCATGTCACTGATTACACCCAAATCAAATTAAATTAATATACAGTTAATTGAATGTATTATTTATTTAGACTAAGTTTAATTGGATGGCCTGTCACCGGGGCGGAAAGTGTGACTGCCATGGCAGAGGTAGCAAACCTGTTTTCAGGTTATTTGAGTGGTCGACATGCTACCACAGCGCTCCACTGGATATGCACCAAAGGTACAATAAATGAGAAACTGAAACCATTTTGGGCAGCCTTGAACAAATTGAATGTTTATGAGGAGTTTCCTTTGGGGATTTAGTTCTTGCACCAGAGGGTGGAGTGATTGCGTGGGCTCTCGTCATCTTTTTTCAACACCCCCCCCCCACAATCTATTACAAAGAGTTTTCCGTCATATGTGATCCTTTTCCTCCGTCATCTTGAGAAAGGAGATTAGAGCTGGATCTTTCTACTCTACAGTACTATGTTGTTTTTTTTTCTTCTCCTTCTCATAACACATTCTCTTCGACCTTGATAGAAACACATCATAGTCAAGGAAATGTGCGGCAGAGAAAGTCGGGAAGAAACAAGAAATAAAGAAATAATCCAGCCGAAAGAAAAGTTGGCATATAATGAAGTGACAATGGTTGGAACTGACACCTGAATTGAGTGTCATCTTTAAAATACTGCGAGAGAAAGGACATGTGGGGAGAGCAATATCTCCTCCCTTTCAGGACAGTGCTGTTTTTCTCAGGCTGAAGGAAATAAAAGGGAACAGTGAAGAACCGTATATGGTAGATTCACTATTGACTTCGGTGCAGCATCTGACAGCCACTTTAAGAACTTTATCTTAAGGCAGTTATGCATAGAGTGCAGATGTCTCAACCCCTTTCCAAGCTTGCCTTTGTTCTACTGGCCTCAACTCCATAATACATTTTCTAACATAGAGTTTCTTTTATAGCCCTTCTGAAAAGCTGCATGCAAGATGATAACTGTGGAGTTTTTTTTTGTTGTTGTTTCTGTCCAATATTCTAGGCTAAATCTAGTCATGTACTCCCTACTCAGACTTTATCACCTCATCTTTCCAACACTAATAAAACAGCAATTATTTTGTCAGCATTCAACAACTAACACTCCCATGAGGCTTTGATAGCACACTGATCCCTCAAACTTGTGGTTGTCCTCACACTCCCCAGGCCGAAATCTGATAGGAATCAGCGCCATAGTGCAGAGGGTAATTGGCCATTTCAGAGGAAGAACATTATTATAATATAATAATGTTGCATCTCCTGACAAACTATGTCATGCAGAAATATAGAGAATTTAAACTATTATCAAAACTGCAACTTGATAAAAAAAAAAAGATAGCTTCCAGCTGCAAATTCTAACTTATAGGATATGAATAATGTCTTTTGTGTGACCATCCTTTTATTAGCTTTTCAATGCAGTCACACAGTCTAGCACAAGCACGTTTATACAACTCTCAGAGTGCAAAATGCAAAATAATAGCCTACACAAAACACCTCCCCCCACATCCTGTTCACCCTCTCATCCTCCTACACCACCTCGCTCATCACTCTTGCCTAAAGAATTCTAATGTCACAAACAACAAGAGGTAACAGACTATAATTCACATACAATACACATTCATGATATGCATCATTTCCATCAGATAGCCTCTTGGTGTGCATTGCTTCTCACATGTTTGCATTTCCTAGCCCTTGTGGAGAGGAAGAACAACAAGGAAGCAAAAGGCGAATACATTATCTGATGTCTGAGGCAACTTCTAAGTGAATTCCATTTTATTTATCTGTCATGTTTCGTGTGGGAATTTTGGAGATCCCTCGATCAATTCAAAGGAGGACAAATTCCAGAGGAAAGTGTTTTACATGAATGAAACACACAGCAATGCCAGCAGAGACAGAGAGAGTGACTTATCATCAGGAAAATTCATATGACAATGAATATCATGACAACAAATTCTCAAGGGGAATAGATTCATTTGTCTCCAGGAGGTGTAATCCTTATATACACCAAAGTTATTCTGTATTTGACAGCAGTTAATGTGCTCACATATAGTATCTGTCAGGTTTTGTTTCATGGACACCTTTATGCGCTCTAGAAATTATTTCATATGAACACAATGATTAAAGGCTCACGTCTGTAAGGTGTGTGTGTGTGCAACCGCTATCTATCATTTGCTATAAAATGACGCTTCAACGACAAAGCCGTTGCTACTCCAAAAGTCAAAAAGTTAACAAGCGACATCAAGACATCTCAAGTGTGTGACCTTGGTTTGTCAGAACAACCTTTGCTGACAAACCTGATGTGACATTTTGAGTGTCTGGGGTTATTCTGTGAATGAGAGTTCAATCATCACATCATTAATGGGCTTGGAGTGAGGCCAGTCATTCATGACACTGTGCTTTATAGCTTTGCCAGGAATCTCTGCGCTGAAATGAGAAGGTTGTAGGTATTTTCTATGGGGCTATTTCCTGACCAGAGGGTGCCTTTGATTAATGGCTTTTTCCTTGCAAAAGCCATTTAGGTAATCCAAAAGAATAATATTCTCATGTCTTTGAAACCTTTAACTGGGCAGGTTGACCAGGACTGGGCCCTCCCTTTCTGGTCAATTAGTGGGCTAATTAATATTTATGGTTTTTGTCATCTGAGATGTTTTAAGGCAATTGCTTTGTCTTGCTGCTCTTCATTCGTGTTTGCATTTGCATGATTTATTTTATACTAACTTGTGCATCTCTGCTGCTGCGATAATAGCCACATATGAATAGGTCTTAGATAACCAATAGATCTAGAGGGGCTATTTTGCATGATGATATTTATTCAGTTCTAGTGGTGCCTTATCCAACAAAAGCAATTTACAGGCATATTGATCATAGACTCTGTTTTATTAGTCAACAGAATCAGTTTTTATCAGCTGAGGATTCCTTTTTCTCGGGAGAGCCCCAGTGTTGGCTGATCCTGATTTGTGTGTACTCACGTTATTGTTTTCTGTTTTTATTTCTTCTGAACTTCACGCCTCCTATCACTCTTCAGACTGTTGTAAGGCTTTATAAAAATTCCCCCCCAAATCCATCTCAGTAAGTAAATATAACTGCTTCCCTTCAAAGCCTGTTGAGTGCTTCTCTTGACTCGCATTGACTGGGCATTGCCTGAGAGACTCGGCCCGCGCTCCACACCACAAGTGTTAACGCCAATTAAACTCCTGGCACCACCCTGTCATTCTCCACATTCTGTGACATATGAGTGATAACACAGACCCTTACCTTCAGGTCTCATCTGACGCACATTAAATGGCACCAGGCCCCAGCGTTTCCTGACATTTCGTAGAAATCGATTGCAATTTAATCAGTGTGAGCATGCTGCTATCAGCCACGCTCGCACCAGCTGTTTTTTTGTGTTACCTGGGCTGAGCTCTCCATGGTGGGGGGAAAAAAACATTAAGAGCAATTTCAAACTCTAACAGTATGAAACTCTCATTAAAAAACACACATACAAAAAACCAAAACAAGACAAGATCACAGCGTCAAAGTTGATAATAATAATCACAGATTTGATGTTCCTGTGAAAGCATATTTCCATTCAATTTGCACGCTATTAGATTTATTGTCTATTTGGAACACTCATTACTCCCTCTCTCCCTCTCTCTCTGTCTGTCTGTCTCAGTGTGTGTCTCCCTCTCTCCCTTCCTCTTTCCTTCTGGTGGTAAGTGCAATAATTATCCCATTATTCTTTGAAGTCTTCGCAAAATTCAAGGCCCCAAACAATCCCCAAACATGTGAGTACATGGCCCTTTTAAGTATCTGCGGTCCTACGAGGTAGCCCACAGCTGGAATATTCTCTCTTTGAAATTCCAACAGGTCAAAATAAACCCCCAAAGAACATTGTTTTAGGGAAAAGTGAGGAGTGTGTTGTTTCCAGGAGCTTAAACGGTACACAAACCTTTTCTTTGAGCAAAGGTGTACTGAGGCCAAAATTCAACTTCCAAAGATTATCTCTGAACTCAGTGGGGGCTTATTGAATCCTCATAACGCCACTATTGCTTACTCTTTTTTAAGAGACTGCACAAACACAAACAGATGCCTCGAGGTAACCATAAATTCTAAAGTGTATAGAGCTCAGAAATGAGATGAACAGAATGCGCTTTTAAGAGAGTGCTCGCTATCAATTTCTAAATGACTTAATAGGGTGATAATGTGTACAAATGAAAATTTGTCTCTATTTTAGGAAGACATTTAGTTGTATTGCCGGCTGCAGATTCTCACACATTCACACATGTAAAAGCACACACGAGTTATTATCCCCTCATCCTTTGAATTTGCAATTAAGTATGCAGTACAGTCTGTCATCTTATACAGAAAATTCAGGCAAAATGAATACCGGCATATGATCCTATTTCTATGCATATCCAGATGAAATATTGATTATGAATGGCAGCAAGAAACCTGTGCTATTAGGTGGAATAACATTTCACAAACATGCACTCTCACCTTAATTGAGTAGAGACATTAATACGTCAGTGATGTACAACTATCTGAGTCCTGCCTGCCACTAGGTATTACTCTGGGTTACTGCCTAAGGCTATACAAATATGAGCTGAAAATGAAAGCGACTCCACAACTGTTTGTATGGTGGATGGTCTTGATAAACGTGATAGAAATACTCAAGCTGTTTATGTTGTCTCAGCCGGTGCTCTTCACTGCTTTATAACAAAATCCACATGGGAGCCGGGAGAGAGGTGATGGTCAGCTGAATGATCATCGCTGGTGCAGAACAGGGACATAACACCGAGCAACAGCAACACATGTTGAGACTTGCATGCAAACATGCACAAACTCTGAAGCATACAGTGACTGTCAACATGACACAGCATGCATGCGAATGTACACACTGTGAGCTAATTATCATATGTAAACAAATGCATAACAATATGCCTCCCATTAGAAAACCATGAGTGAAACATGTGCAACCCCATAACTTATTTAATACAGAATCAGTGCAGTGTAAGTTGGATATCATGGCTGCAAATGATCACCCGAAAAGATGTGAGCAGAGGCTGTCATTAAAGGCACAATGTTTGTTACCGTGGCAACATCATAGAGGCCTTCATTTTTTTTTTTTCAACAATGTGGTTGTGAACAATCAACGTTGCACCCAATCCCCCTGAGAATTAAAGGCACATAGCTAAATAAAGCTCAAGTACCCTGCTGCCACACTTTTACAATCCACTGTTTGTCTCTCCTCTGTAGGGAATTCTGTAACAACCTGTTTCTATGGGGAAAAGTAGGCAAAGTCTCAACACTCGACAATCAAAGTAGCTCTGTGTCAGCCAGAATTTAATTTAAAAACAATTACTCCAAAGACAAAATGACAAAACTGTCAAATTTTGATTGTCACACATGTAGGTCGCAGTAATTGAACAACAACATGACGTGGCTATGAGTCTGTTCACTTCTTTTCTGATTTAACACGACTCCCCAGCTGACATATTCTTTCTTTTCTTGCAGTTTCATTTAGTGTCCTCGTTCTGGCTTGGTTAAACGTAACTAAGTTCAACTCCCCACACAGTTACTTTTCCATTATGTTCCACAACGACCTCTCTGACCAAGGTAATTACCTCGGCTCTTGAGTCATCGGAGTCAGAGATAAAGCCTGCAGAGATCTTTCTGCATCAGATTAGCAGTGTGGTTTTTGCAGTCCTCAGAGAGCTGGGGCACAGTTGTTCATTTTAGACTTGCATGAAGCATTTTGCTTGTTTGTTTTTTTGTTCATTAGCATTTGATCTGTCAGCCAAAAAAAGAAGACATCTTTAGTTTGCAGGAGAGTCTTGTCAGCATGAGGAACTGAGATAAGGTGAATGTAGTATTTAATTAAGAGAGTAGGAAGCCCTCCTGGTATCTGGCTACATACAGACAGCACACGGCAATTGACCTTAGTGATCATGTCAAGACTTTATCTTGCTCCCATCAGCCCCAAGCAGGAGTTGTGAAGACAGTAAATGGCTGCACTCTCAGACAGCCTTTTGATTTCCACAACCAGAGCGTGTAGTGTTTCCAGTGGTGGTTTGGGGTGTTATTTTTCAGCAAAGTGAGGTGACATGACTTCATGCATAGTGTTTCTAAAATAGGCCCTGCTTAGACGCTAATTAATGTGTGTCATGTTATTTTCCTGTCCAGCCAAATTAACTTTTTGCTACTTCAAAACAAAATGAAATAAATTGGACAGAATTCATTATCAAATATAAAGAGAATATTTCCCCGAGATGTGCTGCTAGTTTATGACAGACTTGAGGGGAAATGCACTCTGACCAGAATCTAAAATGGGCTACTTTTGAACAATAAGACTACAAGCTTCAAATAAAAACCACCACCCTAAGCTTCATATCAGAGCATCAAGATTTGCATTAAACATTTAGTCGCTTGACAGTTTTTGGAGTTGGTCCAAAAGCACTGAATTAGTGAATCAGTGAGTTCTGGTTTGACATATTCAGTCCAAATTAGTTTCGTGTTTATTCCAGCTGTGACTCATTAAATGTCCCTTATCCTTCACCTAGAGAGGAACAACAAAAGAAGGAGTGCAGGAGGAAGTAAACAAGATTCTTTCCTAAGGCAGCAGTGACCCCCTGAGGTTTGAGGTAAAATTACATGTCATTTTCTGGATCACTTGGGCTGGTTCGGGTTAACTAAAAGAAAATTGCCCAATGATATCATATAATTATATAATTCTAATAACAAGAGTAAGAATGAGAGTGAGAAAAATAATAAGGATGAAATATAAAAGTAAGAAAATAAAGAAATATGAAAAAGAAACAACAACAGACATTTGATTAGTGATGAAAGAAGTACTCTGATCTTTTACCTAAGTGAAAGTAGTAACATCACAGTGTAAAAACACAGTCCTGTATTCAAAATCTAACTGTAAAAGTATTAAATTATTAGCCTCAAAACATCTTTAATGTACCAAAAGTACTCATTTTGAATGGCCCATTTCAAAATGATATATCAATGGGTTATAGTTACTGATGCATAAATGTGTTTATCACTTTAATGTTGCAGCTGGTGGTACTTCTATTACTTTATATACTGCTGAGTAGCTAAACCTAAAATAATATATTAACATTTATTAGATGATTTATATTTGGTATTAATAATGTAAATCTAAAAACGTAACAAGCGACTACCGTATAAATGTAAAACAGTAAAAAGTCCAATATCTGCCTCTGAAAACAATGGAAATATAAAGTAGCATAAAATGGAAACTCTCAAATAAAGAACAAGTTCTTCCAAATTATACTTAAGTATAGTACTTGAATAAATGCATCAATGTGTTTTCTGTGAAAATGTATTTTATATTTAACTACATTTTTCCTTCTGAGTCATTATACACTTGCAGCTGTTGGAGTGAAGCACTCATTTCTTTGGGATCTCATCAGTATGACAGCTTCATCTCTTTATCATCCAGTAAGAGGTCACATTTAACTGGAGTGAAATTGGTTGCAATTACTTTCATTTTCTTCAGTTTGACCTCATCTTCATCGTCATCATCATCGCCGTCGTCGTCATCATCATCACACTCAAGGATACCAGCAGCTTTTCTCCTTTGACCACGATTGTTAGTCATGATTTAATTTTAACCTTTGCACTTCAGATGTATTCTTACCTCTTCAACAGGCAGTCTCATTATTTATGCCACACCTCAATGCTTAGGGTTATAAAGGTTAATCAAGTTAAAAGAAATAAGGTTTTTCTTTTGTCTGTTTCTTTCAAGAGCAATTTAATTTCAAAATCATTGTTTTTTTTCTGAGTCTTATCTTTCCAACCAATTATTCAGAGATACGGCACCGGCGAGGCTGACTTTTAATTGCAAACAGCCTTGTCCTTGTCATACGGATCAACTGTAATATAAACAAATCAGTAATTTGATTTTTTTTTTTTTTTTTAATGTAGGAGTATTCATGACTTTCATGAGGAGAAACTCACCCCTGTCTACAAAACTGCGTTTCTTTACAGGCAGAGAGGGTAATGAGATGAACTGTCTACCGGATCTCATGTGCTCATACATATGGATACATCTGATTAACCACCAATTACACTCAGATACAATCCTCACTTGTCTTTTAGCTCCACTTTCTGCTTTTGTATTACTTAATTTTGACCAACAGGTGGTGCCATAGCAGCTAGCAAAAAACAAAACAAAACAAACTCTGATTATTTTCCATGTTTACAGCAGTGGTGTCCAAACTGGGGTTCATGGGACCACCAGCGATCCTTGAAACACTTCCAAGAGGTCTCAGACAAAATGTGGGAGAGCTACAGGTTAATATCACTTTAATTTCACTAACTGTGAAGGATGAAGGACTTTCAATGACAGCATCACCACTCACACCATCAACAGTCAGCACAAGACAAAGCTCCTTCTCAGGCGTTAATGGGAATCCACAGTTAGACGAGTATCTATCAGTGGGCTCTTGATATAAAAACGTTATGATCTTGAGTATGTGAAATTATGGCTACTATAAAATAAGAAAAACTTTATAGATCCCTCAAGGGTAAGTTAAAGTGACACGGCAGTGCTACAGTAGTCTAGGTGGAAAAAAATGAGATATATTATAGGTCATATATACATATATAGCAAGGAATCCATTGTCGTCAAGTTTATTTGTATCAGCTAATATACATCAGCGACACTGTCTGACTCATCTCATGGGGGAAAATGTTCATAGATAACAGACTACATTACATAAACAATATGTAATAAATATAATTTGAAAAAACTGCAAAGCAGCATATACGTTTGAGCATAATAACAGCGGACATGTATTAATAGTTCAAAAAAATGTTATTACAGCTTATTTTCTGAGGATTATTATGGTCCACTGAGAACAGTGAAGCAGCAGAGATGAAAAAACATGTTGCAGTGTGCCCTGGAGCTACATGCCATAGAGAGAAAGCTGCCCTGGGCACTTAGGGATCCATGTGGGGGGTGAGAGGTGTCATCCATGATGGCTCATAATATGGCCATCATCTTTTTCTCCCTCATCTCCTCAAGGGGGACTGGAGATACCCTGGGAGTGATGTTCTCTGACTGCCTGCTGTTAGATTTCTTGTAGCCAAAGATGTTTTTCATGCCCCTACAAACTCGCTCACATTTTTCAGCTGCGGTATGTGCTCAGTCTTCTTCCTCTTGTAACAGCTTTTGCCCTTCCTGATCTTCCTCTTTCTGCTTCTTCTGTACCCACCGCAGGTCTTCTTTGCCCCCCCCCCCCCCCTTTTTTTTTTGTCATTCAGTAAAGAGCCTTTAGTTCTAGGATCCAGGACTTGTTGGAAAAACACTGCACCTCCCTGGTGGACACATTTTCAAAGATGCATGATGCAATATGTCAGGCTGTCTGCAATGCCCTCCCCTTGATAACCCAGATACTTCTAGACAGGCTTGCAAATACAGTTTTAATTGCCCAGCAAGGTATGAGTGCAGGTAATGTTGATTTTCTCCCTTTTTCAATATTACCTTAATTCATAAGTAGATCACTTAAGGCCAGACACTTTTAAAAATTCAGATAATACTACAAAAGTAACCTTGCATAATGACATAATAACCTTAAAAAGCTCTGTGCTGTCTTGTTGTTTGCTGTGTGAAATCACTTCTAATGCTGCAAAGGCTTGCGAGAGCCCTGACAGTAATGTTCCTGCCAGACAATAGCAGAACAGTTCACTAGGATGCAGAGTGTTCTTGTATGCTCCAGCTGGACACAGTTGACAAAGTGCAACGCACCATCTGTAAGGAACATGTATATCAGAAGCACTACCCATCATCCACTGTGGCACAGCTCCAACTCCATTTGTGTATTTCTGACCTTGGAGCACATAATTGTTAGTCATCATCATTTTCTTCCAGTCATTTGTTATGCTGATTCCTTTCTTTTTTTCGCGTGCATGTGTGTGTGTGTCTGTGTGCGGAGAGAGCCGTCTTCTGCTCCCAGTTGGAGAAGATTATGTTCAGTGTCATGGAAGACTTGGAGGGAGATATTAAATGAGGCTCTTATCATGCATCGCCTGTGAGTGCCTCATGTTCCCCCTGCACATTGTAACCACGGATAAACAGGAATTATCATACGGCAGGGAGATGCAAACATATGTGAGAACATGAAAAATGCAAAGACAGAAAATTCACACAACCAAGTTAAGGAAAGAATATTTCATTAATATTCAAAAATAATAACCCTCTGATGCAGATATTTGTGGTGACGGCTATTTTAGTGAAATAAGATATAAGCCAGCTGCATAATTTGATTATCATATTGCAACAAACATAAATGCTAATTTATGCAGAAATAGTGGTGTAATGATGGGGCTTCACTAATGCTGAGGGTCTAGCCCAGTATGCAGTGCAACTCTCTGTAGGCTGAGGAAACAGAAGCACAAATGAAGTGCATGCATGCTGAATACAGCCTTCATACTCTTTATATGAGCCACAGGCAGTGTCCCCGATGTGCCTGCTTTCCTCCCATGTGAGCAAGAGCCAAGTGGAGAGGATGATGGATATAGCTTCATGAGCATACAGAGATATACAATGATACTTGACATGTTTCCACATGAGTGCCACCGCATCTGGTTTAGAAGAGCACGGCGGGTCCTTTTTCTTTACCTTTTGCCCTGTCACTAAACTCTAAACACACATTTGGTATGCAGCACGTGCCACCAGCTAAGATGCTATGTCTGATAAATTAAAATGGGAGGACTGAATAATTCACTTTAATTTTATCTCTGCGAGAAGTCGTGCCAGATCTGTTTGGTTTTCATCAAGACCAGGTGAAAACACACTCAGTGAGGCAGATGAGTTATACTCGGTGTGACTCAGAGTTTACTATTTAATTTTGATGAAGCACCACATTTCAACGGTTCTTTTTAAAATATTTTTCAAGCTTTCTGCCGGCACAGGTTGATCAATACACATCCAACCATGACAAAGTCCTAGTGTGTTCATGCATTATGCAGTGGATGATTATTAAGGCTGTTCTGCACAGGCCGTGTAAGCACTTTAGTGCTGCTTTTGAGGAGTTGATATGACATCAGTTGGTTTCTTGGACTGGACAAAAGTCTCACAAACTCAACAACCTCTGACCGGCAGAAGTGACATGAACAGAAAAAGTTTGATCAGCCAGCCGGATAAGTCAGGCACTTTGCAGGGGCACCTTATGCACTGTGACTTCAGCTTCCTTCAGGTGAGATGTCCAAAAATAACAGCTGGCATGTAAATAAGCTGCACTGCACACCAATGTGATGCTGGAAAGAATCAATTCCTGACTGTCACCAATCACTGTCACCATGTTATAGCCGCTCCTGGAGCTACCCCAACCCTACAGGATGGACAACACAAGCTGATGACATCCTGCTGAAGGTTTGTTTAGTTTTTTTTTTTTTTTTTTTCTCAGGATGTATAACACGATAAGCGGTTTAACAGCCCGTTTGAGAGGAGGAGCGCGCCTCAGCCCGGTGAATTATTGATATTTTTTGGGACATCTTTTGCGTAGGTAGGTCAACATCTTTTTGGTAGAGGGGGTGGATGTATCTCAGTATGATGCTCCAGTGAGCTGATTCTTTGTGCATGAAATGACTTGACATCCTCCCGACCACCGAGTGTGCGTGCATGCGCCTGCGTGCGTGAGAGAGAGAGAGCGAGAGAGAGAGAGAGGGAGAGAGAGAATAAGCAACTTTGTTACCAGGCATAGCTGTGTCTCCTCCGGCACAGCGTGGTAAAAAAGAGAGAGCATTTGGCAGTTATGGTTGATCAGCGTTTCTTTCATCCTCTCCGGTGCATTAAAGACGACGAACGCGCTCCCGTTGAATAGATTCCCTCTATTTCATTTCTGACGGATTAAAAATAAAAGATGCGCTGAAACACATGACGAGCCCACATCTTCATCAATGTGCGTAAGGTATGTATTTCTAACCATGAGTTAGACAAGAAATTATGCAGGCTGTCTTATGTCTGACAAGGCGTGCACTGTGATGGAGGGATTCCTCTGTAATTTACATATCTTTAAATTCAAAACCACTATTTAATTGCATTTTTCATGTCTTAACAAGCAAATGCGATATGGCTTACTCCCCTTACAGCGGATTTAGTCCATTGTTTTGCGCTCATGTCTTGCTTTGACCTTGCTTTTTTGTGTTATTTACATAGCTTGAAGGAGTTGCTTTCTGTTAAAGCCATTTTAAATCAGCAGCCAGAAGTTACCTCTGGGTTCACAGCAAATGAAGCTTTGACTCATGCAGGCTACAGCTTGTTGTGTGTGAAGTTGCTTTCATGTCTGCAAGTCTGTTTCACATCACCTTGTGTGTGTTTTGTTTCTAGATGACATTGAGGACTGTGAGCTCGGCCGTCATTCGCAGGAAAATGCATTTTTGGATTTTGTATGTTTTGCTAAGTGCAACATCAGTATGCACTGCTGAGATGTTTGGCAGTTATGGAGAAATATGTCAAAGACTGTGTGCCTGCGAGGAGAGAGAGGGGATACTTACAGTGAGCTGTGAAAACAGAGGAATTGTAAGTATCTCAGACTTAAACCCAGTGTACTTCTCCCAGTATCATCTGCTGCTCACAGGGAACATTTTGAAAAAGCTATCTGCCAATGATTTTGTTGAGTACAAAGGACTTACAATCTTACACCTGGGAAATAATGACATATCTGAGGTTGAATCAGGAGCTTTTAATGGACTTCAGGGATTAAAACGATTACATCTCAACAATAACAAAATTGATGCCTTGAAGGAAGAGTTTTTCTTTGGCCTTGAAAGTTTGGAGTATCTACAAATTGATTACAATTATATCACTCATGTGGCGCCAAATGCCTTCAGCAGCCTTCGACATCTGGAGGTCCTGATTCTAAATGACAACTTAATATCTTCTTTGCCTGTGAACATTTTCCAGTATGTACCCCTAACTCATTTGGACTTAAGGGGGAATCAGCTCAAAGTGCTCCCCTACTCAGGTCTGCTGGAGCACATGAATAGCGTTGTGGAGTTACAGCTGGAGGAGAATCCGTGGAACTGTTCCTGTGAGTTGATTGCCCTTAAAACCTGGCTGGAGAGCATTTCATACACAGCTTTAGTCGGCGATGTTGTTTGCGAGTTCCCTTTTCGACTTCACGGGAGAGATCTTGATGAGGTTTCCAAACAAGAGTTATGCCCGAGGAGAGCCATCGCTGAATATGAGATGCCACCCCTGCCACATCTGAGCACCGATGCATACTATAGGACCACGCCAGCTCTAGTGACATCCTCCTTCACCTCATCTGGAATTGCACGATCCTCATCTAGACCCACTAAGGGACCTCGCCAGTCAGGCAAATTGAAATCCAGACCTACTTCTCGCATCCCATCCAATAAACCACAAAATTATGGCCAAATTATTTCATATCAAACCAAATCCCCTGTGCCTTTAGATTGCCCAACCGCCTGCACCTGCAATCTTCAGATTTCAGACCTCGGCCTGAACGTGAACTGTCAGGAGCGAAAGATTGAGCATATCTCTGACTTAAATCCCAAACCTTACAATCCCAAAAAGATGTATCTAACAGGAAATTATATCCCTGTGGTGCGTCGATCAGATTTTATTGAGGCGACCGGTTTAGATTTGCTTCATCTTGGTAACAATCGAATAGCTCGCATACATGACAGAGCCTTTGGCGATTTGACACATCTAAGAAGACTATACCTTAATGGAAATTTGATTGACCATCTTACAGCTGATATGTTTTATGGATTGGAGACCCTACAGTTCTTATATTTAGAATACAATGTCATCAAAGAGGTTGCCTTTGACACCTTTCAGCATGTACCCAAACTTCAGCTTCTTTTCCTGAACAATAACCTCTTAAAAACGTTACCAGTGGGAACATTTAACGGCCTGAATTTAGCCAGACTAAATCTTCGCAACAACCATCTGCGATATCTGCCGGTCAGCGGGGTGCTAGATCAGCTTACAGCACTGGTGCAAGTTGATTTGTTCGAGAATCCCTGGGATTGCTCTTGTAGCATACTGGAGCTGAAGATGTGGCTGGAGCAGCTTAGCACAGGCACAGTTGTAAACAATGTCATCTGTGGCTCGCCTAAAAGGCTAGCTGGGGAAGATATGAGATACATTAAGACATCTAATTTCTGCCCTAATAACTCTGATATACTAGCTTCCATGATCCCACCCTCTGAAGAATCTTTTCCTGGCAGCACTATCACCATAGAAACATCCCTGGACTCTGACACAGAATACAGCGCCATTCCTTTATCTGTGATGATTCTTGCCCTTCTCCTTATATTCATTGTGTCTGTGTTTGTGGCTGCAGGATTGTTCGTGGCAATGAAAAAGAGACGTCAAAAGAGTCAAAACAAGCAGAATAACTCCATGAATGCTTGCATTAGCTCTCTCAACATGGAATATGGTCTTTACAAAAAGGGATCCATTCCCAAAGTCAGAACATCTGCTGGACATGTATATGAGTACATCCCACCTCCTACAGAATCCACATGCAGAACTACAGCTCACACCCCGATGGACAGCAAATCAGTGGATGGATTTAGAGACTTTGATGAGTTGAGCGGTGCTTTTCTGGGTAACTCGGATGAAGAAGCAGCCAGTAATGTAATAAGCTCAGAATACAGTGCCACAACTCCAGAGCCTCTTAACAAGCCCACCACCCCTCACCGAGATGATCTGTGCTACTACAGAGATGTGCTTGAGCCCGACAAGCACGCACACTACAGCAATACGTTACCATGCAAGCATACAGCGCATTCATCGAGTCAGTATACCTCAGACTTTGATGCAAGGCATCAATATGTGCATCCAGAGAGAATACAACAGACAATACTCTATTGCACAGCACCAAGTACTGTCTATGTGGAGCCCAACAGGAGCGAGTACTGGGAACTGAAAGCAAAGCTTCATATTGATCCTGATTACCTTGAGGTTCTTGAAAAACGAACAACATTTACACAGTTTTAAAGAGACTTGGCCCCTGGACAGATGCATCAATGCAATGTATCCGTTTTAATCAGGAATGAGTTTAAAAAACAGGCTTAACTATCACCTTTATTAGTACAGAGCATTGTGAACTGAGAATCATGCTTTACAGGATTGAACAAAGGGGAACACTACTCATTTTAAAATATCACTTAACCTGTCATCTCTGTGGTGTTTAACATTTTGTTTTAAATTTGTAAATATGAAGAAGCAACCAGAGATTCAGGGCTCTTATGACTCATCCCATCATGAAATACATTCTGGAGGTGTTTCATTGACAATAATGTGAAACTGAGCTTTTACTCTCAAAATTAGATGCATTTTATGAGTGGTAATGAACCGTTCAGATGATATGTTTTTATCCCAAAATAAACCAGTTTTTTTTTTTTTTTTTTTTTGCTCCCAGTTCTGTCTTTTCAAATTTATTCAAGACAAAACTCAAAAACATATTAGACTAAATCAAATTTATCTGTAAACATGAATTTCATCAGCCTGTAAGCGTTGACAAAAGTCGTACAGCCTACACATCTGTTAGGAAATTGTGCTCCAGTGAAAAGTGTGTCAGACACATTTAGAGGTAGTTTCACCTCCAGTATGCACTGCTCTTGGATGATAATATTAAATTCATACAATCATAAAACAAATTCAAATGCAATATCTCAAAGCACAGAATATGGGGCCAGTGAATCTCTGTCGTCTTGTTGCAGAATCTTGCAGATTTGGGAGAGGATAACTAATGTACCCTAAAAATATACTGAGCTGACGTAGTACATATACTGTAGGGTAATCTGTGAAAATCGGTGGTGTTCCCTCAGAGCCTCCCTGTCTCCAAACCAACTGCACTTGTGGATTATGGTCACATGTTGCACTTGTATTGAGTTAAATATTAATGTATTGTAACTGTACTCAGAAATGTTGTAACTAAAATATTATAATCACAACAGTATTCAGATGTATTGCAACTGGAAGAAAATGAGCTTTAACTGCAGGTTTGTATCTTATGTCCCAAATATTTCACCGGCAGTTTAGATGAACATATAACACGCTTTTTGGAAATAGATGAATTGCAATGAGATATTCATTTGTACCAGATCCAAAGCATTTCACAGAAAAATCAGCTCATCGTATATGCAGGTTTGACATTCAGAGGGTTACATCAAAGCACAGCCCTGTGTTTTATTGTACCCATACAACCTTTTTAATTTTCCTAATCATATGTGTGAATACACTGACAAAAAATGTCTTTCAGTTGCAATACATTTGAGTAGATTTGCAATACAATAAGAGTCTAATGTTTCTCTTCATACTTCTGTTTGAAAAGCAACTATCGAATCTGTTGGCCTGAGGCCATTTTAAAAACATATATTATGACTATTTTTATAGAAACAAATATTTCTTTTCTTTCTTTTTTTTTCTTTTACAAAAAATGCACTATTGACTTCTATAGGTCAACATTGATGTCACTTTCTAAAATGCACAAAATGGTAACATGTGCATATAGCCATAGAAGTAGGTTTTAACAACTGCATACATAAAGGTAACTCATGTTAAGAAATCTTGCACTATGCATAGATATCAAGTATACTTCGACAATCTGTTCAAAATGCAGCTCATCCCCTCGGTCACCAACCAACACTTATGATATTTAATATCATCACATCCCATAAATGGTTATTTGAAATTTAACAGGCATGAATATTCAGAGGTACTTTTGTACCACATTTTGGATAATTAAGTTTTTCTAAAACTTCATATATTTTTAATTAATGTGTTTTTAGAGGAATACTGAGTGGATTTGTGTGTTTTGCATTCTAATGAGAAGCACTGTCTCATTACTTGGCATTGTTTGTTTCATCTCTTTGGTGCGGGGTCGTATGAAATCTGCCAATTTGACTGCAATTAGCAGCCTCTGTTGCTCTCCTTACAAGGAGGTATTGATGGGTAGTGTAACAAATGTGCAAAAGTCTGCAAGAGCTTTAGCCATTAGGCTGAAAGGCACAACAAACGAATGCAATTGCTGAATGGTCGTCTTTATGCATAAAAAAAGGTCCTATGCTGTATAGAAAAATAAGCACATCATCCAGTCTTAATGCAGTCTAACCAATTTTTGGGTCAATAGTGTAAGCCCTAAAATCTGACTTTCCCCTTAAGAGTTTAATACACAGAGTAAATTCACATTATATGCAGTATTATGCACTGAACCTGTCATCTTAAGTCAGCTAATTAGAGGACATGGTGTATGTGGACCCTGTCTAAACGTCACCATGTATTACACTGCAGCATTAGTCATGCTGTTTATCAACTATACAGTCTTGGTTTGTTGCCTTTCACATGTTCAGAGGCATTTCGTGATTATTTTGTCAGTTGACCTGAGTCTGTTCTTTGGAAATTCATCAGAACAAACAAAATCTACACAGTGAAGCATGATGTAAACCTGCGCAGGTTTGTACTTTGTTACGCGTAGGATTTCCTTAACCAATATGTTGCTGTGGTGAAAACACTGTAAACCTGCAAACATGCACAGACAGATACACACAAAACATTTGTTTTTTTTTTTTGTTTTTGTTGTGAACAGTCATAGCCAACGTTAACTTTTTCAGTTCTCAAGTTGCTCATTATGTTTTAAACGTGTTTGTACAGCCAAACTAATGCAACAGGGGAGAAGATGGCACAAACAATTGTCTGTATTTGGAGGAAAATACACTTTCAATTTATGAATCCTGCAATGTGTAATGGAACAAAACATTTACTGTATATAACAACAATTTATGATATGTTTTTTCTCTTTCTGCTTTTTGTAATCAATGACCAAATGCGGATTTTTGTCACATGTGAGCATACAAATACTCATAATCCAAAAAATATGTTAAATTGAAATGTGACTGTCCTGTGTAATATGTGCGAATGTTTCATTTGCAAAGAAGAGGTCCAGTTAGTGTCTTATTCTTATTCCAGTTTTTATGTTTGCTTCTGTTCTGGTTTGTTTTGGTTTTCAGATGAAACGGTGATTTTCTATATATGTCAACCTCTGATTTGTAAATAGAACACTTCATCAGCATTTCCATGCAAACTCGCAGCGGCTCTGAAAAGCAAAAACACAGTACAACTAGGAATATGTGGGGTAAATATATCTACAATGTGCTGTTTCTTTAGTTGTTAGCTGATGAATAAAAGATATGCATTCATTTGGTATATACTTGCTTCCGTGTTCCTTTCACCCTCTAAAGCATGGTGTGTGCAATAAATGTCATAGTGCACAGAGAGGACAGATTTTAAATTGTTACACAAAACCCCATTGGCATTCTTCTGAACATTACTAAAATTACAATATCCAACTCAAATGTTTGGATCAAGCCATTGTCATGGATTCAATTAGGCAAATGGGAAATAACGAAAAGGGCTGTGTTGCATAACCGACATTAAGATGGCATAGTTAGTACTTTATGATGCCTTAGTTTTACACAGTATCACCCAAAGACATTTTGACTAAGAACTTAAATGACCAATTCTCTCATGTATAAATGAAATGATGCCCAAAGTGTTCAAACAGCAGAACAGGCTCTGGGCAAAAAGACAAAATATTAGGTTGGAGCTTCTTGTACACGTTCAGATTCAAAACGTTTGATCTCGAGCCTCTCATGGCAACAAAAGGTGTATTTGTTTGTGTCAGCTGATGTGTGTAAAGCTGGAATAAGGATATCTGACCTCACTGCAACTCTGCAATACGTACACATCTGCATACACATGCACGCAGACACTCGCAGAGAAACTGCAACTTGGCAGACATTGCTTTCTGGAAGCTCAGTATCCATGGAAACATCCAATTACCTGACACAGAAAGAAAAAAAAAACAATTCTAGAGCGAGAGGTACTACACTGGCACAATGAGTGAACTAATATGTAACTCGGCTTTTTGACATTTATGTGATTACTGTACATTGCACGTCTCTAAATTGTACACATTGCATTTGAAAGACCAAAGATGACTTGCATGGAATACATCTCTCTACCGCATTGCATTTAGGCGTGAGTGACAAACATAGGATCTGTGTCTGAAACGTGTCAATTTTAATAAAACAGCTAACCGCTGTGAATCATCTTTGACTCATCTGTTTGTCAGATTAATGGTGTAATGTTGCTTAGCTGCTTGAAGAACCCCAATTTTGCTGGGGAGGAGGGAAATTAGGGCACATCTACATTATGTAAGCTCGAAGAGATGTGTCAGGCAGTGTGAAGACAGCAAATGACTGTAAGCATTCACCAAAGGGAAAACCTTTACTATCTGCTTACATCAGACACACAAACACAAGAGAAATACCACTGAGTCAAACCTCCTTGATATCTCTCCTGCCTCTCTTTCTTTCATACTGGAGATCAGAATAGAATCTCACATCTGGCAACATATGTATGGTTTCCAGTTGTTAGTCTCAGACTATGTTTCTGTCCCTGAAGCCTTTTCATTCTTCTGTTTCTCTGTTCAGCAATGCTCCGTTTCTCTCCTTCTCACTTTGTGTGTGTGTGTTTGAATGTGTGTTAGAGTGCATAAATTATTGACTCCGAGTGTATTCATGCTCGCCTCGAGGACTTCAGCCAAGCAATGTAGCAAGACCTTTATCCTATCTTTACGTCCTCCAACATTTTTCTTTCAATAAACCTTCACACAGCTCGCCAGTGAAGAAATGGTCTTCAGTAATAATTGATGCATTACATCTTGAACATAAACTGCCATTTATCTGTGTCCAGTGTGCTTATACAGTATATGCTGCATGTCATGGTAATCTCCATTGTTTTAGATTACATGCTGCTGGGGTAGAGTCAGAGTGGTATTTACAAACCCAGAGTGAGGGATTTGGATTTGGGATGTACTAAACTTTGCCAGTATATTTGCAACAACTGAAAACAGTATGTGTGATACACACTAATATTTATGAGGGCTGATCCAGGCTTATGACTACCAACCTGAGAAAAGTGACAAAATCCTTCTTCATCCTCCCTTTTATAGCTCTCGACACTAAACATGCGAATGATATTTCACATCAGGAAGAAAGAAAAGCTTTGGTAAAAGGCAAGATAAAATGTGTTGTGAATATAACAAACTGATGTTGAGGCTTTCATAGCTCTTGAGTGCTTCGTATTACAATGCCAGACTGATGACTGTACTGTATGCCTAACATAATTCTCTGAGATTTCCTGCCAATATTCATACAAATTAATGATATTCTTCAATTCAGGATTAGCCACTCTAAATATCATGTTTTCCCTCCTTCAGTCACTGACATACTGTGCAGCTCTTATGCTGCCCGGCTGAATCGCTCATCCCACATTAACCTCTGTCCATGCCCCGTACCCACCCTCTTTTTATCAGCCCCTTTTTTCCTCGTGGCTCTTCAGCGCATCAAGGGCATGTCCTTCTCTGTATACTGGCCTGAAGTGTCACTATAACTGCTACAACTGACTGCCATGCTATCGCCTGTAATTTATAGTGACAACAAACATGCCTCGATGGACAGCAAACCACATTTGTGAATATGTTGTAAAATATGTCTTTACATCAAAACACTAAATCTGTTTTTTCTTTCTTCTTCTTTTTTTTTTTTTTTTTGTCTCCTGGTGGGTTTATATATAAATGCGGCACACCAGCGGGATGCACTATAGCACTGTCTCCTCCTGATTTGAAAAAGATGTGACCTGAAAGGGCCCTGTTTGTGTTTCCTCATTCAGTTGAGAGATGGGAGAGACAGAAATCTCACGATGAAAAAGCAGCCCTGTCTGAACAATAACGGTATACTCGAGATCAGGGACAGTTAAAAAGGGGCATGATTTTCTACCGAAGCAAAGCAACTCACCATGAATGAAAGTGTAATGCAAGATTATATATTTAAACTCAATGCTGATGATTAATTTAACACATTCACACTTCACTTTAAATTAAAAACATATATTTGAGTCATAGTTTCTTTATTCTTTCGAAAAATCCTTTCTTATAAGTGTCATAAATTCACACCCTGAGATAAATCTGACTTGGCTGTGAAGCTTTTGAATCAAGTGCTATGATGTGTGAGTGGACTATTACAGACTGTCCATGTACTGTGGCAGCCTGAATTTTAATGCAGCTACTGTTGCACATTTCCTCCTTCTCTTTCCTGACCATCTTCTAAAACCAAACTGACAGCTGGAGGAAGGCAGCTAACCACTCGCCTTTGTTCAGATGTTCAGTCTGTTCTGACACATAGCACTTCAATCTGATCAAAGCTTTCCATAGTGGGAGAGACTAACTATAATAATTATTCCCCTAACATATTTCATATTGAGTGTTTCTTGGAGGGCCATACTTACACAAAAAGTGACATTACAAATCGTACTGAATGGCCTTTTAATATAGTTCATGTAACATTACATCACTCCTCCATTCTCTCTAATGGGCTTCCATTCAATCCATGTGTAAATGTTATGGTTTGAACATTATATTGGGCAATTTTATATTAGATTAATGGATGTATGTAGTGTTTGAAGTGTAAGGGTACCCTACTACTAAGAAAATGTTTCATCTCCTTTAATAGTTTCATTCATTACTCTTTCCTATTTATTACTTAAGATTATCATTGGATTTTTAAATGATTTTTTGCTGTATATTGTCATTAAGTTCCTGTGGACCAATTGTTAAAGACTTGATCTGCAGTACTGTGCATTTGTATGGAAATACTATCTGAAAATCTCAATCCTAACCCCCTAAACGGAGTTGAAGCGCACTGCAGCAAATACCAGCCTGCACCAAGGCCTCTTATTTCACTATTGTGCTCAGAGGTACAGAACATTTAGTCTTCAAAAGTTAAAATGCTTTGTGAGTGCAGTGCACCTTCGCTGTGAGAAACTGAATTCACCTTTATGCCCTTCATCTATATTTTGCCACATTTAAGTTTTATTTAAAGAAAGAATACAACTACAACTACAAACCACATGCAGGCAATACGAGTGAAAAGTGAAATCATTTTTTGAAGATGCAATATTTCCACCGTCGCACTGTGCTGGGTAAATGATGTGACACCTACTGAGCTGATAAGGGTTCGGTATCTTGCTCAAGGACACTGCAGCAGAACAGACTCTTGGGGTGACAGAGAAACTGCTCCTGCGACCCTCGTCGTCAGACATGCTTTTGGCATCTTCAGTAACTTCACAGCACAGGACATGGTTTATAAAACACAACATAAACATAAAACCCTGACATGTCCGACACAGGCTACTGTCCACTTGAATCCTTGTTCTCTTAAAGCTGTCACATAGAAAAATATAAACACCCTTCTAGTAATTCTCCTGTGTTTTTCTTATCTCTTTTTCGTATCCTTGTGTTGCCTTTCATTGGACACCGTTGCAGACAACATGCAGTAGTTTCTTGACACAAAATGTAGAGTAGCTAGTCTATGATAGTGCTGTACTAGTGTTCTTAAATTTAAGTGTAAATGCAGTTTTACTGATTATCCTATTAATGTTTCAGTGTATCTCAGTAAGAGGTATTTATGTACACAGCATTGTCTACAAACACTAAAAGAAAAACTTTCCTCTCTCTTTAGTTGGTGGCAACTCAGACACCATTATATTTAAACTTGAAAACAACTTTTAAGCAGTAATAGTTCAAGGCATAGCAAGACTATGATGCCATATACAACTCTCGTGACAGACCCTCAGTCTGTTCTGTGGCTCCTAAAAGCACTTTTCTGTGTTTCTGTCTCTGTTCACTGTGAGTATCCTTGAGGGATTTACAACAAGCTACAATGGATCCAGACAGATGGCAAGG
The DNA here is from genome assembly GCA_033000465.1 of Sciaenops ocellatus. NCBI lineage: Eukaryota > Metazoa > Chordata > Actinopteri > Sciaenidae > Sciaenops > Sciaenops ocellatus. The sequence continues at coordinate 8,446,783 of CP136868.1, forward strand.
TGGGGGTGTTGGGTAACCATCTTCTGAACCCTAAGGAGCATTGCCATATACAAGCTGTCAAACAAATGTCTTCACCCAGAGTTTTATTTGTTATAATATAATGAGATCCCAACTTTGATGTTCATTTTCACAATTGTTCAGCCAAAATAACTATGAATACAGTATTAATGCAAAATCCTTGTTATGTATACACTCCTATTAATTATATTGTTGTTATGCCAATAGCACTTCACTTCTTATTCTCTATGAATGCATCGGGGCAACAAGGCTATCGGGAATTTACATAAAGTGAAGAAGCAAATAGGTCATGAATATCATTAATATTCAAAACACAGCACTTCAAAGAGTGGTAACTCAATGCCTCAGCATTAACTGCATTTGACCATTCATATCTTTCCTCATTAACCACACTGGGAAGCATTATTTGCTGAAGGCTGTGTACTGCTGGCTGGTGGCAAGTGCATCAAAACAGTTCTTTCAAGTTCTTCCTTGTGGTATCGCTCTACACAACTAAGCTACACAATTCTGAACAAGCCAAAAGACAGAGAAGAGCTGCTGCCAGTATGTGTCAGCTCTGGTAATGTTGATGAAGCTCATATCAATTTATGTAAGACACTACTTCAATTGTTCACTGTTGACTGGATAATTGACAGGCTATTGTTAGTTGACTGCCAAGATTTCTCAGATTTCCCAAAAGGCATGTCAAATTTGTCTAACCATGGAAAGACTTAACACATTTTTGACAGGGGTTGTTTAATTTTTGTAGAAACAAAAACTTATGCCTAGAATAATTTGCAAGATGCCGTAAGACTAAAAAATGGCAGCTTTAAAAGTGTAATGGACATGTGATTGTGAATCTTGCAGGACTAGTTAAAATCACTTTACATACAGCTAATTTCTATGAATGCAGAATCTGTAGGTCTGAGTCTGAGTAGTACTGAGTCACACCTTATTAGGTTTTTTGAAGATTTCTGTATTTGCAATGTTTTGTAGTGCAGAAACATCGTCTCACAGCAAGGCAACAGCTTCTGGTTCAAACCACCAGTCAACTGCAGCTTTTCTGTGTGGAGTTTGCATGTTCTCCCCACGTCTGCATCTCCAGGCTTCCTCCCACAGTCCAAAGACATACAGGTTAATTGGTGACTTTAAAGTTGCTCATAGTTTTAAATGTGACTGTGAATCGTTGTTAGTCTCTATGTGTCAGTCCTATGATTAACTGGCGACCCCGCCTCTCGCCCAGTGTCAACTGGGATCAGCTCCAGCCCCCTGCAACCCTGATAAGGATAAGCCGTTATGGAAAATGGATGGATGGAAGTCTTTCAGTCTTTATCTACATTGATGCAGGGTGATGCAGGAGAATGTTCTGTATTGGTATTACTAGACCTCAGTGGTGCTTTTCATACTGTGGAAAACCATGGCTGAAAGGCTCAGGCAGTGGGTGGATATCTCTGCATCAGCTTTGCACTGGTTCTCCTCATATCTGTCAGACAGGACCTTACAGTTAAAGTTACAGATTGCAGTTCATAATTATGTGTCAATAACTGTGCGTCTGTTTTGTGGTGTTCCCCAAGGTTCCGTCCTGGGTCCGATGCTTTTTGCATTATAATTGCTTGGTATACAAAGTATCTGCTACCATTGTTATGCATATGATATTCAATTATAAATTCTGTTCAAACCTCAACATTTTTCAAAAATACTCTGTTCTACAACATAGCATCAATTCTATAAAAGATCTATAAAAGGTCTATAGCCTGAAAGAAACAGATGTTCAGGTGGTTCAGATGGTTTGCTCCACTTTCTACCAGAGAAGGAACATTACTAAACTTAGGCCAATTGTGTCTGTAACTGAGATGGAGATGATTATACATGCATTTCTTTCCTCTAATCTATTCCCTTTTCAGCTGTCTTAGCAAGACATCCCTTAACTGCTGACTTTATCCAGTGGAATATTTTAGCATCTACTCACTGGTTCAGCACAAAATTTTAAGCAGATCTCAGACATTTACTCTGGGGCCACCACAAGGTTAACATTTGTAGTTTTAAGTAAAATGTGTCTAGTATTGGATGGACTGCAATAAAATTTGGTACAGATCACTTTGTTGAGCCATACTGCTAAACATCAGTATGTTAGCATTGTTGCCATGCTAGTATTATTTGGCTCAAACAGCATTGTGCTCCAGTAGAGCCTTACATAGCTGTAAACCTTAGTATTGTTCTATTATGCATTGCAATGAAATAGACATTGTCATTGTCATGCTATAGCACAGCACTAAAAATGCTTTCAGGCCTTCATTTCAAAAATATATCTCAAAAAACATTCAGTGGTGTGGAATACTGGTATAAATCAGAAGCTGAAAAACAAGCAAGTAAAAAATAACTTTTACCAAACACAAAACAGATGTCATATAGCTGAGGTTAGCACTGAAACGGTTCACAACACATCCAAAAAGAACACTGCCAATCCCTGATGAATCTTGAGCACAGCTGGATTTGCTAGTGCAGCATCAGCTACACCAACTCAGGTGACTGCAGGCCTGACACATTCCTCACAGTTCACTTAACACAATGTTCAGCCGTGGCGACTTAGAAAAGAAAAAGAAAATTTGTATGAGGGGATTGGGACTTTGTATCTGAAACACTGGGACTGTCATGGCCTTAACTGAAAGATCAAATAAAGTATTTTTATGATGTAACCCAAAAGTAAGCTCGTAGCTTAAATCTATCTGTATGGAAAAAGATTGATTTCCCTGCAATGACTGAAAGGCCATCTGGTGTTTTTGTTTATTTACCACCATGCACATACGTGCCGTTCTACAGAGACCCTTGAAAATACAGTACACCTGTGGCAACACTCAGGTGTAAACTAAGGAATCGCCCTTCTGCAAAGCATGAAAAAAGATATTTGCATCTACTTAAAACACCAAAGTCACCTGCTGCCGCTGAGCTCACTGAGCGTGTGAAGAACCTCCTCTGAGCTGTTTTGACACTATGTGCAGCTCCTCTGCAAGCTAATTAAAAGGTAATAGATTTAAAGCGATTTTAAAATTAATACAAATTCTTTCACAATGTGTAATAACAAATCAATCTCCACAGCGGTTTACAATATAAAACTCATAAGAATGTAAGATGAATTATTCAAAGGCGCTATTTTAGATTTCACAATGTCTGTTAATAATTCATTACATATCCTGCATATTTGAAAATACCTGAGCATGTGCGGAGGTTAACATGCATATTTATAGTATCTTTTAATTTGAAAATTCAGAATTTAACAAAGCAGTCCTGCAAAATTAAACCACAGAAGATAAACCAGACCAATAAACTAGAAGATAGACTTTTTTTTTTTTTTGTCTGTGTCCTTTAAATGTCATGCAATGAAATACTCCAGACCTCTCGAAGATGCATCGATTTCTAGTAGACGATAAACTCATATGAAGAGATTACAACAGATTTCCTCCCCTTTAATCTGAGTGCTGATTACGATCTTGATAGGTACTTTTTTTTCCCACAGGGAGAATTCTCCCACTGGTTATAACACAGTTAAACTTGTCACCTAGCCACTGGCTACCAGATCAAAGCAACATCCACTCACAGGAAAACAGTCAGGCAGGGAAAAGGTTGGTTGCTATAGCAACTTATACCACCTCTAGTATGGTCTCACACTACAATTTTATTATTAGGACAGGAGCATATTAACTACATTAATCAACCTAAGCCCTTGATCCTACAGCAACAACACCTGCTGTGATGATTGCAGATGGCAACAGCAGGTTTTGTTTATAGACTTATTTACAGATATTACAGGCAGTACAATGAACTGTGCACTAGCTTTAAAAAAAATCTTTTACATTATGGAAAAAATGTTTTTCAGCAGACTGGATATAAAGTATGGTTCAGTTCAGTTATCAATCATTGAAGATGAGATTTGCTCATGCATGTATGTATAAATCACATTTACTTTGCATATATGTCCTTCTGCTCCTCCCAGGAGACTGAATTTCTATGGCACAGGAGGATGACGACATCAAATATTCACACTTGGATTCGCCACGCCATAAGAGTGTCCTTGGAAGTCTGACATCTCCTGTATAATTAAGTTGTCCGGATTAAAGCAGGAATGCAGCTTAATCAGCAGCAGGATACGTTGATAAGCATTAAGCCACGAAGACAGAAATTATTAAAAACTGCTTCTGATCAGAAGGTCCCATAATGCATCAATCCTCGAGAATGAGGTCAACCACTTTGGGTTTCCATACAGTCAAATCCATTAAACATGTGGTTTTGACAGCTGTAGAAACCTGCACTGGCTTAGACGGTGCATACGCTGCACGGTGAAGGAGAAAGACAATACATAAGCGTCCTTCATCCCCACAGAGTGTCATTGATTATAGTTTGTTATTTCTGGGAATGTAAAATAATATGTCTGTAACAAAAGAAAGGTTTCTTAAAGACTTGACATTTCTAAAATAGCTCTTAAAATAGCTTTTGTATGTGAAGCGTCCTCACTATGTTTTTGTTGCTGTGCCCTGACATTTGTCCTTTTCGTTTTGGTAGACCCTCATATTTACTGTCCACTTTGGCCTTTTGATAACAGAGCACCCATTTTAAATGTCCCTTTCAGTTGGAGAACAGCACTTTGGCACCTACTGCAGCACAGAAAAAAAAATGTCCTTCTTGAACACCACTTGTATCAAAATGGCCATTAGTCATTATTTGTCATGAGGTGGGTGTGACGCAGAAAGGTTGAATTTCTGTTTGATTTAACTAGTCTGCCCTGTAATTGAATACCACAGACGTTACAATTCACAGGCACTATTTCTTCTTTTTTTTCCCCCCACCCTTCACCACGGGCATGAAATGGAAATGTTCGACAATAATGTGCAGCGGAGCACAATGTTTTGCAATGTCAAGGCAATGTGAATGTACTGTGAAATTCATCAATTATTTATAAAAGGACGTTGGAACATTGGAAAGATTTTAAATTTCTCCAGCTCTTTCATCAACTGTCTACCCCGGCATGCCTCATGATGATATAATGTAGTAAGGGCAGAATGCATTTACAAACAGCAACAGAGTGTAGTGTTTTCAGACATGTGTGTTCTTGTGTGTTTGTCAGTGTGCCGCTTGTGTATCTGCCTCCATATTTACTCCCCTTGCATATCTCAATACCTGATCCCTGAGTGTTCGAGATAATGTAATTAATCATTACAAAATCATTAACACGTCACTTTCATTTTGTCTACTTGGCTTTCTAGGGGTATAATTACAGACTAAAATATGGATTCCCATTAAGCAGAAGATAGCTTCCGTGCGCTTAAAAGCAATTCATGTGGACAGGTTTAATTCATGCTCAGGGGTTGGCTGTGCATCGCTCTGTGGTTCACCATTAAAGTATAATGTACTTCCTGATTTCATGACAGTCTGCAATACCATAATCAGAATTTTTTCTCCTATAACATTTTTTAATTTTCTATTTTCTAGTAAACACAACTTGGAGGCCAAAGAGCTGAAGCTAATTACCTTGAAAAAAAAAAGAAAACTGGTTTCACTTCAGGGGCATGATGTTGTAATTACGACATCACTCCTTTGTGGCATTTATACTTCTATTTATGTTAACGCTTAAATTTACACTCATACATGAATACAAGAGAAATCTGTGCTATTGAGGAACCACGTGTCCTAAAGTCTAATTTGGACTGCCAACATTAAATATAGTCACATATTTATATTAACCTTGAGGCTAAATGTCTGTTTGCTTGATGAGCTTCGAGTGTGGAAGCAGGCAGGATACGTATAAACATGATGAGAAGAGCCTTTCACTATTCCATTTTCTGGGCACCCATAATTTGTATTTCAGCACAGTACATTAGCAGAGATATATTAGGAATCAGTGGATTTAAAAGATTTCTTTGAGATGTTACATGAACATTTGTTTTACTGCAGTCTGTATTGTGAGTAATAGTGGTACATTTCTTGGAGAATTCTGAAAGATGGTATTCTTTTAGAAACCTTCTACATGTTGAAATTGTAAATGACATTTTGAAATAAATAATTAAAGAAGATTAAACATGGAGTGGAGACCAAAATAATATTGCAGTGCAATCATGTTTGGAGTAGTGTAACACGATGATATCAAAAAGCATCACAACATGAAATGTGACCACATGTGGTTTGTGTAGCTTCAAACTTGCTACAAATTTAATCTTGTATAGCCTTTAATATTTCTCATGTTTAGACATCTTTCCTAATTTTGTTTTTTTCCTTTATATAATTTCATCAAGCTGATTAACAAATCCCTGCCAGGGATTATTTAATTATCACAGTGCACTGTTTAATTAGGCCCTAAACCTCAGTGATGATCATGTCATCAGTATATATCAAGGAATGACCCAGTGCTCTTAAACATACTTAAAAATCAATTTAAAACCCGGCAAGTACTCGGTATCCTTATATATTGGCTTTTGGCACACTGAGCTTTTACTTACTGTGCCCAAAATAAGGATGTCATTGATCTATGCCAAAATTGCAACTTCAGTTCTGTCCTTTCCAGCTGTTTCATCTTCACCATCCTGCAGAGTAAGCATTCTGAATCCTGATATGTGTCAGACTGAAGTTTCAATGCTGTGACTCAGCTGTTTTTCAGTCTTAATAATTGAAATAGAATACATGAACCTATTTAATGTCCATGCGAAGAATAAATCCATCCATCTCAGACCGTGGATTCAGTCGTGATCTCTTGTGTATCCCTTGGGATTGCCTTGATCCTCAGTGTTTGAAGCCAGTCATGAAGGCACTTATGTAAGCTTGTTTTTTTTACAAATGATTCTTTAAAGCTGCACTAATCCATACCTTATATTAACATATTTATCATTTTTATATTAAAAATAGAATTATTATACGCAATGCACCTTATATAGTGACAAATCATGAATTATTAACGTCTGACTGAACAGTCACTCTCAACTCTATTGAGAGTTTTAGCATCTTTCAGCTCATTGTTTTCATTTTAGCCCCCAGCTGTAGCCGCTCTCTTCAAATTTATTTTCAGCAGCAGCAGGCAGCTGTGGGCTACATTCCCACCAAACGGCTGACAGACACGGTTAGCAACAAGCTAGTGGAGCATTTATCAGCCGAAGAGCCAGATATATCTCTTAGGGGTTGGTGGAGACCAAAACAGAGCACAAACGAAGGTGAGTGAACATTGGATTTATATTTACCAAGGGAAAGGGACATTACATTACATAGAAATTGGTATTTTGGAGATTTAGTATCCACAGTGGAATACCACTGTTGTAAATACTATACTTTGTCAAACACCTAGCAGGTGCAATAACACAAGACATAGCATCCAGCTAATATTACTTACTAATCCAGCACCGAGAAGCTATACCGATCAGTTCACTTTGAAGCATCAACCACTGGGGGCAGCAAAGACATCTCGAGGGGCCACTCAAACACAGCAGAAGTTGTGTATCTGTGTGTCATTGTTTTTAATAAAGAATACAGTTGACAGCGTTTCCTCACACTGACTTTGTCTTCCACGTCACACACAATATGTACTTACTTTGTTATCCTGTAAATACCTTGTGCATGGGTAGTCAAATTTGAATCCCACAGCAAGGCAGACACCACCATTAATAATGAAACTATAATATAGAGAGGCTATTACAGTGCACAAATACCCAGCCGTACAGCGTATCTGAAATGGGATTTGATGTAATTAACTTAAATATTATAACTTTTAAGACGTGGTGTAGCACTGTGATGCAGTAAACCAAAACTGACCTTCAAACGCCTTCTGATATGCCGGCCAGAATTTACGCGATTATAGGGTTTTATATTGGCATGACCCCCCGCTCCCTGAAAATGATCATGTGTAGCTGTATAAGAGTGACTCTGCTCTCCACTTCCACTCTGTTTAGTGAGCTTACATCAATCCTGCTTTGAACTGTGATGATCTCTGTGATCAAATGATGAGTGTGGCGGGACAGCTACGCAGTTATGCAACACAATGTCGCTTGCACAAGTGTCATCCTGAAGTTATATCAAACAGGGACGGAGACACTGTAATGTTAATTAACTTAACAACACAGAACTGTTTTCCTTCCACAACCTTCATCTTTTACATCTTTGCTAAAAATAGTCACTGCAGTATGATCGGGGGGGATTTGTTAATCATAACAGCATATGCTTTAATTACTGGAATTTCTACTTCGCAAATGTTTATTTCTGTTGAACTTGTGAACTGAGTTGTTGCCAGGCTGTATATTATCATTATTAGTGTGTCTTGTGTTCAGCCTTCTCTCCTTAATGTGCCTTCTGGTCATGATGGATATATTCATGGGCCAACTGCTAATGTTACTATGGATAGCTTGAATTAACAAAATCTGTTATGAGAAGCAAGATTTGTCTGTTAATGCTTTAATATAATATCACTGCCCCTGGTTAAATAGTCAGATCATATTTTTTTTTTAATCTATGATAAACTATGGCTTGAATAATAGTGCAGGATATTCTTCACAAACAAATGCTGATTAATGTTTGAAGGGAACGGAAATCCAAATCCAGCCAAATCCACTTGTGTTCCTCAGGTGAAAAGGTTTATCCTTTAATAAATGAGGAACCGAGTGAGTAAAACTTCAACTTGGTTAAGTTAATAAAGGTCTATCAATAGCAGCAAAGACAAGTGCTGAATGCAAACACTCCCCATCAGTCGTGTCCCTGCAGCAGTTGGTTTAGCAGAGTGTGTGTGTTTGGAATGTTAAAGGCGAGGATCCAGACACATTACTGAATGCCACCGAAGGGGTCAGAAAGGAAGTTGCACTGAGAGGGAGTGATACAGCAACAGTCAGTACACTGGCAGTAGTTAGCGCCACCGTCGTGCAGAAGTGTGATGGGGATCAGTCATCGTCACTCTCCAGGGAAAAGTCATTTGCATAAATCTGGTTAATCCATACCTGTTTCGCTAACCTATGAATGTTCAAAGTCAAGGATCCTGTGAAGTGGATTTTCCTGTGACAAGTAGAAGCATCTATTCTTAAAGAATATGTGACATCCGGATTTGTCTGCCTCATACAATGAGCTAAATAAAGGAATTATAGCAGACAGACAGTAGTATCTCTATGTTGCGATAACTTAAGAAATGTTGATGCAAGTTTAGCCTACATTCAGACTGCGCTGGATTAGCTTCCAGGCTGAGAAAAGCAAAAGAATTGAAATGCAAATAAGAAGGGGATTACTGAGAGAGCATTCACTCTACCAGAGCCTCCTCCATTAATGGGTGAAAACCTGGTCACATTTGAAAATAGTGCCTAAGCCTAATGATTATTCTCTATTTACTTGTTTATAGCAATTTAATAACTCAATAAATGCCTTGTCATTAGTGAGACATGAACAAATGAGAGAACGTTTAGCACCTTGCCTGACAGATTACTCAGAATACAATATAATGGCATCATGATCCAATCTAAGCCGTTAATCGTTCCCATTACTCCACACACACTAATAAAACTAGTGCGCTGTGGCAGGCAGTCCCTATTCCCTAAACATGTTTGCCCTTGTTAGCGTCAACCTGAAAACATAATAGAGCTGACGCGACATCAGTGAGAGAGCCAACGTGGATAAGGGATTTATTTGCCTATCGAATGAGTTGCGTTTGAATCCAAAGAAAATGGTGCTAAATGAGAAAGTGAATCATCTCAACTTCAAAAGCATGATTCCTGCACACCCAGAAGTGTGAAATGTGTAGCTGCAGGGATGACACTGACTTGAAAGTGCAATGTGAATTCTCTTTTATAGTTTTTTTCAGATCTGTGAAGAACAGGAGAGGTATTTATTGACTTCTACCTAACTTATTATTTAAATGTACTCACTGTTCTCAAAAGCCTTTCTGTCTTTTTTTTTTTTTTTTTTTTTTTTTTTTTTTTGCTGGGTCTGCAAATTCATTGTATTATTGAAAATATTATGTAATATTGAGGAAATGTAAAACTAATTTTCTTTTAATGTTATTCTAAACTTGTTTAAATTGTTTACCCACCGTTTATCTGAACACTTTGATGCACGCTTTGCATTTATATTCTACAGAAATATAAAATGTTGTACAGAAATATCAAGGACTCATGGGACTATTTCATCATGTCAGTCAGACATTATGTGCCATTTCCTAAGTACATGGTGCCCTCTGCTGACCAGTCTTAAGCACGACACAACATTCAATCATTCTCTTCTCATTCATCCCCATGAGGGAGGAAATGGCAACAGAGCAACCAAAATGTCCCTTTTCCCAGGAGCTTCCTCCAGCTCCTCTTGGGGGATCATCAAGCCCTCCCACGCGTGCTGACAGATGTAGTGTTGATTGAATTTGTCTTTCCTACTGCTCATTTCCTTTCCTCCCTCTCTGCCACATGTCTCCCATCAGGAAGCAAGGAGACAGAGACAGAAGTGAAGAGAATTAGGACGGTTGTTTACTCACATGACTGCCAGGGTGGTCTTAAATTAAATCTTCAGTCCAATTACCACTTATGAATCCAAATTCTTCTTCTCTGTAGATCTTGCAGGTCTATTTTCCACTGTATGAAGTCAACAAAGAGATACAATATGCATGAGACAAATATTTACACTGCAGGTTTTTCTCTCAAAGTCTCTTTAAAGTAAGGGAAATGAATGCTATTTGTGTCTGACATTAATGGGCATGCTGTTAAGAACAATTCTCCCTGCAGGATTTTCTTGCCTTTCCTTCAGGAGACCTTGAAGCTGTTTTTGTCTCCTACAGTAATGGGGCAGCTGGTAAGATGGAAGCACTAACTCCAGTTTCTGGGTCAGAAAGGAAATAAGTAGGTAGGGAGGGAAACAAAGAGAAACATTTTAAGGGAAACACAACACACCTGTAGTCTCCCCAGTGTGTCCTCCAAAGTCTGATCCCTGTTTCCAAACCTGCATGTGACAGTCAGCAAAACATAAGTAATGCTTTATTCTATACTTTTTATATTATTATTTGAATTGATTATTTAAGAATCTATTTTGTCTTGCGTTTCTGAAAAGACCAAAGCAGTGCTTTTGCACATTTTAGCTCTACAAGCATATTTACATGACTTGTATAATTTCTAAAGCATACAATAGTTTGTCAATTTTCCAAAAAATATTAGCATTCATTCCAGCAAAACTAATTTACATTCACGTCAACACACCATGAAAATCAACTTCAAACAAGAATTTGACTCACAAAATCTTGAAACATGCCATAGCTGGGCAATTCATCACAGTGAATACCAGCATATCTACCCTAAGTTTTTGTCAGAAAAGGTTCCTTGATGAAAGTTTCTTCAACCTTGTGCTTTAATGCGTTTGAAACCGCCGACTCCTTTGAAAAATCTAGCGCTGATTTGAGGTGACTTTTGACGGGAGGCATCTCAGACCTTGGCCTGTCAAACTGAATTGCGTTCACGAGTTATGTCGTCAGAAAAAATAAAAAATAAAACCCAGAAAAACTTCTACATGTTGAATTTGGCTGCTTATTACAACAAAAAAGCTGTTTAGCAACCCACTTTTGTTGATCTTAGGCTACTTCGGGTTTATACGAGGTGACAGAACAATATCCTCACAACACGACAAAAGGAAAAGGTCTGCCTATTTATTTCTACCTCAAATATACAGAAAGAAGTACAAACAGTGACGTCTGTGAGCATCCATAATCCTACTGCAGTGGCAAAATGAGAGACAGACGGATGACCTCCACAGCAAAGGCATCTTATAAAAGCTTAGAAGAGTCAAAAACGGGAACATCAATTATATCTAACTGTGAATGGATTCATTTCCCACAGTCAGTGGGGCTGTGACGGTTTCAGCTGTGTTTATAGTTTTACACAATGTGCTATATAAAATCATGTTCTGCCTGCAGGTTTGTCACAAAACAAAGTCACCGTAGAATGCACTTAACGTCATACATGCTGTTATGCCGTCTATTTTTGTTATGCCTTTAACATTTATTATCTTTGGTGCACAATATGACATTTGAGGACATTTTGGGGCTGCAGTTACTGGTATGGTGTTGAATTATATAAGACTAGTAAAGGGAGATGATGTTATTTTGTCCACCCTGTGAATAGTCATCTTTAAATATCATTTTTAAAGTTTACATAATTGTAACTTCTGTAAATTTATTTGATTCAAGGTTTCCAGACACTGACAATATTTCCTTTGTTAAACATTTTTTTTACATGTTTGCAGTACCATTGAATAAAAAGCTGTTCAAAATGAGCACAATTGGTAGTACAGGTGCCAGTTTTGTTAAGAACATCACAATAGAGAATGTTCATCTCAGTGTATCAGAATCATGGAAGGAAAAATAAAATCTAAAAGCAAAAAAATGCATTGAATTTAGCTCCCGATTTTCAACCAAGCCGACAAGAATAACGCAAATGAGTCTGTCTTTGCATTGTGATACACAACTTCAGCTACAGCTGCTTCGCTGAAATTGTGACCATTCACTCTGCTGTGAATTATTTTGGGTTTGAACCCTTTCTCTATCAAATGACATAACTGATTCTACTGATCAGGAGCAGCCACAATAACAAAAAACACAGAAACTGTTTCATTCAACATTCACATCAGTTTAAAAGATCAGGTTTGACCTTCGATGTGCAACGCGGGTAGTAATCTAGGAACATCTCTAGAGATCTCTAACCTCTGAGAAGACTATCATTCATGAATTAATGTGAAAGTATAATGAAAAACATTGTATCTCTTTATACTTTGACAGAATGCATGAGCACATTCTTGTAAATTCAGAAAAGAAAATATATCACAGATATCTACTGTCTGTTTATGATATCATACCAAAACTCTGATCAAGACAGTGAGGAGTTGAAACATTTTTAATTGGCATTATTTCCACAAAAATGTCTTGCGATGTCACATTTTGACAAATAATCATTTAGAAATTTATTTGGAACTGACATGTACAAAAAGTAAATAGTGGGTGGAGATAAACATCTGTCCATCGCCTCATCAGACTTTTTCTGTGCTTTGCACATGCATCCATAAATCAATATTACAAAATAAAGATTTCCCAGAAGCCAAAGTGCTTACATACTCCGCATGTGATTTCTTTTGGCTGTTGGAGGTCAGAGAATAATTACATGCTGTTGTAGACTTTGCAGTGCAGGTATGCCAGCTTCTCAGCCCTGCCTTTCCTTAGCATGGGAAACCAGTCCTGATGGCTAAGCTCTACAACTCTGTAGCCTGCCAACTTCAACTGCCTCCTCTTCAAGGCATGAAGGCCCAACAGCTGCTGCGAATGGTAGCAGTAGTGGTTCCTGTTCGCGACCTGGATAGCAAGTTTGACCACGTTTTTGGAGTCCTGGGGGGATGCGGCTAAGCCACTCGGTCTGATGAGAGCTTCTGTAATGTCACTGGTCAGGAATACCCCTGTGTCAAACAGACTCCCACCTTCATCAGGCTGTACTCTGTGAAGAGAAGGAGGCCTAATTGTAGGAGAAGGGGCTAAAGGTTCTGTGGTGTTTTTGTTATTTGTTAGCTGTGCTAAAAGTTCCTCAGTTATAGTTACTCCTACATTCATTCTGCCCCAACCCTGATGAGGTAGACATTCTGATGAACTGTTCTCTGGTGATAAAATGGCTGTGTCGGATTCTACGTTCACAGGTATCGGCTGTCCAGTCGAATCAAGATGTACTTCCAGGTCAATGGAACGAGTGTGCGGCAGAATCATCCTCTTAGATACAAACTTCTCTCCTCCAAGCAGATCCTGCAGAGCAGATTCGGCCTCGTGAACCTCTGGTTTCTGGCACACATCTGATTGAGCAAACTTCCACAGCATTTCTGTCGCATCTTCTCTCAGTTCAGAGCTTATTCGTGGGCCAGTCCAGTGAGGCAGCTCCAAAGCCACAGTTCCATCTAAAGTGAACAAGTCTTTTTTCAGCTCCAGCTGTGTGGATTTCAGTGCTAAGTTTACAAATTCGGGACTCAAAGCCAATGTAATTAGATCCTCTGGGAACTGAGAGACAAAGGCTAGGCCTAGAAGACCGGTAAGCAGATGCTCTGGGTATCGCTGGAATTCAACTTTCCTCTGTCTCAAGGACTCCGTCAGGCTCGGATAGAAGCTTGGGCTCTGAACTGGAAGAAACCCTAGTGTGCCAAAGGCCCACAGCAGCTTGGATGAGTCCTTACTCCTGCAGTGTGGCACCAGTGAGGGAATTCTCTCAGCAACTGCCATAAGGATTTTATCATTGCGGTAATGTAGTGCTGAACAGGCCAGTGCCACATGCATGAGTCCCTGGACACCCATCCTATGAGCCCGTTGAGGAACTTCCTGTGCCATGGCCTCCATCCATGCCTTATGAAGTAGGTAACTGAAACGCAGGTATTTCAGCACATTCACCATGGCAAAGTCACTCATCTCCTCCACTAAAGAGTGTGCCTTATCAACAATACGAGTCACTGCACCCTCAGACATTGAAGTCTGGGATTTAAAGAGCCCCAAGCATACAACACCAACCTCCTCAGGGTACAGTTGGTGTAAATGAAGCATGAGAAGCTGCTCTACAGGACGGATCAAGTCTTTTGGGCACTGCCTACCTTCTCCCATTATATACAACAGGTGCACCAGCTCTGGGAGCCCTATATGTCCAAGGTGCAAACGGACTGAATCATAGAGGTGCTGTAAGAACTGAGGGACCTGTTTCCCGATACAGCGCCACAAATCAGCAGCTAATAACAACTGCTGTAGACTCATCTGGTTTGCCCTGCAGCTCAGCTCGGCCTCATATAGCCCGAGTACACTGTGCGCAGAGGGCATGTCAAGCCACACGAACGACTGCAGCACCTGCAGCAGCTGAAGTGGAGTGAAGAGGCGGAGGTGTTCCACAGAATATCGGAGGAGCATGATGAAGCGGTGGTCATTCCTCACTAATGAGATCTTGTCTGGGCTCGAGTGGCTGAGCTCCACAAGAAACTGAGACACATCAGATGTTTTCATGCTGCCTTTTAAAACAGTCACTTTTTGGAGCAGCTGCAAGGCTGCTTCCCATTTGATTGGGTGAGGCCGCTGGGTGAGGTCGAGGGTCATGGAGGTGTACCCTGGCCTGCATTTGAGGAAGGCACGTGGATCTACTTTAACATCTGGCGGAATGGGCTTTCTGTTGTGCAGTGACACTGATGGCATCTCGGGTTCAGGGCTTTTGTTGAAAGCTAAGTCAAGAAGTGTGTTTTTCGAGCTGGAGAGATGCCGGGAGCAACTCACACTGTAGCGATTGCTTTGTTGCCAGAAGGAAGGTGCAAGCACGGAGAGACACTCGTCCTCATCATTATCTGTTTGCCAACGGGAAGTTGCAGAGTTCCACGCAGACTGATGATATGATCTAGGGTTGTAATGCAGTCTGTATCCTTCTTGGACAGAGACTTCCTGGTGTTGCAATACTCCTTTCTTGTCCTCCTGATCATCAGTTTCATCCACTCGTTGGACACACCTGTGCTGAGCCTGGGCGAAACCCTTTCTCAAGCCTGGGAGGTGACGTAGCCGGAGCCCCCGTCGACACAGCACGCAGGCAGCCATCAATCTGCCAGACTAAAAAGAGAAAAAAAATAAATAAAAGACAGCTCACAAACGTCAAATTAAAAAGTTTTAAGTCAACCAAACATATACTTCCTAACATACTTGGCTGCATATTTTGTTTTATCTGTGGATACAATTTATTTTAAATTTATTCAGAGTCTGAAAGCTAGACATGGAAATAATTAAGAAGTACAGTTTTTAGCCACTAAAAATGGTTTAAGATGGTTAAGGTGTATCACAGCTTAGCATTAGGAGGGTGTACACTTTTGCTGACATTTGTGGAACATTGCTAAAACTTTTGTAAGTGTCACATCTATCTATTTAAATGTGAAATTCTCACACAAGGCCAAATACGCAGTTCAGTTTGTTACTTATGTACATATTCATGTACAACTGTTGCAAATACTCCTGCCTGAATCAGGAATCCCAGTTGTTTGAGGGAACAGATGTACTGTATACTGCATACACTACTCACAAAAAGTCAGGGATATTCGAGTTCTGGGTGAAATGTATGGAAAATGTGAAAAGTTCATGCTACAGTGATATAATATCATGAAAGTAGTGCATTTAAATAGAAGCATGCAATGGTACTTTCTTCATATCAAACTATTTACTGAAACAAAAGCTAACAACAGTGGTGGGTGTACCACAACAAAAAATGTCAATGTCTCAGTAACTTGTCGTATGTCCTTGAGCATCAATTACAGCATGACAATGACGTCTCACGCTGTTCACAAGTCGACTTATTGCAACGTTGCAGCATGAGTTCACCTGGAAAGGTTACAGTGCATTCTGATACTTCATCCAAAAGCCTAAATATCCCTAACTTTCTGTGAGTAGCGCATGTAATATCCAGGTTAAGCGGGGCAACAAAATGACTTCCGCCTCCTCTTAATCCTGGAAGCTGTGATGTGACAGGTATGGATGTTCAGTGCTGTGCTACAACATGCATGTCATAGTTTACCTATCAGCCAGATAACATGAAACTATTACTATTGTGCACATTTCAAATATTCTTTATACTTCACACTGTGAAATTTGACACATTCCCCGGCCCCTGCATATTCCTGTACAGGACTCATTACATGTCTGCACATATTTAAATTTAGATCTATATCAGGTTAATGTTAACGTATGGTTACTGTGTTATAGGTTAATTCTAATGTATGTTCATTGTATGTTTGCATGCTGCAGGATGCTTGAATTTCCTTCGGTATCAATAAAGTATCTATCTATCTATCTATCAATCTATCTATCTATCATTTTAATAAGTTCAACAGTCCTAGGGTACACATTGCAAGCTTCTTGACTAGCAGCACTTGCTTTTTACCTTTCTTTATATGTTCTACTTACTATGTTAAGCACCAAAACACAAAGGGGAACTCCTAGTAAGTGAAAACCTGCTTGCTGATAAAGCTGATTATGATTCAGGGGACATTTCTGAATGCTAGTGTCAGTACAGACAGCAGGTAAGGTTACTTTAGTCAGTTGCTGGGTGTCCGACACAGTCCATTCTAAGATAAACCACTTTACACACACCTGTATGTCATGTAAACGGGCCATTCAACTCACCTTTAGCCCTCCAGGCTCGACATAGGCCTGCTGTTAACAGTCTGCACATGTACAAACCTCATGAAGTCGAGAGGAAGCGTTAAGTCAACAGCCATGCTGCAACCACGCCGGAAGTTAAGCATTTCAACCTTCAAAATAAAAAAGCCACACATTGTCAGCAAGACGATGTGAGCATCGATGTAGTAAAAACAAGTTAGGATATCGTGTTGTCATATACAGATTATAATTAATATGTCAGATTACTCAGTGTCGCCGTTGGTTTCTATGATAAATGACTGCAAAGTATCGTGTCGGACTTGTGGTGTTATCTTATTGTGACAGGTTGATCTGGCTTCCGGGGAGGGCAGCCATGACTGAACACTGTTTGACCTATGGCATCCGAGTAGGTTCAAACATAAGAACGACGAAACGCGATTACAAAAAAAGAACAAGGAACTATACATGATGGTATAGAAATGTTTATTTAATGTAGCTCAATAATGTTTATCCACTTTATTACTGAGGTTAAATCTTTTCAAGTTTCAAGTTCACTTTTTCAGCCTGAAAAGCATATTCAGAGAAGATTCTTACACTAAACACTATTTTTAACAGGTTTTATAATTTGTAGACTACCAAACACGTGTTTAATTGTTAAAAGTAAAAAGAAAAAAAGAAATTTGATGTTTTAAATCAATTAAATATATCATATCTTTACCATTTCATCTTTTTAATCTTTCATTTCAACACCAAACCAGTACTTTAACATACTACTTACTAGCTATAATTACAAACAAAATTACATAACTATCGAATTATTGAAATATAAATTTTGTATTACACATTTTGTAACTGAAATCTTTTTTTCCACTGTTTTTTCTTTTTTTTTTCAAGAACAAAAGAACAGGCCAGACAGTTACTTTGTATCTGTACTTTGGATCTGTTTCTAATTGTTCTTTGTTCCTTGTGTATTTTCTAAAGCTGAATAATATTGGAACATAAACATTTCAATTTAAAAAAGTACCTTGGAGTCCCTAGCTGTAAAGGTATTTTAATTACTGTAATGTATACATTCATTGATCTTAGAGTTATGTTTTCAAACATTTGTATTTAATAGATTATACAATTTTAGACTTTTGTAAAGCTGTATTATTATTGCTGTACAAAAATTATATAATGAGATAATGACAATTTCAAACTGGATTATAACTGAATTATTTAAAGGTTACTTAAGAGAAGACACACATGCTGATTTAACTTATATAACTGAATTATTATTGGGCCTATACCAGAGATTCATTACCAACTCCAAAGCACAGGTTTAAATAATAAAATTAATGATGGTTGAATTCCATTTAGCTGCTTCAGTTTCAGGGTCCTGTAGTGTGCATTCAGACGAACTCTTACACCGAATACCGTGCTTTTCCTTTTATGACGAGTAAAAATGTCTGTGGTAAAAACAAACAAACAAACAAACAAACAAACAAAACGCCTTTTGCTGGGAGTTTTGTTGCTTTTGGGAACAAGTAAAAGATAAGAAGATTTTCATGTGCTATGAGCAAAGAATTTGTCCAAATAAATATGTAGTATGCCAGGATCTATTCTACAGGCCGTGGATAGTTCTGTTTTGGTACTTAACATGAATTCATTTTGAGCACACCACACAGATGTATCAAAACTGCTGTTTTTACCTCTAATCCTACAAAGTCTCAAATGTATGTAGCTGGATCAACAGTTAAACATGAAGCAACGATACATCAATCACTTTGGCAATGTACATTAATCAGCAAACATTACTGAGAACATCCTATCCACAAAAATCCGAATCTGCTTCTTCACTGTGTGTGCTGGCAGGAAACTGTTTTTTACCCTTTTTTTATTTTGCTGTTTTGTTTTTGTTTTTTGTTTTTTCAAAAATTCTTTCCAAAGAATTGTCTTTGCATTTGTAAAATTACAACTCTAAAATACTTTATATCGCATTGCCTTTTATATATATATATATAATCTATTTTAGACTAAATAAAGCTTTTTAGACTAAATTGTTCTTGCTGAGGGGTCAGACATTAAAATGCCATTCGTTTAATTTGTTGAAAGATATGCACACTCTTGCCAGAAATTAGTTTTCAACTGTGGTTACCTCCTTGTGGACTAATTATGTCTCCTGGCCCTCTTAAGTGAGAAGTAATTTTTGCCCAGATAAAATTTAGATTATTCTCTTCACGTAACTGATGAATTTGAACAGTTGTGTGTTTCTCAACAGTTTTACAATGTATTCTAGATTTATATGCCCCCTATAAAAAATACTGAGGTAAACTAATCTTTAACAGCATCAGAAAACATTAAATGTTATGCCATCCCTGCTTCTTCATATACATTTTCACCCACAACTAGAATAACTCACAGAAACACATCACAGTTGATTCAGGAATTTCACCTCTTTGAATAATCGACATCCATATATGTTTACTGTTTATTTTAATTTTGCAGTCACTTTATATTGTCATGTTTAAACAAAATACAAAAATAATATTTTATGTGTTTTAATTGCAGTACTTTTTAATATTATTGCTATTTCCATTTCTGCAAGCAGGAGGGCAATTTCAAATTCTGCAGGCCCATTGTGTGACTTCACACATGACTGAATCCAGAGGTTAAAGGTGAACTAGACTGACCCATGGCTATAAGCAAGACAATCCCCTGCATTTGTGCCTGAAGGAGGGACACCCTCGCAGTGGGAGGAGTCTTGGCAACAGACACTTTACACCATGTTGGAGGCACATACACTCATTTTTACTACAGTTTTGCTGAGTAAACTGCATGAGCATCAAGATATTGACCGAAATTAAGTTTCATACTGACCCTAACACGACCTCATATTTTCTCATAAAAAATAAAAAAAAACATGTCCAGAATACAAAATATGTGACCTTGAGTTAGAGAGTAATTTGTGCTTTCAATGGAACACAAAGAGCTAAGCCTCAATAAGCATGCACTTGCTTTGAAATCGTATTTGTCATTATGCAGCAGAATAGGTTTTATTGTGTAATGTAAAAGTACAATAATGATTATCCAAAATTACATGATTATAATGAAGAATTGTATGTCATTATAATGCATTTAAAGAAGATGTATTTGTGTGTGTGTGTGTGCTATTAAAATCTTTTCTTATATGTTCAGGAAATCTGAATTCAGGTAGAGTAACCATTCCATTTGTTCCTCCTTACACATTATCTCATCCTCTTAAATTACTGCCAATGCTTAGACTTGTGGTATGTATTTTGAGTTAGTTATAACTAATTATAACTTATAAATGGTACAAATTCAACAGCAGGTTGTGTTTTTCTTTTTTAATATCCAAAATGCTATGATCATACTGTGATTAATCATTTCAAATCAGGCACATCAATCTAAAATTTCTGTTTAATTAATGAGGCATTTGTGCAACTCTCAATTTCTAAAAAAAAATATATATATATGTAAGAAGTTTTGATTAATTTAATGACACATGGATTACGCATTATTTATACAATACAAAGACCTTAAATATTGTGCAGAAATAGCTTACTTGCTGAAATGATTGTTAAGATTAAGACGTTTTATATGGTAAAGAGAATTAAGTAAGCCATAATGTAACAAATTTATCTGAGTAGATGATTATTCGTTAGAGTTATGGCGTGCATTTATTTCTAGTGTTCATCCATGGTCATTTTTGTCTTCATATCATGCAGGAAAACATCAACAAAATCGGGTAAAAAAAACTGTGGGCGTCGACTTGTGCAACTCTTGTGTTGATGTTGCCAGTAATCTTGCCTTCTTTCTCTCTCTTTTTTGGTGCTGGTGGTGGTGGTGGGGGGTCCTAATGAGGAATAAGTTTGTCGTTTTTCCCTCTGCGTGTTTACCAACGGTCTAAATCAAGTGGTGAAACTTGAGAGTCGCACTTGGAGAGGAAGTAGTTGATTTATGCTAATGAAGGAGTTGGGGTTTAGCTACGCTGGCTGGGAGCCGCCCTTCATTCACCACATGGTTAAACCTCGAGTGTACTCGCGCCACTTTCGCAATCTTACTACGATTCACAAACTCCTCGCAAATCATAATAGTAGCACATGGTTGTGTTTTTTGGATTATACGTCCTAGCTGCTACTCATTTTGTGAAGTCCTTTTTTCTTTTTCTCAGTTTTTTGCAGATACCTCTCCCGAAACAGTGTGAGTAAACGGTAAGTGTACAAGTGAGTGAAGATGGTGGATTTTTTAGAAGCTAGTGTCTTATTACGCGCATGTTATATTGGCAAGAAACCTGTTGTTAGCCTTTCACGGGAGATGCGGTAAACGGCAGGAAAGTGAAACAGCTCGGCATTGTATGCGACACCGGAGCCACAATTTCACGTTAACATCGGAGGGGGGAGAAAAATGTTTTTTAAACAGTCAGTTCCCGCATTTGAAAACAATGTTGTAAGAGGCGCATGGCAACCCTCTCCTCCATGGTTGGGAGAATGAGGGAGATTTGAAAAGCATGTGTTGCTTGCTGCACCTCTCCTCAGTCTGTACCTCGGGGAAGTGATACTCACTACTCGTGGAAAATCACGCGTTACACACTTTTGTGGCAGCTCCAAGTTATACACTCTTGTGCCGCTGTCGTGGGCCAACATTGGCGATTAAAACGCGAAGCTTTGAGTCGATTCGTGCGCGGTGGTGTGCACTTATAAGTGCCTCCAGAACAAAGCAGCAGCACATGGGGGGTTGCAGCAGGCCGCGCGCCTTTGCTATCCCGCGAGCTTGTCGAGTTAGCTCGCTGCTAATGCTAACGCACCGACGAGAAAGATGTCGTTGAGTAACGTTATTGACACCGGCTCAACTGGCTATATTAAGTGGGGATATCAATGTTAACAAGCACCTGGGAGCACACGCTGATATTTAACTCGTGTTAGCCTGCGTGAGTGGGCTATATTAAAGCAGCTAAGTCGGCTGTGAAGTGGATGGAGGGTGTTAGCCAACATTAGCATGTAGACTTTGTGCGTCTTGTACGTGCGTCTTTGAAGCTATTTCACCAAATAGCGCGGGGTTTTTTTTTATTAAAACAAACGTTTTTTTTGTTTTGTTTTTTTTTTTTTTAAAAAAAAAAAACATGTTCGGGGTTTAACAATCTTTCCGAAAGCCAGTTGTAGTCGGCAGGCTACACGCGTTAGCCTGTTTGAGCTAACACATGCGTGCGTTGGACTGTTTTGATGGAGCCCTCGGGTAGCTTGTTGTGTGTGTGTGTGTGTGCTGCTTTCTGTAAGTTTGCAGTAGCTCGTATCATACGCTTGGTGCGCCTACTCCATAAACGAGCGCACACTTTCATGTGCACCTGATATTAGTGTAGTGCGCGGGCGTTTCGCCGACATTAATCTAGTTACAGGTCTGTTGTTATCCCGTCGCTGGAAGTAGAGTCTTAAAACGCTCAAAATGCGGACTCCTGGGCGCCATGTTAGCGCATGGGGGAGGGGTACACAGCAATGTGAATGGGAGCGCAAGTGTTGGGAGCTCTAGCAGCAGTCCTGGTTCACACTCAGATTTCTCCATTGAACTTTGTTATTGAAGGCATTCCCGTCATGTGCTCGTGTTTCTAGTTTTTCTCCAAACAAACAAAAGGTTTTCTGGATTACCACCTGCACACACACACACACACACACACACACACACACAAAACTTCATCAAAATACACAGCAAATAGGCGATTTGGCGGGTACCTCAATCTTCGAAATATTAAGGCCACTGTACAAGGATGAATGTGCAAAATTGTGAATAAACCCACATCATTAAACATGGAACAATTTCGTGTGTCAGCTAAATGTTGCAACAAAAAAAAAGTTAGAAATTTAGTGAAGAAGTTGCAGAAATTGATTGATTCACGTGCATCAATTGAGTGCAGGAAAGTTCAGTTGTTTTCGTAATTGTGCACATTTAGATATCTTGCAAGCTAACAGACAAAACATTGTAAACATAACCTTCTTCATGGAGGGTTACAAAACAAGTCTAGCAGAACAAGGGTCATCCTGGGTTTGATAAGTCACATTTGACTGAACTGTTAGGTCACACAGTGCACTTATTGCTAAGTTACTGGCAATTTGAAGGAGTGATTTATTAGTGTAACTTGCAGATGATTAATTTCCCCCCCCAAAATAATGAATTATTAATCCTCTGTGTGAAAATGTCTGACTTTCTTGTGAGGATGTGCTTGTTTGTCCCTGCGCCTGTGAGATTTGTACTGTTTAGAAGCGAACAACAAACACCTCCAAGACATCGCCCGGCCTTTGCAAACCCACAACCAGCAGTTTACACTTTCTTGACATTTTTTTCCCTAGTTAATAAATTATTAATCAAACAAATAGCATATTTTAGTGTCATGAAAATAATTGATTTTAGTTCTGAATTGAAGTTGCTGACACACTTTTCATGCCATGTCTCCTTTATGCTTGCAGGCTCCTGTGCACATCTGTGTCTCCCCTGGAAAGCTCGTCATTGTGGATTAAACGGCATCCTAATTCATTCTGTGAATGAAAACACCATGAAGCCACTCTGAAGTCACTGTAGTGTCAAAGTGCTTACAGTGCAGGTAGTTTTATAAAATCTACTGCAGTGGAGGCACTTTCAGCATTACTCTGATAATGGTAACTAAAAGATACAGCTTATATATAGACACGGCTGGTTTATGCCAGTCCGGGATAGACTGAATCCAAAAACTTGTGTGAATACGCATCTGGCAGGACCTCGTCTCTGTCCTGCTGTGAGGTTACGTGCCCCACTGTTCCGAGTGAAGCAAACAGAGCGAGGCCCCTCTTATCAAACATGCTTTATTTGTGAGGCATTGCACTGTCTGTCACTGTCAATAATGAAATTTTATAATTCAGCAGTGCATGAAATCTGTTTATCTATCTATGTTGCTGAGTTTTATTCATCATATTTTAATTAGCAATTAACTAGAGTGAAATACAAACCAGGTAATGTAATGGTGAACCTGTATTTAACTTTTGTTTGTATGCACATGTACTGTTTCATCGTTAAATGGGTATTCGGCATAACTTAACTCGCACTTGCGTGCCTCCCACTAGTGCTTATGCTAAGGTGCATCTAGTGCAGATAGTGAAGTAGACTAGCACCTACTGCCCTAAGTGCTCCTTCTGGCATAAGGGGCTGGGACTTTCATCTGCTGTGTGTTTTATAGTTGTGGCAGGTCTCTGTTAGTTTTGCATAGTTGCGCTGCAAGAAGAAATAAGTTGTGCAAATCTATGCAAAACTGACGGTGGTCTGTATTTTCAGCTGAATCCCCTTTCGTGGCTATCGCATCTCCCTCCATGGCGGTCATTCAGCTCTGTTTATTTAACGACAGGTTTCAGCAGTATTAAAGTGCTTATAGTGCAGGTAGTTTTATGAAATTCTACTGCAGTGTGAGCACTTAAAGTACTTCTAGACGCGTGATTCTTCTTGGGTGGGTGGGGGGACCGCAGCCGTAGCGTGTGCACATGGGTCTCTGGTTAGTTTTGCTGGTTTGCTTTCAGCTTTTCACTGTACTGCTGTGCAAATCCATGCAAAACTGATCATAGAACTGAAATTAATCTATCAGAAGTGATCCCTTTCTGTGCAGGTTGGGAGATGTAGCAATGCTCTGTATTTGTGTGGTATTGCACTTGTCCCGGCCTGTTGAGGAAATGGGAAATTGTTCGGCACCAAGTTCTCCCGTGAAGTGGCCCACCAACGCATTCCATGATTATCATCTTCATGTCACCATCTCTGTCTTGTCTGGTGTTATGTTATCTGGCACAATCTGCTAAATGAAGGTGATTTCATTTACAGGTAAGCCGCTTCATAAAGAATATTGTAATGTAGATGCCTATAAAATGTTTTCTCAATGTTGGAAACTCTGTAAATGCGTTCATTTTACTGAAAATAAAAAAACTTAAATAAAATCTTTTCATTGGCTAATTAAAATTTGATTTGTTGTGTTTTGATCTCTGTCTGTCTGAGCAGAACAAAAGTGCTTTACTGTAAAGGCTCTAGGAATTGTTGGAAAAATAGATCTTTCCCCTTTTGGGAAACTAGCTATTTAGTGGTAAATCAAAGAAGTCTTTCTGTTGTGAAGAGGTGTAAAATCAAATAAATTTGAACATTGCTATTTTACCTACATTTTAATCATGTTGAAAGTGCAGCCTAAGAGTCATTTTAATCTGTTAATTGTATACTATTTAAAAAAAAAAAAAAAAAGATTCTCTGGTCACGTTCATTACTGTACTTCATGACGATTTTGGTTATGATGGGATTGAGTGGTGACTTTTAAGCTTTTCTAGTGTGCAGGATTGGTGGTTGGAAGTACACAGAGATATACGCTTGTACACTGTATAGAATGCTTACACATATTTTTTATATTCTATTTTAGTATATTTTAATTTCCTTTTTACCAAAAATAATTATTCTATTGTATTCAACCTCTTCAGGTATTTTTATCCTTTATGTGTAGTACTGTTACACAGTTAGTGCTCTTAATGCTCAGCTGGCTGGTTCTTCTCATCTAACATATTTCATTGTATTGTTGACCGTGTTAACCTGCACATGACAAATAAACCTGAAAACTTGAGAATAATACAAAAGTCAAACATTTTACTAAACACAAATATGAAGTACTTAAAACTATTTTACTAACAATCTTTTTTCTATTATCTTATTATTCATTTTTTAGTTGCTAAAACACAATTCTTAAATGTACTAAAACACATTTTATAATGAAAGTAGGGCTAAACACTGACATGTCTACTGAAGTCATGATTATAGGTCTTTCATCCTTATCAAGATTTGGGTCATTTAAATGTGCACTCAAGTAGTTGATATGAATATTTGAAAGCAAGTCTATATACTTTAGATTATAAATAATGGTGGCAAGCTTCAATCCTGTGTTTTGAATGTTGCCTGTGGAGATTGAATTAATTTGGATTGTTCCTTTAAAATAAATTTGCAGTCTTAGGGTGCAGTTGTGCCTTTCTCCAGCAGAGGGAGGCATCTGTATACTAAATAAAGAGTTTATAACAAGGAACGTGGACAATGTACTGTAGGCTGAATGAAATGTTAACTGAATCAAGCATGTAATGACTTATAATGGAAGAAAATAGTGCATTTTAATCACACCACCAAATGTTGATCTTAAACATTAAAAAAACAAAACAAAATTAATATTCTTGGTGTTATTTAATTTCAAATATCATAGCCTCTGTGTATGAATAGGAAGGATGTGTACTGATGCTTCTACCTAACTTCCATTGTCACAAGCAGATATTAATAAGATAAATGCTATTCTAAACACTAAACACACATTCACAACATCCAGCCAACCTCTGGCCAATGAGTTTTCATTATACGTTATAGTATGGTAGGATTGCAGAAAGAGCCATTCACTGGAGTGTTCACCTTTCATTATCATGTCCTCTTTACTTGACAGTCAAGATAAATGGGAAGCATCCGGAAAGGACATGAACTCAAAAGATGCATTTCTGCTTGTCAGCCCATGCCGATTGCTCGAGCAACCTCTATTTACTTTGATGACTAGAAAGTCTTATGCCTTTATTAGGTAGAATGCTGCATGATTGTGGGTTGTCAGGTAGACGGCGCCTAGTGTTTTCAAGTTGTGCTAATGTGGCCAGACTTTGTCAGAGATCAACAAATACAGCATCCATCCTTACTTGAAATGCATGATATTTAAATTAAACACACAGAAGAAAGAGAGAGTTCTAGAAGTGAATATTTCAACTCTGCACAAGTATTTTTTAAGTCATGCTAGTGGCATGGCTTTAGGGAAGGAAATATCTGTCTGTCTGATGATTGGTCAGTGCGTTCACGTCTTTGCTCCAGACTGAAATATCTCAACAGTTGATAAATGGATTGTCATGAACTTTTGTACAGACAATCTTTTCCTCTATTTCCTCTATAAGGTTGATATTTGTGGATTTGTAGAAATTACAAACTACTCCACCCAGAGTGACATGAAATTCAGGATGAGCTGCAATCATTTTATTGATCCTGAAGTCCCTGACATCTTATTCCGATCAATTCAAATGTACTAATAATTAATTTGTCCCATATTTTTGTTTATTTTGGCCAATACCTGCAAAATTAATTCCCATCAGCCTGAGCTGAACTTTCTGGTTTGTGCTAATTGGAATATTAGCATGCTGGCACTCTAATTTAAGATGGTGAATATTGTAAACATCATATCTGATTAAGGTGAGCTTGTTAGCAAAGTTGTTGGAACACCGCTGTGCATATAAGTGCAGCTGTAGACGGTCAGTCTTCTTATATCAATACGATTTTTTTGCCCAAAGGAAGCTGAAAGGAAGTCACATCACTCATTTAAATAAATGTAAATGATGAAATAGTCTCACTTGATTGCCTCTGTCAGCCATATTAGAATTGAAATCACACGTGATAACTCCTGGAGAGATCATGCTGAACACAGGTATGACGATGATGAAACATTTCACTGCACATTCACGTTATTAAATATTACAATATGATGTTTGGGACATGCCATCGTATTGGATTTGCTATGGGACGGTGGTAAGAGAATATCTGTTCATGAGTTATTAGCTGTAGCCGTGGGAAATGAACGCCTGTCTCTTTGCAGATGCCGATTATTTCAAGTCATTCAAAGGCAGACTCTAATTAAGACACAATCCTCTCAGCACAAAAGTGCTCTTTGCTAGATGTGTTGGGCTTTCTGCCTTTCTGCTTGATTGTGTTGTTCATCTCGCAGACCTATTTGTCCCTAATCTGTATTCAGAGTTCAGCCTCTCTCTCTCTCTCTCTCTCTCTCTCTCTCTTGCTCCCTCTGTCTCTCCCTCTCTCGCTCTCTCCCTCTCTTGATCCATGGCTAGAAATGATAGAATTTTTTACCACCTCCTTAACCCATGACTGCTATTTTTCAGCTCAGATTTATGTAAAACCGACCTTTTATTGTGAGCAGTTATTGCCCTCACTCTCCCTGGATTAGTGGAGATGATATAGGACAAAACAGACAAATTAACAGGACTGCTCATTCACTGTCTGGATCCAATGTGTTCGCCTTTCCACTCAGTAACACCCGCAATCTAACAGGAAGCAAGAAACTTAATATGCTGTGATTCATCGACTGACTGATGGGATCTTGTTTTTTTTTTGTTTTTTTTTTTAAAATTTGTTCAGTTCCCTGGTGAAATTATTGTGATGACTTTGTCAAGGATCATGAAGGGACAGCATGTGTGACTTGACGTTCGAGTCATTCTTTGTAGAGGTTTGTAGTTTGCATGCTGTCTTTTGTCAACAACATCAAATGATGCTGTTTAGGATAAACTGCTAGTGTAGCAGTTAGTAGTTAGTTTTCTGTCCAAATTGTCGTATGTATAATATCTTTTTATGGAGCTGGAGAAGCTGGGTGGTAATGAAATTGGGTACTATTTCTCGGGTTCGGGCTGTTGAAAGGCCACATGGGGCAAATTGTGGTGAAACATCTGTGTGTATTCCATCAGTCTGAGTCATTCGACATGGAGGTTTGGCTGTTTTCGGTTTCATCAACATTTAATAGACCCCCAATTCTCCGCAGATGGCCTCAAACACTTAATCAACATAAGTTCTGAACCCAAACCGACTGTGTTTGTAACTTCAGAGTAACATGTGGCACGAACAATGGTCACAATTTATTGCCTATTAATTTATTTTAATGGTTATCAGGGTGTGACCGATGTTAGACACACCTGGTTAGCTCCTCTTAGTACTTGTAGGGCTAATTAAATATTCAGTGTGTGTGCTGATGTTATGTCTCGGGGGATTGTTTAATTCTGCTAACAGACACAAAAAAGCTTGTGTCAGCCATGTTGCTGAGGCTGCACTGCTGGCATTCACTCTGATGGGAGTCTGTTCCTTCAGCTGACCTCTGTGAGTTAACCGTGGCTCTATCTATCTATCTATCGTGCCCGACCGCAGAATGAACTCCCAATTTTATGTATGCATATGGCACACCGCAGCTGTCAATTTATGCTAATGTGCTTTTGAATTAGCCATGAAAAACAATTAATTTTCTGAACAGGTTGATGAGGAGTTTTCACAAGGAGCTTAATCACAATCTTTTGTGCGAGAACACTTGCTGACGATGTGGCTTGAGGAAGGAGACACGGGCAGAATTCAAAGAATGTCCATTCGAGATTAGGAAACAATCTCTCCTGCTTAACATACTGTACACACACTTGATCTGTGATGATGTCAAGATGGGACCTTGTGATATTTTTGAGTTAGTAATAATTCAAAGTTGCTACTTCTTGCTTGTAATACAGATTTAGACACCTTCCAAAATAAAGGTTCTCTCACAAATGTGAAAACATTTGACAGCAGCAGGACCTTGGATGAGATTATGTAATATTTATGGCATATTTTAAGAAAACTTACTGTCTTTGCATAAAAGACATAAAGATGTTTAAAACCTTGTGACAAGAAATGCAATCAAAACACAATTACTCCTTTATAATAGATCATGAACTTATGATTCGGGCAATACAGTTGCAAGTTACACATCAATTTTGATGAATAACTCTCCAATAAACGTCCTTGTAAAATATAGGCCAGTTTGGGGATAATTGTGGGAAGCTGCAGATTCAAGTAGGGCCCCAAAGGCACTGTTTGAAAGAAAGACCACTGCTGTGGTTATATACTGGGCTGTTAAATCACACAAAGTGTCTTTTAACCACACTGTTTCACAGCTACCAATCTGTGTCCTATTTTTCACTCAACCCTACTGTCACCTGTCTCTCATTTCTTATCCATGGGGAGTCAAAGTTCCCTTTGGCTTGAAAACCTCTCCAATCGTTTTTTTCATCTGCTCAACTAATTTCCAGTAGGCCAAACAGTAAGATGGTACTGGCAGAGATTTCAACACTGCAGATGTTGAAGCACTAACTGCTCTATAGTTTTCTGGCCCAGCAATCTGAGAAACAATTTCAGGGTTGTTACTGAAGAGACAGCAATATCTAGTCTGTACAACTAGAGTGTTTTACTCTATTTATGATTGTGTACTTCCTATAAGCAGCTTTTCGTCAGCCACTGACGAAAAGCTGTTCAGGATATACTGGTAGTGTAGCAGCTCTCTCTTCTGCCAAACTGCAATCTTTTTTATGGATTTGGAGGAAGCTGGGTGGCAACGAAATTGGGAACTATTGGATCTGGGTTGTTCAAAGGCCACACAGGGCAAATGGTGGGGAAACATCTGTGTATATTCCATCAGTATTTTATGGTGCGAACTGCCCAAAAAGTACCATCTGTGCTTTTGGTCGCATCCATGAGCAGGGTCACTACAGCATTCCTATTTTGTGCTATTCCCACATTTGTGTTTTTCTGGTGTGCAGTGATCTTTATCTGTCAAAGAAGTGCGTAACCAACTTAAGCCGAAGCGTTATCATTTTTCTAATAGGTTGTAATGTATTTTAGATTACAGCAGGTTTATTAAAAGCTTCTCTGTGAAACAGCTGCTGGAAACAGGTAGATGAGAACATTGACTGAGAATGAACTGAAACAGAAACATTGTGTAACAGTTGTTTGCTGCAGTTTTTTCATCTATTCTGCCAGATCAGTAGCCTATTCTGTCATTTAGTTTTGGAAAAGTTTGTTGAAGAGTTAGTTTGTTGGATATATCTCTGTTATGTTGGCAGAAGTTACCTAAATAGTGAATTAAAGTAGTTGTTTTTTTTCGCTCAGGAGCAAAACAACAAGAAGCAGCAGAGCTGGTGGGTCACAAATCAGAGCTGAATGCTGTGAAATCTTACTGTACAATTCATTACACAGTAAAACAGATAAATTCTCGTTACTAGCAGGCAACTTGCAATGCATAGAATTCTAACTACAAGAAAACAGCCTTCACACACAGGACTTTTACAGTATTTTGCCACCAGATGGGGTTTTTGTGGGGTAAATCTAGTGGATTACTGTATAACACAAAACAGGAAGCAGACTGTTTCCAGAGCAAATACAGGGAGTGTTTTCAGGTTTCTGAATGGCAGATGGTGGATCAAGTGATATCCAATACAGAAATCCGTTTGATGTATTTCCTACTTAAAAAAAAAGAATTCTCTGAAGTTAAGGATCCTAATTAAAACTAAAAGTAAACTGGTTTATGGCAAATGTGGTGATGAGATGGAGGCTGCGATCACTGTTTCCTACTTACCGTTGAAACATCAGCTTCATTAACGCATGATTACCAGAGTATATTACGTTTTTTCTCTTGTCTATTTACTGAGTGAGCTGAAAGCTTATTCACACTTTTACTAGAATAGCAACTGGGCTGACACATCCTCATTCGTGGTGTCTCATGTTTCCGTCACCTTACTGTTTGTCCTCAGTTACACTAGTTACAGCCAACAGCATCAATGAAATGTTAGCCGTGTGCCATTGTGTGTCTGCAAACCATAAAATACACTTTTAGGGGAAATAGGTATTTATTTTTTGACAGTTAGAAAAGAGAAGACATTGAAGCTAAGTCTTTTCAGTCCATTCTTATGTTTTATAATGGCAATATGAAACATTAGCTTAGCCTTATCTCACTTAAGGCATTTCACTGCAAGAGTTATGTTCAACCAAAGAGAGCCAAAGCTTTCTTTTTAGCTGTGAGCATAACTCATTTCCCCTCAAAGAACATCTTCTCTCCAAACACGTACTGTATGATGTCTGCCTGACGAAAAACTCCTTTTTGTATTACATTGTCTAAGTTCCTCATTCATGGACAATTATCTATGAGAATGTCACAGTGACAACAGATCAACTCAAGCTATGCTCCACTGATTTTATCGTTGCTGCAGTGATAAATAAATCGGGGAAATGTTAGTTGCTTTATTTGAGCCTCCATCTCTGGCTTTCTTGAACACCAAAGCACTGCCTGGCAAAGGTTTGGGGGAAAGCCAGGTCACCCAAGGTAACATGCACTGATCTGTACTGATATGACTGTGTTTTTTGCCATTGTATTGTCAATCTGGGGTGCCTGAGTGAGCGTTGACAGATTTTGCACCGTGTACCGTGTATTATTACTTAAGGATTTAAGGATAAAAACATTGTATCATTCCTTTAAGCAACGTAAGAAGTGGTAGAGAGTTCTCTGACACATGGGGCCTGATCTTAGGCCATCTGTTTGGGGATGTTGTCTCATCGCCCAACATTATCCTTTCCGTCTGCATGCTATATGAAATGTTTGATACAGAGGTCTCTGGGAAATAAAAACCTTGTGGCAGAAGAGATTTATTGACAGCTCAAATGACAAATTGATTTTTTCTGAGGAAACCAACCGAGAGGAGAAAGACACAAGACTCTTAGCTGTGTCTCATTAATTAATAAAGTGTCTCACAGGGGAAAAGAAGTGGTCTTGTAACACTGCATCTTATGTACTGTTGCAGACACTCTAGGCGAGAAGCAGAAAACCTCAGTGATTTAGAAAACCACTGTTCATTTGTCAGCTATAATTAAGCAACATTTTGATAATGGGACAATGCTCAGGCCATTTATTATCTTCAATGTAGTAATCTGGATTATATATCTTAGCATGCTGTATTATAAGATCTGCTTTCAAATGTAAACTGGTTCATCCCATGTGATAAAAAGCAATAATTAACAACCATTTTAACCTCTTAAAATAACCCAAAATCATCACTGATGTAAATTCTACATGCATATGGCTGGAGACAGGTGTGAGTCTTTGCAATACTCCTTCTACCTCACTCACAGTGAAAACATACATTTACAGTTCCACTGTGGCCAATGAATCATATAATTTGTCATTACAGTGATTCCCCTCTGAGCTACTATTAGATTACTATGTATCCTAATTGCTGTATCTGAATTAGCATAATATTTCAGCTCCATCCTCTGAAAGTTTACAAAGTAAAGCTGCAAGCAATTATCTGTCACCATCTTCAGTCTGGAGAATTGACGCTTTGACCCCACTTGTCTGAAAATCACACTTGACACGCGTACTCCTGGAGGCAATGTCAAATGAGACAGCTGGGGCCAACTCTGGATGACACACATCACTGACTGCTGCTAAAGATGTACCATTTGTCAGAAATAAACTAATATTTCCTTTCAGCAACAGCTCTCTGTCCCTTCACGTTTCATAATTGCTGCGAGGCAGTTCTGACTGCATGCTACATTGGAAAAGATCTCCTACAAACGGTAGAGCCGGCATGCCCTTTGTCCTAGATTTAAGAACCAGTCTCTCTGCTAATGTGATCCAAAGAGCGCTCATAGAGTCTGGTTGAGATTCAACTCCTCGACAGTTTTGACAAGAATCTTGGCGATGCTGCCAGACTGAATTCTGAGAGGACTTTGACTTACCCATCGGAGAGACAGGCATCACAATGCATTGGGCCAGCCATTGTGAAGACTACAGTAGAGTTTATCGCGACCTGTCTTGCTGCCACAATCCTACACTCACTTCAGAGCATGCTAGAATATGTACTGCACAATGGAGTCCACAACATATGGTACATCAGTGTTGAGATTTGAATTGTTTTATGCACGCATCTCATTGTAAAAGAAGAGGGAAATCAAGGATGAATCACTACTACAGAAATGTGTGGGATTACATGAAAACAGGAGGCTTGAAGTTTATTGATGTATTAGTGGGTGGATTGTATCCCAGGAATATCTAGACCTGCATAAGTGCATCCTTCATGTTTTTTTTTCAGGGTGACTGTGTTTTTCATTAAAAATGAAAAGATTTCATTAGATTAAAGGAGATTTATATGACCGCTCATCAAACAGGTGAGCATCCTGTTAGTGTACATTCACCTATAAGTACTGTACATAATAATGGAGTCTACCTTGAGCGTATAGCATCTCTTAAGAGGCCTATATTGTTCTACAAATGGAGAGTCTCTGTCTTAACCTCCATCATCCAACTACAAGTAATACAGGCTCTGAATTAATGAGCCATAACCTATGTGGCAGCATGCGCCATCTTGGTAATGAAGCGTGGTGCGAGCAAGTTCACATCGTCTCACTGTAACTGAGCAAAAGGCCTAGAGAAACCAGGGAAGTTTGTAAATGAAGACTGATGTGGATTTTAGTTTAAGAATGGCCAAATGTATTGGTGTGCCAGGTTATATAATAAGACTCTTAATTACAATTATTGAAATCTTAGGGACTTTAAAGGTCCAGTGTGTCATTTTTAGGAGTCTTTCTTTGCAGGAATGGAATACAATATTCAATAGTATGTTTAGTGTATAATCACCTGAAAATAAGAATTGTGTTTTTTGTTTTTTTGCCCTTTATATCTACAGTAGAACAGACAAACCAAACACTGATCTAGATATGGCATTTTGAGTATTCATTTGGTTGCAATCTGCAACTTCAGCACCAGGTGTCACTAAACCCTACACACTGGACCTTTAAAAAGGAGGTGAGTTTTCTTTAAGGGTTTATGGGGCTGTTTTATAGGTGATCTAATCTAACACTGGCAGTCCGTTTATAAGATTATTCACTGACTGACTCACTTCACTGCTCTACAACAGACAATTAAAAAAAAACATCCAATGGAAAAGATGTGACAACTCAAAAAAAAATATAGAGATACCTGTCATAAGTCGTACGTCATATCCGAATGATTAGAAATCACCTGACACAATAGATCAGAAATATTAACAAATGCAAGTTATCAAACAATTTACAAAAATGTGACTCTCTGCTCTGTTATATTTTCAGTGTTTGGAGGTGACACCAAGGCCACAGGGAGTAAATAAGGAGGCAGGTATGAGAGCAACAGCTTTTAGGATTATTACAGGTTTTATGTTGCCAAAGAAAAACACATACCCTCCACTCTGTGCCATCATTTAGAGAAGACCGTATGACTGTCAAGTTGAACATGTGATAGGATAAACCTGCCTCACAGCACAGAATGACCTTAATATGCGCTGATACTCAGGGCTTCAAATCTCACTTTCCAAAATGGCAAAGCATGATATTGTTAGAATTTTTCATCAGGACGTACATGGCTTCTTCATTAGATCTCTGCTATGATCCATTGATTCTCTTCTTTAATTAGCTGGTTTACTGGCTGGCTTATTTATTTCAATTACAGGCCCCTGCAAACTGCCAGAAACCTGTCGATTGCTGATGCAATTTCTTGGCTACAGATAGAAGTCGATTAATGTAGCATTTACTTTTTAATTCCATTATCTTCTTGCCCTTGAGTTACATCATTTTTTGTCTTTGACAATACCAGCATTGATTTCCTACAGTATGAATTGATCCGAAGCATTTCTCCTGCCAGTTATGTTCATTTGCATATAATTTGAAACAGCAGTGGTTTCATATGAATGTTAAATAAAGTTCATGTTGACTTTTTTAAGTTCTTAATCAAGCCCGCAGTAGCTTTATCAAGCAAATTTGTTCTCTAACCTTCACCATGTGTTATTTGTACTGTACTTTCCGTAACCAAGATGTTTCAAACATATTGAGTCATTCCTCAATATATCACAACATTGCTATCGCCAGCTATACCAAGAAGTAAAAATAATGAAACTCTGTGACTCTTTGACTGAGCTTATTATATGCCATCTTTCATGTATATTGTCGTATACGTTGTGCATATACATTCAAGATGCATGTATATTTGAATAACAATGGCAATGTCTACATTGTCATTACAAGAACCAAACTATATTTATCTAATGCAAAATTGTATGTTTGACAGATCTATAGCAGACACATACATTTGTTTATGTTTATTTAATAAATTTTGTGTATAATCTTTATTATTTCTATTAATATTATATCATTAGTGTATATTCTTTACATATTCCTATTCTTTTTCGCTGAATGAATGTAAGTGGAGGGATTGAAAAGTTTCATCGATTTTGTCACTGTATGTATGAAGAAATTCAAAAGGAACATGATGGAAATAATTTACAGTATGAACTGAACTCTATGTCCTTGGATGTAACAGGGTTTAGCCAAAGGAAAATATGTCATTTGAAAAAAACCCACAGCAACTGATGACAGACATTACCTTTTACTCAAATACTGAAATGATGAAATCTGATTGAGCTTGAAAAAAGTTTGTGACTTTCAAATCAAATGTTATCTAATTAAAAAATTGGACCATACATGAGCTTATAACACCGAGGCTGATAGTGTTTCAAACTTGTCAAGTATATCAAGGATTCCTTAAGGTTTTTCCCCCCACATCCAACATTCATTCATTCAAAGGGTTTTTCATTTTTTTTGTTGCAAGCAGTTTGATGTTTGAAATTGAATGTATTCTTGATGAGGGAAGTTGGGAATTGGCTGGCTGTCAGATCAGCACTATTATCTGCCTTTTAGGTTTGAAGCAAATTAGACTTGGGGTCCCCAAGGTGCCTGGACCCCTGCATACTGGCAGTGTTGAATTCTCAGAGCGTGTCACTTCCTTGATGGAAATTCACTTTAATCAGAAGAAGATTCACAGCCCCTCTGGACTTGTTCACAGCTTTTTGATTTGTTTTCAGGACATGTCAGATAGCACATTTTTTACCTGAAACTAAGAAATATTCAGGTGTATCAATTAAATACCCTATGGCATTTTTGACCAGTTATTAATCTAGTGCAGGCTTACAGAAATTCAGGTTATTATTTAGCTATCAGGGCCAATAAAACACATGCCCAACCTCACATGACAGGCCCAGGAGTAAAGAAGAAATACTTTGATGTTGCAACAAGATTATGACAGAATTATGAATAGTAATAGCTAATGGATAACTGTGGAGTAGGTATGTACCATCTACATTTGCCATGAAAGCAAATGGGCACAATTCCTACAGTCATGGAAACATTTCTGGGTCCATAAATTGGGAATACCAAACAGTTAATCATATACCAAATGTTTAGCTGGCTACACGCTGCAGACTGAAACTGATTTGTTTTCATAGTGGTTATCTTGAGAGGTATGCCATAAGTGCAGTGTCTGGAGTGAAGCAACATACACAAAATTCTCTCATGATCTTGTGCATCTGTGAAATGCACAATCAAGTTTTCTGTGGTGGCTTTTGTTGAGGAACAGAAAGGCAAACAACAGTATTTTCTTTTTCTGGCAATTCTTGCAAAGGAAAGAGAAATGCTGTCATCTGAGACCATACACTGAGGATATCCCTGGTGGGAAGGTTTTGAAAGTGTAAATATATAGAAACTGAATATTAATACTGGAGCACACTGACATTGACTAAAATAAAAAATACACAACATTATTAATAGAAAAAGATGAAGTTTGTTTATGTCATTTAGCTCCAATTTTAGGAGCCTTGTGGACTGATAGTTCACAAAGAAGCAACAGATTCAAGTGCCCTGCTTAAAGATCCAGTGTGTAAGACTTAGGGGCTCTATTTAAAGAATGGAATGTAATATAGTAAATTTTTTATTAGTGTATAAACACCTGACATCACATGAAATCCCATGAGTTATGTTATGTTTTTGTCACGAGAATGAACCTATTCTACAGATGCCACATGTCCTTTTCTACTGAGTCTGCCAAACTGAACTGCCTTGTTTCTGTGGCAACCCAGAATGAACAAAGTAAACAGAGCCTTTCAAGTTCTTCACAAGTTTTGCAGTCAGTAGTTTCTTCTTTGCGCTTGGTTAAATCAAAGCGTTTCAGTTGGTTGCAATTTACCGTCTCACTACTAGATGCCACTAAATCCTACACACTGGTCCTTTAAGTTCATTTACAGAAACACTACTAACAGAGGTAAACAAATGCTTGTATTAAGCTTACCTTGATTGTTGGATGACATTTGTGTATAATTCATGACTTTTAAGTGCAGTGAAGTGATTTTTGTTCTGGAGTCTTGGACGTTGGTGAACCCCAGACCCCTTAAACACGCCCAAACACATACTTTCAAAAACATGGATGTGCACACAACCACATAAATGAAACACATGCTATCAGTGCGCTAACTTGGACATTTCAGTTACAGCGTAACTTAAATCTTGGTCCTCCTCCTTCTCTGTTACCATCCATCTTGTTTTATCTGTGTTTATAAGCCATCAGGTGTGTTGTGTTTTACTGATTCCCATAGGTAATTTGAGTTGCAATATATTTTCAGAACATCTTCCAGGTTCCCAGAATAGTCCAAATCATTATGGTTTCTGGCAGATACAGAGCTAGCGAAGGATTAAACCAGAGAGGAGCCAAGGAGTGTCAGGATTTGGTTTGTGTGTCCCAGCTGTGTTGTTTACAACCCCCTGCGCTCCAGTCTGCTCGGCCCAGCACAACAGACAGCAAAGAAGCGTTGGACTCCAGGAGCTTTGTCAAGCCTATCTCCCCTCACACTTATTTGCAGGCTCTGTGTGTCTACCATTGGAGAGTGATTGACCACTAGCCTTAGATTGAAATTGATTGCATAAGAGCCATAACAATGAAAGACTGTTGATATTCCTGCAGTAGCAGTGAAGGAGTGTTAAAGGATTGGAAACTGCTGTCACTAGAACAACTAGATTCTATATTAGCGTATTGTCTAGTAGTCAGATCCCTAACATTGGAGTAGGCCTTTGATCCCAGAGATACTGTGTTTCTAATTGGGTTGTATTGATCCATCCTCCTCCTCCTCATGACAGCACAGTCATGATGAATGTCAGTCTGCTATGCTGAATGAAAAGCTGAAGAAACCAGCCAAACGTTGCCTCGGGTTCAGCGGGGTTGTCTGGGCGATGTTGTGCCAGCTTCTGGACAATTAGAAAACAATAAAATTTAAGTGGCAGAAAAGACATCATCAACAGTCTGCTTTCAAGTGTTGGAGCACTGTTGTTGGAAGATTTAAGTCAATTCAGGATCAAGTATCAGTGTGTAACCTCGTACCATAATGATTTAATTGATTAAGATCTAATTTATTACACTAATGAGAAAAGAAAATCCTTGCAATGTCTTCTTTTCTAATCATTAAAAGCAATTTTAAAAAATGTAATTACATTAAAGTGTTCTTGTTAGATGAATCTGCACATTCATAAAGAAAAAAAAAAAACAGATTGCATCATATTTGGTTGCTTACTAGCACATTTTACTGGATTTGAACCAACATATAGTGTCACAGTGGGAAGTACGCAGAAGAGCAACTGTGATACCATCCATCATCAATTTTTCACATCTGTTTTATTGATCTGCCAAGCAAATTTTCTCATAAAATCAAACAATTATTTTAGATATTTAGATTAAATAGTGACTTTTAACTTTCAAGTCTGAGTTGAGTGTTTTTGTTATTGTATAATATCAGGCAGATGAACAAGTGTGAATGAGAAAAAAAGGATAAACGTAATCTTGCCCCGAGGCCGTTGATTTTATGTTGTGTTTATCATTCTGGCATTAGTGTTTAACTATAGACTATAAAGTTACATACCCATCTGTTGTGTGGCTTTCATGTTTTTTGCTCTGAGCAATTGACATTAACTAATTAGCCAGCTTAAAGCATATCTTTGAAAAATCATCTGACATTTAGAAACAAGCACCGCAATAGTATACAAATCTACAATATGCTGTGGATCATTTGTGAAAGTTTCACAGATCCATACTGTTGACGTTGACACAGGCTTCATCTAAGAGTATCTGCCACTGATTCATTATACTGCATTAGATGCCCTGGTAGGAGGGAAGGGGCAAAGCTTGAAGGATTGCATAGCATATTAAATCTGTCTCGCTGAACATCAGTAGAATGAAGAAATCTCATGAAGATCCAAATGCAGATATAAAATAGTCACTGGTTGAAAACGCATGACTTCTAACTCACATGCAATTCCGAGAAATAGGAGGTAGCATAAATTTCAGGCGGTGATATGACAGATAAAACAAGCAGGTTAATGTAATGTCACTTATTGTATGAATGGATGATTTTATTGATGGATCTGTGTTGCCTGCAGTGTTTTTAAAAACACCTGCCCGTGTCCCTCTGCAGTCCCTGCATGATTCAAAGCAAGACTTGGGTCATTGTCTTCCATATGAAAATAATTAGAGAGCAACTGCAGAGAATAAACTTATTTATTCATCATTAAGTTTAAGTATGAACAAATGTTTATGTAATCAATCATCCAATATCGCAAATTCGACAGAATGTAATGAAAAGTTCTTAATTATGGCCGGCTAAGTGTTTGTACTTGAAACAAACCATGGTCTTTAAACACCCCAACGATAAAACAGCCCAGACTAGACTGGGGCAGCCAAGGCCATCAGACTGAAGATAAATCATTGAAATGGTCAGGTCTAATGACAGCACACTTATCTTTATGTGCTAATCTACCCAGCTTTATTGCTTTGCCCCGGCTGTTTGCTAGTGTTTGCAGGTTCTGTCAGGTGGAATTCCTCTCCTCACAGTGGTCCATATTCAGATTAGACTGCAATCCAATGTTACGAGTCAGCAGGTCTCAGGGAGGAAGAAGTTTGAGCTTTGCTTTGTGAAAGATGGGAAAGGATATTTGTTTAAAACTGTGAATTTCACATATTTAAAATTTGCGTTTTTGAAACTGCAGTTCATTTTAGTTTTGATGGTACAACCTTAAAACAACATGGAAATAAAATGAAATTGTTTTTTTTGTTGTTGTTTTTTTTGAGAGTACAGAGTACAATACCTCTGTTGTAAAGATGGACAGCTGTACACGTGTATTTGTTATGATTATATTACTTATGATCAAAATCTAGAGAGTCGACAACTTTGCTAACAGCCAAACATCAAGTAAGTGCAACAACACAAGACATGGCGGCCAGCTGACATTACTTGTCCAACAGCAAAGCTCTTGCCAACGAGTAAAGCCATTCCCAAATTGACTCTTGCCCGGTGGCCTCTTGCTCAAACACTCTCTTTTTTTCTTCTTTTTAGCTTCCTCTATCAATGTCCTCTTAGCCTCTTGGCCTTAGGTGCTTGCTGAGCTCCCATTCTGGCACGACACCTGCTCCGCTCTCCGTGAGCGCTTTTGTAAATCACTGAGAGTTGATGCGCAGCAGCCAGAGGACATCAGAGGGAAATGTAAAATGTAAAATATGATCCAGTGAAATAGTTGGTGGTGTGCGACATAGTGCCATAAAGTTTTACATTATGTACAGTAATTGTACCCGGAAAATAAAGCTACATAATTCAAGAACACACACATGGTGTGCAGAGTGCGATTGAAAGAGATGCCATTTGCCTGATTACAAGTCAGTGTTGCATCAACATCATTTAAAATCTGTTATTTTATGGTAGAACAGTTACACAATGTTGCTTTTATAGGGCTATGCTACAGTCGATTAGCCAGCAAACAGGATTTATCATAAAGAAAACTTGTTTTGTTGTTTACTGTATTTGCATACTGTAACTGTTTATCGTTCTTCATTATATAAAAGATTCATTTCTCATAGACAGCCCAAGACATGCCCCAAAGACATGTTTGTTTCTACTGCGATGAACAATTGCTGAGGTGATGAAGAATGAGTAATGAAAATATATTCAGTCTTACTTTGCCTCTGGCTTATGGAAAATATGTGGGACCTCTCTGGCCATACTTTGCAGAAGCTTCATTGGTGAACCACTTAAGGAAACGAGTGCTGACGCTGTCATAGACGCACAATTGTATCACACGCCTTGATTTTCACACTTTACAGGTACATATAAAAGTGTGAAAATCAAGACGTGTGATAAAATTGTGCCTCTAATGTGTAGGTACTCAGAATAATAATTTAATGGAAAAT
The DNA here is from genome assembly GCA_033000465.1 of Sciaenops ocellatus. Classification (NCBI taxonomy): domain Eukaryota; kingdom Metazoa; phylum Chordata; class Actinopteri; family Sciaenidae; genus Sciaenops; species Sciaenops ocellatus. The sequence continues at coordinate 8,488,608 of CP136868.1, forward strand.
AATCAATACCGATAGTATCACAAGGCTGTGCATGTCTTAATATAATAAGCATTTAAGAAGAATTATGTGGATTACAATGGCCCTATAAAGAACACGCACAAGATCTTGTACAGCAGTTTTATCCATGCCATGAGGGTAATGAAAGATTTAGAAAAGATGGATGAATCTGCATTACTATAGATATTAATTAAACATCTTTCCTTGGGTATTAGTTATAACTGCTTCAGAAGTCTCTTTCATTTAGCACAAGGCAAGACATGAAATAAGATAGCATAACCCTGATACCTTTCATCCATGATGGCGTCACGTGATTTTGCAGAGTACGTACTCTGCTTATTAATGTACTATGTATTAGCGCTATGCTTAACGGTACTCTTTATGTGCTGGGCTGTGCAGGACTAAAAGTTGGCATCAGCACAAAGTAGTGAAAGTAGAAAATATACATGAACTGGTTTGACTCAAACCCTATGTGTGTATATATTTAAGGTTGTTTTGGGGTTCTTGGTAATAGATGTCATCCATATACAGCCATCCATGATGTTGGAACAGCATGAAATTATCAAGAGTCTTGTGACTTCAGACTTAATGTGAGTGTAATTAAAGTTTGTAGACGATCTTAATTTCTTTGTCTTAATCTGAACCTTTTGGAAATGAGATCATGAATGTCACAATGTTAATGCATGACAGTAGCAGATTATTACAGTTGCTTGAGTCTGCTCAGTGAAAAGAAAAAAAAAATGTAATAAGGAAATCCTCAGTGTATTTTGTAGTTAACACTGATTTAATTAGAATCACTTGACTGGATTTCAGGTGATGGCAAATAGCTTTGTGTCTGCTGTTGCATGCGATTAGTTTATTTTAAACACAATTACAGTCTGTGTGCAAGTGAGGTGTTTTAGTTTTCAGTTTTTAATGAGGTATGATATCCCTACAAGCATGTAGGAACTGTTGAAACTCATATTAACCCATAATATAATACAACAAGGTATAATAATGTAATTTAGACTATTAGTAGTGTTCCATAGGATGCCTTGTTATTCCACTTACCACTTGGAATAAATAAATCCACTTAAAAATAGGCTGGACGAGTAAATACAAGTGGAAATTGAAGACAGTTCTGATAAATCATCTTTGTGGATGTCGCGTTGTATACAGTTAAAGGAGCTTCACACGTGATCAAACTGTTATTAACCCACACTTCAACTTTCACCGTCTTTCACCTGAGCTGTTTTTATTATCATACTACCTTTACACGTCAGCTGACACTTGAACTGCTTTGAGAGTCCAGCAGCTTTCATCTGTTGCTCTTCAGACAACACTTTAACTGCGTTCAGTGGTTACATGTCACCATGCATTACAACTGCTTTCATCTCTTACTCCTTAAATTGCAATTCAAATGTTTCACTCAGAACTTCAGCTTCATTGAGTGCTTATTAAACTGCAAATTAAACTTCTTTCAGTACTTCCATTTCACCAGTTTGAGCTTCTTTCAGTATTTGTTTGGACTGCAACTTTAATCGTTCCTGTGTTTCATCTGTTTCTAATGTTTCCAGGGCAAGACAGCAAGCAAATGTCAATTTCTTTCAGAATATTTAGTTTTTTCATGTTCTGCTTGAAATCTCAATTGTCTTCTAAAAAACAAACTTATTGCTGTGTAGTATTGTGAGTAACAACAGTTAATACATAATTGATGCCATGTTTAAATGTTTTGTGTTTGTGGGTTGGAGTAAAAGGGTGAATCAAACAGATTTTATTTGTGTGGCAAACTCATTATGGCGGAGGGGGTTTTTAAGCTTCACTGACCATGAGGCTGCCTCATGCGCCAAGTAAGGACACCAAGATTGAAGTAGTCTCAGATGGAGTTCTAGGCAAGAGCAGTTCAAGAAAAACATCAACTTATTAGATGAGATTCAACAATTCAACTGTTTTCTGAATATTTGGTTTAGACATTTAAACATCTTGGTTATTTCCATGAACTGCCACTTATGCTCTTAAAATCTACAGACAAAGCAAAATAGCTGAAATGTTACAAATAATAAAACTCAGACTCTGAGTCAACCTTTGGTTCCCACTTCCAGCTTATGAGTGGTGCACACAGTCACAGGTTTGGTGACTAGATAAGACGTCAGGCTCAAGATAAGTCAAATTATTTTGATTACTAATTTAACATTGGTGAAGCCGGTGTTTGTTTATTCTGCCCGGGTGGATCCTCTGCCTCCCTCCTCTGCTGCAGCTCATTTCGCTGGGAGTGGATTAAGAGTCCATGTCCTCTGAGCATCTGTTCAGTGCAGCAGGAGATGTTATGTCTTCCCACAGCTCTAGACTACTCATGCAAAAGCCTGTCTTTTTTTTTTTTTTTTTTCCCTACACATTTCAGAGAACTCTGAATGGTGAGACAGGTGCCAAACATATAGGCTGATACAGACTATTTCTCCCAGGAAGCATTTCAAATTTTCAATGCCAGAAGATACAACAAAAAAATATAGACATCAAATAAACATTCTTTAAGAGGCACACACAAAAACTTTTTCATATGCACTTAGTTCTGAGTTTGTAAATGTTCAGAGTCCCCAAGTGAGGGACGGGTGGGTTTGACAGGTTGAGAAGTTCACTGCATAGAACAGTTGAAAGTAGCGTATTTATCACCAACTGTTCAGAGAGTTTGAAGTTGGTTGGTTTGCGGTAAGTTTCTTTCACATCAGAGCAGAAATAAATAATAGATTTTGATTTTTTGAAAGCATTTTTGTTTAAAATTTGCTGTTTATTGTAACCCAGGGGGAGGTTAGGGAGTTAGTGCAGTTCATTGCAATATTATAAACTAATAAAAACTTTATGGCAGAGATTATTATTTTATATAATTGTATATGGCTATAGTTGTTTACTGCTTAGGTCTCTTTTCTCAACCCTCACTTATGAATCCTCTCTATTAGGGCTGTGAATATAAAGGAAATCAAAATCACAACACTTCTGCGATATTTTGTTCACATTGATAAATGTATCATCTGTGGTATGTCATCTAAATGCAACATAAACTGTGTAACTTAAGAGGAAAATAAACCCCTGAGGAAAACTGAAATTTCAGTGTTAATAATGCAATGTGAAGATTTGTGTTTTATAATATAAATCACAATTGTGATTTATTATTTTCTTAGTTTCACCAGTATTTAAACAGCTTTTCTCTTGAGATAAATTACCTGTTTGGATGAAAAAAGTAAAAGACTCTTAGAAACTTGATGTTGGTCTTTGACCGCCTGATACAACAGCAGTGTGTGGAGGGAGCATGATGCATCACCTGCAGGGGAGAGGTGTGGGGAGGGCTCAGGAGAGCAGCGCCAGGTGAGAGTGACTGGCACACCTGTATCCAGTTAGCCAATCACTCTCCCTTTTTAACACAGTAGCGTGCTGGACCTGGGAGAGGAGTCGGAGCAGACAAAGCCAGTGAGAGACGGCAGCAAGGCTTGCAGAAGACGAGAGGTCTCATACGTCCAGGAAGCCTCCGAACGTCTCAATGCACTGTGTGAAAATAAAAAGATAAATCTAAAGTCCTCTGCTTGTACGTCGTCTGTGCCAAAGAACCCACGGTGGCAACAGCTAATGCCACACAGTAGTTCTAGACAAAGATGATCTTGTTGTTGTGGTCACAGTGCACTGTATGAAAAGGTAGAGTTCAGAATAGATTGTGGGTACACTGAAGTTTAGAAATAGGAGAAAGCATTTTACAGAGATAAACAAGAGCTTTGCCAAGAATGGCTTTAAAGGTTTATAGTACCCTTTCTCTTTACTTTATTTTCAGTGTGGCTAATCCAATTAACACAACTAATATAAAACAAACTTTTGAAGCAACACATTTAAACATCAGTGTGATACAGTGATAAAGTGGGTTTAATGTCTGCAGTGAAGAAAGGAACATCTGTGCCTCAGTATCACAGCAGAACATGTTGCAATAATGGTGTCTGTGTGTAAGAAACATAGCACAAAAAAACATGTCAATACTAAGATTTCTTTTCTGTTCTATCCTTGTCTCTCTTGGCTATAAGTAAACTTCACGTGCTTCCAGCTAGAACTGTGTGTCCTGGGAAACAATTCCTGCACAATACAACACAAACAATTTCTATACACAAATGTGAAATGAGTAGCTGAAAACACACTTGTATCTTGTATGTATTATGACAATGGAGTCTTCAGCCATTTATCTATCCACTATAGCATGAATCCAGGATTAATAATGATAGAGTAACCTCTATAAACATCTTCATTGGACTAATGTTTGTTCAGATTATTGCTCATAATTGTAATATATTGTGTAAAAAGACCACAGGTCCTTGAAAATCATTGAATATGCAAATTATTAAGTATGCATGTGCTTTGGTTGTTTGATTTAAGTATATCTTTTTCCTTAATAATAGTGGTAGGAAGGATTACAATAGGGGAAAAAAGCTTGGAGGGATATTTGGTACCACAAATTTCAAGTATACTTATCATACAATGTAGCATGTTTACAATTGCTCACACAAAGCTTTCCTCTAAACCATAGCTTTAAATAGTTTAAAACAGCATTCTTATATTTACATAAAAAAATAAAAAACAAACATGTTTCTTCAATAGATCTGGGATCAATGTGTGTGGCCTGGGAGACAGGCTGTGGGTTCAGACTGCAGAACAATGCACAGTTGCCACATAATATTCAGTAATTTTCTTGTTTTTGCTGTCTTATCTCCAAACAGGGGCGCAAGTCAGATTGTCTGGGTTTGACAGTTTATCAGCATTCTGTATATCAGTCTTCAATTTCCATCCAAAAACATAAATCTGAGCAGTGAACACTTGCTGAGAACGCTTGTCTGTATCTCCACTCTTACTATACAGTAAACAACCCCAGGAGTTATTTACTGGGTAACTGCACTGTGCACACACAGACCTGAATATAAAACATATTAAAATACCTAAAACATACCATAAAATTATGTAAAACATATGCCAAACGACCCGATAAAAGCTCACATAAAAAAATGTACATCAGCATAAAATATAACCTGGTATACGTATGGCCATCATCATCATCATCATCCACCAGCATCATCAGCTGACTCATCCCGAGCATAAAACAGTTAGGGGGTCTCAACTGCAGTGATACATGCTGCATCATGTGGAGATCAAACAACTCTATTTAATGTTTTATCATGCAGCCAAACAAAGACTCTCCATAGGTGGTCAGTCTTACTCTGAGATGTGTGAAAAGTTTCAGCAATCTGAGATGATCTCGAAGCTGCACAATTTACTTTTGAGGTTTGTTAGGTACCTGTCAGGATGTGGCGCTCTCCAAGGTGCTGATAAAGTGGACGTGAGTTGCACATCAGTTGAACTGTCAGGTACAAGTCTTCATCAGTTGCTTCTGTTGTGATAATGTGTTCTACAGAGGTGTGGCAGTTGGGAGTGTAATTATATTTTTATAGTTGTTTATCAAAGTTATAGTTTAGTCACCCTGGTGGATGCAGTGTCTGCTGTCTTGCAAAGTAGTGTTTGTGTTGTTTTTTTTCGAAGATAATAAAAATGTTTAGTACATCCTCAGTCTACTGCCTTTTAACTGCACTGACTATTTTTTACACTTTCCCTTGGAGGACTACTGGATATGACCAGCTGGAAGGAGACCGCAAGATAAACTCACTGCACAGAGGGGTGGGTAGGTGGGTGGGGGGGTGGGGGTCTCTTGCTGGTCTGGAAGCGCCTGGGAATCCCAAAAGAGCTGGAGAAAAACATGTCTTGGCAACCCAATGTATTTGAAAAAGAAAATATATGGTGTGCACAGGCAGCACTGACGTTGAACCCATATGTCTGCACACACACATACATACAGAGTGCAGTACTTTGCAGTCTAGTTAAGCACCTTGACAGCTATCTCAGCTGAGAATTTTCCATGAAATTAATGTTTCATTGTATTAAACGTTTTCATTTGGATGAAACCGTCCCCTGAGTTTTTAAGTTGGATAGCTTAATTAACTGTGACATGTCCAGGTCAAAAAGTCTGACTATAAAAGTAGAGCGGAGAATTCATGAAGGGAACTGGATGGCTCAAACAAACCACTGTCAGAATGTGAGACTATAAATTGTGCTTTAGGTTATGTGAACAATAGTATTCCACTGGTTTATTTTTAATATTTGCATCAATGCCATGCACATGATCACATACACTCCCAATCATCTAAGAGAGACACATACAGAGTGTGAGTGTTTACCCTGGTACCATAGGTGCTTTGGACCTTTTGGGAAGAGAATATTATCAGGCTTGGGTGAAATCTGACGGGGAGCGACACTGGATTGAATACCAGAACTAAAGCAGGTGGGCAACATCACCAGAGTTAACAGAGGCAGAGCATGACAGATGTGAAGAGACTGAAGAGGATGACTGCAGAAGATAAGAAAAGAAAAAGAGAGAGTGACCAAGCAAGAGGGCACTGAACAAGAGTGAATCTTGCACTGACTTTTAGTCGTTGGTGAGAGCTTTGTGAAATAAAAGGCTGAAAGACCGAGCTGGGCTTCTTGCTGTTGGACTATGTCTTGTGTTGTTGCACTTGCTTGATGTTTGTACAACTGTCCAAATTTACAACACTGATATTACACTCTAAAACTTGGGACATTAAATTGCAAAAATACCAATTATTTTTGACATAATGTTGCTTTTAGGATTATGTGTTTTCTGATTCAAACCTTGGTTTTCTAGTCGATTTGACGGTTTCTGAATTTATGCCATCCTCTACCAAATGCCAACAATGTTTCAGTGCTTAGGAGGAGATACAAAGCTGCTCCTGTGAACCAACATGGACACAGATGAATGATTGACTTTTCCAAAAGCAATGCAATACGACTGACGCAAACCCGGCTACACCTGTAGGTTTCAATATTTGATCCAAAGTATTCCAGTGCAGTGTCACCCTCTGAAACAAGCCAATGTCACTTTAAAGTACTTTTCAAAATGTGGTATCCCATACCAATAGGAATCCTTTGCACAGCGATGGCAGCCATGTTAATCCACTGTTGATCTACCCTCGGATCAAGCTGTTCCAAAATCAATAAAGCCATGAAAGCTTGCCTTCTTCATCACATCCTTTACATCCTCTGGTTAATTCAGTTTGATTCCACGCTATCGGCGGTTCACTTTGGTGTCAGCTTTTTACATTTTCTGATTTCAGAAAAAAAGAAATCCCCCATCAGTGGAACATAACAACAGCACGTGCAAAATAAAGGATGGAAGTGTTTCAAATCAGAGAAACAGAAAATAGAAGACAAATAAACCACATCTGACATTTAACAAACATGCAGTATTATTATTTGAAAACTACTTAAATGTAACATTAAAAACAGCTCAAATATACTTCAGGATTTGCAGTGATAAGTAGTTTTTGTTTTCCTATATTCCCAAATATAGACTGTAATAGTTCATGTGGAGCTGTGTGTGTGCATCTGGTCAGTTTACACAAACATTACTTCTTTCTAAACCTGACTCATTTTTATGATATCCCATACTTCACCTACCTCCCTACCTATGTGCATTGTCTCGCTCATGTATTTCTACCAGGCGTGTTGTGCAGACCTGCAGCCCCTCACTGAAACGGATGTGACTGTATTCCACTCCATATTTTGTGTCCCGCTTTGCCTTGCCAGTATATCTAATGTGAACACAGAGCGCTTCCCTCCACACAGCATTTCCACTTCAACACGGCGACCAGGGGCTTCGTCTGCTGAGTGAAGTTGAGTCAACGCGCCGGGAAACGCACCGCCTCCCTGGATTCATGTGGCACCTCCATGCTCGCAGTCCTCTTTTCTGCGGCGCCGGGGGGACTTCTAATCATTCTCGGCTGCGATAGAAACCCGTTTTTTTCTTTTGGGAATGTGTTTGTAGTCACTAATAGTTGAGTTGCAACCATTAAACGCCCAGTTATTAAATACCTGCGGATTTACTGCAGGGGAGTTTTACCAGCACACGGGATACTGCAGAGAACCCTAAACAATAAGGATCTTCACAGAAGTGAACAATGCTCAGACTAGAGACTATCATTTGCACTTTTTCTGTGCTGTCTGTTGCAGCGAGGGCAGATTTTAAGGCACGGAATTGCAGCGAGGTGAGGGAGGCTTGTGTCGGGAAAGGCTTCAGCTTCGCACATGTTCCTCTTCAGGAGATCCCAGGTAAGGTTGGACTGAGCGCGACCTGTCAACTAGACTCACGACGTGCCAAAACGCAGCGTTAGAAATAACCTCTGGGAATAAACGCACAACCTGTATGTGAAGTCAACGCGTCTGTTATTTAAAGGTTAAGCTCTGGATGGAAAAGTTAAAAATATCCCTTTGCAACTCATTTGTGATGCAAAGTCATTCCTGTTAGTGTAGGTCTTTGAAATGCTGCAGGGAGGGGGGGCTGTGACTGCATCAGACTAATCGGTTAAACAGCAGCTCGACCACCTGTCACTCACTAAGTTGCTGCAAGACTAACTGGAAGTTTTAAAAAAGCACATGAGAGACATCCGCAGTTATTAAAATAGTCCTAAATCTAATTGACCTGACCGGATTTGAAGCCTCCCGCATCCCATCGCCTGAGTGAAGTGACAGGCCTGCTGTTATCAGGGGGACAAATCCTCATTTAAACCGCCTGAACACACAACCCCGGGGCTATCAGTTTATGTGAGGCTGGTTTACTGTTCATATATTCATGCTGCGATAACAATGTCCCACCAGCCAGCATCACTGAATGTGAAAAAAAACGAGTCCTCCAGGCAGCTGTGGCAAGATCTGACTGCGTGTGTCCGGTAGAGGTCTCCGACTGTGCTAACCAAGCAGAGATAATGAATGGTCAACTCTGCAGATTAACTCATGTCCTGCGAAAATTAAGTGATAAGGTGGAAGTGGAACTGCTGGCTCTTGCAGGCAAGGGCTTCAGCAGCAGTCAGTAACTATGAGTTACTGATTCTACATAATTTCAGTCATTACCCTTTGGAGCAATTATTTGAAATTGAATGAATATACAGTACATTTAAGTCCATTTGAATGTGGGTCCTGTGACGCTAAATTAGGCCTACAAAGTGAATCATACATGCAAATTATGCAGGTTTAATAATGTTTAATTGGATCTCTTATTGGCTCTCAGGAAACTAAATAACTAAAGTTTTTTTTTTTTTAATATAATTTGCAAACTACACCTGGAGGTTATGCTGTACCTGGATATAAATATAATCTGTTTTATTAGTTAAGTTAATTAAAAAAATAATATAAAAAAAAAGACTCCTGCAAAGTTGAAATTGTAAACCATTTTTTTACTGCAGCAATATTTTGTAAATGAGAAAAGAGTTATTGTGTTATATGATTTAACAATTCAAACCATAACAGAAGTTATCTCATTACAGTTTCCATATAGAGCAGAGACTGTATTCTTTAATATTATTTACAGAGATTCAACATTTCAATTCTGTCATTTCATGTAATCTGTAAAATGATTATCAGTTAGACATATACACTGTTGCCCATAAAGTTGGAATAATTTTGTTTTCAGACACATTCCAGACAGATTGACCAATAAAGTTTTGAGAAGATGCACTTTATCTATCAAGAATAAATCACACTGTAACAATCATTTCATGGGAAGAGGTAAAAAATATTTTATTCTTTATGGGCAACAGTGTACATGGCATGTAGAATAAGGTTTTTTTTTTTTTCATATCACGCAGCTGAGTTGTCTCTTCAGGTCATTGTTATGCTTCAGGGCCAATGATTCTCTCTATAAAGCAGGAAATCTGGCACAAGCAAAAGGCTGCATATTTGATAACAGGCACACCTGTTCAGAGATGTGCTGAATAACTAACTGATTAAATCCTTTGGATCCATGTCTCTGACATCACAACTAATCTCCCAAATGAGTGAAAAATTCAGCCTCTCTCATCTCCAAATGATGTCACCCTGAATAAATGTCTTTTGATCTCGTCTTTTGAATGAGCCATAACCTTACATGTCTGCTGGAGACGCAACGTATTATCAACAGCTCAGCAACTTCACACAGTGATGGGCATGCCCTTCAGGTTTCAGCGTATTGCCTCTCACTCATGCAAGCAACATTCGAGCTAAGCCAAGACTAAGTAAAAGTGGACCTTTTTTTAAACAGTAAATTTAAAAGCACAATATCTGTTTTTTTTCCTCTAAGTATCAGATACATATATAAACATCTTCACTGTTTAAACTGTAGCGATTAATATAATTTTGAACTGATTTTAAATTTGTTTATGTTTATATATCGAGGGTATAGAAAATAAAGTAGTTGCTTGGGTTTTAAATATGATTCATTACTCATGATCAAAAACTAGCCAGTCAACAAGTGTCTTTGCTGACACAGCCAAACATTATGCAAGTGTATCTGTCTTTCACAAAGTTTTACAGATTTATTCTTGTCCAGTGGCCTCTTGCTTGGTCACTCTCTCTTTTTGTCTTCTTAGCTTGTTGCGTAAATGTCCTCTTCGGTTTCTTCGCCTCTGCCATTATGCCCATAGAGGCCGGTACGACACTGACTGGGCATTCCTGCTCATCCTTCCTGGTGGTCCAAACTGCGGTACAAACACTTCCCCAGCGCTCTGAACTCACAGTCCGGGCAGCCCAGCTAACAAACTGAGCTAATTTTAGCTGACAGCAGCTATAGTTTGCAGCAGTTTACTGTGCATGAGGATACTCTGTAAATCACAGAGAGTTGAGGTGGAACAGCTAAAGGAGACCAGAGGGAAAGCAGAAAACATTTTCTCCACAAATTATGATCCAGTTTTACCAGTGAAATAGTTTCTGGTGTTTGAGGGACAAACACAGAAGTAGAAGCTTGGTACATAAAATAAACCAAGCAGCATGATGTCAAGTTGTCCTTGTCCAAAAGTTTAATCTGGTTCAGCTTCCTCACCCGAGGTCAGTGTGTGTGTGTGTGTGTTTTTTTTTTTGTTTTTTTTTTCAGCAGACCCTGCTTTAAGTGCACAATTGAATTTTCTGTTTTGTTAAAGGGTCTATGATGGACAAAAAAAAGATCACAATGCTTTATGTTAAACTCGCTACAGATGACTTCACAACACATAAACACTGCACATGCTATGTGTAGCCTTTATAGTCATTATTCTTCATGTGGCAGGTTTGTAATATTAGGAGTAATATTTAGGAGGTGACACTGAAGGAGATCCATGTGGCAGACAGGGAGCATCTCCAGTGATGACATGAGTTAATATTCCAGTACTTGATTAGTTGTCCCTTGTGGGACTCGGTTCTTAAAGATCTCCCCCTATAGTTTATTGTTGCCTGTCAGCTTTCCAGATGCCATCACTCTCTGGTCTTGATGTGTACAGTCTAGTCCACCTCTACAAATGATGCTTCTACGTAGTGCACATTCATGATAAATTACTGGTCTTTGCTCTTGGATTTCTGAATGTCTGTCATCTAATGTGGCGCTTCAGAAGCTCCAACATGAAATTGTAGTGACAGACGGATGTGTGTGCTCTCGCCGCTTCTGATGTAATATGCCATCAGAGACCATGTTTGACATAAAAATTAAAAAGGGAACACCTTTTTTTTCCTATCAAGTTAAATACATGCCACGTGTTGTGACTTATATTGCCTGTCATTCCCATTAGACTACTGTGAAATTCTTAATCTTAGTTGTTGCCTTTCATACAGTGTGCTTTTTTGGCAGAATGAGTCACTCATTACAACCATTAGAAATATAATAGAGGAGTAACAGCAGGACATATGCTCAGCACCACTTACAGTTCCTAGCCACTCATGTTTTTCATGAAAAGCTTAGGTTCCTAGATTTTTTTTCACTGTTGTGTTTTGGTCAAACTGAGGGAATCAGGTCAGGTGGAATGACAGCAGCGGAGTCAGTGTTATTGACAGAAATGTTGTTATGATCCAGAGCCTAAAGGCTCAGTTTGTACAGTAATTCCATGAGACTTAGGCGATGCCTCTGCCTGCTGACCAGGCCAGGCTGGAGGCTGTCAGCAGCAACATGGTGAGGGCATTTTAAATCACGGGAGCATGAACTTGAGGATTGCTCTAAAAGTCTTTGAGCGTTTGCACATCTTAAAACACTCAGCATCTCCCTCTCCACAAAGGACTTTATTTATGTCCACATAAAAGTCCAGTGTGTGAGATATAGGGGGCTGTATTCACACATTATAGCAGAAATGCGGTATAAGATGTGTAACTATTTATTTTAATCTGTGTGTAATCACCTGAAAATAAGAATTGTTGTGTTTTTGTTCTTAGAATGAAATATATATTTACGGAAGCTGTTGGTCCTCTTCCATGTTTCTACAGTAGCCCAGAATGGATAAACACGACACTGGCTCTGGATGGGGTGCTGTGGATTTTTCACGTTTTACAACCACTGTAATTTCTCCTAGAAAATAGAAGTTGAAATGAGAGGGTTGCAATCCACAGCTACACTGCTAAATGTCATTAAATTCTACACATTGCACCTTTTAATTCAACAAAATTAAAAAAATTTAGCCTTTTAAAACTCTCTTCTTCATTAGTCTGGTTAAAGATCAGACTTGCACTCAGTCTTACCCCTTGCTGTCTCAGTTTCGGCTCAGCGTCTGAGATGGGAAGATATGGAAAATGAGTCATGCAGCAGCCTACTGGATTCAATGGAACTTCTTAGCATGTCATATTCTATGCTATCATTTGACGTCCAGCTCTGTTTACGCCCAGCCAGGAGATGGAGATGGGACAGAAATAACGGTGCTGATATTTTACGTGATACTTTGCCGCCTGCGCAACGAGGCAAATGATCTCTGCTGAAGCGTGTAATGTGCGCAGGTTCTCTACTGTCATGTAATGGGATGGAGAGGATTAAAAAGGACTAAATGGGAGTGTGTTCAGAGGGAATGGCCAGGTGACATTGTTAGCCCCCACAGCATGCGCCTGTACTGCTGTGATGTATCGTCAAATTACTGTGACCTTCCTGACAGTCATACACATGCAGTTAGATGTTGGAGCGAAGAGCTTTTGATGGATTTATGATGTGTTCATGCCTTCACATTTCAGTTTGCAAACATCAAAATATTTGAGATAAATTTGCAGATAATTGGACTTTTGTAATAGCATATATTGTTTGAGTTTGTGCATGGTAGTTCTAGTATTTTAGGCAGCATTCGCCTATATATATAATGTAATGTGAATGTGTCCTACTGAGAAGCAGAGGGGGGCGCGATCAGGAGAGAAGATTCCAAACAATCATCTTTTTTTTTTTTTCTGTGGCAGAGGGGAATTCTCAAACTCTGCCTCCATCTTTGTGTCATCAATCATGCTCATGAATGCCAAAATGGCCTCATGATGGGTTCTCTCTGCGGGTGTTCCCTTGGAGAGCTGCAGGAAACGTCGTGTCCTGCAAGTGTTTTAGGGTTGCAGCCTTGAAAGCGGAACAACACAACACTCAGAAGCATATCAAAAATCTTAAGGAGGGGAATGCTTGATGCTGGTTCTTTTTTTTAGTATAGTGCAAAGTTTTCATTTTATGGGAAAGCAAAATTATTTTTTCTCTCAGTTTCGTACTATGAGCCGTAGGATCCTACGTGACAAACTTTTGGACAGAAGTTTGAACAGTTTTCTTCACTTCTCACGTGAGATTTCTGTATTTCTGGTTTAGTCCTTACTTTTCCTCACTGGGTTGAAGTGGCAGTTTCTCAACATTTGAATAAAACATTGTTTTCTTATGTTGCCAGAACTGTCAGTCAAATCTTATCAAACCACAGCCACATAGTCCTGATAAAGAAGACTTGCAGATTAGAGTTTGTACCGTTTTTTGTAGGGCTCTGTACAAAACTTTACTTTTATGGTACCAACTGAATTGGTGCAGTGGCCAATGTTTTCAAGGCTTCTGGTGTAGCCAGTGGATATTCAGAAAATGGATAAATAAATCTGGTCCAAGGCTACCTCCACAGTCCGATTAACATCTTCATAAGCCAGAATGACAAAAAAGAGATATTTCAGCTAATCTCTATAAACGGATATCTGCATATCAATGCAGATAACTTTAAAAGAATGCTAATAGGCTAAATCGTTATCCGACGATGTATTCCAAGGTTCTATTTAGGCCAATACTTTTCAGTTCTTTGCTCTCAACATGGAGTGTTAACTGCTTGCAACCAAAGTCTGCTCAAATGTCATTGGTCAATACTACTCGGACTCGTCTTGGTCCCTTGTCTACAGGTTCTGCATTCATATGCAGATATCTGTTTATACAGATTAATGCAATGCTCTGTTTCAGCTCCCAAAAATGAGATATCTTCATATATGAATTTTGATATGTTTGTGTTTCCTATAAAAAAACTCATGTCTTCAGGGTTATTATTTTTCTCAAACACCAAAAGTAGTTTCTGGATATTTCTAAACCATAATCCTGTCTGTGACCCAAACTTTCTGTTTATTCTGTTTGTGGCCTTCAGCAGGGTTTATGTCCAGATTTCTGTTGCTCATAACTCTGGATGCAGAAATGAGAAAAAGGGATTTTATTTGGCATTTGGGCAGTTATTAATGATGCTCTTTGTTTTCCAAATACACGATGCATGATGTGAAGAAGGAAATCATTATTCAGATAATTCAAGTTACATTTCATTTGTTTCAATATAACAACAAAGCTTGCTTACAAACACACCAAAGGGACACCGGGTTATTGAAGCTTAACCAAATACTGTAAGCCTGACATGCCTTGTTTGTATCGTTGATAAGCAGCTGTTGTCATATAGGTTAGGGTAGGAATGATGCCGAGAACACAGCCATGAAGAATTAATGTTTGTCAAACTCATCTGAGATAAATCGACTGTGAAAAACAAGGGAATGGATTGAAGCAATTCTCCTGAGATGACTTGGCAATAGCTGTTTAATGGTTTAAGAATCATTTGAAATGTGAAAGAATGAGTGCTCCTGCCTTCAACAAGAGATTGAATAGATGTTATTTTGATCTATTAGTTCCTGTCAACAAACTGTCCAATTAAATTCTAACCTGGAGCCATTGAGAAAGGGCTTTTTCATTCCTTATTTAAGGAGCTGGTATAAATAAATTTACACTAATCACTGATCCAATTTTCTTTTCTTTCTTCCTTTTTATAAAAAAAAATCTTTGGACTTTTAAGTAAAGACTACGTATACGGCATGCTACATGCCTGATTTGTTACAAGAATAATGGCTGATATTCTGTTCACATACTGTCAAGCATAATTATTAGTTTCCTGAAATTCAAGTGGAAGGCAAAGTCGTGTTACCTTGCATAAATTGTGAGATTGACTGTCACATTTTTTTTGTTCTTGGCTGCAAATCCCAAATCATCAAATGCCACCAGAGTTATGTTGTTCTGTATGTGTAAGATTATGAGATGACTGGTGTTTTTGTTCAGACATTGTTGGCACATATCTCTTACTTGATATCTGACTGCCTTGTCTGATTCTATTTATTTATTTATATGTCTGAATTGTTTACGTTTTCCAGTAGTTGACAAAATCCTTTTTTTCAAGACGTCCACGGATCAACGCTGCCTCTCAGAAAACAATTCTCAGGATCAGCGTGTGTTTCTTCATTGACATGGGGATCAAATTTTGGCTTTTTGGTTGTGACGTATAGCTGGTGCTTCTCCCCGACACCTCATCTGCTTGTCAAAACCTAGCCACCGTGAAACAAAGCCCCCTCAAATGCCTCGTTGCTGTCGTTGGATCTATCTTTAGCTACATGTCTGCCACTCCTGTCTTGTTGACAACGTCTGACTAGACATGATGTGCAACTGGAGAGGCTGTTTGCCTTTACCCTGCTCCTGAGGACGGTTCAGTGTGCTGTGTTCTAGCAAAGCCGCCGTCGGGAGCTGTGTGTTGTGCAGTTTAGTTGTGGCCTATCCCTCTCAGTTTAAGCAGTCTGCTGACTAGAGGACGCTTGCACCGTAACAAGGTATCAGGGCTAATAATGGCCGGTGTCTAAGCCGTAAATGCTGAGTGTAAGATAATGATCAGTGCAGGTCTCAAGGCCCTCCAGGTCTCCAAACAGCCACCAGCTGCTACCTGTAGTGCGGACTTCTGCCATGCTCCACTTAGCAAGTTGACGCAGAAGAGACTGGCTTGCCTGCTCTCGTCTCATTCTCAGGGGCTGCTAGGCGTGCTGCCCATGTGGATCAAATATCCACACTGGTCTCCTCGTGCCTCCACAAGGCTTTTTTATTACATACTCCTCAATAAATATCAAAGCCGTGGCATAGTGCTACATACTGTGTGCTGATTATGCGGTGCTTGTCATTCCTAAATGTGCTGCACATGGTGTTAGGGAAATCCATACATTAATCTTAACCGTAATGATATTGTTGCACCTTGCAGAAGGGTATTGCACATGAATATTCTAAAGCCATTAGCCTCGAGGTCAAACATATTGTACTTTTTGGTTGTATATTTATCATTTTCACAAAGATTTATACAAGGATATGTGAGGATATGGCTACAGTCTACAACAAATATTTATTATTATTTGTTATCAATCCACGAATACGTTCTTAATGAATTGTTTGGGGTGTAAAATGTCAGAAGGTAGCAGAAGAATCACAATTTCTCAGCGTTCAAGGTCACATATTCACATTTTAGCTGAACAACACTCCAAAACTGAAACAGTTTACTGTGAATAGATGACAAGAAAGGAGCAGATTCTCACATAAATAAGCTGAAGAAAGAAATTGTTTGGCATGTTTGTTTTGCTTTATGACTGAAATCGACTGAAACCGTCAGAAATCAAAATAGCAATAAATTAATTTCCTGCAGATCGAGTAAATCGCTAATCTAATAACGTGTTCAGCTCAAGTAGAATTCAATCAGTTTTAATTTGTATGGTTATCTCTGTATAGAAGATATAGTGTATATAATTCTTGTCTTTGAACCCAAAGGAGTAGGTATCAGTTCACAGACAGTTTTATGTTCAAATGTCACAGTGTAGCCCAGTTTTGGGAATGTTCAAGTTTAAAACAAAATATATTGTTTAGAAAACCTTTTCCTTCACAGCAATTTCTTCAAAGCCTCTTAAAAATGTTTCTCCCGCAGTGACAGAGGGCAGTTATGCATTTCTATTTCTCTCCTCAAAGAGATTTTTTTATCTTACATTTAGAAATATTTCAATATGAAACACTGTACCGTTGAGTCAACACTTGGCTGTTTTATCATGCACGCAGCCTTGCAGACGGCATGTTGCAGTGGAATATCTTGACATATTCAAAAAAAAAAAAAATACTGACACATTTGCTAGGAGTATGAAACTGTTCCAACATCTTTATTCCTGTCCTTTTTCCCTTCACGCTGACTCTCCCGAGGATGAAGAATACCATCATACCATTGTACTGCGCTTCTTTTATTGTAGACTGTTTTATGTCAGTGAGAATTCATTTCCTCTTGAACCTGTCCTCATTCACCCAAGGACATATACTCCTCTGTATCTGCATCCCCCAGTTATTTAAAATGCGAGCATGTCTTTCATTATGACTTCTGACATGACCCAAAATGTGATAGGAATAATGTCATTCAATTTTGACTGATGCCAGTTCTAACTTGAGCACGAAACTTAGCTATTCTATACACAAAACCCTCTGGAGACGTTATTAAAAGTGTGAAGGGAAGGCTGTGTGGAGTACACAGATTTATAGATCCATTCTGATGTTCATATGCGTTTAATTTTATTCTCATGTAATGCAGTATGTAGTTTTTTTTGTCAAAGTCTGATTATCCATTAGTCACAGAGCACGCATAGTGAGGGGTGAGACAAAAATGTTGAGTGTCTACTACATCCAACTATGTATAGTAAGTGCCCTGCATGTCTGATAGCACATGACATTGAGTGAACGTGATCAGTACTGGACAGAACACTAATTTACAGACACCTCTGGCTAACAAGGAGGTGAAATGAGGGAGCATGTTTAGGGTCAAATATAATGAGTTCCCTCAGAATGTATTATTTCTAAATGTGATGCTCATGAAGCCAGAAAATAACTTGCATGTTAATTTATTTATTCAGTATATCTGCCCACTTACTTTCTTGCACTGAGAGTAATTCACTAATTCATTTGTTCATGCATTTGTTCATAGTTAGCCTGTAGACACATACAGTACGTCTTGAGTTCCACCATCATTTATTTTCTTTCCCTCTGCTGCAATAGTGCTTTAAAGTGTATGCTGCTTTGTGTTTGTGTCTGGGCTGTGAAGTGAATCATGTGTTGTAGACAAAATAACCTTAGCCACACAGGAGCCAGCCTAAATCTCTTTCTTTTGAAACAGTATATTTATCCTGAAAAACAACCGAGAATCACTTGAGCATCAGCTGGAAGCTCAAAAAAGTATATATATATAAATATATTAGTGTATAGAAGGTGTTTATATTATAACAAAAATCAGCAGTACTGCGTTTTAGAGCTGAAATAAGTGCAGTATTTCGTGTGAAGCTCGTTAAAGCCGAACCTGTTGCCCATCTGGCGAGGCAGAGAATTGGATTAGCCTTGGATAGACTTGAGCAGCCTTTTTTCTTGAGTTAGAGTAACCCAAGTAAATGTCAAGTGCACCATTTCAGACCCCAGTGAGCAAAGCAAAATTTACTTAAATTGAAATCAACTTGCTTTATTCCACTTGTTTACTTGTTTTTGAGAATTTTACTCAAGCAAGCGACTGTCTTTGACTAACTTAGGTGGATAAAACCTTAAATCACCAAGATGATTCTTGGTAGAGACGTGCAAAAATGCACCAAATCACAGGACATGTCTATGTGAAGTCATTTATTGGTCAGAAAAAAACATTTTTGCAATCATTTGTCATGTCGGTATAACCTCCAGCACCAATGAAGCAATAAATTGGACCATTTTCAGAGCTTGGCTAATGTGAGGGAATGGCAGATAAAATGCATGATGGCAGGGTTTGGTAGGAAAAGTGTGCAGATACTTTCTTTGCTTAATGTTCAGGTGTTGTCTGGTCTGGGCTAAACTAAGGCTAATATGTCTGACGATGAGTTTTTAGTTGGCTAAAAAAAAATACCAAAAAATATGAAGGAACTGACAAATTTTCTTGATCAAAGAAGTGATGCAGGACTAAGCAGCCAAAAAGACAACTTTGCAGGTTACCTTTCTGTGATAACGTGACAAGTAATAAAAAAAAAACTGTACTGACACTAGGAACGTTGATCTCACTAGTACTCAGTGTGGTTTCAAGTGTGAATCCATAAAAAGTTTGTCATAGGGAACCGTGGGACACAGCAGATGGCAGAGCGCATATGCTGTGGGTCTCTGTCCAGGTACACTGAATACTTCTGAGAGTTGGCTTACCTTTGCTGCTATGCGCGAGAACTTGGACAGTTAATTCTCCAAACTGATACATAAGTGTGAATTTGTAAAAGATCTACAAGCTATAGTGTCTTCATATAAAAAACTATTGCACTTGACAACTTAAGTAGTCTAAAGTCATGGTATAATTTGGTGATCTGGTCACATTTCAGTTGCTTCTGCTAGAAAGATTCATACGAATTAAATCCTATGACATTTAATGTAATTATTATGTAACTGACTCTCAGAGGGCTGTCATTGGGTGCAAGGGTGTGTGAGCTAAATGTAACACTGCTCTTTCTCAGTGACACAGAACTTACATGAGCAACTACAAAAATAGAAAGGTTATGAAAGGCAAATAGACACGTTAGCAAAATGAATGTAAAAGATACAAATATATCTAAAACGGAGACAGAAAATCAATTTCAACTCTATTATTTAGGGTTAACACTTCCTGCCAGCATGAATATTAAGAATCTTCATATTTAAAATAAAACTCCATAAAAAAGATACCCAAAACTATGAAATGGCAGGTATGCTTTGTAAAATGTGAGCACATCTCAGCAAGAAAAAAATGTATAATTTAAATATATTTGCTATACATCATCAGCAGTGATAATAAGCTTGCTGATTTGACTGACACTCCATTTGATTACAGACAGGGGAGTGACATGAAGTAATTGCGACTTATGATGACAGCTTGTATAGGTGTTAATAAACCACTGAGTGAATGCATAAACCTCTCTCATTAAAACTCAACTTTACATTTTTCACAGTCTGTAGTTGACACAAGTGCCATAAAATTACAACGTATTGAATGCTGCTGCTGTCTTGTTATTAATATGTTAATGTGAGTAGGAGCCGCTGCTCTGTATGCATGTTAAACATAATCTAGTGCCACAGCTCGGCGTAAACTAAAGTCATGCATCTTCCTATTAGGGGCGAACAAACAACAGGGAGTAGGTTAGTATAGTGAAGTTTGCCTGGAACAAGTCTCCTTGTTTCACCCTCACAGTCCTCTTAATTCTGAATGACTTGCTAAAGGCCAGCTTTGATACAAGTCTATTAGTGGGAAATAATTCCCCTTCAGCTGCTAAAGGATGGCTTGCTAGGTTCACAGCCTCAGGTGGAAAACATACTTGGTACCATACCAGCAACAAAAACAAACAAAAACCCATGTGCATTAAGCTCAGTTGGCTCAATGAAGATCAAATGAGTAAAGAAACAAGCCATCCCAAATTTTTAAGGGTTTCCCCAAACCCTTTGGCAAATCTCATGGGTTACAGTCACATGCTGCTGAAAGATGGGACTTGGGGGGATAGAAAAGCTGATAAAATAGAGATCTCATAGAGATAGTAAACTTAATCATATTAGAACTGCTTCCCATGTCTGTGTGAGAGCTAGGAGAGAGAGAGGAGCATCACATTGACGGCCTAGGAACGCCTACAAGATGTTTAATGTCACCTTTACCCAAAGCTACAGCTATACCAGTAGATTATGTGTTTATGTGTTGTAGCTGTACGGTGTATTGAAATGATACAGTGCTGTATCGGAGCCAATTTACAGTGTTATTTGGAGAAACTTGCTGAGTTCCATAGAAATGCTAACAATGGAACTGTATTCAGCCAATAATGTCTGGCGGCGTCCTTGAGTGCACCAGCAACTCCCATCTCCAACTACTCATGACACAGCAGACTTTATTTATCCCTTTTCCCAAAGCCATAAACCAGCAACGTATTGTTGATTGTCATGAGCACACTGGGTATACAAATCAATGGCAGAGAAGTGGATTATGCCGCAGGACCGATTGAGAAGTTTCTGTTTTGTAATGTACTTTGATTATTTGGGGCTGATAATAATATGAATGCTGTGCAAAGCAAATGATATCCCTAATTCACTCGAGAGGTTTTGCACAGAGGAAAATGTTTCAAACCAGAAAGAACATTTCCTGAAGAGATATGCGGTGTTATTGCTGGAAGATCAACTGCTGAAGAAGCTGGGCAAAGAACTGCATTGCTGGAAAGGAGAATTAAGTGTAAGAAGAATAGGAGTGTTACGTGCACACTTTGAAAGAAAGTAAACAATAGGTGAGTTAAAGAAATGAACAGAAAATGTAAACACTGAAAAGTTTCAATTAAAGTATAAGTGCGCACTGACAGTAGCTGACAACTGAAAGTGTAATTAGTAGCAAGAGTCGACTTGTGAATGTGAGACATCAAAGCAGCTGAAATGTTTGGTGAAATTTAATTTAAATTTCAGCTGCAGTTTACTTCAAGAAGTTTGTCCATTGGATTGTATTAGTTGAGAGCAGGTAAATTGACAGTTGAAGCCTAAGGGCTGGGTTTATAGTGGTAAAGAATCTGTTGTAGGATGTGTTGACTGATCACGTGGGGAATCAAAAGTGTGATCAGGGTCATGACAAACTGGACGAACAGAACTTTATTTGTGCCTTCTGTTTCTCAGTGAATAATCTAATCTTTAATACCGTTTATACATATATAAAATTTAAAATATATACTAATCAGGGCACCACTAGTTAATTATATTCATTCATTTAATTACATTTATTCCTACAATATCTTTGCAATGAGATGTGGTGGAGTTTAGTAATTTACAATTAACTTAATATACTTCATATACCTAATTACAGTGAGCTTAATATACCACATTATGGCATCCATCCATCATTATTATTATCTGTAATTGCTTATCCTCTTCAGGGTCACGGTATGGCTGGAACCTATCCCAGCCGACTTATAGCGAGAGGCAGGGTACATCACAGGGCACATAGAGACAAACAACCATTCACTCTCACATTAACACCTACGGCCAATTTAGAGCCACCAATTAACCTGTTAATTGCATGTCCTTGGACTGTGGGAGGAAGCCAGGATACCCGGAGAGAACCAACTTATGTTTACCTGCCGCACTCCACACAGCCTTGTTGCAGAAACCTTCTTGCTGTGAGGCGACAGTGGTAACTGATTTTGATGGTGTATTCACACAGCATATACCTCATGCATACCTAACAGTATATGGGTAATAATTTATCATATAATACTGTACACTCTTTTAGAGCTACTCAACAGTGAGGATGTTATTTCTTATACGATGTTTATGAAATATCACAGTAAATGTCAGTCTCTTCAGATAACAGGTTTAAGTTCAGATTTGTCTGCCAGTCATGGGTAGTACTGCAGCAGCCACAGCTGAACAGAGTTGGCAGAATATTCACTGAACGCCTACATCAGGAGCACTACACCCAGCCTGGTGTGTACTGGCTTTGTCTGCTAGTTTTACCACAGAAGAACTGGAGGTCATGTAAGGCACTAATCCACACAGTAATCTGTCAAACGGCTGCAACATCAACATCACTTTAGTACCGAGGAGAGCGTATGCCATGGGTTTGACTTGATCAATAAACAAGATTCCACTCTTTAAAACCTGCAACAAAATATACCATCCTCGCTGTCAACAATTTGACAGTATGAATAAAATCAGCAGTCCCATCGCAGAGAAACACACACACCTACACACACACAGGTGCACACACATTTTTTTTTTTTTTTTTTTACTTACCTAGCTCTGTGTGTTTCTCAAGGATGCCTGTTGGTTGTGATCCAAGATAATGAATTATTCAGTAAACAACAAACTAAATACAAATTAATATCCACTTTTAGATGTCTAAAACACACAACAAGATTCACAAAAAACCTTCTCTGCCTTCTCACTGCAACTGTGCAACAGATTTTTACATTTTGCAGTAGTTTAATCCTTGTAGACTGTTGCACATTATCAATGGAAAAAAAAGACAGGACAAATATGTATGTTGCAACTTGTATAACCGACACATTGGCATCAAAATAAATAGAGCAATTTAGAAAAAATCAGTTTTAAACATTAAAGTCTGTAAATTCTGAGATTTCTTTCAAAATACATTAAATATGGTGGAAAATAGTTGATGAAAACATGTGAAAAGACTTAACGATATATTACTGAAATGTGGAGTTAGAGGTTAAAACAGTTTTTCGCCAGTTTTCAGTCCAGGATTTTGTGGGCGGTCCTTAAAGGGTGGCTTGATGACATGCTGAGGCCACCCTGAGCATACCCCTGCACCCCTTGCAGAGAGATACAGATTAATTCATCTCGCTCAGAGTGTTTCAAAGTTAGTCGTGTCATTTTCTGAACTCATCTGACATGTTTCAGTCGCTTCAAAATGTCTGCTTGACTGCTTTCACTAGTGGGCGTGGAAGGTAGTTGATTGGTCCATGAGTTCAGCTCTGAGACTGAACAATCTACAGTGCCTTCCCTCATGAAGAGGGAACATAATACCAGTGCAACAATGTGGCTCATTAATGCATTTGTAATAGTTTTCGTACAATGAAAGAGGCCTATGACAAAAAAGACTATGCGATATCAGGCTATTGCTGCAGGCAATACTTACAACAGGATCAATTCCCTTTTGTTAATTTTTCTTTTCAGTATCACCAAAAAATAATCTCAGTAAAATAGGTTAATTAGCTATAAAATCTTTTGTAGTTTCTCTCTGCTATGTCTGGTCCACTCTCCATCCTGTCTCTTGCTAATGTGTGGTGTGTGTTCCATTAGATAGATTATCTGTGTGGCCACATTGCTGTTTTAACCTTGGCAGGGAAGGTCGTGGCACGTTGCTGAGTGAAGTCCCTTGAAAGTGCCTTCCCATATGTTGATGTACGACAGGCTTATTTTTAAGTGATGTTTTGCTCTGTTGAGACTATGGGAGCACACAGTAGATTTGTTGTGTCAAGATGGATTTTTTTTTTTTTCTACACTCGACATATCTGATGAGAAAGACTGCACTCAGAAACATGTAGCTTGAGGGACTTGCCAGGAGCCATTTTTTGATTTTTTTGATTTAAAATTTAAAAATCTACCTCTCAGTCACTGCAGTGTGTAACGAGAGTGGCGCTGCGATGCTGGGATTGTGATCTTCATTGGTCTTATTTAACCAACAGCTGTAATGGGAGGTCCATTTGAACGCTACCATGACATATTTGCACTGGAGTCTCCATTTCCTCCAAGATCAAAGCTTTTTTTTTTTTTTTTTTTTTTTTTGTGGAATTGCATAACCTAGATTATAATGTATATAAATGACTCCTCATTTTCTGCTCATGCACACACCATGTTCTTGTTTATCAGAACCATATAAATGTGATTATATGAAGGAAAAGATAAGACATACTCTAAACAAACTCCCAGGATGAAAATGATGAAACACATTTGAATTCCATACCAATAAAATTATTATTAATGTGTTATTTTTGACGGA
Source organism: Sciaenops ocellatus (assembly GCA_033000465.1). Classification (NCBI taxonomy): domain Eukaryota; kingdom Metazoa; phylum Chordata; class Actinopteri; family Sciaenidae; genus Sciaenops; species Sciaenops ocellatus. Next base: position 8,513,243 of record CP136868.1, read on the forward strand.
AAACAAAGATCCAGGGTGAAAATTATGAAACACAAGTTAAATTTCATACCATATAGAGTATATAAAACAGGTTTATCACCCTCTGTTTAATTCTGCGCCTTGCGTATCAACACACACAAATATGTTCCCTTGCGAAAGACCATTTTTGTGCAGTTACTCTGTCTGTTTTAAAGTAAGATTTATGTTCAGTTTATGGACAGAAAATAAAGATTGTTTTTGTTGTTTTTTAAACTGTTTTTATTTTACACAAGCCTGTGTTACTCTAGCCAGCATGCACACAAACATCCCCCACACATTGCTATACTTACTGAGCATCATTTGAAATGAAATTAGATTTGAACAGCAGGTTTTATATTTTTATATATTTTGTCAACCAATATCAGATAATACCCAGTACCTATACACCATTTTTAGGATTGCCTGTTCTGCGCCGTGGTGTATTGGATACTCAGGTGTAATGGCAAAATTGCTGTTTTGCTTTGTTGAGAAAAGCAAAACATAAATACAGTGTTGTTATCTACAGTGTTTTTATCTTGAGCTTAGATGTTACTCCTCTTCTCATCCTCGCATCGGCATGTGTGACAAAATAATCTATAACTAAAGGTCCATTTTTCGGAGCTTTCAGCCGTGTCCCACAGTGTTCATCAGCGAACAGGACTGGCTCAGGTGTCATCGCGATGACTGACATTACACACTTAGGTCATATAACGGCACCTGAGCTGCTTTGATTAGCTAACGATGCCCGTGAGATGCAGTCAGAGGGACTCTCAGTTGACATACATGCTGCAGTTTCATGTGTTTTTTTTTTTATATCTGGCTGGGCAGCACGTGCTTGTTTATTTTCTAAAGTCATCAAAAATGTAACAGACTGCAGGTGTGGATGCTGAATTTCTGCTATCTAAGAAATGTAATAATAGATGCCGGCTTAAAGGTCCAGTGTGTAAGATTTGGGGCCTCTATTTTCAGAATAAGGCAAACATGGAATATAATATTCATAACTATGTTTTGATGCATGTATAATCACCTGAAAATAAGAATCTTTTTATGTTTGTTACTTAAAAGATATCCTTTTATATCTACAGTGGGAGAGGGTCCCCTTTCATGGAGGCCGCCATGTTGAAACACCTTATTTATACAGTAGTCCAGAACCTTTGAAGCATACACGTTTGTCTGAAGTACCTTTCACACTTCGGCTTCAGTTTCTGATATTATAATATTATATTATTCTGATAACATATTATTATCAGAATTATATAATATTATAATGTAATATTATTATATTTCTATTTAAATAATGTGTAATATTTTCTGACTTGCTTGGTCCACTGAAAGCTGACATGTGTGCCTATATACCTCTGTGTTGGAAGTTTTTTCATCTCTTCTTCTATGGAATTTCTTTGTCAATGTTGCTGGCTGATGTAAGTCACCTTATGACATGTTCTGTAGAATCTTGGTGCTTTTCAAATGTTTCCTCGAGTTGCCATTTGTAGACAGCAATGTGCAAAATGATCTTGTGCTCATATCATATTGTTACTCACTCAGTACGGTGCACACTAAGTGAAATCAATTTCTTGTTCTGCCGCTGTGCAATCTATCTGTTGCTGCATGCAGCGAGACTTTTTACGGCTGTCATCTCTTTACAGCTACTTGCCTGATTGGAAGCTCATGCTCATTATAGACGATGTACATTAGATCTGCATTTTTTTCCAGAGGACTGAAATATGGTTTCATAGTGCTTCGTGTGAGGAAGAGAAATCAGATCATAGCGTGTGTGTGCAGGGGACACAATTGAAAAAAAAATTGGAAATCCATGCAAGTCATATCACAACCTCCCAGATACAGGAGGTTTAATAATATCAGTTGTGAAGTAAACCTTAGGTCTTTTTGAAATGTGTCACAGCTAACTGCAACACACATGCACATTGCACATGACATCCTCTGTATGAAGGGCTACTGTAAGTCTGACAGGTAGCACATTTGTCTCGAGACCAGTGGAAATCGTGTCAGTTCATAGCTGGATTGAATTCCAAGAGAGGTCGATTGACTAGCAAACTGCAACAGAACACACCCACATCCGGACATAATGGTCATGTCTTTTACATGTAACAAAAGCCCAATTTTAATACAGTATGCTGCTCCTCTGTAAGGAGTAATTTGGCGACCACCTGACTATTTAGGACATCGAGTGATTTATGTCTTCGAGTCAGCTCCTTATAGTTATTGTTCAGCCTACAATCATTGTGGGCGTGTTGAGCTGCACTGCAGACTGAAGTTTCTGTTGCCTAGTTTATTCATACGGGTATGACGTATTTTCACCTATTCCTTTCTGAATTTAGCCACCGTCCACAATAATTTTATTTCACATGATAGTAGTGTTTGTTTGAACCATTAGTTTTTTTTTTGGTTCAGAAAATCATACTAGAAACAGAAGTACACAAGGGGGACACAAAGCTAACATGGCCAGTATGACGTGTAGCTTACTGCTTTTAAATTAACTGGACTGTCAAAATTACTACTACTAAATAAGAAACAGCACTGCCTCAGCATTCATTCTGAAAAAAAAGGATGACCCTTCACTTTCAGATCAAACTAAACAGGTGACGTTGTGCTCTCAGTTTGAGTTTGCACTCAGTGGATTCAGACTGCAGTTTTGATTGTCTCTCTCTATCGCTGGCTAAAATGTAGTTACACAATTCCTCTTGTACACACGAGTCATCTGTTACACTCATGATCCTTTTCTTTCTCATATTCCACTCTCAGAGATCCATCCACCTCTCAAAGGTTGACTCACACACTGAGCTGTGCTCAAATCAGTTTTTTTTTGTCGCCATTGTGCTTCCATAGGTTTTAGACTGTGAAATGAATACAAGGATGCCGTTACAGACCAAGCTTTATCTATGGCTCTTTTAAAATGGCTGCTTGGGAGAATGGAATGATGTAGATCATTAACTTTTGATTCTCTTCAGTATTTCCCCAATGTCATCAATTATGTAATGTGTGAGAGAATATTTTAAAGGAATGTATTATCTGCTCTCCCCACTGATTTACTTTGAAAACCCCTTGTCGATGGTACTTTTTATTGTCAGACCAAATGAGAAAAGGGATAGCTATTGTTTCTCTTCTACATAACATCATGTTAAAGAATCCTACAAGGCACAAGCCATTGTTTTACTCCGTCCATTTATATATAGAGAAAATTACAGTGAAATGCGTATCTCATTTCATCAGGGATAAATTGTTCCTGACAAGGGTTTCGTGTTGGTGACACTTTAAATGTCAGTTGGTTCGAGAGCTACTGAGAAAAGGCTTATCAAGAAAAGGCGTAAGTAGAATTCATTGCAGGTGGTTTATGCACTGCATCTACTCACATTTAAATCATCTGCGCAACAACCTTTGACATCAGGAAAACGGTTGCAAAAGAGGTTATATTTCTGTTTGCTACTGTATTTAATTACCGTAAAGTTATCCTTTGTGGTGCCGTGTCTCAAAAGAAAGGCCACAAAGTTTTGCAACTTTGCAGGTTATTTAAGAAGTCAAAATACGGTATGGTATCTGTGGTAACAAACACAAGAACAAAAGAGTGAATGGTTTATACCAGTATTACCATCATTTATTCATGGAAAGCAGCTAAAGCCTGTAGAACTGAAGTGTCATGCAAGTTCATCATTTACAACAACAACAAAGGAGTTTCCAGAAAAAAAATAATGGAGATCAGTGATTGACTCACACATGTTCAGTCATGCTTTTGCATGGTTACTGATTGATTGACTGAACATACTGGCTTTATGCTGCAATATAAGAACAATGCTGTTTCTTTGTTTCAACCAGTGAGGATGCTGACATTTTGCCTGGGGCATGCAGCTTTTGCCTTAATCTTTTCGGATGGTATCGTGATACCCCTTTTACAGGGTTCTCCTTTTAAACTAGTCAGCTGGAAGCATAAAAAAAAAACAAAATCAGCTGAAAGCAGCATTTTCATCTTAATCAACCAACTAACTAATTAGCTACAACTGATTCAATCTTTCAGGGAAGATTTATGCTCGCCAACCAGAAATTATTAGTTTTTGTCTACCTCTGTCTGAAATCGAGGACACATTGGACACACTTGACTAGTAAATCTGCCACAGTTATCACTTTAAACTATGTATGTGCTTGTGAGAACAGAAAGCTCGACAGACATAGCAGTAGAACCTAATGTGAATGCACTGCTGCTAATTAAGACAATGCTGAGATTTTTCTACTGCAATACCGCACACTTTTCTTATGAAATTGGAGGCTATTTGGGACAGAACATTAAAGGTTAAATACTGTTATCAGCTCAAATTATATGCCTAAAACAAGCGTTTTCTATAAAAGGTTTTATTAAAACCTCTTTTGTGGAAAGAAATGATTTCTTGAAGATTTGCAATAGTTTTGGAAATGTTCTCATTTTAAATGCTCCAGTCACAAAACTGTGTAAAGTCAGCATCATGTTTGGTATGGATACAAAAACAGGTTGTTGTTTTTTTTGTTTATTTTGCAGGTGAGCATCTTCGTGTGTGTCCTCAGGGAAACACATGTTGCACCCAGGAAATGGAGGACAAATTTGGCCAACAGAGTAAACAAGACTTTGAGAATCTTGTCGATGAAATGAGTCATGAATTGAGAACTACCTTTGTTTCCAGACATAAAAGATTTGATGGTAAGTCTTTTTTCTTTTTCTTTTTTCCCCCCTTTTTTTGGCTTAATGCTTTACGCTGATTAATTTTCCTAATTTGTCTCCTTTTTTTCCACAGTTTAAATGGTCAGTCACTGTAGAACAAAATGCTGCAAAAAGGGAAATCAAAGGATTGAGACTGTATGAGTTAATTTGAAAAGGTTCACTGTTTGTAGTTCTGTAGCTGTCCTCCCTCAAGAGGAGACAAGATGTGAAAATCTCATTAATATGCCTTGGTGTGAAAAACCCTTGTTGGATTAGACAAACATGACTTCTTGCACAGCAGATTGACAGCTTGAACAGTAGTACAAAGATAAATTCTGCATTATTAAGGTTATTTGGTGGTCCTGTGCTGTGTATGATCTTGTCTTGGCCCCATGGTGACTGTCTTGACCACCACATATCCACTGTAGCTCCTGCTACAGGGATGTACTCATTACTGAACCAAGCCTTACCCTACCTCTCCTCCTCTCCCCCTTGGTATCCTTCTCTATAGAGTCAGCTCCTTCTAGTTACAGTTTAATGAGAAATAATAATCCCTCCAGCACCCAGAATTACACTGTGTGGGAAGCAGCAGCTTATCACTGTGGACAATGGTGAAGGGTGGTGGAGTTGAAAATTGTCAAGCGTAACCACCTGTCAGCACTGTCAAACAAGTTATTAGGAATGCAGCAAACATTTAAATTTGTTATCACTTAGATACCTTTTTAAAGATTACTGTGTCTGAATTCTCTTTCTCTCCAAGTGAGTGGCAAGACAGAACTATTATTTTCACTTAATGAGAAAAATGTTATGCCAAAAGAATATTGGATTATAATAATATCTCTTAATGTACATTAACAGTAAAGAGACACAACAGAAAAAGATGCTATCCAATTATCTTTAGTAGCTCTTGGCATGTACTGTGAATAAACCTCTATATTTAAAACCCGAATATGTAGTTTAATAATGTGTTCTTATCATGAAGAAACGTTTTATTATGGCAACCTTGATTGAAATGCTGCAGTATATGCATCACAGGTATGATTAATGTCTCCTCTTCCTGTGACATGGCTTGCATATACAGACACATAGAAACAAGATTCATACTTTCATGTGGGAACACATCATTACTTTTAAGGTTTATTAGCAAATCAAGCATGTTAAAACTGTTTGTTCATTTAAATATTAGAATAATATACAAGCTCTCTGTGTAAATTAAGGCCACTAGAGGACACGAATCTTGAATTACCAATGAAGTCTAAATTAAGATGACTGATCCGATGGTGCACAACATCATATAAAATAATAAGGCTATAAAATAACATTTTTTCTGAGACTGTAGGTTCACCACAGCTTTCACATAATGCACACACAATGGGCTAAAACAAAGGTGTCAGCAGCTCTTTGTGCAGCCGTTCCCCTTTTCGCTATTAAGAGCTTGTTGTATGACCTGTTAACGTACGGTTCACTCACATAAATGACATAAAAGATATAATACGTCAACATAAACATAACGTCTTATTAGATCTCAGGATTGAACAGTGACACACTGAAAGATTCAGATCATCCAATGGTAATTTATTTGTCTAAAATTAGGAGATCGAAGCATAGATTTTCTTATTGTGCTATCTAAATATATCCAATGTCAACAACTGAATAATGTTTGAGTGATTAATAGCGCAATTTGATACTCGCCAGTCAATGTCTAGTCTTTCTATGCTCATTCTTTTCAAACTATTCAACATATTATATGAAACGAACACTATTCAGTTACAGCATGCAACTCTCAGATGATTGCACATTGCCCAGAAACTCAATGTCACAATGCCTGGGTGATGTCTGTCTGTTTTTTCCAGGAATGTACGCTTCTTTAGCTCACATGTGATTCCTGGAAGCGTGCATAAATAAATAAGTGTTATTTTGATCAGCCCCTGTCAGGATAGTGAATGTCATAAAGAGGACTCCAGTGAGGGAGGAAATGGGGTTTGTCCAGCAGCACTTAGATGCATGACTCCAGGCACCCCCTCTTTCTCTTGGGGTTTGCTGCCACTTTCCATAATTTCATCAGTGTCAAAGCAGTTGCCATATGCAGGTTTCAGCTCTGTAGCTCTCTGCTGTCTGGAGACGTCGTGTCTGCTGAGGGTCTCGACTGACCACCCGCTCGGGAAATCTCAGATATTGATTGCTGGATTTGAATTTCACCCGTTATCTTTATGTGTCATTAATTGAATCTGAGTGTTTAAAATTGCGTGGTTATTAAACAGGGGGTATCAAAAGAGATTTGATTAGCAAGTAAATATTAGAGAATGCATATTTTAAAAGGTATAGTATAAGATTCTGTATTTTTCTGACTCCATGCTCCTAAAAAGATTATTTTCTCCTCACAGAGCTGTGATACCAAAAATGTGTTGGCCTTGCTGCTGTCTGAGTGCATAGCAAGAAATCCAAATAATACAGAGCTGTTAGTTCATTTAGATGCTCTTTACCATCTATTTATCACCTGGCTCTGGGGTCCCACCTACAGAGACAGAGTATGTGTATTATTTTCTTCTCTTTATGCAGAGTTTGTGATGAGTGTTACTGTAGCTGACAGGAGCCGGCCAGCCCACGCATACCTGACACCACAGTCTAAGTGTCACAGTGAGAGGGCACAGTCTCGACGATGGAAAGACCATCCAAGCAGAAATACAGAAATATCCACAACAACCCGTGTTACATAGTACAGCTGTGTGAACCTAACAGACAGACAGCATCAGAAAATTCAATGCCAAACATCCTCACTGTTTTCACTGTAATACTCCATAAGACCTCAGGTAACAACTGCTCATAGACATTAGACAAATGGCAGGCACAGAGAATTCTTTTCCACTTGCTCATTAAAGACTAAGTCAGGGGTCTTAATTGCTAATCAATTGTTGGCCCTCCTGACCACGAACACCATGGTGCTGGGTAGCCAAACAGAATATTAATGTGGTCCACCCTCCACAATTGATCTTCTTTGGAGTTACTGACTCACACACTGTTATCGCTGGTCAAAAATCTCCTGGCAGTCTATTAAAAACTACGTTTAGCAACCCGCACAACATGGCACCAAATAACAAAGAATGCAAATGTTATCCAACAAAAATATGATATATGGTTTTGAACTGTTGAATGTAAATATCTTTTTTTAAAAAGCAGTCATCCGCTTTGCACATCTGATGATATATTTGTCACAGTTTTAAGGTAAAACTTGTAATAACCCAATGTTAAAATGAAAAGTAAAGCAAACGCTGCCTCAAAACAATCAGTACTGGGTAAAGTAGCATTGTGTTAGTGCTGCATTGATTGGGTCCATTTTCACCCAGTGGAGAGTGTCAAAGTTATATATCTTTGTATAAATAGTGAAAAAGAAATTCTTTCCTCCCTCAGCAGCTATTGTCCAGGTGCCCTTGAGCAAAGCACTTAACCTGAAATTACTCTTCAAAAGCTGCCAACCATAGACAGCTGTATACTGTGCTGGCTAGCTACCAGGTGTGGATGTGTGTGACTAGATGAATGTGAAGCTGGGTGGTGCTGAAAAAGGGCATGCTTGCTCAGCAAAACCCTTTCTCTGTTAGGAAGTCCTATTGGACTGTCTAGTTGGAGACTGGAAGAGAAGGATTCAAGTAGGAGATTGCATAGTATCTCCGCACACTATAGGGTTTTAATGTGGACTCACCTGTGACTATAGTAATCCATCTCAGTGGGATTTCTGATTGACAAGCTTTAATGCTTTTGGAAAGATTTAACTTTATTTTTTGCAAATTCTGCCTGAATTTTTACAGGATTCAAATGTGATGGATGAACTCTTCGTTAACCTTTATACATCAGCAGGAAAAAAGAACATGAATACTTTTGATAGAGTTGGATAGTTAACTTTTAAATATAAGACATTTATTGTGGGATATTTTTGTCTTCACTCACCAGCATATTGTTTTTAACTGCTATTGTGTGACTCCTAAAAGGTATGGCACATAAATTAACATGAGAAAATACGGACATAAAGTTCCGGGTCTCTAGGGTAGCATCATACTCAGAGTAGCCCTCTGCAGACGGTCAATTCCTGCCAGACCATTCAACGACCCGGCTGATGATTGACATGCAAAATTAGAAGTACTCTTTTAGCCAGCAAAAATTGCTAGTTTCATGTGCCGGCATGAGAGCTCAAGGAGGTTTCATACGTTATTTAATTATGCAGTTTCAGCTAATCACTAAGTGAGAGATGGGTTCATTGTTTGATTGGCTGGTGTCCTGTTGGAGAAGACGATGAGTGGCTCTGCTGGAGATAACAGACTGTTTGCTCTGCTGCACGATGGGCCAAGCAAGTTGGGGTTTTTTTGCAGTTTACTGAGGACAGCTTTATGGATAAATTACAGATAGATTTGACAATGTGTTGCTTGCAGGAATGTGTATCACATAGAAGACATCTGACAAATGACCAGAAAAAAAATCATCTTGTGCTAAATTAACTTTCTGTGCATTCAGCTCTATTGCTACATTTTTTTTGGTGTGGGGCCTAAAAATCAAATGTAATCAAAGTAATATATTGTAAAATTATCAGCACACACAAATATAATTGCAATCAAAGACAATACAGCGGTATTTTATATGCAGAGTTTTAGTTAGTAAGTTTATATTCACAAGAATTAATGCAAATGCAGTCAGTTTCTTGGACTTTTGAGCAGTTTCCTAAATATTTCTGTAAAAAAGGTGTTCAAATGTTTACAAATGCATAACATAATGCAATTCAGAGCCCGTTTTATAAGCCCAGGTCAAACAAAATCCTTCTCAACAATCCCAATATCTTGCAAATCTGTTTTCAAAGTTGTGTTCTCAGGCACACATACACCTAAACACATTTTTATCACCTCCATCCAACACATTTTTATCAAGAAAACCACTGCAAATTAATTAACTTCTGCCTAAAATTATCTCTCAGCAAAAATCTCTTTCAGGTCTGATTGTTAAGGGTTCTACTGCAGCCCCAACTTCAGCAAAGGAAGGGGAACAAATGATCTATGTTCCTGAGATTTTGCAGTAATTACATGACCTCATTGTATTGATTCGCTCCAGTCAAAAAAACGTTCAGCCAATCATAATCATTTGCTTAAAATGTAAGACTGAAATTTAACTGTGCAACAAGTTTTGAGTGTTAAGCCAAAGCCCATGATGTGAATGTCAATTTTAGGTGTTGATTGCTGCCTCCTGATTACTTTGTTTGTGCACAAATATATAAATAGATTTCTGCTCACACAATGTGGTCCAGCAAGAATGTGGTCGAGGAAACTAATACCACAGTATCCTGACCACACTGTTTTTATTCATAGCTTAGAATTACTCAAATTAAGTGAATTGTGGTGGAAAACCAGCTCTTTTTATCCTCCTAAGTTATGGCCGGTCACAGTTCAGGGGACTCTGCAGTAATTAATTCTGCAGGCCACATCCCACAACGTTCCTCACGGTAGATGTCATCCCATCCACAGCTACCTCTGTTGGTTATGTGCTTACAAGTAGACTCCGTAGTCTCTATTGTCTCCAGAAACTAAGTTCGGCTTATAAATGAAAAGCACACAACTTGCCTTCGTCTATTGTCTAGCTCATTGATTTAAAGAAGAGAAATGCTGTTTCAAGATTGCCAAAAAAGAGACTACTGACATCTCTGACATGGAGGAGAGCATCCGTCAGAAGGTTTCTGTGAGAGCAAGCAGCTGTGGAAGCGAAGCAACGCAGGCTTTCTCTTTATTACAGAAAGAATGGCTCTGTGTAACCGCCGAACAGCTCTGCACCCACAGCGAGGAATTGGAGCCAAACTGGGCTTTATCAGAGAAATGTAATGAACTCTCTGCAAGTTGGGAGTATTAGAATAAACCCTGTCCAGCATTCCAGCATCATTATCCTCTGTTTGCAGCTCGTATTGCTTTTAATTATAGACAGACCTCTTAATTACTAAGATGTGTTGATGATTTATGAAAGCTTTCCTGATCATTTATAGTCTCTGACATTTCACCAAATTTGCTATTGTAAAATATGATCCCTTATGAATTTTCACTAATTAGATTAAGTTGTCTTCTGTAACTAAATATTTTAGTCTATACTGAGGTTGTCCGAAATGTGATTATTCATTGTAATCGCTGCGAAACAGGGCTTAGAATTCTAACAAATATACTGTCCACATTAACAATAAATTTAGCCTTAATTACATTGCGTATATTCAATTAATATTTCAGCCGACGCACTCGGCTAAGAACTTAACTGCATTAAGATGTTCTTTTTTTCTAAAATGCACATTTTTAAATGAAATTAGTTTTGAAGCTGTCATTAATCAGTGTGCATATCGCTCAGCACCACTGACTATTAAAAAATGAGTCGCTGAAGCACAAATCATGCTTGAAGCTTTGCATATTTAAATAACTGCTCGTCGTTGTCTTTCATTCACTACAGTTTCAAGAATACTAAAAGAATAAGTGCACTGTGGCCGACATCAGAAATCCTTCAAAGTGCATGTATTACTAGAAAACAAGTCATATCCTCTGAAGAGTCCCAGAAAAATGTGTGTAAAAGTAAAGCTAATTTTATCAGATGCCCTGAGGAAGTCTTGTAGTTAACACTCATTGGTACCTGACAAGACATGCTAATGAACAATAATTATAATGTAGTAGAAGGAGCACATAGCATATGATGAATCAGAAGCAGTTTTGGACTGAATAAATGTATACAGGATTAGAAACTGAGCATTTCTGCTGTGGCAAATGTGACCTTTACCCTCCAGTCTAACATCAGGTGAGTTATAATAGCTTATTGTTGCAGCTAAAGATGTGTCTCAATCACATAATAACATCTGAAATAACATCCTGCGTGTTCTGTTACCTTGCATATGAGGTGTATTTTTCATATTTTACCTTGTGTTTGGTGTGCAGCTCCTTATACAACTAATCAGATGTGATTTGGTGTGGTGTAATTGAGAGTCATACCATTTTGTTTCCCCGCTGCTGTAATCTGTAATCTCACCTGCATCGCTGAGCTCTAATGACCACTTCAAATCCATTACGCTTTTGTCAGGGCCATTCTGATGAGTGACTGTAATGTGCGTGGCTCAGAGGGATGGATCTCTTAGTGGATATGTGGTCACAGTTTGTCATATGATCTAGCCACTGTGAACTGCTTTACCGATGCTAATTCAGAACATACCTATTGTGAGAAATACAGGGGGTTTCTGTATTAACAATGGATCAAATGGCTACATGTAATTTAAAAGTTGGTGGAATGTAACTACTCAATTACTGTACTTAAGTACAAATTTGAGGTACTTAAGTATTTTTACTTTCATGACACGTGCTTCTACTGCACTGCATCTGGTAAAATAGAAAATTAATAAATAGAAAAATTAAAACTATTATGCATAATAATTGAATCACTGACTGTTTTGATTAATCAAAACACTTCATGGTTTCTCCAACATAACAATTTGCTGCTTTTATTTGTCTTAAATTCATGTAAACTGAATTATTTGGTTTGGACTGTTGGTCAGACAAACAAGACATTTGATGATGTCTCTCTGGATAATTGTGACTATAATGTAGAATACACTTTTTAATCAAAAAAATAATCAGCAAAATAAACCATAATTAAAATAATCATTAGTCAGTTTCATCCAAAATGAGTTTCACCTCAACAATCTGCAGCAGTACAATGCTGCTTTTGCATTAATGCATGAGTAGTAATAGTCTATTGGCATAATAGTATAAAAGTCACAAGGGACATTTCTGCATTATTACTTTTACTTTTAATACTTGAATAAATGGCAACTGTTTGCTGACATGCTGACCATATCAACTTTACAGGGTGATGATATGTCAATATTGTGTGTACAACTGTTTCTGCTGCCACAATAAAATCAATTAATGTTGCTTTAAAGGCTTGAATTTGACATATCACCTTACAAAAGACAGTAACTGTGGACTTTCTGGAATCTGCACTACCCTTTTATGAGTCTCCTCTGAATAGTCTTGAACTATTTCACTTTGCAGTTAAATGTGCAGAGTTTTGAAGCCTATTTAAATTTTAAACTCAGTCCTTGAAAGACAGGACTATCATTATGAATAACAGATGGTCAGAAATATTATCATCTCATCCCGGTTTCTGGTGAGTCATAGAGGTCATGAGGCAAACAACAAGTGGTGCCTAAAAAGGACGGCTGCAAATCATACAGACAAACTGTATTGTGGAGTCATAATCATATTGAGGGATACTTTATTGACTTCATCTGACAGCCTTATGCTTCCTGCATATGGAGCAATACTCCAGTGCAAATCTCTATACGGGAAATCATTCAGCAATATATATCCTTTCTATCAAGGTACAAGAATGTGTTTTGGGTTTGCAGGTGAGCTATGGACAATACAGAGCTCACTGCAAACACAGAACTTATTGCTTTCCAGAAGTATATGAGGAGGGCTCCCTTCGCAAAGTCAAAAGTGGTTTACTGAAGATAAAACTCAACCAAGCTGTGAAATCTCTTCAAAATGAAATCAACATCAGAAGCCCTAATTGATTTGCTATTTTTGTATTTTTTGGTTGTCGGCGTGTTTGCTGTCGGCATCACAATCAAGCAGACTTCCCTTTTTAAGCAGCGTACTATCTTGCAATCAGACACATTTAATGTAATTTTGCTGCATTTCTGTTTCAATCTCAGATTTAGGCAAAGTTCCAGTTCATCTTATCAAGGCATATCTATGTTTGTACAGTATAATCTGTACTCACACAACCAAACATGAAAGAAAATCAGACGATAAGTAACACTTTTTTTCTTTCTTCTTATCCCAGAATTCTTCCTGGAGCTGCTGGAGAACACAGAGAGATCCCTGAATGAGATGTTTGTGAGGACTTACGGCAAGCCTTACATGCAGAACTCGGAGGTCTTTGAGAACCTGTTTGCCGAGCTGAAGCGCTATTACACGGGAGGAAATGTTAACCTGGAGGAAATGCTTAATGACTTTTGGTCGCGGCTGCTGGAGCGTATGTTCACGCTGCTCAACTCCCAGTACGTTATTACTGAGGACTATCTGGAGTGTATCAGTAAGTACACCGACCAGCTCAAGCCCTTTGGAGACGTGCCCAGGAAGCTCAAGGCTCAGGTTACCCGGGCATTCATCGCTGCACGCACATTTGTCCAAGGGCTCTCTGTAGGCCGGGAGGTGGCCCAGAGAGTGTCTAAGGTAAACGTGCTCACCACTTTATTAAAAATTGAACTGGGCTATAAAACACCTGATCAGCTGCTTGCTGCCGTCATTTACAAACCTGAAACAAAACCACATTTCAGCTGATTTCACTTGCTGATTCTGTTGGAAAATATTCTGCATTCTACCTCAGCAGAAATTAAGACTTGCTGTGTATCCCGCACAAATTTTGAAAAAAAAAAAAAAACAAGGTCTGTTTGGTCTTGTTTGGTGTTTTTGCAGCAAACACACATTTCCCACTTGTTTTCCACTATGAACAGGTTCCTTTCCAGATACATTTCTAACTAATGTGTTCTCTCTTGGTGCATGTCCTCAGGAAGTTTGGGGCTCAAGGCATCTTGTTCAGGTGCTGTCTAGTAAAAAAAAAAAGTGTTGAAGGCTATGTAGATTGCTCAGGAGAAATGCCCAGACAATGAAAAAGAAGAGAAAAGAAATTTCTACCATCACTGTTTATTGCTCTATTGCCTAATATTTGTTCACCCAGTATACAGAGGCCATTAATCATGCTGTAGCCTTACTATTCTGTTTGATGCGATGTAATCTTAGTGCAGCTTCTGCAGTATATCATACTGCCCTGGGAGTCTGTGTGTGTGTGTGTGTAGTTTTGATCATGTACAAAGTAAGATTAAAGGAAAAGCAAGAAGGCTTGGATTTAGTCACACTCAACAACAACAGGGCTTTTTCTGCACGCCTCCTGATGGGATGAGCGAAGCACTGATCAACACTATGCTGCAAATCCCCGGTGCCACCCTGGTTTCCTTTCACAACTGTATTGATATCAGATAGATTGGATTATCAACACTATTATAAATATTTATAGACCTACTGTATAGTATATAAACACAAGTCAGTAAAAATATAGTAACCCTCAATCATCAGACACCGAGAGGAAGACACTGCCGAGGATACGCTGCTGTTCTTTTAGAAATCCAACATCCATCTTCTTGTAGTCCCACCATGGTGCACCCGGTGAACTTTAACCATGTTCCCTTCAGTGTGTGTGTGTCAGCTCCCTCCCCTCACCAGTAGTAGCGGTGAGGCTCATTTAGAAGCAGCCGCAGAGGATGTGTTGTTAGTATGCGTTTACTGAGTTACACTTTCTTACAAGCCAGCATGTCCCAGCCTCACCTCTTGACATTTCAGTGAGACCTGAGATCCAGGTCATGTGTCTGGGACTGCAGCCCTTTGATCCCTCAGGGTATAAACTCGTCATGAGGGATTGGGTGCAAGCATAATGGAATAAGACACCCTGCTAGAGGTGACTGTTGCACAGTGCCTCTAAGATGTGACATCCATGCTTATTGCAGCTGGGATATATATTGAATTAAAGTAGATGATGTAGTGCTTTATTTCTTTTCACAGCTTAAGAGACAAAACAAAAAAACCCTGCGGAGCTTCGTGGAAGCAGAAACCCGTGTCTGCATCTCACAAACAAAACTCATACTTACCCCAGATCATTACCCAAAAAAAACAGTACATCTGCCTCTGTTTATTTGAAGTGATTAAAATCTTATAATCATCTGTCTGCTCATTGATACTTAGAATATTTTAAATTATGCGGGCAACTGAAAAGAGTATGTTTGTTATGTGAATGCAATCACTGTAGTAAGATGGGAGGGGATTTGACAGATGCAAAGGTGTAAACAGTTTGGCAACATTGTGCTGCGTCTCCATTAAAGCCACGGTAAGTGTTAATTGGTTTTGTAAATAAAGATGTTAGAATATGTACAGTATGTCGCCAGTGTGTATTGAACAACTGCCACGTGAGGAATCATTCATTGAGTCATTTCTATTTTCATACAATAAGATGGAAAATAGGTCGATTTGTGCCGTCACTTCTATTTTTGCCAGTGTTAGTTGTTATTGTTGGAACATTTTCATAACTCAAAATGACAAAATATCATTAATATTATCTCACATTTTAAAAGACCACCAGATCATTAATTAAAGGGCTGATTTGTGTTGAAGGCAACTATAGTTATTTTTTTGTAAAAGTTACAAAAGTTTAAAAATTATGACCTCTAAACCAGATTCTACTTTGTAAGTCTGCCCTACATCTGTGTCAGGTGTGATAGATGTTGGCATTTTTAGAATGTTCGGCGTCAATTTAGTATGTGACAAATCACGGCATTAGTCCGTGAGGTGATGTGTTATGTTTGTGTATATTTGACACTGTGGGATTCAAAAATACTCTCTTTATGACAGTTACTGGGCTGAGAAAGAGGCTGGGGTAGAGGCACATCAAACATTAACACATATCGTTAAGATCAGGTCATTTCTCTAATTTGTAGACCTGCAGAAGGTCATTTTGTCTCCTGCAGGCCTGACTACTGTAGCTCACTTTATTCTGGTTTCAGCAAAATCCATCGACTACAGCACTAAGACAAAATTTTGCTGCCGGACTTTTATCACAGTCTGAGAGAATTGACCGTAATAAACCGATCTTTGCTGCTCTGCACTGTCTGTTTTAGGAATTAAGATTTTATTGCTTGTTTTTAAAAGCTTTGCTTGGTCAGGCTATCTCTCTGTGATCAGTTAATTCTTCACAAACCTGATCGCTGCTTGAGATCTTTTGGCACAGGCTCTTTGGGTCTTAAAGTGGATCTCAAATCTTTGTTTGTCATAAAGAGTGGCTATGCCTGTGTTGCCCAGAACCCCCCGGCAGGTAAAATATCTTTCTATTATTGTTTTATTGTTGTTTTGGGGGAATTTTAATTGTCATCTCATTCTTTATATATTTTTTTATTTATGTATTTTCTTTATTTCTTCACCTTCTGGCCATATCATCCTCATTTTACTGCAAATCACATTGTAAAGGTGTTTTAAACGTGTTATGAACACATAAAACATTATTACAGTCAGAAGTTTTAAGCAAAGTGTAGATTTTTATCTCATATTTGTCAAACTTTGCATAGTTTAGGCTCGAACAACTTGCCTTACAACAATATTACTATTTACTTAAATAGTTTTAGATGTGGCAGTACTGATGCTGACGATTGATGCGTTTTCTATCCTCTGACTGAGTCACTAGCTAACCATTAACTCATTCTGTGGTCGCCCAGCAACAGCAAAGCTTTAATAAGCGTGATAGCCTTGCATCTCTGTGTGATCTGGTTCTCCATTAAAGGACTCATTTTTCATCCATCTGATAATTCGTTACTTTCAATTTTCATTTTATACACCAACCTCATTGAACGTGTAATCATACCTTAAATTTAGATCATCATAATCATTTAACATTGACAGAAGCATTTGTCCAGGAAGTCCAGTAATGCATTGCCTATAGAACACGAGCTAGATTTGTCAGAAACGATTACTGCAGCCCTCCTATAAGAACTATTTTATTTTTTTTATTTTTGTAAAGGAAATAAGACATTAGTAAGCACGTGTCTGTTTAGTTTGGAAATATGTTTTCAGCCTGAAAGATGTTTAATAAGAAGCTTGTTGGCGCTTTGCGGAACACAGCAAAAAGTCCATTAGCTGCGACCCAGGAGCTTTCACTTCAGACATCTTGACAGGGCGTCAGAGTGCAAGCATTTGTGTGTTGAGGATAAGAACGTTGAGTGCAGTGTGCTCTATAGAAGCATCTAATAAAATCAGTAAAATACTAGGCGCAGATGCAGTCAGGTTTGTATTTAGTATCTGAAATGTCACTATTCTAGTTTACACATGGCAAAACAGACAGTCACTGATAAGATGTTGCACTTTGGTTTGTACAGAGTCTACTCATGTGGCCTGAATGCAATACAGCAGAGAACAGCTGATTCAGGCAATGGTCAGTTGTTTTATGTAGTTTGTTCCCTCACTATCACAATACCACCTGAATGACACAGATAAAAACATTTATTTATAGTTTGTGCAATCCCAGCCGCTCACAAGAGTGACCTCTATTCAAGTCACACCAGTCAAGTTGTTTTATATAAAATAGAGAACTTTGGGATTTAAGCCTAAGAGGACTACATTTATACAACATACAGCTCTCTTTATCCACTGAAGTATTTCAAGAAAACAGCCTGAATGAGCCGGGTGCTTAGTTTAGATCAGCTACTTAGACTACCATTCGGTCAGTGTGCCATAGTGCTTCATTAGGCTGCCAATTCTTCTAATTTGTCTTCCTCCCTAAAACGACTAAAGGACCTCTTGATCTGCACAAATTTTCCATTGTTCAAAATAATAATAATAAAATCAAAATGATAATCTGTCTCGGAAAAACATTTGTTCAGCGAGTTGTGATACGGAGAGCTTACTTTTGGATTAAAATAGCAGCATTTCTGGAACAAATTCAAACCTAATTAATGCCACAATTTGTTGTTTAACAGACATCATGTTGTCGTTTTCCACTCTCTTTGAAAGCATTATGAATTTAATTGTGGCGAATAAATTAATTTACATTTCTCCTGCTAAAATGACCCTGTGCTTCTGACCAAGACCTTTTGAATGTGAAGTGATATACGGTAGTAAAATACATCCATACAAGTGGCTCTTAAACACAACATAAGACTACTGTTTTGTCATATGTGTCCAGAAATGCATGATTTTGTTTCAGCATTTTGTTTATGATTTATAAACTTAGTATTAAATCTTTAACAGAATCCTGTTTTTAGAGCGGCTTTAAATAACTGTGATAGATGTTTTAGGGAAAAAACAAATACATGCTCAATAAAGTCATTGATTCAATTTAGTCAGTTGAGTTTTGAAATGTGTTCAGGCTTTTGTATTTCCTGTTTATAACTTGACGCCTGATGAAACTAACGGCATTATGTTCTTTGTCTAATGTGAAGTCATTCAAATTAAAAGAGAGAGAGATGAAATACGAAATACTTGACAGTTAACAAATGGTGTTAATGAATGTTAATGATGAATGGGCAAGTACACGTTTGTTTTTATTTAATATTTGACAGTTAAATCCAGGTCGTATTGTCAGACGATGATCACTCATACTTTGACTGACAGTGCTCACCAGGCTCAAAAGTCTTGGGTCAGCAGAACATCTCCCTTGTGTCCGGTCTTTCGGTCGGCTTTGCACGAATCTTTGACAGCAACTTTTTTCAAAACAATAACTGACGGTTACCAGCTGACAATAGTATTCTGATAAAGAGCAACTCTATTTTCATTAGTCAATTATCACCTGAAAATCAGAATCGTCATATTTTTATAACCTCAGGACAGCCGTTTTATGCATCTACACATGCAGCGATTGAACCACCAGACAAACGTGTTTCGCCGCCTGCCGCCTGGGGGGTGACATGAGGGGATTGCAATCAGCAGCTACACCACTAGATGTCACTAAAACCCACTGGTCCTTTAAGTAAAAAGAAAATGGAAAATAACAAACATTTAAATTGTCCTGCAATTATTGAAGAATGTGATTTTCTGGATTTTGTACGAGCTGCCCAGGTCCTAATGACTTTGCTGTCACACTCTGTGCTTCTTGCAGGTAAGCAGCACTCCAGCATGTATCCGAGCAATGACAAAGATGCTGTACTGCCCGTTTTGTCAGGGCATGCCATCGGTTAAACCCTGTAAGAACTACTGCCTCAATGTCATGAAGGGCTGTCTGGCCAACCAAGCTGATCTGGATCCAGAGTGGAACCTTTACATCGGTAAGTAATTTCAAGCATTACTACTTCACCTGGGTCCTGCTGTTTCCCATCATACCCATTACATTTTTTCTCATTAGCGTTCAAAATAATGGCACATTAGTAGATTCAATTTTCACATTTAAGCTCATTGCTTTACACAGCATTGCATGTTAATAGCTGACTGAAGCCAACAGGGAATATGAATAACTTAAGCTGCATGTTTGAGGCCATCATACTATTGTTTGACAATGAGTTGAAAGCAGTGAAAGCTGAAAGCCATAGACTGGAGTGCTGATTGGGTGAGACCAGCTGCAAGCAACCCTATTGCATTACTGGATTCAATTTAATATCACAAATATTGCTTAATGTTGCCGTGCACCTCTGTCTCTGTCTGTTATTTCATAAAAGAGTAAACACAAAGTGTTGAAAGATAAATGCTCTGGGCACTGATGTTTTATGGAGGTAAAGGAAGGAAAGAAACCAAATGGTAAAACATAACCACCACTGAATACTTAATTCTGGCATTTAAATATAACTGAATTCATAGCACCGAAAGATATTTGCTTTATAAACATCTATCTGAATTTACATGCGAGTTTTCTAGGATGTTCCATTTTACGACTGGATATTGAGGTGCTTATAGGATTCAAATTATTATGGCCTTTTCTTTGCCTTCACAATGCTGTGTGTTTCTTTAGCTGAATCTATGTAAATCTATAGTAAAGGATTTTAAAATGAACTGATATGATAAACAGAATGTAAAAAGATGACTCAGGTCAAAATGTTTAAGTCTGCAGGATTACAGAAATAGGTGTGTTACATTGTCAAGTTTGACTTTCTATTTTAAGAGAGGTTACAGCTGGTGCTGTGTTGTTATCATGTTTTGACAACATCAGCTACATTGACAAAGCCTGGGCCCACGGATAAGAAGGCGCTTTATTTGTCATTCTTTTATCAACACTTTCCTGCATAAAATAAGATTTTATTCATGGGATTCTGCCCTCCTGCTGGGTTAAATGGGGGACTTGTAATGGGGCAGAAGTGCACCGCAGGGAGTGTCAAGTTTTGTGAAGAGAAGTTCAATAGAAACTTGTTCAGCTCAGAGACAAAAAGTACAAACATGAATGTATTTATATATTTATTTAATATTTCATAGAATGACTTACACAGATTATATCTGCTGTCATTTGGAACTACAGCGCTGACAGTGAAAACGTGACTGGGCTGCTGTGAGAAACAGACGAAGGAGCTCTGGTTGTTCCTCGCTAGCCTGTGGCAGATAAAACATTGAAACCCCGCCACTCAAAATTTCAATTTGATGTGTATAAAGAAAATATGACAAAGCAGTTTTTACAAAGAAGTTGAGATTTTTAAACAGAATTAAACCAGAATATTGGTTATCTCTGTCGCCTCACAGCAAGAAGGCTCCTGGTTCGAACCTCGGCTGGGACCTTTCTGTGTGGAGTTTGCATGTTCTCCCCGTGTACTCCGGCTTCCTCCCACAGTCCAAAGACATGCACTTAATTGGTTAATTGGTGACTCTAAATTGCCCGTATGTGTGAATGTGAGTGTTTGTCTCTATGTGCTCTGCGATAAGCTGGCGACTTGTCCAGGGTGTACCCCGCCTCTCGCCCAAAGTCAGCTGGGATATGCAGATAACGGCCAGCCTTGAGTCCCTCATTTTTCTCTTGCTGTTATATGTTAATATATTTTAAATGACTTATCCTGCACAAATGTAGCCAATCAAATATAATTTGAGGCCACCAGACATCAGTTGGCAAAAAACGAAAAAGGACGCATGCCCACAAAAAGGTGATATGAATACCCTGGGGGAGAAGGACACACACTAACAGAGCACTGGCATTTTTATTCAGTGTGTTAGCAAACAAATGCCGACTTACACATATGGTCGATTCATGCATCTGGCCAGTATTCACCCCCCTTGTTTGATATTCAGCCCTCCTCACAATCCTTCATTATCTTTGGCGCTCGGCCATTTTAGGCTGGGCATGTCGAGTACAACCAGCTTGTGTAAGCTTGTGACCTTGGAGCGGCTGCACAAAGTTTTGTGCCAGTCTTTGTGAGAGCCACTGGGACTATATGGACCAACGAACCAAAACAATGAGCAGCTCAAAGAGGGTGAAAGCTGCAAAGAGCTTTAGGGTGGAGAGTTGATTCTCAGTGGGATTAGCAGCACCACCAACATTTTTGCGATAGAGTCATTTGATTCTGTGTTAACATCAAGAGCATCTCTTAATGGCGCTTTGATACACACGTCAACTATGAAGATAAAGCAAATAAATGATGGAGAATGGAAAATTAAAGTGAATCCATTATTTTTTCAGTTGATACTGTTTTGTTAGTAATCAGTGTGGTCAGCGGTAGTTATGCTTGTTTCGCAAAGTACTGTAAAACAACCAGTTTTACAGATGTTGTAATACAATATGTTCTCTGCCTCAGTCCATGGTTTCTGACAGTTTATTTCTCCGAATATACATTTCATGACAGGCAGGGAAGAAAGCACAATTTGTGGTTGTTTTGTGGATACGTGCCTTCACTTATGTCAATATGGAAGCAGATCTGTTTCACAAATGGTCCATGGTGGCCTGAATATCCTTGCGTTCGACAAGCACGGGGCAGAGCATCTGCAGTGTGGAGGGAGATTGGACAAGACTGACAGATGCTGGCATTTGTTCTTTTGGGGAACATTCTGCTATAAGCAGGGATGTAGTGGAGTGTAAGCACACATTAATGAGGTCTGCCAACCCCTGAAAACCTGAAATAGCATATATGCAGATTTCAGCACACCCTGTGTGCTCTTTTGCACTTAAACTCTGTAAACTCTGGGGTCGGTCATTTTGTCTTTCATTGCATCATAGCGTTGTCACGTGAGCATGGGACAAAGCACCGCTCACAAATGGGAATAAAAACAAACTTGTCTGAGCTGAACACAGCAAAAGTATTGACTGGTGCGTTTTCCAAAGGACACAGAAGACACTGGTAGTTCTGACGGACATCTGATAGTATCTGAAAAAAGTGAAACCAAGTCGACAAATACTGAGAAAGATTAGCTTTAAAGTTAGCCCCTTGTATTTGGACTGCTGTATTTATTAACTTTACTTTGGCTTGTGTGAAGAGACATAGTGCACGCATGCATGACTAATTCAGTTGAGGTTTATTTATTTAACATAGTTGTCTCTCTGTTGATCGAGTTCTTAAAAGAACCGCAGGCTGCCATATTTGATCTTTCCTGACACCGAGGGGCAAATTGAAAATTGTGTTTATTATGTGTTGAGTTGACCTACATTATTTACTTTGTTTTTTTTTTTTATTTCAAAAGAACTCAGTCAGAATTTGATAAAATGGCATACAAGAGTGGCTAAATACATGAGGTGGCTCACAGTAAGGCCTCTCATGAAAGCTAACAGAAGCAGTAATCTGGATTTGACAAAAGTAATCTTGAAGTAAATCCACTTTGTTATTCACACAGATCCATCCGTTATTTAATATTCTATTTGTTTAATATTTGTTTTTATCTTGTATTGAATTTTATGAATATACTTCACAAATGTTCTGCTTGTTTTTGTGAGAAAGTTTCCAGTTAAACTTTCTAAATTTCTTAACCTTCCGAGTTTCAGTTAAGTGAATTAGCTCAACACCTTATGGCTGAACATTTATTTTATGTTCCATATCAGCAAAATGTTGAAGATGGAAAATCTCCCAGGCTTGTTATGTGTTACGACAACAGCACATGACCTTTTATAAGGGGCGGTGGTGATGCTGGAGCTTAGCATTTGGCAAAAGTCAGGGAAAATGCCTCAACGGATCACCAGTCCATCACAATAATTCCAAACATTCCTGCTTAGCACTCACACTGACCACATTTTGCCTCCTATAGTATCCTGTTACTGAACTGAATTCATGACTGTGGCAGTGATTAAAACCAAAGGCGTGCATGGAAATCCATTGTGTTTGATCTACAGTCACCATACTAAAATGATATTTCATTAATCCACAGAGCACACTTTGGTAAGCTAATATTAGAAGCCAGAAAGGTTTGCAGTACGCAGTAGAAGGAAGATGATGGTGTGTCTGCTTTGCAAACCTGTGATACTCACAGTCACATCATTTCACATTAAAAGTCCTTACTGGTTTACTAATTATTCAGAGCCAGAGTTAATATCACAAACACTCTGTGAGTTGTTCATCTAAACTTATGACTTATGTCTAATGAAAATTGCAACACAACCCCCCAAAAAACAACTAAAATATCTCTTTGTATCATATCACCTAATTGCCGAGTTACCAAGTTGTTGCATTATTTCTTTTTTAACATTTAGCTGTATATTGTTGGTGTGGTAGGCAAAATATTGATATTGATTGATTAATTTTAGGCATAAATGTCAACAAATGAATGACTTTGGCTTCTATAAAGGGAGTATTTACTGCTCATCTCTGTTTTCCGGTAATCTGGTCCATATTTTTGGATTTGGGATAAAGATATTTGAAGACTCTTGGACTGCGTTGGGCATTATTCACTATTTTCTGATTTTTTTTTTTTTTTGACCAGTCATTTAATCAAGAAAGTAATACAGATCAATGAATTATTAAAAGAATCCTTAATTCTCCTGAAAAAGATCCAGTGTTGAACAAATATGAAACTTTTCCAAAATAAACCACTGCATGGCAGCTCTTACAGTTGCTTCTGTTACTTCTAAAGCCCAATAATGTACAAAATTGGTTGCTAAGAAACACCTGTTACAGCTTACTTTCAGCAAGAAACCAACAGAGCACACAGGGCAGCATCAAGAGCTGTAACAGTATTAATGAAAGCTTTAATAGCCTAAACAGTGTATTCATATTACCTGTCAATCTGTTTGCATGTGTTGTAATATTAATCACCACTCCTCCATATAAAAACCGCTTGTTTTTTTTGTTTGTTTTTTTCATATAGACCTTGTTCAGGGTCGTGTGGGTTGCCAGAGGCCCACCTTGAAGTACTTCAGTGAGATAACACATATAAACAGACGCTCACACTCACATTCACACCTACAGACATTTAAGAGTCACTGTTTCACCTCAGCTGCATTTCTTTGCACTACATGAGAAAACCCACGCATGAACATGGAGAACGCTCGCTCTCCGTCTCTCTGCTAATACATTACAGTATATATTCTTTGGTGTCAGTAAGATTACTGTAATTCAGTCTAGAAATATCCACAATTTACTCCACTGACAAAAGAATAAAATTCAGACATGGCTCAACTTTAATTTGACAGCTTTGCATATTTGCCATTAATCCTGGAGCAGCGCTCATTCAGACTTCATCAGAAATCTTGTCAATTACACTGTTGTTCCTCAGTGTAGATTAAATGCCACTTCTATATCTTATGACTCTGACATTTTATGCTCATTATGAGATGAAAGATTTTCAATTAGCTCAAGGTCTAACCACAAAGAAGGTATTGACTTTGCTCTTGGTGTTAAATTGTCAGGAAGGCTCTTGTATGTTACACATACAGACAGATTATTGTAGTGCTTAGTGCCATATAGATGAGTAGAATGCTGATATAAATCATGCTCTACTTACACATCATTTTCATATATAACAGTCTATGATTTTTATTCAGACATGACAGTTAGTCGTCTTCTCAACCTAAACTGGGTTTTATCAGCTGGCTGAGAAAGAATAAGGAGCTTTGGCTCGAGGGCTCAGATAGAAATTGTGAGAAACACCTGAGAGTCCTGAGCCGGCACAGACTTGAAGCTAAGATATTCATCTTGATTCCTGTGGCATCCATTCAGACCAACATCATATACTTGCTCCACTGACCAGAGGAGACAAGATATTGGGGAGGCGAAAGCTAATCCAACCAAAGAGTGAGAAATCCTTAAAACCTAGAGGCTGTGCACCTGATAGCAACGATTTTACCCCGCAACCTCTTCTCACCAAACAACTCCACTTGTAGGAAATAACAGCCTCTGATTAAATAAATTCCAACTTGTCACATAACTTGAAAATGTGCCCGTGTGTGAGGAGCAGCTGCATTACTATATTCTCAAAAAATGTGCCACTTTCACAGTGGAAGAAAAATAACCACTAACAACCTTCACAACCTGCTGTATTAAAAGTCCTTATGTATATGCTCATTTCGGTCGCCTCTATGCAAGAGATTAATTAAACAAGCAAATAAAATATAACCAAGAAATTTCATTTAAAGCACAGAGGTTGATGGCAATTACACTGCCACTACAGATTCATTTGGAAAGGTGCTATTCCTGGAGCTAATGTAGCTTTAGTCTCAGAGCATCATCTCATTATTAATATTGATAAGAAACTCTTTTGTTCAGTAGTGTTACTGAATATTTGTTAAACATACAGTAGCTAAAATGTGACGCCTATAGGTTGAAGAAACACAAGCTTAATTGTGCTACAATGTGTAATCTGTGTTTCTACCTTAATGTTACACTGAATAAATTAAATCTGAATAAATCATACAGTACATTAAACGGGCTCTGCTGAGTCTCTAATCCATTTGTTTCCTCTGGAGGATGAATCCTTTGTGACCTTTTCAGCTCCTAAAGACAAGACTGAGGGCATTAATTATGGCAACAGATGATATTTGCAGCATATTTTTAAACTGTATTTTATTTGCATTCTCGTAATGAATGCCACACTTTTATTTGAAAATGAATTTCTAATAAAAATCTACTTTGCTTATCATTGTAAACATCAGTCTAAAAAAGCAGCCCATGTGCAATTTGATGAGATTAAGAGAGGGATTAGATTTTAATTACATGAATTAGTTGAAGCATGGAGCGACTGATGAACAGCTGTCAGTCTGTTTGCCGCACCTGAGAACATAATCAGGACCAACACGCCAAGTCCTCTGGGATATATGGAGCATTACATTTTCTGCATAAATCACTGGAATCTGTTTTAAGATGATTGTTTTGACAGTGTTTACTCGCTTTTGTGTTGTTTAAAAACGATTCCAGTCAGATATCGATGAAAGATGTTCTGAAGCTGGCTGTTTTTAACCATTTTTGATGTTATTTATCAGCCTGTCTGCACGGATGTCTTCTTCCTCATAGGTCGTTTGAACATCAGTCACATGCTGTGGTGATGAATATTGTCCACTGCAGTTTACACCCCACGTGTCATTATCATTTTTTTTGCGCTGACAGGTAGTCGACACCTGTGATGGAGCTTTTTCCTCCTGGTTTTTCCACAATATTCGCCGTGAGACTCGCGTTTGGCTTAAAGTAATTCATAAGTGAACTGGTGGACCCTGCCACAGCTTTATTTGCAATCATGTTGCACTGGTGTTTACAGGCTGCCGTTGTTCTCTCTGGGGAGACATGTCACCACATTGGAAGTGATCTGCATCGATTCTATCTGCTCATTTCTTTTTAATTAGGTGATTTGTTTCACTTGGTAACTGGAGCCAGCCACAACTTCACTGTTTATGAAAATTCAACCCAGCAACATATCCTTTCCTTTGTGGAAAAATTCCTCATGAATAAAATATTGAGTAGAAAAACTTTCTCCAACACACTGTGAGTGGACAGCCAGTGGCTGAAAGTCAGACCACACGTAAAGACCAAAATATTTTCTGCTCACTGGAATGCTGGAGGGTTTTGAATTTTGTGCTTTTACCAGTATGGATTCAAACACTGATACATCTCACATCTTGACACTTGACCATGATTAAGACGAGCTGACACCTACACAGCGATGCAGTTCAAACGTGCGTCTGAATGGGTCAACACACATCATCCGACTGGGCTTATAGCGACCCTCCTTCCAACCAGAGTTGAATATACTTCAGACAATACTCGGCTTTAGTGACCAATTAGGCATAATTTAATTCAGTGTTATTAATGTTTAAAATAGATTCAAGTGACTCGCCGACTGATCTGACAAAGAAAGAGAGAGACAAAGGGCACATGCGTGGGCGAGTGAGAGAGCGAGTGCATTGAAAGAGCTAAAACTTATTTCTGTTTGGTACTTATGTAATATAATTGCGCATGGAACTACAGTTGCAGACTTGAGTCACTGACAGGCGCTGATTTTTCCTGTGACAGCGGCTCCATACGAAATGATCAGCAGTGGAGGAAGTAAAAGTAAGTACTCTACATAAGTACCATGCTGTAAAAATACTCCCTTACAAATGCTACTGAAATGACACTTAAGTACAAGTATATAAGTATAATCAGATACTTAAAGTATCTATAAGTAAGTAAAAGTATGTGAAGAAAAATGCACTGCTGCTGTGAGTTTTGTACACGGCTGTAGCTAATTAATTGATCTGATGATTTTTTTTTTTTATTATTAATTGATTAATACGAACTCAAAATGCTTGTTCTGCCCAACCTGCCACAAACCAATTGTTTAAAATAAGTTTAAATTATTAAATGAATTTCACAATAGAGCAGCAAATATGAAAAAATGAAACATGAAAAAAGTGTCGAAATCAAAATAGTTACTAGTTAATTTTCACTCAGTCGACTAATTCAGCAATTTACCAATCATTTCAAAGCCATAGTTAACGACAGTACCTGAGTAAATATGCACATTATATTCCATAATTGGAAATAAAGGGTTAGAGTGTAACATTTTCATTTATATCTTCTTTTTAGAGATGCCAGAGAAGCCAGTGATTATAGTTTATTACTGAATATCATGAATCAAGTATCTTTAAAAATATGGCTTTAATGCCATGCTGCAGAATTTTAAATCAGGAGTCTTTTTTCTCAGCAGTGCTGATTGCTGCCTGGGTTTGTCACGAAATCCTGACAATGACTTGAAGTAACTCCTGACTAGCACACAGCCACTGATTCATATGATTGTCTACAGACTTCTTGATGAGCCTCTGTGCATTCTGTATCAACGATTTATTAGATAACCTCCAAGAAAAAAAAAATAAGGGAGACAGAAGGCCGCCTTGCATCTGATGTATGCCTAATAACACATCTGACTGCGCAATCAGAGCTACAGTGGTCTTGAAATCAGGGAGCATGAACTCTCACAAGTATCAAAATGCAGCCACAGGTCTTTATATTTAGTTGCCATTCCGCTCCCTTATCCTTGCAACATTCACAGCTAAAGGAATGAAGTTTAATTAAATATGTAGACTTATTACATCCGGCCGCCACTGTCTTCACCTTGTATGGAGCCCAATCTGTGATGTCAAAAGCAAATTAGTGTCAAGGACACCTGCAAACTGGCTGCATCCTCTGTTCTATTTGCGTTTTCCTTCCTGTGTGAGGCCTGAATTTCATTCCAGAGGACAGATGCTTTTGAACAGCAGTGATTTAGAACAGTGGTGCCTAAAAGCCATTTTACCCGACACCTTTTGAGTTAAATGGATTTATAATGGTTGTTTGCTCTGTCTAATCTTTGTGACTTCTTTTAGCACCCACTGGCAAAAAATACAAAGCTGTGCTGCAAAAAAAAAAAAAAAAAAAAAAAAAAAAAAAACCTTGACAAACTAGTAAACTCAGTGTATATCAAACTAAAAATCTTGGGGGGAAATATGTCCTTAAATCTAGCAAAATAAATAAATAGATTAATTAATTAAAATCTCGATATAGGTACTGAAATGTCAGAAATTAAGAAAAAAAAAGATTCTTGAATTTAGATTATTGTTCTTGTTCAACAATTTCAGATATGAGACCTCGAAATTAGATATTAATGAAAAATATGTCTCACCCTGATGGTGTGTCGACTTTGTAAATCACTGAAACCTGAAGGAGACCAGCCGTAGCACATCAGAGGGAAGACCAGAAAATATGCTATAGGTTTCGGGGAAGTTGGGATGGGGTCTTTAAGAGACAGAAGGGTGAACAAACAGCCAATATAAGATAAATAAGGATGTTTTTGAACTGTGAATCATGCAAGGTTACTCAAGTGAATTCCTATTTAGATATATAGGTCCCCTTTAACAGACAGATATGAGAGTGACATTGATCCTCTCAAATCAGACAAGTGTATTTCCCTTCAAATTATTCCTTTAAGTTCAGAAACTATTTAGTAACTGCTATTGTTTTTGTCCTGCCTAGTTTGTCTGATTCTTGAAATAAACACAACCATCTTGATAGATGTTCAGGATATACTGTAAGTGACAAAACTATAAACTTGGAAATTGAGGGCTGAGAAAATTACATTAGATTATATACCTTCCACACAAGGGAGTTATTTCTGGCAGAGAACAGACTTACAGTAGCCTGTGCCACCCTTTTTACATCATCTGAATCAGAACAAATGAACAAACATTGTAGAACATATTGCACTCTTTCATAAGACAGCACCAGGTGAACATTGTGCTCCCGCTCTGTTTTATGTGCAAAGGCATCTGTAGCGACAACATTAATTTCCATTTTGTTTTATAGTTCTTTGCTTGCCTAATCACTCACAGCTACATGAAGATGTGGTTGAGTGGATCTAATTACAGATTCACTTCCCACCTGTGCAATTACGAATCCGCAGAAAGAGAATTTTTGTGAGGAGAGAGAAATTGTTCTCTCTAGTGTCTTTATGAGCAGTGAGGCCTATCATTGTCTTTGCTCTGAGCTGCTCCATTGTCTTTGCTGTTCAGATTACATCTGAGTTTTTTTTGTTTTTTTGATTTGCTCCGTAACATGTCGTATATAGAGTCCAAACAAGGATTCTCACTGAGGGAGAGGGGTTTCTTTAACATATTTGTGGGCAAACTAGTTGAAACAGTCCTGTCAGCATCCATAGACAGACATTCCATGACATCTCCAGTCCCATTAGTAACAGGATCTGCTTTTGAAGGCATCACTATTCGATTATGCTGCTTAGTTTCATTAGCAGGGCAGCACGGCATCATCAGCGCTGCTATAGCTTTTACGTTAGTAGCCTTGCATGCTGTTTAGTGCGCTGTTATCACTCCATTGCAAATCTGTTTAGTAATAATGGAAAAAGAATGATGATTAGTGCGTTGTGTTCTCTTTAAACAAGACTAAGAGTCTGCAGCCATGCTAGCAACTCTTTGGAGTTGTACTAAGTCACGGCAGTGCTTTGAACTAAGTGTTATCATGCTCGCAGTGACCTAACATACTGCTGTTTAGCAGGTAGTTTACCAGCCTAGTTTGATGAGGTTGATGGCGATGTCATTAGTTTTGGAGGTATTTAGTCATACTGTAAACCAAAGGCAAAATTTAAATTTTAACTTGATGAAAAGTCAGAATAAACATGATGAACATCAGTACAAAATTTAATGGCAATCCATCTTAAGTATTTCAACCTCAACAAAAGTGGTTACTGACTGACTGACTGAGTGGCTGAGTCTATCATTGCCATCCTTAAGAGTTTCATCACTTCAGCCAAACGCCTTCATCTTCAAAGCAGGTCTTTGTAAAAAGCCAACTGAAACTGTCTTTTCACCTCAATAAATTCCCTTTTACAAGCTATTTCTGTAGACTCCGGCAACACCTCCCTAAAATTTCCATAATTTTCCAACATGCAGGCTCTGGTAGGTGTTGTTGATGTCATGTCTTAACACCGAAGCAGGACGTGTTTAACGGGGATCTTTTCGTTCAATATTCATGTTTAATGTAATGCTTTGTCTGTGGCAGATCCTCCTTGTTTGTGGTTGCTGTGCATACAGGACTGTATATCTATATCACATTGCCCCCCAGACTTTAGCTCTACATTTTGCAGAAATACTCTCACACCATTCTTGCAGTGTAGTCTACTCTATTTATATAGTCATCACTTGCTTTTTGCAGTCCTTATATCAGCAGATGATAGTTTTAATATACAGTATGTTAACCTTTTCTTTGTCTCTGGAGATTGACAAGGAAGACGAGCATTACGACAGGCTCGTCTGTGGTAGCTATGGAGAAATACAGTTTTATGAAATGTCATTTTGGAAAAGCTTTTAAGGGTTTTTGTAGGGAAAATTAATTCTTGAGTGCTGTTTTATTCCTGCTAATACATTAAAAGTGAAACCTTTTATTTTTTTGACATTATGTGGAAATGTGTCTTTGTGAGTAGGTGTACAAATGTATGTGTGTCTTTGTGTGTGCGTGCGCGTGCACATATGTATGTATGTTCAAGGACTTCTTTGATTCGGACAATGCATAACCAAGGAAAAACATGCATTTTTTTTTCTTCTTTTCAATATTTATACCATTTCATATAGCACCATTTGCTGGTTGGCTGGGCCACAGATGAGCTATGCTTTACAGAATCCAAATTACACCAGAGCCATTTTTCATTCTGTGGAGCTCTTCACAGGCAAAGAGCCATAGATGGGCCTGTTCACTTTCCTTATTTGTCCTTGTCTGCTGGAGGTTGCCTCTGGCTGACATAGCCTGAATTTAAGTGGACATCAATCTCGATAAAGAGGCAGAGCCCAGAGTAATATTACCTCCTCAGATTTTTTTTAGCTGTTTAGCAAGACAGTGCAAATAAGCATGTTTCACATCACAAACTGAAACATTAACCTCCTATATGAAACTAAATATTTGGATCATGCTGTGGTTTCACAGCTTGGTGTCTTTTAGATTTACATGTCTATATCAAGTGAAGCACAGTGTCAGTTTTTGTTTTCAAAACCTCTCAGCTCAGAATAGTACAAGATGCGTCTATTTGCATGGCTGCGTCGTGACGATAAAAAGATTTTCCTCTGGCTGGCCGGCGGCCTATCTCAGTGCTGCAAAAGTGATGCAGGGAAAATTTGGCTCAGAGTGGCAGCCGTGCCACAGCGGACTGGACTTCATGCACTCCTCATAAATGAGAGTCATTAATTCTCCATGTAGGTAGAGTTTTTCCACATGCGGTGCAGGAGCCCCTCTTCCTGTGGGACAAAGCCGTACCCTGCCCTGACTCAGTCCAATCAGCACCACTTCTCGTTCTCCTGCTCTCTTCTTGTTCTCTTTCCCTCGTCTTCTGTTTGCTGTCCCTCAGTTATAGATGAAGACAAAGATCCAAACTCCCCCTTTTTGTCGAGCCCATCTGATAAGTTGTAGATAAGTCACCATTGTTGGGAAAGATTGCCATCATCTCTGATGCTAGAGGCGCTTCTTTTATCTTCTTATGAAATATGAGTTCTTCTCAGTTAGCTCCACTAACCTACATTTTCAGCATTTGCTTGCGTTTGAATTTAAGTATTTAAGTGTGTGTGCGTGTTCATCATAAAATAAGCAGACATACCTGAGGCAGTTACATCATAAACAGATTAAACAGCACACTATCCAATCTTTTATTTATTGATTGATTGATTTTTTTGCTTAATTGTTCTGCTGGTGCAGGTGTCATCTACACCATATGGTTGTACAGTGGTGCAATTCAAGTGCTACTGTAGAAAACCATTTAGCACTGATGTAAGTCTGTATATTTAAATCTCAGCGAGCATCACAGGCTATTTGCAATCCACAGTGTAAACAAACAGAAGAGCTCTTCAAAGGCTCAGACTTCGACATAATTGGAAAGGAAATGGAGCCAGAGCCGAGCTAATGTTTCTCAGCTATTTTCCTCTGCCATTAGTGATCACAGGTCCCAGAAGAATGAATAGCTGGACAGGCCGGCTATCAAAGAAATAGAGTGTAATTTAATTTTTTTTTTTTTTTTCATTTCAGCATTTGTCTGTTATTTTCTCTTTAAGTCTTTGGCTACCTTCTACCTTTTGCTTTCTAGGGGTGTTTTGTTTTTCAATTAATTTTCAGATACATGGTTACACAGATTTTTTGGTCTGTTCCCTGGAATATTATCTGTGCCTTCACAGTTTGGGAATGAATTAGACTGTTCTCTTGTGATGGGTGGAGTGGTGGGAGCAGCAAGCCAAGAGAAACATAAAATATAATTCCAAAAACAACATGCTGCTTTGGCGCAGATGAAATAATATGTTAAGGCTGTCACGATGGTGTAAGGAGCTATTGTGTCTGTAATCTCCAAATGACAGGATGACCTTATTTAGTAAGGAGGTAAATGAGCAGCCATTATGACAGCCCGCTCGTGAGGTCTTGTCCTGGGAGGTCTGTGGATGGAGAAACCTCTCCTGACAGACTGCATAAGTACTGTCTCCAGATCTGGGACTGGGCTCAGTTATGAGTTAGTGGTTTGGTGATGTCCAACTCCCAGTGGCACGTCATTCAACGCAGAACTGCCATTACAGAGACACATTAGGGTTGAGAGCACTTAAGCGCTGTTTCGTGGCAATATCAATTAACTCACTTAGCCTCTAAAAGGCAACAGCTGTTGCCTCACTAGTGCGAACTACTGCGGAACCTGCACCACAACAGTTGTAAATATTAAATATTTTGAATGCATCAGCTTTATATTAAACTATCAGAGGTGTTAATTGAAAGTGATGAAAGCAAATGGATTCTGTGGAGGTGATAATGCTAAGTGTCTCATGTTCAACATGGCCTTCTGGCTTGTGTCCACACAAGTATATCAATGATCTACTGACCTTATAGTATTCATTTCCTGCAGCAGATGTAAATAAATGCCTGGCTTTCAAAAGTTCTATTAAATCAATGACTCATCAGCGCTTTTTGTTGCATGCAGCATAAACAAATTTTGTTGACTTGATTGAGCTGATTTACATAAAAATTGAATTTGCCCCAAGAAGTGTTCATGCCTCATAAGTATGTGTTGGCGGCCTGTGAGGGGAACGTAACTGACAATACTGTGTAGTAATCAGAAGGCAAGACACAATAGTTTGCTGTTTGAAACTATGACCTTTGGTGAAATGTTGCATAAGAAGCTAATGATTCATTATTGGTTTGTTGTTGTTTTAATTTTTTTTAAGTGAAAAATGCCCATCACAATTTCAATTACAGTCAAAAATCCACAACTATTCAGTTTTCAGTGATATAAAGCAGAGAAAACCCAACAAATCCTCACATTTTCTTGCTTTTCTTCTTGGTGATGAATCAAATTCCATCAACTTATTCCTCTAGTACTAATCACTTAGGTACAGCATTTTAGCACTTAAGGGTCCAGTGTCTAAGATTTAGGGGCTCTATGTACAATTTTTTACATATCTTGCAGCCCCCGTGGTTTCTCCCATCACCCTAGGAAGGAGGGTGCAAGGCGAGGGAGCAGTCCGCTAAATCCTACACACTGGTCCTTTGACCAAATTCAAATAAACACAAGTCTGCAATATGGAAATTAACACACTGTTTCTTCGGCTGTCTGTGAAATCCACCTTTATTATTTTTTCCTCTTTCTTTTACTTTCTGTGCGAGCAGACAGAGTCTGACACAGCAACTCAAGGAAACAGAAACAAATAGGAAAACACATTGGACAATTTATGCATTGCATTTTGGGGTAGCGCTTCAAATACAGAAAACACAACAAAATGCAGACAACAATTATGTAAAACACTCGCAAATATAGAAACAGTGCAGATGTAAACAACTGAACTGAGCGCTAATACAATAGTAATTTATCTAAGGACATGAGTGGAACCATTTTTTGCTTGTTTTCTGTGATTATGTCTTTCTGCATTTGTAGTGAACTCCTACATATGTAATCAAACTTGATAATGCTTGTATGTTCTTAAGTTGCAGAGCACTGGCTTCTCTCAAGTGTTGCTAATATTGGACCCTGCCACATTAGACATGACAGGAACGTGTCAGCATGTGACCAGGACCACATAACACATCTTATTGAAATGTTGACTGGAAATAGAGATGGTCAGATACTTTCCAATGCCATCATGTCCCTTGTTAGATTAAAATCACAGCTAGGAGTGTTTATTTTATTTTTAGTGTGACCATTTAGGTACCACTGAAAGTGTTTTTTTAACTGAAT
Source organism: Sciaenops ocellatus (assembly GCA_033000465.1). Lineage (NCBI taxonomy): Eukaryota > Metazoa > Chordata > Actinopteri > Sciaenidae > Sciaenops > Sciaenops ocellatus. The sequence goes on from CP136868.1 coordinate 8,548,553, forward strand.
GTGTGTCTGTTTGCATCTCTGCTTTCCTCCCTCTGACACCACCCCTTTTTCCCCCACTGTTATGACAGATGCTATGCTGCTGGTGGCACAGAGGCTGGAAGGACCTTTCAACATTGAATCTGTCATGGAGCCTATTGATGTCAAGATTTCAGAGGCCATCATGAATATGCAAGATAACAGTGCCCAGGTCTCCTACAGGGTATGTCAGTTAGGTTTATTCCCCATAGAACAAAAGCCAGACAGGTTGTTGAAGTCCAACTTTTCATGAACCGAAGTGAAGCTAAGAGGCGAGCTTGCTTTAAGTCATACTGGGCTGTCTCTAAGGTGTGTAGTACAACATGTTCTAATTATGTCCAAGTTTAGGTCTTCTATTTGAATTATATGTTTCAATTTGGTCAGATAATCTTAGTTCAACTAACAGTAGTTAATGTGTTTCCTGTGTTTTACTGCATTTTTCCTTCCCCACAAAATTGTAGTCAGAAAGAAAAAAAAAATGTAGGTGGTTGTGAAGAATTTTTTTCTGCCTACACAGTTTGTGGATGCCAGTTCTCATTCAAAGCTAAATGCTCTGTTGGCTTTCCCATGCAACAGATGCAGTTTTGTTTATGGTTTAAGTATATGTGGTATTTTCCCAAAAGCCCGTAAAAAACGTAACTCTGTCATCTTAAATAGCATTGGTCACAGCTCCTAGTTGAATCACCTATCAACGTGGTTACCTCAAGTTGACGAAGAGCACTGTCACGCTGGTAATGCGGGGTGACTGCTTCACAAGACCTTAACAAAACAGCATGTTTTCCCTATTTTCTGCATCCAAAGTAATTTAAACCCCTGACAATTGGGTGCCCATGTTTTTGTAATTGCAGGTTTTTCAAGGCTGTGGCCAGCCAAAACCCGCAGGAATGACTAGGTCTACCCGTGGTGTTTCGGATGTGTTCAACGCTCGCTTCAGGCCATACAGCCCAGAGGAGCGGCCTACCACTGCAGCTGGCACAAGCCTAGACAGACTGGTAAGGAGACAGAGCCAATGCTGCTGTTTTCAGGCGAGACACTGCTTCAGTGTAAACATCATTTGTCTTTCTGACTTGACACTGTTGATTAAAGCTGGTGATTTGCCATCGTAAGCCCCTGGAGCCGGAAATTAATTCTTTGTACTTGTCCTCCATTCAGGCCCCTCTATCGATTTGTGTTTGTTAACGAATCAACAGCTTCACCCCAAGAGGGCAGTGGAAGGTGTGGTGCACTGCGTTCGGTGCCCTTCTCATCTCTGTGTGCTTGGCAAACAGAAAAGAGAGGGATGAAAGAATTGATGGATAGATTTTGTGAGGCTGACCATATCAATTGTTTGCTGTAACGCACACCTTTATTTTCTATCAGATTAGCTGTATGTTTGTCGGATTGGATCTTGATACATGGATTTCCATCTCAAACAACCTTGGAACCCAAAATGCTGCATCAGGGTAAAGGTTAACACGGAGCTGACAGACCAATTCAGCTGAGAGACAGTTCTCATCATGGATTACCTTTGCAGCCACGGTGTCCTTCGTTTCTCTCCTCTAGGCCTTTTCAAAGTGAATCTTTTCAAATAGTGTCTCAGTTTTGTTGGTGTTTAGAGCTTTTGTCTGGAACCACAAAAAAAAAGTTTGTGCATTATTGACCCTTGAAAAGTACCAAATTTATCAAATCAGTTTAGTGGAACGGCAGCCTCACCCAGAGTGTTTAAAAATTGTAATCAAATGTCTCAGCGCTTTGTGTCAGGTTAATAATAGGTTATTTACTTAATGAATACATAATTTGAAAAGCAGGTTTTTTTTTTTTTTTTTTTTGCCATCTGGCTCTCAGAATCCCACAACAATAAATGACTTATTTGTTTTATTCAATACTAATTATGTTTTTTTTAACTAATCTAATTAATTCTGCACACATTTTTGATGTTTCATATACAGCCGTTGCCTTTTTAGCTTTCTGTGTCCATCAACAAATTCTTCCACCTACACTGAATTAATTAAGACTTTCTGTTTCCCTGCCTTTATGCTGCAAACCAGAGGATTGTTTGGAATGCGATGCAACACAGTGTAAGGTTCAAGATTTTATACTCATTTCAGTTGCTTATGCTGGGTCTATTGTTTGCAGCTCTTTTATGCATTGTGACTGGAAGCAAAAAGTGATGTTTTAATATTATGTGGTTGGGGGATGCATTGGATTGTGTTCTAAGCATTGGAGATTTACAGTGAGCAAGCATTGTGACCTGTAAATCCCAGTGGTATGCAGCACTTGGTGTGTTAAGTGTGAGTCATAGTCTCATTTTCATCTCACATGAGAGTCAGTGTAACCCAGTCTCATTGAATCTGCTATGATGGAGCATTTTGTCTTTAATTTATTAGGGGTTCGGATGCAGGGACTCTTCAGACCTCGATACAGGCCGCTGTGGTGTATTATAGCATCAAAGTATCAGCTGTTAAACACGGTACTTTACAGATGAGTTTCAAACACCACAGGGATTGTTGAACACATGCCATGGTGTTCTCAGCTAGTGAGGACTCCTCCCTTCGTCTACCACTATATCTATTCTAGACACATCCTAGTCTAAGACCCTCATTGCCATAGCTAATAGAGTCAACTCCTCAAGGAAGCCAACCAATCAGCAGGTGACCTGCTCCGTCAGAGCTGGCAGAGGAACGAGCTGTAAAGAGTATGTGGGGGGGTGTTGCAGCAAGCATCTGCTCTGACGGTACAATGAAGTGGGGGGCTACAGACTGCTCATGAATAACTGGGCAATTAGCCTGCTTGGAGAAGCTCACAAGATGGAGCTCAGTGACAGGAGCTTATTTTTAACATGCGACAACTAGATCAGTGTACCTGAGCAGAAAATTCCATTATCAACATCCATGTGCTGATCTTAGTGGCCACAGGAAGCTGTGAGTCATGACACTTCTTTAATGTGCTGTAATGAGGGTTTGGTTGGATGATGGAAAGAAAAAGAAAATGCTTGGTTTGTCTTTTGGCTCGATCCAGCTCACATCCATGAACCATCATTACAGTCAGCCAAAAATGAAAACTTAACTTTTCATAAATGTAGGACTCTTTGGGGACATTTTAAGACTTTTTGGAATATGACATCTCAGAGAAACCGTGGCACTCTGGTTCATCACCTGATAGTGCACTTGCCTCATACCACTGCGGCCCGGATTCAGTTCCAACCTTAGCTGCATGTCCCCTCTCTCTTCCAACTTTCCTGTCTGTCTAAAGCTGTCACAATCTACAATCTACAAACTCAAATATTGACTCAAATACATTACCCTCCATGCACTTTTTTTGGCCACTTGAGGGCACCAAAACAATCTGTGAACTCAATACTAACATTTTAAGTAATATCATGGTTCAGGAAACTTGACAAATACTCACTCTGCTTTCAGTTCTGCGGTTGGTCTCCACTAATTCCTGACTAAACTATCTGACTCTCTGTCCGCTTTGTTCACCGGTTACATCTTAAATTTGTCTGCCGGCTGTTTGGTGCTGAGCAGGTAGTGTCCAGTGGGTTTTTAGAGCTTTTTCAAGAAAAAACAGCTGCCTGCTGTTCCTGCAAAAAGGGTTCCAGGCCTTAAAATCAAAACAACGAGCAGAAAAATGCCATAAATATCTGTGGAGCTGAGGGGAACTGCAGAATGTATGTATACATACAGTATGTATTGGCAGTCAGCTGAATATTGATTCTATTGTGACAGACATTAAAGTCAGATCACCTCTAACCTCTCACTAGAAATACAAAGTCAATAACTATTAATATATAATAACGTCAATATAAAAACAACCGACAGCAGCTGTGTGGTTTCTTTTTCTTTTTTGTGACAAGGCTGGACTCCCTGTGGATTAGGTTTCTGATGCGCTGTGAAAAGAAGTGTTAAATAAAAACTAAAGCCACTAAAGCAAAAAAAACAAAAACTAAATGGCGCAGCATCTGGAAATGTGGGAAGCTTAACCTCAGTGAGCTATAGGCCTATGCAATGAAATAATTAGCTCAGAGGCATCCTGGTGGTTGAGTGGTTGAAATGCAAACTTCAATGTTCCAGGTTTGATTCAAGTCACAAAGCTTTGTTGCATGTCATGTCATTGCCTCCTCCGTCTCTCTCTCTGTTTCCTGTCTCTCTATTCTCTCATAATAACAAACAAAGGCGAAAATCTATGTGTAAAAAAGGAGATAAAATAGGCTGCCTTTTAAAAGTCTAAACCACCACCTGACATAAACCTTTCCTATTAATAACACCTCACTTACAAAATGTACTGTATTTATTGTAAGTCTTTAACAACTGCTGAAATGAAATCCAGTTTGAGTCAACCTATAAGATTTAATTTAAACAGTTATTCTTCACTTTTGCCAGTCAGAACAGGTTAGATACTGATGAGTGTGTTATATGAGAACTGAAATAGTGGCCTTGGATTGTTTAATCACTCAAATGAAAGCTGACTGCAGTTTTCTATTACTGTAAATGAAACAGCCACAGTGCTAGACAATTAGCAGCCTCAGTCAGAATGTAGTGCTCTCAACTAAATATTGCAAAAGTTATATTCAGTAAAACTTAACCTTCAACATTGTGATTTCCACTTTGTGGAAATATTGTGCTTTAATAGTAGCAGTGGTTTGTTTGGATTGAATTATGTTGGTTGAAATCGTATGTTTTAGATACCACACACATCTTCTGTGAACTGAGCTTACCTGAAAATCCATGTTTTTTTTACAGTATACATTTATTGTGAAATTGTTTGTGTATTTCTGTCGAGATCCTGCAGTTGACATCACAGTGTTCAAAAGCCACCCTACTGGCAGGCAGAAAAGATGCTATTCTCGGGCTTGCAGCATGTAGATAGAAGCAAACAGTGAGTGCTGGGGTAGTTCACATGAGATCATCTTACTCAAGTAAATTTCCACTATACCAGACAAAAAAAAAAAAAAAATGAATGAATGGAACAAGTACCTTTGCAGTAATCGTTTGAAAATAATTGCTTCTCAATTTGAAAAGCATGCAGAGAAAATGGCATTTCAATTTGTTAGAGAAAGTGTAAGCGAAGGTGTACGTTCAAATGAAACCTGTGATCTTCACTGCGGTTGCATAAGCTGATTAACAAATACAGGTGGTGTGGGCTCATCAGTAGCAACTTTATCCATGATTTAACTTGTATTTCTTGTCTTTACCTCAGCAGTGCGAGGAGAACGGTTTGTTTATATGGCTGAGGTTGCATAAGCATATACTGTATGCTATTATTTGTTTGGTATATAATCAACTGAAAAGTGGAAGTAGGCATGACATGTATTTTCCATTGCTTACCATTGTATCTCTGTGGCTCTTAAGAGCTGAGGCTGAACAGGTGTCAGTGGGTGGCTTTTATGAAAAGCAATTTATTGTTCTTTATGAACCCGGTTCTTGCTTCTTCCTTTCAATATGGCAGGGCAGCACTACCCCAATAGGTTGCTAGTAATCTTTTCCAAAGGGTCTCAGGTATTGAACAAATATTTTGTTCAGTATCTGTGAAAATAGAGGTGTCTGCAACTGTTGTGGTTGGAAAGTTTAGCCGCAGTTCTCAATTACTTTTTCATATCCAGCATGAACAAAAGACAGAATTTCAAATGCAGGTTTTGACTGATAGCAGCTCTTTGGAGGCCATGCACACCTGAGAAAATCATAAAAATATAGAAAAAGAATGGTGACATTCGTTGTTAAATGAAGCTTTCTGTCAGTGCGTGTCTTGATTAAAAAAGTTATTTATTTTTTCTCTGCTCTGCGCTGTACGCTGGGCGTAGACGTATAGTTGTTAGTCTTGTCTAGCAGCTGCCTCGTGCCGTCATTAGTGCGGCAGCATTCATGCGTTTATCTTGCAGCGGGAACACGACTGGGTTCCCTGTGAGAGTACACTGTTGTCGTCCCCACACACTGTCCTCCTTTACATCCAGACACAAGATAATTACCCGTGACAGTGACACTGCACAGCCTTGTGAAAGTTGACAATAGTTTTAAGTGTCCTTTGATAAGACCTAATTGTCTGGATTTACCGCTAAGTTTGTGAGTCGAAGAATGTGCGAGGGACGGCAGGGAGTGCCTGCGCTCATTTCTTCAGTTGCCTATAGAGAAGCCTGGAGGAGCGGGCCCACCTCCAGCTCAATGAGCCATGACTGTTTAATTGCCTGACATTCTGTCAGAGCACACACCCTCAAAGCTCTGAGAGAAATGGAGATTTGAGGAGTCCAAAGAGGGGATAAAGGCACAACAGTCTGTCAGGCTCAGAGGTGCATTATAGATAAGAGGTGGAGCTTTTAATTTGACATTTCTAACAACTTTTCATGCAGTTCAATTTTGTGCAGTTTTATTGGTCCTTTTTGTCTCCCTTGTGTAATACACGCTTCACATTTTATCAGTATGCCACTATAAACAACAAGAACAAGACGCAAACAAGACTAGACTGTAGAAAGAGCCTGTGGAGAAATGTTGTCCAAAATGAATCATTTCATCTATATTATACCATCTCCAGCAACTACAAGGTTATTCATGTATGCCCTCGTCCCTGTTTATTAATGAATAAAACCTAAGCCATCTCCAACATCCATGATGAATCCAGAAAGTTAGTACGTCTATATTTAAGGACATTTCACTGAAAAATACCCCAAAATTTCTGGAAGTTACAAAAATGTCACATGTTTACTGCGACAAGAAGACGCTGTTTAATTAAAGAAGATCTTTGTGCATCAAGTACTTTCCAGAAGACGTTCCCGGTATTAGAAGAGAGAAAACAGGAGAAGATACAATTGATATTCTGATTATTAAATGTCTGTTTTTCCTAAAATCTGATGTGCACCTGTTGCTGCTTATTATTATATTCAAATGTAATATTTTTGTTTTCCTGTTCATACAAATATGTGAAAAGCTTGATGATTTTGACGGCATATTAAATGGAAAAGCTATAATTGTAAACAAATCGTAACTCCGCTTCCGTCTGTGCAGAACTAATTTACTCTTGCCGCTCTCCTTTCTCTACATCTCTGCCTGTCTAACCCTGTCAGAATATTTTTGTACTGCCGGATGAAGTTAACATTTTTGAAACCCCAAGTTAACAATCAGCAGTGGCTATCCAGCATACATTCAGGAATACACCCCAAGGTTAGTCTAAACTTACCACAGCAATTCCCAACTTCTTCTTGAAAACAGAAAAACACTACAAAATATTTTAGAAAATACTCTCCATGGAAACTGCTAGACAGCGGTTTCTAACCTGAGGTCACAAAATAAGTATGAAGGGTCACATGAGGATTAAGAACATAAACAGATCACTGGGTGTTTTTTTTTTTCTAGGTGTTGTCTAAACATCCAAAACACAACAAAACTGCATAGGTTTACTTCTCCAGGCCTCTGATAATTATTCAAATAAAACAACTTGAGACAAAAAAAAAACCCTCCTTTGTGTGGTCAGCTTTGGCCATCACCATCTTGGCAGTACTGACTCCGCCGGCTAATCCAAAAATGGGTAAAGACGTGGAGTGTGGCTGCAGCTGAGACGAGCCAAATTAAAGCAACACTGTGAAACATTTCTTACCATGAAATAATGAGTTTGAAATCATTTTGATGCTACTTTAATTTGTAATCAGGTGAATGGTGTCTCTGTCATTCCTTTCTGCACCACATACACCTGTTCTCACACTATGTAACTTGGTGCCTCGGGCATGATGACCCGCGAGTTGTAAGTAATGCTTTATGGCGCTAAGCCACCCACTACCGACTATTTCACTGATGTTGGTGAAACTGGATCATATTTTATGAAGAAAATGTCTGTTTTCCCTCTCAAATCCTCCTCCTGCTCTGCTCTGTGAGTTTCTTGATGGACAGTAAAGTAAACTGCTACGAACGATAGCTGCTGTTAGCTAATGTTAGCTCAGTTTGTAAGCCGAGCTGTCTAAACTGTGAACTCCTGGGGGAGTGTTGATGTTTTTATTACAGGCATTTTGGACCACCTGGAAGAGGAGGTTTTCAAGCCTGGGGTGGAGGGGAATGCTGACCGGTGGTATTGCACTCTGAAACTGGGGCTGCTAAATCTCAAAGGTTTTCTATGCAATGTTGAATATGCGCTTAATTAGGGAATTAGCTATAGAGACCAAAACCAAACCAGGCTGTAGATATTTTTATTTCTGCTGTGGAGTTGGGCATTTTAATATGGGGGCTTTATGGGGATTGACTCGAGTGGCAGTTTGAGGAACTGCAGGTTTCTGCACTTCACTGTTGGCTTCATTTGCCATCTATGGAGGTTGGCTTGGCTTGGCTTGGCTTTAGCCTCACTCTTTTTTGAAACTAGCACCAGCTCGAATCTGATTGGCCAAACTACTTGTAATATCACAAATCATGCTCTTGAACTCAGGTGTAAAGTGAGAAAAACTTTGCCTCTTCAGATGATGAATGTAAAAAGCAGCCTTTCACTCCTAACAGTGAAAATAACCAGAAGCCACGTCTCGTACTGTGACATTAGATCAAGAACAGTTTCGTTGAGCATTATAACCTAAGGTCTGTACACTGGCATGGTCCGACATACAGCATTCATTCACCAGTTGGGAGGCATTCAGGTCCAAAAGAGACAATCACTCTTGTCCTCTTGGCTAACCCTCTCAGTAAGAAAAGATGGCAGCATGATGGATCAGTGCTTAGAATTGCTGCCTCGCAGCAAGAAAGTTTTTCACTTGAATCTTGGTTTTCCCCATGGTTGCTTTTTTTTTCTCAAGGCAGTGCCATGCAGGTCAATAAACTGCTGTTATATGTAACTCTGCGAGTGTCTATATGTTTCTTAGTAGTCTGAGAGACCAGACTAGGGTTTATTCCCTGCTTGTAGCCAACACATGGGCCCCAGCCTTCCATGACTCTCATTAGTTGTAAGAGTGTGACTGCACAAATAAAAAGTGCAAAAATGTAGTTTTTCAGCTGGCTGGGAACAAATTATCAAGCAGCATACTGAATCTTTTTTTTTCTTCCTTTTTTACATGTGCAGGGAACTGTAATACCTATTTTTATTTTATTATCTGCATTTTATGTCAGGATAAATTATTCATTCACACAATTAGCACATGGATAACTTCCAGTATATGACATTAAGTGAGACTGAATATTCATGCACACAATCTTTTTTTTTCTCTCTTTCTCTTATTCTTTGCCATGTTCGGTAGGAAACACTGAGTAAAACATCCGTGTGTGGTTTGTGAAGTCAGTTGTCAGGAAAAAAGCACCAACCACTCCTTTCCCAAAATCTTGACCCAGACATTATATTTGTGCAGTCCAGGAACATGTCAAGCCACCGAAACATTCTTGTTTTGGATACAGCTTAATGGAAGTAAAGTGGGCCTGTCCACAGCTCCATTCTCTGAGTTGTTGTATCTACAGACTTTTGCCCAAGCCGTGCAATTATGTAGATTCCACAGATTCTAACATAATTCTCTAAGACCACACAAAAATAAATAGTCTGGAAGTGCATATGTGGCATCATAGTTTGGAGCATTGTTTGACTGTAAATCAAACAATTCCCTCCGCGAGGAGTGGCACTTGAGCATAAATAAACTGACAAACTGATAAACCGACAAGTACACCCTTTGCAAAAAAAATCAGCCTTTCACCACCACCTGGACATGGAGGTTTGATCTGACTAGTTTTGTGTGTAACCAAAATTGTTTTACTGCTTTATTGCCAGAGAAATGAGGAAAACAAACATGAATTGAAATGTCTCGCTCCCACTTCAAGCTAACCTGTGCAGTACACAGTCATGACTCTACAGTCAGTGGTTTGTTAGATAGTGGTCGTGATGTAGTTTAAAAATGAAAGATGAAAACATAAAGAGCTTAACAAAGCAGACATGACGTCAAGGCACCATTTTCCCAGCCAGACAGCTGTTTACTGTTGGGGTGAGGGAGACAACACCTTCTGTTTCTTAGCACAATGCTCCAGTGTATTTGCAAATATAAAAAGCTGTGACATGCTTGCACATAATTTATATTTCACAATATAGACACTGGCATGTGCGATACTGCTGTGTGTTCTCACTCATGTCTCGAAAGAGCCAACAACTACTTACACCACTTCAGTGTGTATCACCCACAGGTCTTTAAGCATGTTAGGTTAACTGCTTGGGAAACAGGGGAGTTTGGGTGGAGCTGATGTGGGATAGACTTGAAAGCAGGAATTGAGATGCCAGGGATTTCCCAGGACTGACAAAACTGGACTTTCAGCATTTATCAGATTTTTATGCACATGTCATAGAAGTGCTAACTTTATAAATTATTTCAGTCTTTCAACAGATTGACTAAATCATTCAGGATCTATTTGTTATTAATACGTTATTGGTTGTCATTGTTTAACAAAAATATAAATACATAAAATACATTCATGACAAGATATCATTGGGTTTTTTCAACTCAAAGAGAGTCTTAGAATCTGTAGTACCACATAAACAAATGAATATGGCAGGAACATATTAGAAAATTGGAATAAACATCATTATGTAATTCATTTTCCACAGTACTGTTGCTAAAATCAGATTTCGCATATGGAAACAAATCCTGGGAAAAAAGTTAAATAGTGTGTTCCCGGGAAGTATTAATTTAAAGATTACAGGAAATCCTTTAATCCTAAACAAGTGGCAGCCACCACGGCTGAGAGTGACTGAAACATCTGTGAACAAAGCAGAAGACGCTCCTTAAGTGTCAATATGTTTTAAATTTTCTTATTTTTAGACTAAGTGAAACAACTTGAGATTAGCTGCTCAGAAGTTTGGACTCCCAGTCAGTCCAAGGTTTCTTAGAGAATGTGCTTTAGAGGAACTGCTACTTAAACCAACATGTAAGAACGTGTATTTTTGTGATTTGACGCCCCCATTTTCAAGCAGTGCAATACTGCTGACATAAATTTGGACAGTTGTACACGTGTATTTGTGATGACTACATTACTTATGATCAAAAACTAGCGAGTCGACAACTTTGCTAACAGCCAAAGATCAGGAAAATGCAACAACACAAGATATAGGAGCAAGCTAATATTACTTACAAGTCCAACTGTGAGAAGCCCAGCTTTCACCACTGACTAAAAAGCCAGTTGGAAATTCTGGCGGCCTCTTTCTTGGCCACTCTCTCATTTCCTCTTCTCAGCTTTATCCATTGTCCTCTTTATTATTATTTTGGCTCTGCCATGCTGTGACTCCGCTAAGCCCAGCTACGTTGCCCGTACGCCCAGCTGCATTTCTGGTGTTCTTTCTGGCGTTGCTCCCCACCTGCACTTGGGGTGATCACACCTGGAGCTCAAAGTTACATAGTGCAAGAACAGAATAGGAATGAAAGAGGCACCATTCATCTGATTACACATCAGTGTAGCATAAAAATGATTATTTCATGGTAGAAAAGTTACATAATGTTGCTTTAAAGCTTTATCCTAGATCAGCATTCAGCCATGGTGCTAATCATAAACATGTCTGTAAATTGCAAAAGACAGACCTTTTACTGAACAGATTGGATTTTGTGCAGAGCCGTTTAAACTATATTCTATGAATTCTAATTATGCCAAGAGACTGTAATAACATGTAGTGGACCTTCAGGTCCCCACTCTGAGGAAGATCCTGCATTATTTATGTCTGTTAATGAATGATCTGAATTCAGATTAGTGTTTGGTCTGTACGTGTCAGTCTGTGCATGCCAGTAATTAACTATTTACTGCTCAATCAATCAAGCACCTGTTTTAAGTTCTGGACTCATTATATGGGATATGGGAAAATATCCCTAAACAAATATATTGTACTTTTTACTTTGCTAAATTTATTTGACAGTTATAGTTACAAGTTACTTTACAGATTAAGATTCAACATATAAAATATATGATCAGTTAACAGAATATGATGCACTGCTGAAGATTAAACTCGCCAACATTATTTAAAGCAGTCTTTCCTCCATCAGCTACGACATTAAAATGCCGCCTACACTTTTACCTTGTAAAATCTGAAAACTTCATTCACAATTGAACAGAGCTACATAAAGTGTTAACCCTTAACTGTTTCATTTCCTGCTGCCATTGTTCGACATCAAATGAATTCTATATTTCTGTAACATAGAAAAAAAATGCTGAAAAGATACATGTCAAATTCAGATGTGATGAACTTCTGGGTATTAAAATTAACTGCTCTTAGCGCCTTTGTAGGTTTATTTCAAGATAAAACACATGTCAGTCAGTGGTGCAGTCCCCAGACTGAAAGGTAACATACATCTCCTACCCTGTTAACTCAGTCAGTAACACCGCTGCCACCTATAACCGCCTATAACAACTGCTCCAGTGGAGCTGCCCAGAGACCAACAGATCAGACTGTCATCATACTAGACAGCCTGTCAATGTATGTAATTGTGAAGCAGTGCATTCCTTGAAAAGAGCATTCAACCTCAGTGAATCTAAATAAAGGTTTACTAAAAAGGCCAGTTTGTGTGGGTGTGTAACCATGCAGATGAGTCTCTCTGCTTGCTCGCTACAAGGCGTATTGTTATACAGTCAAGACTGCACACTTTGTTTTGAATGGACCTCTGGGATCTGTACTATATTAAAATCCACTTATGGCAACCAGTAACCACAGTAACCACAAATCACCACATCCACCAAAGCGGATGAATTATGACTGTGGGTCCGGTTCTCTGATCGGATGAGTGAAAGTTTCACCTTTTCTGAGTAAAAAAAGAGCTGTGCACGTAGATGAAGAGCAGAGCCCTCCTCTTATTACACCCCCATCACTTTGTGTCAGGTGGAAGGGCATAATTAAATAATGTATCTGACGAACATGCAAGGAGACACCTCCCATAGCGACACATCTCACTCAGGCTATCAGAAAAACTGGGGTTACATCAACACAGTACAGCAAAGCTTTTTGTCCTTGGTCCTGTCATGAGATAAAGATATCACACATGCCGTAATAAGCCAAAAGGTACAACAACAATAGAATACTTATCAGCCATAGCTCACTGTTGTCATTCACAAGGCAACACGAGTAATGTTGTCAAGGAGACAGGCAGAATTAGAAAGCTGTAGCCTTGTTCCTAACTGGGAAAATAATTCAGACTTTTATAATATATGAGAAGTTATTAGAAAAGAGTTACAGAAATTACAAAAAGTCAGCAGATCGATGTATTCTCTGAGACAAATACAGACATAATTCATGCATCCACATGTCTCTGTAGTGTGAGACTAAGGATAACAGTATTTCTTTTCGAAGGTGGTTGATTTAATATTAAGTTCAAAGTTTTTTGAAGTACATTTAAGAGTGGAGTGAATAATAACACTCACCTGTCAAGCAACTCAGTCCCACTTCCATCAAAGTGTAGCAGGAGCTCACAAGGAATCATGTGATTGATCACTACATACAAATACTCAGTCAAACACAGGCATTAATCATACGTCTGAACTATCGTTCATTCTTTCAAAACATACTTGGATGTCTTAGCAATGCGTTGTTGTTCTGCAGATGGATGGATGTTTATTTTTATTTTTTTTAAAGTTAATTTTATTTATAGCCACCAATCATTAAAACATTGCCAAATGTATAAGAAACTGGCCAATATGGAAACAAAAGGAAAAAAAGAAACTGGAGCTCAATGGAAAGTCTGCTTATAGAGGAGATATAGTAGGTATATTGTACTCTGTTTGGTTACTGTTTCACAATGTCACATCATGTCTCAAACTCTAGTGATGTGTTTAGACTTAAAAGACTGAAGCTGTATTCAACACATCTGTCATCCTGTCAAGAATAAGATAAATACAGAGCATTTGCAACTGTAAACACCATTCATTAGTGGACAAATGGTTGCATAATAATCATATATATATATATATATATAAAATACCTAATTTCCACCTAATACTAAAATGTGATGTATATCTGTGTCTGGATATCATACCCAAACAAGAAAAATCTGTATGCAAGTTGTAAATGCATAGAGTGCAAAAAGCATTGCATGGAATGTAAGTAGCTCTGCCAGACCACATCTGTAGGTGGTGCATACGCACATTTTGGCCGCATTCTTATAGAAATATACCAAACAAGCTGGAAGGTCACCTAACGCTGCCTCCTCCTACAGTCTCATACAAGCCTGGTGAAAAGCCACAGGTGACCTATCCTCTAGATTGCAGACTACAGCTGGAGTTCACAGGAAAAGCCAAGACGGATGCAATTACATTTGAGATCTGAGTTATGAAAGCACATACATTGGCATTTAAGCAAAAGTGTAGAGATGGATAGAAAACATTTGAAATGCGTAAATGGGATCTAAGTTTATTGTAATATAAGTTAAAGACGACTATCCTGAAGGTGCATTATTCTGCTCTGGACATTTTTGCAGTTGCAAAAATTAAAAAACCATAAATATTTCATATGTCGTCATCATGACGATAATCCTTAAAACTCCCAGTTCAAGTCGGCCAGCAGTTATTATGCCAAGGCTATAATTTTTGACAAAAAAAAGGTCAGTAATTTTACTAAAATCATTCAATGCATGGTCCCTTCCTTCTCAGCGACAAATGCCGGTGCCATAAAAGCTCTGCTACTTTTCATATCTGTCAATACATTAATGAGGGACATTGGCCCCATTGCACTCTAGGCTGCTTGCCTCTCTGGGGAGCAAGGGCAGCAGGGAGAGAGCAGGCCTGCCCATGATTGCTCTGTTCTCCACAGTGTATAGCTTCTCTTTAATCATCTCCCTTTTTCAAACTTCTCCTGTCGTAGCCTTGGGCGAATCACACGCACACATTCACCACTGTTTCATCAATATTCTGTCATATTTTCTCACCGTGGGATCATTGTGTGATAAATTTTACTCAAAACGATACAACATATTGGCCAACGGTGTAGATACCACGGGACTGAGCAAATGGTTTGAGGCAATATTATGTAAAGTGGGCCACTGAGAATGTCCTATTGTACAATGACAGTATGTAAATACTACATGTGTCACAACAACATATAGAGATTTCTCATTTATGACTAATGAAGCATCATTTTAGGTTACCACAAATGTCCCTAAAATCACAAAGGATAGCCACATCATTTTATAAGATATCATTTTTGAAGTTGTTGTTATTTTTGAAGTTATTTTTGGGGGATTATTATAATTACGCAGTAGAGTGACCAAACCAGATCAAATTAGCCTAAAGAGACCAAAGTGGTCATTTATAATTATGCATTTCTTGTAACAACATAGCTTCTGCTATTTTTGGAACCAGCACTCTTTTTTTTTGTGTCTTTTCAAGGTACATAGAGATTTAACGTCACATTAAATTAAAGGCATGATGAATTATTGCTCCTACAACAGTAATGAAGACTGTTGCAAGTTGAAAATAAAGTTAAACCTCCAGGGTATCACAGAACTGGAGTGTTTAATCTAGTATTCAGCTTTTTCTCACTGAATCGTGAAATCAAAACTAAATTGTGATAGACAGTATGGTAGGAAATGCAATATAACAGACTTGTACTATCATACCAAAATGTTGTACAGTATTTCTTAAGACAGTTTTTAAATCTTAAAACGTGTTTAGCACTGATGAGTGTATAAATAGTCATTACTTTTGTTTAATGCCTCGCTAGTATCTGTGTCCTTTCCTCAGTTTCTGTCAGATATACCATTAAGATGGATCTCAGCATTTCTGCTACTGCAAAATCAAAACAAATGCAAAATAAAAGACAGTTTTGAATAACAATAGATTTCACTGTATGTCAGGAATCCATTCCCAGGAAACAGAATAATAACCATCTCACAGTGCTGTCACTGACTGTGCTGTCACCAGAAGATATAAGAAAGATACACGCACTGCCCTAGTTGAAGTTTTGTTGAGATGTCCGTGGTAAATCATGTTGTAGTATTCTGCCGTGACAGATTTATGCTAGGACATAATCAGTTGTAATCAAGAGAAACAAGGAAGGCGGCTCCAGAAAAAAAGTGCATCGTCTAAAATGGGTTTATATGAACACATAGCCTGGAAACCACCGCTGCACTGTCATACAGTATCAGACCACATTTAAGTTTGCAAGTGGTTGTTCTGTTTTCTTACCATTCCCATCTGTGTGAGTACTGCAAGATAAACAGCTGGGCGATGTCGTTCTGGTCTCATCTATTGCGAAGTCACAGAGGGGAAACATATTTGCTTTGGCCTTGTGTTGATGGATATTGATTGGGTGAAAACTACATCTATATGCACTCTGGTAGTTACCTGCTCCAAGCAGCACTGCCAGTCACCTTTGAGGTGAATGTTTCCAGTCAAGGACAAAAGAGACCTGACGAAAGGGAGACAACTGCTCTTCAAAACATTATCACAGAGGTCATTTACTCGGTGTACTTTGGGATAGCCAATATTATTTCTACTCTGCTGATTTTTTAATGTGCTAAAATGCTTTAGAGCCAGATGGCAGGTCTTGGTTGAGAGAATCTGCTGTTTATGGGCAGACCTAAACCAATGAGGAGAACTTTATGACGTGTTAGACACCAGATTAAATAGCCACGTCTAGGGACATACTCCCACAGGGCCTCAGCACCCTGATACTCGACACTGTAGCAGTTGATCTGTTGGCGACATTAACACATAGTGCACCCAGACTTAGAGAGCAACACGTATTAGTTTTTAGGATTGGCTCAGTCAACAATATAACTTTGATGAAGAATGTGATGAAGAGACAGAGTTATTCTTACTGTGGCCTTCCTCCTTGTGAGAAACTATTCGGCCTGTCCTCAAAGTGGTCACTGGTCAGGGAGAGACTTATGGCATGGCCAAGGTCTTGGTATGAGCAGAACCGACTCCCTGACCTCTGTAATTGAGATGCAGGAAGAAAACTGCATTCGTATCAAATGAAAAACTATTTTAACGCAGACAGGAGGAGCAGTTGCCAGGGAAAATAAGTTGATCGAGGAGTTGTCTGCCCCTTGTGGTTTGGTGGTGAGACCTGCTGCCGAGTCTATGATTAGATTGAACATGCACTAATTTAGCTCAGACTTGCAGCAGAGGGATATACTCTGTGTCAAGCTGTGATGACATCTCCAGATAGTTGCTTGAATGGGGGCTAACTGTTAATTTAACAAGATAATGGTGTTTTAACTAGCATGAAACACAGTGTCTGATAAGCCTGTTTTACTGTGAGTGAGAGAAAGGGAGATTTACCAGCTGACAGAACAGCCAGGGGGGACACTGAGCACTGTAGGTCAGCGCGGTGAGCGTGATGTGTTTTGAGAGTAAAAGTTAGAGAGATTGTCTGGCCACATATTTCTGTCTTCTTCTTTTTTTTCTATTATTGAAAAGCAGATAGCACGTCCGGGTGTCATCCCACGACCAGATAAGAGCTTAGGCCCCTGACATTGTGCTGTTGCCAGGAGTGTGACTGCAGCTTCAAAGCCAGTGACACGTCAGCTTTTGATCTGAGGATAGGCAAGGGCATCCGAAAACCACCGGTCAAAGTACAGTTCACTCACATTTCTATGCTGAGCGGAAAGGTGGCACACAATTGCCACACAGTTAACGTGCATTCGGGGGAAAAAAACTCACGACCTGTCTGTTCTGCTCTCAGCTGCATGCACACAAAAACAAGACTGATGATAAATACTTGGAGTATCTGCAAACACGCTGACATTAAGCCTGCTAACACCATTATCTCATTGGCTCATACTGTTGGTTTTAGAAATAATTATTCTCTGCAAACATTTCCTCATGTTTGTCCGTTCAAGCTAGCCAATTACTTTTAACAGGGAGTAAACATTGTACTGTATGGACGGTATGTTAGGTTGGATTTTATTTGGCGAAAGCAAAAAAAAGCTAGTTTAAAGGTGAGGTTATGTATAAATCATGGTACACTAAGCTGTGTGTGCTGCAGCATATACTCAGTGCTGTATACAATGAATAAATCTTTATTATGGGGTAACTTCCTGTTTTCCTGTTCCTGAAGAGACAGAAATAGCAGAAACAGAGACAGAACGAAATTATAGATGATGGATTTAATTACATTTATGATTAAATTTATATTTATCAAATGATGAATCATAAATTAAGTGGCAGAGAAAATCGGAGCAATCACACAAATTCTCTACAGCTCCTTTCCATCGTGGTACTTGCAATGTTTCAAATGAAGACGTGGAGAAAAGGTGGAAGAGGGCAGGTGTTATACAGTCCAGAGATGACTGAGCATACTTTTATATCACAGTCAAGAGAGAGACCAAAGGCTTTATTCACAAAGCTCCTTAGAGTAACAGTCTGGTTTAAGATCACGGGTCAGCTTGCCATGAAACCTTCACTTTCACTTAGGACTGTTCTAACAGAAAGAAAGACCAAAGAGACAAGAGACCAAAGTCATGGTGAGGAAGCAGATAGAGAGAGAGAGAGAGAGAGAGAGAGAGAGAGAGAGAGACACAATGAAGTAATATATGGTTCGTGACAGGGAGACAGAGGACGAAAGAGAAAAGAGAAAGGAGAGAAAAAGTATATCTGGAGTAGCTTTTCATTCTCAAGGTTTTTATCTAAACACAAGCACCTTCAGAGAAGTCTTTTCAATCATTATCAAGTCCCATTAAATACAAAAAACAATAGACATTATCAAAGGACCGCCATGCTGTCATAAATACTCGCCTATCCATTTTTGTCCGCTTATATAAGGCCAGATTGTGGTGGCAGCAGACTAAGCAAGTTAGTCCAGACATCCCTCTGCCCAGCAGTGTTTTCTAGCTCCTCCTGAGGGATCATAAGGTGTTTCCTGGTCAGATAAGATATTTATCCGTGTTCTGGGTTACCCAGGGGTCTCTAGTTGGACATGCCCAGAAAACCTCCAAGGGGAGGCAGCCAGGAGCCCAAGCCAGCTCATTCCAATGCAATGGAACAGAAGTTCTACCTCAAGCTCCCTCTGGATATCTGAGCTCGTCACCCTATCTCTAAGAGTGAGCCCAGCCACCACTGTGGAAGAAACTCATTGTCGACTGTTCGTATCTGCAATCTTATTCTTTCGGTCACTTCCCAAAGCTCCTGCCCATAGGTGAGAGTGGGTTAGGATATATTGTAAATCGAAAGCTTTGCCTTCCGGCTCAGCTCTCTCATCACCATAGCAGTCTGGTACAACGCCCACATTAGTGCTGACCTCACACCAATCTGGTCATCTCTCACTCAATTTTGTCCTCCACTCATAAACAAGACCCCGACGATACTTTAACTTCTGCTCTTGGAGCGCCGGCTCACTCCCAACCCAGCGGGAGCAATCCACCGTTTTATGGCAGAGAACTGTGGCCTCGGATTTGGAGGTGCTGATTCTCATCCCAGCCACTTCACACTTGACTGCAAACCATCCCAGTGTGTGCACTATACAGCACGGAATGTGTATTGATCCGCACGCTGAAAATTACAAATCAAAAGCACTCCAGTTTTTGCTAAAAAAAAAAATAAAAAATACACTGACGAGCTGTTACAATTATTCAGTGGTATTAGGGCTGAGTTCCATGCATTGGGTCGAGAACTCAGAAAGGATTGAAAGAGACACTAAAGCAGTGCTGGCTTTGGGCTTTTGATGGGATTTGTTGACTTAGTTGGAGGACAAAATAGAAAAATAACCCTTTTCCTTTGAATTTTTCTTTTTTACACTTTTTGTACAATAAATATCTCAACTGTCCTTTGAAACCTGTAGCACCTCCAAACCTGAAACCTAATGTGAATCTATATCTATCTGAATATGTAACAGTACTACTGCGAGTCACAGGATTTTCTAGAATGATATAAAAAAAAAAAACAGTTAAGACTTTCTAAACATCTTTTTACTATACCTGAATGACAGAGAACCTTTATGGTCCTTAACGTGAAGTAGAATATTCTATTACAGTTCTTCTCTAGGCACACGTTTTAATGAAATTGTTAACATTATGTATCATGCCTTTAAGAAACATATAATATAGACGATGTGATACATAAAACAGAAAAAGAGCAAGGCCATGTACATCCCTGTAGGATGAGCCATCCTCGTAAAGACCTTGGCAATACAGAAAATATATTCAATTCTTCTGTTGGTGCAATATAAGACAGAAAGTGACTTTAAGTGGTATTAAATTCTGACTTCACAAAAATGTTATCACTGCAATATATATCTTGCAAAAAGAGAGAAAGCAAAACATTTTCTATTTAGCATTCATAAGCATTTTATATATATACAACTCCATTAATATTACAATGAATGCCAAAATAGGAAGGACTTAAAGTGAAATGTCATCAGAGGACCTTCAGTTTATCTGAAAACCACTACATTTTGAGATACTTGGTTTTTATTTGACAATGATAAGCACATCCATGGGCTAGGACTTTGTGGCGATACGTCTAAATACTTAATTTCATCTGGGATCGGCTCCAGCCCGCTGCGACCCTGCAAAGGAGCAGTTCTAGTTAATGGATGGACTTCATTCATTTGTCATATTAAAACATTTTTCTGTGTCACTGGAAGTCTTCATCGTTCATGCATACGCATCTGCGCAGTTAGTGTTCATAGAAGCTGTGTCTGTCTTTTCCTAGCACTTCTAATAATGTAACATTTTCATGTTTTGCTTGAGTTCATGAGGTCACGCGCAAGAAAAATGATAATGTAAATGATTGTGGCTTGCACATCCATTGAGTAAATGCTTCTATCAGCCGCCTTGCCAAGCTTTGTTAAAGAACCATAGGTATCATGCAGTTATACCACATTTAATGTCACGAGGAATTAAAATAGCTATCACATATTGTCATAATAAGAATCCTTTACAGTGTCAGGGAAAACAAAATACAATTTAATATCCTGATGTGAGGCGAGGGGGAGGTGATTTTCCTGTGATGTTCATTCTGATTTTTAATGAGAATATCAGCCCTGTCAGTAACAGGCAGCTGATTGTAATGAGGATCTCTGCCCCACACACACTTCCTCTCTCCTTCCTCACATACCATCACCATACTGAAATGATAAAATGGACATGCTTTCCTGTCTTGACTGTAGATTTTTTGTGCCTAAGTGTTCCATTAGTCTCACATCTGGTTCCATGCTAAATACAGTCTCTATTTGACCACATGGGGATTCATGTGGACATGAAGTCTGATGCGAGAGAAACATTAGTAAATGTAATTGATTTTAATTTAAAATGTGCTTCCTCTCTTTCATTTCCACTCTGTATTTTCTCTCGGGTTGCTTTCGTGTCCTCGTTTCTAAAAGACATAGTGCCATCTAGTGTGCATTGCAGCTGGTTGCATGGCAGGGCTGCATGTTGCAGTCGTATTATTTATTCATGGGCAATGCGCAATGAGGTGAGAGGCTTTTCTCAGAGGCATTGTTGGTATTATTGTGTGGAAAAAGCTCAGTGTTTCCGTTTCTTTTTAAACTTCCTACATTAATTATCAGACATTCAAGATGTTTTAGGCTCATCAAATTATTTTAATTTGTTCCTAGTGGATTTCATTTAGTTATATGTCTCAATAGAGCATTTTATGTAACTGCTAAGACTATGTATAGCACACTATGTGTAGTAAACATTCAACGTTAGGAGTACAACATATGTCAATACTGCACAGCAGAGAATATTATAAAATCCAATAGTCTTTAAGACGTTGACAGACATCTCAGCATATTAAATATAATACCGGTGAACTTTATCTATTTTCAGCTACATGAAACATGGCAGTACAATTATAGGGTGCTAATTAAATATTTGCATCACTAAAACGATAGCATGTCATTTCCTGTTTAATTTACACTTTCTACCAGCCTGGCTTTGCCAGCCGATGCTGAGAAAAACTGGATCTCTCACTTGTTAAACTAAACTTAATGTGTGAGGTTTAGTCAAACATTGCCAGTCAATCTCTTGCATTGAGTGCAGCTTTGACCCTCTGGGCAGTATCACAGCTGCTGAAGTGCTTTGGCATCAGTGTGACAGGATTAACACATCAAAAGCAGAGTCGGGGCCTACAGCAGCGTCACACAGTCAGTACAGCACCTTTCATGTTCTGCTCAGGTTCACTACAATTTCACGTAAGCCAACAGCAAGTCAGACGGAAAAAGATAATGGGGCCAACCTGCTGCTATCAGGCTTTCCCTCAGCTTCAGTGAAATATGTCAAATTCTGTGTTTGATGAAAGATTGGAGTTCAACAGGCTCAAGTCAGGAAACGATATCTGACTGTGTCACATGGCCAGGATGCAAAGGAGCATTTAAGTCTGACATTCAAGCTGAAATTATTGCTGCAAGCCTGCATGGTCTTACTTTTCATGATGCAAACATTCGATAGTCAACATTTTTTTGGAAGTCAGAGAGTTAAAATGTCTCAGGATCAAATCCCAAGCTCTATAATCCCTTTGATAAAATGTGGTAATGAGTGAAGGTGGGGCAGTTTTATAATGACTCTACAAATAAGATGTATCATGAGTAACAGAGATTTTTCATATTTTCACATTTACATTTTTCATATATATCAGAAACTTTAAAGATGTCTTTTAGTGTCTGTATTTTCTCTCTGATGTTTCTACAAGAAGTTATGGTAATTAGAAATATTGTTGTAAGGCTCTGAGGGTTCCAGCTTGAATAAAGTGTATTTAAAGGGTATGGGATGAGTGTCGTTGTTAACACATTTGTCTTTTATACTTCATTTTCTTATTCTTATGTTTTATTAAATAAATTCAGCTTGTGTTTTACCTTTAGCTCATATTATTTTTAGAGCTCCTTCCTTTATGATTCACTGTATATATACTGCGCATGTGTATGTATGTATCATTTTTTATACCATACATGTGGATGTATGTATCATTTTTCATGCCATACATGTGGATGTATTATGTATCACTGTATATAGACTGTATCAATAGTATATATCATTTTCAGCTGTAACTCTAAGGCTGCGGCTGGAACACAGACTTGATTTGTTGTTTTGTTTTTCTCTCATGTAATGACCTCTGTCTTTGCTTAAGGTGCTTGACATAAAAGAGAAACTGAAGCTTTCGAAGAAATTTTGGTCCAACCTGCCCGAGGCGATGTGCGTGGAGGACAGAGTGACCGCTGGAAATGCCAGTGATGACGAGTGCTGGAATGGACACACCAAGGGCAGGTAAGAGCGCCAGTGCCCGGGGCTAATGCAGGCTAACACAAAGGGTCCAAAGTCTGTTTAACTCGACTAATGTTAATCTGTCTAATCCTAGAATTAAGGACCAGATTACTTTCTTTCACTGATTTAAACTCAGCTGTGCAAGAGCCTGGTGTACTTTCACTGTTTTTCACCAAAAAGATCATTCTGTTTTGGATTCATCCTTTGCTGTCTAATATAATTTGCTTGGAGGTTGTTTTTTTTGCACTTGTATTGTTTGAGAGAAGAATTTTCATTCTTTAAATGTGCAACCAGCACGATGCATCCCTGTTATCTGATTTCAGAAAAATATTTGCACATGCCTTCCAAATGCCCACAGCTATGGCTGAGGTCACAGTTAATAGAATTTTACTGCTTTCAAATGTATGATCGAAAGATGTTCAGCATTCGTGTTTTAAATGCTCTCAGTAGCCCTTAAAGCCA